>CM076598.1:140257500-141507500 GCA_038502835.1 Octonoba sinensis | reverse complement strand
AATGATTCTCCCCCGTTCAAACTCTGTGTTGTTCAAATCCCGCTCTCTTTCATCGAAGAGGCGTAAGTAAAGATTGAGCTAACGTTTACCACTAGCAGATAACCACTGATAACCATACACGCCTCGCTACAGCCGCCTATTTATTCGGATCCATCCGCCGTTTTTGAAATTCTAAACATTTGCATATTATGCGCTACTTTGCATTTCCTGAAAATTTCAGCTCACTCGCGTAAGTCCTTCATGGTGTTGCAATTTTCATAAACATGAGTTTATAAATTGATTCTGCGCAGAAAGGACATATTAACCCCTTCCCTCTCGCTCCTGTCAAAATCACGGGCTGTAATGTTCCAAAGTAGCGTATCAAAACATTTAAATAATCCTCTCCTTAATCTCAAAAGCTTATTGTCTTACATACTAGATGATAGTATCAAACAATTTATAGTATAATTAGAGAATAAACATTTAAAAAATATTTTTCATTAAAAAAAATTGGCACTTTGTTTTTGTTTTCATGAAAATTATGCGACTGATTGAGGTTAAGTAAGACCAATTCATCGCAAATAAATAAATAAATATTGTAAATAAATTAATAAAATCATTTATTTCTTTTCTTATTCAGTATGCATGTTAAATCTTCGAACACATTCTCCTGCTACACATTTAGAGATTTACCTATTTCATATGTGCAGTAATCTTTGATCAAAAGTCTCTCTTGGATCTTGGTATTTCCTAATAGAGTTAAATGCATAATTTTCTTAATACAAGTTAAGTTCAAAAACTCAATTTGAAAGTTATGCATTTTCACATTCTTCTTTCAAGCAATTACTCTTTCACATGTCAAATATTAGATCAATGAACGCGTTGACTGCTGACACGCTGGTGACCAGCGCAGCGCTCTTTCCAGTTCAGGAGATTCCAGACGATAGTTTAATTTAATCACATCATATTGAAAAAACAATCTTATTAAAGAAAAATTAAAAAACTTTTAGTTAATGTATTGAAGACTGACAATAAATCAGCAACTATGAAACAACTTGTAGTTTGGTCTCTTAGCAAAGTTCATCTACTACAAGTTATCTCGTAGTTGGCAGTCAACATGTTAACTAGAACCAAAATTAGGAGGAATGTGCTTTGCTTGTTGAACATTAAATTAAGTAACACGTGACAAGTGTTTTGAAAAATGCATTTAGTCTTTCCCTAGAACTACTATAAAACTAATTTGATACTTTATTTGTGTGCTGCAAGAATTTTTCAACTCTGTAGCAATGCCCCTTTCCTTCTTCTTTTTCAAAATTACAAAATTAAATTTTCGAAATTTTTTCCAGCTGTAAATTGTTAAATCTCATATTTTAAGGTAGCATTTGTTTGTGTTTTGAATAGGTCTGCTTTTTATTTTTTTTGTGTGTGTATATATATATATATATATATATAGGGAAACCTGTGTATGTTGACCACTTGCGGTGTAGCACTTTAGTGGTCAACTTATAGAGGGTTGAAGTAGAGGGCGAAGGGCTAATTCCGTTCCTGAGAAAAGTGGTCAACTTAGACAAGTGGTCAACTTTTTTACTGTATGTATATACAGTAAAACCTGTAAGGTTGACCACCTGTTTAAGTTGGCCACTTTTGTCAGGAATGGAACCAGCCCTATATTATGTAATGTAGGGAAACCTTTGTAACTTGACCACCTATGTTGACCACTTATGTAGACCAAATTTGGGTGGGAGTATTATAAAAACCCTTTGGTAAGTTGATTGTCTAATTATTACAACAATATTTATTTATGTAATAACAAAAATTACTTTTCCAGGACATTTTTTTATGCTATAATGAGACAGAGATTTAACCAGCATGAGTCTGCACTGCATAGATGAAACAGTAATTGTAAAGCTTGTCTAAACCTCTTTCTAACTTAACCAATGGAAAAACAACTATGATCATTCTTTTATTCTTCAAATAAATTTATTCTTTTTTGTTCTATCTGATATAGACATTTTGAAGAATTATGTGTTTCTAGGAAATCTTCACCATCAGATAAACAACTTATGTAATTAATAAGACATTTATCTTTAATCTAGCTAAGTACTTTGAATTTTAAAGTTTTATCATACATTGTAAGCCATTCAGGTTTAATTTCTCTGATGGGTGCATTCCAGGGAACTTTCCAGAGCAAAAAGAGAACTTTAAATAATTAGAACAAGTAAAGTATTAAATATAAAATAGTTTATTTTACTGTCTTTTACAGCTACATTAATACATTAGTATACAACCTTATTTGAAACCCTGTTATTCTACTTGTAATGAGAAAAAATTATAGAAACATTACAGTAACAGATGCAACAGGAAATAGACATATATGTACTGGAAAATACACAACAAAATAAAAAATCTGTGATTTATAAACTTGTGACAGGGAAATTTTTATTTAAATGGAAAAGTAATGCATGCTTAAAAAGATGTACACTTGTGTTATACTTCGGTGTCAGGCTAATTATTTATGCATATAAAAAATAGTAGTAACTCACGCAACAAAAAAGAAAAATGGGCTTCTAAAATTCATCTAGTAATTGTTTATTGTGAAGAAGTTTTTCTCTCACAAGGGGGTAGGAAGAGTGCTTGTAAATAACTTCTGTATCTGAAAAACATAAGAAAGTAATACTTGTTAAAATTTTCCATTTTAATGTTTCCCAAAGATGTCCACTTTTACATAGAATTCACCAATGATATTTTTGTGAAATAAAATAGCTAAGTACAATTTTAAAGCAAGGTTAATACATAAAGCTTAACTTAAAGGTATATTTATTTATTAGCTAAAAAGAATAGGTATGTTAGCTAAAAAGAAATGAATGCATGGTGTAAGAATGGCAAAATAAAAATATCATCCTAACGCTTTATAAGTTGACCACTAAAGTGCTGCACCGCAAGTGGTCAACTTACACAGGTTTTACTGTATGTGTATATATATATACAGTTGAACTTTCTTAATACAAACACGGTTAATACAAAATCTCAGCTAAAACGAACATTTTGTTCATTAGGTTTGGTTTACTATTTAATTGCACTAAATATCTCGCATTATATTACGAAGGCTAAAATACAATTTCGGCTATGAGGAACAAAATTTCTGACCTATTCACGAAAAATTTTCTCGACTGCATATAAATATTCTTATTTTTTAAAAGAAATTGTTGGCTATTTTGATTCATTGTAAACCACCAAGTACGTATTTTGAATCATACATTGAACCTTTTGGGTAGAGAATAAAGTTCATGCACGTGTTGGCTTTTGGACAGGTCAGTCTGCTCAAGGATCAAACCCTCTATCTTCGAATCATTCTTCTTTGAAACTGCTCTTCAGCAGTTGTCATTGAAACAGGTTTGCACAATGAAAATGACCGCCCCGGTCTCCCTATTTTAGTCACCTTTTCTAGAACATTGATAGCGCACGTTATTTTACTTTGTAAATCAGTTTCAGTTTTCTCAGGTTCATGCAAGAAAAAATTTGCTATTATCTGTGGTGGCAATCATACGTTTCTTACAAGTCTGTCATTTGTTTTCACTATTTATTTTACTTTTATTATAATTAGTAGTAATTACTTTTAAAATATAAACAAGTATTTCTAATACTTTTTTAAAATACAATCCTACTTATTCACGGTTGTTACGAATAACGGCTAATACGAACAAATTTGCAAATTTTTATCATTTCGTATTAAGCGAGTTAAACTATATATATATATATATGAACATAATGTTCAATCAGGAAAATTTTCTGAAAACTCTCTGGAAATCGTAAAAAAGTCTCGGAATTTTGTTTCCGAGATTCTGTAGCCCAACTTTTTTGTTGTCTCAAATCTGTTATAAAATATAGTTTGAATTAGTGATAAATGAGAGGTGAAAATATTAAAAAAAGAAATTTAAGCTCAAATTATTTTTAGATATTTGAAAAAAAGTGAACATAAAAAAAGAGATGGAAGGTATTTGAGGGTATAAGTTTTCTTTAAAATACATAATTTTCTAAAAAAATTTAGATCTCAGAATGTGTCTAAGCTAAAACAAAACGAAAAGGATTCTGATATAATATAAAATAATAATCATAATTTATCTTTTCTTCTTCAGCATTGTGAAATGTCATAAAATTAATCACATGATTGTAAGCACATTCGTAACTACACTAATTATAATTAGTGTTGTTACGAATGTGTTCCCACTTTTATGTGTTTCACTTTTAATTTAAAGGGGAATCCTTTAAGAATTGATTACCTCCTAAGAAAAATTATTTTAGCCCATAATTAGAAAAGTTACATTCATTTTAAGAAGCATCCCCATTCTTGAGATGCAAGCACAAATGGGTTTAAAAAATTGTCCATTGAAAGAAATTTTTGCCCACATTTCTTGTATTTAATCTTAACTGTATCATTAAATCTAAACATTCTAAAAAATGATTACTGTTTCAGCTACTGATGATCATTGTTTTATAGGGCATTCCATGGAGCATGGATTTTTATCGTATTCTGCAGCCCTCTTTCATTTATGACTTGTGCGAACAGCTAATGCGCAATTTTCCTAGCAAGGTATGTTAGTTTTCTTCTAATGTTACAGTATAAATGTCATTTTTGATTAAATGATTACAAATTTGATTGCATAGTAATTGTTATGACATTTATGATAAGTCTTTCATCAAAACAATTGTAGTTTATCTTGAGCTTCATCTGGAAAGAAATAAATAAAAATTCTCCCAAAAGTAGTAGATATTGTTTATGGCAAAGTACTTATTTTTCACATTAACAAAGATCTCTACTTTAATATGCTTATTAGTTTATTAATTATTAGTTATTAGATATTTTTTAAATTCAAATAGTTTTGCCTATCATAGTACATGTTTTAAGTTTAAAATAAAAATTGACATTTGTGACATATTCATGCCAACTTCAGTTTCATTCATCGAAAGACCAAGAGCTGAGCTTGAAATCCCCCCCCCCCCCAAAACCACTTTCAGGTGGTTATTCAAGACTTAAGACCCTTTGTATAAATTTCTTAATGATTGGTTATAGGTGCATTTCGAGGGGAAAAAAGAAAATAATTTTTGAGAGTTTTTTTAAGTAGTCATAAATTGCTTTCAATTTCAAACTAGTCCAATTACAGTATTCAACAGCTCTACTTTAAGTCATACATCTTTTATCACTTTAATAGATATTGCATAGATGAAATATGCATAATGTCATTTAAATGCATTTTGTTAAACATATATTGAATCTAATAGTGTGGCGTTTTTGCAAAACTATTTACTATAATTAAGAGCAAGCTATTCTAGTATTTGCTTTTTCAATAGATGTGAATGACTTATGTTGATTTTGATAGAAGCTATTAAAACTATGCATGTGTCACAACGAGGTTGCATATATAAGTCAATTATTTTGCAACTTTTACTACAAACCTAAATAGAGTATTAAAAAAAAATTTCAATTTTTCCAATTCACACATCATATTAAAAGTTTTCTTATTTATAGATTGATTTTCGCTGCTTTTTTAAGTGATTCTGATGTAGTAGGGAAGCCTAGAAGTAGAAGGGAAGCCCTTCTATTTCCAGTTCAGATAGCTGTTTTTCTTTTATCCTACTAAAACAAACTTATTTGTATGGTAGCTAAAGCCATACAAATAAAAAATCCCAAATAAAAGACTGGCTGAGACTCAAATGTATCGAAAATCATTGAAATGTTTGAGTCATCTATGATTTAAAATTTTTTCTCTTCTAAAACTGATACAAAATCTTTACAAAATATACTTGTCCCTTTTTTTATCACCAGAATTTGCTTTTACAAATATTTTCATTTTTATTTTTAATCCTCTGATCTTGATAACTTATAATGTTAATTTAAATGCTATAATGGTTTTTTTCATATTGCTTCATTTAAAAATCTTAATGGTTGCTAATTATGATAAACTTGGTAATTTTTGTTTGAAACTTAAGAATTATTTTTAAATGTTGTTTCTTACCTTAATTATTAAATAGTGTTATTACAAATGTTAATCTCTTTATTACAAAAGAAAAGGCTGCATAACTAGCGCGTGTAATATATTAATGTAGTTTTTGGAAAATGCACGTTTTGGGATAGCTACAGAAATATTTTTAACATCAATCCTTTGAAAATTTTACTTTCACCCATGGCATGTAGTTGTGTAAGACAAAATATTTAGAAAGCTTAAAATTGAAAAACTATTAAATTGCTCATATTTGTTGAATCTATATATCATCTGAGCATTTTTGCTCCACTCATGCTATAGGAAATGGTAAGTCAAAAAGGATGCTTTTCTTAAGAAAAAAAGAAAAAAAATCAGCTAGACTTTGCAATATTTGTTTGAAGTTTGCTTTTTCTGCATGACTTGGAAAAATATAATTGCATATCAGTGCTTGCATCCTATGTTTACAGAATAAGTATACATTTCAATAGAACCCTGCTAAAACAGGGGTATTTGGGGACATGCTTAGCACCAACTTTATAACATAACAGCGTTGTAGTGAAACTGTACCGCAGATGCATATTCACGAAACGATACTTGCTTTTGTTGCACCATTTTTAACTTTATCAATTTCTCGCAACTTTTCTTCTACTGTATTTTTTTTTTTTTTTTTTGTTTGCTGCCATTTTATTTCCTGTAAATGTTGTGCAAGAAGCACATGAGCAATCAGTGTAACGAGCCATAGTTTATTTAAAGTTTTAAGTTAAAACCATATCAATTGCTTTAAGCATACTAAAGTCCTTCATTTTCTAGCAAAACGAACTGTGTTCTGAGAAAAAGGGGGCTTAAAAATCTTGTTATGCTATTTACATGGGATTGCTAAGGAGGCAGCTTCTAAGAAAAAAATAGATTTGGAAGCAGAAGAATGCACTTCTCAAAAAGCCTGCATACACTCTTTCAGACTGTAGAATATGTTTGTTTTTCAAGAATTTTAAAGAATCTGGAAGATGAAAGTTGATAACACTATTAAAGACGCTAAATACTCCTAACCAGGCCTCTAAAAAAATGGAAGATAGTTAAGCATTGAACTCAACAGCGTCCTGATAGTTTGAGCACCGTTCATGTCAAGAAAAACAAGTCAAAGCCATTTCATCTGATTTTGAAATGAAGCTTTAGTATCCTAGGTTGAAAGACAGTAAAAACATGAAATAGGTGTACATGAGGTCTGTCACAATAGGGTTTAATCTGTTAGTGTGTGGTGGGGGATAGGAGCTCTTTGACTGGAATATTTGTTTATTCGGAAGAGACTTTGCTAATTGGTTATCATCACAATGGTAAATAAAAGAATTACCTTTAAATGGCAATGATAAATGGTGGTTTAAACATATTGGTTTATCATATGGATAATAACGCCGTTATAGCCAGTTTTGCTGTAAGCTGAGTTGTGGTATATGGAGTACACACAAACTTCATTAAGATTACAAATGATTTCTCTCTTTCTCTTGGTTCAGTTTAATGCACTAAAATGACAAAAGTCATGGCTTAGCAATATGCAGATATACTGGTGGCAGTTATATCGAGTGCCAAAGGAATAAGTGGGCAGTGCATTGGCAGGGCTTCCATTTATATTCAAGACATGCATATAAAAAGGTTTCTTACTTGATTATAGTCATATGGCAGTGGACTTTGAACACAGAGTGGTAGTTGGAGTGAGATGCATGGGTCATTCCATTTCAGAAATCGTTAGGGGAATGCAACATTCTGAGATGCACAGCAACAAGAGTGGTTCCGAGAATGCCTTTTTTCAAGCATAACCTCCCACCATGGACAATATACTTATGCAATAGCTTATAGCGGGTTGTTTTGATTAGTTTAAATCGCATTATAATATTTATAAACATTAAGCATTAAGAGAAATTTTACAAAAATGAACATACTACACATGAAAGGTTTATTCTTCAGCTAAAAGCAAAATGAGAAAAACCCCTTCTCTTCTCTTTTCATTTTATGTGTCATTGAGTGTCATATTTTGGGTGTTACACTCCAAGATGAATCATCCACTGCTGACAAGCTCATTTCATCTTTTTGCTTGTTATTTCATTCTATTGCTTAATATTTTATATTAACTTGATTTAATTCATTACTGCTAAGTTGTTGCTTTAAATGTTTGTTTATTTTTTTTTTTTTTGTTTCTTACACTGTAATGTAGTATGTATACATGTCAATATATATATATATATATATATATATATATATATATATACATATATATATATATATGTGTGTGTAAGGTTTGACAAACATAAGTATTCCAAGGGTTCCGAGGTGAGGGCTTGATCCTTAAAAAACCCCTAAGTGTTTGTACAGTATTCGCAGTACTTCTTGCTGTGTTTGCTTTTGTTCTTTGAAACTGTATTTTTATATTTTCCCCCCATTCCTTTTTGTATTTAAAAGATATCAAAGTCAAAATGCATGGTGACCGACTGTTTAGAAAAATGTCGTGAAGCAGCTCAGCTTCTGCATCATGCCTGTCCAGATTTTATTGGTTTCTCCACAAGTGTGCTTTTAGCTCGTCTTAAGCTTCTTGAAGGTAAGAACAGTAGACCATTGTGAATATAAATGTTTTTAAGTAAGGTATAATCCATGTCGATTCAGGCAGGGCGACCTTCATAGACTCGGAAGTTTTTGAATTTCACATATGTTAAAATTTAGAACTAAGTGAGTTATAGATATGTTTATGTTTTGCTCAAAAAATATCCTGGCCCGAGATACCAGCCGCCAAACATGGCGCCTCCGGCATAATTTCTCACTTGCGATTTTCGACAAAAACTTTCAAGGGCTCTATTTCCTGAACGGTGCAAGATATTTTGATGCGGGTTTTTTTATTTGAAAGATACTTACATCCTGTTTAAGGTAAAAGGCTAAATTTTAAAATATATGTTCAACTTTTTTGCTGCAGCCTTCTGAAATTTAAAAAAAAAATCTTTTTTTTCTCAAAGAAGCCAATGTTTTTTTATTTTTATTTTTTTACTTTTGGTTAATACCATTAAATACTATATTCCCTGAAAAAGAGAGCTTCCACTTTTGCGTTTTAACGGTTTTTGCAAACAATTTAAGATTTTGCCATATATTTTATCAGTTTTATTAATAACATAGTCCTATATTAGTCTCACTAAGTCAAAATTATATTAATTTAATTTTCTTAATAAATATTTGAAACATATCCCCCCTTTCCACAAAAGAAATTTACCAGTAGACAAACAGACATACATTGCCCAATCTTATTGCCTGCTACTTTAAAATATTTATTGATTTTCTATATTCTTTTTAAATATCATTTTCTCATTTTTTTCACAGCTATAATTCAAATCTATTAGTTGTTAACCCTCCTCGTACGGCTCAGTTTTTATACTTTTCGGTCCCAAAATACAGGGCAATTTTTTAATATTTTCTTTATCTGCATATGTTACAATTCACAATAATACAAGAATTTTAATAGCTTTTCCGTTTTCAAAAAATATATAATACGGCACCCGCTATTTCAGCGGGCGTGGTTTATAAGTTAAAAAAAATCACACAATATTTTTATTTTCAGATGAATATAATTTTTAAACGTTTTTACTCCAAAAATGTTACAGAAATTTTGTAATGAAACAAAAATAAATAAATAAATAAATAAATAAATAAAAGCAGCTTTACTTTGGTAAAATATATACATAAATATTTAAAAAAAGTTTTCGTTATTAGTTGCTATTCCTACATATAACGGCGCTGACACTCTGCAAATCCATATCTTTCATAAATGTTTATCGCGCGAAAGACAAAAGAAAGCACACGAACTCACAAATACGTGGGGGGAAAAAAATCAAGCAAAAAAAAAAAAACCGAATTCCTGAACCCTCTAGTGCCACCTAAGCAGCGAAAATAAGCATCAGATGATGGTTTTTAACGCACACGGGAAAATGGCGGGATCTGTATTGAAATCAGGGGAAAAAATTCTTCACCCGCGATTTTCACGTGACCCGTAGTGGGGGACGAAACAGATACCCCGTTCAAATCACGGGAGCCGTACGCAGAGGGTTAAGTTTAATATATATGTTATTCAGTAAAACATTCTCTGAAAAGGAGAGCTTCCACTTTTGCATTTTAACGCTTTTAGAAACATTTTAAGATTTTACCATATATTTTATCAGTTTTCTTAATAACATACTCGTATATTGGTATCATTGAGTGAAAATTATATTAATTTAATTTTCTTTGCAATGGCATTTAATTCTTAATAAATATTAACCAAAAAAAATCATGACTTTTTTTTAAATTAAAAAGAAACTTTTTTTTTTAAATTTAAATCGCTTGTTAAAGCTTATCATACCCACAAACATAACTTAAGATTAACATTCTGAGTAAAATGCAATGAATATAATATTTATTTAAGTGAAAATAAGAATTCTGCATTGAAAAGTGTATATTTATGCTAAAAATTTAGCAAAAGACTGTACTTTCAACCCAATATGCATCTGTAGGAAAAATTAATTAGTGCACATTTGTCAGGTTGTTAGCAAGTAACGTAAATATATGTATAACAACCATTAAAATATTTTCTGTATATCATTTATTCATAATTACAAATAGATTAATATTTAAATTTATTTTTAAATAACACACACAGTTAAGTATTCCATTTGCCATTAAAGTAATTTGATAAAGAAATCAAGTTTGGCTGTCTTTTCTACCCCAAGGTTATTTTTTGAGCTTGTTGTCAACAAATCCAAACGTAGAAAACTTTAATTCGATTGCTGCTGGAATAAGCATCTGAATTATTTTTAGCTGTTTATTATCCATGAATTCTTTTATAGCAGTTATAGTTTCCCACACTCAAATGTTGACATAGACTGCAATTTCTTTTTCAAATTAAATTCCATAAAAAGGAAGTGAAAATTATGAACTTCAAGCCATTACTTCATTCATAGTTCAGTGTTTTCTTTAAAAAAATTTAATTGGCTCTTAAACCTCCTATTTTATATTTTGGGGTTGGAGATGGCTAAAAAAAAAAAAAAAAGAAAGAAAGAAAGGTGTCAATGCATGTTCATATTTTTTAAAAAATGGTATTGTACAGTTGCTTTATCTTGCTGATTTAGGTTATTTTCTAGCTTTTTCTGAATACTTGTAATAGCTTTGGCTAATTTAGTCATCTTCTTCAAATTATTTAAAGCAGTTAAGATTGGTTTTAATTGATTAAGCAGATCCTCAACATTCTGTTCCATTGCCCCATTGAAAATATTTTGATATTTATTTCTCTATTAAATTTCTACTTCCTTCTCTAAATACCTGCATAAAAATTAGCCAATTGCTTATATAACTTTTTATGGAACGATATATTAACGTCTATTGTACCTCTGAAGGTAAGATGAATGCCACTTTGGTTACTATCAGGACAACATAATGAATGAAATTATTTTTTCTTGTTTTGAATTGAGAAGATGTTTATTGTCCCCATACCTCACAACTCATAATGCTAACTCAAATTAGTGATAAATTCTTCAACATTTTGTTTGATTTGATTTTTGTTAGAACTATTGAGTTAAATCAATCTTTTTTTTTTTTTTTTGAAAAAGTCATCTGCTTTAAATTATGTACAGCCTGTTAAATATTAGAAATATCTTTTTAAAAAGAAAAAAGGGAAAGAAAAAAGTAATTATTACAACCAAAAACATATTAAAGCTTACAATATATGGACATGTTCCAAAACATACCATTTCTCAAAATTATGTCATAAGTTATAGATAAAGCAAATAGTGGTGTTTCGTGATGTGCTTTGTTTTTGTTAACTTCCTTATGAGGGAAAGGAAGAAAATTGCAAAGTGATTGAATCCTAAATTGATTCCCCCCCCCCCCTACTAGTGTTCCTCTTTTTTTTCTTAATATCAATAGCAAAATATGAAAATAAAATATAAAAAGCTATGTTTTACTGAATAACATATATATTAAAACTAACAACTAATGGATTTGAACTCTAGCTATGAAAAAATGAGAAAATGATATAAAAGAAAGGAAATCAATAGATATTTTAAAGTAGCGGGCAATAAGATTGGGCAATGTATGTCTGTCTGTGTGTCTACTAGTACATTTCTTTTGTGGGAAGGAGTTATATGTTTCTAATATTTATTAAGAAAATTAAATTAATATAATTTTGACTTAATGATACCAATATATGACTAAATTATCAATAAAACTGGTAAAATATATGGCAAAATCTTAAATTGTTTGTAAAAACCGATAAAACACAAAAGTGGAAACTCTCTTTTTCAGGGAATGAAGTATTTAATAGTATTGACCAAAAGTAAAAAAATAAAAATAAAAAGAGATTGGCTTTTTTGAGAAAAAGAAAAAAAAAGATTTTTTTTTTAAATTTCAGAAGGCTTCAGCAAAAAAAGTTGAACATATATTTTAAAATTTAGCCTTTTATCTTAAATAGAATATGATTATCTCTCAAATATAAAAAACTGCATCAAAATATCTTGCACCGTTCAGGAAATAGAGCACTTGAAAGTTTTTGTCGAAAATCGCAAGTGAGAAATTGTGCCGGAGGCGCCATCCTTGGTGCCCGGTATCTTGGGCCAGGAATATTTTTGAGCAAAACAAAAACATACCTATAACTCACTTAGTTCTAAATTTTAACATATGTGAATTTCAAAAACTTCTGAGACTATGAAGATAAGATATTATTTTTTCCTGCCTGAATTGAAACGGACTATGCCGTAAAATTTCCTTTAAAAAGTTTTGCATTTAAAGAACATTTTGTGAAATAAAAAGTACTTAGATTTTTATCAAGGATCATTTTAACTACATATCTGAAGTAGAGATGTAAAGTTCTTGGGGTAATGATCTTTTGGAAAATATTCTCATAAAAAAGAATATGCTTCTAAATTTCAGTTACAGTAGTATCATCACATTATACATTTTAGATGCAAATGAAGAACTTCAATATTTAAAGAATTCTTACTTAATTTATAGAATAAGCAGTAGCTGAAATTTTATTATTTTTAGAAACATGTTTTTTCTGAAATCAACAGTAATCATTCAAACAATTAAAAATAACATTTACATTTTTTATTCAAGATCATTCATAATTGTTTTTGATTAAGTTGGGTGTTGAATGTTAGACGCCAGAGGAAATTCAGGTCCCTTTGATGGACTCTTCACAAAAGTCTGATTTATCAAAACAGGCCCGTCATAAAATTCCAGTCAATCAAAACTGACCCTTCACAAAATTTTATTTTTTCTTGATTTTTCACGAAACCAGTAAAAAATTCTGGATCAACTCCTGGATGTAAATAAATTTTTTAAAAAGTCATTCTTAAAACCAATATTGTTTTATTTTCATTCATTTTTCACTGTCGTGTATGAATAATATAATTTTAAAGAAGGATTTTTTTAGCAACATCTTTAAATTTTGACTTATTTTCTCTGTAACACATTTAAAAGAAATCATTTTAGTAGACCTTTATTTTAGAAGCATTTACTCAACTACTTAATTACAAAGAATTTTCTCAACTAATCAAAATCTCAGAGAAAATTCTCTTATATGAAACAATCATTATTAGGGGTAAATATATCTCAAAATGATGTTATTTACATATTGTGACTGCTTATTTAATATTATTTTATAACATTAATGATGTTTATAAAATTTTACATTTACATTTAATGAAGAAAAATATTCTGATCATTCTCTTAATTTCAACTTCAGGAGAATATTCTCAATTCATGTCTCTAATCAAGATTTTTTCATTTATTAAAATCTTACGTATTGCTGTCATGGAGATCTTGTACAAAAAATTTATAACTTCTGCCTTTTAGGGCACACAGCTTTGTCAGCATTTGATAAATTGAACTATGTTAAATTGTCTTATGACTAGTTTTATTTTGATTCTCAAAAGTTTAAACTTTTTATTATGCATCACTTTCTCATACTTCAAAAAATCATTCCAGCTGCACTCATATTAGAGGAAATATTTCAAGGTATCTGATACATGCATGGATAAAAAAGCAAAAAGAGCTTACATAAATGTGAAACAGAATCATGCTAATCAAAACACAAACATTGGAGTTAAGTGCTTTTAAAATACATTTTGAAAGTTAACCTTACATGAATCAATTGAAGCATGTTCAAATCATTTGATGAAAAATTCCATCTCATCTGAAAGTTTCATAATCATTAGCATTCACAGCTATTAAGGGATGAGAGTCTAGTGATGCTTTTGGCAGCAACAAGCCTAGTTTTCTCACAAAATGTAGGAACTATATAGGGAGAATGTCCTAATTTGGTTAATGACCCCATTCTTACATGTATTTTATCCTATTATTTTTCCTATTTTCATTGCTGTTTTCCTTATTTCTCACAAGTTTAACATGCATTTTTGTAAACATTTTGCTCACTTTTTATTATTTTCATTTAGTAATTTGTTGTATTTTCTTTAATTAGTCTTATTATTCCATTTTAATACTGAATAGGTTTCTTTTTCATAATTGGGTTTACAATACCCCCCCCCCCCCTTTATTTAAGATGAAACTTTTGTGTGGTTTTTTTTTTTTTTTTTTTTTTTTTTTTTTAGATTGCTCATTATTTAAGAATCAACTTCCTAAATAATCTTATATTTTTGTTTTACACAATGTGATTTTAAGTTATACAGTTGCGCCATGAATGTTTTATTTTTATAATTTTTCCTTTGTATGTCCATCTTATCACAATTTGCTTCTGGATATAGCTGTAATGAAGCAAGTTAAATACATTTTATCAAAATGTACTTATATTTTCCTGTTTTCTGTCTAGTATATTAATAATTTTAAAGAGGTAAATGTCTAGATCATTAATTTTGAGTTTCTTAGGTGACTTGGCTGGAGCAAAATCTCTTCTTTATCAGTGGATTGACAAACCTTTAGCCCTTACTGATGGCCGAATCGCCATGGCTAAAATTCATTTGTGTGAAGGGAATTTGTATGCTGCTAGCCACTGCCTAGAAGTGGCTTTAAGCCATAATTTTGAGGTAAGTGTAAAAAGAGTTTCAAACTATTTCTCTGTAGTTATAGTCTGCATAAATGTATGAATAGTTTGAAGATATTCACATCTAAAAATCACATAAATGATGTAAATGCACACCAGTTAGTTCTAATGGATTTTTTTCAAGCGTCCCTCTGATCCCCAGCTGTCATAAATAACTTTCACACCAATTGATTAAAAAAAATAAATTTGCTATCTCTTTGTAACAACAATTGCAGTGCCACTTAAAATCTCCTTATTTTGAGAAATGTCTTTATAAGTCTTCTATTTAAAAAAAAAAGAAAACAAATAAGAAAAAGAAAGGGAGGACAAGTGAAGGGAAAAAGCAATGATTTAGTATTGTCTCCAATATATATATATATATATATATGTAATATCACGATTACATCAGAACATTATGTTGGCTGAATGTCCGTTTATGAAGCAATAGTGGCTGAAATTCAAGGCATCAGCTGTTTATTTGAAGCTTCAACATATTAAATACATATTTCAAAACACCAAGAAGACGAGCACAAAACATCCCATTCTAGTACACAGTATTTATATGTTCCGAATCCCCAGAAATTCGTGCGAAACTGCCTTTAAATAATCTTTGTAACTATCTGTGATGTGAGAATGCAACTGCTTTATGGTTGTCTCGTTCTTGCAAAATATGCTCACATTACTTAAGTTCTTTCGCGCCATGAGCAAAGGGGGAAAGGGAAAATATATAAAGTGCCTAAAAATGTCTGTAGGTCACTTTAGTTGTTGTGTTTTAAAATCGAAACTGAACCAAAACACAAACCTTGAAAGCATTATTTATTTTTTGATGTTATATTTTTAAATAAATATATATGTATAATGGCTTTTAAAACAATTCCTTAATATTATTGTATGATTTTTTTCTTTTTAAAGGTAAGAGAAAACGTTGACTATCTTCTAATCAAAGCAGAAATTCAAAAGCAACAGGGATTGCTCAAAGATGCAATTGAAACTTTGACATTTGCTAAATCTATAGCTTTATCAGAAAAACGTAAGTAAAACTTCAAAAAGAATTTTCTGTACTTGCATATTTGAGGGCTTTATGTATAATTTTTTGTGTTTTTTTTAGCAAAAATGTCTCAATCACCCGATAAAAAAATATCACTTGCCAAGAAAATGAATCTATATGAGGAACTTATTCAAGTTTTCTGTGACCTGCATAAGTTTGTATGTATTTCTTTTCTCATATGTTTATTTTTTGGACCCTTTTCAAAAATAGAATTAAATATCTGAATATTATAGTTGACGCTTGGTTTTATGAACTTCTAATTTAAGAATGCTCACTGTTTTACAAACAGTATACCAGTTCTGGAATCTCTTCTACTGAAAGAATGCTTATAAATTTTCAAATTATCGATTTTACAACCTTTTTTTGTGGGCCCAAAGTGTAAAATGAAGTGTCGACTGTGTTTCATTTGAAGTATTTTTATAAAGTTTTTCCTCCACATAAGCATAAAATTAAGTTAATGATAGAAAAATCTTGCTTTGATACTGTAAAAAGATGATGTTATTTTGAACATTTAATTTACAATGCAATGCAACACAATATTTAAAAAACGCATAAAACTCAAGTAGAATAAGAAAGCAATGGATTTTATCTCATACCTGTTTAGTGCTTCTCTTGTGATTTATGATCATACAGAATCAGACTTGTACCCTCTATTACTAAAAGTACAATTGTGGGGGATAATCAATATTTCTTACTATGTTCTTTTAGTTTCAACTTGAAGAAAAGTGAAAATATGTCCAAATGATTGGAAATAATGTTTAGCTCACTACTATTCAATCACAAATAACCATCATTATCATCAAAGACATCACCATTAGAACTCATATCACTTATCACTTCAATCTTGCCACTACCCATAGAACTTGGCACCCCATGTCTAGGAACTTTTAACACCAACTCTGTAAGGAAGCAATTCCATGCAATTTTGGAAGATCCATTCAGTAATGTAGCGATAAATTTTTCAAGGGACTTTACATATTACATATAGGCATATACTTTGTGTGTATTTATATAATTTTAGTCATAGTGGTATGTAACCCCTTAAACTTCCTTCACGATTTTACTGGATCCTGATATGAAAAATCATGTTATAGCTGCTATTGTCAAACTAATGTATTTTACTGAAATGTATGAGAATTCATGTACTAGCTGATATTGCTAAACTAATGTATAATAGGAACAATGGCATGTGCAAGGGGAGTTTAAGGGTTTAAACCCTCCCTTGAGCTCAAGTCAAAATTGTCTAGCTGTCTAAATTAGGGAAATAATAGTGCTTTATTACATACTCGAATTTCTTTTAGCAGTTTCATAAAATTATGAACCCCTTGAAGAAATTCTGCGTACGCCATTGAATAGGAATAATAATATAGTAGCATAGTAATTCCCCAGAGAAGCCCCATGCTCAGATTAACTAACCCACGGTCAGGCAGAGGTCAATATGTCACCTTCAAAAAGATTTCTTCAATAATGGACGAGGCGCTTCCAAAACGGTTGAAGGTTTTTCAAGGAAAATTCTCCCCCCCCCCCCTCCAAGTAGGCGCGTGCGGTGGTCAAGTGGAAATAATTATAATTGACGAAAGGGACAGCTGTTTAGAATCCCCTCCCCGCTAAACGTGTTTCTTTAGGAAACAAGTTTCTCTTTGTCCAAGCCATGCTCGCAAAGCAATGGTTGTGGAATCTTTTGCTTATAGAACGAACTTATATACCCAAAGCAATTTATCACTAATTTTTTTTTCTTTTCTTTTTTTTTTAATATCTACAGGACATGATTTCTCGATTAAAAAATGTATTGAAATATAAGTCAGAATTCATGCATTTATTAGTATCAAAATCCCCTACTTATGCTGACGAAATATAAACATCTGACACGACTTATCATTTTGGAACAAATGTCTTAAAGTTTGAAATTTTCAAATGCATTTAAAAATACTTGTAAATCTTTGCATGCCCTATAACTAATAATAATTGACTGAGAAAGATATAAACAGGACTTTTTTTATATTATCTATCTATCTAATTTAATCGCTGTATATATGTTTGTGGAGTTGTTGGTTTCTGAATTTGTGTGCATGTTCTTTATACAAATTCACTTCACTATGAATGTTCACAAAATTTGACACTGAGGTACATTGATTTCCAGTAATTCAAATTCCGAAATTTAAAAGTCAACTCTAATTTTGCAAAAAATTATCTTTTCCATGCATAGAATTTCTACATATCGATTCGAGTTTATGCCACATTCAGCTCGTAAAAGACGGTGACAGATGAAGTTTGTACAAAGCCTGTATGACAATTACAGAACCTGGAAAACGTGTTTGTAGAAGGGTTCGAAATTAGGATGCAAAAATTAGGCATCATTGGCACCTAGCTGTTTTGTTTTACTTGCCAAAAATGTTCTGCTAGGCATAATTTTAAAATCATTCTTTTGAGAAGGTGGCAATCTTACTTAAGTTAGACTAAACACAAACGTTTATTTTAATCAGTGTCTAATAAGACAAAATATGAGTTAATTGGCACAACTATTTTTTCAAGTGTTATTGAAATCTAGTGTTACTTACAAAACTTCATTTGTTAGTAAAAATTCACGATTCAAAAATTTGAAAGTCAAGAAGTTACGATAGTCTTCCTGGTTACCGTAAAAACTCAAAATGCAGAAGATTAGATGAAATATGTATATAAAAATGTAATTGTATAAAATTATAATAGACTTCGTGAAAAATTGGGATTGTCAAACTAAAAGCCTTATGAAAGGTTAGGCGTCAAAAGTGACGACTGGGTGTGAAATCGCGGTCGTCAAATTGGAGTTCTTAGTTGCAAAATACGACTAACGACCGCTAATTTCGGACCCTGGTTTGTAGTGACACAAAATTGAAGGGCACAACTGCATTTGTCACATTCTCTTTACTCTAACAAATGACATTTGTAACATTGATCAAGGGAAAAAGATGAAGTATACAAAAGTATTTGCGTAGCTAATAAAATGCGATCTGCTTTATTATTGCTGTTTTAATGAAACTGTACATATATCAATAGGTTCAAGATGACAGGGTAACATTAAAACCATGAAAGGGTAAATTATTTAAAGCTAAAAGTTTGAGTATTTTTCGTCATGAATTAGAAAAGCTATTGGAAGTGTGCCCAATGTCTTGCTTAGTTTTCTTGTTTACTGTGAATAACAACGGGCATGGAAAAGGGCGATGCCCCCCCCCCCCCCACTGAATTTGGGGGTAGATACTTTGAGTTACCTTCGCAAAACAATAAAATTAGCTGCAAGCAATCGTATTTCCCCCAGAGACCCCCCCCCCCCCCCGAAACTAGTGTCTGGCTAAGTCACTGGTGAATACAAACGTAAGCGTTACTGTTTTAATACGATAAATTTATTACACAAAATAATATATTTACATAAAAAGAATTTGGGAACTATTTTCTTGCTTTTCACCAACACGAGCTCTGGCTTTGAAGCGTGAGGAGAAAGATTTTGATTAGAAATTTACTGCTCCTTTACTTTGAACAAAAAAGTTTAAAAAGCATTTAAGTTTAATTATATGTGAGATTGCTATAGCGTAGAATTTGGCATTGCTTCTGAGTATTTTCAACTACTACACGAGAAGGCATCTAAGGGGTCATTCATAACTGATGTCACGCTTCAAGGCAGGGTTCGTTGATTTAAATCAGCTTGATTTAAATCATGATTTAAATCATGATTTAAATCATGATTTAAATCGCGATTTAAATCAAGTGATTTTTTAAAAAAAATCATTGATTTTACTATGTTAGGAAGTGTTGTAAAAATGAAATATGTTGCAATTACAACTACTGTTTCAAACAAAACTTCCTAGATCCATCTGTCTGTGTGCATAACATATTTCATAAGGTTAGAATTACTATTCTTTTAATTTGACAATATTTTTTTAAATTTTACAATATTCTTCAAGCATCTTAACAGCAAAAAGCATAATTCATTCAATCATTCAAATTACAATTCATAATACATAATCATGAACCATTCTGTGATTTTTATCTTAAAAATAGTATTTTAGATCAATTTAATCATAACACACAATAAATAATTCAGAATGATAGTGTTTGAAACAACAATTGTTAGAATTTAGAATATATATCCTCAAAGTTTCATCCACGTCCCATAATAGGTTAAGGTTTTTTTCTTTCTAAAATATTTTTTTATCATAGAAGTTTTCAATAAAGATATTTGATTAAAAAACGTTTCAGTTTTTAGTAATAGTGTAAGCATATGATTTTTCGAAATGGGTAAAAATATTTCACGCTTTTTTATTTATAAAATTGACAAATGATTAAAGTACATTCAATGTAAAACTTAAGTACACACAATTGGTACTTTTTTCAGCTTTCAACAGCAAAATAATTCAGATTAAATTTGTTCATTTTCTCTGTACTTATGAGTGTACTATTATTCCTGTTAGGGTTAAGTTTCATTTGAGTCATGCATTTGTATTAAAAGTTGTTTATCATTATTACTATTAAAAAATATTTATTGCTGTGAAAATAGCTTAAAGTATGCTTTTGCATATTGATTAAGATGCCATATCGTTTCTATGAATGTAACATAATAAATATCCAAAATATTTAGGGTCTTTTTAAAAAAGTCAAAAAAATCCGATTTAAATAAAAAAAATCTGATTTAAATTAAAAAAATCACGAACCCTGCTTCAAGGGGGGAGGGGGGTTCAAGAAAGGGACAGTTTGTGACAAGAGGAGGGGAGGGGTAACAAGAAGTGTCACATCGAACATTTTGATTTCTATGAAAACCTTTAAAATCAGCAAATTAACCCTATTTTATGCTAATGTAATATAGCGTGACATGTGACAAAGGGGGGCGGGGGTATGTTGAAGTGTGACACTTTGTGACGAAGGGGGGAGGAGGTCAAATGTAATGAAACGAAGTGTGACATTATTTATGAACGGTCCCTAAGCTATATGACATGACTAACATGCATAGTCTATACTTGTGGCACAAGAAAAGTAGAAAGGTTTTGTACTGCTGCTTTTGCTTCTACTACACATATATATATATATGCATATATATATGTACAAGGAAGCAGAAGCGAAGAGATAATGAAATAAGAGAAATCTTCACTTTACTTCCTAATACGTAAATAAGAAAATCAACATCATTTTTAATATCATGTCAAGAGTAACCAGGAACTTCATCAAAGGGGGGGAGGTGCATCCCTTCAGTTATCTAGAAAATAGGTCGCGAATTTCGACTTAGAGAGGTAAAAAAAAATCTTCACAGCTTTAAAATAATAACAATAATAATTAAAAACTGCAAGTATGTTTTAAGAAAATCATAAAAAGAAAATTCAATTGTAAAAAATATTACTTAAGAATATGAGCGGTCTGTATTATAAAGATTTCCTTAACTAAAGGCCGCTTAAACACGCCTTTCAAACATGTAAGCAAACCACAAATGCATTCATTATGCAATAGAAACCCGAGCAAGTCTCAGTGTAAAAAAATAACAGCGAAAATTACCCCAAAGAGTAGACAATACATAGCGAAAGAGAGAGAGATGAAATATTTGGGCAATTAACACTCAGCAAATGGTAAAGCTTTTACAAATTTATGATTTTATTACATTATTTTTCAGATTATTATGGTACAAAAAAAAGTGTTAAAACAGTAATCTTTAAAACAAATGAAGTTATAAAGCCATAAATTTTTAAAAGCTTCAACTTTTGCAGGGTGCTCCGCTTGCCATCCAAATGATAATTTTCTTTCGATGATAGAAAAGGTTCGTTGTAAAGCCGAAAACGTGTCTGGAATATTTTGCAATTTATTCTTTTGTTACGTTGTTTCTCTGATTTATACGTATGTATATGTTACGGAAAATGTCCGAAATTGGAGAACGTCGACATTTTCCAATCTGATAGATGGTGATTGTCGACATTCTCTATTTGGTGTACGTCGGCATTGTCCGATTTCGGATATTCACCGTAACATATACATATAAATATACCACACTGACGTAGTCACGTTAAGTTATCTCCTTATTGCATTGTAGTTTATGTATTACATTATAGATATTAGTTTTTTAAAACAGAAATGGAATTTAATTAGCATTTTGCATCATTATATATAAATTGAAATTTTATCATTATATACATATCATTATGCATATAGCCAGATGGAATATACTAAATACATTTCACATGATATGTTAGTGCTTTTTTTTTCTTCTCTTTTGTAGAGATAAATTTTGAATTTCTTGAAAACATGTTAAATAAAACAAAATAAAGATTGCAGCACAGTTTGAGTTGCACAATCAACTATGCACAATTAACTATGACCGACAGTTGTTATCTTCTGCATTCTGCTGAGTTGTAAAAATTCTAGAAACGGTAAGCACCTAACTCAAATAAATAGGAAAGCAAATACGTGTCAATAGCCTTTGAAATTGAGATTATTACTGAACCTGACAGTTTTATCAGAATAAAATATTTTTTCTCTACTTCGCGAGAACTAAAGGGGTGTCCGTAAGTGTCAGTATGAAACATAGGTGGTACGCTTACTTTGTATGCTAGATAATCTTACTTTTGTTTTTTGACAACTAAAGAGTTAATAGGACTGAAGTACAACAAGGTTCAGAACAAAGCATCTAATTCCTTTTATGTCCTTCTTAGAAGAATAAAGCAAGAATGAGACATTTTACACACACAGACATTGTATATATACACACACATACGCATGTTTTTAGAACAAGAGGAGCGCAGGCCTACTTTTTCCTAAAATATTCGAAAAATATGATTCAAAATGAGGCTGCTGAGTAAAAAAGTCTCTAATTTCAAGTTTTTTTTTCAAAATGAGCGCCCTTGTGCCTTGTGCATACCTTAATGTGGAGCGAAAACATAGCTTTGATGTTTTTAATTTTCAATATGCCTTAATGCGAAAAAGTTGTGTATTAACGAGAGAAATCCACCTACCAAAAAATAGAAAGAATTTAATTTTTCCGGTTCCTCGTGGGGTCCCAAAAATTCTCATTTTGGGCAAATATTAAATGTTACTATGTTTTTTCGTTTCCTTTTTGTCGTATCCAAGGTAGCAATATATAATCTTCGATGATAGGGCAGTTAGTAAAATAATAATAACTAGAGTTTGCCCAACAGTCGAAATTCGACCCTAATTAAATTTAGCATAAAAAACATTTTTTTGTAGCAACTTGTACTTCTACCCATTTCGTACTAAGCTGAGTAGCAGTTGAACAAAACTTCCGTGTTTGCTTCCATACACTACTCTCATTTTTAATTTCATTGCTTCAAAGAAGCTTTCATTCAAACTCTTATTGTAATTACTTTTATTATTACTGCTTAATGGCATGAAGCTCTTTTTAAAAATAAGTTTTATATTTATTACCTAATTAATAATTTACTCAATCAAGACATGTTGTCATCAGCTATCTATAACAGTATAACATTACAATTATAAATGAGCCTTGCCTGACAAACGAAAAGGGGAAATAATTAACTACGAAAATGAAGTTTTTGTTCGGTCCGCAATAATATACATGTATATAACAGCGAAACTTTTATCAGGCATGGAAATAATCGTATGTTATAAAAAGTACAAAAACTTTTGAAAACGCCTCTCTATCTTGATCCTGACCAGACTAGATCGTTGCGAGTACAAAAATATCGAGGAGGGAAGGGGGGTATGAGTTTGGCGGTCCCTCCATTTTGAAACGTGTATTTAATATATAGTATGTATATATACATATACCTAATAACGTAATTTTAATCGACCTTGGATATGTTAGGGGGGTTTTGGGAAGTTCTGTCCCAGGGGGTTACTTTCGAAATTGAGGCTCTAAAAATGTGATTTTAGGTGATGAAGATAAGAAAAGAGGTTTACAAGTGAGTTTTCTGTACAGTATTTAAAAACAAATATTAGTATATTTTTAGTAACGTTAAAAGACAGAAGTATCGGGTGTTCTCTGCGGGCAATATTGTGAAATTGAAGTCAAGTCCTAAACACACAATTCTTGGCTAGCTTTATGACGTTAGTGGAAGAAATCGACCTCGTGCCCCCCCCCCCCCCTGGTTATGTCCCTATGCCACGTTTTATTTCTTTTAAATATGAAGGTTGTGGCAAATCCTTCTCTATTTTTTAAAAATGTTTCACCCGATGTGTCAACCCATGAAGATATCACGTTTATTTATCCACTTAAAAAAACTACTGCTTGCTTGGGTTTTTAAAATGTTTTGTTTTAAAAAAATGTTTGGATTGTTCAATTCAGTTAATCTAAAGGTAATCTTGATAATGCAGATTGGCCGGTATTGCTATAATATTTTTAAAACGAATGACCTTTTTGAATTTAACAAAAAAAAAAAAAATCTTGCTTTATATTGCGATATTTCTTCAATTTTGATTATTTTTTAGACTTAGAATGTTTTCCTTCTCCCCCTACCCCCTTCTCTTTCTCTTTTACATCGCTAAATCGGAATTGGCTATCGCTTTTTTAAGGAAAACTGCTCCGTCTTGACATCGGCCTGGAATGCACAGCAAATTTGACTGGGATTGTAATAAAAACCCAATGTAAAACCTCTTCACTATAACTTATTCTTCTCATCTCGACACTATAAGTTACTGATTTTATTTTCTGTGCATATATCTTGTTCATATACAATGTATATCCTCCATAGAAATGAGGTTTTTTTTTTTTAAAGCAGGATCAATTTATTTTCACCCGAATAAAATTTAATTTTTCAAACTTCGTAATTTCATTAAATGTGATGACCTATAAATAATTTTATTAAATTGCGTTCGTTGATCAGACAAGCAAACGGAAACTGACAAGATACGACAGAGGACATACATATATATATTTTCCGTTTTAAGAATAAAATTTCACTTGCTATTGAAGCATTTTTAAACGTTGTAATCAAGAAGGATTTCTTGTACTTGCAAGCTGATTTCAATGCCCCCTCAGGGGGTAGTAACTGAATGCTGAAACTTGAAAGCACAAAGGGAATGAATGGTCATTGTGTGCGTATGTGAGAGAAGAGGCGGAAAAGCAACGCCTCTGGCGCACCAGGGAGCCTACTTGGAAAGAGGGGAAAGAATCTTGCAAATATACACTACTGACCATTTCGACGCGGAAAAAGTGCATCATAATATCACGCCTTCGACCATCTCAAGAAAGATTTCTCATGGCGTGATATCACGGCCTAGACCGCCGGTGAGTTAAAAGCTTTTTATGATCTAAAAAGATTATAAAAATCATGGATATTTGGGATTATGCAGTATTTTCTAAAGTATATGACACTGGTATTTAAAATTCTTACAACTTTGACTTCTTACTTTGTCATCAACCACTATTTCAAGTTTACCAGTAAGAGTCAATCCATGTGAAATCATCCAGGCCAGGTTGCTCGAGGTTTTTGAGTTTTTAAAATTTTTGCCAGTCAATTTATTATCTCGAGATCCCAAAACAAGTGTTTAAAAGTTTTTTAATTCTTGAACCTTTTTATTACAGCCATTTTTAAGTCACATCTTTAGTGGCTTTTCATGAAAATGCTGCTTTGCATAAATAGTTACAACTTTTTTATTGCTGAATATTTCAAAGTGATTTAAAAACCATTATGTTCCATAAGATATGGGAAACTTTTTTATTTTGGTTTCTTTTTATAATTTTGTTAAAAAATACAGAAATGGAATTTGAAAATAAAAACTAGCATTGTTCATGTTAATATTTTTAATGGAAGTATGTAAGACTCACTTGGGGTATATCCCCCCCCCCCCCCTGAATAGATACTTTTTGGTACGGAATTGGAATTTGGAATTAAATTTTATAAAATTTTTGGGAGATAATCTTCTTATGGGTATAAATATGTAATAAATCACTTATAAAAACTTTTTTACATATTTACATCTACAAGAAGATTACTCCCCTAAAATTTCATTCAGTCCCTTTTTAGATATTGAGCCTCAAAGTTACATTTTGACACTGAGATGCCAAGTTTGGCTAATTATACAAAATTAAGGAAAGCCTTCAAAAATTCCATACTGCTTCTGAAGAAACTACCAAAAAGTATCTATTTAGGGAGGGAAATGTACCCCCAGGTGAGTCTTACATTCTTCCATCAAAATTATTAACATGAAAAATGCAAGTTTTTGTTTTCAAAATGGTATTTTCAAACTCCATTTCCATATTTTTGAAGGAAAAAATGAAAAAAAAAAAAGCAAAATTTTGCTCATTTTTTCCGGAATATAATGGTTTTTAAATCATTTTGAAGCATTCAGTTATAAAGAAAAAAGAAAAAAGTTATAAAGATTTATGTAAAGCAATATTTTCATGTAAAACCAATAAAGATGTGACTTGGAAACGGCTGTAAGAAGAAATTTCAAGAACTAAAAAACTTTTAAACACTTGTTTTGGGGTCTCAAGTTAATAACTGGCGAAATTTTTAAAAAATCGAAAACATCGAACAACTTTTTCACATTTTTCTGGATGATTTCACATAGATTAACCCGTAATTACAATATTCATATCGTCGGTGTACAAGTAAAACTGATCAAGTTGTAACATGTTTTTGGAAAATGAGTTTTATAGTTTTTCAATTGTAAGAAAGGGGGCTTGAAAATGTTCTACAGCAGTGATTAATCTCTTGGTACGTTTTTAGATATAATCTGTCCTCATTATAAAAAAAGTAAATTTCAATGTACATGATTTTTTTCTTCAGCAATTGAACAAAAATCTTGAAATTATGCAACTTGGTTAGTTTTACTTGTATGTCAATGATGTGTTACTTTTAATATAGAAAATGCCCCCTTCTAATAATGTAGACTTACCTTAAAAAGTTAACATCATTTTCCTGTTTTCCTTTGTGCAGACAAATAATCAAAAATATTATGGGTGTAAATTAGTGTCATACCCAGAAATGTTCTTCAGGAGGACAATATTACTTCGGAGTGATTTATTTATGACTTTTTAAAAAATTTCTTTATTAAAATGCAAGGAGGTATAATCCCGATGTCCTGCCCCTATATACATCCATGAGTTAAATGCATAATTCATGGCATAATGCTTATTCTTTATTTGATTAATTTAATATCACTATTTTATAACAAAATAAATTCTATGGTGTATGTGCAATCATTTTCTTCTAAACTAATTTGTGATCAGAATCTTGTTGCATATTTAAATGATGTTGATTTAAATATTACAAATGATGCTTTAGTTTTAATGAAATAATTTCCTTTGTGAAATAATAAATTTTGACATTTAATGATACTAAAATATTCTTCATGTTTAGTAAACAGACAGTATCTAATTATATAATTTCAAATTTCAGGCTGAAGCTAAAGAAGCTATGAAGGAAGCTGATTTTCTTTTTAGAGACTCCCCTGAGCAAGATCGCTTGAGATTTGTATGCTCATATTTTGCTCTAGCAAGTAATGACACTGATGCAGCTCTAAAGCTATTAGAAGAAATAACGCCTGAAAAGCCTTGTTTCTTAGAAGCTGTTCAGAAGAGAGCTGAAATATACTTAAAGTATAAGAAAAATAGGATTAAATTTGTCAATTGCTATAGGTAATTAGACTTTTAAAACATCAAAAAATGACCATAATTTTCAGAGTATTAATGTTAATTTTCTTTGGTATTTATACTGCTTATAATGAAATTTGAAACCATTTATATGCTTTTGTTCATTTCTGTAAGATACAAAAGCTGAAGCTGTTATATAAGTTTTTCGTACTAAACCTTACAGTTTTTACCCCCCCCCCCCCCCCCCTCCAAATACATTGCTCTACTTAGCCTTTTAGCCTGTTTCTCTGTTTTAGCTGTTATTTATATAGAAGGTAACTTTGAAATGTAATTAGAGTATTTACATAATTGAAAATTTTATAATGATTTTTCTTGTTTTCAAGAAATGAAATATGTATAAATTTTATTTTATAAACAAACTGTATTTAACACAAATTTTAGGTTGAGTTCTAAGACTTGTAAAGAAAATGAATTCCATAAATTTTCTTGCATACTATTTTCATATAGTTATTTAGAAATATAACCTAAATGCAATGACATTGTTACAAAGTTCTAAATACATTATGACAGCTATATCCAACTGATAACATTTACGGAATTGCTGCCAAATAAGATCATTGCAGTACAAGTGTTATAAACAATATCACTTAGGTTGCCATGTACTGAAATTTATGCCATGTATGGTAATTCAATATGTAATTTGCTTGCTTTTCACATGTTTATGCAATATTTCAGTAAAATGATTGAAATATATTTATTTTTTTAACTCTTTACAACTTGCGCAGTGAGCAAAATACTCATAGCAAGAAGAAAAAAGTACATCTTGTATTCTACTTCATAGGCAAAGGTGCTGCTCTGTCTAACTTCTCCTTGTAACCTTCTCTTGCTGCCCTGATGTGTTTTAATCATTAAGTCTTTGTTTGACTGTCACTAAGGGCGTTTGCTAATCAGAGTAGCCTAGTGTGAGATTTTCTCAGTGTGCTAGTTTTGGTAAAACTTTTTTTTTTAGTGCGAGGGCATTTTTCAGATCAAGCAAATGCTCGTGTGACTTACCAAAAACAATTTTTTAAATTCTTTTCATCAAATATAAAACCAGGTATGTGCCTAAATGGACTACAGCAAATTAATAAATCAATTGCACAGTATTATCATTTAATTACTAGTTGCTTTGCCCAGGATGTCTTAAATACTGGCCATGCCTTGGCTGAGGAGGACTAATGCCACTCTATTATATATAAATAAGCAGAAAGTTACTATAAAACCCATTAGAATAAGGGCATAAGTCATTTGAAATATCCGTTTGAGTACGAGCAGCAGTCCCTAAAACTCCCCTTTACATTCACAACATAAGTAACTAAAAATTATTGTTAGAATGAAGAAAACAGTTCTTAAATAATGTTAGCGATCCTGCTAAAAATTCTTATCAGAATAAGGACAGTAGTACCTAATGTAAAATGGCTATCACTTTTAAGACAACATTAACAATCTCTCTAAAAGTCCTTGCTATGATACAGACAACCGTTAATTTAAAATACTTTTTAGAATGGATATAAGGTGTTAAAGAACAACAAAATTGGTGATGATTGGATTTGCATAAGGAACGTACATACAAACATATATACAAACAACATCTTTGTTTTTATTTATTAGATTTTAATAGACCCTTATGTAAAAAGGGTATCGGTTGTCAGACAATGTCAACAATCCCTCTAAAAATACTTGTTGGGATGCTGACAACTGTTCCTTCAAAATCCTTTTTAAAATAGGAATATAAGGGTTTAATTAACATCATCAACAGTCTTTCTAAAAATTGACACCAGAAATATGAAAAGGGACAATTGTCCTGAACATTCCCCATTCAAATAATAACGATAAGTTGCTTTTTTAAAAGAAGCCCTGTAGAATATGGACAGCACCCACGTAAAAATATCTTTCAAAATAAGGAAATCAAAATACATTTATTGATTGCTCCTGTCCTTTAAAAAATAAATTTTAAACCATTAAGAAAAAAAGAATTAAAAGAAAATCAAAAGAGAATGAAATTGGCTACTCCTCAAAGTGCGGAAGCTGAAAACGCTTAATTAGTTCAGAATAAATTTTGAATTTCCTGGAGGCAAATGGAGTGTTAACTAGTTTTCAGTATGGTTTTAGGAAGGGTAGGTCCTGTACAACTAATTTGTTGCATTTCTATGACAAGGTTACCACGGCATTAGATAATAAAAAGTGCATAGATGTTGTTTACATTGACTTTCAGAAAGCATTCGATAAAGTACTGCTTGAAGCTCTTCTTAGCAAACTTGCTTATATTGGTATTGGTGGAAAAACTTTAATTTGGGTTAAAAATTGGCTGACTGGGAGGAAACAGAGAGTAGTAGTGAAGGGCAATTATTCTCAGTAGATTGATGTTTTGAGTGGTGTTCCACAAGGTTCAGTTTTAGGGCCTATATTGTTTATTATTTTTATTAATGATATTACTTAGAGTATTTCTGGGAACATCAATAATTTTGCTGATGATGTCAAAATCATGGGAATTGTGGACACGGAGGAACGAGTCAATCAGTTTCAAGAAGATTTAAATCAAATTTCTAGATGGGCAATTAAGTGGGGTATGTCTTTTAATATTGGGAAATGTCAAGTGCTTCATTTTGGTTATAGGAATAAATGGGGGGGGGGGGGCAACTAGTATTTACAAGGTTCCGTCATTAAGGAAGCAGAAGCAATTGTTGATCTGGGAGTATTGATTAGTCACGACTTCCAAGTCCAGTCAGCAGTGTAGCATAGTAAGTAACAAAGCTAACAGGATGCTTGGGTTTATCAATAAGGCTATTTCGAACAGGTCCAAGGAAGTTATATTGCCATTATACAGAAGTTTGGTAAGACCTCATTTGGAGTATGCTGTTCAGATTTGGTCTCCGTACCTAAAAAAGGATATTATCTTATTGGAAAGGGTTCAAAGGAGGGCTACAAGATTGGTAAGTTGTCTTTCAGACAGATTATGAGGTTAGGCTTAAAAGGCTCAATATGTATAGTCTTGAGCAAAGGAGAGTCAGAGGGGACATGATTCAGTTGTTTAAATTCATTAAAACGGGAAATGTTGATGGACTACAGCTATGTGCTGAAAGTAGAACCAGAGGTCATTGTTTCAAGCTTTTCAAATCTCAGGCTAATCTTGAAATTAGGAAAAATTACTACTTCAGTAGGGTTGTAGGCAGTTGCAATAGTTTACCGGAAGCAAATGTTAGTTGCAGTGTGGTAAAAAGTTTTAAGAAAGCTCTTGATGCTCATTGGGGACTGCTAAATTGACTAGGACCAGCCTAGCTGGGCCCTGAGTCTGTTGCTGCTCGTCACTTTTGTATTTGTATTTGTATTTGAATTGTTTATTAAAAAGAAAGAAGAATGAAAAGCGAAGAACACAAAGAAAAATTAAAAATCGGCTGTGTCTCAAAGTGCTAAAAATATTGTAAGTAGAATTTTATTTAGAGAGAGATGCATGGGGGTAAACAAAATAGCAACAATAAAAACAAAATAAAAATAAAGCATTTTATCAATCGTCTGGGTGGGAGAAAAGTTAATTACTGGGACAGGACTATTTTGAACTACAATGAGAAATGCTTATAACTTCTTTTCTAGTTAAATTAGAGCCTTTTTGTTTTGGCACAATTAGCAAAATTGTTTCTAGTGCAGTTTTTAATAATCTTTCCAACAGTACCAAATTCGAAAAAATGCGATAATTTCTTCATATAGAAAAGCCCATTTCTTACATTTTTTGTGTTCTAAGATTTAAAACTCAAATGATTTGGAACTTTTTTGACATTTGAAAACCACCCTACTATCTGTCCCGGATGCCAAATTTGGTGAAGATCGGACTTAAACTGTAGAATTGTATGAGAAACATACATACAATCATATATACACACACACCATCTCTTTTTTATTTAGATATATTTGAATTTCTTTACTGAAAAATTGTTTTATTTTTTATAGAATGGACTTCACGAGGAAGGTTGTTGGTTCAAATGGCTCTGGCTAAAAATGCTTGTTATGAAACTTATAAAATAGACATACATAGTTTGCAAAAAAAATATATAGTTTTCGTAAGAAACATTTTGCACCTCACAAATAAAAGTACCTAAGTGGTGTGACGTTGACATAACATTTCATGAACACAGTACATGTGTATGATATATTTTAAATGATATTATTAATTTGGGTAGTGTCTGGTGTTAAGAATAAATAAAAATGCTTTTTAGTAGAAAAGTTTCATTTACTATCATTTTTTGAGGGAAATAGGTGGTGTGAGAGAAATGCTCACATGCAAGTTCTCAGGTTACTCATTTTGATGCAAGCTCTGAAAGGTCAAAGAAAAATTAAATTGTGGGAAAGTGTACCCCTTTCAAAAATGTTGCATAAGTGTGTGTGAAATCTTGATATACTGTGTAAAAAATATGTCTACATTAGGCCCATAGTAGTAGAATGCATCACAAAGAGAATATTTTTTGCTTTTTCCTCTGGTGTTGATACTATGTCTTTGAAATTGTCCTTATTACTTGTTTTCTCCAGCAAAAGCGTGGTTATCTAAAAACCGTTAAACAACTATGTGGGAGATACTGAGGTCTTTGAGGTACATAGAATTAAAAATAAAATTAATAGCAAGCAGGGGTATATTCCCTAACTTCATAAGTCCAAAGTATTAGAGTTTGTCCCTAAGTGATTCATTGGCTAGCTGAGTGGAATATGTTAATTTCATAGCACTAACAAAAAATGCCATTGTAGTGTAATAACTTCTTTGATGAACTTTCTGCTGTAAATTTAATATTGTAAATCCTTAAAGCATGGATTGTGAAAACATGTTAAAGTGTATGAATGTAAAGCAATGTCAACAACATAAAAGTTAATACTTCCAATTTGTCAACTGGAAAGCTTAAAAACATTGAAAAAAATGAAAAGTGACTTTTTTTTAATTTTGAAAATTTGGATGAAATTTCTTGAAATTTTTCTTTTTTTTTGATGAATAATGTTTGGTCTTCGAAATGAAGTTGACCAAATGAAGTTAATCCAAAATACTAAATATTTACTGCAGATAAAGAGGAATTTAGATGCTAATGTCAATAATTATTATGTAATATAGTGCAATCTATAAAAAGTTTTTCTGTCTTTTTTTTTTTCTTCTTAGAAATATACTAAGGGCTTTGACAAATGTAGTTATAATTTCTTTCGTGCCGAGCATTTCAAGAGAAATACGATCTAAAGAACTTCTGAGGTAACTACTCTGCATTGGCATACTGAATAGTGAAAAAACTGGAAAATTTCCTTCAGACAACTCAGTGAGGATTAGATGTGTTGCAACAACTACCTCATCTCTTTGTCTCTCTAAACAGCAACTGCAATGCTGGGATTCATAAGGAACCTTGTAAACTTCTGGTTCAGATGCAAAAATATTGCTGCTGTGCCATAAGTCAGATTACTGTTTTTGTACACTCTCTATCTCAAAAAATGGCAACAAACAGTTAAAATTATAATAAAATGAAAACAATCTATTGAAATACAACGAAATTTTCACAGGTTGCTGTAAAAAGAAAAGGGAATACAATACAAAATAACAGAGGTAAACAAGAATTAATTTTCAAGTAAACAATAGAAAACATTGTCTAACTTCTGCTAAAAATGTTTCGTTGTAAATATTTATCAGTTGGGCATCTTACCACTACTGGAGATGCAGGCTCGACAACGATGATTCACACTTGCAAGTAGCTGTATTTTTTAATTACCACTGACATAACAGCAGCTACTAAAATGAACCTATTCTTATGCCCTTCACGGTATACAGCCCTATTTGTACTTATGCAAATATTTTACTGTAGAACTGTTTTTGCATTTTACTGATGAAACATATACAAATGTTGTTGCTGTAAACTTCCTTCTTCTTGAGAATGTTACTCCACCTCATAGTTGTTTGTTGGTTACTTTTTGATATAGAATGTAAATACTTCTAAAGGTTGTTTGTTACACAATCAATTTTCATTTGCAAGAAAAGGCACTACTTTCTGAATGTAACACAACAGTAAAAGAATTAAAAATAGAAGCAATGTTTTGGTGGAAAATATTTTTATGAAGATTTGTTGAGTGCTTTTTTTAAAGAGCCTGTCCTGGCTCTTAGCAAGAATCTTATATTATCAACAACTCTATAAATTCTTTTTCTTTCAGCAGCCTTAGCTAATTGAAAGTGCATTTGGAATTTCTTACTATCATGTACTTCTTATAATAAGCTATGCTTGCATTATTGGGCATACAATGTACGAGGCACGTTCATAAAGTAAGGGCCGTTTGGTCACAGAAAAAAATATTCTCATAAGAAACAAATTTTATTGTCATATTTAGTTAGGTACAAACTTACTTTACTTTTCTACATAATCGCCGTTCACTTCTAAGCATTTTTCGTACCGCTGCACCAGCTTCTTTAACCCCTCTGCCTAGAAGCTTGCTGCCTGAGAGTTGAACCAGTTGACAACGGCGTTTTTGAGTCCCTCTTTGGTTTCAAAACGTTGTCCACCGAGCCACTGTTTAAAATGCAAGAAGAGGAAGTACTCGTAGTCGCTAGGTGCAAGGTCGGGACTGTACGGTGGGTGGCCAAAATGTTCCCAACGAAAATCTTGAATTTTCTCCTTGGTTTTGGCAGCAGTGTGAGGACGTGCGTTATCGTGGAAGAGGATTATGCCAGATGAGAATGTCCCGCAGCGTTTGTTTTTAATCGCACGTCTCATTTTGTTGAACGCTCTTCACAGTTGGTGGGATCAACGATTTTCGCAGCCATTATTCTTTGCATTCACAGACAACAATACAACTTCAGAATCAAAACAAATGACGCTGTAGCTTCGCAATGAGTCAGTATATGGTGCTGCAGTAGTAAAACTGCTCCGAAGCGCCATTATTTAAATATAAGCAAACGGCCCTTACTTTATGAATGCGCCTAGTATAACATAATTGTCCTTATCTTTCTTTGCTATAAGATGTAAATATCAGTCTAGATTTTCTTTATACACTTGACATTTAAATTTTTATGGTTTTTACGAAGTATGTTTTGTCCTACTGTATCATTTTACGAAGTTTATTTTATTAAATTTCTTTCTCAGAGAGGCAGCTAAAGAAAAGAGAAGCCCAGAAACATTGAATCTGCTAGGTGATTCATACATGAAAATAGAAGAGGTATTTCTTTTTCATCATAAAAACCCAACTATTTCTAGTTCATAAACATAAAGTATTGGTTATAACATCTTTTTTAATCTAAAATTTTAGAAGAAATTCTCTGTCTAAAAATTATTATGTCATACCTGCCAACTCTTCCGGAAAATCCAGAAGTTTTCAGGGAAAACGCATTTTCTTCCGGCCTTCCTTACGGGAAAGAAATATTCCGCATTTCTGATTTCCTTTTGAGAGAATTTTTTCCATCACGCCAATTTCAGCCATAATGCGCCAATTAAGCTGTGCTCACCGACTTTAATTGTGTACTTTCGCAAGGGCGGTAGCGGCCAGTAGCATTCAGTAAAGGAGGTTGCCATAAAAAGTAACACCTTGGGCGAATCCTCTAATCGGATGGGGATGTCGGAATCTGCATTTGGATATGAGTCGGCGCTCGTGCGCAGTTGGCGACATTGGCTACGGCTGGTGGGAGAAACGTGTTTCCGGGTCGGAGTGGCAATTGAGAGTGTATGGTTACTTTTGTTTTCATCTGTTGTCTGAACAACGCTATTATCCCTACTATCGATATAGTGTATTTTTTTAATTATCAGTATATAATTTTTTAGTATTTAAGTTAATTTTTGTCATTTAATATATTCTATAAATTTGATTTTCTATCCTCTATATTTTTCAATTTGGGGATAAACACTTTCAAAAAGTAGATGTTTTGATTTCATTTTTTTCCCAATTTTTATTTGAATTATAAAATAGTTTGGGCAAAATAATGAAATAACAATGACAACATAAAACAGCATTCTATTATTAAAATTTTTTTAACAAACAATTCTAAAATAATGAGGAGGAGTTTAAGTATTTATATTGTAATATGATGTATGTCTTTATGCTTATTGGGGGGGGGGGGGGTTACGTTATTGAAAATCTTCGGGATTTGACCGAAAAATATTCAGGATTTTTTCTCTTGGAAGTTGGCAGGTATGTTATGTTGTGAAAAATGTGTTAATTACATTTTACACTTTTTCGTAATTTTTACAAAAATTAGCCATAATTTATTTATTTATTTATTTTTTCAATTATATATTTTGGCAAATGTTACTGCAATTCTACAAATTTTTGAGGAAAATGTACAGATTGCCAACTTGTACCATAATTTAATAACACTGTGCCACATTGCAATTCTACAAATTTTTGAGGAAAATGTACAGATCGCCAATTTGTACCATAATTTAACAACACTGTGCCACATGTCAAACTTCCAATTCATTCCTTAATGGCAGCAAAAACTCTAGACAGTATTTTAAGTGTTAATGATCAAAAAAGAAATAAATTTTATGATAAGGAATTTAACAAGCTTTTGGCTAAAGCAGGGAAAAAGTGCATCAAAATTTCAATTGTTTTAGTAAACTCACATTTTTTTAAAAAAAGTTTCATAACAAAATTATTTAGGTATAAATGCAGCAGTGGTTTTTCTTACTTTTTTTCTTTTTCTGAATTCTTCTGATTATTTTAGAAAAATATGAATTTTTATCTCAAGAATTTGCTAGGCATAGGGATTTGTATAAAAATGTATTGAAACAAAAAATTAAATCATCTATTTGTGCCCTTAAATGTGCTCATATGTTTATTACAAGGTGCACTCAGAAACATTTTATATGCATAATTTAAAATTCTTCACTAATTATAAAATAAGTATGTCTATTAACTTGTATTTTGTTTTGGGGCTAAGACTATTCTACCAATCATCTGAAAATAGTACCAAAATACTTCTGAACATGGTCTGGTGCAGTTCGAAGTTATTTTTCTGAAATTCATGTTTATTCTTGTTTCATTTTTATGCTTTACAAAATTTGAAAAAAAAAAATGCTAATGAAAAAAATTCTTTTGCTTTTATACTTTTTATACCTTAAAAATTCTAAATACTGAAAACAAAGCTATAGCACAGGATGGAATTTATTCTTAGTTCTTATGAAGCCAGTAGTTCATGCCCCAAAGTTGTGTGAAAAACCTTCAGACATGAACTACTTCAGAACCCCCTTATGTCTATCATGTCTTACATTAAGGCTTAGCTAAAAAATTCAAGTACTTTTAAATATTTTTCCCTGCATTAGGCCTAGAATATGGATATATTATTACAAGTGTCAAGCAATAAAAAATTGTAATTTGTGTTTCAGGATTACTTGAACGACTCACCTAAAGCTCACCGAAGGCTTGCATCTTTCGCATTAAAAAGGGGGTTCCTTATCCAAATTTTATTGCTGTTTGGGCATTTAACATTGATTTTTTCTGCACAAAATAAAGGTTTTACACCTTAATTTAATGTTCAGAACGGTAATGTTAAGAACATTAGCAAACATTAAGTTAAGAAATCAAGTAAAAGATTCCCTTATGTAATCTTTTTCATTTTTTTATCATTATTATTCTAAGTCATCCTAATTCATTTTGAACTGTAGCACCAGAGCTTTGCTTTTACCACTTGATAAGACTTTTCTTCTTTGTGCTGTAAGGGGCACAAAAACAATTACATTTTACAATTGTCATACATAAAGGACTATAAATTCCTTAATGGTTACAGCAATAAGTATTACATTAGTTTTATTTGTTTCATAATATTCATTTGATAATTTTTAGTTTTATTATTTTTATTTTATTTTTATTTATTTATTTTGTAATATTAGAAATGGCACAAATGACAAAAATAAATGTTAGCAAGAAAAGACTAGATTAAGTGGAAAACTTTCGTTTCCATAGACAGCTTGTTCAAAATAAAGTAAAAAGTTTGAAATAAGTTTCACTCCTATTGGTCACAGAAACATCATTGATCAATGTTAGTTTCTAATATGATATTTAAACAAATGACTTCACTTTGTAGGATAGGGAACAGTGCAGGGTAGGCAATTCATTTGTATTAACTTTAAAAAATTATTTTTTAGTGAATGTGTTGGAAACAATAACAATCTTTATATAGCATTTAATTTAAACGTGTGTTATCTCGAAACACAAAATCTTTTTTAAAAAAATCTCAATCTTCTAGTTATATTTTTTCTGCTATAGCCTGAACGAGCGTTGGAAGCATATGAACAGGCTTTGAAACTGTATCCAAAAGACAGTGAACTGGCAAGAAAAATTGGCACTACTTTGGTCAAAACGCATAATTATGAAAAGGTATGTAAGGTTAAGTTTAATAGATATCTCAAATTTTTTGTTAAGTTTAAGATGCTCCAGTTTTTTAATGTATGTGTTTTTTTTTAATTTTTTCAGTTGATTTTAAAAAGTTCATTGTTCCTACTTGTAAAACAGTGACATTTGGCATATGATGTATTTTTATGGACAAGTAAAATGTTCTAAGAGTATTTGGAATAATTTGAATTTTTTCATAGGAACAAAATGGCAAAAGTTAACTTGTATAGCAACTATGCACATTTTCTTCCTTTTAGGAAACCTTTAATACCTTTTTTGGCATAATATATACAGCAGCCATGATATTGTTTAATTGCTGTTTTTGTGATTTTCTTTATAAATAATAAAATAATTTTAAAATTCTGAAATACATGCAGTTAATTTTTATTACCATGAATTAAAAAATCAAATAAATCCAATTTTATGAGTGATAGAGCATTAACATTTAGTCTTTAAATACATTTTATTCTTTCTTTTATTCCTTTTTTTTTTTCAATTTCAAAGTCCCCTCCCCTCTTTCACTAGCTTTTTTTTATTTGTATAATTATATGAAATATTTCTTATATTTAAAAATGGCACGTTATTTATAGTACAAATAAGCAGTTTTTAAGTTTACTTGTGCACAAAGTTCCTTTTATTATTTCTATTATTACTTTCAGGCTGTTACATATTACAAAGCTGCTATTAAAGCTGGAGGTTCAGAAAGTTTGAGGTATAAGTATCTGCTTTTCTTGAAAAATCTAAACATGTAACTGAATCTTAAAAATTACTGAAGCATTTATAATCGTAGGTATGATTTGTGTTCCCTCCTATGTGTCATCAAAAGATACAAAGAGGCTCAAGAAATGATTAGTGCAGCTCTTGAAAGTAATCAAAATGGTAATATCTGAACATCTCTTTTTAACAAAACACATTTTTTGTTTGTAGGCATGATGTCAAATTGTAAATTTAGTGGTTTTAAGCTTCTGCTATGCAGTTTAAAAAATATTATTGTATTCCATATGTCTTTTCTGTCACACCTTTTTTTCCCTTTTGTTTCAGGTACTAAATATTACAAAACTAAATAAATGTTGGTGTGTTGAGGAAAGTTTCAGGGAAGAATAAATGCTACATTGCGAAAATTTCCGGAATTTCCGGCGGGGGCGGGGGGGGGGGGGGCTTTGGCACCCCCTCTGGATACGGCCTTGCCTTTACCTCACCCTCTATAAGTTGACCACTAAAGTGCTGCACCGCAAGTGGTCAACTTACACAGTTTTCACTGTATATTCTAAAGATTCATGAATAATTAGACAGTAGGTTTTTTAAAAAAAAAGATTGCAATCGTGCGCCAAAGGTTGCTAGAACAAAAATAAACTTTTGTAAAAATTAATTGGACAGAGTGTGAAATGTTTTGTCTGTTCTGTAAAATTTATAAAAATGGTTTGAGATGGTTTTGATACTAAATGTCTCAACTAAGCTTTTGTATTGACTTAAATATTTTTTCTAACACTCAAGCAACTATCTAATAGAAACAATTTTTACAACACTCATTTATAATTTATTATCTGAATGTTTAAAGTTTCTATAAAGTAATTTTGGTTACTTGATTTATGTTGCATTATACAAAATTGTTATGTGTAGAATCATAACAATTTTGGGTCCCTTCAGCATTACCATGGATCTTTTATTGACAATTTTATTATGTAGAGGATAATGAAAGTATTAATTAATTAATCTCGATGACTAGTTTGTGGGTTAACATTAGAACATTTTTGCATGATATTTTTGACATGTATAATTTGGTACTTTGATATTACATTATTTTTAAGTCATATTCTTCTAAAAGCCAATAATATCCATGATGCAATTTATTGTTTTTCAATAAACTCATTTTAGTGTATACTGTAATTAAATTGTTAAGAAACAAAAAATGTCCTAGCATTTTGTTCTAATTGCGATTATGTAAAAGGCAATAAAAACAATTAACAACATAATGGAAATTTTCATTATATATGAGTTATAGGTTGAGAAATATATCACCAGCTCGGGTAAACAATGCTGATGATATATTTTTCAGAGAAAGAGTCTTTGTCTGAAACTCCATATTTGAGTTGTTTAACAGTTTAGACTTTTGCTTAAACAGAAGTTTAAACTTTTGACTAAATTGCAAAAATTATGCAAAATACTTTTAGTCCCCAACTCCTACAATAGGTTTACTGAATCCACTTTTAAATTGTATAGGTGGTTTATTTCCTGAAATAATACTAATTACACTGTGCAACACAAAAAATGTCCTTTAGATGAAATGTACGTTTCTTATGTATTTTCGGCTGAAAATTACGAATCTGCAATTTTGTTTTGCCTAACACGTACCATTTTCTCAAGAAACGACATTTTAGGTTTTTACATATTTTCTCAATAAATTTTTATACTTTCGTAATTTATTGACTTAATTTATTCTAAATTAAATGTTTCTCATTGAGAGTGAGATCTTTGCCATTCTGGTGAGCTTTTTAACGAACTTAGCTACTTTCATGATATTTTTGGCAACAAAAGCTTTATCTACTTTCCCAAAGTTACAAATCATTTAGAAGACGACTTTTTGAAGATTATTTTGAAGATAAAGAAGAAATGGTACACTGCTGCAGTGTGAATGGACTATTTCAGGCATTGGGACATGAGCATATTTTAGCTCAGTGCGATTGTTTCTCAGTGCTCCTCCGCATAAGAATTTTTTTCCAATTTATTCCTGTCGCATATACTGCAAATACAAAGGGAACTTTACGAAGTTAAGAGTGCTATACTGAATTTAGTTGAGTACACTACATTCAACTGGCACATTTTTAGAGGTTTGAAATTCATTTGAAAACAACAAGAGATTAACAGGAATGCTCCAAATTCGGGAGAGGAGCACTCGTTGAGTGGAGTCGGGAGAGGAACACTCACTACATCTATAAACTGTGGCCGCCTAGAAAAAATTTCATCTCTGGCACCAATAATATATTATTCAAATTCATGTTTGAAAACAAACTGTCAGAAGCAGAAAAATCAGCCTTGCTGGCCTCCAAATTAGTGTGCTCACGTTTCCTTGGAAATGAGAAAGCTGAAAACTACATAGATGTTGTTGGTGACATGATAAAATGCTTCTGTATTATATGTTGCCATATATCATTAAAACTACTGTTTGCACTTCCAAATGAACTTCTTTCTTCAAAACCTTGGCACAATTAGTGATTAGCATGGGGAAAGGTTTTATCAGGACATCATTGTGTTTGAAAAGTGTTTCAGTGGTCGATAGAATTAAAGTATGTGTACTGAATATTGCTGGTCTGTTATCAGGGGACACCAACAGATGTCTACAAGTAGAAAAGGCCAAAAAAATCATTTTAGTGTTTGTGTTTTCAATATATAAGCCTCAGGTACATTCTTCTATACCAAATTCTATAAAGATGAGAAGTGATTCTCCAACAGAAACAGTACGTGATAGAACATTTTGGTTTTGATATTTGAATCAAGCACCTTTTTTTTAATGTAGAATCACATAGTTTCATCTAAAGGACAGAAAAGAAGTTCAAATTTGTTGCACAGTGTTATAAATTCTAATTCCATAATATTTTTTTGACTTGTGACTTTTATTGAAATTCTGATTGTATCTGTTATTTTAAACATAACCATGTCATGGGTTTAAGGGGAAGGAGATGGAAAGAGGCACATACCATAGTGTTTGGTTCAAATAAATGCTTTAAAAAAACCTATTGCTATTAACATTTTAAGTAATAGTTTTAGTAGCTCTTTTTTTTTAAAATTATATTTCCTTATATTTTTCTGAATTGCATTGTAGTTTCTTCAGTGTATTTGATAAGAGCGCATTGCATTAATTTGTATGTGTATTTTTCATGAACATTTGATAATCTGTACTTTTTTTATGTAGAAGATAATCTAAATTGGTTAGTGATGGAATCAAAATATCTGTGCCTATTATCAGAAGTATATTCAAAAATTGAATTAGAAGATCAAGCTATGAGTGCTCTGAAGAAAGCATGGAGTGTTCAAACTAGGTAGTATATTGACATTTTAAACTGCTCTTCACATTAAAAGAGTTCTAAATTTTAGAAACTTTGAATTTAATTTTGTGTTGCTGAATAACAGTATTATAATATTTTTTCAATCAAGATCTGAAACTGTTTTTGGTTATGAAACTAAAAGTATTTATGCTGTTAAAAAGTGTTGCTGTATCATTTATTCTGACTGAGAAGCTGATGTTTATATAAAAACAACTGATGTTGGTCTAAAACAAAACTAAAAAGAAATTTATAAACTGTTTAATCTGATGCAAAATGTACAGATACTCATGGTGAATGTTTTTTATAAGAGATATATGCAAATTTCCGTAATTATACTTTCTTAGCAACTAATTGTTGTTTAAATTTCCCTTATTGTCAGATTTACATGCAAAATATAAGTACACTTGCAGCTCTTTGACTGATCCTGATGACAATATTGAACTTATTCATTTGTTTTTCAAAAATATTGTCACTGTGATAACTCGGTGGAATGTGCAGTCAAACCTTGTTAAACAAACCCAAAGGGACTTTTAAAATGAATTAGTCTTAACCGTCATTTGTTTTATCCGAAAAATAATGAAATTCTTTTTTAGAAAGCAAAGGATGAATTTCACTCTATCTTCCAGTACACAATGGTCAATTTAAGTCCCTAATACATATATGTAAATTAATGATTTCGATTTCGAATTTGTCATAAGAAGAAAACAATTTCTGGTTCTCAATGAAAAGTTTTAAAAGTAAAAATTCAATAACTTTAAATTTTTATTAACTAAAATTACACATCTAGAAAAAATCTTTTAAAATTTTCGTACTTATAAACCTCATTGATATTGTTTTTTAAAATACTCAGTTATGACACATTGTTTCCTACTCTTTTCTGCACAATTGCTCCAGAAGTCTTAAACGGCACCTGAATTGTTTAGACATTCTCATGAATTATCCTTTGCTAAGAGAAACTGGCGGCCGGCACAGAGTGTTTAGGGAGACAGACACTTCTGCTAAAGATGGAATGACTGAACGGAAGACGGGCACAGATCCGCTGTTTGGTAAAAGTGAAAAATGACTTGTTTGTTTCCTATAAAATTGAAGTTTGAATGGTAGTGACCACAAATAAGAGTTTGACTTATCCGATAGTTTGAATTAAGCGTGTTCGTCTTAAACAAAGAAAATAGCGTTATTTGTTAATACATTAGGACGAGGATTCCAAATTTAGTTCGTTGTAGCAGTAATCAGGGGTGCTTGTATTCAGAGTGTACCCCAGAAATCTGGGTTTTTCATATCCTCCTTTCGTGTTTTAAAAATAAGTTTTTACAGGCTTCAAAATTGAAAATTTATCGGATGGGAACAAAAAATTTGCCAAGAAGTGATAAACATTCCTTTTGTGGCAACCCTTTAGCAGCAAGGGTTGTAACCGCACCAACCATCTTTGTTCCGAACAGGAACTGGTTGGGGGGGCGGGAAGGCAGCAGCATGGGAGAAGAGAGAGATGGAGGTTATTTTTTCCCTTGGGAGACTCGACAGGGTTGTAGTTATTAGGTATACACTGCCGCGCAAAGCCTATACCATGTCCCACGTGCTTTCGTTGCTACAGATAACTGGACTTAGGCGCCATTTTGGATTTTTTTTACACCGCCAAACCCTGGGGTAGGCAATGTTTACATTCCCGATGTAGATATAGCTGAAAGTGTAATTTTTTTCCCTTATTTTATTTTTACTTTTAAAATAACGATAAAAAACTTGGAGGTTTTTTTGGACTTGGTTATTTTTCTGATAAACATCGCAAAAAGTGGAACTCATTTTCCAAACTTCATTTCTTTTGCAAAATAACGCATTTTCACTTCCTTTTCCTTAAATCGGTTTTCTTTCTTTAAAGTATTTTTCTGAATCTAAATTATAAATGTGTTTATTTGGACATGGAAAAATATTTCAAGCTAACTGCATTCTTCTTGTATTTTTAAAATTAAAGAATATTTTAAGTTCAAAATGGCAATTATTTTTAAAGTTGAGAAAATATTCTTTTGGAAATGTAACATTTATAATCTTTTATGTACTGTTACTTTCCTCATTGTAATTGGGAAGGAGGTTTTTTTTAGTTGACACTTTTTTCATTTTTGACATTCAGGCACCTCCTCTCACACGCATTCACTCTCTCCACCCTACATTTTGAAAAAATGTATTGTGGAAAGAGGTGCCTATTTGATATTTTGTGGTAATCAGCGATGCCGCGAACGTGCTACAGCGCATCAAATACGCAACAATCGGAGGTGGGGATACGAAAAAAATTGCTTCCACAACCCCCAGGATGGGTAATTTTCAATGCGGGGGAAAAAATAATTGAGTAAAATATACAAAAAATCAAAGCGCAAAGCTATTTTTGCGCATCCTTCCCCAGCATTTTTCATTGAGCTTTTTAATTATATGAAAAGCGAGTGGGAGAAACGGCACCAACTCGCATTGTCGCCCGTTTCTTCCACTGTACTTCCACGATGCCACGGCCTAGGAGACAGGTGGCTCTGAACAGAAGTGATTTCTACTGAACAATACGTAGATTCAAAGCCCAGAAATTTCTTGAAGGATGTATCAACCTGATGTGTGATACGTTCGGAAATATGCGTATGTTTTTTCTTTTTTTTTTTAATTTGGTATGAAAAGGTTTTGTTTTTGAGACTACGAATTTTCGTAAAGGGTTTGTTTCCGAGATCACGATTTTTGCTTAGCTTTTATTTTGAATTAAAATAATGAATAAAATTTTTCTATTTATTTTGTTATAGCCTTATTGTATTCACTATTTCAAGAAAGTGTCCATGTAATCGACATTGAGGAAAATTCGCTAAATAAGTTTTTGTGCTTTAATTTCTTGCAGTATTATTTGATTTATTTTTTAAAAATATTCTTTAATTTCCACTCGATCAATTATGCAAAATTCGCAAATCCAAATTGTGTCGTTCTCTGCACTTTTTGCATAGAAGAAGAAGGAAGAAAAACACTGCAAGCAGTATTAAAACGAAAAATTATATAAGCTATTGAAGCAACAAAAGCCATCATTGATGCAGGAAATAATAAACTTAAGTGTGAATGGGTGAATTAAACGCATGTAAATCATTTTAATAATGTTTCTTTATCATTCTGATGATTATTTAGATGTTATTGTATTTTTTCTTATAATAATCCACACGTTTTATTAAAATAGTACGCAATTTTGTTAACAATTTTTCTGTTGTCTTATATTTTATACATTTTCCCATTGCAACCCCTGTTAAAATAAGTACTTTTATCCATTTCTGTCTGATCAAAGTATTTTTTATAAAGTACAACTTAAGAAACCACATTTCGTTTCATATGCCTGACAATATAATACCTATTAAAAAGAATTAAGGTTGAAGATTTTTTTTTTATTTTAAAGTTCCGGAATTGCAAATCTTTACTGCTAATACCATTGACTTCTTTAAAACCATGATGTGCTATAGTTTTTTTATAGGGACCCTCATTTTGGGGTAAGGGACCCGTAAATTTGGAAGTCCTGGGTCCCAGGGACCCGTAATTTTCAAAGTCTAGCGGCATCACTGGTAATACGGTAAAGCTCTTTGGTAGTGAACACCAGCGGGACAATGATATTTGTCTGTAATCAGGGTGCTGCTGGGGAACAGGGGTTGCACTCGAGGAATTTCACTTGTGTTTTCGTGCCCTTCAGAAAATTCCAGTTTATCAAAACGAACCCTTCACAAAATTCAAGTCCATCAAAACCCTTTAACAAAATTTAAGCTACCAAATTGTACTTTTCACATGATTATTTATCAACTAAGGGGCAAAAAATAATAAAATTTCTTATCAATATATGTTTAAATTTTGACTTTTCTCAAGATTATTCAAATTTTTGCAATTTTTTTTTACAAAAATCTTTTTAAAATTCACAAAAAACTAACCCTGTTAAAAGTGCTGTATTGACCCCTTGGGAATTGTCCCCCTGAGAGGAGTGTGCATTTAGAGATTGTCAGTTAGGACAAGTTTTACTGTACCTCAATTTTATTTGTAAATTGTTTTGTATTTAGCATGATTTGATTACACTGCAGGCATTTCAAGCTGAAGAGATGACCTTACACAATCGCATTTACATGGCAAAACAAAGTTTTAGGGTATAGTGTGGAACATGATCAATGAATTGATGAAAATTATTTTGTATATTGTTACCATGGATATTAACCTGATTTGCTATTGCATATGAATGATGTTTCCAGACATTGCCTTGCCTATGTTAGGGCATTTATTCTTCAGTTTGGCTTTTTCTTAGCATATGTACAAATACAAAAGGGGCAACCAGCAGCAGGCTCTAGGTCAAACTAGGCTGGTCCTAGTCAATTTATCAATCTCTACTGATTGTCAAGAGCCCTCTTAAAAAATATGCCGCAATGGAAGTAACAGTTGCTTCCAATACATTTTTCCAAATGCTTACAACCCTATAAATTCCCTCGTCCCCTGAAGTAGTATTTTTTTTCTCATTTCAAGATTAGCATGAGATTTGAAAAGCTCAAACAATGACCCCTGGTTATACCTTCTGTGCAGAAACGGAGCTGGTCTATATTTTTCATTTTAATAAATTTTAACAACTGATGTAATGTGATTGTTTCTGTAATTGGTTTTGTAAAAGCATTTCTGAAGGTAATTAAATCTATTATACTCGGTAGCAATCTGAAGCTGCTCAAAAGACAATTTTGGTTTTACATAGTGCTTTTCATTTCCTCTTTTAGGGTTTTGCGTAAAGTACATATGGAACAAGGAGATGTTGAAGAGCATAGAAAGAAAGCTAAAGAGTAGGTCATATGTCTTAACTTTAAATCTCTCTGAAGTTTTCGAAATTAATGTATTTTATTTATTTGATGAGAATATCAAATTTATGTTATATCTGATAAACTTAATATGGTTTTATTTGCTAGAATTTGCTGCCAGCTCGCTGTTCATGCATCACGGAAAAAGGATTTCGGCAGTGCAGTGCAATTTTATAGAGAAGCATTGACATTTGACGAAAATGATACTGAGGTAAGCTTCAGATGCTTCTGATTCATTTTTGTTTGTTTATAATATTCTTTTATGAATTTTTCGCTATGTGAATGCCACAGAAATACTTACAGATATTCTAATCATTTACCATTTTAATTAAAAAACTCAATGTTCTATATAATAACTATTTTATTAAGTATGAGATTATGTTTATTAGAATTGTGAGTGCATGCACATGAAAGGGTGTATTCTCAGTTTACTTTTAGGTAGTGGGGGTACAGGGGGATTAGGTTAAAGGTGGTTAACGTTAGCAGGGGTTGTTGACATGGTTGATTGGTTGGTTGATAGCATGTTCAATAGAACTGATACATTCATAAGAAACCATGCTCAGATAACGCACATTTGAAGTTAGTTATACTTTTGGAGTAGAGCTGTGTGCTGAAGGTAAACTCGCAATGTGAATAAGAAATCTTAAAATCACAGAGCAGTCACAAGAAGGTAAGATCTTGATTTGTCACTATTTATTTCCATGCCTTGCAGGTGTTGAGCTCCGAGTTTAATGGTTTTCCCTTTTTTTTTTGGCTTTTTTAATTGGTTTAAGTTTGCTGCGAAAGTTTGAAGCAATATACGGGTACTGATTTTGTAATCCATTGTGTGGTTTTAGTAAATGTACATCAGCTTCTCCTTTTAAGTTGTTTCATTAGAAGAGCCATTAGCCAGGCATTGTACAAGATTTCTTATCTTTAATGCCTTGATTGTCTTTATTCTCTTTTCATATACTTTGATTCAACAATCTCCTAAATCACCCTGCAGTTAAAATTACTTTTTAGATTTTTAAATACTTTAAAATGAAAATCTAAATTAACACTTTTGTATCACATCTCACAAAGTCTTATTCAGAGTAATGCACTTGAAGCAAAAATTCAGAAACGAAATATGTACAGTTCTACATCGGAAGTAGGACATTTGGATGCTTCTGTGCATGGCAGAAAAGAGCAAATCCATTCAAGTTTTAGGGAGTTCATTTTGCAGGTACATTTATAAAGTAAGCAAATCAGAATGTTTGCTTCTCTGTTTCTTGAAAGCAACTAAATTGATAAACTGGCCCACAGCATCAGTTCTGAAAAAACCAAGTATGCCAAATGAACTAGAACGAGAACAAAAATGGCTCTTTCCTTATACCAGCAGCTCTTCCCGTGAACATGAATAGATTCTACTTGGCACTCTGCCAGGCAGTTAGTTCGCTTTGGTTGATGGTAGAACTGTACTGTATTTATGAGAGAAACTATTTGAAAGCATTTTGCTACAGAAATTCATGTGTTATAGTTTCAAATCTATTAAAAAACCGAGATGAAAAACGTAGAAAAAGAAAAGGAATCCCAAAGTTAAATTTTCAAAGTGAATATATTTGAATTGTTGCACTCAAATTAAAATATATGGGGTTGCTTAATATGCTTTGTTTACATTTTAAGGGGACCAAAGCAAAATCAACTTACTAAATATGGAATTTAAAATTTCTCCCTCTATCCACCATACATCTTTAAATACCAGTACAGCTTATATTTGTTCTATGTCTAATTTTGACATTGTTATTTTATAGAAGTACAAAAGAAAATTGTATCTAAATTCTTGGTTAAAAATATATATGTGTTTTAGTAGTGTAATACATATATGAAGAAATATTTTTATTTCACAGGACATTTTTTGTAGAAACACGAAAAAATTTGGAAGCTTATTTTACATGACACCTAAACTCACAAATGTATTACGCTCCCAAAACACAAATCCATTTTCAGTTCAGAATTTCAAAAAAAAAAAACTGTACTGAATTTTTTTTCCTATAGACTGAATAAAATATGATTATTAAGCACAAAAGAAACATAAGCTGTACTGGTAATTTTTAAAGCAATGTCTCGCTGAGAACAAGGAGTTTTGAATTCTATATTAACTGTCGATTAGGTCTCAGTCCCTCTAATCTGGTCTAGTACTCATATTCCTTCATGTCACAGGAAAATCAGGTAAACAATATATGACTATAGTGCCATAACAAAGTTCTAATTCTTCCAAGAGTGTCATGACTTAAAAAGTTTGCGGTTTGTAGGATTTTAAGGTAAGCACATGCCCTAAGTTCTTGTGTTCTTAATTAATTAATAATGTGATTCATATTTTATTTGGAGGCCATGTACTTTAAACAGCATATTTGAGAAAGTTTTTCATCTTTATATCAAATATCCAGTTTGACAGTTAATATCAAGTATTTCACTGCAGAATTTTAGATATAGCTTAACTTTCTTATCATTTGACATTTTTATAACAAGAGAGACATTTATTTACATTTTAGATTCTTTTGGCTTTGGCAAAGCTACATGTTGAGACACATGATTTAGATGCTGCCAGACAATATTGTGCAATCGTCTTAAGCAAGGATAGTGAAAACATTCCTGCTGCTATAGTAAGTGAACATTTTGAAATATTGTGCAGGGTTTTTTATTCATACATGCAAAGCACCAAAGATTAATATATATTTTTTGTTTCATTTCTTTTCACTGTAATTTAAACTTACCTTGGCCTTCTTTCTTGAAATTAAAAGCTGTGTTCAGTTACTTATAATACATTTTTTCACTAGACACATTATTTATGCTTAATTTTAGAAACCCAGCAAAGTTTTTTGAATTATATTTTCTTTCAGTGAAGAATTAGTTTCGTTTTTAGATTGTAGTGAATGCATTCTTGCAGTTTAAATAACTCTCATAGAAAAATTAAACCTCTTTAACTTTTAAAGTTTTTTTTTTTTTAAAGCTTTCATTTATTTTGCATTTTTCGTTTAAAAACACATTTGAATTCTCTCTTCTTGAATGTGTTTTGAAGGAGTTAAGAGGTTATGAAAATTTTATGTTTACATTAGTTAGACAAAATTAACTCTGTGTTGTTTCGCTTAGCTTGTTGTATTTATTCTTTGATATGCAGTTTTGTTGCCTTGTTATGCTTCACTATTGACATTAACCCTTTCAACCAAACTTTTGTGTGAAAACTAGAAAAAGTAGTTTAATATTGACATGCTAAGAAGGATTTACAAGTTTTAATACAGTGATGTATTTTTATGTCATAATCATTTATATGACTTTTACATTTTTTCAATGTTTTTGTGTGGCCCTAATTCTAGGATTTAGCCAGAAGGGTTAATCGATTATACTATGTTATCGTTCATACAACTTTTTTCGATAGTCCCTTTGGTGTCGTATAAACGATACTCCACTGTATCTTCTGTTTCCAGGAAATCTCCTGGGATAGTGTCCCAATTGTATTATCAACCAGAACTATTTTTTGTAGTTTTATTTTCGTATTGTTAATTTTGACTGATTTGCAAACTGGGTGCTCAGGTACCCTGTGGTGTTACAGCATGAGAGAATTTGCTACTCAGTATATGAAACCTTTGTTTCTAAGTAACGAAAAAAAAAGTGCAGTGGTAGGTAACTATTAAAGTACATTCTGCAAATCTTAAATATGAGTTGAAATCATAATTTTTTAATTACTATCACTTCTCTGATTTTTTCTGAAAATCATACAAATATATACTTTTTTATTTTATATCAATCAGTGGCACAACCAGAATTTCTGTTCATAACAATACTTACATGTTTATGTATTTATATACTTGGATTAGAAGTATGAATCAAAAACAAATATTTTGGGTGGTGTTTGAACCCCCAAAACACTCCTTTTTTTGTTTCTGTTATCCAGGGCATATAGTATATTGTATGAATAGAGTGTTGTTAGAAACATAAAATGCATCCAGGGGACCGTTCATAAATGATATGCTTTTTCCCATATATTGACCCCTACCCCCCCATGTCACATGTCATGCGATCTTGTATAAGCATGATGTTACACTTCTTGTTACCCCCTTCCCTTCTCACAATTTCACAAACCTCAAAGCGTGACATCATTTATGAATAATCCCCAAGGGTGTCGTGACTGTGAAAAGTTCGGGAACCCCTTGCATTGGATATTGTGATAATGACATAATGACCTTACACTGTATGTAGATACAGTAGAACGTGGGTAATTTGAACGTCTTTAATTCGAATTTTCCTTTAATTCGAAGATTTCGCTTGGTCCCTTGAACTTTGAATTCTAAGCAATGTTAAAATTTTTGGATAATTCAAAGTTCAACTTCTTTAATTCGAAGGTCTCTTACGAAATCGACAAAAGTAGGTTGAAATATTTTTTTTGTCTTCTAAAATTGTACCCTACTTATTTGTTTGCAACAAATGGTAGATTAGGGAGATTTCTGTCTTGCTTTCTATTGTGAGAGATTCTATCTTTTCATCCACCTGTTGGGAACTGACCTCCCGCATTGATCCCTGAGACCGAAAGTCTTTCAGGTACTCTTAACATTTTACTGGTTACTGGTTAACAGTAAATCATGCCTAATCCCTCTCTCTTCACAATGTTTCTACACGCGACTCACTATTATTGGTTGCTCGAATGGTCAGATCATGTGTAAAAATATATTTCGTCTTTGTTAAAATCAAAAGATCCAATTCAGAGAAGCAATCCGAAATTTTTCAATGTTTTTTTTAAACTATAGCAGGTAATTTTTTAATATAATTTTCAGTACTTAACCAAAGAATATTTTGTAAAACTAATACTCTACTTATATGTTCCTTTGTATATCTTCCTGTGTATATGCTATAGTTTTATCTTTTAAATTATGTACAAAAAAAAACTTTATTTTGTTGACAAATACAATGTTTAATTATTTATATACATGACTTGACATTTTCCACAAAAGATTATTGACGTTATTTTTGGCGAAATAAACATTACCGGTTCTCGTGGGCCTTTAATTAGGTTGCAAAAATTAGACTTGTGTAATTCAAAGTTTAGCTGTGGTCCCTTCAGCTTCGAATTATCCAAGTCCTACTGTATTACAAAACTTTAACTCTTTTCACAAGTCTAATCTCTGGAACATATATGCCCATTAGGTTTAAAAAGCTTATATAATGTCTGAAAAAGCTGCATTTTATCATGCCTACTGCAAAAGAATACTAGTACAGTTGAACTAGCTTAATACAAAATGCCAAAAATTCGCAAATTTGTTCGTATTAGCCCTTATTTGTAACAACTGTGAATCAGTAAAATTGTTTAAAAGAAGTATTAGAAATGCATGTTTATATTTTTTAAAAAAATAGTGGAAGCAAATGATTTATTTTTACTAATATACACTTTTAAACTTACTCGTTCACAAAATGCCTAGTGCCATTTGTATATTGTCATTTTCTGGGCAGATCACCTAAAGCTTCTTCAACTTTGCTATAAGTTATAGGTTTCTTATCAGTTGAATGAATTATTCCAGTTGAATTTTCGGCTTCTTTTTATGCTCATCATCATCAATTTTTAAACCAATTACAAAAAAAGGAACATTAGACTTGTAAGAAACGTATGATTACCACCGAAGAAATGAGCAAATTTTTTCTTGCATGAACCTGAGAAAACTACAACTGATTTACAAAGTGAAATAACGTGCCTTATCGATGTTCTAGGAAAGGTTGTTCTCATTTTCATCTTGCAAACCCGTTTCAGTGACACCTGCTGAAGAACCTTTTCGAAGAAGAATGTTTTGAAGATAGAGGGTTTGATCTCTGAGCAGACTGACCTGTCCAAAAGCCAACAAATGCATGAGATTTATTCTCTACCCAGAAAGGTTCAATGTATGATTCGAAATACGTACTTTGTGGTTTATAATGACCCAAAATAACCACGGATTGTTGCAAATTTTCATCAAAACCGACTCCCCTATGCTCCATTTCTAAAAGGTGATAATTCAACTAATGAACAAGTTCTCCCTTGCAGTATCAGTATAAACTCTTCTAGAGCATCTAAATATTTACATTAGAAGTCAAAACATCAAACTATTTACTTTCTCCTATGATAAAGAAAAGATGAAATAGTAGAACTAGTACATGCAAACAGTGTTTCTTTTTTTTTTTTTTTTTTTTGTGAAGTAATTGCGTTTATGCCAATTCTTTCTTTTTTAATCCTGAAAATGCAATTAGATTTTTTTTCAATTAAAAATGTCATGTATTCAAAAATAATTATGTTTTACAAGTTGATTTTATGTAAATCTCATCAGAGGCATAGTGCAAAAGTTTTTATGGGAAAGGTTACTATAATACAATTCAGAACTAAAAGTTTTTCTTGGTACATACATATATATATATATATACACATACAAAGTTCATTCCAGACATGAAAAAAACAGAGTGCTGTAACTTATAAGAAAGGGCATGCAGTATTGATTTACTTTTTATAATGTATACATATATGTAGTAAAATGAGTAAATAAAATATACACTTATATTTGAAATTATTTATGTTTACTTATCAAAGAGAGGGAAGAATGGAGGATTGTATGATTTCAGAGAAAGATAAAGTTTAAAAAAAAGGGTTGTGGCACCCCACTTCCCTGGGCTAGACCTAGCTTTTGGGGGCAAAGAGTATGGGATTTTTTAATTTAAGGGGAGTGGGTACCATGAGACCATTTTTTTCTCTATGGTGTTTTTATTTACAATTTTTGTCTCATGTCATGTTATATGACTTCATAAGAAATTTAATATTAAAAAAACTGGATTTCTTAAATATAATTTTTAAAACAAAATTTAGCAATTTTATAAAATGCATCTTGTTTTTCAAAAATTGGCATAAAGTCTCAATTTTTTTTATTGATTCATTACTCATAAAACAAAACTTTTATGCTTTGAATTTTTCATGAGTCAAATACTTTTTGAAAAAATAAATAAAAACTGAAGTAACGCAGAAAAAAGAGCAAAAAATTCAGAAAACCTACAAAAAGAAATTTTTAAAAAAGTACTTAAGTTATCATAAAAGTAGAGCATAAACTTGTTATGTATAGTTTCAGGAACATCTGGGGAAAAAATCCACATTATAGATCCAAATTCAAAAAAGCCTTTGCATTTTAATTGAGATGAAAAGCGCAAAACACAAAGTGAGAGAAAACAGCACTTTAATCCTTTCTTTATCAAAATTTCAAGTAAGAAACTTTTTTTTCAGTTACAGTCACGATAAAAGTGCTTCTTCTTGCTTATTTTCTTTTAAAAAATAAATATGTGTTTGGATTCTGCAACAAGAACAGCCATAGGTGGTGCAGTTAAGCTGGCTTATATTCAGCAGTTTTGAAATGAAAAGGTGGCACCTCACACCGTAATAAAATCAGTGATAAATCAATAAATATTGCTTCACTTTTTCTGAAACTTTCAGGGAACATTTTAAAAGATTTATTTCACTACTTAAGCTAATAAAAAAATCTTTGGGTGCTGGCTCCCCTTAAAGGACAAGTAGGTTGCACACTACTTGCTACAATAGAAATCTCTCTCTCTCTCTTTATATGTATATACCGTATATTTACGTGTATAAGCCGAGAATTTTTGGAACATTTTTTAAAGCTTAATCGGGGGGTGGGAGGGTCGTCTTATATACGGATCGGATAATCTAAAAAAAGGTCAGTCTATAAATCGCGAAATATTGACTAATACAGAACTCTTATTTTGTAATTTATGTAATGTACATTTATGGAATAATTAACCTAATGTTTTGAATTTCTGGTATATTTTTGAAGGAATAACGCACTCTCGGCTTATATTCAGAAATGTGCGGTATATATGAATAGGTGTGTGTCTAGGCATATATAATACCTAGATTACCTTCTCCAATACTTAGGAAGAGTGTTTTATTAGCTCTCTAATTTGTAGTAAATTTTATAACACAGCAGAAGAATTTATAATCCACTTCCCTTTTTACTATGTATTTGCTTTAACATATTTAAAAGTTACAATTTGAATAACAATTATTTCATCTTAGATGCTTGCAGATATGCTCTTTGAAGCTGGAGATCTACAATCTGCTAAATTTCAGTTTCAGAAACTTCTTGATATTAAACCAGGTAAGCATGTTTCAGCACAAAAATGGCATGAAAACACTAACTCATGTTTTAAAGTTGCAATGATTGCCTTCTTAACACGTTCACTTCCAGTTATTGGTTACTGAGATATCACGCCACACCATACTCCATCATCTAGTGCTTGCTGCCGGCCACTTAAGTTAGGCTCGGTGCCGGCAAAATCTTTATGCAGCAGACACACCTGAAATGCCCCCTGAAGAGAAAAGCAATTGAAAAAGCCCAGCTTTTCCCACATGAGCACGTGGCTAGCTAACTGAAACAACACTTCACACAGCGCTGTAAACTCTTGTACAGTGAAACCTCGATAACTCGACACCCCAAGGGGACACGAAAACATGTCGAGATAAGCGGGTGTCAAGTTACCGAGGTTCCGTAATTTCAATTGCTAATATTGGTTTGCATTGTTATTTATTTACCATTCAAGTTATAAAATCCAATTCCAGTGAATAAGTTATCCCCGTTTATTATTTATCTATTATTATTATTTTAAAAAGTTATACATTACAATTAAATAAATATATAAACATATAGTACATCAACTCAAAATACCTCATGTGAAAAAAATCCATAATTTTGGTTTGTTTTTAACAAAAGTGGATATATTGTTTCGAGCTATTCCATATTCTTTAGCTAGATCAGTTCGAGTCCTATCCGTTTAAAGTTCTTTTTATCATTTTTACTTTCGATTTCAAGCTTAAAGTAGTCAGTTTACAAGGAGCCATTGCAGACACGTCTACTGATTGACAAAGATAAGAGCAAGTGGCAAAAAGCATAAAGCACGGCTATTCCAGCTTTCAGTGATTGTAAGTGTTATCGCATGGCGCGAAGCGTGTTTGCACCTTTTCATAGACTGGAGGGAGTCTCAAGCAGTGACTGACAAGATAAAGAGAGGTCACCTTGGCCACCTCTACGAAGAGCATGCTTATTGTTGGGTGTTGGGTTTCTGACTCCCCAGACTACAAGGGGAATAGGGGAATCTTCCAGGAACACTTTCGATAAAAGAATTGATTTATGGACAAAGAAGCATCACTGTGAAATTCTGAGAATTGTACACTGTGAAAAAATACTGGAAGAAAAAGTAAATAAGAATACAAAATGGAGGTCGACTTATAGGGGTTCCTTGAAATTGTGTGTCGTGTTAGAGAGTTTTTCATTCATTGAAATTAGCATTGGGCCAACCATAAGGTACTGAAATGTCGACTTACCGAGGTAGTCGACTTATCCCCGTGTCGAGCTACCGAGGTTCCACTGTATGTGATTGTGATTGGCTCTGTGGCAAAAAATTGACTTACCGCTCTGCTACCGGGTTGGCAGCGGATGTGTTACATGAGCCTAAATGGAGGTACAAAAATGAATCAAAAATTAATAACCACAGTGAATTCTAAGCTTCGGAATTTGAATGAAGTACCAATCAAATTAGTGAAAAGGTATTTTTTCTTCATGCTTTAGAAAATGCATGTTTGTTCAATGAACAGCCTAAAAGACTAAAATATTTTATACATAGTACGAATAACTCGATGTAGTTTTCCTTGCGTTGAAAATACAGTAGAAGATATAAAGCACACCTTGGGGTTAGAGGTTTTGTCTTTTATAGATTTTGGTAGTATGTAAATTATCTTCATTTTATTAAAATAATATTCAGAATACATCTTTTACATTAAAAATAAATTTTCACATTGGAATACGTTAAAAATACAATGAGTATTATAGCAAATATTTCAAATGAATTATTATTCACTAATGAAAATGTTTTACTGTCCAAAGTAAGTGCATTTTCATACATCTTTTCTTGCTACATGATTTGCATCGATACATTTACAAAGACAATCTGGTGGCACTTTTTAACTGCAAAATACTATGTTTCATTAAAAAGTTTTGAATTATGATAAAAAAATGAAATACTTTTTAAAAATTTAATTTGTTTGCATTTGCTGTTATTTCTTCAATACAGAATAAATGATTTTTTAAACTGAAAAGTTTTAAGAGTTATAGAGAATTGCAGTACTTCTTCTACTGTATTAATAATCTACAGTTATGGTGACAACATGGAAGAAAACATAGACCCTGTTGTAAAATTTCATTACTATGTTTGGTTAATTACAAGTTTTAATACATGCTCTGTTTGTCTTATGTATTATTACATACAATGCATAAATTGGTTTTTAAAAAATGTATATTAAATATTCTTGGAAAGCCATAAGATTACATGTAGTTTTTGCCACAGTTGTACTATTTTTTCTGCTTTAAAAGAAAATGTTTGATAATATTGTCAGGATGAATTACTGTTAATCTGAACTTTCTTTTTCTTTCAAGAGAACTAGTTTAATGGGGTTTTAAATGTATGTATTAAAAAGTGGTTTTTCTGTAAATATTGGGTTTTAGATATAAATGAAACATAATTCATTGGTTTTGCAGTCAGTCTGTGAGCCTTTTGATATATGCTACTGTGCCCATCTGGAAATCAGAGTTATTGTATATTACACCTACGAAAGTTTGCCTACATATGATCAAAATCTGCTCTGCATTTTGCTCTGTCTTTAAAAAACCAAATTAATGAAAAGGAATTTAAAAGATTTGTCTAATTTTTATTCTTTTTTCTTTTGTATTGTGTGTAGATTTCTTTGAAGCAATAGCAAGATATATAGAAGTGGTCCGTAGGCTTGGAAAATTAGAGCATGCAGAAGTATGCTTACAAAAAGCAGAAGACATATCTTCTAATTTAGTTATTGATCCTGGGTATTATTATTGCAAAGGTCTCTATGAATGGTAAGTTCTTGAAAATGTTTGGCAAAATTTTAAGCTGCATTATTGTTTCTCTTTAATGATGACATGTTCTCATAACTCATGTTAATGTGACATTTTTGTTGGGACAAATAAAGCAATATTTTATGTAATTTACTTTTATATAGATTGAGATCCGTTCATGTAGCTGACAATGCTGCCAACTGCTTTATATATATATATTCATATATATATTAAAATCATTACCCATAACTGACATATCGGCCTTGAATCGTTATCTACAAATGACAATCCAGAATTAATGACACCAACTGACACATTATATTGCATGATGCTAACAACAAATTTTGTATAACCTACAGAAAGTAATATTTTCTTTTATTGTAATAGTTTTCAAAAATTAAAAAAAAAAAAGTTAACATATTTATATAATATAGGATTTTTTGAAACACACATTCATATTATGCATAGCATTTCTTATTTTTTAAACATACTATTAAAAATGTCTTTTAAAAATGTATATATATATATATATGTGTGTGTGTAACATCACCGTTACAAAGCATTTCATTTTATCGAATGTCTGTCTATGAAGTCATCGTGGGAAACAGTCGTGACCAGAGTCCATTTAATCATTGGTTTATTTGAGTTTCATCATAGAAAATACACGTTCAAAACAACACAAAAACGAACACCAACATCAACATTTCTACAAGAATATTTGCATCGTGAATCCCCACTCTTCTATATACAGTATTTACATCATGAATTCCCGCACGAAAAGCTGGCGAGAGCCTTTTATACTGTCTCGAGCTACATGTCACGTGATGATGCTCAGATTTTTCTATTTGTTCTTCTGCAAAACTATTTTTAGTTCACATTACATAATCCTTCCCTTGTTAGTTTCCCGGGCTGGGGGACATATAAAAAATATCGATGATTCAAAAACGAAACAGAATTCAAAAAGGGGTCTAAAAAAGTTATTTAGTTTTCAATGTTATATATATAGGAGCATTTAAAAAAATGATAAGCAAAACTTTGCCCTTTGCTTAAATATTTTGATGCTTTTAATCCTATGAATAATGCTATACATTTCACAAAATAACAAAGATGTTGATATTTGTCCTTAGTAAAATAATATTTTAAAATTAAATTTTATGTTTCATCTTGTAGCAAGTGCATACATTTATTTTACATTCTTTTAGTTCGAAAGATTAGCTTTCTGTGTGAAACTTTTTAGTCATTTGCATTTATAGATATTAATTATTTAGGTACACTGGAAATACATCTGATGCTCTCAAATGTTTCAATAAGACTCGAAGTGCACCTCTGTGGGGTCAGATATCACTGTGTCACATGATTGAAATTTGCATAAACCCTGAAAATGAGAATTTTGCTACTGAAAATGTAGACGTTGATGCAGATCTCATGTAAGAATCTGTTAGCTATTTGTTTTTTTCTTTGCACTTATTGAAAAAATGGCATGTCTTTACCCATTTGTCAACCATAGCAGCCTAAATATGCATATGCTAATATTTTAGGGTGTGAGGCAGTCCTAGACTGCCATTTTTAATGAATCAGGGTTTTCTTTTACAAGGATTTGCATTTTTACCTCTAAATTGGTTGAGAAATAATTTTGATCTCTTTATTTGTATATATTTCTTATAATTGTTTTTGTGAACAGTATCTCTCTATGTAGGGGCTAGTGTGAATAAGATACAATACTGATTTAACCAATTTAATACAACTCTGAAAAGTGGGTATAAAAACAAAATATAAGTTTGAAATTAAACAATTTTTACTGGAGTAAAGATTTGAACTTGGGAGGTGGCCAACATGTAGCTTATATGCCAAACATGGTGCATTGGATATTTACAAGTAGTGCAACCACTACTTCCAGATATTTCTGGGCAAATTCGGCACTATTGAAATTGCAAAACAAATTGAAATAGTACATTGATATTTTTATCTTTAGCCTAAAGCACTTTTCTGAAATTCCCTGCAAAAAAGTAAACAGCAGTTATCCTCTTTTGCAAAGCATTTTAATGTAAATAAGTTGTTGAATAAACCTATTTGTTTTACTCATTATTCCATTTAATTTCAAGAGCATCTTAGCTTTAGCTCTCTTTTTGAAATTCATCCATGAAGAAGAGAAGGTAGAAAAGTTTTTGAGTTATATTGCACATCTGAACTTGAATGTAAAAAAATAGCACATGATATGTAACAGGTTGGCAATCCTTGTTTTAGCTATGTTTTGCATTATGTTTTTGTTTTAAGGAACTGCAGTTAAGAATCCATTTTAAAGACAAAATTACAAAGAAAGAGAAGAAGCACTGGTGAAAATACATGAATGAACTTATTTTAGCTTAAAATCTTGATCCTGTTTGAAAAGTTAAACTATTTTTTAAAACAATGTTGTTTCTTTCAGTAATGTTTAAACAGTCAAGAAGCTAACAATCAGTTCTCTTAACAAAGCAAACAAAATGCTGGAGTTTGTCAATAGATCTATTTCAAATAAGTCTGTGCTCCATATCTAAAGAAGTATTAAAGGAGAAAGGGTTCAAAGGAAGGTTACTAGATTTGTAAGTGTTCTCTGAGAATTAGGTTATAATATCAGGCTTAAAAGGCTTAATGTGTTTAGTCTCAAATAGAGGAGAGTTAGAGGCAACATGATGCAGTCATTTGAATATATTAAAATAGAAAATGTTAATGAGCTAGGTTTATGCTCGTATGGTAGAACCAGTGGTCATTGTTTTAATCTTTTTAATCTTTAGTCATGTTGTGTGTTTATGCAGCACGTAAAAATTACCTTGAATAGCCATTTAGCTTTGATACTCTTGGCTAAATGAAATTCCTAGTGCAATTTCACATCAGCAGGGTCCGGGTGCTTCATCTTCAAGGTGAAGATACTGGACGCTCAAATTTTCGGAGCCTAGGTATTGAAATAAGGAAAATGATCACCATGGTGACAATTTTAAGGTTGTAAAGTGCTAAATCTTACTATTGATTAAAGTTCTTCAGAGAATGACATAATATTCCTACTTTTAATGCTTTACGTAACTGACATACTGAAGAACTTAAAACAAAATTCCCTGTATGTGATTTGTTTTATTTTGTATGCGGAAATGAACTTATGGTATGATTATGTCATTGCATTGCAAAGTCAGCTACGTGCAATTTTTGACAAGTTCTACATGAATAATTTTGTGTACTATAAGGAATAATATGCTGCAGTGAATAATTTTTCAAACTTTGACGAGGGAATCTTGAGAAGCAATACTTCAGAGAAAAAATTATAGAACTTGGGGGTTGTACGGGTATGTATATGATTTAATTTTTTAGTTCATTCTTAAATGCAAGTATTAAAATTTCTAAATAAGGTGTATTAATTAGTCATTTTAGTTTCCACTTTCTTTATCTTTTGTAAAATTATGTTATTATTAATTTTTAATGGAAACTATTTTTTTCCCTTTGTATTTTTACAATAGATCTTTCATCTATTCTTTTTATTAATTAGACTTAAAGAAAAGGCAGCCAATTCACAAGAGGGCAACATTCGTACTGCTGAGAAATTACTCCTGGTTAGTTTTCCAATTAATTTCTAAACCGACAAATGTTTTTCATTTATTTACTGAAATATATAACTGTTTTTTTTTTCAATTATTTATTGAAATATATAACTGTTTTTCCAATTCTCTACATATATATAGCTTTTTAAATAATAACTGCCTTCTATCAGAAACTGCAAATTGGGACCTCATTTTAGTAACAGAACAAATTAGTACTTCCTTTCACCAATGGTGCAAACTGAAGTTGATTTCTCTCAAATTGCTTTGAACTGTAGAAGATGTAACTTTTTGCTGGAAATGGGCAAGCCATAAAGCTTTAAATTCTTGTTAAATTAATTTGGATAAAAGACTTAAGAATCAGAATTGATTTTATTTTAATAAAGACCTTACCCTAATACCTTAAACTTGGAAACTCATAATCTACCGGTCTCTGACAAATGAAACAATGAAAGATCCTTTAACCTACAAATTTGCACAAATGTGTTGCCTATTACACAGTGATTTTGAGTTTTAATATTGAGTTTTAATAGTAACTGAGTTAACATATGGCAATAAATGCTATTCTGTGCACATTCTGTCAGTGATCATGATTCTATACAATTTATACCTTTCCATGCTAATTTAAGAACCTCTGTGTTAACGATTCTTTATTTTAAGCTCTGTATCACAAAAAAGATGCTAAGCTTCTTATCAGAGTATAGGATTAGTATTTGGTGAAGCCGAATAATGAGTTAAGTTGTGTGAATAAGGGTATTTTTCAGGTTTACATGATTACACATTGAAAAATACTTTAAAATGTAGGAATATGTAACTTGTTGCTTAATATTCTGTTGAATTGCATGAATTATCCTATTTGTTTTGAAATTATTATAATATAATAATATATAGCATTAAATTATACTATATCTAGCTTAAAATATAAGTCCATTCAAAGGTTCCTAATGATAAATATGGTCATCATTTTGAACACACTTTGTTTTTTTTTTTATTTTTAAATATTTAGGTAGTTACCGTATGAGAGAAGAGTTTTGGAAAGAGAGGAGATGTTAGGGCTTCTTGTTTGAGCTAATGTGTTTTAGGGGGCCCAGAAGGAGTTATCAACGGACATGTGTTGTGGGAAAGCTACCAGACTTCCTCAAGGAATTTTATTTTAAAATAGCCAATTTACGGCTGGATTGTTGGGGTACATGTCCCCCCAGGGCAGTAGACAAATACACGTAAAGCACTGTTTTACTAATTGTAGCAATTGAATGATTCTGTGAAAAGTTACAAAAGTAGTTTTTTTTTTTCTTCTGAAAGAAATGTAGTTGTTTTGTTGTCTATTTGAAGTGGTCGCTTAATGGGGTTAGCAGTAGTAAGTTAATGTGGGGAAATTCTGTTCCATCAAATTTTGGGTGGGTATAGAGTGTTTACTGTATAATTATTTTAGCTTTAGTGGAGGATTTTTATGCTTGTTTTTATTTTCTTTGACAGGAGCTTAAATCTAAGTATGGTGCGAGTTTGAACACAAGAATTCTTAATAATTTAATACGCCTTGCAAAACATTCGAAATCAGATGCTGAAGCTGCTCTAAATGATTTCATTGAAATTTTAACTGATGAAAGATATGTAAGTATAAATTAATTTTTATCCTCTTTTTCAATTATGTCTCCCAATTTTAACTCACTGTGTTTATTTTTGCAGCATTCTTATTTTTCTGTACCCAAAAACATATATGAGCAAGCTTTCATTCAGTTGAACATATTTTTTTTACATTCCTTTAACTGGAAAGTTTTATGAAAGCGTAATACAACTTATCGCAGATTAAAGTAAATGCAACTGTAGTTGGCCACTTAAAGGTATCTTCTCATTATCATCTAAAAGTATAAGTGTATATGTAAATTGTGAGTCATTCATTTTAAGTTCTGATGTGGGTGTGGAAGCTGTTAGACTTAGATCAGCTGTGCTGAATCAATCATTTCGAACAATCACGAAATATGATATTTTTATTTATGATAGTTAATAATGTGTTCAGTATATGTTCAAGTACATCAATAATTTGTTTTAAAAACAAATAGAATGTATGCTTAAAAGGCTGTGCTTTTAAAATTTAGTGGCTATGGAGCTCAGCCAAACAGAAGCAGATCTCTTGTCTCATAAGTATGTTGGAATTTCTTGTGTATTTTAACTTAAACACTCAAGTGGTACACTATACTAGTGCAGTTTCCTTAATGGGTGTTTCATTAGTGTTCTTGTCATAAATAAGACTCTTACGGCATGTGTCTTGAAGTCAAGATGCCTTAGGGCATGCTACTGGAGTGACTATATTATCCTAAAACAATCTATTCTATTATCTCTTTAGTCCATTTTAAGGAGATAATACCGTAAAGTACCAAATAAGCAACCTCCCCTGAATTATCGCGAAAATATCGGAGGGGGCGCTTAAACTTTACAAATGAAAAAAAAACCAAATAAGAGCCCCCTTTCCCGAATAGTACAAGGAAAGTAAGCCTCAGTCATGCCACAGACGTGCTATAGCGTGTCAAATGCGCAAACATCGTAGGTGGGGATGCAAAAAAAAAAATTAATACTCATAACCCTGAGTGCGTAATTTTAATAGCGGAAAAAATTAAAATCTATAAAAATCAATACGCAAAAATGTTTTTGCTTGTCCATTTTTCTTTCAGCTTTTTTTAGATGAAGAGTGAGTTGGGAAACGGCGCTAGCTCCAGCTCGCCCGTTTCCTTTCCTGAACTTCCCTGTTGCAGCGGCCCTGAACAAAACTGATTTCTTTTGAACAATATGTAGATTCAATGCCCAAGAATTTTTTTAAGGATATAATCAACTTGATGTTTAATAAGGTCGAAAATATGAGGTTTTTTTTTAAATACTGTAGTGTGAAAAGGTTTTGTTTTTGCGACAGCAAATTTTCGTAAAGCCTTCATTTTTGCGATTAAGATCTTTTCTTAGCTTTTCTTTTGAATTAAAATAATAAATAAAATTTTCATATTTAATTTGTTATACCCTTACTGCATTCCCTATTTTTTTTTACTACTGTTCATGTAATCGATATTGCAAAAAATTCGCGAATCTGACATTTGGCCAAGAATTAATCATTTGATTTTTGGCTTTTAAGTATGAAATTTTGGTTTAAATTCTTCGTCAAATTGTTATTGAATCAATTGTTAATTCAGTGAAAAAAAAATGTCTTGCCATAAAAGAGAGCCACTGGAGTTATCTCAAAACACCTGTCAATCACACAAAGAAACCTTTCCCGTTCATATTAGGACAAAGGATGACTGGTATTCTTCGGCGGTAAAAGTGCATATAGTCCTCGTAAATGACCCCCATAAATAAAGGCCAAGCAAGCCTTAAGGCAAGAACTAATGTGATTACCGGAATCCAGACGGATGCTTATCGGAACGAAAGCATGTGTTCAATGTTTTTCGTGGGTAGCCACTGATGAAGTTATTTTCTGTCCTCCCCTCCCGGGTAGCGGGGAGAGCTTTGTTTAGTCTCTGCAATTCCCAGTGAACTTATAACCCCTTCTGGGAACTGATAATGGAAGGCATGAGTTTCAGTTTCTCTTGGTCAGCGCAATGGGAATCCAAGTTTGGTGTGGGGGGGGGGGGCGTTTATTCAGTATTTTCACATAAAGGAAATTGAAGGAAATTATAGGGGGGGGGGTACACTACAACATTCAACAACTACTTCGGTTCTTTTTGGTAGAAGATATTTGAAATAATATTATATATCTCCTTAAGGGGGTATTCTAGTCTTGAATTTTCAAAAAATTGTTTTTTTTTTTTTTTTTTTTGCATATTTTCAAAGTTTATATTCAGCATGTTTTCAAAGTTAAGCATCCTTTTACATGCATATTTTTGAAGGTCTACTTCAAAAATATGCATGTAAAAAGATTTTAAAGTTTTTTCAAAGTTACAGCCATATTTGTAACATGGCAACTAAACCAGTTTAACTGTAGCAAATCAATAGCCAGCCATGTTCAACTTCTAGCTACCTGAGTGCTCCCTGTGTCATACAAAATCTTTTATTTTCAATATAAACCTTTAAAAAGTGTAGAATGCTTGTCAAAAATGTCATTTAAATCATTTAATGCTCCCTGTGTCATGCAAAATCTTTTATTTTCAATATAAACCTTTAAAACGTATAGAATGCTTGTCAAAAATGTCATTTAACTCATTTATTTATTTTTATGTTTATAAAAACATAAATGTATTATTCAAGCACCATAAAAGACTGTTTGGGGGAAGTTTACATAATAATAATTAAAACTAAGTAATTAAACTATTTGGCGGTAAAAAAACAGCTATATCAGAGCATTTTTAATACTTTGTTCTTATCTTTTCAAAACTCAACAACTATTGGACCTTATCAGGTCTCCTTCCCTTTCCTTCAACATTTTCTCTTTATAATACCTGCGCTGCACATGCCAAGTGAGGCTGCCTTTATTTTCTTATGTTTTTTCATGGGGAGGAATACAAATGTGATAATATAGACTAACAAATAATGTGGGTTTGTATCTTTAACAAAATTGACAACCTCCCCTCATTATAGAAGTTCGGTTTTTATCTGCTCTGCTCCATTGATACCCCCTTCCTCCCTCCCAACAGTAGTTGTTGAATATCTTCAATGTCCGACGGATCTGCGCACTTTTTTTTCTTATACAGCAAAAAACGCTTGAGCAAAAAAGTGAAAATGTCTTATTTCATTTTCGCATTTTTGATTTTGCGAAAAAATGCGACCCTAGCGGAAACCCTAGTGCGTATATTTTTAACTGTGCAGGAATCACTGATTAATAAATGTAAGTATAAAACATCATTTAAAATTACTTAGACTGCCCGAAACTTGCCGTTTTTCTCGAAACTACGTTTTTCGGAACGGTTGACATGATATCTCAAGTTTCCGAGGATCAATTTACTTCCAATTTGGTATAGAGCAGTGTTTCCCAACCTTTTTCCCCTTGCGAACGCGATTTTTCGTATTGCGGTGCGTGCAGAGCCTTTGGCTCGATCCCTTAAACACCAAATTTTTTTCGCCAATACTTAGCAGCCAAGGCGGAAGACGGAAATCACGTGATATAAACAACATGGCTGCTCGCATGTAACTGAATAGCGTTTAAAAAATTATGAACTGTGTTTTTTTAATTGTAAAATTAACATTTTCAAAGAGGTAAAATTAACCCAATTGTAAAATTAACCTTTTCTATCTTTAGGTTTCTACTCGAATGGTTAATAAAGATAATGAATTACGCAGGAGGTATTTTGTTAAGCAAGATTTAAAAAAGAAATAAAATTTGAAATTTAATAACAAAACAGATCTTGTATCTCTTACATACGAACTTTCGCTACATTGTACGGTAGAATAGCTTGAAAGTATAAGTAGTACCAACGATCTTCCACTCGATCGTTACTCAGAAAAATATAGTTGACCATTTTTTGTTGGTGATTGTTGTATAGATTACTAAAATATGTTATTTTTAGTTAAATTATTATTCAATTATTACCTCTTAGTACAGATCTTTCTGTTGCGTAGAAGTGTAAGACTGTTCAATTTGCTGGGCTTATTCTGGCACAGGTAGCGTTGCAAGGCTTTCAAAACGCCTGGTTTATTCCCGGAAAAAAAAAAAACCCTGTTTTTCACCGAAAATTTAAAGCAAAATCGGGTAATTTCAGAGTTCCCAAAAACTGGGAACATTCGATTTTTTTTCCTTGAAATAATAATTTTAATACATCAATAATACATAATTTTTTATGAAATTTTCGTAATAATAGAAATACTTTACCGAACATTATTGTTAAAGCATTTTAAAACAGACAATATATTTATTTCGTTGTGTTGGTATTCGCTATAACAATATTTTACAGTTAGAATGAAAAAAAAAAAGTTGTTAATATTTATTATTTACATTGTAAAACTTGATATTTGTTTAAGTCATCAATAAAAAACAAAATAACACATAAAAAACCAAGCTTTACAAAAAATTATTGAAATATATAGTGCTTTAAATAGTATTTCTTATTAAAAATTACCAATCCAAATGTAAAGTTGCAATAAAATGCTATGAATAAAGCGGATAAGTTATGTATATATGTATTATTTCTGATAGTAATTTGAAATCTAGGAAAGGAATAAAGAAGAGAAAAAATTTTAAAGGTTGAACTTATTTTCTGAAAAGCAGGGTTGGCAGGTTTTTGACATGCAAAGGTTTTAACCATGGTTAAAACCGGCTTGTCAAAAACCTCCCTGTCAAAAAGTGTCAAAAACCTATTTTGTAAAAGAAATGATCAAAGAAATAATTTAGCAGAATTGGATAGACTTTAATCAATATATTTTAAATAAAATGGCATAATGCATTAAAACTCCTGAGTATAAACTACAAAAATATATTCTTGCTGCAGCACAGCCAGAATCTTTGCCTGAGAGTGATTTTATTGATAAGAATTGTTTCTAAAATTCAATTGTTTTTTAAGTGCACAAGCACAAACACAGGTTCCTGTTTTCTGATGCTATGCCGTAGGAGGGGTTTTAAGTCGTAAAACACATCATTTGCTGTGCCCTGCCAGTGCATTCTTGAGATACATTCTATTTGTAGAATATTTCGTGAACGTGAACCGATAATAGACTATAATGAGACAATTCTTTTAATAGAAATTGTCGAACACTTATTTAATGAATCATTTTATTGTGAATGCATACTTTTAATTATTTTTAGCAATGATGTACAGTTAATAAATCTAATATTTTGCAGAAATAAATTTAGATTTTTAAAAAATTTTTATGGATGGAAGCCGAAAGTAATTCATCACATTTGAAATCTAATGAAGGTATGTACTTTCTCCAGGATAGTGCATATTCAAAGATGCTTTCCTACCAGTACAAAGAAATATCGACTCTAAAACAGCTTTTCTTAATTTCCCCCCAGTATTCTTGTCAAATATGCGAAAAATAAACGCCAGAAATAAATGAGTGTAAAAAATTAAATCATTAACAAAGAAAAGTATATAAATTAATATTTAATTATAATTCAATGTATACTAAAACTGAGGAACATTATAATGCTGTATCTTGCTATTATTAAAGCCTTCTTTTTTTTAATTTTTAGCCTATTTAAATTGTATCGGGGTTTTTGACGGCTAAAACCCAACCCTGCTGAAAAGTAACCAAGTCAAATATATTTTTAGAATCAATATATTTAAATAAAAATGCCTATTGAATTTACAAGTTAATTTTCTCAATTGTATTAGTTTGTTATAAAATGTTATGTTTGACACTAGAATAGAAATAATATAATGTTAATGTTACATGTTCTGTAACAATATTTGAACACTGAAAACATTTTTATTGTGAGTAAATAATTTATGATTATTTGAAGAAAGCTTAAGTTCGTTTTTTCCTCTTAAAATCCCCCAGTTTCTTCCCGAAAATTTCCGGGTTTTTACCCTCATTTCAAAATTCTCGGGTTTTTCGCATTTCTAGGCACAGGGTATACTATAGAATATTGAATGCATGCTTCTTAACAAAGCTCAAATTAGTAAACTAACGCCAGGAACTACCCGTACGTTCAATAAAAAAATTTTTGCATCCTGAAGCTCACAATTTTATGAGTCGATAAATAAGTTTCTTTTGACCCAGGATATCATATGTGCAATGATTTGTGATTTCCTAATGCTGGTTTTTGAACAAATGGTTTTCTACTAGGTCAAACATTTTATTTCTTATTTAGTGTTGAGTCGATTAGTATTATTTGTATTTTCAATATATGATCAACTCAACAAAAATATTAAAATGTTAAGACTTGTTAAATATTTGCTTTTATTATCATATATTGATGATTTCATTGTGTTTTCGTTAAAATGATAAATTGCGTGCGGTAATTCAAAATAATAATAACAAATAAAAATGAAGTTTAACAAATTTGAACATGGAACAGGGAAAAAATCAACCGGTTTATAGATTTATAAAAAACGTATCACAACAAAGAAAAATAACAAAAAAATTTTGGAAGTTCATTTATTTCATCAATTTTGAAATAGCTATTTTCATATTTATTCTTCTATTAATTTTCACCTTTTAACTAAAAAAATAGTTATGCAGGTATAAATAGATTTAATTCTTTGGGTACAAATCAAAAAAAATGTTGCATGAAAATTAAACGACTCCAAACTGTCTTAGTTCTCATGGCATACAGTCAGATTTTATACACATTTTGCACAGTATAAGAAAGTATCTATGATGATTTATGCTTTTTATGTATTTTTTGAAACAATATTTAATAAAAATAAGTCATTCAAGTACTGAAAACAACATCATAATAATAAAATGTATATTGCAATGTATTTGTTGCCATGATGTTGTTGTGATAATAGTTAAATACGTTGCAATAATGTATGTGTGAATTATTGCAACCTTGCAATAGTAATTCAAAGATTTAAGCAGACATACGAAGGCAAAACTACAATGGCGGCGATATTCGCCGGGTTGCTGTGTTCTTCTCCGTCTAATGTTTACATTCGGGGGTTTCCACATTGTGAACTGAATCTTCGCCAGTTTGGTGAAAATCGGCAAAGGCTCTGCACGCACCGCAATACGGAATGTCGCCTTGCGAACCCCTTCTAAGATCCAAAAGAAAATGGCCAACCCTCTTCTGTGGTTCTTAGTAACGGGTGACAAAAGTAAAAAATTTACTAGCACATTTATTTTCTATGTTGTACAGTTCTTCATGTCAAGAAAAGAAAACATAAATATAGTAGAACATCTAAGTTGAAAAAAAAATTAAAATACAGTCTCAAATATTTTTTTTAACATTACTTTTTTATTATTCCTTGTTTTTGAATTATTAGGGCAGGAAACTTTGGTAAAAAAATGAAAAAAAATCTTTTCCCGATAGGTTCCATTTTTCGGTTAAAATATACAAAATTCGGAAAAGTTTTGGAAATTTAAAGAAAAATTCAAATTCATACTATTTTTACATTTCTAATTGCAATATTGTAATAATACAGAAAAATTGGAATAAAATGCGAGTCCAAATTTAAAATTAATGAATAGATATCTTCTAGTTCAACTATAGGCTCTGCATAGTTAAAAACTAGCGTAAAAAAATGCATTTACATTTCATGCAGTAAACTTTCATATTTCCGACTCTTTCTTCGTAAGAAAGAAGTGCGAAATGACAGTTGAAAAATACATTTAAAATTTAAAATAAATCAATAAATATCTTTCGGATTCAACCAATCGAACCGGATTAACCAATTCGGGATCCAACTTGGTACCAAAATGATAAATTTGGTAGTGGTCCAAATTAGATATCAGGTAAAAGTAGAAATAAGTGCATTTCAAATTTTGTATGTATGCTTCCTATGCTAGCCCCCTATTTTTTCTGCTTTATCTGGAAAATAATTAGTTAAATAAAATCATTTTTGCACTCTTTCCTACGTAAATTTATTATTTCGTTTCTTCTCTTTTGTCAGCGATAAAAAAATCCGCCATTGCAATATTATTTTTGCGAACCCCCTTTCTGCAAAGCGCGAACCCTTAGGGGGTCGCTAACAACCGGTTGGGAAACACTGGTATAGTGCTTTTTAATATATGTCGCTATCATTTGATCAGAGTTTTTTTGAAAAAAAGTTTTCTATTATTTTTTTTTAAATTCCGAAGTTGAAAAATTGAAGGAAAAAAAATTAATTTTTCTTTTACATGACTGCATTTTGCGATTTTTTTTTTTTTTTTGCAAATCGCTCTGATCAAACGAAAACTACATCTCTACTCTTTAAGAAATAACCAAGATTTTTTTTTTCAGATCATCAAGGAGACTTTTTGACATTTTTTGTACTAATTTTTTTTTTGTACTCTTTAAACATAAACAAACAACCGATAAAAAAACTTGCTGATAAAAATCATTTCCGTTTTTTATTTACCGAGTTTTAAAAAGCACCTAAAATTTGGCCCTCTAGACTAGAATACCTCATTAATCTATTTCTATGATATCTTTATTTGTAGAATTGTATTGGTGATTTTTCCAGTTTCAAAAATTTAAACTGCAGTTCTTTAAATGTATTTCTGTAAGGGTGTAAATTTAAGCAGTAAAAGTTATAGTGTTTCATGATGTTTATATATACATTGATATGGATGATATGGCAGGGACTTCATTTTTGGCAAAAGTCTTGTAAAGTTTAAACAACTATTTTTGTATTTTTTATTTATTTATTCATTTTATTTTATTATTATTTTTATGTAGTTAAATATATTGAGTTTTTTGTCCTTTAAACATTTTTTTTCTAATTATTTTGTTTGTATCTTTTTGTAAATGAAAGTGATTATACCTCAACTATGCCTTAACGTTTATCCCCATAAGAATCATTATTTAGTAACAATTTTTGAAGTATCACATTTTACTTACAGGAAATTAAAACTGGTTCCTTCTTTTTGAAAAAAATTGAAATAAGCACAAAGCTACAACTCTTATTTAAAAATAAATTATTTTGAATTACAGCAAATAATATATGTATGAAAATTATTTTAAGTTCAAGCTCGTATTTATAATTTCAAGAAATGTGCTAAGAAGTTTAAATTATTAGATGGGCAAATATTTCATTGATTCATCTTTCTCATTGATCATTGTTACATGAATTCTTTGAAAAGATTCAGCTTGAATTCCTTGAAAAGCTTGTCCCAGACTTATACCATGACAGAGCAAGTATAATAAAAGTATAATTCGCTGCTTTGTGTCGGAAGTATAAATATGCTTTTGTATTTTTAAAGTCCAAAATAATCTGTTCGTTATTACCACAGTTTGTTGCATGATTATCTAATGAAAATGTACTTCAACATATTCAATGAAGATTGTGTTCTTTTTTAGAAAGATCATGCTGGGGCTATCCTTGGCTCTGCCATGGCTTACCTGGTTTTGAAGCAGACCCCTCGTGCTCGGAACCAACTCAAGAGGATTGCGAAAACTGTGTGGAACTTCAATGTATGAGAACTTTTATGAAATATTAAAAAAAAAATTAATTTCAAATATATAAAAAGAATTGTCTTTGTTCTTCAGGATGCTGAATACTTGGAAAAAGCTTGGCTATTGTTAGCAGACATTTATATAAAGGTAAAACATATTTTTTATGCATTTTAAAACTATTTCTGAATATTTTCTCATGCGTTTTGTTATACTTTAATGAATTTTCCTTAGATGAATACTTAAATTGTATTATTACATAAATTATTTTACACCTGCATAAATAGTGACATACCAGATTAAGTTTAAAGTGTATTTTCTTATTTTTTCTATCTTACTTTTCCTCTTTAAAGGCCACATTTCTCTGTCCTCATATTGGATCCAATTCCTGTTATAAAATTTTGACATTATTGCATAAAATTATACAGACTGGTGGCATAATGGTAACTCAAATGTAATATCAATATTTTTACTTCCAGATCACTTAATGCATACAATTTACATGTAAATTTAAGAAAAAAATCTCTTTAATGTGTAAAGATCATTCAAATTAAGTACTATTTACTTGTACCCCTAACTAGTATGTTGAGGACTGATATGTTTTGTAAAACTGCCAAAACTAGCTGAAGCTTTAAATTAATAGAAAGGATTTTCTTCCATGTGTAGCTTTTCTAACTAGCTAAAAAGTTTACAAAAAATCGTACAATTTGTTTTATTTTTCATTTCCATCAGAAGAGGCCTTAGTACAAGAGCATCAGCAAAATAAATAAACAATGTAGATGGGCGGAGCTCCAGAATGAATATACAGCTTAAAACTTGTTTTAATGTTTTACGTAAGGTGCTCATAAACCTTGAGGATAAGTAATCATCAATATTGGAAGTCACTCCTCTCTGACTAACATTAAGCTGCCATTATCTTCAATACTGTTTGTTTCCAAATCCCCAGCAATTGACTTGTAATGTCCACTAATTTGGGTTCACGTATTTAGCATAAGTACTGCAAAAATATTAGCTCTGAACTAATACTATCTCAATAGCAACAGCCAGTGCTGGTCAGCTAAAAACTTCTCGCCAAACCTAAAATCTTTAATTTTGACACAAAATGATTGTATGAAAATGGTTGTTTTTTCTTTTTCAAAAGACTGCTCTGCCAAGTTTTATGTATAAAATGTATGCATTTTAGCTGTTATTACGCTTTTATGTACCAGTAGCAATTTATTATGTATTTTGAAATCCACTGTATCTGCTTCTGTAAAAGTTACCCCTCTTTGTGCGCACAGGGGTTGATCCAGCATGTTTTAATAGGGTCCATTTTTTGTGAATTTTAAAGAGGTTTTCGTGAAAAATCAAATAATTTTGTGAAAATTGAAAATTTAAACAAATAGTGATAAAATAAATTATTATTTGCCGCTTTTGTGGTGTAAAAAACATGATTTGGAAGCTTGGAATTTTGTGAAGGGTCCGTTTTAATTTATTTGAATTTTGTGAAGGGTCCGTTTTGATTTATTTGAATTTTGTGAAGGGTCCGTTTTGATTTATTTGAATTTCGTGAAGGGTCCATTTTAATTGATTTGGATTTTGTGAAGGATTCATATTGATAATTTTGAATTTTTTGAAAGGCCTCAAAAACGGAGCCGAATTTTCTCTGGCGCGATCCCTGGCAATGTATTGTTGTACTACTTGGACATCAATAATCTTGTGTTGATAATTATTTCAGCCCTTTCTATATTTTATCATTTGTAGAAGACTCAATATTTCGTTACAGCAATTCAAAACTTTCAGTCCAATTTCATTGAAGTTGGTTCAAGTGAACACTATTCGCAAAAGTTGACAATAATTTTTACAATACTTTATATTTGTTTTATAAAGATTTTAAGATAAAAAATATTTGAGTTACTGAAATTAAAGGATTATTAAGGACTAAAAGTAAGGAGCTTTTCATAAATTTTTGATGATTTTTAGACTATTTTTTGGCAATTGTAAAATAATTGATAGGTTCAGTCAATGTTTGAGGGGACTGTATACTTTAATTCAGTTCAAGAAAATCCAGTTTATAAAAGTAATCAGGTTTATTGAACAGTAACACAATTCACGTCAAATAACATCTCACTATACCAACTAACAATCCATTCCAAAATACCATACACATACTAACAACTAATTAAGCATACACAATACATACCAATTACACTGACATAATGTTCCAACTAAGTTCGAACACGGACTAAAAGAAATCCAGAAAACACAGTTTTTATATCTTTAGTAGCACTTGCTCAGCTCGGATCTGCGCATACTGACGAAATGAATGCAAAGGATTCAATAATAATAATAATAATAAATTATTAAATAATAATATTAATAGTAGTAATTGTTTAAAAACTTCTTTTGAAATGTGAACATACAAACATGCTACATGCAGTTTCTAGAACTTATAAAACTGATTAAGCTTGTTATTTTTGAAACAGGAAAATAATTTTATAAAATTTTCCTAAGATTACATAAATGGAAGCATTCCAACAAGCCCTCATTATCCATCATCAGATGCAGTGTGACCTTTAAGAATGTTTTGCAAAATAAGATTTAAATTTTCTATTGCATATTCATTGAACATAAATATATTGATTCTTATTGTCCAAGCGTGAAGTTTTGACATGTGAGTGCTTCTACGCATGGCAGAAAAGGACGAATCCATTCAAGTTTTAGGGAGGTTCGTTTTTCAGATGTGTTTATTAGCACATTGAACAGAATGTTTTCCTCTCTTTCGGTTGAAAGCAACCAAATTTATAAACTGCCATATAATATCAGCTCGGAAGAAAAAAAGTGGGCTGAACGAACTAAAACGAAGAACAGAATACTACATGTGCTTTATACCTGCAGTTTTTTCCTTGAACATGTGAATGGATTCTTCTTGGCACTCTGCCAGAACTATATTCCTGTATTAGTTTTCCTAAACTTGTTTTTTCTTTTCTTTTAAGTTACTTGAAATTCGTTTATCAAAGAGCGTGTGCAATAAATAATCATTGTCTGTTCTTAATTATTGTTATTATTATATTAGGCAGGAAAACTTCAGTCTGCATCTGAAATGCTAGATAAAGTGTTATCATATAATAAAGTAAGTATCATATTTTCTCTTCTGTGTTTTGGCTATTAATAGTCCCGTATTTCTAAAAGATTTGTTTTAGTAGGTATCATACACTACAATACTAAACGTTTTGTTCTGTCTTTATTTGGGAATGTTGAGCTGTGACACATTTCATGTGAAGAACTGATATTATTACTATCAATAACATATTTAAAACCATTAAATATGCAACTGTATATCAACTAAAAAAGTTACATAATAGCTTACTTACCACCATTACTTTATTCTTCAACCCTTTTCTCTTGTCTAAAATGCATATGATGCTGCATAATTATGAGTAACTAAAGTCTACAAACTTTAATATTTTTATTTTTAAAAAAAGAATTGGAATTTGTAATATGAAAACTGATTTGTTATCATAACTGCTTAGTGCTTCTAATGTAAAAATATCTCACTGATATTTGTAAGTTTTAAAAGTGTATGATTTCATATTGAGCATAGTTCTTCAAACTCCTTAGAATGTCTTTGGACCTATTGAAAACTTCTACGTTTTTACTAATCAGTACAGTTTTAATCCTCTGTGTCATGCAACAAACCAATCAATGACAGTTTTTGCAATTTATTTTATGAACAATTAAATTTTTAAATCCTGAAATATGTTTTTTTTTTACTATCTCAAGAACAAAAAATAAAAGAAATTCAATTTTATAAGTGATAGAGGTTTAAATTTTCACCTTCTTAATTCTATAATTTCTTTGTTTGCTTAAATACAATAATTTATTTTCTTGCTTAAAAAATATATCAATGTATATGTGTATATATATATTTTTTTTTTCATGTGTGTGTGTATTAGCTTTTCAAAGAATTTCCCAATTCTTAAAAAAAAATCTTGCTTTAAATCTAGTTTCATATTTAACTTTATTCTCTAGATCTGCACCAAATGTGACCTTTAAAAGGTTATATATATGTGTGTGTGTCGGTGTGTGTATAACATGATTACCATTTCTTGCCATTCTGATATTGAATTTTTCTTTTGCATTTCTTTGGTATTGTAAAAAATTTGGACCTTTGCACTTCTGCGTGTACTGCTTGCTGCCTCAGAATAATGTTGTAGTTTTTCATGCTTTAGCCAATTAATATAATAAATTTTAATTAAATATAAAGTATAAAAATATATAAGTTCAAATTTTGCAATTTCAATGAAGAGCAACATAATTACATCCTGTTGTATCTTAATTGAAATTGACAATCTGTATTCAACAATTTATGTCAAAAAAAGTATCAATTTGAGTTATGGGATATTTTTATAAAGAATACAAATTTTTGAAAACATTGACTCATAATTTAAAAAGATATTTTTGACACCAAATAAATAGTAAAAATAAAAAAAGGAAAATCTTTGGGTCATGGTGAAGCTTACTCTATATCCTGTAAGAGTTTGTTTTGTTTATATCATTTTCTGTTAAATTTCATCCAGTTTTTAACAATAATTTCATTTATTCCTTGAAAACATCAAATAAAAATCTTTGAACCTTAGTTTATATAAGTTCATCTTTCTGTAATGATTTCGAACATTTCTTACAGTCATGCACTAAAGCGTATGATTTCTATGGCTATATTGCTGAGAAGGATCAAAATTATTTGGATGCCGTAAAAAGCTATGAAAAAGCATGGCAGCTCACCAGTAAATCAAATCCGGTCATTGGTAGGTTTTTTACTTTATTTTTATATTTATTAAAAGAGAGAAATTCACTTGGCGCACATATACAAAATGAGTAAAAACAGCATTAAAAAGTGCAAATAAAAGATTAAAAATGGCAGATCTGTTTCAAGGACAATCTGCCCCCTTTGTCAGTACCCAGAGTAGAAATGAAATGCTAGTGTGGACAAGAAGTTTAAATATGTAGAACTTGAATTCCAAACCAATCGGATCTCATCATTTGCTAAAACATGTTTGTCTGGGGATATTTTGAAAAAGGAAAATTCGAAACCGTTTAGCAAAATAGAAGAAATATGAGGAACTGCAAAAGACTCATTACAAATATTATTTAAGTTTCTATGAACATGGTAGGCTTCCAGAAAATTAAACTCTCCAATATATTATAATCTCCTGCATATAATTTTAGCCTCAGAAAATTTGAAGTTGTGACCAGTGCCCCAACTATGTTTGGCTATTGAAGGAAGCAACCAATCATCAGTGGCCAAGCATTATTGGGATAAGTACAATTTTTACAAAAATGCATAGAATAATTGCGCATTTTTTACTGAAATTTGCAGCTTATTCCCAGCTTTTTACGCTACAGGATCATACAAAAGAATTTTCTCCTTTTTCAATTTGTTGATAGTCCTGTAAGAGCTAATACAAAGGATTTTTTGCTGGAAAGTGTATTAAATGTTTGTATATTAAAACATGACCAAATAAGTAAAAAATGGGTTTCTGCATCAGAGTGAATGTTGAGTATGAAATTACGAAAACTCTGTATAGTGCGTCTGTTAATTTGGCCAGTGACTACATTATGTATTGATTCAATCAATTTATGTTGATATCAAACTGTTGGCAAAATATGCCTATTTTTATTTTATTAATTGTTCTTGATGTTCCTTAAGGGAAGGCAAATTCTCCAGCCTCTGGTATCCTCACAATTGCATTGGGACATAAGCACGTTTCCCCAAGTAGGGTCAGTTGGGGTAATTGTAGATGTTTTTCCAATGTTTTAACTTTTGATCCTTCCCTACCTTTTGAATGAATTGAGAGATAAAATTGTGAGCATTAGAGCCAATAGTGTACTTCTTGTGAGTAAATGTGTACAAAAATTTTGACTTTATGACTATTTGTTAGCGAATGAGCTTGTGTTTACAATTACCCCGGCTTGTTTCATTTATCCCAGAGCCTCTGGGGTAAATGTAAACTGATTTTTTTTCGAATTAGGTTGATGCAAATAGAGAATTGTTTCATACACCGTCTGCTTAGAAGCTTAAGAAGTTCAGGAGAAATAGTTCTCAATCTGCCGCCAACTGGCTGCATGTGGTCCGCTGAAATCGTTTAACGAGAAATATCTTACAAAAAATCAAGTACTGCGATAAATTTATTTAAAATGTGTCCCGCAGTGGATCAGTCGGTTAAGCTTGGATCCCACACAACACTGAAAGTGAAGCACAACTAGCAATGGTCAATGCTTGGTAGGGTGACCACCTCCCACGGCTGATTACTCTGAGACCCAGTATGCTAAAGGAAGCTGTGCACGTAAAATACATCGTCGCTTCAAATGTCCACCAAGTTAGAAATAATTTCCACTGAGGGACCAACCAAGGTGAGGATCTCTCATCTGGGAGCTGGTTCAAAATCATGAGGCCCCTCTGAGCCCAGTGTACTTCATTCTAGCGGAGCTCATTAATAATCAGTAGGAGCTTCCTTAATTCTTGGTTGCCCTGCAAGGGGGGCTTGGCTTTCCAAGTGGCATTAGCAACAACGACAACAAATATGTGAACTAGACACAAAAGTGTAATTTACATCAAAATATAATACTTATTGTCTCCCCAAAATATTGGAAGTAGGATAAATGTTTACAATTACCCCAGAGTACAAAATATATGGGGTAATTGTAAACACCTAACTTGCGCATGAAAAATAACGGAGGATGAAATTCATTAATAGAATTATAATTTCACGTTAATCTAAAGCATAAATGAGCATTAAAACGCAGACATATGTTTCGGGATTGCTTGGAATCCCTTTTTCAATGCTACAGGGAGCTTCTAGATGCAAAACATCCAAATGAAGCAGACAAAACAACAAAAACAAAGCTTATATAGCCTAAGAATTGACAGTAAACCAATAAGAATGAAGGCAGTGTGAAGTCGAAGTAGAAGTAGCAGGGAAAGCACCAATAAGAGAGCAACAAAGGAATCCAGTTGAAAGTTCAGGAAGTAAAAAGGAATATCAATAAAAACAAAGCAAAAAAGACGACAACATGCATAAAAATGTGAAAATACATGAAAATTGCAGAAATAATAAAATAAAATACAAAGAATAAAATGTAAATAAAATAAGTACAGAAAAATACCAAAACAAAAAGCAAAACAAAGTGCACATGTAAAGGAGGGGGAGGGGGGGGGGAGAAAAAAATTAAAAATAGACACAAAAAAGGAAAACAACAAGAAAAACAAGAAAGAATAACAAATTAAAGGAACTTATGCCAGAACTGTGAAAATACATGAAAATTCATATCTAAATGTTTTTAGCAACATTCCATACGACAAATAAAGATGGTTGAAATTGCTTACATGGCTTTTGTAGATGAGCTGGAGACGAAAATAAGATCACTAAATTTTGTTTAACAACTTTTTCTCACTGTGCCATTTTCAAACTATAGTGACGCCTCCACAGTTGTTTTGAAACTTTCAAAACTCTTTCAAGATCTTTCCTATGCAGCCAGTTTATCATTCATAAGCAGTTAAGTTTTCAAAACCACCACAAGTGTAGTTATGGAGCTTGTTTACAATTATCCCAACTTACCCTATTTAAGGTGGGTCTTCAGCGGGTCGGACATCGAACCCTGGACCTGCCGATATGAAGTCTGACATCCTGTCCACAAGGAGCTCATTACAAAGCATGCCATTTGTATTTCTTTTGAGTACAGGAATTTTGTAATACAGGTATGTTATTGCAAAGGTCCCTTATGCCACAATGTTGCATGTATTGCACTAACCCCCAACCAGATATTCCTACAAAACGAGATGTGTAGCTGCAGCAGAGTTGAAAAAATGGTATGAATCTCCCTGAAATGCTCTAGACTTGATCAAATGGTGCCAACGGTATTCAAACCTATGTGAGCAACAGAGGCCTCCCAATAACAAAGAAATAGTGATAGGTGTAATAAAAAGATTTGGTATAAAACAATATTTGCAAACATGTAGCCAACAATGCTTTTTAAACTTGCACGCTGCATTTTTCATGCATTAATATAAATTTACTGTAGACTAGAGAATCATTTGATACTCATTTTCTAATTATGATGACATGAAACTATGTCTGTGTATAAGTTATATGTTACTACATGGGTTTGACAATGTTTTGGCATCTTGATTCGGCAATTTGATTATAAAATGCATTTGATATTTCTAATTGTTATGCACTTGTTAGAAATATGTATTAATGTATCCCGATTTTTAGGTTACAAATTAGCTTTTAATAATATGAAAGCTAAACATTATGCAGAATCAATTGAAGTTTGCCAACTGGTATGTATTCATGATTTTGTTTGGCTAAATTTATTTCTTTAAGGCTATACTATTAAGTATAAATGTATGCTACTTTATAAGATTTTTTACTTTTAATATTTATTTTGTTTGTTTACTTTCAGGTTTTAGCAAAATATCCGAACTACCCTAAAATTAGGAAAGAAATTTTAGATAGAAGTCGAGCATGTTTGCGATCTTGATGTGTCTAGTTGAAAAGTTTTGACCAGATTTCAAAAAAAGCATGTACTGAAAATTTGTCTAAAATTTGTTAAGTAAATAAATTTTTAAAATATATTTTGTGGTAGAAGGAGTTCTACTTTGGTATTTGCTATTTGCCTGTCAGCCATTGTTTCAAAATCAAACTTTGACATCAAAAAATGCCATTGAAGTCAAATGCAATTTGCATTTTACAAAATAACTTGTGCAAGTTTGATGACTTTTGAAATTGAATCAACAATTTTTGTCCCAAAATGTTTACCTCCAATTTGGGGAGATTCATGGTTGATAGGATAATATGTAAGTACTGAATTTTTATTTTATAATGTTTAAAAAGAACAATTCACATTTTTTTTCTTTTTTGAAACATTAAGGGCAATACAATGAAAGAGTATATTTTTCTGATTATAGTTGAACATCGAAGCATGGGCAGAGTTAAAAATAGAACTCTAAGTACATGAGACAAATTATGAGAACTAAAGCCTAAATATATATTTGTATAAAAATATTTTTATGTTTTCAAAAACAGCAAGTTACTTTTTTTTTTGTACATTGAGGACAAAATACCATTCAAGAGTTCGAAATCATTTTTTTCTGATTACATTGTAATATTAAAAACATGGACTGTAGGAATATTGACAGAGTAACAAATAGGAATCTAACTATTTGAGGTAAATTCTTTAAACTAAAGCTTGAGTTTTTATTGGCATTATTTTTACATTCATTGTCATATTTTAGGACCGTGGCATACAGAAAACATTTCTTTAAAACAGCAAAATTTTACCAATTGCAAAAAATTGCCTTGAGATTTTTCTGTCATTCAGTTAAATAACCTAGTTCGTAACTTTTAAAAAAGTTGCATCTAGTATTTTGATTGTTACGTAATAGCGAGCTATGTATCACATATTTCTATTTTCAAATACGAGAGATATCCAGAAAGTCGGTTACGTTTTAGTATATAAAAGAAATGAAGTGCAAGAAAAAATTTTATTATATAAATTTGAAAGTGGCACTAAAATACTATTTTTCTACATAGTCGCCATTTAAATTTTGACGCTTTTCATAGCGATGAACCGGTTTTGAAATTCCAGTGTTGTAGAATTCTACCGCCTGAGACGTAAAATGACTAACATTTGTGTAACAATTTCATGTAACAAACTTCTTGAAATTTCTGGAAAACCAAGTGATAGCTCTGTCATTGTGAACCAACAGTCTTCTTTAATTTTCTCATCGACTTTAGAGATAATTTCATCGGTCACAATGCTTGGCCATCCACTTTGTTCTTCGTCGTGCCATTTTTAAACCTAATGCACCATTGATGTACTCCACCTTCAGTGATCACATTGTTCCCATAAACTTCACAGAGTTGGCGATAAATCTCAATTGGTTTATTGTTCTTAGCCAACAAAAACCATATCACCGACCACACTTCACAGGTTGCGGGTTTTTCAATAGCGGCGCACATTTCAAACTAGTATTGTACGGGAACGAGCAGCAACAGTAATCTCTCACTAGCACTAAACAGACGAACGTTCTGATACCAAGATGGTTGCAATAGCCCCACCCCTAACGTCTACAGAGCAAAACATAACAGACTTTCTGGATAGCCCTCGTATTTATTACCAAAGTATTAAGTATTGCCTATTACCAAATTTAGAGTTTCGTATCAGGGTTCACACTGGGGAAAAATACAAGGTGGGATTTTCCTCCTTGACCAAAAGTTTAAGTGGGATTTTTAAAGTTTAAGCCTGAAAAATTTTTTTTTTTAGTGGGAATTCAAAAAATATTGCGGGAATCGCGCAGCCTAGCGTGAACCCTGAGTATGGTATATCATTTCAACCACAGTTTAAGCATGTTATTAGCAGAGAAAATTGAAACGAGCTATAGTGAAACCCTGTCTTAAATATTTTTCGACAGTAACTAACTTTTGTCTGTAATTTATCAGTCACTTGTGGAGGAAAGCTCAGAGACACATGCAGTACACAACATAATTTTGCATTTTTCCCTATTTTGAAACCTGGCGAATGAATTGTGCGTGCATATGGTTAAAGAAAAGAAATCCCTTATTTCTTAACAGTTAAAAGGCTTGTAATGCTTTAAGACTCTATCAATGTTGCCAAACTTTAGCGTGTTATGTCAGTATGTATTCTATTGTGTGTTGCTAACAGATAGTTTTTAAGACACCAGCCGGTACAATGTAATAGGAATAAATTTTTGCATTCTAAATTTTTATATATGTAGTCGGTTTTCTTTTTTTATTTAATTTTTGAAGCACTGAATAAAATTGTTATCACCTATACTTTATTAATTTAGTCTGACTTATCTGTGATGGAAGTTAGTTAAATGAACATTTTGATTACTTATGTAAACAAACTGCATTTATAGAACTTGAGATATTTGTAAGCAAATATTAGTTTCATAACTTGTTTAGTGATATTTGTAAATCTGAAGAAACATTTAACCGTAAAGAGCCCTTTGCCCTTTATGTTTACCTCTGCATCTTCACATATGCATGCAATAATAAATGCTGTAAAAGCACTTATTTTCGTGAATTTTGTGAACTGAAAATTTCGTGCATTTTATATGAACAGAACCGAAAGTTGAAGAAAGTTTTTTTTTTTTTAAAGTATTTCACAAGGCTTAAATTTTTGCTATTATCATATGCTTATGAAAATTTAAGCCTCGTGAAGATAAGTGCTTTTATTGTAATGCTCGTCATAAATTTGCATTCAGCAACTTATATATATCTATTTCTTTTTTTCTTTTTTTTTTTGGGGTTTGTAAGTAAGTGTTGTTCAGCGTAATATTTTAAGAAAAAACATAAATGAGGAAAGTGAATGTAGTTTGCTTTGAGGTATTTATTTATTATAGATAATTAGTCGTAACATTTGAGGCCAAGCAATGCTTGTAAACGTATGTATGATGGATTTTTCAATCCTTAATGATTTTGGTCATGTTGCATGAAATCCCATAACATTTATTTAGAAATTTTTCTGTGTTTTCATTTAAATGTATTAGACATTAAATCAATGCAAAGAATAGAATTTATTGTGACTTTCATGAATTATGCACCTGAATATGGACATTTAAGCTGGATACTGGCACCATCCAGTTTTTTGTCAGGGCATTTTACATATGAAAAAGGACTGGATTGGTTTCTGTAGATGTATTACGTAAAGCCTCTGCATTCTCTAAAAAGTTGGCGACTTTCCAGTTCGTTGCCTGTACTTAGTGCAAATCGGAGGTCTTCATCTGGTCACGTGTAAGTGGAGCCATTGCTGTCGGTTGACCATTTTGTGTTTTTTCTTTCTTTTCAGATTTGTTGGCAAAATTTGACCTGACCAAACTATCTGACAATACTATTATCTTCCCATCATGTAATTCTCGCTTCATCTCTTGACTCAGTTGTAGATTTGAATCGGGATAGGGAAGTGGTTTTGTTTCTGAGGAGGGCAAGAGATCTGTTGAATGAATAGAAGTGTTTTTATGATGCCAATGTGGGGAAAGATGGGAGCCATGTCCATGTCTTGAGTAATAAACTGGAAAATGGGGTTTCTGATTCTGAAATCTGTTTTGGTGTGCACTGAGGGTATTTCGACCAGGAAAAGTAGGAAATTCCTTATGAAATGGGCTGTCATTGAACTGATTTGCTCTTTCAAATGAGTAACTCCTCATGATGTCTTGAGGATTTCCTCTTTGTAAATTTTGAATGGCGTCTTTTATTGTAATAGGATGGTTTGTATGTGGTTGTCTCATTTGCATGTAATGTGGACCCACTGGATGCTTAGTAGGGATGTTAATATGCAAGTTTGCAGTAACATTGCTTCTAAATTCAGACACTGCTTGATAGAAATGTGGTTGTGCCGTTGGCCGCCAATGTGTAGGCTTTCCATCTGACATTAGTTTGTCTTTGCTTACTAGGCTATTGAATCTTGAATGATGTTGATTTTCTTGTACTTTTGACCTCTCCAAGTGATTAAAGTTTGGATTAATATTTTTGTCATGATGTAATTTTAAATGAGGGTCCAAGAAACCTAAAAGGTGAAACATAATCAAGTTATTAATTTTTTGAAAGAAATAGTGCATAACTTTTTGCAGTATTATTAGCTTCTGGTGTAGTGATAAGGGTTCCCCTTGTTCCAAACTTTTAAAATTCAACTCTATTGTCCTCCCACTTTTTGGTTTCAATATCTTTAATTTTAGTACTCTTATGTTTGCATGTGTAAGCATCTCATGCCCCCTTTTTCCAAGACTTCACCACAAGATTCACTGAGTAGTCCCCACTGAGTAAAAAATAACTAAAACAGGGTTCCCACCAAGTCACTTTTTTCACCTAAAATCACTTTTTTTTTCATTGGTCACTTAAAGTCACTTTTTGTATCAAATTGTCACCTAAAATCACCTTTTTTTGGATGGGGGTATCTAATAAAGTGATAAATAACCACCATTTTCTATAAACACCAGGAAAAGTACAAATGCCAGGAAAAATGCAAATAAAATATTTTCCACAAAGCTACTTGCCGAAGCAAATGAAAACTTAAAAGAGGGCATTAGAAATCAAGATTTTACAGAAATACAGCTTGCTCAAGCAACGATAGAGGGTGCTTAATCTGTAAAAGCTGATGAAGGTGAGCACAGAACAAAGGCAAATGAAATTTAAAAGAAATTACAGAAGAGAAAATCTTCCGTAATCACAACATTTTTTCAAAAGAAATCCAAGACTGCTTAAATTGGAACTTTTACAGAATGGCTGCTATTTATATACCAGGGCCGACAGTTTTCTAAATTTTTGAAGCATTCTTTTCTGAGATTTTTCTACTAACATTTAAAATTTTTGCGCATTCCTACTGTATTGATTTTCTTTTCTGACTTTTTTTTTTTTTTGCCTTTTCATGGTCTATTCTATCATATCATTTTCATTTTTAGCCTTTGAACAATTTGCAAGTTAAAAACTTTTTGCTACAGGGTAAGTAAGCACTTAAAGTATGCTTTTCAAGTATTTTACTTTTGATATCTTACTTTCTAAATTAGCGTTGGACAAAGGATTATAATCAAAATCATTTCTTGTACAGAATGCGTTTAATTTAGCGATATCCTTGCTAGATTTAACTGGGCATTGACCCTTATCCTGTTTTTCATGCTCATAATTGCTTTTATTTTATTCTTTAATTGTCAATCAAAAGATTTTTATTTTTTACTTGCTCTAAAATATATAATTTGACATAAATAATACATAATATTCAAATTAACTTTATTTCTGTAGTAATCCGAAAAAGCAAATTTTGAAATATTAAACTGTTTTTTTCTTTTTTGAGCCTTGCGCAAGCATGCATTTGAAGTATTTATTTCTGGTGTTTTAATTTTGGCATCAAAGAATATTCTGAATTAAATTTTTTAATAAAGGATTATAATATTCCTTGTATATACATACCTTTAATTTATCTAACTGTTTCAAATATTTCGCACATGCTCCTTACCTATAATTAATTTTATTTTTGTGATCAAACATTTTGACTAATTTTTCTTGATGTTAACATGTGTTATGTTTCACACATTAAAAAACAGAGTTGATTATGTAAATTGTTAGCATAATCGGTCACCCCCCTCCCCCCCCCCCTGTCATATATATGTATGGCTGCTTTCTTTCTGTGTCTGATGAAAAACCATTGGTTTTTTAAAAAATGATTTCTTATTTGAGATGATAGTGATGTTTATTTACGGAAGATTAGTTGAGGATTGAACTTTCTGCTGTTTTTAGCCTACTTCCCAAAAAAATAATAAATAAAGTGTGAAAGAAGGCTTAATGTATCGTAAAAATATCATTAAAAATAAAGAAAAGTCAAGAAGTAATTAAATAAGGAATGAAAAATTTGAAAGTCTGGATTTGAGATGGGGAAAATGTGTCCCCCCCCCCCCTATAGCTCTTGAGGAGATTGGCTGATTCAAAAGACCTCAGCAAGGACATCTCATTTCCATATTTTACTTTTTCATTCGAACAATTTTTTGTTTAATTTTGAACAGTTCAAAAAATCTTAACATTAGCACCTATGGGCAAAAATAAAGCACATTACATAAACACTGGGCATATGATCCAAGTTCGTATGGACAAGCTTATTGGAAGAAGCTCTGGGTGTGAAATATTTTTTAGATTTGAACAAGTTTTGTTCATTTTTGAACAGTTAAAAAAAAATTAACATTAGCCCCTACGGGGAAATTTCAATCCTATATAAATCCTGATCTAGCTGACGGATTCGCTTGGAACAAACTTTATCGGACAGATGTTAGGCGAAGAACATGTACAGATACAAAGTTCAACCCGAACTAAAAGAGCCTATTTTTTTATGAAATTTTTCGACCATGATATTTCTCAAGGAATGAATGAATAAGTGAAAGAATGAATGAATGAGTGAATAAATAAATAAGTATATAAATTCATGAACGAGTAAATTAATTAATGAGTGAATGAATATGTATTATTGAAGTAATCAAGAACTAAAGCTCAATGAGAATTTAGAGAGAGATAGCAAGAGTATAAATCTGAAGTTGGAATGTGCGAGTAAGTAGGGCTCGTATAGTTCTAGATGGAACTTTTGCATGCGAAGAAAATAAATGTAATGTTATATTTTTCTATGCTTAAAAACCTATAAACCTTTTTTCTACATGTGTTTTTGTGGTAATGCAAAGCTTATTCTCATTTGGTCACTTTTTTTTTAATTGGTCACTTTTTTTTTAAATGGTCACATTTTTGCATCATATTCTTGGTGGGAACCCTGCTAAAAATATGTTACTATACCATTAACCAATGTTAAAAAGATTGCACTTATTTAAACGCAAGTTTTTAAAATAAAAAATAATAATGAGAAATTAAGTTTAAAAGAAGGAAACTAATCTTAAAGCCTCCTTTGCTCTATTCGACTATTAAACAGATCCCCATCACTACTGACTCACGTACAGCTTAGATTTCTTTCTGATGAAGTCTCATTGGGCAAGAAAAATCAAAGTAGAGGTACAGGGTGGAATCAAGTAATATCTAATTTTCTTAGTGAGTTTTCAGCAACTAATGACCCTTCTGAACATTTTGCTTACCATTGAACTTAGAAGCATCACTAGGAAAAAGTCTCATAATTTCATCTTTTGTTCCTCCCAGTTCTTGAAGTTCGGCCATCTGTAAAAGAAACATAAGAATGCATGAATGCCTAATCTGCTAAAAATATATTCATTTGATATCGCTCAAAAATTTCTTAATCTTAACTTAAAAGTACCCATAACAAGTCCAATTCTTGAGTACTGGACTTACTATGGGTACTTTTACGTTATTGGGCAGAGAGTAGGTGACATTAGTCCATCTTGTTTCCAATATGAATTTTTTAATATAACAATATAAGAGCCACCTTTTGAAATTCAATTAATCACTTTGTTAACGTGGTTTCATATTATTTATCTCTGTCAGCGAGCTTAACACAGTAGGCTCATTTACTTATAAGCACTCTATTATGTGTCCCATACACTTAAATTTCTGGAGCTTTATTTGAGTTTTTTGCATACTTGTAGAGACCAAGGCTAGAAAATTATGACTGTGAAGTTAACTTTTTCGGAGGGATTTACATAAATAAACTAATTGTTGAACCAACAAATAATTGCCACTGATGTGTCTGTTAAACTGAAGCATGATTTTCCTACTTTGATTTGTATGAATTCTAGATGATTGGTCGGACCATATGCATTTAAATTTCCTAGGAAAATGGATGAGGGGCTTTCATAGGTTTTTATGCCTAGAAGGGTTTATGTCTTACTGCAACCAGGCAAAATCTGACAACTTCTTATATTATCTACATTATCACACATATATCACTCCTTGTACTAGCAAAACTTACTGGCATATTACCCCATTCTATGAACACAGTGAATTTTCCTAATATTGTTTGTCTAAAATTATTGATTTCATTTACATGAAAATTGAATGACTAAACAATTATTTTTCTGCACTTGGCAGCTCCCCCCCCCCCCCCCCCAAGGCTTTCAAAATGTTAAATTCAAATTATGCTTTTCCTAACAAATTTTGTTATGAAAGCATTGTAATTTTCTTCCTTTATGTACAATTCCAAAAAATAAATTTATCTTTCTAGACTGTATTAAGTATGCAGTTTTATTAAACTAAAGAACACATTTTAGAAGACTTAGGATGTATTTTTCAGTTTGAAAACTCACCTCTTTTGCCAAATTAGCTTTCAGAATCTCTTTATATTCCTTTAAAAAAAAAAGGACCATAAGTATTCTTAAACCTTGAACATTTTTAGTTTTGTCAACAATAATATCTTTCACAATATTGTTACTGACATGCGTTATTTTCACTATATACTAGTAAAATCACAATAACTAGAATTTCTCGAAGAAATAGTTATTTCCCTGCACTTTTAATATTTTTTAATGTGATTCCATATCTTTAACCCTATGTCAACTATAAACTTGGATTTACAATAAGAACCAAAAAAAGCAAATTAAAAAATTCTTTGTCAAAAGTCAAAATTTTGAAATATGTTAAGGTAACGATATTTCAAAGAGGAGATCATCAATTAAGGAGTCCAATCTTCATGGCAAAACTATTGAGACTACAAGTTGCGACATAAAAAAAAGTATTGTAATAGCAAAGGAAATGGGTCTGCTTTTCTTGAACAAAACATTTATTAAAATTATGTTTATCACAAAAACTCATTCCTGCATTTTAATAAAAATTTTAAAATATAATGTAGTAAGTAGAACCGCGCCCGATAGTTTCTCACTATACTATTCGTTTCAAACAATATATGCAGAAAAACGACGAATGCTGGTCAGTTGTAAGGCTCAATAAAAGATATCATTAAAACAAAACGATGGATGTAAAAACGATGCATCAAGGTTTTTCTGAATTTGTATTTTTTATGAGTGACAGCTATTTTTTTTTTCTATTTTAGCTCTTTTTCTACCGTATTGCTACAAAAATTGGACATTTCTGACATAATTTAACACTATATGAAGACTGCCAATTTGCGGAGAATCTCCCCCCCCTCACATATAAACTCATGTTTGTGAAAATTGCAACACCATCAAGGACTTACGCGAGTGAGCTGAAATTTTCAGGAAATGTAAAGTAGCGCATGATATGCAAATGATTAGAATTTCAAATCCGTAGCGCATGCGTATGCTGAGCAGCGCCCTCTGAACGGCGGATGAATCCGAATAAATAGACGGCTGTAGCGAGGCGTATATGGTTATCGGTGGTTATCTGCTAGTGGTAAACGTTAGCTCAATCTTTACTTACGCCTCTTCGACGAAAGAGAGCGAGATTTGAGCAACTTATAGAGTTTAAACGGGGGAGAATCATTGGCCTTCGTGAAGCTGGATTGTCGTATCGTTCAGTAGCCGCTCGTGTGCAGCGTAACAGCAGCACAGTGATGCATGTTTGGAAGCAGTGGACGGACGAGGGTCGGACAACTCGGAAATCCGGGAGTGGACCCTAAAATATGACGTCAACTCGCGATGATAGATGATAGACACCTGGTCCGCATGGCGCGGACGGACCATACAGCTTCCTCTAGACAATTGGCAGCACAGTGGTCAGCTACAGGTGTTTCATTGTGTGCTTCATCAATTCCTAGACGTCTGCTGCAGCGTGGACTGCGCGCAAGGACTCCTTTATACAGGATCCCCCTCCCGCTAAACCATCTCCGCCTGCGGCTACAATGGGCCAATCAGCATAGAGATTGGCATGCTGATTGGCAGCATGTCGTGTTTTCTGACGAATTCCGCTTTAATTTGTGGTACCATGATGGCAGCATTTGTGTCAGACGCTATGCCGGTGAACGCCACCTTCCGGAGTGCATTATTAAACGCCACAGTGGATGAACACCCGGAGTTATGGTCTGGGGCGCCATAGCCTATCATGGACAATCTCAATTGGTACGAATTGTGGGCAATCTGAACAGCAACCAGTACATCAGTGAAGTTCTACAGCCCCAAGCTGTTCCTTTCCTTCAAAGCTTGCCAGGCGTTATATTTCAACAGGACAATGCCTGCCCTCATATTGCTAGGACTGTTCAATCCTTCTTTGCAACGCAGCAGGTACAGCTTCTTCCTTGGCCTGCGTATTCCCCGGATATGTCACCAATTGAACATGTGTGGGATTTCGTTGGTCGGCGTCTCGCTCGTGATCCTCGTCCTGTTGTTTCTGTAGACGAACTTTGGGTACGCATACAAGCAATATGGAATGCTCTTCCTCAGGCAGACATTCAAAATTTGTTTGACTCCATGCCACGTCGTGTAGCAGCACTTATTGCGGCGCGTGGTGGCTACACAAAATACTGATTCCGATCTCTTGTTATTGCTTGTTTGCCTTGAAAATTTAATCATTTATTTGTACCACTACCACTCAACTGTGTATTAAATTTCATTCAATTATGACGATTCCTTCATGGTGTTGCAATTTTCACAAACATGAGTTTATATTAGAGCTACTACAGGAGCCTTAATATAACCTGGAATCACAAAAATCATGAAAAAAGATATTGACTTGGCGATATGTCCTCAAATTCTCGACTTAAGCATGGAAACTGATGAAATTAACGTAAAATTTAGCTTGATTTAAGCAAAATATGCTCATTATAATACAAAAACATCTATAACAGGAATTTTGTAACAATATTTAAAATAAAGTATTTGTAAGTGTTCATCTTGTGCTTATACAGGGTGGAGCAAAAGTAATGACCCGGTTTTGAAGGGTTATATAAAAAAAAAACTAATACAGTTTGAGACTTAAAGCTTTTTGCATTTTGATCTGTATTTAATACCATTTTTTTACATTAAGTTTTGAATACCACTTCTGCAATATGGCGGCCATCAGCAGCAATAAGCTGATACAGTCTATTTTGCCACGTAGAGAGAATAGACTGCATATTTGTGTGCATTTCTATATCCCGCGAAATGTTATGGTCCCTAAGTTTTTTTTTTTTTTTTGTGGGGTTATTTGAAGGAGAAAGTTCCCCTTACTTTAAAAGAGCTGAAGAACCGAATTATCGAGGAAATATCTTGAAATTTGCAGAAACGTTTCCCAAAACTTCAGAAATGGACTGCATCAATGTATTGGGCCTGAAGTCCGCCCTCTTGGTGAAGTGGTATTCAAAACTTAATGTTAAAAAAATGTGATTATATTCAGATCAAAATTTAAAAAGTTTTAAGTCTCAAACTATATTAGTTCTCTTTAATAACCCTTCAAAACCGCTTCATTACTTTTGCCCCACCCAGTATTTGTATCATTGTACGCTACTACTACTTTTGCTGCAAAAATTTACAGAGGGTTTCCTACAGATTGGAATTACTGATTACTTTTCAATTTCCAAAGTTGACCCAGGGGTGATTGTATTCCGGGTGTACCCCGGAAATCCGGGTTTTTCATATCCTCCTTCCGTGTTTTGAAAATCGGAGTTTTTTGTCTTCAAAATTGAAAATTTAGCGGATGTTAACGAAAAATACACCGAAAAGCGATAAACATTCCCTTTGTAGCAACCCTTTACGCAGCAAGGGTTATAACGACACCAATCATCTTTGTTCCGAACACGAACGATGCCTGTACCACGTCCCACGTGCGTTCATTGTTACGGATAACTAGGCGTTGGCGGCATTTTGGAAATTTTTTTCAGCGCCAAACTCGGGGGCTGGCTCGCCAAAAGTAGAAATTTTTTTTCCCGGACTTTATTTTATTTTTAAAAGAACAATAAAAAAATTTGGAGGGTGTTTTTTTTTTTTTTTTTGAATTTAGTTATTTTTCCGATAAACATCGCAAAAAGTTGAACTCATTTTCCGAACTTCATTTTTTTTTTCTTTTTTTTTTTTTTTGCATAATAACGCATTTTTACCTCTTTTTCCTGAAATCGGCGCTGGACTTAATTTTTATTTTAAAAGTTGCAGATATTGGACAAATAAATGAAAAAATAATAACTCTAAATAGAAAAAGTATTTCACTGCAAAAATTTGGCAAAAAATATATAATCATGGAGAATTCCTATTCATTATGTTTTACTATAAATTACAATTTATTTGCAAAAATTAAATTAAATTTTTCTCATTAGTTAGAAGTAGGTAAGTAAAATATAAATTTTAAATTCAAAAGTTATTTTAAACATGCCATATTGTAACCCCGGTAGCAGAAATAGTGCAGCAGGGCAGCAAGAGCTGCAGATTTATCTAAAAGCTTGCAGATTAATTAGCCACCTTACAAAATTTTTTTAATACTAGTTAGTTTTTTACTACTACGACCCTTAGTTAAGTATTTATGATTCAGATAAATGTTTACCCTGTTTTCACTAACTTATATAATAAATAATTTTCAACTATTAAACTGTGTTTTATTCTCTTTACTTCATTTTCTCTTAGCTTGCATTAATTGTAAATTTTAGATTTTATTAATTTATTTATAAATTGAATAATTATAATTTTTATTTATTGTCTGCATGCATTACTGTTATATGTCAACTATTTTAAAATGCATAGTTTGCTATCTTTTATTATTGTAAATTTGGTTCTACATCAATTGGTGCCATACATAAATTTCGACTTCTGAAACTCGTGCTGCAGATTGATACAGAAAATTCTGGTACTGGGATTGTAACTATATGTGTTTTAAAGCTGTCGTATAATTTATTGTGCATAAAAAGTGATACCGACTTTTTGCATAAAAAATTTTCAGGGTTTTTTACTTTGTGCCGCAATCACAATACATACTTTAATAATTTCCCCTTGAAAACTTGACCAGCTAATCACTAATCACCTAAGATTTCATCTTCTTATTTGCTCAGTTTTCTTAGAAAAGTTGCAAATAAATTTGAAAAAATCGAATTTTTTTTTCCCGACCATTTATAATAATGTTGAAAGAATAACTGACAACTAATCCATACTGAAATGTTAAATGTTAGAGAAAGCAATGAAATATTATTAAATACTCTATTGTGGATATGTATGCAAATTGCATATTGTAAATTATATATCCGGTAGAGGAGGATTCTTTTCACGTAAAAACTTACCTCGTTATGATAATCTGAATTTCCCCGTTTCATACTGTGTAACTTCTCTGTGTTTGAACTTTCTTTGATGCCAGTTTCTTTCTGATTAAAAAAATAGTAATAAAAATATTTTTTATTAAAATTAGAGCTGGAAAGATCAGCAATTACCGCAGTGAAGAGGAGTCGGTTCGATTCCGACTTTCCCCCTGGGTGTATTTCCTTCTTTGTATAGTAAATGTGTTGTACTGGCTTGTTCTATCTGTCATATTAGACGAGAGTTTGAGGCACATCCTCCCCTTTAAATGACCTGAAATGGTCGTTAACAAACAAACAAATTCCATGGAAAATGAAACTAGAGTTGTTTTATATGAACATCCAAAATTTGAGCTAAAAATATTGATTAGTTTTTTGCTATGCTTAAAAATACATTTTCCTGCAGCTTTATTGACCGTATACCAAATGTACAAAATTCTTAATATTGGATAAAAGTACGATATCTTAACAAAAGCAGTATTACTTAAAACTTACATATTATAATGTATAATTATAATATAGTTCTTATGTCTTTTTTCGTCCGCAGTCAAAAAAAGGGGGGTATGAGATTGGCGACCCCCTTTCTTTTCTCGCGTGTACATACACACACATATATATACATATGTCTCATCTGATTTGAAAATATGATCGGCCTGTTAATCAGTTAAATATTGAGCTGAATGTGAAATAAAGGGTGAGGTATTGTCCCTCCCCCCCTCCCCAAAAAAAAAACTGGCAACACATAATTTGGGCACACTGAATTTAATTATGTTATCAAAAATAGATCACTTTAAGATTTTTGAAGCTTGTGTTCATTTTAGTATGTATACGGCTCCTTATCGAAATGCTATTTCAGTATCTTAAAAAAAGAGACTTTCAGCGATGTCAAATGTGTGACACTTAATTTGTTTTTCTGAAGCGCATGGTGGCTGAGTAAATAGAAATGTTCTTTATTACTGTTTCTATTGTTATTATTATTTTAATCCATGACCGTGCACATAAGACTATTTTCGTCGAAATAATTTTCATGAGATTTTCGATAGCTCGAATTATTATTTTTTCCTTTCGATTTTAAGATAACGAAAGTTTACTGCATTACTTTTACATTTAAAATATTTTCTAATAATATTGTATCTGATATATTGCATCACACATTATGTTTTCTGCACGTGCTATGGTGTGAAAATATTGCCGCATTTTCAATCGCCAGCATGTGAACCGGTGGCTGTGAGGTAGCGACGCCGCCTCCGGAGCTGTAGGTCCCTAGTTCTATTCCCGCTGGTCGCGGGCTGCGTTTCTTTATTTAATTTAATTCTCTTTCTAACAGTTTCCAGAATGTTCCAATTTATGTAAATTTAATTGATTTGAATAGTTATAGAATGTTCTGTTTGTATATATATGTTGCTGCTCTCCGGTTGGAAAGCAGTTGTGTACGATCCAATGGATCGAACGAGTGTTGTCCAATAAATTATCTTGACTAAGTTACGCCTGGTTCTTTGAGTTCTACGTGACAATATTATTGTTTCATTTGCATGGATATTTGGCATTTTCTAGGGAAGAAACTAGTAAACTAAATGCAGTGACGCGACAGCCTAAAGGTCAAGGCCTGCTGTGCCCGTCTCCGCTAACGAGACCGTAAGCAATGGGATTCAGTAGCGAGATGTTCCGGTCAGGTGGTTGACCTGACGCGAAACCCCGGGAGAAAAGTGTCTAAAAACAAAAATAAAAACAGCGTAAAAGACAGAAGGAATTGATAAGAAAAGGTATACAAAAATTTAGTTATTTGTATAATAAAAATGAAATAAATCGAATATTGCGCCCATTGCTTTTTCTTAATCAAAAAATATTTCATTATTACTTGGGGGGTGTTTTCTCTTAGCACCCGAGCTGAAAATTTTCATGTCTTCATCTCTTCAGAAAAAAAAAAAATGATCATGGTAATAATAATCAGGGATCTGGAGCGGAGGGTGGAGTAGGAGCAGCGGCGCAACCAGATTTTTCCAAAAAAATTGTGGAGCAAAAATTGTGTTGTGGTCCGCTGCTCCATTTTCTTTATTGCATTCTTAAGCTTAAAAAAATAAAGGGATGAAGTTATTATTATTATTTTTGCGTGTTTGTGTTTCTTTACAACTCAGCGCATGTAAATACTAGATATTTATTGATAAATATATCTATATGTAACTTTTTTAATTTATCGCATATTATATCTATAAATAGATTTGCTAAATAAAAGAGATACATTATACGATTCCTGTTGAAACTATTCCGAAAACAGAGCGGAGCCGGAGTAAGTACGTGAGAAGCCGGAGCAATTAAAAAAAAAAAAAAAAAAAGACTGCTTCAGATCTAGGATAATAATAATAATGACGTAGGCGAGGGTGGCTTGTATAAATGTGCAGCTACTAAAAGAACTTGAATTTGAGCTTGAGTATTGTACTTCCGCCCTTGTGTACATGGGGGGCCCAGAACACCCTTATACGTAGCTTTAACCTGTGAACTGGAATCGGTACACACTTTGTTCTTAGCTAACATTATAAAAAAAAATGTATCTATTACGTAATGATTTTCTCTTCTCCGATAAAAACCACGTAAAAACTTATGCCTAATGTTAAAATGTAAAGACCACTTTTCTATTTTTTATCTTTTTTCTATTTTTTGTGAGACTGAGATACTTCGTAATTTGAAACTGATGTAGCTTTTTAGAAGTCTTTCGAGCTTTCTCTTCTTCTTAGACGAGCTGGGAGTCTTTTTTTTTTTTTTTTTTTTTTTTTTTTTTTTTTTTTTTTTTTTTTTTTTTTTTTTTTTTTTTTTTTTTTTTTTTTTTTTTTTTTTTTTTTTTTTTTTTTTTTTTTTTTTTTTTTTTTTTTTTTTTTTTTTTTTTTTTTTTTTTTTTTTTTTTTTTTTTTTTTTTTTTTTTTTTTTTTTTTTTTTTTTTTTTTTTTTTTTTTTTTTTTTTTTTTTTTTTTTTTTTTTTTTTTTTTTTTTTTTTTTTTTTTTTTTTTTTTTTTTTTTTTTTTTTTTTTTTTTTTTTTTTTTTTTTTTTTTTTTTTTTTTTTTTTTTTTTTTTTTTTTTTTTTTTTTTTTTTTTTTTTTTTTTTTTTTTTTTTTTTTTTTTTTTTTTTTTTTTTTTTTTTTTTTTTTTTTTTTTTTTTTTTTTTTTTTTTGATATGTCCTCCCCGTGCTGCAATGATTGCTTCGCATCATCTACCCATAGTCAGAGCCAGATTGTCCACCAGCTTTGGGGTAAGAGTGCCCATGCCTCAATCAGTATCCGTTTCAGCTCCTGGATACTCCCGGGCGGATTTAATTGCGCCGCAATGCGTCTCCCTAAAGCATCCCACACATGTTCAATAATATTTAAATCAGGGGAGTACGATGGCTAATCCATTCGAGTGATATCTTCACTTTCCAGTACCTGCAGAACAGATTGTGTCCGATGTGGGCGTGCATTGCCATCCATAAAAATGAAGTCTGGTCCAATGGCACCTCTAAACAGACGCACATGGAGAAGGGGTACCTCCTGACAATAGCGATCTCCTGTTAGAGAACCTCTGTCGAAAATGTGGAGTTCAGTCCGCCCGTTCAGCATAATGCTTCCCCAGACGAGAACTCCAGGACCACCGTAACAGTCTCTTTCCGCGAAGTTACTGAGATGAAACCGTGTCCCGACCTCTCTCCAAATCAACTGGCGTCCAGAATCGCTTGTGGCACTGAAATTTCTCTCATCCTAAAGAGAGCATGACTCCACTGATGAGGGGTCCAGTTTTTGTGCTCCTTGCACCACTCTAAACGGTGGCCCCAATGGCTTGCTGTCAAAGAGATGCAGCGTTCAGGACGACGAGCTAATAGGCCATCTTTGTGAAGGCGTCTGGCCACAGTAAACCATGACACTTGCTGCCCCGTTGCTGTACACAGTTGCTGAGCAATGACGCTTGCTGACTGGTTCCGGGATTTTTTCGCCTGCAGGACGATATATCGCTTATCCACTGCAGTTGTTTTCCTGGGGCGGCTACCACCAGCCTTTCAGACAGCTGTACCTGTGGTTCGGAAGGCTTTCCAAGCGCGTGAAACGACGCTTTTGTTGATTCGGAACTCTTCAGCTACACTGGTCACACTTCCACCCTACTCGAAATTTCCGATCATTCTTCCACGCGTGAAGTCTTCCAGAAATAGTTCACGAAAAAAATCACTTACACCTGTAGCGAATGTCTTTAATTGCATTTCCATCCTTCCTTTTATTGCACTCTTAAGGTGCGTGCACTAACAGCACGCGTTTCGCATACGCTCACATTGCCTCTAACCCTTTTTTCCTGATATTTGCATCCGCATGACCTTTCTACTGAATTATATGTTCATTGTACTAATCGCAAGAACTCTTTTTCTGCAATTTCATAGCTATCTGCTTAAAATTTACATTGTTGCTTAAGTTTTGCACACCAGTGTACTTTTTTCCTATCACGTCTTCTTTCTGAGGTACACACTGACAACTTTTTAACGACCCTACTTATATCATGAAAGTTATCGTTATGGATGAAGTATGTTTTTTTCATATTAACATTGTTACAAAATGTTCATTTATCAAAGCATAACTTTTTTTTGCGGTAAATTGTGTAATTATATTGGCGAAATTACATATAAATTTATTATCTAAAGTCGCCCTTTTCAACATATATTTGAAAGTCACTCACAAAGGCTTAGTGATGTTCAAAAATAGCTAGTTGTATCTTCGAAGTCAAATTTTGCGATAAACTTGGCTAAGGCCTACGCTTTTGTCTGCTAAAATTGCTAGTAACTGTACCAAAGAAATAGTACGTGTGAGAAATAAAGTACATTTATGTTTATATCCCAACGAAAACACAAATGTGAAAAAAGACATAGAACAAATGACCTTCGGAGTAGTTGGTGTCAGCGATAAAAGAATTGATATCTAACGGTTGCCAAGTTCCCTAGCAGATCCTTTAATCATCTGTAAGGGTGTACAATGTTCTCTAATTTATTTAAAAGTTTTTTTTTTTTCAATTATTTTATCGGATCTCTAACCTGGAAAGTTTTAATTAAGGTAAATTACACTCAAAAAAAATTTCTCATCCAATTAGAAATTTTTAATATCTAGTAAAATCATGTGGCAAAATTTATAATTGTCTTCTTATCGTCTTCTTGAACGTAATTTATCTTAATTTCTAACTTGCCATTTAAAAAAAAATGTTTCTAAATAAATTAGAAAACATTGCGCACTTTTACGGTTATGATTAAAGGATCTGCTATGGAACTTGGCACCCGTTAGATATAAATTCTTTTATCGCTGAAACCAACTACTCCGAAGGTCACTTGTTCTATTGAACTTGGCTCCTTTTTCACATTTATGTTTTCGTTGGGATATCATTAATTTTTGAGAAGCTAAAATTTGTGGGGTTTTTTGAGGATAAGTTATACTAAGTTAAACTAAGCAAAATTTTCGTTATTATTTATTTATTTATTTTTTACATTTCTCCGTAATAAGTCCGTAAGTCAATCTTTAATTAATTACTCTTTTAAAAAATTGAAAAGTTCTAAACAAACACTAGACAGGATTCCTTATACTCAGCTTGAGTTTAGCCTTAAGGCGAAAAATTAAAGCGGGAAGTGAATTTCAATGGCATCAGTTATTTTCCTTCCAACGTGAGTATTTCCTTCAAGTATTGTTTATGTCAACGGCAGAAAAAATATGGCTGCCGTTTGAAGTTGTGAGGTATGAAGTTTCGGATTTTTTCCTTTATATATATGCCCTAAATTGTCTACCTTCGTGCCAAATTTCAAGTTTTTAAGTCACTTAGAAGTAGGTTAGGTTTTTGATGAGTGGAGTCAGTCGCTCAGTGATAAAAATGACAATTTTCAGACCTTACTAATTCCATCACTATAAGAGGTACATCAATTAAATTTGATATTCTAGCGGTCTAATAGATCCCTATTAGGCGTGCAAAATTTTAAGTGTGTAGATCTCATAGTTTTTGAGTAATGACGGGATCAAAAGTAGCTCAAAATGGTTCTGGTAAATATACACATTGGTCGGTGTCGCCGTTTCTAAGCTTGGCTGACACACTGCCGTGTGTCTAGAATATATTAAGCGGTACACATAAATAAACAAGCAATTTTAAGGAGGACACTTTTGTTTATTAACTTATTTTTTTTTTTTTAATGAAATATGCCTGTCACGGTCATAGGGGTAACTAGGGTTGGTGAAAGGGGGTGAGGGGGGGGGTCACCCTAAAAATGTACAGACGCAGTAAACACCAATAAGAAGTGTAAAAGAGTTGAAAATTTACTAGTCATAAATACTTGTCTCTAGAGATATACGTGTTTATTTCAGGCATCTTCCTGCGGGGGGAGCTACCCCCTCGGAGCAAGTCAACTCCTCCCCCCCCCGGCAAAAAATTCAGATCACAAACTTAAAAAAAATAAAGAAAAGAGAAATTACGCTTTTAAGACACTTTACTTTCAGAAACACTTTCAGGGAAAGGACATTGAACACTATCACGAGCGACACCAAAAGTAACTTAAAAAACATAAAACTTTATTTTGAAAAAAATTGGGAGAAGAGTAACCAAACTCCTTTCTGTTTCCTCTAACATCACCAATGTATCCCGAAATTGCATTTCTAGGAAGATTTCAAAAAGTTTCCTGGGATGAACCCTCGGAGTTAGCCTAAGCATTATAGATGTAAGACCAGTTACAAAAATTTAAGTTGCAGAAGCCCCAAATACAAACTCCTCTCTAACTTCACCAAAGATCTAAACATACATCTACTATATATACATCAAAAAGCTATCATATATGTAATAAAATTCATATTAACATCATTTCTAGTGATATATATCTATATATATGTGTATATAAAGGGTATGGTTTTGAAGCATACACTGCCCTTCCTAATTCTTAACATGCTCCCCCTGCTCCGAAGCCAAGGCTGTATCCAGAATTTTTTTCCGAGGGTCCCAGACTTCGACACACTTATGTTAAGCAAAGTTTCAGGGAGGAATATATGATACATTGCAAAAGATTTCTGGGGGGCGGCCCGTGGGTCTCCCTTCCCCTCTGGATACGCCCTTGATTCACAAAAACATTAAACATTCATTACTAGATAATAATTCAAACGCAATAGAAAATTCAATATTTAGCGCTAAGCAATCTTCTATGTCCAGGCATTCATAATATTAAAACTGGGAAATAGTGGAATTTTAGAGAAAAAAATCCAAATTAACCTACAAAAATGCTCATTGCCACAATAAATTTCTAAACATTTTGTTAAATTTGTAACAAAACATACCTCAGAAGTGGAAGCATCTGAATCAAATTTTCTTTTCTTTTTGGATGACGAACGTGTCGATCGCTGGAGTGCAAAAATTATTATGTATCGAAAATATTAAAAATTTAGCTAAAATATAAATAATACTTGATTGTAAATTAAAATGCAGCATTAAACCGTAGCAGTGAGAGTGGAAACGTTGAACGGATGATTTCCAGAGTCGTAATGCAATCAGTGATGGACCATAATAAGAAAAAAAAAAACATTTAAAATGAGAGAACATCCGTAAATGAGAATGCAATGCAAAATACAGTTCATCAGTTTTCTAATCGGCTCATTTACAAAAAAGATTTTACCAAAATGGGTTTTTGGACAGGATGTCACAAATAAATACAAAGTGCTCTTTAAGTTTCTTGATGAGCATCCCTTCCTGGCTTGAGGGTTTAACCCATTAGGGAAATTTTTGACCAGGGGTCCTTCATTTTCAGACCCCAGCGCACAACACCGGTTTATCAGAAAACAAAACTCCATCACAGTAGAGAATATTTTCCACGAAACTTATTACTTGTGCGATTGTATTCCCAAATTGCTGCCTTTGGGTAAAAAAGACATCAAGAAGGAAAGAAAACCCTCTGGAGTGATTGAAAGGATCTCTGTTTGTCTGGGTGTGGTACGGTGATTGAAGCCACCTTTCGCTGTAAACATCCTCTCCCCCCCCCCCCCAAAGGTGATAAGAGGGTTGATTATAACCAGATGAAAAGTCCTCTTTATTATGAGCTGCATACTTTGGTCATGATCACAACCCTTCAGAGAAAGAGGAAATAAAATCATATGCATAAGTGTTTAATTTTCTTAGGGAATAAAAAATATGTGCTTTGCAAGGCCGTAGCCAGAATTTTTTTTTTGTGTGCCTAAATAAGTAAATACCCAATGGGGGGGTTGAACCCCCCCCCCCCCCCCGGTTACGCCTATGGTCACGGTGTGGGACATAAATTTCCCTTTTTCATTGTTTCACTCATAAAAAGGTTGGTTATTTGTTGGGGTGATTGTAATTTTTTCCTTTGACTTAACTATCTGAACTTAACTACCGTGAACCTTTACAAAAACTTGAAAATGACAATCTTCATTCCTTTAGATGGAGTTGTTGAGATTTCGCGGAATTTCTATTACGAGCATTTCGCAGAGTGCGTGCAGATCCCCTTTAGATTTCTATGGTGCTTAGAACTCCTTGGGTTAACAAAACACACTATTAAAAAGGATGTGCCTAAAAATGAGAAAATATACCTGCTAATATTTTTTTAAAGTAATTCTGACTAAAAAATGAGATAGCTCTGTTCTCGCTTTTAAGTATTGATGCTTACTTAGAAATTATAATTATAGAAAGGGCAAGTATTAACTGCAATAAATTAAAAATTTATCGAGAAACTTTACGTTCATAATTAATAGAAAGCTTTTCTTAACGATAAATTCTTCAGAACAATAGTATTTGTGTCAAAATTAAGGAACTATTTACCGCCGAGACAACAGAACGATTCAAGAATGTGAGTAGTCCGTCCATCTCTTCAGAGCAGGAATGCAATATGAATAATTCGTCGGATTCAAATTGGACGCAGTAAAATAAGAAAACAAAATGGACAAGTGGATAATTAACGCTTTTCTGGGTTGCACTATAAAGAAATTTGGCACGGAAGTACTTTAGCACCCACAGTTGGTACGTTTGGAAAGCTGTATAATTTAACTTTTCTTTCTCCATTCGATGTAATTCTGGAATAGTATTAGCGTAGAGTCAAGACCGTCCGCGTGCAAACCCCAAGCGTGGAAATGGTTTTTTTAGCAGTCTCCAAAACGAGATCGTAACCGAATCATTTTTGAGAAAAGGGTTTCTTCAAAAATAAGAACTGGGTATTTTAAATCTAAGTCATTTCGACTCGCAGCTATTCTGAGAACATGATGTTCTTGAAAATAAGCCATTTTATCACAATAATAAGGATTCTGATTTATGAGTGCATTCTTTAAATCATCTTGAATCCAAATTGACTTAACTTCGTTCAAGCGTATGTAACTACTGCACCTTGCAGTGGTCTAAGAATCTTGTTTTTTGCTTCAGAAGAAAATTTTCTGTAGATTTACTAATTTTTGATTATGTCGATTTTCTGTGCCTCATCGCTTTTAAGACGATTGTAACTTTCTACTGTGAGTTAACTGTATTTACTTCACTAAAAAACCTCCAGTATTTGACTACCCACCCCCTCCGCCACCCCCTTTTTTTCTACGGGTTCTCGTCGACATTCTCAAAGCTCGTATTTTGCAAGAGTTCCTTCAAACCTGCACTGTAAAAACAAATGAAATTCAGCTATTTGAAGGAACAAACACTTATAAAATCTGCACACTTCTTGATTTTTCCAGTCCCTGCTACTCTTTTTAATGATCCAGTATTAAAATAAATTCGTCAAAAAGTAAAATATAGCGGCAAAATATAAGGGTAAAATATAAATAATGCTTATATCAAATGGTAAAATATAGCGTATATATTACGCAAAAATCTTACAAAAGATTGCAGACACGTGTTTCGAGGCCGCATGGAACCCCTTTTCAATGTAGAAGTGAGCTTCTAGGTGAAAAACATCCAACTCTACCATCAAGCTTTCAGTTTTTACCCAAGAGCTCAACGTCTGCATTGAAAAGGGGGTTCCTTACGGCCTCAGAACATGTTTGTTATCTTTTGCAAAATTTGTGCGTTGTGTATTTTACTTTTTAATATTTGCAATAACGTTTGAAAGGAAGCTTAGATGGCATCAATATTGTAGCAATTCCTTACTGTTTCATTCTGAATTCTCTCCGACTCGCGAACCTCCTTTCGAATGTATCTTCTTCGTGTGGCATTCTGTAGTTCTTGCTCTGCTTTGACCAAGTCTGGCTCACTTTGATCTTGAAACGGGACTTGTTCGCTGCTCTTGACCGCACCGGTTTCCTTTCGCTCCTTTTCTGTGGTCTGAAACAAAAGAAACTGCTTCAGGTTAGAATCCCTGTAGAAACTTCGCTTTTGAGTACCCGGTTAAGTTTCGAGGTTACTTTAGGACCTTCGGGAATTCTTATTTAAATCCCTATGTATAAAAACAGGGAGTATAGGAACAAGGAGACAAATGCTCTACTGGACTGCAACTTTAAAAATGGCATCATTTTTTCTCACTTTCCCATCTCACCGTATACACTCCCGATTCTGTTACAGGCTGTTGTATTTAGAGAAAACATATTTTTTTTCAACTGAAAGTTAGTGTAATGATGACCTAAAGATGGATTTCATCTCGGAGAAATTAGCACAATACTTCTATGCAAAATGCTCAGTTTATTTCCACTTATAAATCGTCAAATTTGACAGATAATCGGGAAAAAAATTGTAACAAACTAAATAAAGTTTTACCACTACAAAATTACTTAATGTTTGATATCTTAATCAGTATCTTATCTTTGCATTGTACTATAGTATGCATCAAGTGTAAAAGCATTAAAATTATCAGTGTAATAATTTATAATAAAAATTGTGAAATTATGACAATATTTTAAGACATGTATGCTTGTTAATTTTGCTGTACCTGACCATTGAGGAGATGGCCTAATTTTTGATGCAGTGATAGAATAGTGTTGAGGCAATAAAATGTATATTTTTCAAAATTTTCTGAGATGTCATGTTTTGAGACATTCAAGGTCAAAATGCAATGCGAATAATTTTGAGATTCAAATTTGTCGTAAGAAAAACGTGTATATCAATATAAAATTCTATTCTTTAAACTTTTCAACACTTTTTTTCTGTACTGTAATTAGGGAAGAAGTTACAGTCATTTCAAAGAACATACTTTTTTTTGCACATTTTGGTTTTTATTACATATCTGTATCTCTCATAGTTTTAAGCATATAAATCAAAACATTGGTAGGAGTACTTGTCATATGTGTCTTTCATACCAAATTTGATAAAAACCAAAAATGGTGAGGTCAAAAATTAATGATCTGCTCAAAAAATAACTTTGACAAGCCATTTATTGAAATATCTTTTGCTCCAGGAGTAGTTTAGTTTCTTATATAATATTTATTTATTTTTTGTGGCGTATCTTCACTTTTTTACTTTAAATAAAGTGTCCCTCTACTATTTTATGTTCTCATCTAAACGTGTCCTCCCACTTTTTCCCTAAACAGCAGTGTTTAGTTTTTTTAGTTGCTGTGAATAAAGAACCACACTTAATCATTTAATCAAAATAAGCTTTTCTACATGATAAGCAAAAATTTTGCGAAGAGCTTGAGTTGTGGCATCAACAATAGCTTTATATCATTTAGTGTTTTGCAAACAATAAACGTTTAACATTGCCTCAAGGGCCGATATATATATTTTTTTAATATTGCTATGAAAAGAAAAGAATAAGGAACATTACCTGTTCCTTTTCTGGCTGTCCTCGAAGAAAATTGTCTGAAAAGATAAGAAAAAAATTTGTTATTAAAGAAATGACCTTTCAGTACATCAATACATACTTGGTATATAGTAGTAATTGAAAGGCACTTTATTCCTGTTGCTATTTCCTTGAAGAAAATGCTCTTTTTAGTATATAGCTTTTTAATTGCTCAGCGATTAGTAAGGTAGATTAATATGCTTTGCATCTTTGTTCGAAAAACACTGCTTTAGATATGAAACATACCTCTTAGACGGTCTGATTTTTTATTCCCCTTAAGCGGCTGATCCACAGAAAAAACTTTGGAATCTACTTTCGCTCAACCTTTTCCGTACTGTTTTGCATTTCTGCCACAAAAAATTGTCCAAATCAAACAACTTCCGTAAAGAATGTTATCTTTCAACCAATCAAAACGGCTTTGATGACTTGTTCACCCAGAATACATTTTGCGGCCATCGTATGTAATATCAAAATGGAAGACACTCCACCAATTAGAGGATAAAAGCAGTTGTTTTAACCTTTTTCTTCATTTAACGAGAAAAAGTGTTCTCCTCGACTCCACGTTATTCCAGGTTGAGTAATTTGGTATCTCTTATTTGAAGGAAGTTTCAAATAAGTTGTTTGAGCTTAAACTGAGGCGACCAAACATCCCTATTTTGTCGGGACAGTTCCTACTTTCCACAGCTGGTTCCCACGCTAAAAAACACCTTGTGGACACCGCATTATACGAGATTTATACCACGTTTATCATTTAATCAAAATGCAATTCATGCATCCGTGTCTAATGAGAAATAAACGCAATTATTTTCGTAAAAATGAAATGAATGAACAAAATTTGCAAAATTGCTGCATACAAGTGTCTAGGGATGACAAGAAATCCCTTTTACAGGAAAAGGAGCTTCTTGTAACCAAAAAACAAGTGTAAGCAATACTTTTGCAATTTTGTGCTTTAATAATGTTGAGTGCATAGTTTATTAAAATGTTTTCAATACATTCTTCCAAATTAAATCCGTTATTACAAGCTTTTAGAAAGTATAAAGTAATTAAAATATCTCAAGTTGGAAAAACACATTCGATTTTATTTTTAAATATAAAGGGTACTTTTCAAAAGTGTATAAAACATCAATAACATGTGTGTAGTGCATTAAGATTTTTATAGTTCGCAACTCATGTCTCTACTTTTAATTTTGAAAATGTCTTTATTTTAGCATGAAAAATTTGGTCTACTTTAAATGTTTGTCCCCTTTTATTATTGTCTTCTCCTTACACTTCGAATGTTACTTTCTTGAAAAACAAAATTTTGCTGTCTACTCTTTTAATAACTTCCTTTCTAACCCTCTAGTAGTCGGGTGCCTTTGTTTTCTTTTACAACAACTTAATTAGAGCTGTTAAAGAAGAGCAATATTACTTTGTCGTTTGTCTTTCTTGTTACTAAACTGATTCAATGAAATCTTTCAATAATGGCATCAATAAATAGGAAGTTCTAACTATGCGGTTTAATTCTAACATTACATTAGTTTTCCTCGCTCAATCCTTAACCTGTAAAACCCTACAAACTGCAAAAACGGCCAACTGAAGGCTAAAAGAAAATCAAAATGAAGTAAAAATTAAGGCAAAAAGGAAATAACGCTTGACTTACAAGTATGGTTTTCTTTGAAGTCACACAATTTGTGTCAGATTAAAAGCTTTTTCCGTTTTCTGAAAAGATGCGATTTTCAGTTTTTTTTTTTCACGAAAAACTTGATTTCTTTAAATGTTTTCATGATATCGAAATAAAATTTTGACTTTATACTCGACTCATTTTGGATAGCTGTGAAGCAAGACTAGCTTTTAAGCATGCATTTATTATTTTCACAAGGGTTTTAATTCCGGAAAAGGTAATTTTTCCTTGAAAACCGTACTGTGTCGGAAAAAGTTGTATACAAGTACACTGTTGTTAAAACAAACCCTGAATTTTCAGAGTGTTTTTGACTGATTTTAATGGAAGATTTCCGTAGTGCTTCAATACATGGTTTTTCCTTCCAAAAACGGAAATATCACTTCCTGAAAATACGAGAACGGAACTTTTCCGTTTTACGGTTGCTGTATTTTCACAACCTGATTTGGATTACCGGAGAAAAAGGAAATTGAACTTCTCTCAAATCTCGAGAAAATATTATCAGAAACGGAATATTTCCGGCAACTCTGCTGCCGTACTTTTTCCGTTATTTTCAGTAGATTTTTTTTTAGTGTAGGTAACTTTGAAAGGCATTGCAAATATTTCGCTTCATAAGGCACATTATTGTTTTACTAATATATTATTGAAAATAGAAATAAACACTATTTATTGGAATGTGTTATAGAAGGTTTAGCGTAAGAATGAAATTTTACTAAAAATTTGCAAAGTATAACTTAATTTGGAAAGCTGACAAAAAAATCTTTAACATTGGACATATTTTGAATTCGTATTTTAACCGAAAACATGTGTTCTGTCAAAATGTCGTATTTTTCGAAAAAATGGTCCAAATGTAGACCACATACCTTCCTTTTTCTTCTTAGCCAATGAAATCTATCGAGAGGAAACGTGTGAAAAAGTAGAGAGGCTAATAAAATAAAATCTATTCGCAGCGGTAGAACGATCAACCGCTAAAAAGTGCCCTTGTATTAAAAATAGTATGTAAATTTAGTATTATCAATTCACAAGATTGTGCTTCATAACGAAAACCCAGTTCCATACCTATGCATGTGCTACATTCAGAGAATTATGATAAAATGAAAATCGATTTGCGCTATCGCAGGCCTTTGTGCGGAACTAATGTTGTTCCACATTTATTTGCTCTTTTTTTTAAGATCAGGAACTTAGTTTTTAAGTAAATCTTTGAAGTTACAAACGGAGTGCGAGTCATGGCGGATTTAGGACTCAGATCCTGGAAGGGAAGGGGGAGAGATAAGTGTTTTTAAATTATTTTTAGAAAGTAAGATTAAAAGCATTTCAAAATAACTTGGGTAGCGATGTTCCCCCCCCCCCCCCCCCACATAAATCCGCCCATGGTGAAAATCACAATCGCAAAAAGAGAAGTAAAATTCTCGGTAATATTCTTTTAGAGAATTTTTTTCATGCAGAAGAATGTTCTCCTAAACTTAGTTGTAAAAATGCACAATGTTACACATTTCAGATGTGAATGAGTCACTTCAAAAATATTACATTTATAGAATAAGTATTAACTTAAATGTATTATTAATTTTAAAACAAAACTTCTTTTTAGATTTTTGTGCTAGCAAAAATACTTGTTTAATCAATTAAAATCATACCTTTCCATTTTTTGCTCAAGAATACTTGGAATTGTTCTTGAACAAGATTAAAGGTCCAAATCCCTTCTCAAAAAGAGATCGAGGTGGAAATGAAGCTTTTAACAAGACTATTTAGGAAAACTAATTACATTTAACTGAAAACTTATTAGAAATCTATGAAAAATGCAACACAATTCAAAACAGTTTGCAGAACTAACTGTTTTGTAATTTTAAACCATGCATTTTTTGTTCGGTGGAATGTAAAAAATATAGTTTTTTAGCATTTATCTTTTTTAACTGTTGCTATATCCAAAAACTTTTTTTACTTCACTTTTATTACAAAGCAACTGAACAAAATATTTCACATTTCCCAGAAAAAATTCTCCCAAGGGAAATGATCATTATAAAGATAAAAAAACTGAAAAATAATTTTATTTACATGCTTTGACAATGATAACTGAATATCATTATGTAATATTTATGATGTTTACAAACTTGTATGTTTAGTTGAAGAAAAACGAATATTCTCGATTATTTGCCAAATTTTAGCTTCAGGGGATTATTCTCATGAGAATATTTTGGACTCCGGGTTTATGGCAGGGTGGCGTATTGGTAAGGCGCAGGCCTCTTACGCCCAAGTTCGCAGGATCAAACCTGGCCCAATTCGGTGGATTTTCAAGATGCAGATAATCGTATGATTATGCGGCATGTTAAAGATCCCTTGAGAATCCGTTTGGCGCGAATACTTTCGGCTACATTAAATTCCTAGTGCCGTTTGCATCAATTAGAGCTCAGGTACCGCCATCTAGTGAGAAGCTGAGCGTCATTCAGGCATCGGATATCTGTTATCCGACCCATTTTTAAATTTTCGGAATCCGGCAACCACTGCATGAACGATTCGGTTATCCAGTTTAACAGGAATTAAATTCCTGGTGCAGTTTGCGTCAATTAGAGCTCGGGTGCCGCCATCCATAGTAAACTGAGGAGCAAATAGTACCGCACTCAGTGTGGTGCCGCTGAAAGGGTTGGTACCAATCTCTGGGAACGCACTAGGTCTGTAATAGTTAAGAATCAATGCTACGCAGCTCATTTGAAATGATAATATTTTTGACTCCACTCCGCATCTTCATTTTTTGACATTCAAACTCCCCACTCAAAACAGCGATCAATAGCGTTCCAAGCCCATTGAAATTTCGCGGTTCTACGGATTGTAACACAATCAAGCAAAAACCGGTTTCATGTTATCTGACATAACAATCATAAACTTTCTCCACCTGATGTCTGCCCGAAGGTCAGAATAGCCCTGCATTAAACTAGCGTCGTTTCTATGAAAGAAACCTTTTACGTCTTAAAAAGCTTCATTCGACAACTATAGTGGTGCTTGCTGCCCTTTGAACCCCTCACCTGCCGAGGAAAATTTACACGATTCGTGTCCCCGTGCCACCGTTTTTCTAATAGGTGCACGCAGTTACGCGGTTAATTAGGGGAAAGAGGAATGTTTTCCGACCCCCCCCCCCCAGAAATAAGTATATCCTTCACAAACACTATGAGGGTCACTTTATGCCATTCCAAAAAGCCTCGGCTGTAATTTTACTGTTAGCAATACAAGGCAAAGAATCGTGCTTCGGGAAGGCTACGCCCGGGGCAGTGAACGCATCGCCTTAGCGAGTTTTATATATACATTCGCGGCAGTTAAGGGGTTAAGATTACACTGATTGTTCTTAGTGCTTAGGAACCCTAATTTATATCCGAAACTAAGGATATCGTTGTGACTATGCTATGTAAATTTAATGAGAAAAAAATCGAAAACAAATACAATATAATGCTCAAAATCATTAGAAGAATTCTATAGTTCGTATAAAAAATGACCCAAAACCAGAAAATAAAATAAAAGAAAAACTCGCGAACTCAATAAATGCCCTAAGACAAAAAGAGGTAAGCCACACTTTTTCTTAGTTTCTTAGTGTAGATAAATTAGTTCATCTGTAGAACTAAGCTTACCATTGTGACTATGGTATGTTAGATTTATTCAGAGAAAGGTTTCAATGTAACGCTCAAAATCATTAGAACAATTTTAGATCTCGTGTAGAAAAATGACCCAAAACCAGAAAATTATTTAAAAATGTCTCGGAAAATCATTAAAAAAAAAAGAAAACTGAAAAATCACAAGTGCGCTTAGGGACAAAAAGAGTACAAAGATACAAATGACATTGAAATCCGGTCCTTAGTTTATCTAAGGCCCATCATTTTGAGGGATCAGGAGTGGTTCCCTCTGACTTCGATAATATAATGCATTTTTATGAACGTGTATGTATTTAGTGTAATAGATAAGGAGAATATACCCCATGGGGTGCGGGGGCTGAATTCGAATCGACGAGCTTGCTTAGTTATTACGTAGAAGAAATTTGAAACTTTTTCAACAACGGGCTCGAGAGCAAAATGAGGATATCAAAATATTTTGATTTTCCCTGTTTTGCTCCCATTGAACGTGTAGTTAGAATATCAACTCACTGTACCACTAAAAGTTCTGGAATATAGCCAACTTTGAAAGCTTTAAGCGATCAATAAAATCGAGTAGCATGGGGTGCGGCGAGTTTCCAGTTCTTGCAGCGCTCGGGATTCCCACGGAAAAAAGCATACATTAAGACTGGATAGTCGAAAACGCAAAACCATAGTCATTAATCATAAAAATTCGAGAAAATTAAACAAAAATTTATTCTACATTTCCATCTTTAAACATAGCATGGCTGTTTGTCAGTCTCCGGATTTAGCTTTGGGGGGGGGGGGGGGGTACGAAGGATGCATCACATATTGATTTTGCCGGATATCGAATATCCGGTGTCCTTTGTCTTACGAATTCATACCGGATATCTGGCTCTGATGTTTGACACCTGTAAATTCTTTTTTTATTTTGGATATCCCAAAGCTTCCAAATCCGTTGTAAGTTTTAAATAGACATATATTTTCACAGCATGCTAATGAATTAAATTTAAAAAATATAATTTTCGTTTGATAGGGTAATTTCGTCTGGCTCTTCTCTCAGGATGTCCTGCCAGATGTCCATCTTGACATGCCGGATACCTGATATCCGAAGCCTTCGGAAAGGGACCGGTCCCGTTCATCCCTCTCCATCGGTGCCCCCCTACAGCCGTTTAAATGTATAAGGATGTTTAGCTGTATTGTAAGGGATATCAAAGAAGGCAATTTGTTTAAACTTAATTTTTTTTCTAAATTTAGAGCTTCAATGTTTGGAGTTGAAATGAAATTGCGTTGAACGCTTGAAGTCTTTAAAAATGAAGTGGCAGTATAGTTTGGCTCTGGTAAATTGATGCGTGACCTTGAGAGTGTATATTGCATCACTGTTAGGGATCATTCATAAATGATGTCACACTTCGAGGGGGGGAGGGGGGTTCGTGAATTTGTGACAAAGTATGACGAGGGGAGGTGGTAACAAGAAGTGTGACATCATGCATTATGCAAGATAGCGTGACGCGTGACAAAGGGGGGGGAGGGGGGTCAAATATATGGGGGAAAAGCGTGACGTCATTTATGAACGGCCTCTTACATGATAGTGTTGTTGGCTCTAAAAGTCTGAGTTGCGTTGGGCTACCGCCTCAATAGTTAATCCAACTCGGCTCAGCGTCAGTAACAGTTTCTCCTTTTACTGAACTTCCCAGGAAGAAATGCACACTCTCAAGGTCACACCTCAAGCTACCGGAGCCAAACAATACAGTGCAGTACACGGGCAAGGAAAACTACTTGTTTTATTTTTCCTAAAATTGCCATCGGATACAAAGAAAGATTTCAGGGGTCATTTGAAAAAAAAGGGCAATTGTTATTACATTGAAGAGTGGATCACTGAGCAACGAGGTTTCACTTGGAGCAAGGGAGACAGGAATTTCTCATGCAACACTGCTCCAAGTTTTATGAAAACTAGAATTTCTTTAAAAGTTTAAAAGTGACCTAACAATAAATTGGCTATAAATAACTTTTAATTTTCATAATCACCAGCATGAATAGACTTATTAAAGTAAATAAATGAAATAGAATTCTCATCAAAATTCTTTACAGCACAGAGCGGAACGTTCCCTTTCTAAAAAACAAATTTTATGTCTTATCTGTTATATAGTTACAAATACCTGTGTAAAAAGGACTCTTTTGTCATAAATTTATTTATGATAGCAAGTAAAAGGCCTATTTTAGATGTTGGACTCTATAACCAATGAAAAATGGATTTCAGTAAAATCCCTTTATACCGCCCCTCAGTATACCGCTGTGACTATCAAGTCCCCCGACATTTAAACCACCCTTTATCATTGCCATTTAAAGGTGATTCCTTAGTTATGCGTGTGTAACTTCTTTTATAACGTTATCAACCTTTGTATTCCAGATTCTTTAGCATTCCTGAAAAGTAAACATATTCCCCAGTGAAAAGTTCGTTCCTCCCTTTCCTTAATTGATAAAGTTAAAAATGATGCAACAAAAGCGAGTATTATTTCGTGAATATGGTTGCACGGTATAGTTTCACTATACTGCTGTTATGTTATAACGCGGGTGCCAAACATGTCCCCCGACACCCGCGTTTTAAGGGGGTTTTACTGTACCAGGAATCTGCCGAAACTGTATTTCAAGGAAAACCCCTCAAAGAAAAATTAACTAGTTTCAAAGCGACGAGGGCGAATTGCCATGTCCTGAAGAAAAAAACGAGAGGGAATTTTGCATTAGTACTTTCATTAGAATGAAAAATGAGAAGCAAAATTCATTGCTGTTGTTTCTAATGCCACCTTAGGTATCCAAGCTCCACTTCGCAGAGCGACCAGGAATTAAGGAGCGCATTCCGTTCATAGATGAGCACCACAATGTTAGAAGTACGACTTGGCTCATTGTGTATTTGGATGACGCCATCACAATTACGCCCCTTTCCTTTTTTGACCTACGTTTGAAGGGAAGTTAAATTCTCCATCACGGATTTTACATGCACGTTTCCCCAAGTGTACATGATGGGTCTTCAGTGGGTCAGGTTTCGAACACCCAATCTTCCGGTTGGAAGCTCGACACCCAAACCCTAGGCTACCACGGCCGCAAAAATCATTTCAAGATGCTTTTAAAAAATACTTTTACCTTGAAAATCAGTATAAGTAGTTAAGTATATCAAATTAAAAAATATAAGTAATTATTTTGGGCGAAAATCCATAACATCACTCTCATTTTCCATAGTTGGCATACTCAAATTATTTTCTGATGCTTGGGGAGGAACTTAGATGACGTATTCACCCTTGTTCCACATACTATTTACTGCCGTTTCTCACAACTAATGTGCGCAACTTCAACATGTCAAAGCTTCAGACAGAATCCATCTTGTTGTATTCCTTAGCTCTTCTATAACAAGGCTTTCGATTGAAACGAATTCGCCCTTGCGCATTGAACGCTTCATATAAAACAATCATGAAATTGGGTTTTAAAGTAAAAGTGCATCGTCTCTCGATATAACGATATAGTGATAACTGTATTCAGAATCCTAACTATCGTTGTATCGAGGTTTTACTGTATTTGAATTTTCTCGAATGTCCTGGCATTTTCACTTTTTTACATTGGTAGGGTAGTGTGACGTTTAAGCAGAAAGCACAATTTCTTTTTTTTTAAATTCATATACATATAATTTTTAATGTAGTATTTGATACATGTGATAGTAAAAACATTTTTACTGATATGTGTAACTATTGTTCAAAGATGGAGGGGTTTTAAATGGCACTGCTTCAAGTGTTTTTGGGTGTGCAAACAGAACGTGCTACAACAATTTTTCAAATGGGCTGCGTATATTGGTTCTTAACCATTGCAGACGTAGTGCATTCTCAGAGATTGGTACCAACTCTTTCAGCGGCCCCACAATGAGTGTGGTACCATTACCGCAATTTTTATTTTGTTTGACGCTCAGTTTTCCACTAGATGGTGGCACCTGAGCTCTAATTGATGTAACCTGCACTAGGAATTTAAAGTTAGCCGAGAGTATCCACGCCAAATGGATACTCAACATGACGCGTAATCATACGACATGGGCGCTGACGATTTTCTGCATCTTGAAAATCCGGACTTGGGGCAGGTTTGATCCTGTGAACTTTGGCGTACGAGGTCAGCACCTTACCACTACTCTACACTGCCGGCACGTGTGCAACAAAAGTGGTCAATGTCTAGTGAATGAAAATAAAATTTTCCAGTCAGTAAACATGTTAGATCTTGATTCTAATAATCATTCAGGATTCAGATAGCTAGAAATGGCATGGACTGTTGGCAATCCCTCTAGAAAAAATCTTTTGAAACCCTATTTTTGAAAAAAATACAAACCGCTCATTTACTGGTCGGTTTACCCTATAATGAATTTTAGTTAGGCACTCTTAGTTCACTCTACAATTGGTGAATTTTAGATGTATTTGTAGATGAAATGAGCATCCTAACAGGAGTCATTTAAAAGATCTCAATCTAACAAGAAGCATTTAAATTGTTTTTTGAGTTTGAGGGGACAAATTGGAGTGGATAGGATGAATTAGATTGATCGTATTAGTTTTTCATCATACAACTGTTGTTTAAATCTTGCATTGGCAGATGGAAAATGAGCATCAGCAGTCTCTAGCAATCTCTCAGTCTAGCAAGAAGAATTATTAAAATAGGTGTATTTGAATTATCAAGTAACACAACACTTTTCATCAGCATTAGTTTTTAAAGGGGATATATTTACTTACCTTGATGAATATAAAAACTAGGTACCTTATGACTTTAAACAAAAATGAGTTTTCCTTTGAAAAAGAAAAGGAATTTTATATGAACCAACATAGTTTTTGCCCGTATTTATTATTTTTTCCTAGCCATAATGCACGTGTTTATAATGTTTTGACACTATTAGACGAAATGTTTGAGCTATTTGATGTAACGCAATACTTTACCAAAAAGGAAAATTAAATTTGGGTAAAATAAATGAAACTAGTCAACCCGTTTGGAACTCCGCACTACTCACCAAATCATTTCCATTCTTTACAAATCTGAGAACGGACATTATGACGAAGAATAGAAAAAGTAAACGAAAGAAGACATGTCATTGAACACATCCGTTCAAATAGCTGTTACAAATGTCTCATGTGGATATCTATTAGGGACGTAACGAATAGTGATTTGGCCGAATACCGAATATTCGGCCATTTCTTCCAGGCCGAAGCCGAATATTCGACCAATATCTTAGGCCGAATATTAACATTTCTAGAAAATCGTTGTAATAAAAAGTATTTGTCAAATTTAAATGTATTAACAAAGTCTAACACCAATTCCACGCATTAATTTATGATGTATGATTTAATTTTGTTTGTTAAGAATCTAAAACTATCGAAAATTACTGTATTTTTTGCATTGTTTTGAATGCAATAAAACTGAGAATTTCACCCACAAGTGGAATAAAAATGACAGGTTTTAATGTAAGCATTAGCACTTTTTACTAATTGTTCAATTCAAAGTAAAGAAATACTATCGCTTAGTGAACTTTTACCTTGCTCGAAATAGTTTTATGAAATTTTAAAAGTTATAAAAGTTAATATTTTGATTTTATAGATTTTTTTAGATACCTATTTAAGATATATTAAAATTTAATGCATTTAACTGGAAAATATTTTTATTTTCAAGAACCCCAATAACTCATGCTATCTTAATATTTATGATATATTCTAGGCTTTTCACATTTCTTTCTTATCCAATATTCACAATAAATCAGTCTACCCAAAGAAAGGCTGACTTTCCCTTTGTTAATAATAACAAAATAAAAGTCCCATATTCCCCATCATAATTAACTATTGCCAGGTTTTGGGAGTAAAGTAAAGTATAAAATACAATATTATAATTTTATAATATTTTTGTTCAGTCAAACCTAAAAAAATTTTTAAAAAAGTAGGTTTCTTTCTATAAATTATTTTTATTCTTTAGAACTATACGCTAATGTGTTCTTTTCCAAATAAATATAATACAATTTTAAATGATTAAAATCTACATTTTTTTTTTTTTTACATTTCTACTGTAGCAAAACTATTCGGCCGAATAGTCCATCAATAATCGGCCAAGCCGAATTTTATCTTATCGAGTATTCGGACCAGGCTTGGAGTAATCGCGATTACGTAATCGTAATCGGCTGTAATCGATTACATTTTGACAAAATCGTAATCGTAATCGTAATCTGACGATGGCATATTCTCATAATCATAATCGAAATTGTGTAATCCCGTAATCCTTTTTCTCCTGTAATTTTAATCGTAATCTTAAGGAAAAAATCCGTAATCTGCTGGTCCTGTAATCGTGTAGTCTTGACCTGCTGAAAGCTGAAATTTTTAGCACTACCATTGAATAGAAGAGATCAGTTTACAAGAAAAAGGATTCAAGCTGTGTACTGATTACTGAAGTCCTATCCTAAGCGGTTTGTAACCTACGGGCGATCATAATATAAAAGGTTCTGTGTGGCGGTCGCAGACCCTTGATGGCAGGACCATATAGTTTGCTAGAGAGGCGCTTGTTGTCCTGCTTGTAGCGGTCTCTCAGAATTCTTAATTGCGGCTCCACTCTCCACGGGGAATGGCTGGAGAGCCCGAGAAGAAAGAGAGTCGTCACTCGCATCACCTTGGGGCTCTCAGGGGGGTCTCCGGTCTCCTCGCGTCCTCCAGTTTCGGTAAAAGAGCGGTAATCTGTCCGCAAGTCAAAAAGATTTCGGGGTAGATAAGAAAGCGGAAGGCGTCTGTCTATAGAAGGACCAAATGCATCGGTCATTTTGCTTCCTTAATTACCCCTTCAAAACATATTCAAACGGTTGGGCAATAGGCGAGAGTCTGGAGCTAAGAATGGACGCCCCATTTTCCCTTTCAATAATCGAAGCAGACTGCCCCCCGAAAATCTAGTGGAAAGAGTACTATCACCTACACACATAAAGAGACACGAAATGCCTTTTGCGTTTTCTCCTTTATTTAACGGCAGAAGTGAAAAAATTTTCTAAAGAATAGCACATTTACGCTTCAGCAGTTTAGGAGCAGGCGTTATATGATGCTCTATGCTTAGATGCATGAAATCTTAACCCTGGTACGTGTGATTATTATTATTTTTTAAAATATGTTCTTCGAATATTTAAAAAAGTACGTACATTTAAATCTTAAATTTATTTATATTTTAATGCTAATATTCTTTTTAATTAATAGGTATGTAAAAGAAAAAGTGATTTATGTTCAGACATTCTCCCAATTGTTTTTTACATGCATAAATTAATATTCAGGAATTATTTTAAACAGTTAATTATCTTTTTCTTCTTAGAATTACCTCAACAGAATTTTGTATTTCAGTTTAATCTTGTACGTTAAATTTGTGTTGTAAAATTACTTGCACTTTATTTTTTTTATTAAAACAGTTACATGGACAAAAATTATATGCTCGTGCATGTTAAAAAAAAAAAAAAACACAAAAATCATATTAAAATATTATAGTCATTCGTATTATAATTATTCTTCATATTACTTTTTAACGATTACTAATTTTGCTAAGAGTTATTTGAATGTTCATGTTCAAATTTTTTGAACTTATTCTAAAATGCCGCATTTATTTTCGAAAGATTATTTATCTCTTACACTATCTGAATATTTTGTTATCCCGTACAATTCATACACATCTTATAAGTGATTTCATAAAGAATCATACAAAATTATTATTTTCAGTAAACTAATTGGTGTTATGTGAAATATTTGCACAATTTAAACTAGAAAATAAATACAATGGAGAAGTATACTACATTTTCAAAAGTTGCGGCCAACTAAAATTTTGATTAAATACAATAATAACACAAAATGCACACAAAATAACTATGAACCAGGTAAATCACTTATGCATTATATACTATACACATTTAGTGCATCGTCTTTGCTTATATACTAAATACGATCAATGTAGTTATCCCTCACATGAGTTTTAAATATTCGAAAAATTCTGAATGTGCCTTTCCTGATTTATATATATATATATATATATATATTACAAATTTCTCATTTCTGCAACGACGTCATAATTCAAGAACTGTGATGTTGAAATTATTTCATTATTAATTGCATTCATCATCATTTCAGTTATCTCTTATTAAATCAAAAATGTAATAAAAAATCATAACCTTTTGATTTATGACGCTATTGTAAAAATGAGAGTTGTATGCATAATATATGATAATTTTATGCTAATCTAATCGTAATCAAAATCGTAATCGGATGTCATAATCGTAATCGATTACATTTTTCAACGACTGTAATCGTTGCCGTAATCGTAATTACTTTTTGGCAAAGGATTACAATCGTAATCGTAATCATAATCTCTCAATTTCTCCTTTTGTAATCGTAATCGTAATCGATTACGTTTCTTTGTAATCGACTCCAAGCCTGATTCGGACAAACCGAATATTCAGCTGAGTCATGAAACGACTATTCTGCCAAAGAGCCGAATACTCGTTACATCCCTAATATCTATTGAAAAGACGATGCATCCATTAAAGGATCTTTTCTTAGATTATTTAAGAGAAGCGGTGCATATTTAGACCGTGGGTGTACTTTTCGTCACGATAAGCTTTAAAATGAGGGGTAAATCATAGAATTTGAAAAAAGCATAAGGAAGATTTCGAGGACCGACAGGATAGGGAAAGAATATATAAGATTGGCCACTAATTATTATTACTTTGCGACTATGTTCAATTGTTACGCCCTCTCTCGTAATATCGTTTAAGAAAAAAATATTGAGGATATTTTTTAATTCAGCGTCTATTAAATTTCAGCTGTTAAAAAAAAAGCTTTGTGTTTTTACTCATTAATATTGGGTTCAATGATGAGCATTTTAAATAGGGTAAAAAAAATAAAAGGTTTTATATGCCATTTTAGAAGGCGATTTTTTAAATATATTTGATGTAGCCTACTTATGTACCAAACAAGGAAACTTAAGCATGGAGGAAAAAATATCTGAGCTAAGTTAAATCTGCTTCATTTAATGAAATATGTTAACACCTGTTACGCCGCCTTCTCGTAATATTGTTTTTAAAAAATGTATACAAATATTTTGGATTTTTAAATGAATCACCTTTTAAATTTCAGCTTCTGAAAAGATAACTATGTTTTATTTTTAATACGAGGTTTAAATATGAGCGCAAATGACCGTTTGCCTCTGCTCGTTCAACGTTAATGAGACAAACAAGTCAAAACTAATGTAAGTATTAAGTAAAATGACATCCTCAATTAAACAAATTGCGTGAATTATAAACTTATATTATCTACTCAAGTATTGCAGTGAAGAATTTCAATCGTGTCCTATTTACTTACTCGCTTTCTTCTGTATTGTTTGAATTAAAAACCTCTGCATTATTGCATAAACAAATCACTGCATAAAGTAAGATAAAAAGCAACGTAAGTAAACACAAAATGCATTTTGTTCTGAAATTTTGTGCTTAATTACGTTGGTTTGTATCATTTTAGTTGTCGCACAAAAGGCAAACTTTTTTGCTTATATCACTGCAGTCATAATTTAAATCATTTCCTATTTACTTACTCGATTTCTTATTTATTGCTTGAATTATAAACCTATGTGTTATGCGCTCAACTGAATAATTTCAGTTATTTCCGAACCGAAATGACTCCAATTTTGCTTACTCGCTTTCTTGTATTGCTTGCATTAGAAATGTATGTATTTTATATACTTAAGTTCTGAACTGAATAATTTCAATTATTCAGTGCAGATCTTCGTTATTATGCACTGAATAATTGATTACTTACTCGATTTCTTCTGGTATTGGTTAAATAATTAACTTGTCTATTATCTACTCGAGTGCTGCACTGAATAATTTCAATCATTCCCTGCTTTATTCTGTATTGTATAGTCTACTAAAGCTATAAAGTGAATTATTTCAGTTATTTTCTACTTACTTACTCGCTTTTTTGTACATCACTTGAATTACAAACCTGTTTATTTTCTATTCACAAGTTCTGCAGTGAATAATTTCAGATATTTCCTATTTAGTTACACGCTTTCTTGTGTATTTCTTGAATTAGAAACTCACGTATTGTCTACTTCAAGTGGTGCAGTGAATTATGCCGATCATTTCCCGATTTGCTTATTCGCTTTCTTGTGAAGGCTCTTTGTTTTTAATACATACGTAAGTGCGAAATATTTATGACCAACAACTTCGTAGCGAGTGCATACATAAGTATGCACTTATTTTCACTGCACTAAATATTATTCATTGCACGAAAGCTTCCTTAACAATAGAAACGCTGATCCGGAATAATTAATGTATTTTTTCGTATGAAGCAAAAAGGTGTAAGTGACAAAAATTGAAAATTTGGTGATAAATGATAGGGAAAGCACTTTTGCTTCAACGTTGAGGAAATGCTCAAATGGGGCAGCATAGTAAATGTTGCACTTTTGAATCCTCGGGATTTTTTGGTAAGGATTATGGACATGATACAACTACGCAATTTAATAAATCCTTAAAATATTTTTTTCTGAACTTTTACTTCAACTCCGCCGACAAAATGCAAATTTACCATGATATATGACTATTTGAATTTCAGTTTTTTGTCAGTGCAATTCCGGCCACAATATTTCTATGCAAACATAAAGCGCATCAAATATGAAAAAAAAAAAAAAAAAAGAGTCAGAAAGTGGCCGTTTAATAAGCCGAGAATCTAGCGAGAGGAAAATCTTCCCAAATTTTTGAATCCGTTCTAATATCTCTAATAGCACTTCACGCAACAAATGCGATCGTAAATGATTCAGGTAAACGATGAAACGTGGATTGAAAAAAAATTGACACTTGGTAGAGTAAAGAGAGCTGCTGCGCAGAATTGAATTCCGCGAATAAAAATAGTGCGCTAATGAGATTTGGAATGCTTGGTACGCGCGGTTAGCGGTGATGGAGACACTTACCGGGGCGGGTGACGAGGGGCGCATGCAGGGGGACGAAGAACAGGCAACTCGTGTAGAACAGGATGACGAACGCTCGTCCCATGCATTTCACTGCCATCGTAACAGGAGGGGAGGAAGATTTTGGAGTAGACTGTGCGGGGCGACTATTTATAGGCGACCACCAGCGCCCCTGCGCGCAGGCGCCGCTCCTCTGACGCTACGCCCGGGCATATAGGGGAAGATAAGGGGGATGTCAGAGATGGACGGCAGATCGGGAGGGCAGAGCATTTGCTCCAAGCGGAGAAGAAAAAAGTTTTTGCAGGCCTTAGCTTTTAAAATTTCTAAAGGCGCAAAAATATGAATAAAATCGTCAGTGCTCCCATTCACCTGCATTAATATGTGCAAAAGGAAAGTCTTTTAGGTCTCTGGGGCGAAGTAAATGTATGCAAAAGAGAAAAAAAAAATGCATGCCGATTTTTCGAATCTGCGTTCATTAAAGGAAAGGTCCTCATTAGTGTTTCTAAATCGGCTCAGCACCGGCCCGCAGGATTTTGCTGCTGATCCTCGAAAATTGTAAAATAATAATAATATAAAATATTAAGTTAATAAATAAATACATGCTTTTCCGAAGCTCTCTCGACACTTGTCTACAGGTATATACTTAATTACATAAACAACGTCGTACATCAAGGAGAACATGTTAAATATGTACGTAATTATGGAGCGATCATGGCGTAGGCTGCATTTATCTTGAGGGTGCTCCGTTAGTGTTGAAAGGGTGCGCCATCGCTCGTGGGAGGAAGGACCTAATGCTGTTTTTAACGAACTTCTTTTTTTTTTCGTTGAACTCGAAGGTAAAATTCGTTTTCTTTTTACGCGAGTCGATTTGATTTAACACAATTCAGTGTTTAAAACCACCTTCCCCCCTACATTCTAAGAAAACTAAGTTTATTCGTGGCGTAGTCAGCATTGGTTGATATATATATCTATTGATATATATACCATGATAAATGTCGTGACAAGTATCATGATATTTTTAAGCAGGTAATCATGATAATATAATCCAACCACCATCTTAAAGTTTAACCGGTGGAATCCCAAGCATCGCGACAGCGCTGTTCAGAATTTGTGTCGAGCACATTTCGGGCATTGTAGACAGCGTTACCGATTGTCGAAGTCGCACGCTCAGATTTACTGACGCACAGCTCCTTTTGATGTAAATATTACATTTTACAATAAGTAGAAAAGTAGTACAATAGGTAAAAAAGATTCATCGATACAAAATAGGCAACGCGCTTGGTATTTCTCGACATTAAATAAAACAAGTGCTATCGCGCTGCTTGGGTCTTTTCGTATTCATTCAGAGAAAGCGCGTTTGCGCTGTTTGGAATTCTTCGCATGTTTTTTCAATACCACCTGGGACTCAAACATTTAAAATTCATCATAGATGAGCCACTATTAACACTCACTCTGTCTTTTAACTTATTGACTTAATTTTAAGTTAATAAAAAATGAGAAGACGTTTTTATACAAGCGGAAGCATAATGGAACTAGATATAAGGTGAAGGCCAGGATAATGACGAGATAGAAAATCGGAAAATTCACAATGATAGTGGTCCTCTCTTTTGAGTTGATGATGACTCACTTCTCAGACAAATAACAACTGACAGTATAAGTCCTTTTTTGTAAATTAATTTTCTAGTGTTAAAAATGATCCATCAATAGAAACTTTGAATGTTATATTTCTATAAATATATCAAAATTAGAAGTATCTATAGGTTATTGCATAACTGAAAATTTCTCATAAATATGAATTGCATCAACGTAATAAAATTAGATTACGTTGATGCAATTGTTAAATAAAATGTTCCGCTGACAACAGCAGTACTGCACGTTTATCAATTTGAGCCTAATATTCTGTTCCAAATGAAGTGATAATCATTAAAAATCTTGATATATTAATATTTTTTTAATACAAACAAATCTGTACCGATTAAATGAAGCGTAATTATTAATTAACTCATTTAATAATAAAATGGTTAAAAAATATCACATACAGGGGTACCTCCAAAGTTGACCATCACCTCCCTAACTTGACCGAAGTTTCATAGATCGAACGTTTATACATTTCCAATGGAGATCGACCTCTTCATGTTAACCACCTCTGTAGGTTGTATGTTGACCACTGAAAAATGCATGTTAATTTACTCTCTGTAACTTGATTTTTTTAGCTTACTTTCCCGTAAGAGTAAATAATAATATTAATAATAAAGCATGAAAGAAGGCTTAAGGCCGGATCCTGCTTTAGAAGGCTCAAAAAAAAAACGAAAATTTTTTTATTGCTTAAATCGATTCCTAATATATCTAAGAATATGCATGTAAAGTTATAGAGGCTAATTCTCAATATTTTTAAAAATATATCCCTAAACGTGGCCAGATGTCGAGCAGGTGTGCAAGCACTCTGGCAGCTATAACGCGCGCCAGGACAGCGGTCGAACAGCTCCGAACTATGTATGTGAAAAGGTTCAAAGGTCGTTCGAAATAATATTTTGAATTCGTAGAAGTACCGACTCAAGTTGTAATACAGATTATAACGATATATTCGATTATAACGATTTGGTATATGGCGCAGGAATAGCTGATTAGGGTATCATCACTGTAAGTAACAGAAAATTATTCCGATCGTAAACTTTCAAGCGCGTTTTCTCGAGTTTTTGTTTTTATGTTTTTTCTAAACTGGCGGGCGTGATCGCGAGAAAACTAGACGACCAAACAAAACGAAACAAAACTTGTCAGCTTCAGTTTTGTATTCTCTTCTATTTGAACTAAAAAATATCCATGAAAAAAAATTTCTGAATAACTTTTTTAGCAATTTGAAACGATTTTTTTGTTGTAAAAAAGACATATTTTTTTTCAAACCTGAGAAAATTTTTTAATTTTTCAAATTTTTGGGTTTTTTTTTAGTTTAAATAGAAGATAAATTTTGAAAATTAAAAACATTTTTTTTTTTTTTTTGTTTCCGAAGAAAATTACGAGCGCCATCTTTCCCGTGGATCGGAGACCGCAATTGCAAGGTGTTGCACAAATGTGTATAAAAATCGGCTGCATTTGAATATTTTTGTCTTAATTCTTTTTTACTTGTTCAAATATGTAATAAAATGATCTGAAATCTTCGCTAGACTTGCTTTTTTTTTTCTGTCCTGAAAAAATTCCTCAAAAAACGCTTCTTTTTGGCCTTCTAAAGCAGGCTACTGCCTTTTAATGTATCGTAAAAAATTGTTAAAATTAGAGAAAAGTTTTTAAAAAAGTGAAGTAATTAAATAAAGATTGAAAAATAAAAAATTTGAAAGTAGGGTTTTGAGATGAGGGGAAAATGTATGTCTGTCAGTTTGTTGGTCTGTCTGTTTCCCCCTAATGACTTTCAAACGAATTGCTCGATTCGAAAGATTTTTTTTTTTTTTTTTTTGCATTCGAAAGACCTCGGCGAGGACATCTCATTTCCATATTTTACTTTTTGATTTGAACAATTTTTTGTTCCATTTTGAACAGTTCAAAAAATCTTAACATTGGCGCCTATAGGCAAATTATGTTAACTCTGCGTAAGATCCAAGTTCCCATGAACAATAGGGTGGGTCGAAAAAAAGTAATTTTTTTTTTTTGAAACGCTATACCGCGGAAAACTTGCCTGTGGGGTAGGTAAGTAACATGCACATTAAAAAACGAATTTTTATTGTACCTAAAAATTTCGATTTTTTTCGAAAATCAAGTCATTTTACAAGTTTTTTCGTAGAAATCAGCCATTAATATTTTAAACTGCTATAGTGAAAATCATTTATTAAAAGGTTTGAAAAGCCCACAAAAAAATTAAAAGCGTCAAAATTTTTCAATTTGCGGTAGCGCAAAAGACTCAAAAATCGGTAAATTATTGCATTTAAGGTACATACTAACACCTTATGGTGAAAGACATAGTCCAGCATGCTGAGTTATGTATTAATAGCCCATTTCTTTTTTACTTTACACTTCAATTCATTGTAATAAAATAGCGTTTCCCAACCGGTGGTTCGCGAACCCCCAGTGGTTCGCGTGGTGTCGGAACTAGGTTCGCGAAAATAATATTTTTAAATAAATTATTTATTTTTAAATAAATTGTTTTCCCGATAATGCAAAAAAATTGTGGACAATAGGAAGCATTTGTACAAAATTTGAAATGCACTTATTTCTACTATTGTCTGATTTCGAAAACTTGAATCATAAATTGGTATCGGAAGAAATTCCTTGATTCATTTAAAATTTTGAACGTATGTTTTTTCTACCATTTCCCACTTTATTCTCGCTAACGCGAAGAAAAAGTCGGAAATATGAAAATTTTCCTAAATGTAAAATTTTGCATTATTTTCTCCCATACAGACCTTAACTAAAGATATTGAATCGTTTATTTTTTTTAAATTTTGTATTCGCATTTATCACAAATTATCCCATTTGTTCTGCATGTTCGCAATGAAACGTTTGAAAACAAATTAATTTAATATTGTAATTTTTCACAACTTTTGCGAAGTTTGAGCAGAAATATATTTATTGATTGATTTAAAGTTGTGTACGTATGGTTAGTTTTCATGACACTGCGTTAACATTTTTTTCACACTAACGGTAAAATAATTTTGAAAGATTTTTTCACTGCTCTATTAATAATTCAAACAGAACAGCTAATAAAACGTAATAATAAAAAATACGCATGTATTTTCTTGTAGCTGCATTTTTGCTTTGGTTTAAACTTGTACAAAAAGGAAAATAAACGTGCCAGCAAATTTTACAGTTTTGTTACCCGTTAGTAGTGGCTACAGAAAGGAGTTCGCCATTTTGTTTTGGATCTTAGAAGGAGGTTCGCACGAAAAAACAGGTTAGGAACCACTTCTTTATATAGCCGCTCTATTACAGTGGTTCCCAACCTTTTTTGTAAAACATCTAAGTTTACTTTTTCTTCGCGTCAGCGAGGAAAACGTGGGAAATGGTAGGAGAAACATAACTTCAAAATTTTTAATTAATCAAGTAATTTCTTCCGATACCACTTTGTGATTCAAGTTTTCGAAATCAGACAATAGTAGAAATAAGTGTATTTAAAATTTTGTACGAATGCTTCCTATTGTCCACAAATTTTATGCATTATCGGAAAAACAATTTATTTAAAAAAACATTTTTACACTCCATCCTAATACGTACCTACATTTATTATTTAATTTTTTTCTTGTACGTTAGCAATTAAAAATTCCACCATTGCAATATTACTTTCGCGAACCCCTTTCCGACACCACGCGAACCAATTGTTCTTCGCGAACCACCGGTTGGGAAACGCTGTTCTATTACAATGAATTGAAGTGTATAGTAAAAAAAAAAAGAAATGGGCTATTAATACATAACTCAGCATGCTGGACTATGCCTTTCACCCATAAGGTGTTAGTATGTACCTTAGATGCAATAATTTACCGATTTTTGAGTCTTTGCACTACCGCAAATTGAAAGATTTTGACGGTTTTAATGTTTTTTTGTGCTTTTCAAACCTTTTAATAAATGATTTTTACTATAGCAGTTTAAAATATTAATGGCTGATTTCTGCGATAAAACTTGTAAAATGACTTGATTTTCGAAAAAAATCGAAATTTTAAGTACAATGCGCTAGCTAGGGGTTCAATAAAAATCTGTTTTTTAATTTCATGTTACTTACCTACCCCAGAGGCAAGTTTTGTAGTAGATAGAAAATGAGAGTTCTGGTGCAGCAGGAGGTGTGAGGTGGAACACGCCCCCTCCACCTCCTGCCACGCCCCCTCCACCTCCTGCCCCTTCCTCCGCCTGCCGAGTAGGGTTGAGTAGTAGGGTTCCTGCTGCTATCCTCGTAGAAGATTACGAGGGTTTCTGAGTGGAGTTGAGTTGAGTTGTTTTTCTTACTTGTTATACTGCGTCTGAAGTTTAGCTTTTTAGGGATGGCAACGGTGATACTACATGTAGCGGTCGTCATGACAACGAACTTGTAATCTTTTTGAATTGCTCATGGCGCCACCTAGTGAGAGAAATATTAATTCATTCATTTAAATATTTTTTTTGAACTTGGAATTATTTTCAGCAATTTTATTTAACTTCTCTTTCCTAGATCGGGAATCGAACCCGCATCGTCAAAAGATCTTCATGGCAGTCAAATTGTAAACGCGCAAATTGACTATGCCATTAAGACCTGATAGCTACACCACTAAATTGAATGTTAATATAATTCTTTTTCCAGTTGTTTTGGAAAGAGTGATCATGCTGCCATCTAGCGAGAGAAAAATTATTATTATGTTTTTTTTTTTGGACTTTATCGTTTTCCGATGTTATTTTTAATTTCCAACTTTGGTTTTTCGCGAGTGGTAACATTAATTTATTGTTTTTTAATTGGTAGCATGTTTTTACTTTTAATTTCAAGAGTTGAAATGCTGATGCTATCATCCAGTGAGAGAAATTATTTTTAGACATAGAATATTTTACTCAATTACTTCCTGAAAGTGAAAATTAATTTAATTTTTAAGTTGATGATCCCACCACCATCACGACTTACATCACACACCCCAACAACTATTTTGTACATGTTTATTTAATTTAATGATTTCAAAACAATTGTAAATATTCAAGCAATTATACATAACTCAAAAAAAAAAAAAAAATCGACCCTAGAAGTGGAAAAAATATAAGTATCATGCAGTGAGACTTCACTTCTACAGTCAATTGTTTTTAGGATACTTAAACATAAATATACTCACAAATCGATACCACTTCTTCTACATTCCTGAAACGAAATCTCTAACAGAGCACAAAATTTTAAATGAATCAATTATTTAAAAATAGATCATTGGCCATACTAAATGCATTTTTTTTTCCAGAATATATCAAGATTTAACTGTCGTGTTAAAGCGATAATAATTATTTCCATCAGAATTAAATTTGACAATTTTTAATCAACTCCTAACATTAATTTAATTTTAAAATCATCTCAATAATAGGGTAATAAACAACTATCTTTTAATTTTAAGCATATTTCATTTTTCATTTGTAATTTTTTCCCCTAAAATATCAAACACAGAATTAATTGTGAACCAATCAAATAGCTTCTTGAGGAAGACTTAATGTAAACCAATCAAATCAATCCTCGGAATTTACAAAATTTAAGTCAAAGTTAATTTTGAAATGTTTAAGACTTAGAATTTTTTTTTAAAACTTTTTTCCTAAAGTATCAAAGACAGAATTAAATGAGAACCAAACAATTAGCTTCTTGAAAAGGTAAAGACTTAATAAAAATCAATCCAATCGATCCTCCTAATTTACTAAATTCAAATCAATTAAAGGGTTTATTGAAATATTTGGAACTTAGAAAATGAACAATAATAGTTTTATACATGCTAATTTAACAATAATTTTACAAAAAAGCGATGATTTCTTCTATAGTTAAACAGGTTTACACCCATTTTTACTGTTTTCCATGAATACAAATCAATGTTTTTATATTAACTAAGAATATATTTACATTAGATAATCATCCTTTAATCAATATTATACCGCTAGATTTTTTCCAAGTTTAAGAGTTTGCATGAATTAAGAGAAGTTAGAGTATGTTCGGCAACTTGATTTTACATAGAATAATAAGCGAAGGTTTTATGTATTTCAATATTATTTTTTGTTTGTTTTCAATTTAGACTTTTCTTACACATTTTAACGTTTCAAGCGAATACAATCTACGAGATTATTGTAGTCATATACATCATGATTAAAGAAACTTTAAAAATAGTCAAGAGAATATTGCTAAATTTGTAACTGCGAAGCAACTCAACAACCCGATTGACGTACAATACAATACATTTAACGAACATTTCACCTATTCAAAAGAGTTTCAAAACTTTGTCTTTAACATCTAACGAATTTTTCATTTATTCAAAGAGTTATTTATTTTTAGGATTTACACAGAAGTCATAATTTACAAAGATTTTATGATATACCTAAAACCGAGAAAAGTATTTAACATAACTATTTACAACACGATTTTCACACACTGGAAAAGTTTATTACTTAAACACGAAGAAACTTTAAAACTGTTCACACCGCAAATTTCATACATTGAAAAAGTCTATTACTTACATACAAACTTAGAGTCTTTGAAACTAAGATCACATGAATACAACTTAATTTAAATACGGTAATGCTTAAAATCGGTGCTACATAAACTACAGAAAATAAAAATGAAAGTTAGAAATATTATACTCAAAGACATAAAAAACACATACACAAGATGTAACATCTGTTGAAACTTCGAACATTAAAAATAATTAATAACATCCATTATCAGAACTTGGAAGAATGAATGCTAAAAAAGCCTCTTAGAAATAAAGGACAATTTTAGCACTTCCTCCACCGAGTTCCTACTAAGCAAAGCAATCGTTGCTAATTTTCAGTTATCCTATACACGAACATAACCTAACTACACAACATCTAACAGTACACTTAGTGAATGAAAACAGAGAGAATGCACTTAAAATAATATCATTCACACGTTGAAAATCGAAGAATTTTTTCATGCAATATAGCTATATTTCACTTATTCAAAGTTACATGAAACTAATTTTAACAGACTGCAATCTTAGAAATAAAACTACTTTAAAGTCGAAATACAAATTATATAAAACATCATATACTTACAGAGAAGGAAAAGCATGCATCTTCCTCGTCCAAACCGCAACGTAGAAATGACTCTTCAGGCTCTTATCAGCTGAAGGAGATAAGGCAGCAATAGCTCATAGGCCGCCCCAATCGATCAGTGATTCATACCAGGTTTATCTTTCACAAGGACACAGCCAGTAGCTTTCGATGTGGATTTCTCAAATCTTTAAAAATATTTCATACACACAACCACATACATATGTATAAATTTAATTACTTTTACGGAAACCTATATATTTAACTCACCAAACTCAGACAGTTTTCATTAAACGAGCATTTTTTCCTAGATGTAATCCTTCAATTCATTACTTCCGAGTGAAGAATTTTTTACCTTTAGTATTATAATCAAGCTATTCAATACATTAAACGAACATTTCATCTATTCAAAGACCTTCGAAACTTACTCTTTAACATTTAACGAACGTTTCATCTATTCAAGAAGTTATTTATTTTCAAAAACTCAATCTTTAACATTTTTTTTTTTTTTTTTTTACGATTCACACAGAACTTATGATTTACAAAGATTTTATGATATACAACCGAGAAAAATATTTAACAAATCTATTTCCAACACGAGTTTCATACATTGTAAAGGTTTATTACCAAAGTTCGAAGAAAACTTTAAAGCTATTTACGCTGCAAATTTCATGTTTTGAAAAAGTCTATTACTAATATACAAACTTGGAATCTTTACGTTATTCACACCTTTAATATTATAATCAAGCATATAACACATTAAGCGGACATTTCATCTATTCAAAGACTTTCAAAACTTACTCTTAAACATTTAACGAACGTTTCATCTATTCAATGAGTTATTTATTTTCAAAACTCAGTGTTTAACACAATTTTTAAGATTTTCACAGAGTAATACAATCGATCAAAATATTTAACAAAACTATTTCCAATACAAGTTTCATACATTGAAAAGGTTTATTAGCAAATTTCGAAGATAACTTTCAAGCTATTTTCGCTGCAAATTTCATGTTTTGAAAAAGTCTATTACTAACATACAAACTTGAAATCTTTACTTTATTCACACCTTTAATATTATAATCAAGCACATAACACATTAAACGAACATTTCATCTATTCAAAGTCTTTCAAAACTTACTCTTTAACATTTAACGAACATTTCATTTATTCAAGAAGTTATTTATTTACAAAACTCAATCTTTAACCCAATTTTTATAATTTACATAAGGTTTATGATATACAACCGAGAAAAATATTTGTCAAAACTATTTGCAACGCGTCTTTCACACATTGAAAAGGTTTATTACTAAAGTACAAAGAAAACTTTCAAGCTATTTACGTTACAAATTTCGTGTTTTGAAAAAGTCTATTACTTACATACAAAATTGAAATCTTTACTTTGAAACTAAGATTGCAAACAACTTTAAACAGAGTTCAAGTTAAATATAGAATTGGTTAAAATCGTAGCAACATAAAGTACAGAATATAAAAAAACTTAGAAACGTTATACTCAAAGACTTGCATTACTAACTGAAATAAAGAAACATAGCTTTCAACTACTACTACCAATGCAAAACTTATATTAATCTGCTAAAAACTCCATAAGAAAAATCAAAGTACTGCGCGCAAAACATCAAAACTTAGAGTCACCTAGTAAAACTTAGAACGAATAATGTAAAACTACGAAAATTTTCAAAAATAAAAGTGTTATGCACTTACAAAATGTAAAAAGTACTGTGTACGAATGTTAAAACTTTAACTAAAACATGAAACGAAGATGTAAAAATATTAATTATAATATCTTAAAGCAACACTAAAATGTAAAAATACAATGTACAAAACATCAAAACTTAGATTCAACTAGTAAAACTTAGTACAAAAATGTAAAAGTACTAAGGACAGAACCTCAAATGTACATTAATTTGATAAAAGCAAAATGAAAATGTTAAAGTGCAAAAGACAAAACATCAAACAGAGATTAAGATATTAAAGCAATGTATCATAAAAATTTAAAAAAAAAAAAGAAAAAGAAAAAATACTACATACAAACGGTCAAAACTTAGAACTAAAATTTTTGATAAACCATATAATTTCAAATTCATCTAGAAAAACTTAGAGCGTAAATGTAAAATTACTAAAGTTTACAAAACAAAAGTGTTAAGCATTCGCAAGTTATTAAAACTTCAAAACGTAAAAAATGATTTCTCTACAAAAACATGGAATGAAGTCGTAAAATTACTAAGTACAAACTGTTAAAACATCATAAAAATGTCAAAATGACAAGTATAAAGCAACAAAACATGGATTTGGCTCCTGAAATATTAATCAAAAATGTAAAAATTCTAACAACAAAATCCTAAAACTCTGAAAAATTAAAAACACGCAGTACAAAACAACAAAACATGTAAAAATGCTAAGTATAAAGCTGCAAAACTCAAATTCACCCAGAAAAACTCAAAACAAAGATGTAAAAGTAAGGAACTTTTCAAAAGAAAAGTGTTATACACTTGCAAAATGTTAAAACTTAATGCAAAAATGTAAAAATTACTACGTACAAAATGTTAAAACTCTGATTTATCTACTAAAACTTAGAATGACAATATAATTGAACCAAATGTATTAAGTATGAAATATTAAAGCAACATGAAAATGTAAAAATTCTAAGTATATAACGTATTCATCAAGTGAAACTTTGTACGAAAATGTAAAAGTTTAAGTACGAAACTTAAAAAATTTAGATGGATCTACAAAAATTCAAACTAAAATCGTAAAAAGTATGAGTACAAAATATTCAAACATTCTATAAATGTAAAAATTTAAGAGTACAAAATACAAAACGTAAAAAAAGTTAGAGTTATCTTCTAAAACTTAGACTGAAGTCGAGTGAAATTACTAAGTACGAAATGTTAAAACATCATAAAAATGGCTAAATAACAAGTATAAAGTATCAAAACATAGATTTGCACATTGAAATGCACTTGGGAAATGTAAAAAGTACTGTGTGCGAATGTTAAAACTTTAACTAAAACATGGAATGAAGATGTAAAAATATTAAGTATAATATATTAAAGCAACACTAAAGTGTAAAAGTACTACGTACAAAACATCAAAACTAAGATTCATCTAGTAAAACTTAGTATAGAAAATGTAAAAGTACTAAACACAGAACGTCAAATATACATTTATTTAGTAAAAACATAACGAAAATATTAAAGTACTATGAAGATATAAAAATACTAAGTATAATATACTGAAGCAACACAAATTGTAAAAGTACAAATTACTAAACATAAAAAAATTCAAAGTTATCTACTAAAACTCCAAAACATAGATTCAACATCAAAACATATAATTTCTCTACAGAAATCTTAATCAAAGTTGTATAATTTCGAAGAACAAAATGCTAAAACTGAAAAAGTAAAGAAACACAGTAAAAAAAAAAAAAACAATAAAGCATGAAAGAGGACCAATTATACAACTATAAAGCTTCAAAACCTAATTTCAGCCGGAAAAACTTAGAAAAAAAATATAAAACTACGAAAATTTTTAAAATAAAAGTGGTATGCACTTGCAAAACTCCAAAAAACGTAATTTCATCTACTAAAAATTGGATTAGAAAAGTAAAAATACTAAGTACAAAACACCAAAACTTAAATTGATCCAGAAAAACTTAGAACAAAAAACGTAAAATTTCGAATATTTTAAAAATACATGTATTATACATTAGCAAAATGTTAAAACGGAAGGTAAAAAAGTGTAGAATGAAGACGTAAAAATACTAAGTATAATATACTAAAGCAATACATAAAATGTAAAAGTATAAAATAAAAAAACATAAAAAATTTGGAGTTATCAAATAAAACTTGAAAACATAGATTCACCATCAAAACGTAGATTTGTTTAGAGCAATCTTAATCAGAAAAATGTAAAAGTTCGAAGAACAAAATGCTAATACTGTGAAATATTAAAAAATACACAATACAAAGCAATAATGCATGAAAGAGTGCTAACTTCAAACTTAAATGACAAATTGACTTCAACGACAAAACTTAAATGCATTCAGAGAAACTTAGAACGAAAAAATAATAATACGGAAATTTGCAAAGTAAAAGTGTTATGCACTTTTTAAAATGTTAAAACTTAACTTTATCTACTAAAACCTGCAATGAAGATGTAAAAATACTAAGTATAATATATTAAAGCAACACAAAAATATCAAAATATTAAATACAAAACGTAAAAAAAATTAGATCTGTCGAACTTAGACCGAACTCATAAAATTATTGAGCACGAAATGTTAAAACACCATAAAAATGAATAAATAACAAGTATAAAGTATCAAAACCATAGATTCATCAACTGAAATCTTGATTAAGAATGTTAAAGTTCTGCGAACAAAAATGCTAAAACTGTGAAAAACTAAATATATGTAGTGCAACACAACAAAGCATGTAAAAGAAAAAGTTCAAAATTAAAACTGCTTTAATCTTAATGTTACAATTGGAGATATTCTTCTCGCGAATAAAGAAGTGGCAGCTAACCGGCAATGAAGGGAACCCTAACCCAGCATCGACTCCCCAAACTATAGATTTTCCTCGACAGAGAAAAATATATTGTATAGATGGGGAGCCAGTGCCACTTCTTTATTCGCGAGAAGAATATCTCCAATTGTAACTTTAAGATTAAAGCAGTTTTAATTTTGAACTTTTTCTTTTACATGCTTTGTTGTGTTGCACTACATATATTTAGTTTTTCACAGTTTTAGCATTTTTGTTCGCAGAACTTTAACATTCTTAATCAAGATTTCAGTTGATGAATCTATGGTTTTGATACTTTATACTTGTTATTTATTCATTTTTATGGTGTTTTAACATTTCGTGCTCAATAATTTTATGAGTTCGGTCTAAGTTCGACAGATTTTTTTTTTTTTACGTTTTGTATTTAATATTTTGATATTTTTGTGTTGCTTTAATATATTATACTTAGTATTTTTACATCTTCATTGCAGGTTTTAGTAGATAAAGTTAAGTTTTAACATTTTAAAAAGTGCATAACACTTTTACTTTGCAAATTTCCGTATTATTATTTTTTCGTTCTAAGTTTCTCTGAATGCATTTAAGTTTTGTCGTTGAAGTCAATTTGTCATTTAAGTTTGAAGTTAGCACTCTTTCATGCATTATTGCTTTGTATTGTGTATTTTTTAATATTTCACAGTATTAGCATTTTGTTCTTCGAACTTTTACATTTTTCTGATTAAGATTGCTCTAAACAAATCTACGTTTTGATGGTGAATCTATGTTTTCAAGTTTTATTTGATAACTCCAAATTTTTTATGTTTTTTTATTTTATACTTTTACATTTTATGTATTGCTTTAGTATATTATACTTAGTATTTTTACGTCTTCATTCTACACTTTTTTACCTTCCGTTTTAACATTTTGCTAATGTATAATACATGTATTTTTAAAATATTCGAAAGTTTACGTTTTTTGTTCTAAGTTTTTCTGGATCAATTTAAGTTTTGGTGTTTTGTACTTAGTATTTTTACTTTTCTAATCCAATTTTTAGTAGATGAAATTACGTTTTTTGGAGTTTTGCAAGTGCATACCACTTTTATTTTGAAAATTTTCGTAGTTTTACATTTTTGTTCTAAGTTTTTCCGGCTGAAATTAGGTTTTGAAGCTTTATAGTTGTATAATTGGTCCTCTTTCATGCTTTATTGTTTTTTTTTTTTTGTACTGTGTTTCTTTACTTTTTCAGTTTTAGCATTTTGTTCTTCGAAATTTTACAACTTTGATTAAGATTTCTGTAGAGAAATTATATGTTTTGATGTTGAATCTATGTTTTGGAGTTTTAGTAGATAACTTTGAATTTTTTTATGTTTAGTAATTTGTACTTTTACAATTTGTGTTGCTTCAGTATATTATACTTAGTATTTTTATATCTTCATAGTACTTTAATATTTTCGTTATGTTTTTACTAAATAAATGTATATTTGACTTTCTGTGTTTAGTACTTTTACATTTTCTATACTAAGTTTTACTAGATGAATCTTAGTTTTGATGTTTTGTACGTAGTACTTTTACATTTTAGTGTTGCTTTAATATATTATACTTAATATTTTTACATCTTCATTCCATGTTTTAGTTAAAGTTTTAACATTCGCACACAGTACTTTTTACATTTCCCAAGTGCATTTCAATGTGCAAATCTATGTTTTGATACTTTATACTTGTTATTTAGACATTTTTATAATGTTTTAACATTTCGTACTTAGTAATTTCACTCGACTTCAGTCTAAGTTTTAGAAGATAACTCTAACTTTTTTTACGTTTTGTATTTTGTACTCTTAAATTTTTACATTTATAGAATGTTTGAATATTTTGTACTCATACTTTTTACGATTTTAGTTTGAATTTTTGTAGATCCATCTAAATTTTTTAAGTTTCGTACTTAAACTTTTACATTTTCGTACAAAGTTTCACTTGATGAATACGTTATATACTTAGAATTTTTACATTTTCATGTTGCTTTAATATTTCATACTTAGTACATTTGGTTCAATTATATTGTCATTCTAAGTTTTAGTAGATAAATCAGAGTTTTAACATTTTGTACGTAGTAATTTTTACATTTTTGCATTAAGTTTTAACATTTTGCAAGTGTATAACACTTTTCTTTTGAAAAGTTCCTTACTTTTACATCTTTGTTTTGAGTTTTTCTGGGTGAATTTGAGTTTTGCAGCTTTATACTTAGCATTTTTACATGTTTTGTTGTTTTGTACTGCGTGTTTTTAATTTTTCAGAGTTTTAGGATTTTGTTGTTAGAATTTTTACATTTTTGATTAATATTTCAGGAGCCAAATCCATGTTTTGTTGCTTTATACTTGTCATTTTGACATTTTTATGATGTTTTAACATTTTGTACTTAGTAATTTTACGACTTCATTCCATGTTTTTGTAGAGAAATCATTTTTTACGTTTTGAAGTTTTAATAACTTGCGAATGCTTAACACTTTTGTTTTGTAAACTTTAGTAATTTTACATTTCCGCTCTAAGTTTTTCTAGATGAATTTGAAATTATATGGTTTATCAAAAATTTTAGTTCTAAGTTTTGACCGCTTGTATGTAGTATTTTTTCTTTTTCTTTTTTTTTTTTTTAAATTTTTATGATACATTGCTTTAATATCTTAATCTCTGTTTGATGTTTTGTCTTTTGCACTTTAACATTTTCATTTTGCTTTTATCCAATTAATGTACATTTGAGGTTCTGTCCTTAGTACTTTTACATTTTTATACTAAGTTTTACTAGTTGAATCTAAGTTTTGATGTTTTGTACATTGTATTTTTACATTTTAGTGTTGCTTTAAGATATTATTATTAATATTTTTACATCTTCGTTTCATGTTTTAGTTAAAGTTTTAACATTCGTACACAGTACTTTTTACATTTTGCAAGTGCATAACACTTTTATTTTTGAAAATTTTCGTAGTTTTACATTATTCGTTCTAAGTTTTACTAGGTGACTCTAAGTTTTGATGTTTTGCGCGCAGTACTTTGACTTTTCTTATGGAGTTTTTAGCAGATTAATATAAGTTTTGCATTGGTAGTAGTAGTTGAAAGCTATGTTTCTTTATTTCAGTTAGTAATGCAAGTCTTTGAGTATAACGTTTCTAAGTTTTTTATATTCTGTACGTTATGTTGCTACGATTTTAACCAATTCTATATTTAACTTGAACTCTGTTTAAAGTTGTTTGCAATCTTAGTTTCAAAGTAAAGATTTCAATTTTGTATGTAAGTAATAGACTTTTTCAAAACACGAAATTTGTAACGTTAATAGCTTGAAAGTTTTCTTTGTACTTTAGTAATAAACCTTTTCAATGTGTGAAAGACGCGTTGCAAATAGTTTTGATAAATATTTTTCTCGGTTGTATATCATAAACCTTATGTAAATTATAAAAATTGTGTTAAAGATTGAGTTTTGTAAATAAATAACTTCTTGAATAAATGAAATGTTCGTTAAATGTTAAAGACTAAGTTTTGAAAGTCTTTGAATAGATGAAATGTTCGTTTAATGTGTTATGTGCTTGATTATAATATTAAAGGTGTGAATAAAGTAAAGATTTCAAGTTTGTATGTTAGTAATAGACTTTTTCAAAACATGAAATTTGCAGCGAAAATAGCTTGAAAGTTATCTTTGAACTTTGCTAATAAACCTTTTCAATGTATGAAACTTGTATTGGAAATAGTTTTGTTAAATATTTTGATCGGTTGTATTACTCTGTGAAAATCTTAAAAATTGTGTTAAACACTGAGTTTTGAAAATAAATAACTCATTGAATAGATGAAACGTTCGTTAAATGTTTAAGAGTAAGTTTTGAAAGTCTTTGAATAGATGAAATGTCCGCTTAATGTGTTATATGCTTGATTATAATATTAAAGGTGTGAATAACGTAAAGATTTCAAGTTTGTATATTAGTAATAGACTTTTTCAAAACATGAAATTTGCTGCGTAAATAGCTTTAAAGTTTTCTTCGAACTTTGGTAATAAACCTTTACAATGTATGAAACTCGTGTTGGAAATAGATTTGTTAAATATTTTTCTCGGTTGTATATCATAAAATCTTTGTAAATCATAAGTTCTGTGTGAATCGTAAAAAAAAAAAAAATATGTTAAAGATTGAGTTTTTGAAAATAAATAACTTCTTGAATAGATGAAACGTTCGTTAAATGTTAAAGAGTAAGTTTTGAAGGTCTTTGAATAGATGAAATGTTCGTTTCATGTATTGAATAGCTTGATTATAATACTAAAGGTAAAAAATTCTTCACTCGGAAGTAATGAATTGAAGGATTACATCTAGGAAAAAATGCTCGTTTAATGAAAACTGTGTGAGTTTGGTGAGTTAAATATATAGGTTTCCGTAAAAGTAATTAAATTTATACATATGTATGTGGTTGTGTGTATGAAATATTTTTAAAGATTTGAGAAATCCACATCGAAAGCTACTGGCTGTGTCCTTGTGAAAGATAAACCTGGTATGAATCACTGATCGATTGGGGCGGCCTATGAGCTATTGCTGCCTTATCTCCGTCAGCTGATAAGAGCCTGAAGAGTCATTTCTACGTTGCGGTTTGGACGAGGAAGATGCATGCTTTTCCTTCTCTGTAAGTATATGATGTTTTATATAATTTGTATTTCGACTTTAAAGTAGTTTTATTTCTAAGATTGCAGTCTGTTAAAATTAGTTTCATGTAACTTTGAATAAGTGAAATATAGCTATATTGCATGAAAAAATTCTTCGATTTTCAACGTGTGAATGATATTATTTTAAGTGCATTCTCTCTGTGTTCATTCACTAAGTGTACTGTTAGATGTTGTGTAGTTAGGTTATGTTCGTGTATAGGATAACTGAAAATTCGCAACGATTGCTTTGCTTAGTAGGAACTCGGTGGAGGAAGTGCTAAAATTGTCCTTTATTTCTAAGAGGCTTTTTTAGCATTCATTCTTCCAAGTTCTGATAATGGATGTTATTAATTATTTTTAATGTTCGAAGTTTCAACAGATGTTACATCTTGTGTATGTGTTTTTTATGTCTTTGAGTATAATATTTCTAACTTTCTTTTTTATTTTCTGTAGTTTATGTAGCACTGATTTTAAGCATTACCGTATTTAAATTAAGTTGTATTCATGTGATCTTAGTTTCAAAGACTCTAAGTTTGTATGTAAGTAATAGACTTTTTCAATGTATGAAATTTGCGGTGGGAACAGTTTTAAAGTTTCTTCGTGTTTAAGTAATAAACTTTTTCAGTGTGTGAAAATCGTGTTGTAAATAGTTATGTTAAATACTTTTCTCGGTTGTAGGTATATCATAAAATCTTTGTAAATTATGAGTTCTGTGTAAATCCTAAAAATAAATAACTCTTTGAATAAATGAAAAATTCGTTAGATGTTAAAGACAAAGTTTTGAAACTCTTTTGAATAGGTGAAATGTTCGTTAAATGTATTGTATTGTACGTCAATCGGGTTGTTGAGTTGCTTCGCAGTTACAAATTTAGCAATATTCTCTTGACTATTTTTAAAGTTTCTTTAATCATGATGTATATGACTACAATAATCTCGTAGATTGTATTCGCTTGAAACGTTAAAATGTGTAAGAAAAGTCTAAATTGAAAACAAACAAAAAATAATATTGAAATATATAAAACCTTCGCTTATTATTCTATGTAAAATCAAGTTGCCGAACATACTCTAACTTCTCTTATTTCATGCAAACTCTTAAACTTGGAAAAAATATAGCGGTATAATATTGATTAAAGGATGATTATCTAATGTAAATATATTCTTAGTTAATATAAAAACATTGATTTGTATTCATGGAAAACAGTAAAAATGGGTGTAAACCTGTTTAACTATAGAAGAAATCATCGCTTTTTTGTAAAATTATTGTTAAATTAGCATGTATAAACCTATTGTTGTTCATTTTCTAAGTTCCAAATATTTCAATAAACCCTTTAATTGATTAGAATATAGTAAATTAGGAGGATCGATTGGATTGATTTTTATTAAGTCTTTACCTTTTCAAGAAGCTAATTGCTTGGTTCTCATTTAATTCTGTCTTTGATACTTTAGGAAAAAAGTTTTAAAAAAAATTTCTAAGTCTTAAACATTTCAAAATTAACTTTGACTTAAATTTTGTAAATTCCGAGGATTGATTTGATTGGTTTACATTAAGTCTTCCTCAAGAAGCTATTTGATTGGTTCACAATTAATTCTGTGTTTGATATTTTAGGGGAAAAAATTACAAATGAAAAATGAAATATGCTTAAAATTAAAAGATAGTTGTTTATTACCCTATTATTGAGATGATTTTAAAATTAAATTAATGTTAGGAGTTGATTAAAAATTGTGAAATTTAATTCTGATGGAAATAATTATTATCGCTTTAACACGACAGTTAAATCTTGATATATTCTGGAAAAAAAAAAATACATTTAGTATGGCCAATGATCTATTTTTAAATAATTGATTCATTTAAAATTTTGTGCTCTGTTAGAGATTTCGTTTCAGGAATGTAGAAGATGTGGTATCGATTTGTGAGTATATTTATGTTTAAGTATCCTAAAAACAATTGACTGCAGAAGTGAAGTCTCACTGCATGATACTTATATTTTTTCCACTTCTAGGGTCAATTTTTTTTTTTTAGCGTTATGTATAATTGCTTGAATATTTACAATTGTTTTGAAATCATTAAATTAAATAAACATGTACAAAATAGTTGTTGGGGTGTGTGATGTAAGTCGTGATGGTGGTGGGATCATCAACTTAAAAATTAAATTAATTTTCACTTTCAGGAAGTAATTGAGTAAAATATCCTATGTCTAAAAATAATTTCTCTCACTGGATGATAGCATCAGCATTTCAACTCTTGAAATTAAAAGTAAAAACATGCTACCAATTAAAAAACAATAAATTAATGTTACCACTCGCGAAAAACCAAAGTTGGAAATTAAAAATAACATCGGAAAACGATAAAGTCAAAAAAAAAAATAATAATAATAATTTTTCTCTCGCTAGATGGCAGCATGATCACTCTTTCCAAAACAACTGGAAAAAGAATTATATTAACATTCAATTTAGTGCTGTAGCTATCAGGTCTTCATGGCATAGTCAATTTGCGCGTTTACAATTTGACTGCCATGAAGATCTTTTGACGATGCGGGTTCGAGTCCCGATCTAGGAAAGAGAAGTTAAATAAAATTGCTGAAAATAATTCCAAGTTCAAAAAAAATATTTAAATGAATGAATTAATATTTCTCTCACTAGGTGGCGCCATGAGCAATTCAAAAAAGATTACAAGTTCTTTGTCATGACGACCGCTACATGTAGTATCACCCTTGCCATCCCTAAAAAGCTAAACTTCAGACGCAGTATAACAAGTAAGAAAAACAACTCAACTCAACTCCACTCAGAAACCCTCGTAATCTTCTACGAGGATAGCAGCAGGAACCCTACTACTCAACCCTACTCGGCAGGTGGAGGAGGGGGCAGTAGGTGGAGGGGGGGCGTGGTTCCACCTCACACCTCCTGCTGCACCAGAACTCTCATTTTCTATCTACTCGCGGTATAGCGTTTCGGAAAAAAAAACATTACTTTTTCGACACACCCTAATGAACAAGCTTATTGGCAGAAGCTGTCGGTGAGAAATATTTTTTGATTTGAACAATTTTTGTTCATTTTTGAACAGTTCAAAAACATTTAACATTAGCGCCTACGAGGACATTTCAATCCTATATAAATCCTGATCTGACAGACGGATTTGCTTGGAACAACCTTTATCGGAAAGCTGTTATGACGTAGAACATGTGCAGATACCAAGTTCAACCAGAACTGAACGAGCCTAGTTTCCTGTGAATTTTTTTGATCGGGGTTCTTAAGGATATTTTCGAATGAATGAATGATTAAATGAATGAGTGAAGGAATGAGTGAATAAATGAGTGAATAAATAATAAAATAAATAAAGGACTGAATAGATGATAAAAGAAATAAAGGACTGAATAGATGATAAAATAAATAAATGAGTGAATAAATACATGAATGAGTAAATGGATGATTGAATAAATGAATGACTGAATAAATGAAAGAGTGAATGAGTGAGTGAATAAATATGCATTAACCGTTTGAAAAAGGTATCTTTGAAGTAATTAAGAGCTAAAGCTATATGAGAAAGAGAGAGAGAGAGATAGCTAGATTATAAATTTGACGTTGGTGTATACGGGAAAGTAGGCTCGTATAGTTCTAGACGGGACTTCTTGTTATTGTCAGTGCTTGAGAGGGTGTCCACCTCTCGCGACTGATTCGCTCCGGAGCCGTGTACGTGAAGGGGAGCTGGTGCACGTAAACTCCGTCGTTGCTCCAACGTCCTCCATCTGAAACGACACCTCTGGGGGTGCCAACCTAGGTGAGCTCTCTCATCTGGAAGATTGTTCAAATAGATCCAACAGAGGCAAGTCACAACGTACGCAGCTAGAAGCATCTAGAATAGAATAGCTATCGTGAAGGTGCAAACTATGCCCGGCTGCGGCACAAAACTCGTATTAGCTGCATCTGCCAATGCTCTGGATGCTGTCCTTTGCTTGAAACAAAGCTCAGTCTGAGACAATAAAGAAGTTCTTTTAAAGCCGGACTCATCACGGCTCCAAAGCAATATGGGGTAGCATCAGAATTTGATGAGGTAGGTTCTATTTTAGTGACAACGCCTTGGAAACCTGAGAACCAGAAGAAATATTTAAAGATATAGAGTTATCCAGCAAAAAAGTGCTGGAAGTAGAGGAAAAAAAGGAAGTACCAAGTGAGAAGAGGCCGAAAAGCAGGTGAATCCAAAAGATGTCGTCATGCATATGCGGGTGCAGCTTAAGTTATTTGAAGCAAAAAAATACTCAAGTATGCAAAAATGGTATGTGAGTGCAGTCAACCACTCTGCAGGTAGAGAGTGCCTTCTCCAGGCAAAACGAAAACTCAGGAAAAGATTGACCGTTTCTTTGAAAAATTGTAAATTAACAGCTAGAAGATTTTTGATTTCAAACTGAATTTAAAGCACAAACTAGTTATACTTGTACAATGCATGATGTTGCAGTAAAGGTACGTCTAACATTTTTGTTGTGTTCATTAATTCTATATGTTGATCAATTGCGTGTTCAACTTAGGTATTTATATAAAAGCAATTTTTAAATAGTTTGCGCGAAAGCTTCTGTGATTCGTATAATCTTGATATCTATCAATATATATTTTATATATATCTATTGGAAAAATAACATGATAGTTTTCAACGCTTCGCGCAGTACATCGTTTCTATTTTCTTCATATATTACACGGCCCGCGCAAGAAAAGATTGCATACAGCATAGCAAATGCTAGTGTGTGTTTTCAAATGCCTGCTTTCGTCTATATCAAGAGTTCCCAACTTGAGGGTCGCAACTCCAAATGGGGCCGCTAGGTACTTCTCGATGGGCCGCCACATAATTTCTAATTTTAAAGCAAAACTCTTTAGTACAAAGACAAACTCTTTCTTATAATAAATATCACTTTGAAATATTTTGTTCTGAACTTAAGATTAAAAAGAAATTGTCTAGTAACCAATGTTCGCCATATCCTACTAGAATGAACAAGTGTTCTTTGTTGAAATGTAGAAGCATATGATTAAGTAGTTCTTTTTAAAATGTCAGAGAGCTCTCAAATGACTATATTCAACTAAGAATTGAAAAATAAAAAAAGAAAAAAACTGAAAAAATTATGAAAGTGATTAAAAAAATTATTGTTAGGCGCAAAAGACTTGTAAGCTGTATTGGTAGTATTTAAAAATATAAAGGAGTTTTAAATTCGATAATGACTACTTCGATTTCGTTTTAACCCTTAGTAATAACTTTAATAAAAATCACTTCTAAAATAAACTGCACTTTTTTCAAACTGTTATATAAATGAAAGACCCATCAAAAAGGCGTTTTTGTGATGTTTTCCATCTCGTTAATCCTTGTTTTTGGCATTAGAGTAAAATTTTCAAACTCGTACATGATCTACTAGTGAGGGCGGCGAGGCGTTCCTTCTCCCGCCATCCCTTCTTGTACAGACGACGACTAAACTTCTTTTGCAAAGCTCTCGATAAGTTCTGCTGGCTGCAATTTTTCTTACTTTTCGTCTCTTGCTCGGATTAAATTCGAATCAACGACACTAATTCGGTTGAATTTGGTGATTGAAACGCAACTCCGGATTACTGGTAAAGAACATTTGCGATAACAGAAATGGGGAGAAAAAAAATTCGAGTTCAGAAAAAGGAGTTATACAATAAAAAAATTTGAAATGAAATAACAATCAGGGAGCTGGAGTGGAGCCGGAGCAAATAAATTCGCTCTGCTCCGCTGCTTCAATTTTTTTTTCACTTTTTAAGTTTTTTATCATAAAAAAAATGATAAAGAAACTTAAAAAAGAGAGATAAATAACGTAATCTATTACATTTATTCGAAGTACGGAGCGGAGCCGGAGCAAGTTTGAATAAATGTAACAAGGAGCAAATGAACAAATGAAAAAAAATCAATGAATGCACGAACGAATGAATGAATGAATGCATGAAACGATGAGTAAATGAACGAATGAATGAACCAACGAATAAACCAATGAATAATAAAGAGATAAATTAATAAATGCACGTTAGAAGCACTGTCTCAGTGGCTTAAGTAATAAAATTAACATTAAGAATATTTTGTCGCTGTTCTGTTAAAAATCACCGAGTCCATAATTCCAGTTTGGAGCCTTTGTGAATTTAAACTTTCAAATTGATATGATAAGTAGTAAAAGTAATTTCAACTCTTACATTGGGTTTATTTATATAATTTTTAATTTGTAATTTGTTTATAACATGTAATAACTTATTGCAAAACTAATTCATTGTAGTAGTTCCGTCTTTTTTCGTGTGTGTGGGCTATAACCATAGTTTCTAAGCTTCCCCCCCCCCCCTCACGCTCCACTTAACAGACTCCGGCCGCCCGGAAGTCCCTAGTACACATGCTGCAGACATCGTTACGATAAATAGAGCATGCCCATAATGATGTTAGGGAGACCCCTCTGCGGTTAAGATTCAGCATCGCGGCCGCTTAAGAACCAAGTCTTTAGTGATTTTTTTACCAGAACGCCGACGATTTGTTTTAAATTCCCTGCAATACAATATCAATTAATGTATTTCCAAAAATAAGATTAAATTGAATTACGAAATTATACTGAATTACATGTTGACGTGAAGAAATTACATGGTGCTGTGCATTGCATGCAAGTTTTCGTTACACGTTAAACTTGCAATCTCCTCGTAACTATAAACATTTAGCTGAACTGAAAATTCATATAAAATTATGAATGTTAACTAATAATTCATATAATGCAATGGATGGCACCTTGAAGTAAAGGTCAAGACTCAGAAATTTTGAAAGTGGCCAGTGGCCACTAAACTTGATTAACATGGTGGCCACCTATGCGAAGCGGGGGGGGGGGACATGCCCCCCTCCCTTTCAATTCCTTATGCATCTTATTTTTACTGAAGAAAACATAATAATTTGTCAAAATTATTAAGTTTACAAAAAAAATCTTATGACTTTCAAATTGGAAACAGAAAAAACTAGATTCGTTGGCGATGGTAAATTAAGGAAATATGAATTTTTGCGATATAGTTTTTTGTGTTGAATGTTATACAGTACAAAAGATTTAAATGTAGAATTTTTGTTGATAGGTAGAAGCAACATATAACAAAAATCCCAATTACAGAAATGAACCTTTTACAAAAAACAGCAATGATAAATACGGACCATTTTCGAACACAATTATAAAAATATGTATATTTCCAGTTCTAAATTTGTTCAGTACATTTTATTTTCATTCATTTCAAAACTTTTTTTCAAACTTTCACACCATTTTCAAAATGGCTCGACACTTATGTTTTTTTTTTTTTTTTTTTTTTGCGAAAATGGCCGATCTAAAATGCAAGTATTGCGACTATGAGAAAAAAAAAATCAAGATTTAAATTGTTTCCCACTGTATTTAAAAGATTCATATGGCAGAGAGAAGGATTTAAAAAAAAAAAAAAAAAACAGCGCAATCGGGAAACGTTTTCGCCATTTTTTTCTTGTGAAAGGGGAAATGAAGATTATCGGCCGAAATTCGGTTGCTTGAATGCCGAATTGATGCGTTTTTATTGTGCTTCTGTGCATGAAAGAAGCAAGAGATGTAAATTCTATAGATGTATTTGAAAAGGAAGGATTTACTTTAAAAATTAAAAAAAGGAAAGGTGGCGGTCGTTCTTAATTTTTTGAATCGCCACTTTTTCAAATAAGGTCGCCACGTGGCGAGTGGCGACCGTGAATCTTGACCTTTACCTTGAAGGTAGTTTCTTACCACATTTTGAAATTATGAAAGGGAAACTTAAAAACAACTTTTTTCATCAAGTCTAACGAATATTATTCTTGGTAAATAATAAAAGTTTTCCTTTTTTGCGAAAAATAAAAATAAGATATTGAGCAATATTTCAAGCACAAAATTTCCATAAAATTTTTCAGACACCTGTTTCGGAAAAACAAGGAATTTCGCTTTCAATACAGAAGGATGTGAGCTAATTTATGCAGAGACTTCCGACAAAAACAACTCGAGAACTGCTTGTAATTCTGAAACACGTTTATTTGCAAAAAACGTTGTTTATTATCTTATGTTTAAATATTCTTAGTGCTAAAGAAACGTCCATAATACAGTAGCTAGAAATCTTGCATAGCTCACGCACAACCCAGGTTCAAATCCCGACGGGGAATTTCTGCCTTTAAGTGTTAGCAATGCTTCGTTTGATTGGAAATATTATTGGAAAAAAGGCTTTTGGAAAAAAGATAAACGCTTCTTTTTTTTCAATGTGGAGGCAGTTTCCTTGTCGCATGTTTCAAAGCCATGAAAATGAATGGCTATTTTTCAAGCGTCACTTCATAGACTCCCACCATTCACCCTAGCACTGTAGTCGGATCACAACAACGACGCCTCCCTTTTTCGACCTCAGACTGAAGGGGAGATCTCCAACCTCAGATACCCTCGGAACATCCTCAGGGTCCCGGGATTTGACATCCCCAAGTGTACACCGGATGGGGTATGAAATCCTTCGATATCTTGATTACTAGGCTACCACGGGCAAAATGATCAATGCTTGGAACGTATAACAAAAGATGGAGAAGTAGGCTCTTGCAGTTTTTACAGGATTCCTTTAAAAAATTATGAAAATTCATTGCGACAGCTTCAACTCATGATGTCAAGTCAAAGAGAAACCAGTTCAAGTTGGTCTGTCACTTCCATCGCATGTTGAAATATTACACTCTGATCAAGCCAAAAGAATGGTTCGACTTTATCAACTTGAATCATAACCTAGAAAGAGCTCATTTCTGCTTGGGGTAGTTCAGTAAATGCACGGGGAATACATGGTGATTCAAAATCCAGGCAAACCGTTTTAGAGTATTCTATTTTTTTTAATGCTATTGATTTTAAATGCAAATTGTTTGAGTTGGCAACACTATATTTTTTCGAAATGACACGCCATTTTTATTTTCATTTTCCACGCGCACTAGCACTTTTAGTAGCATTTAGTACGTAGTGGGGTCAAGAGGTTTTTCCTCGGATCAAAGAATTTTATTGCTTTCTCTCAAATCATTTGAAGCCGTTGATGAGGTTTCAGTATATTTTCGAACATTTCTGCACTCAGCAAGACAACAATCTTTCGATTAATATCCCGTTCTTGGGCCGTGTTAGAGACCAGAGAAAAAGTAGGTGCTCATCTCTACACCGAAATGAATTGATGAGGTGCTTTCAATTCTTGAATAACACGATGTGCGTGAAACTCAAAGGTGCAGTCCTAGAAAAGCATGGGGGACGCTTACATATACGAACATATGTTACCGAAATCAAAAAAAGGGGGGGGGGACCAGCTTTCAAATAAAAAATTTAAAGAAAAGGATAATATGGCGTGTACACTCTCGACTACACCAGTCCATACGATAAATCCATCTGATAGCAGCTTCTGAACCTCCTTGAAGTTCAACTTCTTCACATTGTCTATTTCATGCAGGCCAAGTAGAGAGGGGCGCCATCCATATCCCGACCCTTTTGATGAGATTTTCGAATACTTTTTACAAGTATGCTTAATACTTGTATGCTCAATTTTTGCAATAATAGGTTGGATTTCTATTTTTAATTTAAGACTTTTCTGTAATCAAGGGCGCATCGAAGGACGAAGGAGACCGGTCTCTCCCAGAAAGCCAGTGGATATCCGGCTGATTTTTAAACATTCAAAATCCGATCCGGCCACAGCACTAATGATCCGGTTATTCGGCATATCCTTAGTCAGGATGTCCGGAGAGGAGGCGCACACTTGAAGTTCCCTCTCAAACGAAAATTTGATTTTTAGCATGTTTTGAAAATATTTGTAAATTTATAAAACTTACAACAGATTTAAAAGTTTTTAGATGTTTAAAAATATGTAAAGAATTTTCTGGTTTCAAACAGGGGTTGAGCCGGATATCCGGTATGGATCTGTCAAGGAAAGGACACTAGAGATTCGATATCCGGCAAAATCAATATCCGATGCATCCTGACCTCATCCCTTATTCCACTTCAAATTGAAACATGCGCGGTATTTTGTGGCAAGCATATACCGTAAAACTCCTCCTTGCAGACACTCTTAAAATGCCTGCACCGCTCTCAGGCGGAAAGTTTTTAATTCCCCGCCAGCACAGTACTGAGCCTAAAAAAAACTTTTACATTTTTGTCTAGCCTGTGTCCCCTATAGAGGAGTTTCACTCTATATGCATATCTGTATTGTCTTTCGATCTTCCCGTTTTTCTTCATACGCCCTCTTTACAAAATAACTGCCAAAAAAAAAAAAGGCATTTTAAGATAATTGCTACGACATTAACACAACAATCGACATTAACATTAGGTTTACGGACATTTCTTATATACCTATCTCTTCGACGCATGTTCAAATACTGAGTATGTTTCGCAAAATTTTATTTCCCCTTCTAGACATATTTAGATAATAAAGAATGGCTTTTTGTCAAAATAGTATAAAGTTGAGGTTCACAATAATATTACTGATTCAAAAAATATTTTAGTATTTTATTTTTCAATACTCGAACTAAGCAACTAACACCTTCAAAGTCTCTTCGCACTCTGACTTCAATTGACATTCTGCGTTTCGTTCTTTCTACTGTTGCTTATTGCTTGTTTCATTTGAGATAACGATATCGGATAACGGATCAAAGTATTCTTAGTACATTCCTATTTATTATTGTTGTAAAGTTTGCATGAATAGAACTAATTTACAAAAATTTTTGTCTACATTACGATCGCGTCAAATTGACGCATATCCGTAGAGATAGGTATACTACATAGAGAATTTTAATATTTCAACAATTTTGAAGAAAAGAGACTTCAGTATATAATTACCTCGTTCAATGGATAAAAGTCAGTACAAGAGATTAAATAAAAATGCAAATGGTTTTTGTAATTTTCCTTATAAAATTCAAAATTACGCGCCTCGTAAACCTAGTGTGAAACGAGTCATTTAAAGACTTGATTTTAATCGGGGGCTTCCCAAATTGCATTTAGTTTGAAGCAAGAGGAAAACGCGGACGAGGAGAGAAACGAGCTAGTTAGCATTGGAAAATGCGTTTCAGTTTTATGCCTTTCTACGATGTCCTTCTACTTGGCTGTACGGAAAGTTTATATGGCAATCCTGGACTTGGCGCCATTTTTGATAGTAGCTAACGTGATTTTGATTTTGTACGTTGTTTGTGTGATGTGGTTAATAGCTAATGCGGAGAGTGGTTGATATTTTGTTTCTGGGATGTTTGTGTTAAGTGGGTAATCAAGTGACGAATGTTTGTGTTTATAAGAAATGTTATGCTACTCGAAAGAAGCTGTAATGAGTGCAAACTCAAATTTGAATGGATATTTTTTATGAAACTGCAGCACTTGCTCGTCATTGAATGGATAATAACGTTTGATAATGCTGGATAGTCATTTAACTGTCAAAGGCATGTATTTCATTCAAATGGGTAATGCATGCTTCAATGGCTCCTTGGCATTTAAGAGTGAGTGCAGCCAGTATGAGAGTTGAATGCATCAATTAAATATCAATCACTTTTCATTTGCCGTGTGGTGGATTTGAGTTGATTTTGAAAGTACGAAATATTTCCCCCCTCAAACATGTCACTTAAAGTATGCATTTGCTTAGAAGGTATTTGATGTATTGTCATAAGTTTTATATTTAGAATAATACGCTTAGTGATTGAAAATATATGGATAAAAATAATGATTTTTCTTTTATGACCTATGTGTAAACTAACGTATGCTTGTAATAGTTTGAATTTATTCAAGCTCAGGGGACTAAAATATCTCAAAATGATCGAGTAAAATATAGCATTGCTGTTAGAATTCATTTTGCTTAGTACGTTTTTCTGTCATATTCCCTCCTTCGTTTCTTCGCATAAAGAAGAAGAAAATGTGATGTAGCCAATTTGATCTCTCTGTATGTGCTATTTATTGTTGAAATAACTGTTTCATCAACTTCGTTTGTTCAATTCAGCCAATGGAGTACGTATCATTAACTCATTGATTGTATTATTATGTTTTTGACTGTTTTTAAAACGTAGAAGTGTTGTCTAGAAAATAGCATTGTTTAACACGGTGTATGAATGCAATGCGTTTTAGGGCTTGAGATTATGTAATAGGTTTTGAAGCACAGGTTTATAACGTGAACAAAAGGTTGGCAGAATAGCCTAATCCATTGCATTCTATTCTGAGCTAACTTTGTCCGTACTAAAATGTCTTGCTTATGTATAAGAATAGACTATTGTGTGTATTTTTAGTCATGAAATGGACTGCGATATGTGGTGGGTGTTCGTTAAAAAAGGATCCTTGGTTGGATAATTTCTCGTAGAAATGATGAATTGTAAATATGGTGTGCCGGGTAGTACTGTTAAGGGTGCTGAAACTGAATGAAAGCAAGTTTCGTAAATGGAAATACACAGTCGCGTACCAGTCGTTGAGTGGGGGAGATTTGTCGTATATTAGTTTTTGTATGACATCGATTGAATAATCAAACCCATGGCGTATACGCAGTGCCGTAAAAACCGTAGGTGCAATCGGTGCGTTGCACCGGGGCCCAGGGGGCCCATCTTCCCTTCCCATCCATCCATTATTTCTAAACTAATGATTTGTGTACGGGAGGGAGGGGGCCTTAAAATTATCACTCGCACCGGGGCCTCCAACAATATGGTTACGGCACTGCGTATACGCTACTGCATATTTACATTGACCCAAGCTTACCCTCATTCAATTTCAACGTCGTTACCTATACGTTCATTGTCCCGCACTTCTGCTTGCTTCAAGGTTTGCATAGCTGCATTTACAAAGACAATCTGTTACTACTTTTTTATTCTAAATACTATTTCCATTAAAAGCTCTGAATGAAAGTGAGAAAATTGCTATTTTTGCATTAGAAAGTATGAGGATTTTCTAATTACATACTACGAGTTTATAGAAAATTGCGTTATATAGATCAGTGGTTTATAGCTCTTCTACTATACTTACTTATATAATAACCATACACATTTAATGATTAAATATTAATTAACGTCTATGTTAACATTGCTTTTGTGCGTGGAACTAGCTGCAAAAACCTGTACGTTTGGTATCAGTAGAAAGACACCTTGTTACAATTGTTGGAAGCATAAAAGTAAAATTTTACATGCTAGGAAAATAATGAAAACAAAATAATTCTTAAAATTTTGTTTTAAGTTGTGTTTTACAATTTTCACGTGATATTTCCATGTATTTTGCTCTCTGTTATATGTTTGATCATCACAGTTCGCCTATTTTGGGACTTTTAAACAGGAGAATTTCAGAATGAACCCTACGGAGGGAGGTCTATGGAAAAAAAATGGCAAGGGGTCTATGGCATTACATCCATGGTCTATGGGATAAAAAAGTTTGCGAACCTATGTTTAAGCGAACTGTAGTAGAATTTTGAAAGCGACATTTAGTACTGAATCTGGATTACAGTGTGGCCAGCTTTTGCGATGTTGTCGTAGTTTTTACAGAAATGGGTCAACTTATACGAGTTTATGTACGTAACATCCATTGTTTACGATTTTTTCCAATCATTTTTATATTTTGACGAGTTTTAGTGAAATTTAAGATAATTTACGCAAAACTGGATCGATTGGTGAATTTCAGCAATCTTTCTCTAATTTCTGGTGCTACTTAACAAATCCTTTTTTCTTTCTTCCCAGGTCATTCACTAAAATGTGCCGAATTCTTCTCTTGATAGGTGGACGAGTGCTTCCATGTGGAGCATTGTCTGGCGCACTCATGTACTTTACAGGATCGTTTCAGTCATGTATAAAAACCAAAATGCCAAGGTAAGTTCTGAATATTTTACCTGCCCTTCATAGGTGTTTGATTGCTGTTTGTTACACACTGTCGAATTTTTACACGAGAATCTACCGGAAATCATTTATCCAGAGTCTGACGAAAAACTATAGAGATTTTAAAACTGGAGAAAGCCTTTAAAAAAATTAACTTCAAGAACCCTCATTAAATGCACAGCAATAAAGACTCTGCAAGTCAACAGAAATAGAATAGTTAAGACTCTAAAATATCGGAAGTTGCACTGCAGTAATGACGCCATCTGTGCGTTCGCTGAACCATTATTTCTGGCATTCAAAGTCGAAGATGTATATGTGCATATGCTAATGCATATTTCTGCTTATTTTGACGTTAATGCATATAAATGCATTTAAACGGATATTTTTTTAAACCAATGCGTACTATTGCGCGTTCTCGCTTGCTTTTATATATTTTTATTTTGTTTATTTATCATTATTTTTTTTATTTTAACGAAAATTTTTTTTTTTAAAAAGTTGTTTGCTAAGATCGGAAAGTTGGTCAATTCATGGAAAATCCATTTTGAAGAAATAAATTGTGCCCTTTTCGGTAGACAATAACAAAAGAAAAGGATTTCCAATGGGGTCAGAGAAATAGATTACTACATATTGTGATTTATTGCAATAAAAGTGCAATGGACGTATCATTTTATGTGAATAATTATTTTCATAAGTATTCGCTGCTTTAAGTGCTCCTTGCGAAAATTGGAAAGCGAATCTTTTTTCTTTTCTTTTTTTTTAAATTCAGACGTGGCAAATTTTGCATAGGTAAGTTAAAAGAAAAAAAATGAAGTTTTTAATTTTCAGTGCATATTTTATGAATTTTCATCGCAGATTTGAATGCATAATTCAAAGTTTTTTAGTGCACATTATCCGGGGTTTAATAATATCTATTGTTTCAACACTAAATAAAATTTTTGAAACCATGCTAACTATAGTTGACTTCGAAATATAATGAAAAATATTGCATTTTTAACAGTTTGGGTGTTTTTAGGAAAATAATGAAGATCGTGTTTTTTAAATGGTATAATTGCTCCTTTTTTATATATATTTTGAGTTATAATAAGTGTATACAGTTACTTAAAGCTTAAAATTGTGAGAAATATTTGCTAAGGTTTGCGCTTCTTTTGAGAAACTCGAGAACATTTTCAAAGTTTTTTGCGAAAAGCTATCATATTTCCAATGTTTAACGCATTTTTCTCTCGACGTATAAAATGCAGTCGTGTGACAAAATTCAATATATATAGATAAGAAATTAAAAATTTCTTCATAACTGAATGGAAATTATACAGCAGAAGAAGAAATTGGACAAAAGACGATGTAAAATTAACAATTCAATTCAAATCGAAGTTAGTGAAATGATAATTTTTAGCGCTTCAAAAAACTCTTTGCACAGTTACGAAAATAATTAAAATTTAGGGATGGGGAAAAAGACGCTTGCGACCTTTACAAATTGGTTTCAGTGGTAATTAAACAGCTGTCACATTTTCGGAATTTTCTTCCTAAGAACTGGTGTATTAGTTTACAAGAGACATATACCGCATAATCAAATCTAAAATGTTCGCATAAATTAGGAAATAGGAAGATAAATTTGACCCCTATATCAGTATTACATTCTTTTAATCATTCTGAGCCAGTGGCGTTGGATATGAGGTTCATAACCCCGTCCCCCATGAGGCAACTAAGCTATATATGTCTGTATACATATGTGTATATATGCATGGGTTGTAAGTGAAAACCCTCAACCGTAAAAATTTCTTGCTACACCACTAATTACTACCCACTTTTAACCTCGATTTGCCAAATTTTCGAACGCTCATGGCCGTTTTCCCATATTGTTTACTGTCCCTGGGGTATTTAAGTTGTCTTGGCTTTTGGAAAACCAAACTTTAATTCGCTTGTATTAACAGTGAGTAAATCCTAAAAAAGGAAAAATTGGCGAAATTTCTTACACTTGAGTCTATGTAGAGTACGCAGGGTTAGCCTTCCAATCTCATTCTTGAGCACGTGTTCAAATGGTCAAAATTGCCGCTCCGCGATGTAAGTATGTTAAATCATCGCGCGGATGTAATATACTGAATTAGGATAATTTCCTGTATCATTTATTATATCAAAAAAAAAAAAAAAAAGAAACTGTGGTCTTGCTGCCGAAGAAAAAAAGAAAAATGTGCTGGAAAGATGGTTTTGAAAATTCAGTTTTCGGAGATGTGCTTTGTATTTTTTCCCTCCAAGCACAGATGCTTATGCAAATGGAATTTTAGATAATGTGTGAAGTGTAATGGAATTATCAAGTAATCGACTGACATTTTTTAACCAAACATACAATTGATTGTGAAATATATGTATACGTAATGTAGAAAAATCTATCGATACACTTCGAAACAAATTAGAACAAGTCAACTGCCCCCTTGAGAGAAAAACTCAGATCACAATGTGAAAAAAGATGAAGAAGAAAAAAGGAAGGGGGAATAAATTAAAATTTTAAAATATGGAGGGAGAAAAGGTAACCTTCGTTTTGTATTGATTTAACTGTTTAAATATTCTTTCACTGCTAGCAAAATGCTATGGACCGAATCATTAAGCAAATATCACCGAAGTTTCACTTGTTATGAGAAGTCTTGGTGTTGGTGCTGAGTACAAAATAATTAATACAATCGGTCTAATCTTTTTTCGAATTAAAATGTATTGGCTCTGCTTTTACATGTCAAAATATTGTATTTTTTCCTCACCTTTCCCCGTCACCAAATATAGTCTAGATTTGAGTTTCTAGGATTTCCTCAGAATTTTTCCGGAACACTGAAACACCGCCTCCTTGCATCAATCCTTATGTCACGAAGATTGCCTAAAATTACGCTTTTAAGACTTCAATTTTGATGATTTTTGAAAGAAGGCCACCGAACCGCGTACCTTTACCTAACGTCACCTAAGATAACCGAAAAATTTTAAGACTTCATTTCGAAAAAATATTCAGGGCAGAACCCCTAAAATCGCGTCTACTGTATGGTATCAGGAATCGATTTTGTAACCCCTTAAAACACGAGTTTTTTTCTGAAAAACTAGTACAGTGTAAGTTATTCTTTCCAATTTCAGGTTGTGGGGGGGGGGGGGGGTGACTAGGTAGCGGGAGGTGGGGTAAAACTTACATAGAGAAAAAATATTATACAGACTAAAAGTGTGGACGGATCTCAGACGGGCATTAAAAATCAAATAACGCAAGGGGCTATTTTTTTTAACAGGTTGATTTTCAGTTTATACCAGCGTTTCTCAACCTTTCAGTATTCGCGGCCCAATTTTCTATCATAATTTTCATCGCGCCCCCCTTACCATAAATGTATACAACAATAATGTATATGAATACTGATTCTGTTTTTGAATTATTTTTAACTAACTGCCAAAACAATAGTAAAAACAAGTAATTTTAGTAATAAGATTAATTTTGTAATAAATCACTATTTGAATTTTGGGCAGGAGTAGAGGATGATTTTTCTACACTAAAAACAAGGGTATTTCGCATTCTATTACCGTTTTCAACATCCTCAACAACTTTTGTGAAACTGGATTTTCTGCTGTGGCTTCTTTGATGACAAACTATAGATCTCGGCTAAATATAGAAACAACTGAGGGTGGTTATTTCTAATATTAAGCCTTCCTTCGAAAAACTTTGCTTTGGAAGGCATGCCCAAGGAAGTTACTAATTATTCTTAAATTTGTTTTTAATTTAGTATGTTTTGATTGAGAAAAGTTTTAATTTAGTAATTTGTTTTACATTAATAAGTTATTAGATATGTCGAAATGTATTTTGTTTTCTATGTGTATGTGTGCTTTCCTTTCAGTTAGTTAATCAATTTTTCAAAGTAATGTTTTCTCTTGGATATTCTCGCGCCCCACAGGTTGAGAATCGCTGGTTTATTCAATAGAGGCCACTAACATATCCTCGGCGGCTGCGGGTTAAAGCGCACAGGAAAGAAAGGCAATATTTCCAGTGTTCGAGAAAATCAAGTTTAAGTTCAAAAGCTAGGAAATTCTTCAATATATACAGTAACTTTTCTGCTTTAGTTACCTGCCTAAATAGAGCACTGCATGATTCTCAAGAAATATGAGAAAGTGCTGTCACTCTAATACTATTCTCTATAATAAAAATAATAATTTTATTAATGGCATTATTGGTATTTTAAAAGGTTGCACACAGTGGAGTTGAAAAATTGCATTTAAAAAATGAAGTTAAATTTCAAAATATCATTTTCCATCCAATAATATTTGGAATCATTGCTTGCTTCGAAATGCGCTATACATTTTGTGTATCTCAAAACGATGAAAACACTATATGCAAAATACATATATGCCCAATGCTTGATTTCTAAAATATTCTACATCAGGGTTGGAAGGTGTTTTTGAGGTTAAACCTTAAAAGTATGATTAGAGGGACATCTTGTTATTAGTCAGAAAAAATAAAGCCCGGACTGGGAGTCAAATACGTTTTAAGCTACTCCGGCATCCAAAATCAGTCCGACTCCACAGAAGCCAAAAAACATTACTAAGAAAATCGGAGTTTTTGTGAGAAAGAACAATATTGTACACACAAGGAAGCTATTTTCTTTAATTTCCAGATTTCTTACGATTCTGGATAATGGAAAACACTTTTTTTTCCTTTTTCAATTTGTAGCTAAATGATTGATTTTTTTACTGGAAAGTGTAAATAAAAAAATTATCGAATAAGTAAAAAAAAGAGAACTTGACATCAGATGTTAAACTTGAAAAATCTAATAATTTGGACAGGGGTTCTACTCGCTGCCCCTCGACGCAGACTTTTAATTGTAGAAGTGCGTTGAAAATATTTATTGTTTGTGCGTTATTATTCAAGCTAAATTGGGATTTTTTTTTCAAAACTATAATCTATTTTAGATTGCCAGTTTCCATTTAAGTGGAATTTCACTATTTCCAGCAGAGGTTACTAAATTTTAAACACTTTGTCAAACCTACAAAGACTCTATAGATTGACTCTATCAAAAGGAACTTTAGATATCAAAACAAGTTATAAAACATACCTTGGCCAGTAAAAATAGATCATTATTGTTCCGATCATTATTTCCACAGTTTGGAAAAGGCTGCTCTGAAAAACACGTTCGAGATGAGCCTTTATAAAAGGCAAATGATTGGAGATACAAAATAAAGTAGTTATCAATGCGAAAAACGTATTTTAAAATGTACTAGGATAACTAGATCAATAAAATAAAAGATTATTTCACATCTTCATTATATTTGGGAGAGTAAACGTATTTTGTTGTTTCGTTAAAAATGATCGCATGTGACTCTACTTAATTAATTAAAAAGCTAGATTATCAGCGATTGAAGCAAAAAGCCGGAAGTTAGGCAGATGAAATAGAACTGAGAAGGGGTTTCGCTAATAAAAAATAAATTAGTAATAAAAACTTTTTTCTTTAATAAACTTTTTCCGACTTCATGATCAAATTTACTATTGCGCGGAATTTACGTTATGTTGAACGGAGTACGCAGTTTTCATATTATAACTCAGATTCAAGACTCGAGAATGAAGTTTGTGCTGCCATCTCTTGATGCAGTCAAACTTGATCTTATATTTATTTATACATTTCTTTCTTTATTGGTTTTATATATATTTATTTATTTGATTATGATAAAGCTGGAAAGTGTCCCGAATTTTACTTTTCTTATAATTTTTACTCCTGCTGGGCAGAATCCCCACAAACTCGGTGTTATGCCGCTGAGATAGCAGTGGAGCTTGTGGATCTTCATTGAAATAGAGCGGAACAGCGAGATTTAACTCGTCATTGGAGAGAATCCAGAGCAAAGAAATGAGTTGTGCTGCGATTTCTCAAAAACTTTTTTGATTTTTTAATCATAAAAAGAATGAATTAACTAAAAAAAGAGATTAATATTATGATTTATTAAAATTGTTCAGAACACGGAGCAACTATTATTTAGAAGCCGGAGCAGAAAAAATAAAAAAAGTTACTGCTCCAGATTTCAGATTTTTAATTAAAAAGAGCTGCTTTCGGATGCGATGAACTTGGAAAAATAAAGTAATTATTGCTTTAAAAACATGTATAATGATGGTAAAAAGTGCAGTTAAAATTGTAAACTCTCGAAAAATATTGACTTTCTTCCTAGTGAACCGTTATATACTATCGAAACAAAGCAAATACAGTAGAACCTCAATATCTCGAAGTCGAAGGGACGACGAAAAAAATTCGAGATAGCGATTTTTCGAGATAACAAGGTCATAACCAAAACTTTGAAATTACTGTAAAAATATTATACTATGTAGTAATACATGTTCTAAAAATTATTTATGGCGCAGGAAATTAAGTAAGTACGTATGAATTTGTAATATAATTGACAATAAGTTTCGGCAACCATAATTTTAATTTTTAAAAATACTAGTACAATGCACATTTAAAAATAATTACCTAATATTGAATTTAACATTGCTAGAATTTTTGAAGTTGTGCAGCATTGTGGCCTGGTGACATCTCTTTTGAAATTGTTCTTCAACCAATTTTTCGATTCGAAAAATAGCGGCAAAGTCGTCGTTTTCCACATTTTCCGAGCATTCCATGAAGCGTCGTAAATTGTTGACAGCATCTCTAGCTTGAGACGCAGTAACAGTAGGTGATGGTTCCGGAGCATCCACTTCTTCCTCAGCATCCGATGGTGGAGAAGAAATCGATGATTTCGTCGTCTGTCCACAGCCCACAAACTTCAACGTCGGCGTCTACTTCAACGAAATCTTCAAAAGTTATTTCGGAAATATTGAGGGATTTTGTAATTTCCCCCCATTTTTCACATTCAATGTCATTTTCAGGTTCAGCGCTGATCTCCTGTTCCTCGTCCGATTCAAGTTCAGTTTCTTCTTTTACAAAGCCAGCTTTCTTAAATCAGTTTGCAATAGTCCTTTGCGTCACATGCCTCCACGCTCGGTCAGCCATTCTCATGCAATCAAGAATATTGACTGACTTAATTTCCTCTTTCCTATCAATGGCATCTACGATCTTCTTCACTAAATCCCTCGCAATGTTTTAATGCAATCAGATCGCAATGTCCAAGAGGGACATTGCGTTCTCTGCACTGTTTGAACCATTTTATGAGGCATTCTTCTAAATCTGGATATCCGGCCATCCTAATCTTCTTCGCGGATCCTTTTTCCTGCTTGAAAACATTCTCAATTTTATCTCTGTTTTTCAATATTGTTGATAAAGTTGAAGCTGGAATATTGAAATCCTTTGCGATTTGTCCTTTTTTTCCACCTTTATCGACAGCCTCTAAAATCTCTACCTTTTTTTCAATTGTCAACACATTCAACTTTCGCTTAACGCTCTTAGAACTCTCCATTTTTTAAAGATTCAATACCACGTGCCATGCAGCGATGCAGTGAGTAGGCAAATGCGAAATGTGGCTCCTTCAAAGTAACCGGCGGTTCCTCAGTTTAAAATTTTGCTGACTACGCATGCGCGCACAGCGGGCACATTCTATTCTTCACTAAGCAAACCGATAACAAACATTTCAAATGGCTAGCTCCCACCAGCATCCTCTCCCCCCCCCCCCCAAAATGACATTTGTACGACAAGGAACCTGTTTTTCTCCCTTTGTTTGCCGTTAAAGTGACCACTCGGGACTTCTCAGAATCATCCCCGACCCCTCTGAGAGATAACGAAGGGCGTGAGATTTTTGGAAACACACTCCGTTTTTATTCTACACGTCTGAACGGCGATTTTTCTAGGAAAATGCATCTTGTTTACTTCGAAATATATTCGACATACCAAGGTTTTGAGTAAAAAGTCTTCGACATAAGAATTGAAATTAGCATTAGAAGAACATGTGATATCAAGGGGGGAAAATAAATTTTCGACATATCAAGGTTTTCGAGATATCGAGGGACTACTGTAATTCAACTGTCCGATCTTTCTGAAGTATGAGTGTGTCTCTTGACGATTGTAGTAAGAATATTGCACAGAACAAAGATTTTTATTTCGTTGTAAATAAAGAAGATATTTCTGAACTGCTCTTGTATTTAGTAACGTTTGGTTGGAGATATCTTATTCGTTAAAGGCGAAATAATATCTTTGGCGAAACGACAGGGGGAGGGGAGAGGGTCCAATCCTAATGTAGTAATAAACAGTCTTTTTTCACTGCTTAAGAGTGAAAATTAAGAAGCAGATTTGAAAGTAAATAGTGAGATTCAAAAAAAAAAGAGAAAAGACAAAGAAAGAAAACAAATAATGTGGGAAAAGGCAAGGCCGTAACCATCAATTATTTTCAGGGGGTCCTAACTTTGAAACGCTTATGTTGAGGAAAGTTTCATTGAGAAATATATGCTACATTGCTAAAAATTACGGGATTCCGGGGGGGGGGGCATGGCCCCCCTGGATGCGGTCTTGGGAAAGGGGGACCCATTATAACCTCTGGCAAAGGGGCCTAGTAAATTGAAGTGGGGGGCCCTCTGCTGCTTCCGCGAAAAGCCATCGGCTCTATTTCAAAAAATAAATAAAATAATGTTAATAAATCAAGAATGCATTTTCTTAGTCTGATTTCTTTTATCAGGTAACCCCCCCCCCCCCCCCCCCAACTCTATAAAACGGACGTAACTAACGACTGGGTCTCATTTGGGTCTAGTTCAAGTAACTTAAATATTTTTACTGGCTTTTATTGACGACCGTCCCTCACAGATGGCGCCAAAAATGACTGGAAAATCTATCCTGTTCTGTGGTGAAAGTTCTGTGGTTCTTTTTCAAGTTCATTTTTCTCAAGTTAACATTGAGGGGAAGGGATTCATGGCGGGGTTATCCTCAGGCCCGGATCTATAAATTTTGGTCCCACCCCGCAAGAGATAATTGGGGCCCCCTTTTTTCCAGGTAGCTAAAAAAATTATATGTTACATAGTATATATGTAATGCAGTTATTTCATAGAATACCTAGTTATTCCATGAAATAACTGATCGTGTCCGTTAAAGTGTGTAATATGTTATTAATTTGACACTTTAACTAGTTATTCTATGAAATAACTAGGTTTTCTATAAATTCACTAATGAGAGACAGTTAAAGTGTAAAATAAACACTTTATCTAAAATGAAATAACTAGGTATTCTATAAATAAACTAATGATAGACAATTAAAATGAAAAAGAAGCAATTTATCTAATTTATGCAGCGTATAAATGGTATTTATGGAAACATACCATAAATTCATTTGTTACAACAAGGATTACTAAAATGACACTTGGAATTACAAGGAACATTATTTCTAAAACAAAAACATTTTTTGTTAACACACTGGGTTTTACACGAACATTTTTTAAATCCCTGACCGGTACCTAAACTTTGAGCTGTAGCAACCGACCGGAGCGATATTTCTACATCCGGTACCTCTTCGATTTTAATTAATTTTTGTTCGCAGACACTGAACTGAGATCGGGAATATAATTGTTTTATGCGGCCGTTTCTTGGGCCCAATTGGAAAAATCCTTCTTCGGTTATTTTTATGATGATAGCTAAAATAGATTTGGCATCACCTTTTCCTCTGTCAATTTCAGGCACTGGGATACGGACGGTAAACCCCACAGAGGCTTCAGAATGAGATTTATCCGACATTAATTTCATCTTTTTCGCTTGAATTTCTAAACATTTTTTAGACTTTTCTCTTTTTCTTTGAACATTAAGTTCATTAGAACACAAGTTACAGATTTTCTACTCAACTTCACCTTCTGAAACATAATCTTCTAAACATGATATATGGACAGGCTCCATACATTTAAAGCAAACTATATCTTCACTATATTCTTTTAAGATTATTTTACACTTTAACGGGCTGTAGATCGTTATTCTATGAAATAACTAGTTAAACCATGAAATGCAAGAGATTTTTACACTTTAACGGACACGATCAGTTATTTCATGGAATAACTAGGTATTCTTTAAAATAACGGATTTCATACTTTAACGGTAAGATATATATATAGACATGTGTGTGTGTCATTGAAACCGCTCATGAACTTTTTCAAGGGACCAGGAGAAAAAAACTCCTTCAGAAAAAAGATTTAGCAATGAAAAAAGAAATAAATAAAAAAACAGTTGAATTTCCAAACCTTTTTGTTTTAACATTCAGTTTAAAATACCTATTATACGTACATAATGATTCAACAGCATATTAATCGTTTTGAGAAAACTGCAAAAATTAACTACAATGTTTTTATATTCTCGTTATTATTATTATTTTATTATTTACTTACTTACTTATTTATTTTTTAAATCTGCGATTTAGAAGAAATATGAAACATTCAGAATCTTTTTGAGCTTAGCAATAATGCCCCGGTAAGTTCAATTTTTTTGGAAATTTCAATGCCCGATTTAAATTTGATTTTTCTTTGACTTGGTACAAAGTGTTAATTTTTTCGCAAACTTTAGTTTCTATTCCTTTATGAATGAGAAGGTGAAGAAACTTTTTTTGCACTCTGTTCATCAGAAACGTTCAAACTGCACCATCGTGCCAAGTGCCAACGCAGAGCAATTAAGTTTAAATTGAAGAAGGCAAATTTGTGCACTTGTGACATTAACAAGTTTAAAGTTGCTAGTCATCAGTTTGCAATGAAAACTGAATACACAGGTTTTGAAAGTAAAATGGATCTGTGTGGCAAAATAGCATTTTTTTTTCACTTAAATCCTTTAATTTCTTCAATAATAAAAAAATTGAAATCAGTGGGAGAAATAATAAAATGAGTAGTGCATTGTAAATTATTTAAATTTCAGACAAAACAAAATCTTTTTAACCGGCGGGAAAAGCTGAAGTATTAAACCACTTTAAAAAGCATAAGAGAAATAGGAGAAAACTCGTGATGATGGAAAAGAAATTTATCTCGCAGGTTTCACTGTATGCTTACTGGCAACTTATGACAGGAATACATAAAATTTGCATTAACGTCAAAATAGTATTTATTTAGAGGTACACAATACGGTAAAAATTAGAGAAGAACAATTCTTGTCAAAATTAAGCGATGGTAATAGCGATTCTTTGCTGTATTTTTTAAATATTCTTGTGTCTTTTTTTCTTTGAAAAAAAAAAAAAACTTTAGGCAAAGTAGCACGTTTCTTAGCATTGCATACAGTAGCTTAACTATACCATCTGAGCCCCGTAGCAAATTCATAGGATGGGGCCCCAGAAAAAATCGTCAAGTTGTAATTTAATTTTCAAAACAATAGGTATTACATATTTATAATAAACTAATTTAATCTTAAGATATTTATTAATAAAACTCTTTTCTACGAGCTTTCTGTTCCGCAAAAGTATCAATAACGTCATCAAAGTTTAAAGGTCGAGTAACAGAATTTTCAATAGACAGAATAGCCAATTTACTTAGCTGTCTTGTCCCATAGAATTAATTAAATACGGTTTTATTAATTTTAGTTTCGAAAATGATCTTTTAGCACTATTTCTAGTCACAGGAATTGTAACAAATAACATTAATACAGTACGTACTTCAGGAAAGAGGGATGACATAAAATGATTCTTTATTGTTAATGAATCAGCAAGTTTTCTAATACACGAAGACTTTTTTATTTTATCTCTGAAGGTGGACCGAAAACTGAGATTTTCTCTGTCAAATAAATCAGATATGTCTTTTTTATGTACATATTTCAACAATCTTTAGAGCTTTTTTTTAGTAGATCAGTACTTTCTTGGTCTTGGTTAACAAATTGCGGGAATTCCCCAAGGCCTCAGTAGCAAGTCAGCAGCACCAAACTACCGCAGCAAAAAATTAAGCAACTAATGGATGCGTTCTAAAATTGATCCTGTTCTTATGAATGCCTGAAATGCGTATAAATCTTAATAATTTATTTGAAATGGTATATGGTGTTTAGTTATGTCTAACTTTCATGCAAAATTTAAAATTTTTGCTAAATTATGTTTAAAAGGTAAGGTTACTTCTGAGCTCGCATTCTCTCGGGCTGAGGGCCCCATCAGCCAGGGGCCCAGTGGCGTAACCCTATAGTTACGCCACTGACTGCATATTTAGGAAACTTTTGGAAATAAGGAAATAAATATTTCAAGAAGAAGGAAAATAAAATGTAATGAACATGTTTAAGATCGGAAATGGCAATTTTCAAAATCGTGTACGAAAAGCTTTCCATATTTGAGATCGCGCGATTTCTGAAAAGTGTTTGCTTCTGTTAGATTCGGTATAGCAAAGAGTTCCAGGTGCCCATTTTATTAGTATCGGAATTTTCCTCCGTTGTTTTTGTACACATTGATGATATTCAAAAATAAAATTTTCAATTATGATCCAAGTTCCAACTTCAAAATTTTAATGCACTAACTTCTAAAAAAAAAAAGTTTTTTTCCTTAGGGCCTTTTTAAGCTTTGGGCCCCCCCCCCCCCCCCGCGCTGCGGGGTCTGCGGGTACGCAGATCCGGGCCTGGTTATCCTCCTTGGGAACCCCATTTCTGCACCATAAACAACCCAGATTAAAATAGCAGTCATACTTGAAATCTTTAAATTAAAAAAAAAAATGGATTTACTGATTTAAAACGTTTTTTGGGGGCTTACGTTTATGATTTGCTTCAGTTGTACGGGGCCGTTCATAAATGAAGTCACGCTTTTTTCCCATATATTTGACCCCCTCCCCCCTCCCCCCTTTGTCACATGTCACGCTATGTTGCATAATGCATGATGTCACACTTGTTACCCCCTCCCCTTGTCACATTTTGTCACGAACCGCCCCTCCTCCCCTCGGAGCGTGACATCATTTATGAATGATCCCTACTGTTTACAGTAAAGCACCGTTTATGCGTCTCCCATTTATACATCGTTTACGTTTATACGTATTTTCACCTCATTTAATTGGTCATCATGATACTGTTAAAATACTTCGTTTATACGATCCCAATTTCGCTTATCCCTCATTTTAGCTTTTCTAAACTCCCATTTTTTTCCCCTTCGCTTGTTCTTTGTTCCCCTCTGACCGAATGTGGGGGAAAATGTCCTAGAAAGCAAAATCCTATTCATCTGGTTTGACTAATAATATATTACTTCTCCAAGTTGTATTTTTGAGCACCTGTCCACCTGTGGTAATTGTAATTCTGTTCCTGTCTGTTTCTTAAAAAGCTAAAATATCTTCGTTGCTCAAAGCCTTTCTCATTGAAATATAAAATTGAATTGTCAAATAAGTTGAACTTTCCATAGTTTCCTTTTTAAAACCATTGTCGATGACCGACAGGAAAAAATATACAAAAAAAAAAAAAAAAAAAATCAATTAAAAAATAAACAATTTAAGGATAATATCTATATATATATTTCTCTTAACGTGGACCAGCTACGATTCAGTTTTGTGGTGCGATACGATACTGACGTCATGCACAAAACAAACTATGGCAAAACGATATTTAAAAATTTGTTTGATGATTAGCTTAGAAAAATAACATATTTGTTTTTATTGTCGTTAACTTACGGACTTTAACACAGTTGTTTCTATTTGTTAAAAAGTATTTTCAGAACTCAACTTTTAATTTCCGATTCTTTGGAAGGGCAAAACCTTAGTTTGTTTATATCTAGCAATTTTTCTTAAGCCTTTAAATTGTAAAGAGTTTTTTAAAATGGCAAACAGCCCGCAAATGTTCTGCGGGGAATCAGCTATTACTATTAAATACTGTCCTAGAAATCTAAACACATTACGTTATCACAAATTTGTATTCGTAGGACTAAAATTTCTAACGATCAATATAGTAAAGTAAAATTTTGGTTATACGTAAGTACAATTTGATTTGGTTATACAAAATATTTTACCATCACTGAACTGTTTATTTTTCACTTATTTGAGTTTTGAATAAAAAGCTTTTATCATTGAGGCTATCTCCGCAACTCCAAAGTATTGATGATGAAAAAAGATCCTTTGTATTGATGCATAGGTTCTTGGAGGAATTTGGAATATAATTTTCTTGTATTTGGAATGGGATCGTCTTTGGTTTACCTAAATACATGAATAGAGATTACGACCACGTTGATAACGTTCCGTAAAACGGGGTGAATAGAAACACTTTTGAACTTTGGTTTTAAATTTTTCATATTTGTCTTGATCTAAAAAATACAAGTTATTACCCAAACTCAGGTCTCTATAGGGCCTATCTGTTCATGGTATTATTATTTTAATATTTTATTTCCATGAAATAAAAAAACAAAAAAACATGGTGTTTCTAATCACCCCGCAGGTAGGGGTGAATAGAAACAGCTTTTTAATAGCATGTTTGTTTCTTTTGAAATTAAATAAGGGTGAATAGAAACAGTAAAATATCTGTTTTGCTAATAGGAAATGAATAAATATTAAATTACTTCCCAAGATAGTTGTTTAATAGTTGTTTATTAACGCAAAAAATCAGTAAAATAATTAAGAATATCGATGTCACAGGGTTATTGCAATATAACTAAACATGTAATAATGTGACTCAACTCTTTACCGTGTTCCTGGTACCATCAATAAACTGTTAAATCAGAAAGATCATCGTTGAAACATAACATGTCGTTGAAACGTGCACTTGAACAGAGGACTGGTGATGAGAGTTTCTGGACGTCTTTCCTGGAGACAAAAGTCTGCAGGAATAAATCTGTTATAGCGAACTTGTTGGTTCCAGGTTGACTCCAGGTTCTCTTTTTAAAAATGTGACAGAAAAACCATGATCTTCAAGGTAAGCAACTTTGCAAACATAGAATCTAAAACACGTTTTTGTTTTGCCATATACTTTGACTACCATGTGGCCATCTTTATTGACGGAGATACTTTTGTTTTCGTTAACCTTACCAGTAACTTCGTCTAGTTCAGAAGATTCTGAAGTGGACAAAATCAGTTCTTCGTCGCTGTCCTGCACTGAATAGGCACCATTATCCTCTGATGATGATTCGATAAGTTTTCAGTTTTCCTTGGCTTCCTTTTCCCTTGGGTTCCCCTGCTTGGAGCAACATGGGTTTTGGTCTTCAATAAGTGAAGTTGGGGGTTTAAATCACCATCAACGTTTTTAAAATCCTCAACGCCTGCACTTTTACCAGGTGTGCCATTTATTTTGGTCCCCCTTTTTCCTGGCTTCAGGAGCCTCATCTTGTCTCATACTTTGGAGAAGATGTGTAAAGCTAATGTCAATCGCATTAGCGGATTCATTCAAGTTGGTGGTATCCTGGTCTTTGTCTACACCAGCATTGATACCTGGAAGCATTGAAAAAACTTTTTTGAGATCTAGAGGTGCAATACCACATTTTTAAAACCGGAAACGTGCTGTTTCTATTCACCCCGCAAATTTTCAATAACTGGCCTATGAAATGTAAAAATTTTTAGAAAACATTTGGTTAACAGTAGAACCAAGAACAACTATTACAATTTTATACTGATGTTCAACTTAGTCTTTACACTTATATAGGCATATATTTAAAGTATGTGTTTTTACTTACCAGGAAAGTTCAAAGTAGACAAAAAATCTTCAGAAAAGTACTTCTTCAAAAACGTGCTATCAAAATCAACAAACAGTATGGCCAACCAAACACAACATAATTTCCCTGTTGCCTTTGAGTGTTGCCAACTCAAAACCAATATCAGTTATAAATAATTTGCAGTCATTATATGTATATTTAGAGTAATATTATATGCAAGAAGTTTTGTTTCTATTCACCCCACTGTTTCTATTCACCCCATTTTACGGTTTCAACTGTCAGCAGTTTTACAATAAATAGTTTTTATTTTCAATAAGTTCATTTCAGCTCTAACTAAGTAGAGGGCGAAACCTCATTTAATACTGACTTTGAAAAATATTTTATACGGACTGATATTAGTATATCCCAACTGAGGATAAATGAAACAAGCCCTCCTATGAGCCATCGGCAGATTTTTGCTTTTTCTTGGAGCACTTTGGATCAGGGCATTTAACACGTTGAGGACGGCGCGGATTTTTGCTACCTATAAGCTTTTCAATTTTTCAGTAAAAAGTTATTTTTAACCACATGAAGTTTTTTTCATTTAACAAAACTGTGTTATAAGACAATAACTGATATAAGCCACCAGTAGTATACGCCGCCAGATGAACCATTCGCATGTGAGCCACCGGTGGTACACGCCGTCCTCAACTTATTAATGCTTTTTTCTCCATTCAACTGACATTTTGTTAGAATGGATAAAGATGAGCTAAGCATTGATTTTCAGGTGCAGCCTAATAATCAAAAATATTATTGTTTTGTTGTATGATACATTATTGTAGCTCCTTTCCAAAAAAAAAAAAAACTTTTTTACGTGACTCAATATTAATAAAAATACTATTTAGTGCATTGTAGAAACAGTACGTTCATGATTTTTAGACTTAATTGTAATTATTTTTGTTCTGGAAGAAACACTACAATGAAATCCCTTTACAACAAACTCTAAGGGATCTGGAAAATATTTCGTTAGAACGGAATACATGTCACTCGCATGACGTTTGAAAAGAGACTGAACATTCTTTTCGTCATAATGCATGCCTTGTTGTATCTTTAATCGGATATAACGAGGTTTCACTGTATATGCGAGGCAGAAGGTAAATTTTCGCATTTCTGAAAAAAGTATACTCTTAAGTCTCATTAAATACGCATAAACGTTTTTTAAAAACGTTATCTCATTTTCATTGATTTTGTGCTTTTACATTAACAAAAAAAAAAAAAAAGAGAGAGAAAAGAAAAAAGTAAAAATTAAATATGGCGAAGAAAAGAGAAAAAAAATAAAAATACACCCCTTTCGGTCTGAACTGCTTAAAAATCATATTAAGTTTAATGATGTTAATTTTCTATAAGATGTCGCTTTAAAGACTTGAAAAAAGAAATTTAACTATCCTGTGTCATGGGACCCTTGAGTGATCTCTGCGGAACCCCTGGGTTCCGCGGAGTACGATCTAAGAACGCTGAGTTAGAGCCTATTTTTATTCTTTTCCATTTTTTTGACGCATAAAGAAATTCTGAAATATTTTTACAGTTGACGCTCGATTATGGGCCGTGGTAGCCTAGTGGTTAGCACGTCGGACTTCCACCTGGAAGGTCGCGCGTTCGATACCCACTGAAGACCACCATGTATACTTGGGGATATGTGCATGTAAAATCCGTAGACCCCACTACCTCTCCCCGTGCGTAAGCAATCCTAAGGCCTCGGCTAACAGGTAGGGGTCTGGTGGAGAAAAGTTAACGCTCGATTTTATGAATCTCTATTTCTTGTACTGAAAGAATGTCTTTCGATTTTATGAACTCTCGATTTTGCAAACATTTTTCGTGGTCTGGAAGAGCTCATGAAATCGAAAATCAACAGTACATGTATTACGTACATGTACGTATTAAATGTAATCTGAAAGTTAGTCACACTTATTGTACGCTTTTGTAAAACTTTATTACCAAGTGTTCCTTTTTTTTTCGTATAATAAAAATAAAAAGTGTAAAACTCTTAAAGTGCCCTTTTTTTTGCGTGAAAACACAGCGCGAGATCCATGAATTGCGAGAAATGCAATCTTTCATACACTATTGTGCTCTAAACAGTGCAGCCGAAAATGAAACTCATTAAACTAAACTGAACTGAAATGGCAAAAAAAAAAAAAAAAAAATCTTTTGAAATAAGAGGCCTGGAGGTCAAAAATAATTTGAAGAAATATCATAAAAATATATGTGTGCCCTTGATATTGTTCTTTTTTCGAAAAAAAAAAGAGGAAAAAAAGAAGTATCAATTTTGGGATTTTAAAGCAAAGATGAAACGGATAGTGTGACACACTCAAGGGATTTGAAAAAGAAAAGTGTGAGGGGGTACACTGTACATGTGTCTGTTGAAATGCTTTTAGGGCATTACTTTAGAAATTCTTCACGTAATTTGTCTTTTCTTTAAACTGAAAAGAGTAAAAAAAAAAAAAAAAACGAAACAAAATACAGTAAACTTCCTATTGTCCGCTAGAGATTCTCACTTTTGGTAAGTCTAGAAAACCTAGGTCATTCAAGGGCACAGGAGCAGAAATTTTACCACATCATTACTTTAACCGAAATAAATATTCATCAAAAATATTTTTGTGCCGAAAACTGATGCGAAGAAAAGTGCAATTACGTAGAAAGGTTCACATTAAAAAAGACTGAAAGAAATTAAATTATTTAATAAATTTAATTACTTATAAATTTAAAAACTAACTAAATTTATTTTTAAAATTTCTTAAAAAAAGACTGTTTTTTCGAAAAACCGTAATTGTAGGTTCGTTGTTTTTGTTTCGTATTTTATACAATACAATACGGTACTGTTTAAATTAGTACATAATTAATCTTACCTACTTACGGTGAAGCCAACGTTTTCTTTATTGCTTTTCTGTTCTTTAGTGCATAAATTACCAATAACTTTTACTGTGCTGTACATATTTTCACTGCGTGTACCACGTTTTATGTACAATACCATCAAGTTTTAAGCAAGATGAAATGTTTCCTTTATTTTTAGACTTTTTTCAGATTACCCACAATTTTCACTATCCACGGAACTCAAGGCACCCGATCCCGCGGATTATCTGGAGTTTGCTGTATTGGTATACATTCAAACTCGTTTATAACGACGCCTCTTTTAACGATGCATCGGTTATAGCGTCAGTAAATTGGTGGCCAGCAGATCCCCATTGAAAATGTCGTTTAACTACCTTGTTTTTTTCGGCATAACTTAAAAGCCGACTCCATTTTAACGTCATTTTTTTCAACGCTATTATTTTTATTCTTATAGTTTTTTCAAGTAAAATTCTAAGAACAGCTTGAAAGTCATAAGTGGCAACCTGAAGTTATTACCATCTTATTTCGCTTAAGAATCTAGGTTGTTGCTGTCAGTTTTGATCTTGGTATGGATAGGGTTGTTAGATGTCTCTTTTTCACTAAGAGACTCTCATAGCATTTCACTACTCAATCTGTGTTCCGTTTTGGTAGTGTCTCCTTCGTAAACGCTCCGCTGAGCGGGTTAGAGCCATTTTTGAAACAAAAGCAAAGAGAAAAAAAGTAAATAATCCATTTTTGCGATTTGTAGAAAAACTCAAAAGCAGTCTCTCATTAATTGTTGGGTTAATACTCTGATTTTGCTTTTTAAATTACTTACTGTTCTGTCTCGTCGCTTTTTTCAAGCTCGTTTCTTTAGAACTGAAAAGGGGTCCTTTGTAATATCGAAGCATATGTCTGTCATTCTTATTGTGTCCTTTGAGGTACTTTTTTTCTTCAGCGAACAATGTTTATCCATTAGTTCAACTAAAATAAAAGTGTAAAAATGAAATTTTCTTCAAAAACGTGCAGAGTGAAAGTGGATTCATGTACTTATATTTAAGCATGAGTGTGTACCTAAAGTAGAACACTCGTATATTAAGTCTCTATACCACAACAGATCATCATTGAAAATAACGTTGTCATTTTTTCCGTGATTTCATTTCCGTTTTTATCGTTTTCCAAGTAAAATTATTTGAATTTAATTTGGATTATTAAACTCGGAAACTTAATGATTCACTGCAAATTGAATAAATAAATAAATAAGTGCTTTGTTGCACGAGAAAATGGTGTCCATTCACTAGCTACAAAAGATGACCGTTTTTTTTTTTTTGCTCTCTAAGTTACGTAAATTAGCATTATACTTTGTAGACAGCAAATAGGCACCTTTTTTTTAGTGCAACAGGGCCGGCGCTAGCACGAATGGCGCCCTGAGGCAACGAACTTTTTTCCGCCCCTACTATATATTATGAAGGAATAGGGATTAGAAATGATCGATATAAACTTTAATTGTATATATTTTAACTTTTAAAAATCTGAAGGAAAACAATCGCTGATCGAAATGGACTGAATAAGCAAAAATAAAAGAGAGAAAAAGCAATAGATTGCGGTTTGCTTGTCATAAAATAGAAAAGACACCTTCTGGAACTGCAAACATTTATAAAGCGCCCCGTCCGGATACATTGAAGCAGACTATCGCTGTGGAGAAAAAAGGATAATGTGCAAAACAAGAAATAACCCAATAAAAAATATATCCTTTCAACAAAGGAAAGAAAGAAACGGAAACGTGTTAAGATTTTCCTGATGTGTTTCTGTGTTTGATTTTATCAAAATTGTGTAATATATATTAATGCAAAAAGGAAATTAGATGCAGTTTTGATGCAACATTTGTAAAACTAAATAGTTTAAATATTATTTAATTTTTTTGAGATAAAAACTATTGTTTGTTACTTAAAAAGATGCAGTCAATATTTATGGCCAATGCGCCCTTAACAACGATGCGCCCTGAGGCGGGCGCCTCACCACCTCAGCCTAGCGCCGGCCCTGTGCAACATACCAGCAGATTTTTTGCTGTGTTCCGCAAGGTATGGATACATGTGAAAGAATAATTGGACTTAGCCATGAATCTCCAATTCTAATTTTCCGGTTCCTATATTGTAAAAACATAAATTTGAAAAAATAATTTTTGGAAAAAAATAGAACCGACTTCAGATTATAAATCGCGCAAAAAGGGAAAAATAAATGAATTCTTTAAACAACATCGAAACATTTTTTAAACAAAATTTTTGAAATCGGTGCAAAATTATGACGGTCCAATTATCATTGCACCGCATGTTGCTTTACATTGAAACTGTTTCAAACTCTAGAACACTTATATTTGTAATTGATTCATGATTACAAAAGTGATCATTAATTGAACCGACTTCAAAAATTATGTTTAAAAGACGTTTCGATGTTGTTTAAAGAATTCATTTATTTTCCCCTTTCTTGCGCGATTTATAATTTGAAGTCTGTTCTATTGTTTTCCAAAAATTATTATTTTTTTAATGTAAATACATTTTTAAAAAAAATCTATATCAAAGGGCAAACCTTCTGCGAGTGAATGGTACTAAAATGTAATGATTTTTATGATAAATTCCGTTTTGAAATCGATTTTGAAAAGTCACTAAAGCAAACAAACTGATTGGATTTTATTTTTTCAGTCAAATTCTTATTATAATTGCTTTTAATATTACTGCTGAATGGCAACAAATTCAAATCAAGCCAAGCCTTTCCAATTAAAAGGAAAATAATTATTTTCCACACATAACGTTTTTTCTAAAAAAACAAATGTAGTCAAATCGATATGCGATATTTGAGTTAGACGACCCTCCTTCGATTAAAGAAAAAATCTTCAAAATCGGTTCATTTAGCCAAAAGTTATGGATGAAACAACAAAATAATGACCACATTTCTGCCCATAACTTCTTTTTCTAATTATCGAATAGGGTCAAACGAAGGTACGGGACGACCTATGAGAAACCACCCTCGATCGACATACGTACAGTATGAATGTATAACTATCTCCTTTGTGAAGTCGGTTAAAAAAATTATGGTTTACGGTAAAAAATAAATGAAAATAGGGCATGTGGCACAAAAAAAAGTGCCAGTTTGCTAGTACAAAGGATGGTGTGCCTACTTTACTATATTATGGTGCAACATACGCAAGTCAGCAGTTTTACATGCATAAAAATCTTTTTAAAAAGTCCGTACTCTTAAGTTTGAATGATAAAAAAGGGTATCTCCGCGACAGTTCACTAGAAATTAGATCAAATTCAGAACATTTTGTGAGTTGGGGCAAAAAGTGCTACTGTTTCGGTTAATCTTTTTAATTTTCTTAAACAAGCCCGTCATTTGGGGAATCATCAGGGGGAATTCCCCCCCCCCCCCGACTTTTAGCAACACTGCATTTATATGTACGCATTTTGTTATTTTTTTACCTACTTATAATATTTATTGAATATATTTTAAAATTTCCTTTTTACTATCCATCCATGGAAAATTTTGAAGTAAAATTTGAAACACGTAATGAACATTAAAACATGACATAATATTACGTCGTCATTCTTCGAAAAAGCGAAGAAATGAAATGAAAAGAAAAGAATTTTTTTGATTCTGTAGAATATGAAACTCGTCCCAGGGAATTGAAGGCAGCCAGTTGGAAATCTCTTGAAAGAGGCCGTTTTCATATCGACAGTTCACGTTTAGTGGAAGATTCCCATATGTTGCTGTGGCAACCGGAGTTGGCCAACTCCCCATTTTGGCTTGAAGTTTCGGGAGACCTCGGGTCTGCAGGAGTCCGTGAATGGGAATGTAAACAAACGCATCACTCTTTCTCGGCGGAATGTCACGTGAAGATGGATGAATATGTCACGTGTGCTCTTTAAAACGACAAAGGAGCGGTTGGTGGTTCGAGCGCCTCAATACTGGCCGTAAAAAACACAAGTGCCTTCTATTGAATCTTTCGCAATCCGCTTTAGACGATTCAATATTACTGCGCCTTTGGCGGTAAGTCTTTCAATGACGCACTTCCCACACGTTCCGTAACTTTCAGATGTTGAAACAGCAGTGCGCCTTTTCCTTTTCTTCCATAACCATATGGCAGGATAAAAAATAATCCAAATATCTCAGAGGTGACCATTCAAGATTATTTTTGTAGCATTAAAGCTAAACGGCTTAACACTAGAACCGCCGAAGCGTTTCTTAACAATTTCGAAATTTTCAGTTTGCACCAAGTTGTTACTGATTAAAGTAAAACTTTTAGTTCAATTGACTCTTCCTACTTACTGTATTTTTGGAAAAGTCGATGCGAAAAAGTTGTGCTTCAATTAGAAACAGTTTGGTGCCAACTGAAAATATCGAAACGATCAAAATGATCGCTTCGATATTTTCAGTTGGCACCAAGCTGTTTCTAGTTAAAGCACAACAATAAGTATGGGACCGTTCATCAATGATGTCACGCTTTTTTCCCACATATTTGACACCCCTCCCCCTTTGTCACAAAATGTCACACTTTAAACGGACCCCCTCTCCCCCTTTGTCACATGTCACTCTATGTTGCATAAGCAGGAATGCCACACTTGTTACCCCCTCCCATCCCCTTCTCACACTTTGTCACAATTTCACGAATCCCCCCCCCCTCGACGCGTGACATCATTTATGAATGATCCCTAATGCTTCTGACGGAAGACTCATGCAACTTTTATAAATGCCAACTAACTAATTAAAATAAAAATTATTTTTTCCTCATTTTGTATGTTTATAAGGAGAGACGTTGAAGCTATCATAGTTTAAAAATGTGACTCCTAATATAAAAGAAGTACGGTAAAGCACCGTACGTACGTCTTTCAAGGGAGTACTATAAAAAGACTGGTATTTTAATTAACAATTTCGATTATTGCAAATAATGGAAAACCAATACTTTTAAGGCTCATAGGGATAGTTCCAGTTTATTACTGCATTATATTTAAAATGAAAACACTTTAAAAAAAGCTTAAAGGCAGTTTCAAACTGCTGTATGGTGTTTTTTTCTGTCATAGATCATAGTTTTTAGTGTGGAAATCGTAATATGCACCTTTTTTTCAAATATCAATTTTATATTTCAATGACAGTGATTTCTGACACGTTTTAGGTTTTTAAGAAACAGACAGACATATTAAAAAAACAAAAATCAGAAGAGGATTTGGAGAATGAATTTCTTATGCAAATTAATCTTAATATGAAATGATTTCTGAGAGACCTTTTCATTTTCCGCGATCTATCCTGCTCCTTCAAGAGCATCTATCCTGCTCTCTAGAGAAATGTTCCGTATTAGAGAAGGACATAGGGAATATGTTGACTGGAAAAGAAAATTTTGAAACTTGCGGAGCAATGAAACTGGCGTACAACCGAAATTTGGGTCAATGGTTACATGACGAAAATTGAGTTGATAGAGTCGAGCCCGTTTAATGGAAGAGCCGATTTGCCACGAAAAATTATTCTGATAAGCGGGATACTCCCTTATCCGGGACCACAGTAACAATATAGGGTCAATTGGGGTAATTGTAAACACTTTTCCAATGTTTCAACTTTTGATGCTTCCCTACCTCTTGAATTAATTGAGAGATAAAATTGTGAGCATTCTAGCCAATACTACGCTCCTCTTGCGTAAATGTGTACAAAACGTTTTACTTTATGACTATTTGTTAGCGAATGAAGTCGTGTAATGCATTTACCTCAGTCTCTGTGGTAAATGGAAACATGTAGGTATTTTCCCATGAGGTTGATGCAAATAGAAATCCATGGCATGCATAGACTGCTTGGAATCTTCCGAAGCTCTAGCGCAAAGGTCTTTAACCCTCTAATTCCCAACTCCGCCTCAAGGCGGACGACGATAACAAAACTTGGGCTTTAGACGGTTAAGTCAAATTTAAATAATTTAAAGGAAATGATTGAACAAAAATAACACTAAAAATTTCTTCCAAACTAATAACCAGAATGTAAGACAATGAAAGAAATGTATAGTTAAACATCTAATTTCCAACTCCGCCTCAAGGCGGACGACCATAACAAAACTTGGGCATTAGAGGGTTAGTCTGTGGCTCACGGACCGCTGAATAAGTTTTGAGTCGGCTGAGATCATTTAATACGAAATATTTTATACAAAATCAAGCAATGCTGTAAATTTATGTAAAATGAGTCCCGCAGTGGATCAGTTGGCTAAGCTCCGATCCCACAGAACACCGAAAGTGAAGCAGCACTGGCCGCGGTCATTGCTCGCTAGGGTGACCTCTCGCTACTGCTTACTCCGGGACCGTGTACGATAATGGGTAAGGCTCGACCGATGCATCGGCGCCGATTGTTCAACAAAGTTGCCATCGGCATCGGCGGCAGATGTTAACTTTAGAAAAACATCGGCCCATCGGCCGTAAAAAACATCTAAAAGCCGATGCAAGGCCGATGTTTTTCGCAGTGACCACTTTCCAGAAAACATTCTGTCTTTCAGTTTCTTTTTTTCTCCATAGCTCAATTTCTATTTCCATACAGAAACAGGCAGCACATAAGTTTAAAAAACAATACAAAAATAATGTCATTCTATAAAGTATTTGATAAAAAATTCGGAAAACTAGTTTAAGCGATCGCTGCCCGAAAACCTTCATTATTAAAATAGTTCTCTTTGAGCAGAGCAGCTCGCGAAATAGAATATGTTTAAGTAAAAGTCATAGAGGCGTCTTATGGGTGCTATTTACTTTTTGCACTAGGTTAGTTGCCTCATTTTTGTCCGTTTTTCTTTTAATAATGACTTAGTGCATTAGATGTCATTGTGCAATAATATTATTCCATCTGCTTTTAGTTTGTCATGTTTCTTATTATTCCGAAATTGTAAACAATAAAAAGTAAACTCAATCAAAGTACGATAATGATTTGAATTTTTACCAGCGTAAACATTTTCTCTTTGCGGTTTTTTTTTTTTTTTTGCTTCTTCGATCCCACGTGTTACAGTTTTTCTGCAATTGTGCAGCAATCTTGTTGCATCTGCTTTTAGTGTGCGGTTGTTCTCATTATTTCATTTTTAGTTTACAGCATAGAAAAAATTGGTCAAAAATAAGAAACACTTTCCAGTATAAATATTTATTGATCGGAATTTTATGTGTCCAAGTTCGACTTGCAATTTTTAAAAATTGAATTCTCAAAATGCGAGTTCGCGCGACAGGATTTAATAACATCTTAATAAAAATGCTAAAATTGCTTTATTTTCAAAAATTGATCAATGCATATAATTTTTTTCAAAACGCATCTTAACATTTTTTATACGATAATTATTTAAATTTTTCTCAGTTTATACTTCGTTTCTTTAGCGCATTTTTCTGGCTTTTTTGATGCCACGTGTTGGACAGTTGACAGTTTTTCTGCTATTGTACAACAATCTCGTTGCATCTGCTTTCAGTTTAGAATATTTCTTGTACAACATAGAACATATTGATAAAAATATGAATCAATTTTTCAGTATAAATAAATGTTTATTGATCGAAATTTTATGTGTTCAAGTTCGACTTGCAATTTTCAAAAATTTAATTCTTTAAAAACGAGTTTGGGATACAGGGTGGAACAATACCTTAATAAAAATGCTACAATTTCATTAATTTCAAAAATTGTCAACGTATATAAAAATATATATATTTTTTAAAAATACATCTTAATTTTTATAAACGATCAAGTGTTTTCAGAAGATTATTTGTCAACAGAAAACTGCGGGTGCTCAAAATATTGGTTTATTTCGGTGGCCTTACATTGCGCTCATGAAAATACAAAGAGCATGTCAAGTATTTCAGTGTAATTTTCAACTCATAAGAAAAAAAAATCTAATAAGATTAGTTCTTAAGACCCAGCATTCATTTGTAATGACAAAAAAATCTCACGTTTATGTTTTTAAAGCAATATTCAATATCTCTTGGTTATGAACAAGGGATATACTATACAAGGGATAATACTGCGAGCGAAATTTTTTAATATTTTATTTTTATTTCAGAAAAGAGCTTAAAATAAATTTTTTAATGAAAAATAAACATGTAATCGTACCCGCTTTTCTTTTAATAACGGGGGGGAGGGGGGATCATGAAAAAAATCTGAGAGGAGGGGGTTGACAGTTTCGTTAAAAATATAAACCCACATTATTTGTTAGTCTGTGTCATAACATCTGCATTCCTCTCCATGAAGAAAATAAAGGGAGCTGCACTTGGCATTTGCAGTGCAGGTGTTATAAAGAGAAAATGTTGAAGGATAAGGAATTAAACCCGAGCCGATCCAATAGTTGTTGAGTATTTTTTTTTTGCAAAGATTAAAAAAAAGAATTGAAAATTCTCTGATATAGCATTTTTTAATATTTTTAACCTCCAAATAGTTTCATAGGCGTAACTAGGGTTGGTGAAAGGGGGGGGGGGGCGGTCACCCTAAAAATGTACAGCCTAAACACCAATATGAAGTGTAAAAGAGTTTAAAATTTACTAGTCATAAATATTTGTCTCTAAAGATATACTCCTTGTTTATTTCAGGCATCTCCCGGTGGGGGGGCGGGTGCTACCCCCTCTGAGCAAGTCAACTCCTCAACTCCTCCCCCCCCCCCCGGCAAAAAATTCAGATCACAAGTTTTAAAAAAAGAAAGAAAAGAGAAATTACGGTTTTAAGACACTTTACTTTCAGAAACTTTCAGGGAAAAGGACATTGAACCCTATCACGAGCGACACCAAAAGTAACTTAAAAGATATAAGACTTTATTTTGAAAAAAATTGCGGGCGGAGAGTAACCAAACTCCTTTCTGTTTCCTCTAACATCACCAAAGTATCCCAAAATTGCATTGCTAGGAAGATTTCAAAAAGTTTACTGGGGAGAGCCCTCGAACCCTTGCCTCCAGAGTTAGCCTAAGATATAGATGTAAGACCAGTTACAAAAATTTAAGTTGCAGAAGCCCCAAATATCCACTCCTCTAACTTCACCAAAGATCTAAACATACATCTACAATATATACATCAAAAAGCTATCAGATATTATATATAAAAAAATTCATATTAACATCATTTCTAGTCATATATATATGTATATATAAAGGGTATGATTTTGAAGCATACACTGCCCTTCCTGATTCTTAACATGCTCCCCCTGCCCCGGAGCCAAGGCAGTATCCAGAATATGTTTTCGGGGGGGGGGGGGGCGCCCAGACTTAGACACACTTATGTTAAGCAAAGTTTCAGGGAGGAATATATGATACATTGCAAAAGATTTCTCGGGGGGCGTGGGTCCCTCTTCCCCTGTGGATACGGCCTTGATTCACAAAACCATTAAACATTCATTACTAGATCTATTAGTTTATTTTTTAAATCAAACGCAATAGAAAATTCAATATTTAGCGCTAAGCAATCTTCTATGTCCAAGCATTCATAATATTAAAACTGGGAAATAGTGGAATTTTAGAGAAAAAAATCCAAATTCCCCTACAAAAATGCTCATCCCCACAGTAAATTTCTGAAAGTTTTGTTAAATTTGTAGCAAAACATCTCAGAAGTGAAAGCGTCTGAATCAAATTTCCTTTTCTTTTTGGATGACGAACGTGCCCATCGCTGGAGTGCAAACATTATTATGTATCGGAAATAATTAAAAATTTATCTAAAATATAAATAATACTTGATTGTAAATTAAAATGCAGCATTAAACCGTAGCAGTGAGATTGGAAACGTTGAACGGATGACTTCCAGAGTCGTAATGCAATCAGTGATGGACCATAATAAGAAAAAAAAAAACGTTTAAAATATAAGAGATGAGAGAACATCTGTAAATGAGGATGAAATGCAAATACAGTTCATCGGTTTTCCAATCAGCTCATCTACAAAAAAGATTTTACCAAAATGGGTGTTTGGACAGGAAGTCATAAATAAATACAAACTGCTCTTTAAGTTTCTTGATGAGCATCCCTTCCTAGCTTGAGGGTTTAACCCATTAGGACAATTGTTGGCTAGGGGTCCTTCATTTTCAGACCCCAGCACTACAACACCGGTTTATCATAAAACAAAACTCCATCACAGTAGAGAATATTTTCCACGAAACTTATTACTTGTGCGATTGTATTCCCAAATTGCTGCCTTTGGGTAAAAAAGATATCAAGAAGGAAAGAAAACCCTCTGGAGTGATTGAAAGGATCTCTGTTTGTCTGTGTGGAGGTACGGTGATTGAAGCCACCTTTCGCTGTTACCCCCCCCCCCCCCCCAAGGTAATAAGGGGGTTGATTATAACCAGATGAAAAGTCCTCTTTATTATGAGTTGCATACTTTGGTCATGATCACAACCCCTCAGAGAAAGAGGAAATAAAATCATATGCATATGTGTTTAATTTTCTTAGGGGGGGAAAAAATATGTTCTTTGCAACGCCGTAGCCAGAAATTTTTTTGTGTGACTAAATAAGTAAATACCCAATAGGGGGGGTTGAACCCTAAACCCCCCCCCACCCGGTTACGCCTATGAATAGTTTAATTACTTTACTAGAATCGCGAGTGATTCTTTCAGTTTTAATTATTATGTAAACTTCCCCCAAACAATTTTGCGGTGCTTGAATAATGCATTTAATGCTTTTATAAACATAAAAATAAATAGTAAATGATTTAAATGACATTTTTGACAAGAATTCTACACGTTTTAATGGTTTAAACGACTTTTTTTTCCATCGGCCATCGGCCGATGGAAGATGAGCATAATCGGCAATCGGCCAACAATCGGCATCGGCCCATCGGCCAAAAAATGCCATCGGTCGAGCCCTAATAATGGGAGCTGGTGCACGTTAAATCCGTCTTGGCTCCAAATGCCATCCAACTTTTAAATATAATACCTCTGGGGTATTATATTTAATTACAATATTAACCTCCAATTTGTAAATATAATGCCTAGGGTTCGATCTCTCATCTGTGAGCTGGCTCAAAATGAGAAGGCTCCTCTGAGCCAAGTCGTACCTCCACTCTAGCGAAGGTCCCTGTCTGCCTTAATTCCCGGTCGCCCTGCAAGGGGAGCTTGGATTTCCAAGTAGCATTACCAACAACAACAATATTTGTGTAAAATAGGCACAAAAGTGTAATTTACATCAAAATATAATATTTATTGTCTTCCCAAAAGATTGGAAATACATTAAACTTAAGTGTTTACTATTGCTCTAGAGGTACAAAAAATATTGGGGTAACTGTAAACACTTAACTTGCTCATGAAAGATAAGAGGGAGGATGAAATTCATAACTCTGTTTTAAGCAACATTTCATATGACAAATAAAAATGGTTGAAAACGCTTACTCCGCGCTTCTAGATGAGCTAGAGAGGAAAATGTAAGATCACTATAAATTTTGTTAAACAACTTTATTCACAGGGTTATTTTCAAACAATGGGGACGCCTCCACAAGTTGTTTCGAAACTCTTTCAATGTCTTCCCTATTGCCAATTCATCACTCCCCAGCAGTTAAGTTTTCAAAACCACCACAAGCGTAGCTATGAAGCTTATTTACATTTACGGCCTGTTTAGTTACCCCGATTGACCCTACTTAATTTTAAGAAAGAAATTCGACTTGCCGGATTTTCGGATCTTTCATGCAGTGTCCGATCTGCTTCCGGGTGCTTATATAAAAATGGGGGTCGGACACCGGGTATCCGATGACTTCTAGGGGGTACTGGAGACGTTCTCCCGATGTCGGAGCGCCCTGCCGATATATCTTCCCAAAAGATTGGAAATACTTAAATGTTTACTAAGGATCTAGAATTTTGCTTTCGGGAAGGGACCAAGGTCAGAAAAAAGAATGTATTGATATTGAGTTTACTTGATATCCAGCTATTTGAAACCTGTGAATTCTATAGATATATTTTTAATCATCCCAAAAACTTCCAATGTGTAGTTCTTAATTTACATATATTTTTAAAAGAACATGCTAATAAAATTAAAAAAAAATCAAAGTTGAAATGCTGGATAACCGGATCTTTTGTGCAGTGGCCGGATTGGATTCTGGATATTTAAAAAAGCGGTCTGATGCCTTCTGGACCGGTCCCGTTTGTAAACTCCCAAATGGCATCCGATATCCGACCGATTTTTAAACTTCAGGTATCCGATCCGGCCACTGCACTAAAGATCTGGTGATTTGACATGTAAATTTTGATTCAAAATTTAATTATTTAGCATGTTTTGAAATTATATCTGGCGTTAAAAGCTTACTACGTATTTGGAAACTGTATGTATAAAATTTTCAGCCTTCAAATTTCAGAGCCGGTACTTGTCCGTCGAACAAGGGACGTCGGAGTCGGCCATTTTACCTTCCTCCTCCACAGCCCTGGTTATGAAAATGCGATATGCAATAGACTGTTGGCGACACATTGGCGGCCGAAACGACATTTGAAGTGTTTCAATGAGGATTCGCAATGCGACATTTTCTCAGAAATGTCTATTCCAAACCGCCAGAAACTCATTATCATCTTTTCATTCCATTTTGACGGCTCTTTTAAACTGAGTGTTCATTCAGAAAAAGACGAAAATTCTGTGAGTACTTTGAGAGAAAATTTCTTATCAGCATTTTATAGCGGAGCAGCAAGACTTTGTCCGGAGCTGGAGCGAAGACGGAGCGAAGAATGTTGTGGTGCTCTATATTTCTCTTTTTTTAAAAATTTAATTAATAAATTAAAAATAAACGAATGATGTGTTGTTTCTCCTTTATTTTGCGGAGCGTGCTTAATTTTTGAATTTTTTGTCTGCATAGTGCAAAAAACATTATATTAATTATAAATAAATATTCTATAAGTAACTTAAAATTTTTTACCACATATATAGGGGAGACCGGGGCACTCCCTTTAAACCTATATTAATCCATTTCCTTTTGTTCATATGAATTGTCATATGGTTGTTTATACCCAAAAATATCAATTGGTTGTTTATATAGCCAGATGTTTCTTCAAATATGTCTTCCAATATTTAATCATTAAATTTTAAAATTCACTGGTTTCAACTTATTTTCACTTAACAAAATTTCTTAGTTTCATTGGTTTTTTGTTTATTCTGATTTCCTTTAAAGTTTGGTAGTTTTATGTCATGAAAATGTTTGCAGTATGTTTTTTTAGACGAAAGCGCTATAAGAAAGTCATTTCAGTAAACAAAATTTAATTCATATTACTTTAATCTAGCTTGTTCCACTGTTCCCCGGAGTGGGGCACAGTGGACCACTTTGTTGAGTCCAAACAAATTATTTTTTTATTCATAATGCATTGCAGGTATTGTTGTCAAAAAGTTAGGACATGACAACAAAGGTTTAAAAAATGACTGCAATGTATGTTTCAAGTACAGGGTGGGTCAGAAGTAATGACCCGGTTTTGAAGGGTTTAAAAAGAAACAATACAGTTTGAGACTTGAAACTCTTTTTATTTTAAACTGTTTTTTCTCCCATTTTTTTACATTAAGTTTTGAATACGATTGCATCAAGATGGTGGCCTTCAGCAGCAATACACTGATGTAGTCTATTTCTGAAATTTTGGGAAACTTTCTGCACATTCAAATTTCAAGGGGCTCTGCGGATATTTCCTCCATATTTCGGTCCTTCAGCTCTTCTAAAGTCTGGGTTTTTCCAAACTTTCTTCTTTAAATAATCTTACATAAAAAAGCTTCCGCTAGGGACCGTAACATTACGCGGAATATTGAAATGCACACGAAGAACTCGAGCTCTCTGCGTGGAAGAATAGTCTGCATCAATGCATTGCGCTGAAGACCGCCCTCTTGCTAAAGTGGTATTCAAAACTTAATGTAAAAAATGGGATTATATACAGACCAAAGTAAAAAAGTTTCAAGTCTCAAACTGTATTAGTTTTTTCATAACCCTTCAAACCGGGTCATTTACTTCTGACCTACCCTGTACATAGCGGTTTTCCTTTTTCTGGAAAAAAAGTGCAAAAGTGATATACTGTTCTCCACTCTCCCTTACCTATCGATTAAACAACCAGAGTTGGAGCAAGTGTGTGGGAGTCGGGTGGAGCAACTCAAAAAAGTAGCTGCTCAAGATCTCTGTTGCTTATAAACTCACTTATAATGATATCGTATTTAACGACACATCTGTTATTCCGTCAATGTGGGGAGAGGAGAACGAAACATTCTTAATTACTCTGCCTTCATGCGCTCTAGAAAAAAAGAAAGGCGTTAATTTGCATCTATTAAAGTTTATTTTAAAATATTGAGATAAATCTTCGATAAGGGACCGTATACATATTAAAATGAGCACTACCAAAACTTAAATAGAATAGTATAGTTTTGACAACAGGGTATGAAATACTGCGGTTTCATTGAGATTTCTTACTTTTATTCAATAGATGGAATCTGTTATCCATATTATTTTTTCTTGGAAATATAATACAGCTTCTGATCGGAAATTTTTCAAATTTCAATTTTATAATTTATAAAAATATTAATTTATTATTTTCAGCCACACAAAATATGTTTTTATTGTTGGGTTTACTCGTAGTTTCATGTTAAAAAACAAACAGTGCCGTAACCATGTTAGTTTAGATATTATAAGCAAAAATATCAGAAAACGTTTTAACATTACGAAGTGGATTTTTCTTATTCGAATTTTGTAGCAACGGCTAAATCAAATGACACGAAAATTGGTTTAGAAGGTTAAATTTTGTGCTTGTTATAGTTTTGAACCTAATACAATGCCGTAGAAGGGGGAAAATCTTTTAAAATAGAACGCTTTTATCATAATAATTAATAAAACAATCTTTTTTTTACTGTAAATGTCAGGATGACGAATGACCCTCTATCAAACACCAAATTTACCAGTAATGTCACAATAATCAGTAAAAATATAAGTGTAACTGTTTTATTATTTTTTTAATCTATTTTTATACACATGGTGAAAAATAAAGTAGTTTTGCCGCCGGTGAATTAAAAACCGTTCACGTAAGAGGGGTATTCGTTTGGAAACAATAAACTACCAGGCAATTATAAACATGAAAAAAGGAATACTGTTCGAAAGTTTAATGAATGGGAAGTCGATGTGTTTAAACGTTAAATATTATTTTTCTCAATTTTTGAACATATTATGCATTGTAAATTTCCGACTTAGAACCGAGTTTGTAGTAAAAATAGTTTACCATAAAAGTAAAAATATTTCATAGGAGCGAACTTTATCGTCCGAGTCAACTAATAAAGCTTAAACTTAGTAACACCATTAAGATCCTATCCTGAGGATAAGAGTCTCTGACTGCTGTCATTAGTCCTTAGCATCAACTTCTCAATAACTGGAACACACTTACTGAACTAAATTCTTTAAAATCATAGCTGTTTTCTTTCCTTTCCTTTCTTTTAACAGTAGCTTTTTCCAATATTTGAAGAAAGAGTTTTATGTATAAAAGTTTGAAAAAGACAACAGTGCTGTAAAAACTTTTTGAAAAGTTCTCTGAATAAAAGTAATTATAATGTCAATATTGAACATTAAATAGAAGGCGTAGTGTAAATAAAATCTATTCGCGTCGGCCTGTATCCACATCTCCTCAAAAACGTCCTCAGACTGTCATCAGTGTATGTCAGTGGTCGAGATCCTCAAACTGTCATCAGTGTATGTCAGTGGTCGAGACCAGGCTTGGAGTCGATTACAAAGAAACGTAATCGATTACGATTACGATTACAAAAGGAGAAATTGAGAGATTATGATTACGATTACGATTGTAATCCTTTGCCAAAAAGTAATTACGATTACGGCAACGATTACAGTCGTTGAAAAATGTAATCGATTACGATTATGACATCCGATTACGATTTTGATTACGATTAGATTAGCATAAAATTATCATATATTATGCATACAACTCTCATTTTTACAATAGCGTCATAAATCAAAAGGTTATGATTTTTTATTACATTTTTGATTTAATAAGAGATAACTGAAATGATGATGAATGCAATTAATAATGAAATAATTTCAACATCACAGTTCTTGAATTATGACGTCGTTGCAGAAATGAGAAATTTGTAATATATATATATATATATATATATAAATCAGGAAAGGCACATTCAGAATTTTTCGAATATTTAAAACTCATGTGAGGGATAACTACATTGATCGTATTTAGTATATAAGCAAAGATGATGCACTAAATGTGTATAGTATATAATGCATAAGTGATTTACCTGGTTCATAGTTATTTTGTGTGCATTTTGTGTTATTATTGTATTTAATCAAAATTTTAGTTGGCCGCAACTTTTGAAAATGTAGTATACTTCTCCATTGTATTTATTTTCTAGTTTAAATTGTGCAAATATTTCACATAACACCAATTAGTTTACTGAAAATAATAATTTTGTATGATTCTTTATGAAATCACTTATAAGATGTGTATGAATTGTACGGGATAACAAAATATTCAGATAGTGTAAGAGATAAATAATCTTTCGAAAATAAATGCGGCATTTTAGAATAAGTTCAAAAAATTTGAACATGAACATTCAAATAACTCTTAGCAAAATTAGTAATCGTTAAAAAGTAATATGAAGAATAATTATAATACGAATGACTATAATATTTTAATATGATTTTTGTTTTTTTTTTTTTTTTTTTTTTTTTAACATGCACGAGCATATAATTTTTGTCCATGTAACTGTTTTAATAAAAAAAATAAAGTGCAAGTAATTTTACAACACAAATTTAACGTACAAGATTAAACTGAAATACAAAATTCTGTTGAGGTAATTCTAAGAAGAAAAAGATAATTAACTGTTTAAAATAATTCCTGAATATTAATTTATGCATGTAAAAAACAATTGGGAGAATGTCTGAACATAAATCACTTTTTCTTTTACATACCTATTAATTAAAAAGAATATTAGCATTAAAATATAAATAAATTTAAGATTTAAATGTACGTACTTTTTTAAATATTCGAAGAACATATTTTAAAAAATAATAATAATCACACGTACCAGGGTTAAGATTTCATGCATCTAAGCATAGAGCATCATATAACGCCTGCTCCTAAATTGCTGAAGCGTAAATGTGCTATTCTTTAGAAAATTTTTTCACTTCTGCCGTTAAATAAAGGAGAAAACGCAAAAGGCATTTCGTGTCTCTTTATGTGTGTAGGTGATAGTACTCTTTCCACTAGATTTTCGGGGGGCAGTCTGCTTCGATTATTGAAAGGGAAAATGGGGCGTCCATTCTTAGCTCCAGACTCTCGCCTATTGCCCAACCGTTTGAATATGTTTTGAAGGGGTAATTAAGGAAGCAAAATGACCGATGCATTTGGTCCTTCTATAGACAGACGCCTTCCGCTTTCTTATCTACCCCGAAATCTTTTTGACTTGCGGACAGATTACCGCTCTTTTACCGAAACTGGAGGACGCGAGGAGACCGGAGACCCCCCTGAGAGCCCCAAGGTGATGCGAGTGACGACTCTCTTTCTTCTCGGGCTCTCCAGCCATTCCCCGTGGAGAGTGGAGCCGCAATTAAGAATTCTGAGAGACCGCTACAAGCAGGACAACAAGCGCCTCTCTAGCAAACTATATGGTCCTGCCATCAAGGGTCTGCGACCGCCACACAGAACCTTTTATATTATGATCGCCCGTAGGTTACAAACCGCTTAGGATAGGACTTCAGTAATCAGTACACAGCTTGAATCCTTTTTCTTGTAAACTGATCTCTTCTATTCAATGGTAGTGCTAAAAATTTCAGCTTTCAGCAGGTCAAGACTACACGATTACAGGACCAGCAGATTACGGATTTTTTCCTTAAGATTACGATTAAAATTACAGGAGAAAAAGGATTACGGGATTACACAATTTCGATTATGATTATGAGAATATGCCATCGTCAGATTACGATTACGATTACGATTTTGTCAAAATGTAATCGATTACAGCCGATTACGATTACGTAATCGCGATTACTCCAAGCCTGGTCGAGACAAATAATATCGTATTATGAGGAAGCCAGTCTCATCCCTCGAGAACTTCACTCGGAAATTTCAGTAGAAAAGTGCATCGTTAAAATCCGTCTACGTAATGTCTGTCCGGACATCCAGGTCGTTTATGGACCGATATCCGGGTTGTTGAGCAGGCCCCCATTATGCACATACTTAAAATAGTATACTTAAAATAATATGCACATACTTAAAATAGTCGTTTCTGAAAAAACACATAGCGCCGTAATAGATAATATAAGCGAAAATTTCAAAAAAAGTTTCCTATTACGAGGTGGATTTTTTTTAATTGTGAAGTGTTAGGCATTGGATTAGTTGATTGTTATGTAATGAATTTTAATGTATTTACTTCATATTTATAACATCCTTTTCTAAGATATTTTAGTGAACCCTCTTAGTTAAACTTTGTTATAGCGTCATTCAAGGGACCGGAATATTCCTGACGCTATAAGCGATTACCATTACTATTCGTGGGCAAATGAAGGGATTGGAAATTCTTGACGCTATAAACAGAGTTGTCGCTATAAACAATGTCACTATAGCCAGGTTCAACGTTAAGTTCGTATAAAAATTCATGCCACAGGTTCATGGTGTACTTACTTTTGTTTATCTCTGTGTAGCGGGGCCATAGTTTCTCTTTTCATGCGTGTGACAAAAGGGTACCTTCGGTCACCTTCATGCCCGATTTGCAGCGGACACTATCCAGGCTCTTAAAACGCTGGAAATATAAAAGCCCTGACCACTCTTAAAATCTCTCTTCTCTCCTTTTATATTTTAGCTTCCAAGTACAGACGGAGACCAGGGCTCTCCATTACTGTTCCTTGTTCCTTTCAGGTACCTGTTCTTGGAAACCCACCCGCGTTTATGCCAATTTATTAAGCTCCATAGCTCCATATTAAGGGCAATAATCCCAATTATTTTCTATTGAACTTTTTTTAAAATCTTCTTTTACGTCATCTTTATTTTTGTGTGTGTGTGCCATGAACTACTCTTAGTATGAAATATTGTTTCCTTTATGATATGTACATTTTGGTCTGCACGAAGGAAATGACCAATGTGTGATAAGATTATTAGGTAGTTTAGTAATAACCTGTTAAAATGTCAATAAAATTAATTGGTTTTGTAAATCAGAGTGTATCTTATTTAATAGTCTTCCAGGTAATGTTAAGTAGGACCTGTTTTCCAAATATTAATTATACGGTCATGACCACCCCATATTAATCATTCCCCTCCTCCCCATTTTGTTCAAAACTAATATATGACAGAAGTAACGGCTAAAGCAAATGGCATAAAACTTGGTCTACAAAGTAAAATTTTAATGCTGATTACAAATCTGTGTTAAAAAAATGAAGGATATCCTTTGAAAATTTAAAGCTGATGTTCATTTAGATAAAAAGACGATCCCTTAACAAAATCTTACAGTTGGCATTTTATCCTGTACATTATTCCTGATAAGTTTACATAATTCATGCGTCTCTATTGTTGCTAAATTTCTTGCGTTCATTTCGTCAGTATGCGCCGATGCGAGCTGAGCATGTGCTGCTGAACATATAAAAACTGTGTTTCTGGATTTCTTTTAGCCAGTGTTGTATTTTGTATGGTTAGTTAGTTGTTAATATGTGTATGGTATGTTGGAATGGATTGTTAGTTGGTATGGTAAGACGTTATTTGACTTGGATTGTGTTGCTGTTGAATAAAATTGAATTGAATTATTCTATGCAGTCCACTAAGAATAGGGACGACACCTTTCCTTGTGATTTGGTCCGTGCGACAGGAATGTAAAATTGTTGGAAAAAACTGAATTGCACTTTATGAACTGTTTTCCACAATTCCGATGACGGAGAAGAAGGTTTATCTTACAAAGTCACAATGACGGAAATTGGGGCATTGACAGTGCTGAATAGAAAAAGAGGCATTCATGGCCCAAATCACAAAAATCGAGAGTTTTGTGAAATCTAAAGCTTCACCGGACATTAAAATGCTTCAATTGAAATAGTGTTCTTTGAGGAACCTAAGGAATAACTTTAGAAATGAAAGTTTTAGTATCATTGTAAATGGACGAGGATTTGGAGGAATTTGAAAAGACTGGCAGAAGTCGAGGATTATGCAGAAAATATTGAATTATGTATTCTTAATTTGTTAACAGTACAAAATGTTCCATTGAACAATTCGCTTATGGAAATGAACAGTGTCATATCTGCAAAAAATCGGGGGTTTTTTTTTTGGTTTTTATATCAAAATGTTCAGATTTTTGCGCTCTTTATATTGGGAATACTGCTGTGAGAAAATGTTCAAAAATTAAGGCTAGAGGCAAACTTTATTTTTTTGGTGCAATAGTGTAATAACTACTTTTTATAGTTATTTTTAATTTTCTTTGACATCATTAACATCCATCATGTGAGAGAAAACTAGAACAATAACTATTTTCTGTACAAAATTGATTATAATAATCATTGAAACAAATAAGGCAATTAAATAAAACAAATTGTAAAACGTTCAAACGCCTCTCTTGAAAAATGTCCATTTTGTAGATATTACGCTGTTTATTTCTATAAGCGAACGTTAGGTTCGTTAATCGGTCATAAATAATGCTAAAATCAAGTTACCTCTATTTCATTACCACAGGTTTCCGCAAAATATAGTGAATGGTAAACTTTTAAGTCGCGATTTATTACTTTAATAGATAGTAACAATGGACTGCCTGGTTCTCAAAAGTTGTATTAGTTGCAGTCTGCATTAATAAGAGCTGCAAAGCAGGTACAAAATATTGATGATTGGTATTCTTCTTGATTTGAAGCATTGAAGAATAGGTACTAAAATAAGCCATTGATTGTCCGAAGTCATACTTCGGAAATATTGATTGTAAATAAGATAACATGTGAAAGTCCTAAAGATTTACGTTATTTAACGCATAACTTTCTAAATAGTTAAATAGTTTAAGATCGTTAAAATGGTTAGATTTGCACATGAATGCTTTATTAGAAGCAATTTTAATGAATGTTATGCTTCAACAGCTGTATGAAGAATCTAGACAAGTATTTGGAAATGTATTTGAATTGCAATGACCTGCCAAGTTGGGAAAAATTTATTGAGTTTTTGTTAAAACGTATTCAAGCGCTTGAGAATGTTCAGCGTAGTGTTTCTGTTGGAAAAAATATACCAGAATGGGTACATAAACAAAAACGTTCTGTGCTACAAAATAATGTTCTTTGCCCCGTATATAACGATCTCCTCAAAAAACCAGTCCTGTTGTAAAAAGTTCCCCTCCAAAAAAAAACCATTACATTCTTATCCGCAAAAAAGAATCATTTCATGGTAAACCCCAAAACTCTCGGCCCTAAAAACTTATGGTATCCAATTTGTTCGCCAAGTATCTTCCTCTCCCTCTCCAAGGAAAAAACCTTGTCCGCAAAGACTATTGATACCCAATTTGGCTCGACAAACTAGCATCCTCCCTGTTTTCCTCCTATCAACACACACCTACTTTCACTTGAACCTCCCCCACCGCCAACTCATTACCAGTTTCATAGATCCTTGAAAATTTTTTCAATGCTGTTTGGCAGGAAGCTTAGCAATGAGAGTGGGTTGCTTGGTGAGCAAAAAGTTTCCTCTGGGGACAGGGAGGATGCTAGTTTGTCAGGCCAAATTGGTATCAATAGTCTTTGCGGACGAGGGTTTTTTGGAGAGGGAGAGGAAGATACTTGTGGGGCAAGTTGGATACCATAACTTTTTAAGCCGATTGTTTTGGAGTTTAGCATGAAACGGTTCTTTTTTACGGATAAGATTTTGAGGTTTTCTTGGCGGACAACTTTTTACAACCGGGTTGTTTGAACCTGTTTGAACCAGGGCTGTTACGACCCTTTGATTTATGAATTAAAATTAAAGGTTCGGTCTGTCAACTCTTTAGTTACGGGATTGAGTGGAGCGGGTTTAAAAGTGAAGAAAGAAATACAGATGATTATTTCTAATAAAAGTAAAAGTTATCAAAAGGCGATTGAAATGCTAGTAATTACTAAAATTACTGAATTGTCTTCTTAACCGCTTGATATTTCAGATCTTCGACTTCTACAGCATTTAATGTATGCTGATCCTAACTTTTTTAAACCACAACGCGCTCAAGTTTTGCTAGGTGGGGATGTATTTTATGAATTATTAAGACCGAGACGAACCTCGTTAACCTTATTAATTCGACCTTGTTAATTTGAAATAATATCAACATATGAAAAATATGTGGATTCAAGTTCACTTCTCACCGGAGACAGTCATTTAATAAATTGTCGTAGATCATTAGAACTAGCATCAAAAACAATTATTGTTTTGTAATGCTAAAACTATATATTGGATTTTTTAATTAATGTGTATGCATGCTTTTATAGCAAGTTTTAAGACGTTCTTTTGGTACGCGGAGAAATTGTACAAAAACTTCTTGGGACGCTGCGCTACCAGATCATATCCTTGCATTATGGACTCAATGGTATTCTGAAATTCTTAAATAGTCAAATCGAAATATTTCATAACTTGAAACTTCGAAACAAATTGTGAATAACATTCAAATCAGGTGGAGTGTTTAGTTTTTTAAAAATATAGTTTTGACGTTTAAGAGGTTTGAAAAATTATAAATTCTATTAACTATGTGAAAGACTCAACTAAATACATTTCAATGCTTTTGTAAATGCGTTGCCATTTATCAAAAGATAAATACGTGAACATTTTGAAAGAGTCTTCTACTTTTGTGAGGCCAAACGGGCGCTCCAAATGTGATAAAAGTGTTCCTTCTAAATTTAATAAATGATATAATTTGTGTTTAAAATCTGTTCTGTGAAATTCCCTTTCGATAAAGCTGTCGGAGAAAGTACTTCATCCGGGCTAGAGGTGCTTGTCAAATCGCAGAGACGGGACTCGATGAAATGGAAGCATTCAGGGAAAAGAAATATGGGCTCTTATCTTAATAACCGTCATCGCTCAGGATTTATGAAAACAGTTAAAAAACAAAATAACCAGCAGAAGGGGATGGCTCCCCCGCATCTTTAAGGTAGAACGGAAATAAATTTCCACTTTTGGGAGTTTCTTTGCTGATCCTTTTATCTGGAAGTTGTGTCGCCAGTTTTTCGGCATCTTATTTTGCCAAGATAGTAGCAATGGCTTGACGAAGAGTTGTGTGGTTATTTTTTAAAAGATGCATTTTTTTTCACCATCGCGGTTGTTGCGAGTCTTTCTTCAGTTTTTAAAGCAGATGTGCACTAGCTATGATTGTAGGGGGAAAATGATGTACTTTTTGGCATAAAAGTAACAAAAATCCAAATCAAGCCAATAGTTTCTATATGGTTGAACAAAATTGTAAAATTCTCCGTAATCTTTTCGAAAATATCCTCATGGAGGATAATATTATCCTAAAAGTTCATTACAAATATCATCGCCTTGCGCATTTTAGGTGCAAATAAGTAATTTCAAAAACCAAAGATCTTTGATGAATTTACACAATAAACAATATTTTAAACGTATTTTTTTAAAAATGATTACATCATCGGTCAGAAGTAAAGTGTTGTATATATACATATATATATGTATGTAATAAGTTCTACTAACTGAGTAGGAAAATAAAATTTTGTATATTTCTGTTAGTTTGCTTTGTACACTGCAAAAATTTTCGTATGTTGGCTCTAAAAAATGATTCCAGTTTGCTGGCTACAACGGAAGGGATTGTGCCATATACTTTGGTGCGACAACTAAGCACCAAAATATTGTAAAATGAAGCACAGTGAAGAAATTTCTTAGGTGCAACATGCGGAGAATTGTTTTAGTGTATCTTTAATAACGCCGATTTAACAGTAGCATGGTAAATCTGGCGGCAAGAAAAATAACATTCAACTTCACCTGCAATCATTCATGTCTTTTCAACACTATATTAATTGACGCACAAGTGAAAAATAATAGAAAAAGTGGCTAAGTGCGCATTTAAAAGTCTCTATCCCCCCCCCCCCCCCAAAAAAAAAAAAACATCACCGAGTTGATAATTGAAAGAAGAATTGGAGAAAGGGATGAGAGAAAGTGGGAGGGATATTAGTAGCGCGTGCTGTAACGAATCTGTCCCCGGGTGCCTACAATCCTCGAGCAGTCCCGATAGCGTTCCATTTATCGCCCCCAATTGGGCGTTTTGTTTCTTTTCTTACGGGTTACATATCTTTTTTTTCTCTCCAGAACTACAGATTTAAATTCGGGAACGACTCTAAAGAGACGAATATCCCTTACGGTTGCTGTTGGGTTTGTTCTCCAAATAAAAAATTTAACGAGATAAATCTTGGAAGCAAATATTGTAATGCTCTTGTTATACATTATTTCAAATGTAAAGAAACTATTAAATGTGTGAACGAACTGTTATGATAAACTTTTTGCTCTGTCAACTTTTTTGACTCTGCGTTTTCGTTAGGGTTTCTTCATTGTTGTGATCAAATTCATGTGTGAGTCAAGAAAATTATTTTTACCCATTATTTGGAGTGACATTTCAACTTATTATTTTATTTTATTTATTTATTTACTTATTTTTTTTTTTTTGGAGTATCAAGAAAGTGGATCGTCGTTAAATACCGCGATGTTTTGCTATGCTGATCACGAAATGTATTTTGAGTATTGGACTCTTATATTTTGATGCTTATAAGATAATGTTTTCTTTTTTTAAGCTTTCTAAAGGCCGTAACCTATTTTTTCTTTAGCCAATGATAGTAGTTTTGGAAATATATATATATTTTTTTGTTGCTGCATTTGGCAATAGTGGCAATGAACCTTGAGACTTGTAATTGTAAAGAAATGAAAGTTTTTCTTTATTCTTATGTAACTTGTACTTTATAAGCGGCTCATGAGGTGTGGGTAATGTAAAACAATAGAGAAAAGTTTATTTATTTTGTATATAAAAAATATTTCTTCAGCTTTAGAGTGCGGCATTGCTCACATTTCTCAAATTGACTATCTTCGTTAAACGGACATTTTGTCTCGGACTTCATACACACTGCATTATTTATTTCGTGTTCTCAAACCTAAATGTATGTTGTGTGCGTTTCACTTGCCTTGTATAAATAGTGTTTTAATTACTTTCCTGTTTTTCCATGAACTTTTTTTTACACTTATTCAAAATAAATATATCATTCCCTCTTTACGCGAGTCATTTTAATAAGGGTGGACTAATTGATTGTCTGACTTCATTTTTTTTTTTTTGGCTTAAATTCTAAGAAAATAAGAATTTTATTTTTGGCGTAATAGATAGCTTCCATTTTCTTTAGTGCCAGTAAGGTGGTGTAGTAGTTAGGCACTGTTCCCTTACGTCTAACTTCGCTGGTTCAAAACCGGCCCAAGTCGGTGATCTTCTCACCTAGTTTCTTCATGAGAGGGAAGCACCGGGGCACTGAAATTGCATTAGGAATTTAATTTAGGTGACAATATTCCAACCAAGCTTCTCGAGGGTTCTATAACATGCATCTAAATCATTCGTAATGGACACTGTCAGTTTTCTGCATCTCGACAAACCACCACCTTCGGTCGGTTTTGAACCGGGCAAAATTGTGCGTAAGAAGCTGTTGTCAAACCACTACGCCACCGTGCCGTCAGGGGTTTGAATGAACAATATTAAATCTATATTTTACCATGTAGAGCAAAACCAATGTGAGCTTACAAAATTCCTTTATAAAACTATACGACTAGAAAAAAACTCAAATGAATTCTAATCCGTAGTCTCTAAGAATTATAAGTTCAGGAAGAACTTAATGATCGTTCTTACTCTTTCATCCCATTCTTTATCGTAGTGGTTGCTTTTGAGGACTATTTTCTTCAAAGTTGGGAAGTTGTTTTTTTTCAAACAAAGAAGCATGATGTCTCTTCTGAATGAGATTTTATCTTAGAAATAATTTTTAACAAAAAATGATGGCACACAGGCAATAAAACTAAATCAAAACTGTCTACACGGTGCCATGAAAATGCACTTTTCATATTTTATGGCTTGAAAATATTGAGAACGAATGCTGCGGTATTAACAAAATGAATCCACAGTAAAATGCCGTTATTTTTCTCAAGATTTTGTATTTGAGCAACAGAAAACAAAATCATAAATGTTTGGAAGTATTTACAGCTATGTTTTAAATGACATTTAAAAATATGCTTTCTTCCTTTCTTCCGTGTTGGAGGATAAAAGCAAAGTGAAGGTAAAGAAATAGTTTATGCATTTCATTGATTAGTGGTTACATAGAAGGCATCTAGAGGAATTTCATTTGCATAATAACTTGAGCAAATGTATAATGATAATTTCGCTAATGAAATAATAATTATATTATCATGAGAACGTTTAACAGTAAAGTTTGATGTCAAAATAGTGGGAAAATAAATCACAATCGAGACGTCAAATAGCTTTAAAATGATTAGCAAAAATAGCTTTAAGATTTAGACGTTGAGCCCAACGATGGGCATAAAGAAGAGTTATACTCAAAAAATTCATTCGCTGCTGAAAATCCTCCGAGATAGTCATTCCAGTCTGAAATCACTTGAGCTGTTCATTGCATTCTGAAATCACTAATATTATAAATTTACTCGCATGACCACCGATTAAAGTAAAAATCGTCACATGTACCCTCATAGAAATGATTTATATAACTATGAAAATGAAGCAAAATCGTTTTTAGTTAATCCTTTTTAAGACGGTGGTAAGCATACTTACTAGCAAATGGATCAACTTATAAACGTTTATAGTAAGCTATTTAGAACCTTCCGATTTGCAGACATTTGTAAAGACTGGGAAGTATATTTAGCACCAAGTTCATCCATTTTTAAATGTGAGAGGCATACTCCCCTCACCCTTCTAGGGAAGATGGGGTGTAAAAGAGGGGGGGGGGGAGGGACGTCTGAACAGCATGTCCATTTGGTAATAACTTATATGAAGTTCGTTTTTGAAATTATGCTAGATTAAAAAAACTACTTTAATGTACCATTACTAGAAAAAAATGACCTTATGAAAGGTAAAATGGAGTTGGCCCAGTAGCCAAAAAAGGACTTCATGTTTGGGTCGATGTCGATCGCGTGTTCAAGTATCCTCCCATTTGAGCACCGTTTATTGTGTCTTTCATGAAGTGCCTAACCCATTTTGGGGATTAGATGCAGCGCTCGATTTAAAAGTGTTTCCTCGTCTAGTCGAAAGTAATTCCAACGAAACAAGGCTCCCAGCTTCGTTTCCTTTCTATCATTTTCCGTTAGTCTCCTTTCGATTTCCGCCCACACCCCCCCTTTCTTTCTGACAGCTCGAGGTTTCGAGAGGGGAAAAAAATCGACGAGAAAGATATCTGACGTGAAATCGATGCAAAGTAAAAGACGAAGACTGAAGGCGAGAGACGAGTATAAAAAAAAAATCTTTTGGATTGTGGACGAGCCTTAAGTCCCGCAGATTTCCCATGTGACACCCTTGCTCGCTTTCGGAGGAGATTTTCGATTATAGAAACCTGATTTTCGCTGTTTTAGGCTGCTTCTTTTCATCTCAATATTTCATAGAGTTTTGCATATTATTTTTCTTTTGCTCAGGAAAAAGTTCTTTCTGTTTTTGCGAGACGAACTATTTTTTCTTGCAAAAGAAACGCTCTAAAAACTTCGAATTGTCTCTGAGGTGAGCAAACTGAATTGAGGTTCTCTGTTATTCTGTAAAATTCTACCCTTTTTGTCTGTATTCAGTTTTAATGCTTTTTCCATGCAATATCACGAAGGAAATATCTTTTCAGAGACTCCTTTTAATTGGTAAATTTATTTATCTAACAATATTTACATACATTACTTAAAAAATGTATTGCATGCAATTTATAATATATATATATATATATATATACATATATATATATATACGAGAGGAAATTAGAAACTAAAGGGACTTTCGAGAAAATAGGTGTTTATTCTAAAGACAGAAAATAGAAATGTACATTATTTTCCCCCTTTTCCCAATATTTCAAAAAGTTTTTTTAATCCGTCGGAAAAAATGCGTTTGGATTGCTCCTGTGACCAATTTTGCACCCTATCAATGACTGTGTATCGGTTTGAAAATTTCTTCCAGTGTGCTGAGACCTTCTTTCAATGGTCCAAACATATGAAAATCGCTTGGACTGTATGGCGGGTGTTCCAGCCAGGTCCAGATTTGCCAAAATTTTCATGCCCAGGGCACTTTCAATATTTCCTGGCCCTTTCAATGATTTACTTACTCTATATATGTATTTTGTACATATCAGGGGCGTTCCTAACATGGTAGTCACCAGGGGATGTAATTTGTAGCCGTAACCCTTGCCCCTCCAAAAAAAAAGCGTTATTGTGTTGCATGAACTTGTACTTTATATTATTTACAATAGTGTAAATAAATAAATAAAAAATGAAAACAATAAAAAAATTTAAGAAATTTCATGTTATTTATTTGGTGTAAATTCCAGTAAAATACATTTATTTTCAGGATACTTTGTAATGGCATCAGTGAAAGCATTTGAAATAGCAATTGTATAATTCAAGTATACATATTTATCAAAAACTCTGTCCCATTTTGGGTGTCGTCATCCCCAACACACCCCAAAAGGATGTCAACCGCGGCAGACAACTCCCCCCCCCCGTAGTGACGCTACTGTGTATATTCATTTATGCAGCATGGGTGTGTGTGTGTGTGCTATGGTTCAATGAGAAATCGGTTATTATTAAGAATAACCTGCTATTATGAAAAGTTACCAGCAATTATTAAATTATTATTAATTAAAATGGTTATTTTATATTACAATTTTTTAAGAAGAAATGTAAATGGTGTTATGGAAAAATGTCCTGCCCCTTAGAAAGTTCCTGCCCAGGGCACGGGCCCCGGGTGCCCGTGCGATAGTCAGGGCCTGGTTCCAGCAATTTCTATCCCAACCCCTTTTCGGCCGACCTTTTGGTACAGTGTCCTCCTTGGTACAGATAGAAGTGCTGCAGAAGACTCTCATTCAGCTTTGGATACTAGCAAAGCTACCAAACCCTAGTACGGGAAATTACAAAAATACCTTTACTTTTTCACTTCTCCTGGTATATATATTTCTATATATATATATATATATATATATATATATATATATATATATATACAGTCAAACCTGTTTTTATGCGGTCTTTATCTTTCGCACTGTATGAATACAAGCGGTGTTGGCATTACTGATATAGTATACTGATATAATGTGTGTACTTATTGCGTCAGCCAATTTCAATGTTTTTCCCCAGGTATAATTTAGCTCTGACTATTCGAACTCCAATGTCGAGGGGTAAAACGATTTCTTTTGCTGAAAAAGGGGTAAGGAAAACAGATTTGCCTTGAAAATAGCATAGCATAACAATTCTGAAAGGAGTTTAAAATTTCAAAAAAAAAAAAAAAGGCTTCGATAATGTATGCCTGGCTATCAGGACGTATACAAGCAGATGATGAAACTTCGCAAAAATCTTATCAACGACTTCAGGGTAAAAAAAAAACAAAATCAACTCTGTCTTCAAGTGACGGAAGCGATTTTGAACCAGTTCTTAATTCCGAGAAGGATATTTAGATTGATCCATTTTTAAGTTATGACGCATAAGTGTATCCTTACCGAAGTGCAAACAACCCCTAAAACTGACCACCAAACTTGAGTTGTTGTAAAACTCTCCTTTTCTCAGTAATCTCACTTTTTCTGCTTACTTGAGTCTTGTCCCTTTTTCCGAGACCTACTCTCTGATAGCGAAAAGAAAGTGGAAGCCCTTCCGTTGATGAATGGGGGATCTTTTCAGTTTTGTTCGATCCGTCACAGAACGCTAAGCCTCGGAAAAAAGGCGCTAAAGAGACTTTCTCCACTCTTGTATCTGAGAGCTGATTAGCGGGGAATGGGATGCCACTTTGTCTTCATAAGAGTTTCCTGCAAGCGAATTCTTGGTTAACCCTGTCTGCAAATCAATGTTTGCCACTCATTGTAGCAACAAACTTTGTCTTTTTTATTATCACTGTTATTTAAAATTCGAATATCTGTAAAAAATGTACTCTTTTATTAAGATTTAGCGCTCATTGTGTCTTATTGAGGTAAAAAATGAAGCAACTGGGGCGGTCATTTTTTTGGGTGGCTCCGGACATCTGTGTAAATGCTCCTACTCCGAAAAGTTTTAAAATGGAACAATGTAATTTATAGCTTTTGTTTATTTTTTTAATATGATTTATGTACGAATATGTGTATAATTATATATATATATATGCTGTCCGTTCTCGAAACGCGCGCTTGGCGCCACTGCGCGGTTCCTCTTTAAAAGGGTGATAGGTTCAGTGGATGAGCACTTCTTAATCTTAAACGTGCACTTCCCCCTCCTTGATGGGGGGAAGGGGCATCACATAGTTTTTTTTCTCGGCCTTACTTTCAATTTTCAATTTGTACCCTGTTTCGTTTGATGCGAGTCAAAAAGTCTCTATTTATTCCTTTACATGCTTTGTTCAAGTAAAATGTAAAGCTTTTAGGAACGTTTTTATACAATGTTATAAAATTTTGTGACCAAAACGCGGAAAATGTTCTGTCAATGGCCTAACCAAAAATTTTTTTTAGCAGGGTTACTTGAATTACTCTGCTCCATATGCTCCGAAAAGTTTTTAGATGATCTTATTTACCACTTTTTTTAAAGTTAATTTCTTTCTTTAAGAGATAAAAAATAAAGTTTAAAAAAAAAACCGGGGCAGTGGAACACAACAATAGCTCCAGCTTGAAGCAAAATCTCGTTGTTCCACTACTCCGCGCGCCTCCTCTACGTTCCGCACCAGACCTCTGAAGTTTTTTTTTTTGGAGGGGAGAGGGCACTGTATATAGTTTTTCCATGTGGAAATTCCTCTTGTAGGGGGGGGGGGGGTGAAAGAAAAGAAAAATAACGTAATTTTCGGAGTAATAATCTGCCATCCCCTTGAAAATTCTGGTAATTTCAAGGAATTAAGATCCCCCTTTGCCAACACTATTTAATGCTTTCATGATTAAAATAATTTCGTTTTTCCCAAGACGCGTACATACTTCTCTTAAGCCGGGACAGAAGGGCCCGCGGGGGAGCTATTTTTAAGGTTTTAATAGTAATTCAAAAAATTAAAAAAGAACATTCCCTTTTTGTTCAAAAACATGGATAATTGTTCTTAAGTAAGCTTGAGTGCCCAAAACTGTTCTCAATATTAATTGCCTTAAGAAAGCATTTTGGGAATTTTTATATACAACTCACGTGCGAATGAAGTTTTGAAGAGGATTTATCTGAAAAACTAATAACGTTTAATTATTACTAATTTTTTACTATAATTTGAATAGTAGGATTTTTTAAAAAAGTTTAGCTTTTAAGCTATTTTCTCTGTAACATACTTAAAAAAAAGTTTTAATATACCTTTAAGCATTTGAAATACTTTATTACAAATAATTTTCTCAACTGACCAAGATCTTACGTTCTTCAGAAAAATTTCTTTCTAATGAAAATCATTATAAAAGGTAAATATGCTTAAAAATCGTGCTGTTTACATACTTCAACAACGATAATTGAATATTTCTTAAAATATCTATATTGTTTACAGAATTTCGTATTTACATTTTATTAAAAGTAAATAATATTCTTAATTGTTCTCAAAATTTCAACTTCTGGAGTACGTTCTCAAAATATTCTCGACTCACATCTCCAACTGAAACGATACTTGTTTTAGTTTCTAAAGCTTTGCGATTTGCATTTATGTTCCTTATTAGATACTACTTTTAGTTTCAAAATGCTTTTTTGCATTTATCTTTTTAATATACTTCTTTTAGCTTCTGAAGTCTTTAACTGCCGAATTGTGTTTGTGGTTTTTTTTAGATATTTTAGTTTCTAAAGCCTCCAAATACCGGTTTGCATTTAAGGTCGTTTTTAATATTATGTATATCGCCTCTGTTGCAGCTTTTATTCTTCCCGATAAACTTCGCAGCAATGTCAAAAATATCATTTCATGAAATAGTGAAGCTGCAAATATTTTGAAAAAATGGCTCCCAACTTTTGAACTTGTTTAGTGATCCATGGCGTATCCTACTCGAAATGACAGCGAACCAGAAATCCCAACTAATAAAGACGTGATCCAGGAAGGGGAGGTGAAATGTTGCAAAACAAACGAAAAGTCAATTGAGCGCGAGTCACGTGTTTTAGCTATTGCATCAAAGAACGTGAGCGGATTCTCCCATTCGACATCGAAATATATCTCCGATTTTCTTTCTCTCTCTCTCTGCAGGAAAGCATTTTTCATTGGACGTTGTTAATAACGTCCTTTTAATTGACTCTCAAATTCCAGGCAAAGCCGTAGAAAAACGTTTCAGTGATTGGTCTCGGTTTGCTAAAGTTGAAACCCTATTCGCCAACTAGATCAATTATTTTTGTGAAACTGGAAGCTGCATTCGGGACTGATAATATAGTTTTCAAAAGGGGGGGTTCATTCCACGCAAGGCAGACATGACAAAGCAGACCTTTTTTTTTACTAAATATTAAAATAGCTAAAATATTTTTAATCTGCTTATTTATATTCATGCAAAATTTACAAATAGTGGGTGAATAACGACGTAAAAACATGCCAATTTTTTATCATATCAATTATCATCTATATATAAAACATGAATGATGCATGTTTTCATAGAATTCAAATTGCTTATATCATAGACTCAAATTCTTCTACCATTTTTAAAGTATTGATGCACACCGTCATTCTTTCGTTACTTCATTATTTAATACATAAAAAAAAGTCTGAAAAAAAGACTTCGGAATTAACCAAGGTGTAAAGCATATCCAAAATGTGTACAAACAAATAGAGTTCTTCATTTTTAATAGTTTTATTTCTCTACATTATCGGTTTCTCATTCAATAGAGAACAAATTTTCCGGAATGTTCGTGATCATCGTTATCTCGGATATCTGAATTTCTCGGAATGGCTAAAAGACATCGTTGATCGATAGTTTGTAAAATAAGAATTTCTGGAATAAATAATAGGCATTTGAAAATAATAGTAAGGAAATGCTTATAAATTTAGAAAGATTTATAGCAATATACAGGGTGTCTATAAAAGAATGTCCTAATTTCAGTAGTATACTATAGTAGTTTAATTTAGACTATTTGCAACAAATCATGCATCAAATTGAAGGTAAACTAACCTAGTTTCTCCTACAAATGTTCAATATATGCACCTTTAGTTACTTAACCTATTGTCCAATTCTTCCCATATTTCGATTAACAAGTCCGGTGTAATGGAAGCAATAGCCTCTTCAATTCTGTGTCTCAACTCTGTCAAATCATTAGGTAACGGCGGAACGTAGACAAGGGGTATCACATTTAAACTTTAAACGAAACACACATTAAACTGAAATCACAGATTGAATTTTAGCAAATTGCAGAACACAAAATGGTTTACGCTCAGGAGTATGTGGCGCTGTCAGCCAGAAAACACCAAAGATTCGCGCATGCGCTTATCTAAAACTGTTTGAGTTACTCTTTAATTGTGACCTTGAACCAGCATACAACGCTTATAGTTGATGCTATTCAAATTTATAACTGGACATTCTTTTATGGTCACCCTGTATGCATTTTGTGACCAAAAAATACGATGGCTAATTTTTTATTAAAAAAAGTAATAAGGTTACATAGAATCTGATTTAATCTCCTGACTAGCAATGTAGTAAAGCATACTTGCAAAGTTCTGTCCTTGACTAGCAATGCATTTATCCCAACGTTGACTCCATGACTGGAAGCATTTCTGGAAGGCGTCTTTCGGAAGGGCTTTCAGCTACTTGTGGTACTCTCAATGTCAGAAATGGTGTCGAAACGTTTTCCTTTAAGAACAGTTTTAATTTTTGGGAAGAGCCAGAAGTCGCATGGTGCTAAATCCGGTGATTATGGCGGATGTGGACAGACAGGAACACTTTTTCCGGCCAAAAACTCGCGAATGAGAAGCGAGGTGTGACACGGCTTGTTGTCGTAAGGAAGAAGAAAGCCATTGGCCCATTTTTCTGGCCGCTTTCTTCGTACGTAGTTTCGCAAACGTTGCAGTACGCCCTTATAAAATTCAGAGTTTACAGTTGTTCCCCTTGAACGAACTCTGATCCCACTATGTCCTCACTATAAAAAAAAAACAACGAGCTTGACCTTGATGTTGGATTTTGACTGACATGCCTTTTTAGGGCGAGGCGATGAACTTTTTTTCCGTTGGGTCACAGGGTCCTAACCATAGACCCAACTTTCATCTCCAGTTACAATTTTGGCCATGAAATCGAGATCTGCATAAGACGATCCTCCAACTCCGTGCAAACTGATACGCGATTTTCCTTCTCCTTCTGTTCATCATTCAAAAGTCTGGAAACAAATTTTGCATTCAATCATCTCATTTGCAACTCATCAGTTAAAATGCTTTGAACGGAACCGTACGAGATGTTAAGGTCTTCCGATAGCTCTCGAATAGTTTAAACGAATCACTGTTTCCACTCTTTGCACATTTTCATCTGTTTCTGAGGTTACTGCACGTCCCGCAGGCTGCTCGTTTTCAACAGACTCATTTTCGTTTTTAAATCGGTCATACCACTTGTACACAGTCTTCAGACCTTCAGAGTTACCACATTATCGCCGTACACCGATTTTAACATTTCGTGAGCTTCTTTGGCATACTTTTGCAACTTAAAACAAAACTTAATGCGCTGTTTGAAATCCATGTTGTGCGACAGACTCAATAAACTCAACCTAGCTCTAGCAGCTGACTGACAAGTGTTACATGCCACTTCGTTGGCGATTCTGTGACAAAAGCATTACGATGTGCGTTTCATGTCCTTCTAGCGCAAGTGGTTAAGAAGATAATCCTGTCTTGGTCAGGTAAACGGCAGTATCTAGATAATTTCGATTCTCGGCTTTTTGTAGTTTTGGTATCTATTTCACTTCAATTTTATTGAACAAAGATGTTTATTTGATTTGCACTAAAAAAAATATTTTTTTATGCAGTTACAATTAGCAGTGATTGCTTTTAACGCTACGTTATGCAGGTGACCGTTCCGTTGGCGGTCGAAAATTGCGGAATCACAACCAAAACTCACGCCTATCCAGAAAAACCGGTTTTCCCACTTTCTTTATTAGTTGAAAGTCAACTCATTCCAACCATTCTTGCTCTTTCGAAGTAATTTACTGTCCTTACTTTAAACACACAAAGTGTGAAAAATTATTAATTATTTTAATGGGACTAATTGTTTCCTAAAATGGATGTAAGCTCTGTATGATGATCGCAAATTTTCTCTTGTCGCTTATTCAATGTCAGAAGACTCGGAGCAGAAGCAAGAACTTCCGTCTACTTCACTCTAGCCAAAATCCTATGCAGGCGGATAAAGTTTTGCTTCTCAATGCAAAAAATCGTATTAGTCACTCATATGGAGCAGCATATGAAAAAGAAGAAATGCCGAACTCAGGCTCAACGCATTGCTTGGGACGCAAAAAGTTTATAGCTTCGGGCACTTTTCAATTCAGATACCTGCAAATTGAGCTGTTGCAAAGTGATTTCCCTCGAAGAAAGAATGAAAATTCTCGATGACTTCAAAAAAATGCCCAGCCACGAGAAAAAATGCTGCGTCTTTCAGAGTACAAAAAGTGGCTGTAAAAAGAAAGACCACCTGAACGCTCCGTACTTTAAATCACGGAGCGTTCGTACTTGAAAGAATACTTTGAAGTATTCGTTCAAGAAGTACTGAAGGGTACTTTGAGGTATTCGTTCCAAATCTCGAGTAGAACCTACCGTGTCTGTAAAGTTTTTCTCTTAAGCACCTACGGATTCCACCTGAAAAATAAGTGGATTGCAACTGCAATCAAGACATCTAAAGTAGACTTGACGTTCCTCGCATTGCGTCCGCCAAACTCTTCGGAACATAATTGAGAGGATGCCTATACGGAACCACATTTTGTCACTCAATCAATGCCACAAGTCATTATAGAAAGTACACGCTCCGAAACGACTCTACCTTCGGAGCGAATTTACAGTAGACTCCATACAAAAGTATTATAAGGAAAAAAACACAGACAACCCCTGAAGTTACAAGATTTATCTAAATTAGGTAACTAACATGAACATTTGTTTTGACAAACTTGGAGGGGAACAATGTTCAACCTGTTTAGAATACGAACATCAAAATCATTCTAACCATGCTACCACTCCCAAGCAGACTGATTCCTACTGCACTGTATGCAAGTCATGGAAAACTCATCCGCATAAAACCAAAGATGCCCGGGATCGTTGAAAGATAGATGCTGAAAAGACTTCTGACCGATATCACGTCATTCGCAGCGTCGACTTGCAGAAGGTCATAATGCTACCCCGAATTCCTGGTCACAAATTAGTCTGCTTCACGAAAAAGATTAATTCTTTTCAGGAGATCTTTCCCGCAGTCGGCGATTACAGGAAGAATCAAAATGTAGCCGACACAAAAAGGAACAACATCTCAGGGATCTTGCAGGAAGCTGTCGCTGGGCAAACGGCCGAAGAAATTGCCTCTTCCTCGTCAAGGTCTTGGAGCTGGAGAGAGACAACAGAACGGTCATCTACTGGCTTCACAATTGTACGGCTTAAAATAAAAATTGGTGCCCATGTTTCACTATGACTGCCCTGGTAAACAATAGGAAGCTAAGCGCAGAGACAATTTCCTTCAGATATTTTGAACCGATGCACGCTTTCGTAAGTGCTGAGTCCGTTCCCCGGGGCGCATAGAACAGATGAGAGTACTGTTTTTGATTTCGACGGTTTTGAAGAAATTATTGCTTCCTCCAACAACAGAAAGATGACCGTCATCAGCATAAATGCAGGGGAATTCCGGGATTTCCCTGCAGGACAATCCTAATGGAAACTGTAATCCCAAGTACAAACCGTACTTCGAAGACATCGTTGAAATTGGGTTCTGCCGAGGTTCCCGGGATCTTTTCTGGAAGTGGATCATAAACAGCAGCAGTTCAAGGAATTCTTCAAATATTTCCAAAGCTCATTTTTTGTAGATACATTTTGTGTAGGTTGTGTTAACCTGCCCACAGGAGAATATTAGCTTTATTTTAATGAAATCATTTCAAACAGTAAAAAGCGATGTTAACAGTCGTAAAGTCAAAACAAAACTTTGTTACTTACAGGCTCCAGAGAAAAAAAATGTGAAAGTTTATTGTTCTTGCACATTATTTAAAATAACGTTTTCAGTCTTATTCAGATGTTTATTCCTTGAAGCGGGTACATTAATATTTTTTTATAAGACTATTTTTTTAAATTGAAAATTTTAGGGGGAAAAATGACCGACACACAACTGAGATACCTCTGAAAGGTGACGCAGAGCTGCAAGTAAAATAACAATATTTATGTAGTTTCAGTCGGGATTTTTGAAAATCGACGTACAACTGAGAGAGACGCAACAATGAAAGTTAAACAACAATGTTTGTATAGTTTCGTCGAGACTTTTGAAAATGAGAAGGAAGTATTAAAGAGATGTGTAGAAAAATGAAAAAGTTGCATCGTTAAATGAGATCCTGTAGGAGGTAAGCTTATGTGCCATTTGAAGAGGAAGATGCGACGGACTAGAGTAGAGAGCCATTTTCCCTTTCCAGCTGCGGGAGTCGCTTTGAATTACTTTTCCCCCGTGTTTTATCTCGGTTCGGAATCGTTGCCGACATCGATCGGTTTCGATTTTAGAGCACGCGAGGGGAGCAATAAAGTTCCGAAGAGTCTCTCTTCGGCCCCCGAGTTCCGAGGCAGGATCCTTTTAGTTGCATTTTCTTTCTACGCAACAATGAATGCTCGGAACTCGGTGTCTGTGCCGGACTCCAGAGGAAGCGAATTTCACGGTCCCATTTTTGCGCGAAGCATTCTTATTCAAAACAATTTTCGAAACATCATCCATTTCTCGACGTTTTCGATCGAGTTAGCTTTTGAACTTGCTTAAAAGCTGGTACAGATCTATCTAATGCACTTTTAAATTGAATTATTTAATGAAGCAATATTTTGTTAATAATCAGTTGACTGAGCTAAATATCTTCATTTTTATTTTCTCTTTTTTTAGTGTTACTTAAGGTATTTTTTTAAAGAAAGGCTTTATAATCAATTCCTATTCAAAGCGATTTTCAAATCATCACGAACTTAAAATGCCTTAGTTGTTGCGAGTTTGGAATTTGTTTTAAAATTGCTAAAACTGACGGGATATAACTTTTGCATTCTTGAAAAGAGCTATTGCATATATGTTTTTATAAGCGTAATTGGAACTAAAATATTTTTATTTTTCTTTGCTCTTTTGCGTAATTTAATATATAATAATTTTTATACTAACTCAGTGCGCGACAGCCCATTGGGGGTAATGGCCTACTGTGCCCATCCCAGCTTTCGAGACCTAGGGCCCTGGGGTGCAGGCGTAGATATTCCGGTCAAGTGGTCGGATTAACGCGAAATCCCTAGTGTTAGTTCACAAGCATGCTTGGTCCTCATTTTATCGACCCCACTAAAGGGATGAAAGGCTGAGTCGACCCTGCCCAGCCCGGGAATCGAACCCCGGACCTGTGGCATGGTAGCACGGGCGGCTACCGCTCAGCCACTGGGCCTAATAGTTTTTATAACAGGAGTTTTACGATGAATCCCTGTTCAAAAAAAATTTCAAAACGCTCACCAATTTCTGAACATTATGCAAGTTGTTGCAAGTTTGGAACTTGTTAAAAAGCTGGTAAAATACCCCGGATATATTTATCAAACTTTTAAGAGAATTATTTAATGCAGATTTCAAATAAGCATTAATGAAACTAAAACCTTTTCGTTTTTATTTTCTTGCCTTAAGACATAGTTTTGTGAGAAGACATTTTTACTAGATTCTTATTCAAAGCGATTTCCAAAACATCACCAATTTCTTAAAATTTCCAACCCCGTTAATTGCTGCAAACTTGGATTTTGTTTAAAAGCTGGTAAAATGGTCCAGGCATACTTTTCGCACGCTTCAAAAAAGCTATCGACTACATATTTTTACTAAGCATTAATAGAACTGAAAATATATGTACTTTTCTTTTCATATGCTGTTGCAAGTCAAGGAGAACATCACTCCGGAAAATCGACAGACAAATCCATTGTTTACTAAATCTAGCATGACGTCGACTGTTTTTCAAAATAGCTCCAAATTGTATTTTGTTTGAATCTCATTTTTTTCGGGACTTCAGTTGAGAAGGTTTTCAAAATAAGTGCCATTAAAATTTTTAACATTAATTTGTTTACGAAGTTAAATTTTTCTGATCAGCGTAATGTTTAAATGTTCTAGCCACACAGTTTCACAGTTTTGTTTCTGTATAGTTGAAAATTGATTATTTGTTAGTTTTTAAACTGTTAAATAAAAATCTTTCCATATTTGATTGTAATATAATACTTGATTGTAATATATTAAATAATTACAATTAGGAATACAACATTTCTAGGGGGGGGGGTGGAAATACGGACATATTCTACTGCACTCGTAAAAATGAAAAATTGAAACTCAAGGGACTCTCTAAAAGTTAAATAAAAATTTATAATTTGGATTAAAAATTCTAACTTTTTTTTTGAAATGTTCAGTATAACTCTCGAGTCATTCGCAAAATAGAAAATTTTGATTTTTACATGAAAAAAGATTTTTTTAATTCCATTATTTCTTTGTTCGCTCAAAAATGAAAATAATACAATTATATATCTTCAGTTTAGTTCTTTTCTTATTTTGAGGTTTATTCATTACGTTTTTGTGTTTTAGTTCTTAGTAGTTTAAAAATAAGGAGAAGACGGTGTAAGAGGCAAGGTTAGAAAAACACCTTAAATTGGAAATTTAAAATCTTAATGAATAAGTAAGGTTAACTTTAATAGGTTTCATTTATCACCTATAGTTTACTTACTAACTTTTCACAGCTTTTCCAGTCGTTCTACTTCCTGGCAAAATACCTTTCTGCGAACTTTACCTAAAATAAAACCGAACATAAATACCCAAAAATAAATAAGTAAATAAATAAAACAAAATAATGAAAATAATTAAGATAAATAACTGTGTTGCATAATAACCTTATTTATATGTCATTTAAGACCACAAGCATGAAGAGTCATTTAAGTTCTTAACTATCTTCTTTATTGATGAATTCCAGGCTTGTGTCTTAGAACTCTATTTTTTATGGGATAATAAGAGACTTTTCTTATTACTCCATACTAACATAATATCTTATTTATCTCAATGCAGAAAAGTAATATTTGGTACAAGTAGGGTAAAAGCTAAAATTAATTTCAAATTGGTTAGGGAAGATTAAAATGTGTATTTACTCATTCTTTTAGATATCAATGCAAGTTCATTTTTTCTTATTTTTCACAGGGACTTTGACAAACATTTTTTTTTTTAAACATCGGGTAAAAAAATCTTATTTTTCACGTCTTTTATATTTTATAAAAAAGAATAAGACTACATTTACTGATTGAATTGCATAAAATAAAGAAGAAGTAATGATATTTGGATATTATATGAATTTTAAAGTTATATTAATTTTCACTAATAATTTATGTTTATCGTGTTTTGCTGATATTGTATTGTCAAAACTGAATCCTATTTTCAACCATGTCATCAAAAAGTAGTTTGCGTTTAGAGACTATTTATTTCTTTCAGGTGATTTTGTGGTCCTGTGATTCCTTTCATATATGGTATTCTCTTTCTGGATAGATCCGTTCCTTTAGTAAGAAGGTAAGAAATAAATTCACCCAATATGTAATTATGAATACATTTTTTTTAAACTACTAAACGCAATTTTATTTAACACAAAAATAAAACACCGCACCTCTTTTTTATGAAAAAGGGGGTGGGTGGGATTTATTTCTGTTTGAGTTTTATGTGACTCGAAAAGCTATCCCGAAAATCGGCTTCATTAGTAATTAATAGTATTGGTCACGCAGTGATCGAAATCCTCCCTATGTTAAAAACTATAATACGTGAGGCGCTTAGTATTATCGAAAAGTAGCGAATAAGCAAAGAGAGATGTTGTTTTACTACCAGTATCTGTCACATTTAAGGACTGTAGCACGGTAGAAAATTCAATCCAGCTTTAAAGGAACCACCATTTTAAAATATATATTACTTTTTCAAACCATTGAGTAAAACGAACGAATAAATATTATCATCTTTAAAATAATAAGACTTTATGCTTTGATAAGTCTTCATGTATAGTTGAAACACATAAAATCTGCACTTCATGTTGATTTAGCAATTGTTCCCTTCTAAGATCCTAATCATAAACATGTATTTCAGACAATAACATCTTTAAAATGTATCGACATAATTTTTGCCTTGTTTTACTAAATATCTGTATGGTTGACGTGAAAAATTAACAACCCAAACCTATATTGTTGCATCGATACAGAATTAAAACAATCTAAAAGCAAGATCACAGGGCATGATTTTGCAAATGAAGTGTATAAAAATATTTTATTGTAGCGCAGATACTTTTCGGCATTAAATAGCGACCCTTAGTAGTTGTTTTTATTTGGTCGATGTTTCAGACCTTTAAATTGGAATTTTGTATGCTGTAAGTACGGTTTATGTACAAGATTTCCCTTATTTTATCGTCAAAATATAGCTTTTTTTTCTTCCTTCTAATGTTAAGATGTGCCATCAATATTACGTTCGTACGTACCCGTATTTTTCAAATACATTAAAGTTAGTTTATTGCCATAAAAACATTGCCCCCGTAGCATGTGTATATGTTTAGTACTTTTTTGCCGAATAGAGTTTTATTGGACATTTCCTTGGACTGTAAAATGGAAATGAAATCAAACTCTTCTTTTCCAGAAAAAGAATGCCTGCAAATCGATTTTCAATATTTTCTCGGTTTTTTTCCTTCGAATTTTATGTAGGCTGAGTTGCTCTTGAGAAGCCTGAAGTTTTGGGCTTCGAACTATATATAAAAAAGTCGAGAGTTACTTCGCGCTCGTGAAATTTGCTGAACATAAATTGTTCGAATTAGCAAATCTTTTCGCATACTTTATGCTGTTTCCGGGTGCTATACAATGAAATCGGCTTGAAAGAAAAACCCTACTTTTTTATATATTTCCATAGAAAACAAATCGATGTATCTCGATAACGCGTCACCTCTTTATGCGTCTCTCTGAGCTCTACGTCGATTTCCAAAAGTCTCGGGAAAATGAGAGAGATAAATACCTGGGAAAATAAGAAAGCACGCAAGTCGCGTACATTTTATTTTATTTTAACTTTATATCTCTTAACATTGTTTTCATGGAGCTGCTAATCGTTTTCCATTTTCTGCTATATCTGTTTTCAAATACATTTTGATACATAATTTCTGAAATTGAGAAGCGCACATCTCTTTTGGACTTTTCCGGGTGCTTCGCGACATGAAAGGGAAGTGGCAAGACAAATCAGAAACAGATTAAGATAAGATCAGACTGCATTTGACTGTAAAGTACTATGATAGTTTCATTTTGCTGTGTATCATTAATTACACTGCGTGACATGATTTCGTTACCTGCAAAACGGATAGCTGTAATAGACTTCTGTAAGTTAGGGTGTTGTACCTTGCGACACTTTTCACATTTTAATTTTTAACTTCAAAAATTAAACTTAGATTTAAAGTCTGAAGATACTATTTAAATACACCAACATTCTCCTCTATAATATATTTTTCCAAATTCAAACAGTTTAAAAATAAAAAAAATGCCAGCCATTTTAAGTAGTAGCTAAAAACTGTCCCAAGGTACAATACCCTGTTGTACCTTGGGACATACTTCGTGATTCATGCACCAGTCATATACATAACCAATTTTATACGAAAAATCATGCACCAAATGTGGCCAGGTCAGGATTTTCATTATAGCAACCTTCTAGCTTGGTTTCACAGTAAAATGATGTAGTCTGAAAGTGTTGATGGATACTACAACATTGTCAAATTCGTAACATTCTTGAACTAAAATATAGCATCATATTCTAACAATTCTTGTATTTGAAAGACTGCATTTGATTAGAATATCTCTCTTTATACTAAAATATATCCAAATTCTTAAGAACCATGTGTATGTTGTACCTTGAGACATGTCCCAAGGTACAGCACGGTTTAGTGTCCCAAGGTACAATTATCACATGGTTTAAATAAAATCAAAATGGTGGTCAATCCAAATGCAGTATCATCACTTTCTCATAACCAAAACATTTTAAAATCTTCTGTTCAATATCCAATTAAAATTCAGTAGAATAGTTTTACAAATGCTATTCCAGTAAATGAAATTAGAATGAGAAAGATATTTTACTTTTGAGCGATGAAATTTTCTTTCTCTCACCAAGTCATCAATTCAGTGCTTCTAATGCTACCTTTTACTGTGATGATATCTGCTGATTAAAGTCACAATTATAAATAAAAAAAATGTTAATGTTGCCAATAGGTTTTTAGAAATTGCCAATGTCCCAAGGTACAACACTCTCCCCTACTGTGTGAAGGCAGTGGTCCTATTTTGTTTCTATTACGTCTTATTTTGAGGTAGTACATACCGATAACTTTTTAACGGCCTTTATTTTATCCATATCGATAAACGTTATAGTTATTGATGAAGTATGCATATTTCAAGTTAGTATGGTTACAAAAAGTTCATTTATAAAAGCATTGCTTCCTTTTGTGTAAATAATGTAATTATATTGGCGAAATTATTCCTACATGTGTTACCTCAAATCGTCATTTGCAATATGTAGTTGAATAACTAAGCAAAAATTAGTTGTATTCAAAGCTAGCTCATTGTATGTTTTGCGGGAAACTTGGTGACATTTGGCGAAACTTCACCAAGGCCTATCCTTTTTTCTGATAGTAACACTTTCTAAAAAGTACTAAGTCTCAGAAAATGCAGTTATATTCTTATTAAGCGATAAGTACACATACGCAAACAGGCAGTTTGGAAGAGAGTACTTAATATTTTTCGAATCGTGTAACTCATTTTAACCATTTTATAGACTTTATTAAAGGGTTGTAAGGATAATTATAACAGACTATTTGGATTTAATTCTGCTGAGAAAGAGTTTTTTTGACGCAAAATCCAGTTGGTAGAGTTATTATTACCATTCATTTCATAATCCTTTCGATAAACTTCGTAATGCTGGGTACCCTTCGTCCAAAAACGAGCATTGTAATGATAAGTTTAGACAGTTTATAATAGAGGTTTACCCTAGGGGTCTTCAACCTTTTACGTCGGAGGGCCACATCGAGAAGATCGGCGAGCCACACCATAGGCGATTTTCAGTTAAAAATATTTTTTAGCTTCACACAAAATTTCCCGAACGACGAATTGAAAAAAAAAAAAAAAAAAAAAAACAGCAACTATTAGGTGTCTCTTCCCCAGTAGTGGATCTTGGGGCTGTGCGTGGCGGGGCAAAACTTAAAGATGCCTCACCCCCACCACTCCATCCAATTATTGTTCATATTTCATAAACTTCTTATGCGCAGGTCATTTTTGAGTTTTTTACTTTGTGGGCCATTGATAAAGCCATAAAACTATCGTTAATCCCTTTCAGCTCTATATTAGAGGGTAGAGCCATATGAAGAGTTCCTCCTAAACTGGATATATAAAATTCTGACAGTGGGAGGAGGTGTGGGGGATTCTCCTCCGGGAAAAATTTAAAAACTATATGCAAACTGGTGCATTTTGAGGCTTTTGGAGACGCATTTGTGATTGTAAAAATATTTGGAAAAAAGAGCAAACGAAAACGTTTTCAAATTTAAATGCTTTTACTCATAAAAGTGCAGACAAAATAAGCATTTTTTTTTAATCCAGGGGCCAGGCCTCCCTCCTCTTCTTACTAACGCCCATATCGAAGAGCCACGTGTCTGCCTTCTCAAATGACACTTACAAGCCCCCCCCCCCCGCCTCTTTACAAAAGGATGCTTTGAAAATTTGTAAAAGAAAAACTATTGCACTGTTTGACCATGGCATGAATTAGATTGCCCTATTGGAAGGGGAAATGACCTTGCATTTTTAAAATTTAAAATTTTAAATTTTGACATTGCAAAATTTGCCACACCCTAAAACTGCCTTCTCAAGAGCCTTTTGCTTACCATAGGAGCCGGCCGACTGAGCAACGACGCAACATATTCAGTATGTCTCAATTTGAGGGCCTCACAGGAAGAGGCCCTCCTAACTTGGAAATATGAAATTCTGGCAGTCGAAGGGTATCCGGGGGGGGGGGGGGATCTCCCCCAAGAAAATTTTGAAAACTATTGATTTGGCGGTTTTGGGACTGCTTTTTGTTACGGGCTGCGCGGTTTTCATTTTTGAAACCTGGCAACACTGGTTGGAGAAATAATTTTCCATTTCCCCTTTCTTTCCTCCCATCACATTTTTGAAAACGACAGTCGTTTTGAATTTTGGAGGTCGGTGGTGAGGAAGGGGGCTGGGTAAAGAGTATTTTCTCCTTGTACATTGCATTAACCTTTTCCGAACGGCTGATGAATTTCCTACGATGTCTCAAAGGTTTCGATTGGGGAAGGGCATATATGGTGATATCCCATCCCCGAGGAACCAACAAAGAACATGCGCAGCTATGAATTAATGTGATTTTCTCAAAGCCCCACAGACCCTATAAAATGCCGAGTCAGTTTTTAAACAAGAAATATATGTAAGTTTTTCTCGCCATACTGTTTTCATCCTAGCGCATGTGTGAAGTGTCTTTTTTTTAAAACTGTTGCAGCAATCGGCCGTTTTCTTTTCCGTTTTATTTTATTGATTTATTCTTTTGTTAGCATTTTTGTTTTTAACTTATTTGAAAGGCTTGGCGGGCCACTAAAATACCTTCGGCGGGCAACGGGTTGAAGACCCCTAGACCCAATGTTCTGATGCCGGTGCCCTCCCCTATAAGCTCTTCTCGTACCCCCGGGAGGTGAATATACCACAGTTTGGGAAACCCTAATTTAGAAACTTGATACATGGACGTTCATGATTATTTTATTGGTAATAATTTATTGTCATTAGCTAGTACAATGGGATAGCAGTTTGCCGTTCAAGCGAACATTTTTGAGGGCATTATGTTGAATTCTGCCGCAAAGAACATAGTGTGAAAAAAACACTTGCAAAACTAAACTTGACTGTATTTTATAACTTCTTAAACCTTTTTCTGTACATTTTGATCGGTAATCCGTTGTTTTATTATTAGGTAATTTCATAACATGCGTTTTAATGAGTTTAAAATCAAAGAATGTAACGAAAATATTACGAGTGATTGAAATTTTTGCTTTTTCGTTCCATTTAGGGCAATTTTTGAGTTATTTGTCCATTTTGGTGAGTTGATGCTTGATGGAGTCTAATGCAATTAGAAATTCGAAGTCGGTTTTCCATTTAGCATTAGATCGCGGCTAGTAATATTTGGCGGAATGCTAGTATTCCGCTTAGTTGAAGTAACTCTAATTAAATTGAAACTGGTTGGGGTGGATGACAGAATAAATGTCGGAGGTGTCGTAGAGGATATTTATAATATAGGGGAAAAATAGGGGTCACCGTTGAAAAAGCTATGATAAAACCTAAATTTGCATACTGAAACTTATACTAACCTTTTCTTCATTAAAGTTAGTAGTGAATTTAAAAGTGTGTCACATCTCTTTAAGAATGACCAGTGTAGCGTACACTATCTGTTTCCCGCGACTTCGTTCGCGTGGAAATTTTGATGTGTATGTGAGAAATGACGGATCAAAATGTGATCAATGTGGGCGAATATTATGAAAGGCATCGTTTTGGGCGTTGCATTTCTAGGCAACAGTCCGAAACAAAATTATACGGCGTTGAGGCGTCGGTGGCTTAGAAACCGTAACATTATGGCAAAAAACTACTCTTTTTTCTTTTTTTCAAGGTGAATGATCAAACGCCCCCTTGTGAGTGCTGATTTCTGGGTGGTAAATATTTTGTCAATCCTGGGCTGGAAAGAACAGCATTAGGACGCAACTATACACAACGGTCGTTTTCAAAGAATAAATAATATTTTTTTCTCAATTAATTTATGAATTACCTATTGAAAAGGTTTAAATTTAGGTTTCAATGTATCTAAATAATCCCTTAAATATATCCGTAAGATAGACGGTGTGGCTCTATACTTATAGATGAAATTGAAGGAGATCAGTATAGGCCAGATAGCTTAAGTGGTAGAGTACTCGGCGCGTAACGAATCGACTTTTACTCAATTAATGCTAAAATTATGTTTAACGAACTTTAACGAAACTCCTTTTAAATACACAATTGTTATGCTATTCCGTAGGAACCGTGCATTTCCCCGGGATAAAAAGTTGCCTATGTGATTCTTTGACCCCTAAAAATATATATCTTTTAGTTTAAGAAAACGAAACTAGAAGGTCCAGTGCTGCACTCAGCTAAATGGTAGTGTTCGGCAACTACTCGTCAAAAAGTAGTTACTACTAACTACTCTAAACGAAAGTAGTTGCAACTAGTAGATAACTACTTTTTTCTGAGACTGGTTGTAACTTGTAGTTAACTGTTCTCCAAAAGTACTCAACTACTTTTAAGTATAATTCATTTGAATTTCGATTGTTCTTAAATATTTAATCCTAATAATTCAACTCAATATTATTTTTAATCATTAAAACAATTTTAAAGAAATTCCTGCAAAACATTCAAAGATTGAATATTTCCAAATAATTCCACTGAACATAAATATTTCCACTGAACAATTAATATATAAAGAGAATATGAATAAAGACAAAACCTTTTCCTCTAAATTTAAACTTTTATTTTAATATGTATTTGTTTAATCAAGTAAATAATTCATGTTTTTAAGAAGTAACAGTTTCTCAGTAGTTGTTGTAAAATGAAGGGGTTTACACTTAATATCAATTTAAAATTCTCCCTCTGCCCAGCCCCCATTCATTTACAAAATATATTTGTAACGCGCATGCTTTGGAATTTAGATTATATTCTTTTAAACTGTGCTCAAGGCAGGGTTGGGTACGTTTTTTATTTTAATTTTTTTTTAAATAGTACTTTTTTTTTTTTAAATCAAAATTTTTTGGATTTTTTAAAGCAAAATATGTTTGCGCACACAAATACAGTAACAAATTCAGTTGATTATTTATGTCTTCAAAGAATTTTAAGATATTTAAGTTGAAATAATTATTTATTACTAGTTCAAAATTAATTATTAATTTATTATATTTATAAAAAATGTATGCTTAATAAACAGAGAACAACAAGAAACAGAAGAGAAAGCTTATGTTTCTAGACTAAATGTATTATAATTTCTTGAATATATACACTGGACTATTATAATTTTCTGAGTGAAATTTCTTGAATATATAAGCAGTGATGGGAAATATCCCATAAAATGTTTACTAGAGTTTAATCAATTTTACCATTTAAATGTTTCATCAAGAGTACCAGTTTTGATGCCTTATCAACCCCTAATAAGTTTCTTAATTTTGAGTGCACTATTCCAAATGTAGAAAAAGCCTTGCTAAAGGTGCGGTTGATTGCTTTTGTTGTAGTCAGCATTTCAAAAAACTTAATGTCCTCTGATAAAATGTCATTCTTTGACACCTTAACGAAGCTATTCCATCTTTCCCTAGAGGACCAGATGCATTAAATCAACCATATAGTGAATTAAAATTCTAATGTATTACTTGAACCCAGAATATATTAAAATTTATAATAAAAATATCTATTTTAATAATTTGGAAGCTGATATAATTTTTTTTAATCATAAAAATCAATATTTTGTCTAAAAAAGAATAATAAAAATCAGTATTTCTTCTAAAAGAAATCCTAAATATCAGTATTTTTTCTTTCTTTTTGTGTTCTATGGTATCCCAAACGCATGCAAGGTACTGGAGTAGAAGTAAAGCTTCCCCAAAATGAAGATTTGATCTTTAAATGAAACTTCATTGTGCATGTGCTGGTGCGGGCGCTATTTATTGACTATATATTAAAAAGTTTTTTCTAATTTGCGTAAATGCTGCAATGAACATTATGATTTTTTATGAGTAGGTCCTTTTTCATTATATAACATAATATAAAAAATACATTTGTGTGAGTAATATTCATAAGCTAAAAATTTAAATAATTTAATGTTTAAAAAATAGATTTAAAAATTTTTTTTTCAAAAGTAGTTGGAATTTTGAAAGTAGTTGTAACTAGTAGTTGGGGAAAAAGTAGTTTAACTAGTATTCAACTAGTTCAAAACAAAAGTAGTTACAACTAGTAGTTTCCACTAGTAGTTAACTAGTAGTTTCCACTAGTAGTTAACTACTTCTAGTTAACTACTGCCGAACACTGCTAAATGGATTATAAAAATTGTTTCCTACCAATAACTTTTAAATAAAGTCAAATATACTGAAAAATATGACGTGGTTTAAAGTTAACCCCCATGGTTCAAAGTTACCCTGAATGGAAAACACTCAATGGAAAATGTTATCACAATGGAAAAATCATGCCGATCCCTTGCAGTATGAAAAACAAAAACAAATCTGTCCCACGGGAACCGCACAGTTTTCCGGGATAAAAAGTAGCCTATTCATTCTCTGACCCCTAAACTACCACTATGCAAAAAATGATGTCGAAACCTTGCTCTGCGAAAAACAAAAACAATTCTATCTCATGGAAACTGTAAATTTTTCCTGGATAAAAAGTCGCCTATGTGCCATTAGTTGAGTAAAACTCAGTTAGTCCGGACTGGGACTCGAACCCAGTTCTCTTAGTTACGCGCCGAGTGCTCTACCACATAAGCTATCGGGGCGTTCAGGATTTTCTTCAATTTCATATATAACTATTGAGCCACCCCGTCCATATTACGGTAATGCACCATTTTTATGTAATAATATCCCACGGGCACCGTACATGAGCTATTCCAGACTATAATCTATCTCTGGTCCAAATTTCATCCAGATCCGGTCTGGCGTGATTGAGTAACAAACATACATCCGCGTTATAGTACTAGTCAGATTTCTGTGCGTAATAATGGTACTTTTATCATCTTTGAAAAAGTGCAAAAGAAGTTTTTAAGTCAAAACTTTTTTTTACATTCTTAGTTGTTAATGAGTTTGCGTTTTGGGAGCATATTACGCATGCGACTTTAGGTACCATTTTTTAGAGTTGTTTCATGATGATGTACTTCCCCATTTTTGGTTTTCTAGAAAGAACATGTGTTAATAGAGTGAACCAGCTTTTAAAGATATATTATTCTTAAAAAAATGATAGAACCTCGAAAATTTTAGGTCCCCTTAAACCTTTCAATAGCAAAACTTTCCTCGTCTAGTCCAGTTTCCTAGATGAAAAACTCATTCCAACCATACCAGCTATTATTTTTATGTATTAAAAAATTTCCAAGTATTCTTTTCGCACGGTTTCCTCACGGTCGAGTTACGTTGATCTTAAGGTGGTGTAGGTACAATTCTATGAAAATGAAATGATGCTAATCTTATAAAACTGATAAAAGACGTATAAAAAGGCGACGTTTATATGAAGGTAAAGTAACATTAACTAATATATACAGTCCCGACTGACCTTGAAAAAAGCGTCCTCCTGGAAAAAAAAAAGGGTCCTTGAAAAAAGCGCCTGTAGCGCGGGCCATTTTTTTTTTTTTTTTTGGCGCCCTGCCGAACAGAAAACTCTTATGAACATCTTCAGAAAATAACTTTTGAAACTGGAATATGGTACTCTACTCTGTATTACAGTATTACACTGTACAATTACACCATTTGTATGTATGCACGTCTTTTTTTTTGATTTCATAATATGTACAGTAAATGGCTTTTTCACCCCTTTGGCGACACTTTCAATCCTTTTACCAGTTTACCCACGTTTCCGTCTAGATTTGAACAGGGTACGTCTTATCCGAGTTTTCGATTATCCGAAGTAATCCTCGGATAATCGAGGCTCTACTGTAGCGCTTTTCGGGTCATTTTGTGTAACCGACTTACAACCGAGCATGACATATAAAAGAGGTGACGCATAAATAAAGGTTACGTAACAGTGATTTTATATAATTCTGAGGTATTTTGTATATTTTTGAAAACCTACGTACAACTGAGTCGTATAAGTGAAGGTTAAGTAACATTAATTTTTCAACAGCCGAACTCCTGATAACGCACACCCCTCAAGTGCGTACAACCTTCTTGCTCAGTTTTTAATTCCCCTCCACTACATCATTGAACCTAAAAAGAACCTCTTTTGCTGACACCTCTCTATTACGGACAAATACTTTTGTCTCGCTGGTGTCCACTCTGGAGGAGTTTCACTATACATTTTTGAAAAGTGAGACATTACAACCGAGAATGTTGGAGATTCATTTGTTCATGAAGCACCGCAAACAATACGAAACTAAGTCGTTTCCTTTGCCTCTTAATAAGTTGTCTGAGCGTGAGTGTGGGTGTTCGAATTTTGAGGCGAGAGATGGCGTCCCTCGATTGATGGGAGAGCGGCGCTCTGGAGTGCAGCGTCATTGAGTGCGGCATTTAATAAACTTTCGTCTCCTTCGCCGGGGCTTCTCGGTTGCCATGGATACGAGCAACGCTTGAGCGGCCGCTTTCATGGCTGACTGCGAAGGAACTGTCGCCCCATCTATTAGGCCAAAGGCGCGATCTGCATTCCAGCCTCTCAAATGATCCCTCATACATCAGCCTCGTACGGGGACCGATTTTTAAATGAATTCATTTTTTTCCCTATGTCAATCGATAGCAAAAGTTAAATGATCTTTTTTTCTCTTTTCGGGATACAAATTTCGGAAATGAATCTTTCGACACTGGCACTAACCGCCCAATCGAAACTTTCTGCATATCATTAACTTGATAAATGATCACGTTGTCTTTTGTCTTCGCTGAATAGAGTTTATCAAAGAGGAGGCAGATTCACATTTTGCCGAGATACCACACACTTGGCTCCATATACACTCGGGTCCAAAATACCGTATATACTCGGGTCTAAGTCGACTGCCTGACTTCTTCGGAATGTTGTAAAAAATGAAATGTCTGAGGTGGTCAGCCGAGTCCCACTTCTCGAAGCTAATCACGGAATCCAACGATGTGTTCATTCCTGATGGAGAAACAATATCAGATTTCCAATTAACTGAGATATAAGAAGAGTTCTCAGGCAATAATCTTTATTTTGGGGAAAAGTAAAGCTTTGTCGCTTGGCGTCAGTACTGTAATTGCTTTTTATGCTCGGATGCAGTGGGCTATCCAAGGTGTTTTTGACTGACACGTCTCTGGCTTCGTTCATGACGACTGAGACAGGTCCAAAATATCTTCGGCGGAACATGGCCTTAAAGCCCGAAAAAGCCTTACATTACTTTCAGTTGTGAATTCAGGAATTTGAAGCAGCCACTTCTTTGTATTCGACTTCTAAGTATTTGCTCCGGCTTCGCTTCGAGCTCCGAATCATTTTCGTAGGAATCATAGTATTTAACTTTTGATTTTAGTTAATTTCTTAATATTTTTTTTTCCTTATGGGGCTGCTGAGTTGGGATCTCCCCAATTGCAGACCTAGTACGTTCCCCAGAAATTGGTACCCTCTCTATCAGCGGCACCACAATGAGTGTGGTACCTTCGCCGCATGTGAATTTTGACGCTCAGTTACCTCTAGATGGCGGCACCTGAGCTCTCATTGACCCAATATGCACTAGGAATTTAATTTATCCGAGAGCATCCAAGGCAAATGTCTACTTAAGGGATCATTTACATGCCGCATAATTGTACGACATGGGAGCAGACGACGAAGATGCAGACGATTTTCTGCATCTTGAAAATCCACCGACTTGGGCCAGGTTTGAACCTGCGCTCTTGGGCGTACGACGAGACCTGCTCCTTACCACTACGCCACCCTGTCAACCATTTCTTAATATATGAGACAATAATTTAAGAAGTTACTTATAGATTATTTATTTTATCAATAAATATGTATACCATTCATACGCAATGTGTTGCAAAAAAAAAACCTTAATACTCCCCTCCCTCCCCTCCCCAACAAAGAAAAAATACTCATTCAATTATTTTAAAATTATGAATGTAATTTCAAAAAAAAAAAAAAAAAAAAAATCGGAGCAGTAGAGCACAATGAATTTTTTCATTCCGGCTCTAGATCCCTGGATAAATTAAAAATTTCTAGTGAAAGCAACCAATTTTCAGAAGTTGTGACCTCGTGTAGGTAATTATTTGCCATTTTTTAAAGACCTTGTATATCAATTTTCAAAATTTTTCGAAAATACTTCGATTTCTACATGAATATGATAGGCGTCCCATCGTTCTTTTCCCCTTCCCCCGTCTTGCCTCCGGGGTTAAGCCTTGAGGGTCTTTTCCTATTCATGAAAGCATAACATGTCCATTGTTAGGAATGCCAAACATATGATTTAAAAAGTCTCAATTAGGGAAGACCTGATAGAATTCAAACATGGAATTATGACTGTTCTAGCTAAGCGGTTCGGGGGGAGGGTAAACTTTTTCAGTATCGGAGCAGTTAAAAAATGGGAAATTCTACGCGGGAAAGCTATTGCATTTCGTTTTTATCACATAGTTTTGATAGTGCTACTGATGTAAGATTTTCATTACATAAAGTATGGTTTAGTATTTTTAACGCCGTCAGATGGAATTTTGAAAAAAAAGCGCGTCAATTTTTTTTGCTTTAAGGAATAGCTTCGTAACATATCCAATGTGAATCACAAAATGTCAAGCTTTTTCAATCATTAATAACAAGTTATGATGATTTACTCGGTATGGCGAGGTATGTTGAACATGCTGCAAAACTTTTAGGTTCAAAATGCAGAAAATTAGTTAAAATTAAAATATTTTTGTTTGTACAGCCGAGCCCTCTTAATGGAATAGCCAATTTACCAAGGAAAATTATTCTAATACGCGGGATATTCCATTATCCGGGTCCACAAAGAACACTATACTATGGTTTGGTACATTGAAAATTTATTACATTAAGCAAAATATTCTATTTACCGATGTTCCGTTAAGCGGGTTTGTCTGTATTTAAATCGTTTTACTATATCTATTAAAATTACAAACGTGTTTACCACTCGATTTTTCTTTCGGCCTATTGCCAACTTCTTTTTGAAAAATTTGTACACGTGCCATACATAAAGCTCTAAGGAGTAAAGGAAAATAAACATAACGAGAATAGCTTAAATATTACAGATGCTGCGCCCGTGAAAATGAATGTCCGGTATACCGGATAGTACGTTTGAAAAGGGTTAATATAATTTATTTTCGTCACTCGTTTAAAATCTGATAGTATGTTTCACAATAATAATAATAGTGCTAATTTTTCTGGTACTCGTACTAAACTTCACTTATTTATGTATAATGTGCGCAAATAAGCACTAAAATATAATAAAATTTAACACCAAATGTTAAAGCAACATGGCTAGCGTTTTCGAATGTGTGCCCCAAACTTATGGTGAAAGCACCATGAATCTGGTGCAAACTAACTTTGGTGCAGCTACGAAGTTTTCCCTATACATTATTTTAACGATTTCTCTTGCTCTTTTTTTTTTACACTGCAGAGGTTACGTGGAAGTAAAAACGGTGTTGCTGTAACAGATATAGTTGAAATAAATAAATCTATATAGATAAAACTCACTTTTGTGCTCAAGTATGCTATAAATAAGTAAACGCGCGAACTACAGAACGTACAGAAAAAAGAAAACTAAGTGTTGCGTTCAGAATTTAACCAGGTGTAAATTTAGCTATTTTTATTATTTTTTTAATCTTAAAAAAATTAATATTTAATTTCCCAAATTTACTCACGTTCCGTGCTGAGTACAACTCAACTTCTCTCTAATGTTTGTAAACTGAAATAAGTCTCACTTTTGTGTTCGAATATGTTTGAAATAATTTCATTATAAAACTTTTTTTCTGTTAACGATCAGATACCAGTTCCACATGAGCGGAAAATAAAATTTATCGCTACCTCCGTAATACTAATACGTACTACTCCGTATTAATATATTACTACTCCGTAATTATAATACTCCGTAGTGAGTATTACGGAGGTAGCGAATTAATATAATATTGCAATTATTGAATTCTTAACAATCAATCAAAGATCATCGCCAAGACTCATTCCAGATGAAAAATAACGCAACATATGACGCCGTGCTACAATTTGGGAATTTTACTTTCCTTTTGGCGACAAATCTGACCCTACAAACGGAATTGCTCCTAAGTTTTCTTAATTGATCTTTTTAAATGTTATATTACTTTTTAAAGCGTTTAAAATATTTATTTATTTATTTATTTGATAAATAAGCAGACGACGTTTTTCAAACATTAAAGGCAATGCCGCAGGCAATGTTTTTATACTCTTAGCAAGGACAACGTCCAGGCCACGTTTTTTATATTCTTAGCAAGGACAAGATAAAAATTGGTAAGTGATGACTGGGTGATAAATAGTTCTCATGGTCATTAAATAATGCCTATTTTGAAGCACTAATTTTTTTCTACTTTAAAAGTTGTTACCTGAACAATGAAACATGTGGAGGAGGTCAACAAAAGAGCATTTCACACCAAGCGCAGCAGAGACGAAACATTTCAGGGCACTTCATTGCTTCTTTATAACTTAATTACCATACCCTCGTATTGATTGATAGAAGTTTTTTGCTGTGTCATTGAAAGTGACTTTCACTCAGACGACCATGATTTGTTCATTGCACTATAAGAGACATACGTCATCTTTGTTAGTTTGATAAGTATTGCAACTGTCCGATCACATTAACGACGAAGGTAAAATGTCTTCGCCTCAGGTGAGGATTAATACTCAGATTCTTCTTATTAGCAGAAACAGTATTTCTTTAAATTAACTCTAATAATACTAGATTAGTCCCCTTTTTGCGTCACGCTTTCGTATCGCCTTCTACCACCCTTTAAAAGCTTAGGCAGAGGTGCTTTGGCTTCTCTCTTTTTTAACCGGTGTGAGAATGACGGAGATAGTCGTTGTTCAATATGAGTTTGTTTTACAAATAGGATGTTTTAAGATTTACAAATGTGTACCTTTTTTTAAGTACCTACTCAATCCACTCCGTGCTCCGAATTAATAGCAATTACTTTACTTCATTAATTTATTAACCCCTTACCTGCCGAGTAAAATTTACACGATTCGCTTCCCCGTGCCACGTTCTCCTATAGGTGCGCGTAGTTACGCGGTGTATTAGGAGGGGAAAGCACGTTTTGCATACCCCCTCTCAGAAGTAAGCATATCCATCGCAAACACTATCAGGGTCACTTTATGCCATTCCAAAGCCTCGGCTGTAATTTTACTGATAGCAACACAAGGTAAACAATCACACTTCGGGAAAGCGTATATATACGCCCTTGGCAGTGAACGCATCGCCTTAGCAAGGCATATATATACACCCGCGGCAGTAGGGGGGGGGGGGGGTAATAGGGATGATAAAATTTAAACATTTATTTATAGACTATTTATTTATCACTAAACATATAATGGTGGTGCAATACATATTTACATGTATATATGCATCAAAAAAAGGGGGAGATAGAAAAAAACAGAAAACAAATATTATTTGATTCGTTTTAAATTTTTGAATGTAAAAAAGAAAAGAAAAAAATCAGCGCAATGAAGCAGAGCAAATTCTTTCCTCCGGTTTCTCGTTGCTCCACTGCTCCGCGCTCCTCTCTAGATCCCTGTGTTCATTTATTATGTCTAGACTTTTTTGCTTTATTTCAACTGCTCGTTCATTTTAAGTCTAACACCATAAATGATTTATCATTTAATGACTTACGAATTACGTGATATGTAAATACTTCTCAAACTAAAGAAAGCCCGAAAAGAATCGCTCACGAAAACTTGGCCCAGAGCCATAAAGGAGACAGAGAGAGAGCAATACTGGTTTCTGATTTTAATCATAGCTTTAAGCGCTGCAAGATAGATTTAACTTTTTCCAGGGAAGCATTTTTGTGTGCAATATAAGAAATTCAAAAATCAAAGCCTTCCCCCAAGCTTCTGTTCAGTTCCATCGAATGTGCTCGAGTCGTTTGAGACAGCATCAGGTTTATTCTGTGGGTATGACAACAGGTGCTCGTTTAGATATTAATTGGGATTGTCAAAGACGAGATAATATCAGTGTTTATTAAAAGTTACAAATGCTCGAGTGATTTGACACAGCATCAGGTTTATTCTGAGGGTATGTCATCAGATTCTCGTTTAGATATTAATTGTAATTGTCAAAAAAGTTTTTAATATCAGTGTTTATTGAAAGTTATAAATGCTCGAGTGATTTGACACAGCATCAGGTTTATTCTGAGGGTATGTCATCAGGTTCTCGTTTAGATATTAATTGTAATTGTCAAAAAAGTTTTTAATATCAGTGTTTATTGAAAGTTATAAATGCTCGAGTGATTTGACACAGCATCAGGTTTATTCTGAGGGTATGTCATCAGGTTCTCGTTTAGATATTAATTGTAATTGTCAAAAAAGTTTTTAATATCAGTGTTTATTGAAAGTGTAACTATGTCAAAGAGTACTATCAGTTGCCCGTTATGCAGAAGGGCAAAACCATTCTTTTGAGTAAATTATTTTGCTGGTGCAGTCTCGGAAAATGATGAATAAAAATTAAAATATAACAATTCATCAGGAATCTCGTACAATATTTAATGCCAACGGTAAAATTTTGTTATGGTATCTTCTTATTAGAATGAACATTATCAATAAAATTTCGAATAATAATCTGCCCCCCTCCTCTCCTCTTCCTTTTTATCATAGACTTGTAATCGCAGCACTAAGATTTTACGTCGTATACCAAATTCCGTGCCATTTAGAGCAGTCATTGCTTCAAAACAAATTAAGAAAATTCTGCCTCGTAATGGTAAAACACTTTTTGATATTTTTGATATAATGTCTAAACCCAAATGATTAGGGCGCTGTTTGTTTTTAATATGAAACCAGGAAACATCCTAAAAATAAAAGCATGTTTTATGTGACTGAAAATATTGATTTAATATTTTTATGATTTATGAAATTAGTATTTTGAAATTTTTTGATCACAAATAATATTATATTTCGATGAAAAAGTAATCTGGAAAAGATTTTATATGGATATCCAAAATTTCAACTTAAAATATTCAATAGTTTTTTTGTTGTGCTTAAAAATCTATTCTGCTGTTGCTTTAAGGAGCTGAATGCATAAAATGATGCTAATTTAGTAAAAGTAAAAAATCATCTAACGAATTCTATAGTTTCTACCTCTTTGAAATATTTGAATGATTGTTTTTATGACTTTATGAACAGCCTCGAATCATGTTTAAAATAATGATGGTCACTTAACAGAGTGTCTATATGTCCTGAATTTCGGAATCGGTGTCCAAAGTAAGAAAAAAATCACGAAATTTTCAAATAGATCACGAAAACATTCCGTCCAACGATACTGCTCTACTGCAGAAGACATCGAATATCATCCGGTGTTCGGGAAATTTATAAGTATCTGGAATACGATCCGTTGTGTCAAATTTTATTTAAAAAATTTTAACTAGTTGAAATGTTTTGAAAATATGTGAATTACAAACTTACCACGTGTTTGGTAGCTGAAGGATGTTTAAAAATATGTATAAAATTAACGAGTTTCTAACATCAGAGTCGGATATCCGGTACGTATACTTCATACGGATTACACTGAATACCCGATAACCGGAAGAATCATTATCCGATGTATCATCGAGCGGTCACGAAAAAGTCACGAAATTTCCTTTTGAAAATCTTTAGACACACTGCTTAGTCATTAGTTCCTATTCTAATAGTGAGAACTCATGTACTGAAATTTTGTATTTAGGTTTATTTCACTCCTAATTTGATATTGTACTGCCAAACTCGATACGACTCCAAATTTTATACAAATCCAGTAGTGGCATTATATCGGGGTTTGGTTGTACGTTTAAAGTCGGTACTTTAACACATTCATCGCAAAGGACGAAATAACTCGTCTTCCAGGAATATTCGCTGTGTGCTAGGGACGAGATAACTCGTCCTCTAAGCAAGGTTTTTTATATTATTCTTTTCGGCGAAATTTTGAAAAAAACTCGTTGTTTTTTTCCGTTCAAGGCATAGCTTCGTAACATATCCAGTATCATTCATGCAAAAGTTCAATCTTTTTCAATCATAAATAAAAAATTAAAAAATATCCGGTTTTGCAGACACGATGCAAAACATTTAAATTTTATGGAAAAGCTTAACTTCAAATAAAAAGATTTGTGTTTGTATCGAATTTGTACACTATACCTATTTAAAATATAAACTAAAAAGAGTATTTAAGTCACAAGTGTTCTTTAAAATAAAAGTATTTTTACTACTATATCTTTTGTTCTGCCGACGTGAGTGAAAAATGAAAGTAAAGGAGTTATATCTTCTTCTTGAAATTATTATTAACTTTTTTTAAACACATATCATACATAAAGCTCTAAAGAGTAAATTAAATTTGATGACCATAGCTCAAAGATTTTATATGTTGCTCCCGTTAAAGGTATACATGACACCACGTCTGAAAATGTTATTGCAACGTGTCCAGCACCTTATTATCAACATGCCAGTGCATGCTTGTTCATAATATTTTGTCTTCACAGCATTTCTACAAAAGGGGCCTAGTAGCACAATTTTTAGAGCCTTTGTGAAGTTTGATTTGTACTCGTATTACATTTCTCGAATTTAACATTTTTGTGACGCTTTTTTTTGGGGGGGGGGGATGAGTAAACGAAAATGACGCAATGAAAAAAAAAAACAAACCAGAGCCTGCAATATGTGTAGTACCTTGCTTTGAAAAAAATCCTACTTTAGAAAGATTCTAATTTATGCGTTGTTTATCATTTCTATTAAATTATTCTTTTATTTCTAGTAAATGCAAATAAATCATTTAGCGAGGTTTGTTATTATTACTTTTTGAAGTAAAATAACTAGTTTTAAAAGAATTTGCGTTTTGTTTCAATTTTTGCATGGCGGGAAACTCTTAGCGCAGAGGCTGCGCAATTGCCGCGATGAAAGTGTTTGAGGTGCGCATGAAAGATTTTCAGTATTTCTTTTGCCTGTGTACAGAACCGAAAAAAGCAAGACCAAGTCATTGAGCGCCAAAATATGCAACACACGGACCCCTTTCTGGGTGTTGCTACATCTGAAAATGGTGATCCATTTCATTCAGTTCTCGATTTATTGATTGCACAGTGGCTAGACTTCGCAAATAATATGCAGTCTGCTGCCCTTCAGAAATCATATCAGTTTCTATAGAACTTCGTCGCTGTTTTTCTTATTGAATTCGAAATTTAATAAGAGACACAGTCCTTCATGATGCTGAAAAATTAGTACCATTATCGTCTTATTTTATCGATCACTTTCTAAACGAGGAGAGCCTGCGTCTTTTTACTGTTATTTCACGGAACAACGTTCAATACTTCAAATATTATCCAATGATACCTGTAGAAGTGGAGGTTAATTATTCATCTTTAGAAATAATATTAAATGATAGATCTCAACGCAAAAATCCTTAAAAAACGTTTTGATTTATTTCAAGAAGGTATTAATGTGCAAATCGAAGTAAGTAAATATATATGCATATATATATTAAGCCATATTTTTCGATTTTTATTGTATGTCTTAGTTGTTTTTAGCGCATATTTTAATGGTTTTTTAGAACATATAATCCAGGCTTTAGCATATACGTAATGAGTTAAATGGTACATACCGATTACATTTGCATGAATTAATTATTCGAAAGGGGGATTTTAGTTGCTGTTAATTATGATTTTTGCTTAATACTATAAAGTGGCTTGCAAAGTGAAAAGAAACGGCAGAAAAAAAGGAAAGAAAAAGTTTGATTTGAAGGAATAAAAATTTCGAAACGAATGCGAAGAGCTATGTATTTTTTTTTCTTCTCCTTATTGCGTTTCTGATCTCCAAACATAAAATATAAAAGAACAATTCTTTGGCAGCAATACAAAAGCAAAAGAAATAGGGGGAGAGATTGGCCATCATTTCACGGTGCATCGATTATTGCTAATGCTGCAGAACATATTGGCCTCCTGTGATGCTCAAGTAAGCAGCTCCCTGACTTTTCTGTATCGCCGATAGAAAGCCTTCATGCTCTTACTCATCTAATTAGCGTACTCAAGGAAAAGAAGGGCCGATTTGCTATTAATTACGAACGAATGAATAAATGCATGAAGCACTATTACTTGCTTTTGCAGTGGATCGAGGCCCAAGCTTTTAAACCCAGTTCGAGAGTAACAGTCTAATGTTTTAACCATCGAGTTAACTAAGGCTCGTCTGCTTGATTCGAAGTACAGCTCAGCAATGAGGAAAAAAGAAACTCCGCAAACAATAACGAGTCCACCATTATTTAGCTTCTTTTACGCTTTATTTCGAAAAACACTCTTGTCGGCCATTAAATAAAAACCACAATTGAAATAGATTGGAGGAAGATGAATTTGTTCTATATTTGACTGGAAATATTGTAGGGAAATATATTCTTTTATTTAGGTATCAACATGTAAAAGAAATATTCTATAATATATAATGTAAAAACGTCTTACCGACGAAATTTTTAATTTCATTGTCAATGGTTCAAGCGACCTGGTGCAGAACACAATTTCAAAATATTTGCCTAGGAAAAATATAATTTTAAATTTCTTACTACATTGTTGTCCATAGAGTATTTGCCGCATGTTTTCTCCTCACTCTGCATTTAGTTTCGTATTGAGAGGGTATTTTATCCTTCCGCTCAACCTTCATGTATATTCACTCAACGACAGATCTCACTCCAGATAGTATGTAGCACTCAATGGGGAGTAAGTCTTATATTTTAACACATTTTCGAGCAAAAAGAACGCGTGAAGATTATAATGATAGCCAGTAAAGGAGGTTTTATAATTTTTTTAGACCGCTATCTCTGCAGGAACACCCTTACAAACGCCCTTAAAAGAAAAGGAATTCTTTCGGGTGGAATAGGACGAAGAGCGGGTGTAGCAAGAAGAAAACCGTGACTGTTAAAGGACTTGAAATTCGATAAGGAATAGAACGAGTACCTACAACCCTATGTTATGAGCAGAAATAATAAAAAATAAGCCAAAAGAAATATTAATGATTTGAATAATTAATAATTTTGTAAAAGTAGAACTAATTGATGTAGGGGGACGTAGAGTGTCTTAAAATGAACTTGTGATGACAGCTAAGGGGGTTATAGAAGGGGTCTGGGAGAATTCTTTAGACCGCTGTCTCTGCAGGAACACCCTTAAAAATACCCTTAAAAGAAAAGGAATTCTTTGGGGTGGAATAGGGCAAAGAGGGGTGCAGCAAGAAGAAAACCGTGAATGTTAAAGGACTTGCAATTTGATAAGGAATATAAAGAGTACCTACAAACCTATGTTTTAAGTGTATATATATATATATATTATATATATATGAGGTATTTAATATTAAAATGTATAAAGAGATACCATAATAAAAATTCAACTATCAGATCGAAGCGAGTATTTAATGGTAATGTTTAATTAGAATATAAGTAAGAACGTATAAGTGATGCATTATTGGATTAACTCGAAATATAATTGAAATTAAGTACTAAACAAATGTAAAGGATTATAAGCTTCAAATCTGGCGAAATATTCGAATAATACGGACACCTGTGTCTTCAACTCTGTTTTCCCGGCTCTCAAAAAAGCATAAGGTGTATTGAAATTTATAATACAGTAATGAAATAAAAATTACTAAAAGTGGCCAATAATGAAAACTCAGTAAAATTTACTGAAACTGGTAAGAAGAAATGCATTTTTTGAATGAAAATCCTCTTAACAGGCTTTATATTATTATGCATGGCTACTGATTACCATTGTAATAAACTGACTAACTCTAGACATTTAACATGAAAAGAGTTGGCGTTGAAAATTAAAATTTGTCAAAATGTAAGCTAATTAAATGAAATGGAAAGTGAACAGAGCTAAGAAAATGCTCAATATTTTACGAACCAAACGTCCAAGAGACTTGGAGCAGATGTCATTCTATATGAGTTTTATACTTATAGAAAAGATGGCTTCATTTCTAAAGCGATTAAAACTTCTACAGTTGCCCCTTTTCAACTGCGAAACGTGATAGGAATGTTCAAAATGAGTAAAATCTTTGCAAAATTGTTACACGTTGTTCCCTTGTTATCCTTTGAAATGTTAACTCAACAATTAACTTCCAAATCAACCAGTGCAACAATATGTACTACGACAACAATGATTTCCATTTTGTTTGTTGTGGGAAAGCAACATTGAACAGAAACGGAAACCTAGTTGGCATTTTCATCTAAAGATTCTTTAGTTAAATAATTAACTTGTGCCGTATTTGTGTAAATCGATGTCTAGCCATTTGAATGAAACATCTATTGATGGAAAAACTATAAAATCCTATCAAGAAATCGCAGCTACCAATAGATTCAAGTTCTGCAAATCGATTGGACAAGGATTTTTCGGACAAGTCTTTACTTGTACGTTAAAGACTTGTCCGAAAAAAGGAAGACGGATCTGACTTTGAAGGTAATAGCCAAGAAGCACATATCCGAAGACGAAAATGATTTGTGGCCACAACTGCATCATCCCAACATCGTCCCACTCTTGGAAACTATTAAATACTCTTCAGCACAAGTATTTCTAATGCCAGACTTGAAAGTCTCTCTGTACGAAGTGGTGTATGAATCCAGTTTTAGCCATGGCACAGATTGCTGGAAGAAGCTGATGAAATGGATGTATCAAATTTTGTGTGCTTTGGAATATATGCATGGTAAGCAACTTTGCCACTTGGATATAAAAGGGGATAATATCCTTATTTCTGAAGAAGGACGTGCCATGTTGTGTGATTTTTTTCCCTTATCCTAAGCATAGCTCAAAAGGTAAAAAGCTATTTCGTATTGCCGAAAATGAATTGTGTAAAGCTGTTTGTGATACGGATGAAATGAAAGTCGACGGAATTTCCTCCGACCGATGGAACTTTGGCATCATGTCCTTGGAGATCCTCACTGATGCCTCCATCTCGGATGTCTTTAATGACTAAGTTAACTGTGAGACAAAGAGAAAATGAAGAACACAGTAATACTTTTAAAGCTTAACTGAATCCAAAGCTGAGAGACACGAGAGAGAAAAGATTTAAGTTCTTCGTTCGCACGCATTTCCCTTAAGTTAGACTGCATGCAAACGAGTGCAGATGTGCCTTAGATTTTATACAGTCGTTCCTCCAACCTGTTGCTCCTAGCCAGAGATGGACCGTATGGCAAGGGAAGAAGCACCCCTTTCTAAGAGAAGAAAAGTTCAGATTTGGACGACACTTAAAGGAAAATTCATGTGAAACGAATCCTGATTCTGAAGAAACATTCATACTACTTGAAAATCTAACTTGTGGCAATATTTTACGACCTATTTCAATTGGACTTCAGAAAAACAAAAAAAAAAAAACAAAAAAAAAAACCAAAAAAAAAAAAAAAACAAAGAACTGGTCTATCAACTTATACCAAGTATCAAGGTGCCCTTGTCTAAGCAGTTAACCAAAGAACTATTATTGTCTGGACTTGGTGATACAGTGCTCATATTCAAAAGTTGCGAGTAGAAATAAAAGAAATAGTAATATGATTCCTACTATAAACTCTTCAGACAGACTCTGTAGACATGAAAAGATTACGAAGAAGTCATCTCAAGAAAATCTCTTTCAGAAAGTGCCCGATCAGATCGAAAACAGAAGTAGGAAAGACTTTTGGAAAAATTGGGTGATCATGGCGATATCTTAGGTAAACGAAGTGAAAAATTAAATTTCTTGTGTGAAGCGGAAAGCAAAAGTGAAGAATGCAGTCCTTCTGGTGACTTAGGCACAATGATTAAATGCAGTTGTGAATGCCTACAGAAAACTCCTATTTACTATGAGACTGCTGAAAACTTCGACGACGGATTTAACATAAAGAAGCACGCAGAAAAGTCTGAGGATGGCATTACGGCATTCGGGAATTTCAGTAAGAAGCTTGCTGGACAAGTAGCATCTTTAAATAGAAATTCGAAGCATGGCATCCAATCTTTTTCATCTGAAGTTTCTGAAGTAAAAAAGTCTGAAAAAGAAATAGCAATCACGAATCTTTAACGAAGTTAATACCAAACAACTGAAGAATACGCTGCTCTCCATGCCATCAAAGCAACTTTAGGAGTTTGGCAGTACTGCAGACATACGAGTTAAAATTGTTTAAAAACATAATAAAGAATACAACAGTTTTGACTTTTTGAAATAAATAATTTTGTAGCTTTAAGAGAATAGTTATCAGCCAATATTTTTGTAAATCTTGAATCAAACTAAATTTGTGTTATATAATGTAGAATATTATAGTACTGTTCAAATAATAAAATCATTATCATTCATTCAGTTTGATAGTTATTTGTGAATTAAGTAGAAAATTAATGGGTCTAGGATGGTTAAAATGAAAACCTTAGACAATTCTACGATTCCTTGTAAATCTGTTGAAAATTTAAAATATGAAAATCTATATGCAAGTTCAATTCTATCTATTTTATGTTGATTCTTTTTTTCCTGGAATTATGGCAATCAAATAATTTTAGGGCGTGATTACGTAAACAAGCTAAATAGTGTTTGAAACTGTAAATAGGTAACTAATTGTGGGTAATACTTATTTTCCTTTTAATGTAACTATTTATAGAGTAAAGCTGGTACTCAGCAGGGAAAAAATGAATAAACAAAATGATGAGAACTTTAAGGATGCAACATTGGTGATCTTGGCATGAACGCTCTGTGGATCAAGGAGAAAAAAAGATATATGTAATATGCAAAAAAGAGTTCAAATGTTTACCACCAGCTGAGAAAAGACAGTGAAACCAATACAACAGAACAAAATAACTTTATTTTATCAGAGCATTTGCTAAATGCGCGTTCCATTTGTGTCGATCACATGTTCAAAGCATGTTATAGAGTGTTTAACGGTAATCAGTTTCCCTTTTAAATGTAGCAACTAGGTTATGATAATTGCAAATGATACAGAAGAGAAGACTTCACCTTTTAGTAAAAATTATTCTTCTATTGCTGATTTTTTTTCTTGATAGCCCATATGACATATATACTAAGTTTGAATGACATGCATGTATTAGAACGAGCTCTATGTAGGCATACGGAGTAACTTTAATTATAACCACTCTGTATATCGATTAGTTTTCGCAGCTTATTTATCTATTTTTATTTCTTTATTTATTTATTGAAAGACTTGTATCGCCCTTGAAAATGATCCCTGCATAAAAACGTGAACAATCTTGAGTTATACATTACAGCGCTTTATTATCGATAGGTTTTATGTTTTGGGGAAAATTATTTTGTTTTAAAATTTTAACGTTTTTAATGTTGTGCGTGTTAAACTGGACAGGCCACTTCTTTTGGAACAGGCAACAGGAAATGAAAAAGATAAAGCAATCAATGAACGGAAGCTAATCAAACGAGGAAGTCATTTTTTTCCCTTCCCGCTTTCTGGTCGTCATTTACAGAAACTAGCGTGTGGACTAATGGTATTTGACGTTAATGTGCAAAACGCGACGCTGAATTTGGAATGGATTGATTAGCGGTAGCCCCGGGGGGCACGCTCAGGTGGTGTGATGCGGAAGCGAAAGTTTGGACGCAACATGAGTTGGGAAGCACTCAGCAGAACAAGAACTAGAGGGCAATTTAAGAAAGTCCTGTTCCTTAAAATAAAGAAAAGCTTGAGCCCTCGCACCTGGGAGCAACAAGAAAATGACAGCAACACATTTTTCTAGTTCACGTTTCCCAGTAAATTTTTGCTGTTTTGCAATACCAATATACACTTCCATGATGATTTTCATAAAACTATATTTCATAGATTTTAATAAAACAACGTTTTCATACTAAAAATGTAAGTACATGATTTGTTTTTAAATCACTAATTTAGACTACTGTCGTTCAAAATTTCAAATGATAGAGAATAGAATGTTATAAATAAATATAATCACGCTATGACTCACTTTAATATAGTGCTAAATTTAAACAATGCAAATGTTTTGCATGGTTTGCTTTATGCGAAAAGAAATAAATGACTCCATAAGGCTAGTGTGGACATTTGTAACTTAGTCCCCTTGAGCTTTCGGTGGCAAAATATTAAATGAATGGGTGGAGGAAGACTTTTCTCCCATGAAAACTGATGAATTAGGAAACTGATGAAGTACAGTGAAACCTGTGTAAGTTGACCACTTGCGGTGCAGCACCTTAGTGGTCAACTTAGACATGTGGTCAACTTATAGAGGGTGAAGGGCTAATTCCGTTCTTGACAAAAGTTGTAGACTTAGACAGATGGTCAACTTTACAGGTTTTACTGTAGTACTAAACTAAAAACTCAGTGGCGTGCCAGGCCTTTTGGGGGCCATGGCCTACTGTGCCCATCCCAGTTTTCGAGCCTGAGGGCATCGAGGTGCAGAAGCAGAAATTCCGGTCGAGTGGAACCCCCAGTGTTTAATTTCCAAGCATGCTTGGTCCTCATTTTATCGACCCCACTGCAGGGATGAAATTCTGAGTCGGCCCTGCCCAGCCCGGGAATCGAACCCCGGACCTGTGGCATGGAAGCACGGAAGGCTATCACTCAGCCACTGGGCTTAATTGAAGTAGTACAAATGACTGAAAAACAGACATCAAGACAGGAGATTTGTTACATATAATAAGAAGCTCGGCTGCAGCACCTTTTAGGCATTATTAACGAAGCCAGAATGTTTATTATGCAGTTTTCTGAGTGTGGAAGCATTGATGATAAATATTATGTTGTTTTGACAAATAATGTAACTTTACACACAGGTTTCACATTTTAAACTATTCGTCAATTTACACTAATAAAAATGCATCAAATAAGTAAATAAATTCAATCGTTTTTATTTGTTTAGTTTATTTTTACCGGTGCTTTTTTTTTCTTTTGTAAGTGTGTGATTTTGTCATAACCAGGTTCCTAACATGCAGTTGGCAAAAAAAGTATTAGAACAATTTGCAATTTGTAGTATTCGAGAGTATAAAATGAAATAAATCGCAAAATCAATTTATATGAGATAATATATTTTATATAATATAAATGTTTTTAAAAAGATGTGAAAAATAAAAATAACTAAATTATCTCTGCAAAAAAACTATTAGAACTAAAAAGAGAAACAAGAAGCTTACTTAAACTTTTGAGGTTACTTTGAGATGTGGTGAAGGGTATGTCAAGCAGGCTTCGGTTATTAGATAATAACACTGGTCTACAAAAAAAAAAAAAAAAAAAAAAAAAAACCTTTTTTTCTGCCCCAAAGACTTTGTTAACTGATCTTAGAAGTATTTTTCACGCTGAACTCGAAAATGAACTCTCCATTTTTCTCTATCACGTAAGGATTTTCCGTCAGGGTTCGTTGATTTAAATCATGATTTAAATCGTGATTTAAACCAAGTGATTTAAAAAAAAAATCATTGATTTTACAATGTTACAGGGTTTGTACGGTCCTTAAAGGTCCTTAGAAAGTCCTTAATGTTCATTTTCATTTTTAAGGCCTTAAAAAGTCCTTAAATAGTCCTTATTTTTTATTCCAGGTGCTTATTTTTTTTTTTTGTTAAACTAAGAAGGTACCCATGCGCTCTATTTGTTTTGCTATGTTTTGTATTCTTCACAATAATCAAACTTCTTTCATTTCAACTACTTAATCGAACCTCAAATTTGGTTTGCTCGGGTCCGGTACTATCGCGGCTTTCGGGCAGACCCAAAACGGCGGATTGACAGGACCAAAAATGGCGGACTTCATCGCATTTTTACTACAAATTTCAGTGCTTTCTCAACTGGTAAATAAATAATTAAATCTTGTTTTTTAAATTTTTTTGAAAAGTTATAAGTAAATTGATGCGTTATATATTTTGACAAAAAGAAAAGGTTCATGAATTTTGATAAAATGCTTCAAACTACAACACCCATTTCAGTTAAATTTAACTTGTACCCACCCACATGGCAGCTCCCAATTTGCTATTTCCTGCAATTGTATGAAAAAGAAAATCGAGCTACATCTATAAAAAAAATTAAATATTAGTAAGAGAAGTCGAATCAAAACACAAGCAATTGTACAAAATGCAATGGTGCCCAACAACTGGGCACCATTTAAGACCACAGAAAAATCACACAAGTTCCCTCATTTTGCTTTTAAAAAAGAAAAGAAAAAGGAATAAAATTTGAAAAACAAACTTTCAAGGACTCAAGGGGAAATTTTTTTATGAATAAACAAAAATCTGGAATTTTCGAAAAAGAGCCGAATTTCGGGATATCAAATTTGGGATTCGATACTATTTATTAAATTTAGTTTCAAAGTAAATAAATATTTTTTTGCATGAAAATTGTTACTAAATCATCTACATTCTAAACAATAATCAATAAAGCAAGTGGGAGCAGCTCTTAACAAGATCACTGTAAATAAATATTGCTTTTGAAACCTTTTTTTTTTAATTTAAGGGGCGGGGTAATACTTCAAAGATGCATAGTGTTGACATCTAGCTCAATAAAAGAGATACATTTAACTAACATATAGGCAAAAAAAAAAAACTTTCAGCTTTTTTTTGCGTTTGACCAATCGCATGTATGATTATCGCTTCTTTATACTGTTAAAGGTAAAAAAATGATTTATTTTTATTATTTTTCTTACATCTTACACTATAATAAGCGACGAGTTGCCAACTCTTCCGATCGCTTTTTAGCTGATCTTTCGCTAAACAGTTTGTTCTCCCATTGTTTTTTTAAATCAAATAAAATATATATATCTAAAAAATTAATATCTTTTAAAGTAATGTTTTCATATTTAGTAAATTTTTATCAAGCAATTTGGCTTCGCGATCGTTCGCTGTATGGTTTTGTTGTGTGGGAGATGCTGGATATTTGCTGTGTTAATCAAAATTTGTATCTCATGAAATTTCTTGATTTGCAGTAAATTGAAGGAATCGACCTCTTCTTAAACCTATACACCGTAGTTGCCAAATGCTCCGTTTTCCCCTAGTTTTTCTGTTTTTTTTTTGTGAACTTCGAAAATTCGATTTTTTGCAAAAAGCTCCGATTTTTCAAGCTAATGTACAAGTATTTTTATCTAAAGGGATTGTACTACAAAACAAGAACATTTTTGAAGAAACTTTTTAAAAAGACATGTATTAATTTACATGAACTTTCATTACTTATAACGCGAAAATGTAAAAGCCTATTTTTCGGAAACTTGCTAACATCTGGCACGTGCTTCGCCGAAAATTGCACGCAGCTTTTGAGACTTTTATCTTTTTGCATCCTGTAAATATATCGATTATTTAAAAAGTTGACAGTTGTTTTAGTATTTGCAGCCTGTAGTCTGCTTGTTTTATTTTTTATTTAAAAATATTTTTCAATTTTTTGAAACTTTATTTTAGTTAAATTTTGGTAGTTTCTATTTGAGGGTAATGTACAAAGTTTTAAGCGAATAAGCTCCATTTTTTATTTGTATGTTGTTTCCAGAATGAAATATCTTTCTCAAGTTGAAAAAGTTTTTTCAGAATTTTTGTAAGCTCTTCTAAATAATTTTAAAAATATATATTTATGTCAAAGATAAAATTTTAAGTAAGCCTAAATTGAGATGCTGGCAACATAAGTTAAGTAAAATGAAAAAAAAAATCTAAATTAAACACAAATTCTCAAGACAAAGTGAAGCGTTTTCTTTAACATTTTTTTTTATTTAAATTGTTTTTCATTTAACTTGTATTTTATAGCATTAACCATTTTTGATAATTTTTCACTTGCTTATATATGATTAATACTTGTTCTGTGTGCTTCTTATTGCTAGCGCCAATAATTATTTAACTCCCTGACTGTTTAACTCCTGACATTAGAAAAGCAACAATACAAAGAGAGCTCCACAAAAGTGTTTGTGTTGCGTTCCTAATAAAAATGTGATGTTAAATCAATTACCTCTTTCAATAATGCTTCCTTTTGAAATAAACGTAACAGTTTGTATATTGCGAAAAATTTGTGAGGTCCTTAAAATTTTTTGTAGGTCCTTAAAAAGTCCTTAGAAAGTCCTTATTTTTGGTTTTGCCAAAAGCGTACGAACCCTGTGTTAGAAATTGTTGTAAAAATGAAATATGTTGTAATTACAACCAGTTTTAAACAAAACTTCCTACGTCCATCTGTCTGTGTACATAACATATATCATAAGTTTAGAACTAATTACTATTTTTTAAATTTTACAATATTACTCTTATTCTTCAAGCATCTTAACAGCAAAGCATCATTCATTCAATCATTCAAATTAGAATTCATAATAATCATGAACCATTCTGTGTTTTTTTATCTTAAAAATAGTATTTCAGATCCATTTAGTAAATGCAACACAATAAATAATTCAGAATGATAGTGTTTAAAACAACAATTGTTAGAATTAAGAATATGTATCCTTAAATTTCCATTCATGTCCACTAATAGCTTAAGGTTTTTTTCCTTCTAAAATATTTTTTTTATCATAGAAATTTTCAATAAATATATTTGATTAAAACAAGAAGTTTCAGTTTTTAGTAATCGTGTGAGCATATGATTTTACTAAATGGGTAAAAATATTTCAGGCTTTTTCATTTATAAAATAGAAAAATGATTAAAGTATACTCAATGTAAAAATTAAGTACACACAATTTTTACTTTTTTTCAGGTTTCAATTTGTTCATTTTCTCTGTACTTATGAGTGTACTATTATTCCTGGTAGGGTTAAATTTCATTTCAGTCATGCATTTGTATTAAAATTTGTTTATCATTATTATTAAAAAATATTTATTGCTGTGAAAGTAGCTTAAAGTGTGTTTTTGCAATTGATTAACTTGCCATATTGTTTCTATGAATGTAACATAATCAATGTCCAAAATATTTAAGGTCTTTTTTTAAAAAAAATCCGATTTAAATTTAAAAAATCTGATTTAAATTTTTAAAAAATCCGATTTTTTTTTTAAATAAAAAAAAAATCACGAACCCTGTTTTCCGTGCGAGGTGCTATAATAGGTGACATTAATAACATTTACCCTAAATTATTTCAGTACCTTACAAGCAAAACCCTTAAGTTATAAGGGAAATGGTTTTCATTTTCGAATTCAGCTTGGAAAATACTTCTAAGATCAGTCAATAAAGTCCTAAGGACCCCACCCCCTTTTTTTAAGGGCATTGTAATTTTTACATTAGAAGCATTTCCACCAAAAAACCAAGTAATTTTCTATTTACCTTAAAAGGGTTGATTCTGACATGTTCTGGCATACTTTGCTTCAGGAATGTCACTTTTTTAACGTCCAGCAGTAATCTGCTAACATAGTTGCGCTCCACCTCCCTTGATATTTCTTTTCGATAACTGAAATGTCCTGATGGAACCGCTCTCCATGTTCATCGGTTATACAGCCCCCATGTTTTCAGGGGTATTTTTACACACAACTGGAGACTTCTATGATACAAAATAGTAGCTCATGCTCATTAAACGTGTCGTACAGTATCAATCTTTTGCCTGTTTGCCTTTGTATCCCAATTCTCGCGAAATTCCTACCGAGACCCGCACCCAGTGCAGTAATTTGATACGCACTTCCGTTCGGGGGTCTGCGGGGGCTGTTTCCTACACTCCACTAAGGTTTTTTCACCAAAATAAAGTGACCACTGATTTAACGGTTGACATTCAAGCTCTTTTGTGTACTTTATCTCAATAAAAACGATGCTTCATGATCGGAAAAACACTGAAAAAACGTAAAAATCGAACATTTCCTTCCTCATAACTAAAAAACTATACGTGATGGGAAAATTTTGATGCCTGATATGGATTCCTTGTGCAAAACTACTTCAGGAAAAGTGAAATTCATTCTTGGGGCAAAACACTTGTTGACCAGTGTAGTTAGTTTATAGTTTACGCGAAAGTTTACTGGCATCGCACTCAAAAGAAACGAGATTCTATTTGCAGAAAGAGAACGTTCATCTGCAACATAGTCGAAAAGCATTCTGCGAAATTTCAAATACTATGTTGGACGTGTAATTATGTATAATTCATAATATTCTAGAAAAGATAAAAAAGAGACTAGTGTTGGGGGATAGCAAAGAAAGATCACGGAGAGCGAGCAAGCTGACTGTTAGAGAAAAATGAGAAATGATTAAAGATAGTCTTAAAAATCTATCAAGAAGTGCAAAGATGCTGAACTCAAATATCGAATCAATATCAGAAAAGATTTTAACACCTCAGACTGTAAGAAATGTCCTGCATTACGCTGATATAAAAAGAAGACAGCCAGGGAAGAAACCGTTTATTCCAGAAATCAACAGGGATAAACGCCGAGAGTTTTCGAAAAAATATAAAAGTATCAAAACATTAGATATGTGAAAAAATATGTTTCTGGTGATGTAAACCAGTTCAAACATTCTAACAGATACACGTATTCACTATCTGAAAAGTGCTTTAGAGCTGCAAAGCTTACTTTTTCATTATCCATTTCAGCTTTAATGCTTTTTCTGATGTAAATACAAATTACTTATTAAATGACTTAAAATTTCATGTAGCATTAAAAACTGAGAAACACTGCTACCTTTGCTTGCAGCTAACTGAATTTACACATTGCAGCTCACTGATTTTTTTTAAATTATTTGTAATTAAATATTCAAGTAAAATATTTATATATATTTTTCTTTTTATGATAGTACTATGCTAAAATTGTACCATTCATAAAAATATGTGGACATAAGTAAAAAGATTGCTTAAAATAACTTGATTACTTATTACAGTATTCGGTTATCAAACAAAAATTTGAATTTCATTGTTTTAATACAGAAAAAGCTGCTTCAACGAGCACTCTTTCAACATTTTATTCAATTTTATTTAAGTTTTTTGAGAATATGCAACAATTTAAGAAATGATCGATAACATTTAAAAATACTCACATTTCATGCATTAGGCCTATCAATTTAAAAAAGATGGCGTTTGTTGACTCAAAACTCGCAATACTCCCCAAAATTCCGGGTTTATTCCCGCGTCTCAAAATCTATGGGGTTTTTTTTTTTTTTTTGGACATCTAACTATGCCATAATTATTTAGTTATGTTCAAAAGTAGCTAATTGCATTTTTGGTGCCAAATTTCACGAGAAACTTGGCAGCAAAATATAACGACATTCTAGAAGTTTCTCCCAATTTCTACATCATCAAATCATGATCTTCATCGATGTCTCCAAAATTGTTCTGGAAATTTGTGGGGCATTCGGGGAAGTTCCAAAACATTCTGGTATTTTCGCCAAGTTCAATACAAGCTCTCTTCTCAGTTATCAGTTAATTTAGTCATTAGTTGGTCTTTGGGACACAACAGCTATACTAGGTGATTACTGTTAGTATTTAAAGTGAGAAGATACTTCCCAATATAAAAGGAAAAGTTAAATACGTTACATATTTTAATGCTTAAAATATGTTAATTACTTCAAATATCTAAGAAAAACCTGTTCTTAAAATACATACGTAAAATATGTAAAAAACTTAAAGTATGTCTATAAATTTATGTTGTATGTTTTAATGTGTGCGAATATGTTAATAAGAATTTTTGTCGTCGACTTTCCTTGAATAATTTTTAATAAAAAAATTGTATGTAGGGTGTTAACAACCGTACCTGAAAATTAGTGCGATTCAGAAATAAATAATCAGTTGACGCTTGATTATACAAACCAAACTTTTTTTGAAGTGAACTGTTCGTAAAAACCTGAGTGTTCGTAAATTGGAACTTGAAGTTATAGTCTTGCGAAACTCATTTATTTTTCATACTTTGAGTTAAGTCAATGTTTCTTTCAGGTTTATGGCATGGAAAAGCACAATTTTCGATTGAAGCAGATGTTGTTATTCTTAGCGTCTAAAGGGAATCCTATTCTAGGATCGTGGAACTCCTCCTCTCTTTGAAACCACTTCCCTTGGACTTACTTTATTCTTAGGCGACGATTCTTCTTCAGGTTAGTAAATTTTCCAAATTTTCAGTTAACTAATAAAACAGTGAACAGATAGTATACCAACACTGACAGAGGTCGATCCAGCATTTTTAGCAGGGTCTTATTTTTGTGAATTTTAGAAAGATTTTTGAGAAAGATCGGATAAGTTTAAGAAAATTCAAAATTTGATCATGCATTGATAAAAGAATCTTATAACTATTTGCCGCTTATTTAATAAATAATTGTGTGAAAAAGCGATTTAATAGCTCGGAATTTTGTGAAAGGTCCGAAGACTGATCCGAATTTCCTCTGGCGCGATCCCTGATTTGATTTGACGATCGCACAGCCGAATTTTATGCGGTCATGTCTATAAGGTCACCGTTTATGACCCTTTTGCCAGGGAATTTGAGAAAAGCTGTTTACTATCGAAACCCGCAGTTGATCCGCTTTACAATGCAGCTTGGGAAATCAGCCTTCTTTGCTCCTGCTATTGAGCAGGTTTAACATTGTACTGTAGTGCAGTTCCTTTTTTCCTCTACAGTGGAAAAGTCTCTTGCTCCAGATCGCAAGGAACCTCTTTTTAATGCAGAAAATTGGAAACGGGGTTCCTTGAGGCCTGGGAACACGTGTCTGCAATTTTTGTCTAATTTGTGAGTTTTTTATGCTATTTATTTACGTTTTTATCTGTACCACAAAGGTTCACATCTTATTAAACGTTGAAAGTATTAAAGTTAGTAAGAAAAAAGAAAAGATATTATTGAAATGTTGCATTTTTATGCTTTTAAATAGATGTTGGATTACAAACATAGAGAAAATAGGAAAAAACAATATTGATGCGATTCAAATTTTTAACACTCGCGTCGTGTTGAAAATAAAATCGCAAATACAGCGATATCTTTGCTGAGCTCGATGTTCTTTAGTTGTAAAAGAAAATAACAGAATGATGTGGAACTCTTTCTATGTCAGTGCCTTAGGCGCAAACTCATTGCGATGGTAAAAGCCATACATAAATAAAATGGATTGCTTTTTCATTTCACGAAAATGGAATTTTCAATATCGGCTATGTCGGCTAGATCCAATTTATATACATACATAACACAATGCTTCATGGAAACGTTTTACAGTTGTATTTTCTTCCCCGTATTTATTCTCATATTGATGCGCTATGAGACAAAATATCTCCACCTCCTGTAAATAATTTTCGTCTCGCAATAAGAAACGGCTAAAGAATTTCTTAAGAAGGAAGCGAAAATAAGTTTCGTTTAGCAAGCTGTAATTTCAAAAAAAATAATCACTTTTTTGAGCAAAGAACTTCATTTATTATAACATTCTAAAGTACAAACTCATACAAAGTGAAGAATCAAAACGGCAGTAAATGTTATTATTATTACTTTTTCTGCATCACAAGTACAAGCTAACCCCCCCCCCCCCCAAAAAAAAAAAAAAACCTAAATATTGGTAGCAATGGAATATCCGAATACTGCTTCCAGTCCCGCCATTTCACACAATGCATATTGCATTTTTTAAAAAAAAACATACATACGTATAAATATATTGTATTTCTCAAGCCTGCGGGGGCAATTGCGTGATCGCCCCTCGTGTGCCTGAAGGCTTATCTAAAAATTTATTTATTTAAGGTAAATGCAGAAGAAGTGAAGTTTAAAAGCCAGAAATTCAAACATTGCAGCGAGATAAGAAATTTGCCCATGATTGGCTGAAACCATTATCAACGAAATAACCAAAAATTAGACTTTGATTTCTATTTAGTTAGGAGAAGGAAGTTTTATTCTGTTAGCTGGATTGTGAACAGCACAGTTGCGAAGCGATTCTTAGCAATTTCCTTAGGAGGTTAAGTCTTTATTCAATTATTTTTTAGCATACAATTCCATTGGTTTTTAAAACAAAATAGTTCTCTGATTATATACTGAGTGTATTATAAACTGTCATTAAAGTATTTTTTTAGATTAACGTATTTTTTATTATTAATATATTTTTTAATTATATATTTTTTAAATTTACGTATAATAAGAGGTGGTCCACTTCTGGATCAATATTCTACAAATTACACCAGAAGTGGGCATAGGAGGCTTACTGTTGGTTCACAGGGTTTTTTCTAAGAGACTGTTTTACGATGCTTAGTTAAAAAGTTATGTCTTAATAACTCGTTTTATATAATTTTTATTTTATCAAAACCAGTAGTGGGCCACCCGCCCACTTCCTCTGCATTAATAGCCCGCTACCGGTGCACATATAGAACATTCTCAGAAATTACGCAAGCCTGATACGTTTGTGTTTTAAAATTTGCTAATTGACTTGTGTTTTTTTTTTTTTTTTTTGCATTGAATAAGAATTTTTTTTTTTTCTGACCAGTCAGGAATTTTCAAAATTCTTATCATTTATTATCAATTTATCTCTTACTAAGCATATGCATATCGCACCAGAAGGTCAAGAAGATAAAACCTAAAATTGACTATTTTCTCAATAGATTTTTCAGCATATGAAAATTTTAACAATAAAATTAAAATCATGTTTTATTTTTAATTCACATTGACCTTTCTTGATTGCTGTAATTTTATGTGAACATTATTAACACGCAATGTATGTATGCAGTGACCCTCCTACCATGGGTATGAGCCGGGGCGGTCATTTGTGGTGCCACCGTCCCCCCCCCCCCCAAAAAAAAAGAACTTGTTATGTAGGTTTGTAGTTTATGTCCTCTCCGGTTCCCGTAGTGACGCTACTGATGTATGTAAACGTGTGTACAATTTTGTGGGAAAATTTTGAAGTTATTTCACATTTCAGTTCCATCAATGAGTTCAGTTTGATTGAATAATTCTCGAGAGCGAAGAACTGATTAAAACATACTTAATTGTTGATTTACTACCATTTTAACTTTTTTTTTTTTTTGAATTATGGACTTCATGCATTAGGTTTGCAATGTATTTCTGGTAGTATATTAAAAGTTTAGTATGCCCACTACTGATGAATTCAAAAAGTTGCTTTGTCCTCCTCTCGTGCATCGGAGCGATCTAAATTTTTATTTAAAAAAAATATATAATATTATTTTCATATTTTAGGGGATTGTTATTCTAGATAAGAGTACAGACAAGTACAAAATTACAGATTAGCAAAAATTCTTTAAATTTTAGATAATAATCGAGCAAATACGAAATATAATAGATTAAGTGGCCCACTTCTGGTACATTTACCTTATTTATTTATTCAATTATGTTTTGGTGGCGGAAAGAGAAAATCTAAATCACATTTTGTTTGTTAAAGCACTCTTTATGCATTCAAACTGCGATTTATTTAGAGATATTTAAGTTTATTTGCAGCATTCACACAAGTTTCTATTGCTGTATTACATGGTACATAACATAGCATAACTGTTGTATATATTCACCATCATATAAAGTTACTTTGCGCGTAAATGAGCTGCACGGAGACTATGACATAATCAAAGATTCAATTTTATTTGCTATCAATATTTTTCTACCCTTGAGAGAGATACTATCTTTGTGAGTTTAAACTTAATGGACATACAAGAAAGGCCCGATTTACATTTTGAATCACTATAGGCATAACTCATGTTTGGGGGCCCCTCACCCAGCAAAATTTTTTTAAACATAACATTCAGTATGTGTTTATAAAACTTGCCAGTCACACCAAAATTTGGGGGCCCCCAAAGCGCAAAAACTAATTTGTTTTTCAAATGTCAAAGAGTCGGACCAAAATTTGGGGGCCCCCAAAGTAAAAAGTTCTTGTGGTTTTAAAATAATTTAATAATACAAATTTTCTGTGAAGCAACGGAACACTAACAGTTTGTTTTTAAAAGTTGCTATTTTTAAATATTTTTCTAAAAAATTTTTAATTACAAAAAATAATAATAATAATAATAATAACCAAAATTAAGTGGCCCCCTCAAAGTGGGGGCCCTAGGCCCGGTCCTCACGGGCCTAATGGTAAATAAGGCCCTGCATACAAGCTCGATATCAGAAATCGCGCAGCACGGCAGCGAGCGCTGCAGATTTATCTTGAAGCTTGTAGATTAATTAGCCCCCTTACAAAAAATTATTTAAAAAATACCACCGGGAAAAAAGTTTTCCGGTTTTTAAATGATTATATTTTCCACCCAGGATAAATAATCTCCCTTTTCTTCTAATTGTAAGAACTCGTAGCTTGCATTAATTGCATGTTCAATTTTAGATTTTATTAATTTATTTATAAATTGAATATCTGTAATATTTATTTATTGTCTGCATGTATTATTGTTATTTGCCAACAATTTTAAAATGCATAGTTTGCTATTTGGTTCCACATTATCAGGTAAATTTTGACTTCTGAAACTTGTGCTGCAGATTGATACAGAAAATTCTGCTACTGGGCATACAAGTACGGACGAGAAAGCCACTAGCTACGTGAAGGTTCTGAACTCTTAAAAGCTACCATCGGACATCAGTATTGCAAGGTTCGCACGGAGAAGTCTAGTCTTATAGTGACAAGAATGTTTATTTATTTTTTAACTTCATCGCAAAAACTAGAAAAATGGGTTGAGATGCTATGGCTTTCTGGTACATATTTACACTTATGCGTTGAATAGCCTCAAATAGCCTGACATATGTTAGCGAAACAAGTAAAACTCATGCATTCCTTGAAAACGTTTCTAAGTATAAAGTGAATGCATTCGATAAAAACTTTTCAAATTAATTTTACACGAAACTGCCATAAATCTGTTCGAATACGTTTTTTCATAAATTTATAGCTTATGGCGCTAGTTGAAAAACGTGCAATTGGCCGGACATATGTTAGCGAGCGGTATAAAAATGAATGCATTCGTCCAAAGAATTTCTACGTGACCCAAACTACTATACAGTGGTCGAAATTCATCCTTTCATGAATTAGTAACTAATGCGCAAAATTCAGTGGCGTGCAATTTCCCTGGCATAGGTTAAAGTTTTTGCACTCCTTGAAAACGTTTCAGTGCAAGAAATGGATTCATTCGTTGAAAACTTTTCGAACTATTTTTGCATTAAGTAAAAAAAGGCTGTACACTAAAAAAAAAATCCTAAAAATGACGGTATCAAGTTTTATCTACACAAACTAGAAAAAAATGTTTCCCGTAAAATTTACGGTCAACTTATTTTTTTCTACCGTAAGTACTGACAGCATGGATGCCAATACTTTTTACCTTAAATATTCGGGATATTTTCAACGTATTGTACACTATAGAGGTTCACATTTTATTTGTATTTATTTGATGTTAGAAAAAAATGCTAAAGTCTTCGGACTAGCTTTTGAGAGAAAGCGAGTCAATTGCTCTGCGTTTTTTTTTCTTCAAAACACTGAGGAGAAAAATTGTTTGCTCTTCTTGAATTTATTTTCAAGTGATTGCAATAAAAACGAAGTGTATTTCTTAAAAATGTAACGGTTGTCGAAGAAGAGTTTTAGTTTCTTGAATAATTCTCTCTAAAATAGCCGGAAAACGAGAAGTTCTCCCTCTGTTTAATTAAAAAAGTGAAGAAAGAAAAAAGAAAGTGAAACGGTCTTCATTCTCCTTCGGTAAAAGAATTTGCATTAAGACAGGTTGATCATCTTCCCGGAAGTCTGGATGAATGTTACTTGGAAGAAGGAGTGAAGATTAAAAATGTTTTCTTGGAAACATGAGCAGGACAAAAAGTAAAACAATTGGAAAGTTTTTTGTCGGAGATTTCCTGAATTATTCATGACTTTCAATCGGGAATGGGCAAATGCAGTTTTGTTTTTCTACCTCGCTGACATTTTTATGGCTTTTAAAATATAGTTTATTGAATGGTTTTTTGAGTTCATTTTTCATGTTCACATTTTATGCGGCAACATAAAGGCGAAATTTGAATGAAATGAAAACTGTTAGTAAAGTAAACTTCCAATCGTCTTGTTTTTAAATAAGATATTATATGTACGGATATATTTTTTTTTTGGGGGGGGGGTTACACAAATAAGTATGTAATGTATTTACTTACCACACATTGGCTGCTGCTTTCGAGTACTCTATCAAAAAATTGGTGCCATGTTGCACTAGATATTGGTGATTGCTCTCAAGAATAAAAAAATGGTGACAGTTTTTTTGCTAGAAAAGATTATGCTTTATGCTTTGGTGCAACGCACGCAAGTAAGCACCAAAATGAAGTAAAATTTAAAACCATTCTTCATAGCCAGCAAATGATTGGCTCCATTATTTTTTTTGGTGCCAATTTTACTACCGGTGAAAATCCGGTGGAATGAGTTGATTTCTTGTGAGATTCCTTCTTCAGTTCTCCAAGGAATCAGGACGAAGCTTGAAAACTTTTTTTCCTTTTGGCATTCCGAACCGAATGATGGGTACTTAAAGGGAGGTCCCGAAGACTCATTTAGAACCTCAAAAACGAATGCAACGAAGCGAGAGCACTGACTAATTTTCTGTTATGTTTCTTTTACCATGACATCGTCACGTTACTGAAAACGATAATAATCAATCGTATCGATCTTTTTGACTTCACTACACTTCCCAAAGACCATCTCCTAAATGTGAGAGATTTTTATACCGCATCCTGTATTTTAAATTTTGTAGCGATACCATGACTAGGTGCATGTGACGGCAATTTACGGAAATATTCGCTTCTGTTTCGAGCAAAATCTCGATCCACTCCAAATCCCTATATTCGAGTAGTACAGTATTTTACTCAGATGTGGATTGTTTTGACATATATATATATATATATATATCTGTTACGGCTAAAGCAAGAATGAAAGCTAAACATAGGTGTAACCGTCTAATGTGAAGCTTACAAGGCTTTGCGGCTGTAGCCAGAAGAGGTGCGAGCGCTTCCAACATTAACCGACTAGAATTGGGTCTAAACAATCCTGCTGGTCGGTTAAAGAACGAAGTTAAGTTATATCTGTTTATAAAGCAATAGATAGTAGGGTGGGTCGAAAAAATCCGTAAATTATTGCATTTAAGGTACATACTAACACCTAATGTGAAATGCATAGTCCAGCATGCTGAGTTATGTATTAATAGCCCATTTCTTTTTTTTTACTTTACACTTCAATTCATTGTAATAGAACAGCGTTTCCTGGTTCGCGTAGTATCGGAAGGGGAATCGCGAAAATAATATTGCAATGACGGAATTTTTAATTGCTAACGTACAAGAAAAAACTAAATAATAAATTTACATACGTATTAGGACGGAGTGTAAAAATGATTTCTTTTAAAATTGTTTTCCTGATAATGCATAAAAGTTGTGGCCTGGCATAGGAAGCATTCGTACAAAATTTGAAATGCACTTATTTCTACTATTGTCTGATTTCAAAAACGTGAATCACAAAGTGGTATCGGAAGAAATTCCTTGATTAATTAAAAATTTTGAACGCATGTTTCTCCTACCATTTCCCACTTTTGCCTCGCTGACGCGAAGAAAAAGTAAACTTAGATGTTTTACAAAACAGGTTGGGAACCACTGTAATAGAATAACCATATAAAGGAGTGGCTCCCAACCTGTTTTTTCGGGCGAACCCCCTTCTAATATCCAAAAGAAAATGTCGAACCCCTTTCTGTAGTCTTTAGCAACGGATAGCAAAACTAAAATTTGCTGGCGCGTTTACTTTCCTTTTTGTACAATAGTTCATCACAAAAAAGAAAATGGAATTGCAAAATATCTAAGTTTAAACCAAAGCAAAAATACAGCTACAATAACATACATATGTTTTTTTTAATTATTACTTTTTATTAGCTGTTCTTTTGGAATTACTAATAGAGCAGTAAAAAAATCTTTAAAAATTATTAAAATTACCGTTAGTATGAAAAAAAAGTTAGTGCAGTGTCATGAGAACTAACCATAAGTATCATAGGAACTAACCATACGTACACAATTTTGAATCAATCAATAAATATCTTTCTGCTCAAAATTCGCAAAAGTTGTGGAAAATTACAATATTGAAATTCATTTGTTTTCAAACTGTTCATTTCGAACATGCAGAACAGTTGGAATAATTTGTGAAAAATGCGAATACAAAATTTCAAAAAATAAATGATTAAATATCTTCGGTTAAGGTCTGTATGGGAGAAAATAAGGCAAAATTTTACCTTCAGAAAAATTTTCATATTTCCGACTTTTTCTTCGCTTCAGCGAGGAAAAAATGGGAAATGGTAGGAGAAACATACGTTCAAAATTTTAAATTAATCAAATAATTTCTTCCGATACCACTTTGTGATTCAAGTTTTCGAAATCAGACAATAGTAGAAATAAGTGCATTTCAAATTTTGTACGAATGTTTCCTATGCGAGTCCACAACTTTTATGCATTATCGGGAAAACAATTTATTTGAAAAAAATCATTTCTACACTCCGTCCTAAAAAGTATGTAAATTTATCATTTAATTTCTTCCTTGTACGTTAGCAATCGAAAATTCCGCCATTGCAATATTATTTTCGCGAACAACCGGTTGGGAAACGCTATTCTATTGCGATGAATTGAAGTGTAAAGTAAAAAAAAAAAAAGAAATGGGCTATTAACACATAACTTAGCATGTTGGACTATAATTTCACATAAGGTGTTAGTATGTACCTTAAATGCAATAATTTATCGATTTTTGAGTCTTTTGCGCTACCGCAAATTGAAAGATTTTGACGGTTTTAATTTTTTTGTGTGCTTTTTAAACCCTTTAATAAGTGATTTTCACTATAGCAGTTTAAAATATGAATGGCTGACTTCTGCGAAAAAACTTGTAAAATAACATGATTTTCGAAAAACATCGAAATTTTAAGTACAATGCGCTAGCTAGGGGTTCAATAGAAATCTGTTTTTTAATTTGCATGTTACTTTCCTACCCCAGAGGCAAGTTTTCCGCGTTATAGCGTTTTGAAAAAAAAAATTTTTTTTTCGACCCACCCTAATAGATAGTTAGGTAATACATAAATAAAAGTAATTTGCGAGTAAGGAACTGATTCATTAATTTTAAAAAATTCAAATTAAACTATTTAGATGTACTTGATACCACTTCTTCCTGTTTTTGAGCTTAATCCTTTGATTCTGAAGCCTTCATACCATTTTTCAGAATTTTCGTCCTTTATCCAGATCATGAGCATAGCAGTTTTTGAAGATGCTGGGTAACTCTTTACGCGCTACTTTTTCTCTGACTGTGATGTGGCTTTCCATACATTATTTTTAACCCTATCCATATAGACTTTAAACTTTCAGCCACTTTGTTGGTAAGCTCTTTTCTATTATTGGGCTGCAAAATGCACGTGTGGGCTCCGATTATGCACAAAAATTACTTTAGCAACCTCTGCAGCAGTTTTACTATTCAGTGGTCCTAGTTGCAAACTTTGTTAGATGATTTAGGTATACAAGAATGAATTAATAATTGCTATCAGGATTACTCTGCTTACCAATCAATTCAACTTGTCAACGGATCTTTATTTCACTTGAGAAAATCGGTTTGACCACAATACCCATTTTACTCGATTTTAATTTCATTTAGCAAGATTCGCCAAATGATATCGAAGACATGTTTAATTGAAGGTATATTTAGCAAACTTCTTACCAGCTCTTTTCACATCTTCAATAAATTGATTTTATTGAACACTATTTACATAAAAAGTATTATTACCTTCCTTAATAGGCAGAAAGTTTTGAAATTGTTCGCAAAAACGTGTTTTGAGCACATTTTCAATTTCTATTTTTTTGATAAATTCGTTAACACGTTTTGAAACTCGCTCGCACAGGCAAGGAATGGTACAATACCAACGTCGTAGATCTGGATTTGCTCATGAGCTCGTTAGATTCGGTTTTACAGCCTTATTCACCAACCTTTCGACCGGTAATCAGACAATGTATTCCCCACCCCGAGGAGACAGCGATTTCCCAGCGTGGACTGTCGAGGGACTTCGACTGTAGAAATCGAAGTCCGCCGCTGTCCAAATTTACAGCGCGTGCGCAGTAAACAAGCGGCAATCCATAGTTTCTTGATTTGACAGAGAAGTGCGAGGTGAAAAATACATTATCTTAAACGACATGGGAAATTCATTTATGGTTGAGACCTTGTGTAATAGTAGTACTCCTTTAGGGTGTTCAGCCTTCAACGTAATATGGCCGAATGTCCTGTTAAATAGGAGAAAAAAGCAATTAAAATTTCAAACTCAGCTTACTTACTAATAAGTTTATATATGAACCAGCGATGAAGTAGTTTAGCCGGTAACGTAAAGGAATACCGCGTGGATGCTCAGGGGTCGAATCTCAAGGTTAGCATTTCTTTCTTTCGTTTTTTTATTCATTTATTAATTATATATCTAACAAAATAAATTTATTCAGAAAAAAGGCTCATTAAGTATCAAATGATATTTTAATTGTGGTAACGTTTTACTTTTTAAAATAAGAAATAACTAATAGTGGCAATACTATCACAACTATTTCTATCATTAATAAAATGTAACTATTTTAAATTGTTTCATGCGCCTAAATGGGCATAAAAGTTTATTTTATAACTTCCCTCCAAGACTTTTCTGACGAAGCAGTATTGATCTGAATGTTAGAGAGTTGCTGTGTTTCTATTGCATAAAAAAACTGGTCCAATGAAATATGGGACTAATAAAATCACAGGTTAATTCAAGGCTTCTTGTTTGTAGTTACAAATTTATGTTAAGTAAAGTTAAATCGTAACACAATTTAATCTTTTTATTTTCTATATAATAACTGTTTATAAGTAGTATTTCTATAATAATTATTTATTTTTTTTTTATAAAGTAAAATTGCAACTAAATTAAAATCCCCTTGAATATTTAATTACTCTTTTTTCTGAATAAGTTTATTTTTATGTAAATATAATAAGTTAAATGACTAAAAAACATAATCAAGCTCGGCGTTCAAACTCTGAGCGTCCACATTGAATGCCACCACGTTACCGGATGGGCTATTTCGGGGGTCTCTCATAAACAAACTGATTAGTATGTAAACTGAGTTTGAAGTTTTAATTGCTTCTTTCTCCTAATTAACTGGTCATTCGGCGCTATTACATTAAGGGTTGAACACCCTACAGAAATACGCTACTATTACACGAAGGCTCGTCCCAAATGAATTTTCCATGTTGTGCCTTCCCCTTGTAAATATTTTTTTACAATTACGATTGCTTGAGAAATTCGATTCTCGCAGAGCTCGTTCTTTTCAGATAAATAAATTTGAAACTGAGGATGACAAAGATTTTCATGCGGAATATAGTCCTCAAAAATCTACAGTCAAGCTGTTATTACCATACCTCGGAGACAAACTACCAACAACCAATAAAAATAATGCATTGTCTGTTGACGAACAGCTGCTAATAATAGCTCTAAGATTTTATATTACAGAAGCTTTTCAGCTTCTAATCGGCGATATCATTGCCGCAAGCCAACTCACTTGTAGCGAAAGAAATGTAAGCGACCGATCAACAGAGGAACTGCGCGGGATCAAGCATGGGGTAAGTTGTCAGTAAGATCATGGGTAAGTTGAGCCAATCACAACATCGGCGTCAGAAAACAGTGTCGAAGAAACAAGTTCTAAATGGGGTGAAAACCGATTTTAATAGCGGTATTGACAGAGGATCCCTCGAATAACGGTTTGATCAGCTGTTTGACCGTATTTGATGGCCGTTAGGCGGCTTAAGTAGGCTTTAACCAACTAGGATTGGTAAAAAGCTAGTTTTAGCTGGTTGAAGATGGAAGCATTAGGAAGTCTTCAGGCTTTAACTGCAAAGCCTTGATGATCTCCGCTTTAGCCGGTTAAACCTAGCTTTACCTCCCATTCTTGCTTTAATCGTAACGTATGTTTATATAGGTAGTGGATCGATAGATGGGCCTTTTTAGATTGCTTTGTATTAGTACAAATAAATTTGGTGAAAACTTTCTATAATTGTTTCCACATCTGTATCCAGTTGAAATAATAAGAAAATGGTCATTTACCTGAAAGACCAAACGAAATCCAAACTAGCTAAATCAAACAAGCTTTTTTTGTAGATTACAGCATGAAAAAAATGTACTGTACTGTCTGAGATACAAATGCCTCTAATATTTAAAATAGTTTCAAAGATACTAGAAGTAAAAACGTAGATGAATCTTAACATACTAGAAAGAATCCCCGTGACCTACAAGATATGTCTTAACTTAAAGGAAGCACACATATTTTTAATTTACCCGTGTGACAGTATCGCAGGATCGCCTGAAAAATGGGGAATTCAAATTTTGACTTTTTCCCAATAGTTTGTACGAGATTTAAGATGCTCTGGTACTTGTTCCGAGAATTAATGATCACCGGCTAGATAATTCTTTCTTTCTTCTTCTGAAAATCAGAGGAACACGGAAATGTGTCGTGGTCCACTGCTCCGATATTTTTTTTACTGAAATTTTCAAAAATCTCCATTTTTTTTCGCATTAAAATTAGTTTTGAGGAAACAACAACAAAGATAATTCTTCATCTGCAATTTTATTCAAAATAATCAGAAACGAGGATGAATAATTATAACACACATTTTTAGGGATTCATGAAAATAACATATGAACAATTAATAAATGTATAAAACAAAAAGTATGTAAATTATGTATTTTATTTTTTATTTACTTTATTTCTGTTAACACCGTTTTCGATTTTCAAATTAAAATGAAACTTATTATTCGTTCCATGTTTTTTTCTGCTATTACTTTTAAATTTAAATCGATGTAATATAAAGTTAAATGTCATTCATACATTCTCTCATGAGGTAAAGCCAGTAGAGTTGACGCACAATTGGAAAACAGGATAGAAGAAATGAAAACGCTAATTTTTCGCCTAACTGTAGGTGAAGATCATAGCTTGCATTATTTTCTGTATGCATTTCCATCACTTTCTTTTTTGCTATGCTGCAATTTGAAACGACAGCAGGCATAAGGCCAAGACAACTATTTTTCGCTTCTCTTCTTATAAGGGCAGCTGAGATTGCGCACGCACATGGGAGATGGCTTTCGATAATAAGTAGATTAAAATAATAATAACGACAAGCAAATTGCCAAAAAAGGGGAAAAACATTTGCTTAAAAAGTATCTTGCTGCTTTGATATCACAATGAAAATCCGAGGAACAATAATGAAAATTTAAGCCTTTGCATTTGGAAAGCAAGCAATAAAAATGACGTTGTATCATATATTTTCAGAAAAGAAACATATAAATTCAAGTAGATACTGTTCTGTTCTGGCTGTACAACTACCTGAAATCGCTCTCACGCCTCCTCTTTCCTCTAAAAATTCGAGTGCGCCATTTCTCCAACCGCCCAACCTCTCCAGGTTTTACCTCAAGTAACAAATGACTGTATTTCGACAAGCGCGTTCAGATTACAACTCATTTAACTAAAAGCGCCCTGCTCCTTGTTTCGCAGGAGCAGGACACTCCTGCAAAACATTTTCAAAATAAGGGCAATGAGGGTAATAAGTAAAAGTAAGAAGTTTCGATACCCGACTTTTTAAACCACTGGCTACAAATAGGAATACTTTTTTCGTGACATGATAAACAAAATGTAATTTTTCTTTCTTTTTGGTACAATGGAATTATTTGTCGTCATCATCCCAGCGATTGAAAAGAAACGTCAGGAGATGTAGTTTTTGCAAAGAAAAGATCTTGCTAGATTTGTAAGAAAGCAAAAATCGGCGCATGTTATTCTCTGCTGTGTTAGTCTATTAGAATGCCCGAAAGAAAAAGCCACTTTCTTCTAAAGCTTGCCTTCTTTTCTTCCTGATGTCATCTTCAGTTTACCCGGGAAAGAAAGATTTTTCTTCTCCTCCCCCCCCCCCCAAGCATTGTGTGACTTAATGTTTTTTGTGATGATGATTCTGTGTCCTTATGCGTCTCATGTAATCAAATGGAGTCCGTGGAGCATATATGATAGTTTTAGCAATCTGCGTAATTTTCTTGGAGTGCTACTTTTATGGAAGAATTCCTTTTTTCTAAATACCAAAAGCTGGCTGGAAGAAGAAAAATAATAGAGGACATTTTATTCCCAGTAAATGACCCCAATTTTGGAAGATATTTTCTGACTTTACCAGTTTCCTTTCTCTGCGCGATTTCCGCCATATAGCTTGATTTCGTTATAATTTTTTTTAACCCTTCGGTAAGCTCTCGCTTATACGTCATCTCTTTTATGCGTCTCTCTCAGATGTACGTCGATTTTCAAAAGTCCCAATATACAGATAAACCCTACGATGCATCGTGTAGCCATTTGGCAACAATTTGTAGTCAGCCAATTGGCTGACTACAAAGGAGGGTGCTTCATTTTACTATGTTTTGATTCAACGTACGCAAGTAAGTACCAAAATGTAATTAAATGAAGCCCCATCCTTTGAAGCCAGCAAATAAATACCAATTATTTTTTTAGTGAACCAGTTCGAGTGCCACTGTGGAAACCAGACCGAGTTGATTCTGTTCCATCAGTTATGAATGGTTTAAATACGAGTGTCAATATTTTATAAATATATATTTCTACATTTTTCGCTCTTCAATCCCTAGGCGGCGGTGGAAAATGAATTCTCAAACCTAATGATACCTGACACGATTATCCTTTTTATGACACTTTTTCTCTTCTTCGCTTGAATAGAATAAACTTTTTAAGCAGCCCATTTCCTTTTAAGCTGCTACGAAGAGGGCCATTCTATTACCCAAGATAACATGTCATCAGCGATTTTTCAAGCGGTAGATTAATGACTTCAGGTTTTTAGCCCTCTTGATCTTCTTCGTACTACGAATACTACGTCGTGGAATTAGTTTTAAGAGCAATAAATAGATAATTTATGGTCCTAAAGCTTAACTCAGTACCATAGTGGAAAAATTAGAAAAGAAATAAAAAAAGGATATTCGTAGTGTGTAACTCCATTTTCTTTCTGGAAAGGATACTCAGCTGCGGGGTTCACTGGTAAAGATGAACAATAGAGAAGTTTTCGATTTTTATTTGATAGAATAACATATTAAACAACTTCTGCGAAAAAAATTATCGTCTAGTTGGTATCTTTTTGAGGCTGCTTTTTGGCCCAAATTTGGTGACACATCGCCAAAGTAGGCGACTTTTCGAACCTTATAGAGAACTCTAGATTTTACTGGAATTTTCCCATTTAGCCATTATTCTTTTGATCCGAGTGAAAAAAAAAGATATCTCGTTAAGTACGTTAGTCAGTTTGAGTTCAGAGTTCAGTCAATTGCAGGGTTGCCAAGTTTTAAACTGCAAATACGGGACAGCAGTGGTGGCGGGGAAAGTGGTGGCGGAGGGGGTAATCGGGTACCCTTCCTACTTTTGAATCCCCAGAATCCAATCTGGCCACAACACGAAAGATCCGTTTCCCTGGAACGTCAATTTTGATTTTCAAAATTTAATTAAATAGCATATGCTGAAAATATATGTAAATTATACGCTTATTACGTATGTGGAAGCTGTGATACTTAAATTTTTCTCTTTAAAAAAGGCATAGGATTTACAGGTTTAAAACATCAGAGTACTGACCTATCACACCAAGGTCATCAAATATCAGATATTCTGGCAAGAATATATGACTTGTGGCATACCGTATTGACGCGGGAATAGTTCTGAAAATACGAGACTGTCCCGTAAAATGTCGTTCATTTATTTCCAAGATTATTGCGAAATGTGAATAGTAGTGGCACGCAGTAGTAAGCTAATATTAGCAGAATAAGATTAGCTCTTGTAATTACTCGGGAGTTACAGTTCGACCACGGATTTTTGATAGTTGGACGCTTCTGCACATGGCAGAAAAGAACAAATCCATTCGAATTTCAGAAAACTTTATTTTGCCGGTTTATTTCGTACTCGAATCAGAATCTAAATTGAGAAACCGGCATATAGCATCAGTTCGGAAGAAACCAAGTATTTCAAACGAACTAGAGCGAGAACAAAACGGCACGTTTCATATACTGCTTGGCACTCTGCCAGGCAGCTTGCTTTGGATGATGGTAGAACTGTAACAAGAACACTTAATTTAAATAAATTTTGGTTTCAAAATATCTAATTAAATTCAATGCGAAAGTATACTAGATACGCGACTGTTCGGAAGAATTAACTGTGTTACGAAGTCGTTGTACTGGGAACTGTGCGCTTGATTTTGCATTCGTATTTAGACTCAAATACCGTACTTTTCCGGCGTTTCATGATATTTGGGCTATTGTTGGAAGAAGTAGTATCTGTATATTTAAAAATGCTTTGTATTTTACAAGGACTCATCATCGTTCGAAAAACAATTGAAGCCCGGCGAACTCGCTCTAATATGCTTCAGTAAAAAATATTTCCAATACTTCGTTCATTTAAACTAAATTTTTTTTTCCAAATTTATTTTTTAAATGATCGGTTTTTGCTGTCTTATGTCGTCCATTTGGGGAATCCTGCTATTCTACGCTCTTTCTTTTTTCTTCAAATCTTGAAGCTGCTGCTTTTGCGATCGTGTGAAATACATTAGCAAATAGGAGAAGAAAACCTAATGAATGACTTCAGTGAAAAGGTAACAATTTGTAGACGAAATTTATGTTCGGCTCTGCTTGTTTCATTGCTTCTGCTCCCTACGAAGATAAAATTTCTTTTCTCCTCTAAACAAGAAGATAGTTTTCTGCTTTCAATTGCCGAACGAAACCTGACTTTCTGTTTATGAAATTCAGTTTACAGGAAAGTAAGAATTGCGATTTTTTCTTTCGCTTTTACCCATGCTAATGATACAGTCCTGAGGAATAAAACACACACAAAACACTAATAATTTCTCTGCCATCATGCACTACAGAAAAAAAAAAGAAAGATGCCAATTGACATAAATTAAAGTCTTCTTTTAAATTATCGAAATAAAATTTTGAGACGGGGCTGTGTACATATTAAAATAAACACTAACTATGAAAACCCGATTAGAATGCGCTATTTTTGACAACATATTTTAATTCACCGTGCAAAAATGAGCCTACATACCAAATTTGAGTACATTCTGACTATTAGAAGAGGATATATTGACAAAGGGACCATGTCATTATTTTCAACGTTCTAAGTTGCAGGTCGAGTTTGATGAAGCCATGACAGCAATCATTAAGGTGTTTTAAAGAGATAAGAACTATATTATTCTTTATAATACGTAAGGTTTAGGTAACTCCTTGCGAATGACTGGATTTTTATGGTTTTTTACTTTTACCAAAAAAAAAATCGAATTTTATACTTTTAGCGATGACCCTTAATGCCTCAGCAAAGTGTATTTTTAAGCATAGCAAAAAAATATTTTGAAATACTTTAGCTGAAATTTTAGATATCCATGTATACAAATTTTGTCCATATTAACTTTTCAGCAAAATATAGTACTCTTTCAGGTCAAGAAATTAAAAGTTTTCAAATATTAATTTCATAGTTTATAAAAATAATAAATTAATATTTTAGGTCATATAAAACATATTTTTATTTTGATACGTACGTTCGTAATTTCAGATGAAAAATCAAACAAGGCCGTAACCATGTTAAATGAGCTATTATAAGCAAACATTCTCAATTTAATTGTGAAGCAAATGTCTCAAAAATTGCTCCACAAGAAAAATTTTTAATGCTGATTACAAATCTGAGATAAAAAATGGGGGTTATATGATTCAAAATTTTTAAAATTTAACAGTTGGCACTTGATACTGTGCATTAATTTCGGTAAACTGAAATATTTCATGTATTTCTGATGAAAACAATGTTCAAATGTGAAGAGTTTCTTTTTTTTCTTTTTTTTCTTTCTTTTCTTTTTTTTTTTTTTTTTCATCTGTACATTTTCTCAAGTTTTATGCCCGCAAAAAATAACTACAAAATGCGAATGTGTTTTGAAACTATTGATTTAGCACCCATTAATGAAAGGATTCTCTGAAAATAATTATGTCGAAGATATTTTGTATTCAAATAAATACACTCGATTTCTAGAAAATTTGCATTCACTGTCTATGGTTATAAAGAAAAATTTCAGAAGAGAGAAAATGTGATTTAAATGTTCTATATTTATGCTGATACATGCTTTAGAAAGATTAGATGATATTGCGTTGTGAGTAAATATTAACATTAAAAAAATGAAGTAAAAAAATCAAAAAGAAGTTGTTTCACAGGAAACACTATGCTGGTCCGCTTTTATTTCTTTCCCGCTTTTAAAAAATAAAATGATAATTTTAGTTTATCTAGGTTTAATTATACCTTGGTGCTCATGACTCGTCGACCATGATCGTGGCACAGCTCAAAAATATAAATAAATACATGCATGAAGAAAATTAAGGTTTTATATTATACTAATTTTAACTTTCCAGTAAAAATTCCTTCGCTCCTGCGTTTCGGGGACCGTCTACAAATTGAAAAAGGAGAAAAAGGTTTTGGATGATACTGCAGCGTACACTCTCTTAAACACATGCTCAAATCTCATAAAACTGTCGTCGTATTTGACGAAATAGCTTCGTGAAAAATGCTCCTAGTAAACTTTTCGTCAAATTGGCGAAATTTGTGTAGTAACTTTTTAAAAGTCGTGTGAGGAAAGAATCGTTGTAAATGGCGAAATTTGTCTTGACGACTGAAGAATCCTCGAAAGTGAGAGTTCTATTTCTGAAAGGGTGTCAAAAGCTGGGAAGAAGCTGTAAATTTTAGAAAATAGTTTAATTGCCATGAGCAATTATTCCATGCATTTTTGTAAAATTTGTACTCGCACTCAAGAAGATACAGGCATTCCTTTAATTTCCTTCACACGCTTTTGGTTTATAACACGCAAAGTTTTCACAAATAGTTATCAAACTTTCGGAAAACTGGCCAAATGACGTTACTTTAAAATTGTGATTAGCTTTTTTTTTTCCTCACAATTATCTAAAATATCATTAAAGTAATTTATCTCGAATGTCTTACAATGTATCCTATTTGACTTCAAAAGTAAAGTACTTTGTTAAAATTAAGATAAATATCACATTAATTAGTAACTAATATGATGCTAAAGATTTCCTAAAAAGATATATTTTTTAAAATGGCTATATCAGTTCAAGGAAAAGGAAACTTATTTAAAGAATAAAAGAGTGCTCATATTAGTTTTCCCATTTGGTTAACTTACAAAGAGGTTTAGGCAAATTTTATATTGATGTTTCATCCATCCAGACAAATACTGGTCCAACATTATAGCATAAAAAATATCCTGAAGAAGCTATTTTAGTTTTTTTAATCTTTCCAAAAATAGATGAACAAATAAATATAGTAATAAAATTAGGCGGTCAACTTACACAGGGTTTTTTATAATACTTCCACCCAAATTTGGCGTACATTAGTGGTCAAGTTACAAAGGTTTCTCTGCCTTATATATTATATAAGGTAGGTATATTATATAAGGTATATCTACCTTATATATTATATATTACGAGGGACATTTCATAAATATTGCACAGGTTGGTACCACTGCGGGATAGATAACGCTGCAACAATGAGCAACACGTCAGTTGTAGTTCAAAGCTTCAGGAAGAAGTGTGTTACTTTGTTTCATTTGTAGTGTATTGCATTTTTAAGTTACGCGACTTTGAAATGGAGCCTGCACGTGTCTCGGGTACTGTGACTATTGAAGACCAACGGGCTTATATTAAGATTGAAACTTTACGTGGAAAAAACCCGACAGAAATCCACAGTGCTTTAAGTGAGGATTGTGGTGAGTTAACCACCAGACTTCGACCTATTCCCAAAGTTGAAACAACCTATGCATGGACGTCGTTTTCCATCTCTGGAAGAGCTTTCTACCGTCGTTACCCGAGCCATCCGCCAGATGAACAAAGATGGTATCCTCGATGGTATAGTAAGGCTTCCGACTCGTTGGGATTCGGTCATTGAGAAGCAGGGAGACTATATTGAAGGAACGTAAAGAGATATTTCTGTAAAAATAAAAAATGAAAGTAAAAAAAAAAAGATTTGTGCATTATTTATGAAATGACCCTCGTATATACTTTTGTCAAGAACGGAATTAGCCCGTTATTATATAATATATAATATAGGGCTAATTCCGTTCCTGACAAAAGTGGTCAACTTAAACAGGTGGTCTGCTTACAAAAATGGTCAACTTTACAGGTTTTACTGTATATATATATATGAGGCCCAGTGGCTGAATGGGAGCCTTCCGTGCTACCATGCCACATTTCCGGGCGGTGCAGGGTCGACTCAGCCTTTCGTGGGGCTGAGGGGGGTCGATAATAAAATGAGGACCGAGCACGTTTGGGAACTAAACACTGGGGGGCTCCGCGTCATTCCGACCACTTGTCCGGAACATCTGCTTCTGCACCCCAGGGCCCTCGGTCTCGAAAACTGGGATGGGCACAGAAAGCCATGGCCCCCAATGGGCTGTCACGCCGCTGAGTTCAGTTTATGTACAGTGAAACCTGTGTAATTTGACCTCTTTGCGGTGCAGCACTTTAGTGGCCCACTTAGACAGGTGGTCAACTTTACAGGTTTTACTCTCTATATATACCTATACATATTTGGAATCTACTTACAACGATATATACTGCTTCCAGCTGACAAAACCGTTAAATGGATGCATAATTTCGTTATATTGAGAATGTTTTAAATGTTATTAAACATTCCGATGCAAAAGCTCGTCATAGGGAGAAATTCGCCGTATGTATACATTTTTAAAGGGAGTTTATTTTATATGCGTATGTTATGATGAAACCTCATTGTAGCGATTTCGATGGAATGAACTATCCGTTGCATGGAAATGTTCAGTCCCAATTTAAACGCACTTAGAATACCGTTATAACGAACATATCGTAACAAAATATTTTTCAGGTCCTTTGAAGTTCGGTGTGATGGGACGTCACTGTAAAATATCGTTATAGATAATTCTGATACAACGAAATGTCTGTTATAACGATATAAACATTCAGAATTTGTTTTAAACGCCATGAGGGTAACGTGTATTCCGTTAAAATGAGCAATTCGTGACAACGAACTATTTTTCCGATCTTTAGGATTTTCTTGTGACGAGATTTCACTGCGTAACTTTTGTTTAAAAAAGAAATTGAAAGAGCTACTAGTACTGGGGTATATGTGTAAATGGAACTGAGAACTATTAGTAAAAAGACTAATGAAAAAAAAAACGTGTAAAAAGTCGTCTTTTTCTTTCCCTTCTCTCCGATCAATGGTTAAGAAACAGACATTTCGTCTAGGCGAAGGAGAGGCCGATTACCCCCGCAATCTTCTATTTGAATGTTTGTCGTTTATTAAGAAGAAAAGCGAGCGCCTATTGATAAGGGATGAAGGCGCTCGTTTTCGCTTTCTCATAAAATTAATCCGATTATGTAATTACGGAAGATCAATTTCAGGGGTTTTCTACTCGCAAATCATTTATTAGAGTCGAAGAATTTCGAGATTCAGCTCTCTCCCGGGAGTGAACATCGTGCTACTAAGGATTCCCTATTGTTTATTAATATATCGAGGTATTCGGATTGTCTAACGAGAAACGGAGTGCATATTTTGTTCTCTTTTGATCGGTCTGAGTGTGGGCATTTGTGTTCAGTAAAGCACCGGTTATGCGCTTCTCATGTCAAATGACGTTTAGCAGGGGTACAAGTATAAAATGCGGATTTTTTCCCCCCGAAAAAAACACGTTACATTCAGAAGAAAGATAAAATTTGATTTACTCAAAGTATGCTACATTGCTTGTTATACATTTTCCCCATCTTTCGGGCAATTTGTGAACACACCACGCCAGTAAAAATATTCTTATTTTCCTGCAAATCATTCATTGAGCCATTTTTTTTTTTTTTTTTTTTGCATATTTATACGTACCAAAGCGCTACTCAACAAGTGCGTGATCCATCGATATAGACAAGTGGTAATCGGAATGGATCAAGATTGGTGAGCAATTCACGTGGGGTAGAATTTTCCATCTGATTGATTTCAACGTGCCACGAACCTGTTTCTCCGCATGTGATGGAACATCGTCATGAAAAAAATGATTTGTGTTGCCTCTTTTGGTATTCTGGCCTTTTTTCATGCAGCAAACAGTTCCAATCAGTCAATTGTTGTTGGTAACGGTTAGTAATAACCGTTTCTTCAGGAATTAAAGGTTTAAAGTAGACCACTTCCCTCTGGTCCCACTAAACACAGGAAATCGTCGTTCTGCAGAAACCATTTGCTGAAACGCTGAAACCGTCGTTCCCACATATCTTGCGATGAAGCATGTTCACCATAAGCTTCTCGGAGTAGTCGGTATGATTCAGCAGCAGTTTTCTTAAAATGAATGCTGTCCGCGCAGGCGCTTTCTTTCGTATAAATTTCAACATCAGGGATTTCCAACCTGTGGGTCAAAACCCCAACTGGGGTCGCGAGACTTTTCTCATGGGGTCGCCAGATAACTTCTAATTTTAAATCAAAAAGCTTGACCACATCCACAGAACGACTCTTTCTTATACTGAATATCATTTTCAATTATATTTTGCTAAACTTAAGGGCATAAATTAAAAAGAAAATGTCTAGTGACATGCCGATTTTCGTCACATCCGATCAGAATAAAATCTGTCAAGAATATTTAAAAGAAAGAAAAATACATCAAATAATATAGAGAAATATTAATATATGAAAAATATTCAAATGACAAAGAGAATTTGAATAAATTCAAATATTTTGCAGTAGTATGTAAATTTGTAAATAAAAGCAATGTCTCTTTCAATCCATGGCGACAACCAACTTTTGTTTGAATTTTTTCATTTTTTCTTGTGTGTACCAAATTTAGTTTCGTTTCGAGCATTAGCATTATATTTTCTGTTTGAGTGGACACAAAAAAACACTTTTAAAGTAAAAATGCAGTCTTTCAGTCCAACCTTGGGAATTCTAAAATAAACAAATTTTCAGTGCGGTTGGATTCAGACAGCTTGGAGTCGAACGTACTGGTGTGAAAGTGTGTGTGTACACACATGAGGTCGTGGGTTGTTAAAAAAGTGGTTAGCGGCGGGAAAAGGGTAGGGAACCATTGTGGCAATATATTGAACACAACAATATGCTCGCGCTTTTCCAATTCATCACTCGTCGCGTCTGACATTTGTTGCTGACACAGTGTCAAATCTTTGTATCACAAAGTGCATTGGTGCACCAATTGTTGTTTGAAATCCTTATTTCATACTTGTACGCCTGCTAAATGAATACATGTATAATCGAAATTTTTATGAGCAGTTTTGATTATTACGAATAATAGAAAAATGAAAAAGTTATATTTGAAAACTCTTAGAGAATAATACGCAAAACATGAAAGTTAATAGAGTGCGGGGTGTTTTTAAAGATAACTGTAGAAAACGTTTTTTCATGCTCATCCCCCGTCCTTGCGTTTTTCTTTTCTTTTTTTCGTTATTGATAATTGTCTTTAAGATTGAAACTGGTATGTCACATTTATGTCAGTTCTACTTTTCTTCAATTCTGTACCTTATCAAACTGGAATTTCTGTTTTACTTGAATGAGAGTGAATGAAATATTTTAGGTGTTTAACGTACAGACTGGGCACAAATATAGAAAAATGTGAGCTCAAAGTAGAGAAGGTCTTACTTCTAAGTCAAACCCGATTATTGACTCTTATGACATCACCTTTGAAAGGGAAAAGGGAACAAAGAAAAATGAATAAGAAAGAAAATTTGGTGTTTCTTTTTTGAAAAATGGAAAACGACGTACAACTGAAGTTCCCTACGTATAAACGAACTATACTTTAAAATTATAATGGTTAAAAACGAATTGAGACTGTGATGAAAAAACGTATCAATGAGAGACGTATAAATATGATGTTTTACAGGCAATGTTTTTTCGGTATGAAAACACATTGGAATGATAGTACTAATTTGAAAAAAGTAAAACTGCCAATTTTTGTTTTCCTTTTGGAAGAGAAATCAAAATATACAAATGCAAGAGTTACGATCAGCAACAGGCCCTGGGCCCAGCCAGGCCGGTTCTAGTGAGTGTATCAATGACAAAAGAAGATTAAGAGCCCGCTTAAAACATTTCCCCATTACAAGTAACAGTTTCTTTCTGTATACGATTGCAAATCCCTACAACCCGATTGGAGTAGGCATTTTTCCTCATTTCAAGATTTGAAAAGCCTAAAATAATGACTTCTGATTCTTCCTTCTTTGAAAAAATGTAGCCCATCAAAAATCATTCAAGGGGTTGATTAGAAGTTTCAGGTAAAATAGAGAGTTAACTTTTTCCACCTCTGTAATCAACAAACAGTTTTATCTCCAGACTAAAATATCATCGCACTATGAAACCACTTTCCTGTGTACAACGACGAATTTAGTTACAAGTTATCGAATAATAATGAGCACACAGCAATTGTTGCCAATTTAGATAACAAAAAGTTCGGTTGCCAAGATTTACTTTTATATATTACCAAACAGCATAGGTTCATGCACAGTGACCGTATATTATCTCTCTGTTTTTCATTTCTTAATGAATAAGCGGGGTATTTTAAAAATAGCTCTTTGTGGGTGTTGTGATTAAATAATTAGGATTTTATTTATTTTTTTAATGCGAGTTCAGTTGCCTTAGTTACAATTAAAATGGAAGGTATAGAAGCAATTGTAGTATGTGGAAGAGGGTCGGCATTACCCTTTCCATACAATTGTTTTCTGTAAATAGAAACTAACTATAGAGTTAAGCAAGAAATGTCCTGCAAAGTATGCAACTGAAATTTAAAAGAAAATTGTAATTTTTCGTCTCTGTTTTTGTAATTTTCCAAAAAAATGAAAAAATAATTGATTAAAATTCTGAGATACGGTAATTTATTTATTTATTTTTTTTTTTTTTTGTCATTATCTAAACTCCGAAGAAAAAAAAATCAGAGTTTATGATTGAGAGAGGGTTAAGCCAATGTTCTCAGCTAAAATTGTGCTAAGAGAAACTTGAAATGCGGAGAAGAAGATGGAAATAACTTTTTTGAATGATCAGTGTCCCAAAAAAATCTAATTTGGATGTCTGAATGTGGGAAGGTCGACGAGCTAAAGATCGTGTTCTTGAATCCGATTTGGCAGTAGGCTGGGATGTGGCTGCCGGGAAATGGGCTTAACGGCCAGAAATTAAAACGTTGTCAACCGAAAAATTTCTCATTTCCATTCCATTCTCTCTTATTCCGTTCGTCAGCCTTTCCAAACGGGATAAGCAGCGCTCGCTAAAAGAGACGTCCAAGCGAGATTTCGGAAATCGGGTTAAATGTTTCCATCTCGCTCATTCTTACTTTCGTTTCCCAAAACAACTTAATACTATTTTATATGCGGAACAAAACTCATTACCGGTTATGGAAGCCAACCGGAAATTGGGTTATTTCCATACATAATACTTCCGATCGTCTCACTTTCAAACTACAGTCGAGTCTCCGTACAACGTTTTTCTCCCTATATCGTAGTTTTTAATTGGAATTTTAAATAGCAGTTAAAATGTAGTCATAGTTAAAAAGAATATGTTAATATATGGCTTTAGATGCGAAATTTTCATTCTCGGAAGGTACAACACGCACTTTAGAAAATAGTAGTTGAGACGCTTAAAAGGAGCTTTCTTCTAATAATAAGTTAATTTATTCTTTTCAAACACAATCATACGTCAGCGAAATGGACCGACAAAAAATGAAGCATATGCGAGAGAGACGTATAAGTAAAACTGAAAATTGTTTTAGATTAAAATAAGGTATTTCTATATTTATAACACTTTTTGCGGTCAAAAAAAAAAATTCTTCTATATTATATGATAAATATTTTATATCTCAATATTTAATCTATCAATATTTCATAAGAAGCAAGTGTTTTTTTTTTAAATTTGGAGTACTTATTTTTGTAAGGAAAATATTGAGTGCCTTTCATATATTTACATTTATCTCTAAGTATGAGTTTTTACTATGTGGAAAAACGCAAAACATCATATCTTGTTTTTTTTTTTTTTTTTTTTTTTGTAATGCCTTAAAAAGTTTTTTCAGTTTATTTTAGTAGTTAGTTCTAGGGTGTGAACTGGAACCAAGCCGATGAATTGAAAGATCGCACTTTTTTGGTCCTTGAAAAATTAGATAGTTTACTAATTAGTGTTTTTATTTTGTGTTTCAAGCGTGAATGGGCTTAACTAATATAAATATTGGAATACAGCTGCCCTGGAAAAATACTTTTTTATTTTAAATCAGCTCATAGAATTTTAAAACGTTGCTTAGTATTGGAGAAAACAGACCAACGCTACGTTTTGTGCTGTTACGTATTTTTTGTAAATTTATGTTAATTTTTGTTAAACGAAATCTTAATTTACACTGTTAAAAATTTCCGTAAGAAAATAGTAAAATAACCATTTATTTTATTGCTATTTTACTATATTTAATTACAACAGTTGAATAACTATTAAAAAGATGGTACTCAAACCACTGATTGCGAAAAAAATCGTTTATTCTCTGTTTATCCTAAAGAACGTTTAACTAACCGTAATTTTCAAGCGCTCAATAAGAATCGGACGTCCATCTTAGTTGCGAAACCTAACCGGTCGTACGTTGTTTTAAAATAGGCAGGGCTCCCACGGCTGCGCCAATTGCGCCAAACTGCGCCTAAACGATTTTTCTGCTACATGCTGCTACAAAATGCGTTTTTTTTGGAAAAATTGCGCCAAATCGCGATTTTCGGGAAAAAAAATCGAAAAAAATTTAGATATTATATTTTTTTCACCTTAAAATCGGCATTATTCGTTACATTTTTCCTTTAGTCAACTAATTTTTTACCTTTGAAGCAGTTTATTAATGAATATTAGCTCTATCCTCTCTTAAGAACATCAAGTGTGGATGAGAAAATTGAGCAGAATGAGTGATGTATCCCACGCTTGTATAAGAAACAGTGAGACGATTTCTCATATTTTGTAGTATTATAGAGAGAAAAATAATTCTTCTTATCACTATTTATGTTCAATATTTTATTTAGTAAATTTTTATTGAAATAGATAAAAAAAGTTTAAAATTTCATAGGACGTGGAAAAAATAAACTTAGCGTTTTTCCTCAGTGCACTTTGTGTTTTCTATTCTAATGTTTAGGAAATACTAATCAATGTGAAAAATCAATAACAGAACAGATGTTGAAAAGATTATTGCTCCATTATAACAATTCGTAAAAATTCCTTAAACCTACTTTCCACGTGCAAGCAAAGGAGTGCATACGTTCTACAATCTTTTTGCATCCGCTACAAAAATCGGATTTTTTTTCATTTCAACTATTTATAATGTTCCTTTTCAAAGTAAATAAATGAAATGTATTTTTATTTTAAATAAAAACATTGTTTGAAAATATATATTTGTTCCCGAAAGTGTTTAGAGATAGACTTTCAAACGCTGTAAAGTTAAACATTGAATTGCAGCTTTTTTTCTTTTCTCATTACTCTTTAAGCTCTATAATCTATATCATATAACCACAAGCAATTAAAAAAGACAAATATAAAGAACAAAATAAGTTAAAAAATTAGTTAAGTTAGAAAATTCAAAAAAAGCATGTATATCTTAATGAATTGATGATCTTTAGCAAATATGTTAAGCAATATTATTTGAAGAAATATAAATTTTGTTGTGGGTGAACGACCTCATAAAAGTACTCTTGCTTAAAGTTTCAATTTTTTAACTAGATTTGAAAGCTATGAAATTATCATGCATTTTCTCTTTCTTTTAATTCAATTTAGTTTCTTTCAGCATCCAATTGCTGTAACCTTAGGACTCTTAAAATTTAATTGTAACTATTACACAATTTTTGAAAGATGTAAAGATAAATTGTTAGAAAAAAAATCATTAGACAATAAATTATCAACCTATAATAAGAAATACATTTTGCCTTTCTATTATAGAACTGAAAAATATAATTTGTTTCTTGAATTTTCTTGCTGCAAAATTATGAAACCCAGCAATTTACTTTTGGTGCCATTAATTACTTCCAAGGCATCTAAGTGAGCATTTAGGATTGAAATTTAAAGGAATATTTCTTAATCAGAAAAATAATAAATATTACTGCAGGTAGAAAATAGGATAGAGTTCAAATATATTTTTTGATAAAATATGAAATTATATTTAATTGATTCAAAATTTTACTGTTACTATAATCACAATGGTTATACCTAAATAAGTACCATTTAAAAACAAATTTTAATCAATGATAAATAGTTTTAAATAGTTTAACCTTTCATATTAGTTAGTTTTTGCTTATTTTCTTGTAAGAATAGTGTTTTAGCTATTAAACAAAAAAGAGAGAATGTAATGATTTTTGAAAAGAAGAAAATTTTAAGCTTTCTTCTAGCTATTCTTAATCATTAGAAGAAGAAGAAAAAAAAAACCTACAGAACATTTATTTAAATAATCTGTTTCTTGAGAAAAGTATTGAAAAACACCTTTATAAGGGTAATAGGTTTAATTAGTCTTACTTTTTGAATAGGTTATGAATAATTTCTTATAAGAAATATAAAAATAATCCAGTTTTTGAAATAATCTAATTCAGTTTTTGAAGGATAACTGACATTTACATTTCCTATCATTTTGAAGACTTGAAACTGCTCTTACCCTTGATGAATGAAAATGACATTGCTTTAAAACAGCCATTTAATATTTAAAAAATAAAGAAAAAATACCTCCAAAAATGATAGAAATTTGATATTTTCGGCTCCTAAGCTGATACAAAAGTCTATTTCTTTTGCTCCAAACTGATACATAAAGGACATTTTACCTGCTCCGAAAGCTGCTACAAATTGTGTTAAGGCGGTGGGAACACTGAATAGGAATACGGATTTATCAGTTAAAATCTGCATGTGTATATAAAAAAAGAAGAAAAAAAAAGTGGCTTAAGCAGTGGATACTAAATAGAAACACATACACACGTAAATCAAAAATTGGAGACATCGGATTCCCAAACTGTTTGCGAATGAGCGAACCCATAATTTGAGCTGCTGAAGCTTGTTTGAAGTTTGTTCGTATTTTAATTTTTGCAGCAAATAAAATGATTTTCGTCAATATACAGTAAATTTAGACCAAAAATAAATTTAGATCCAATCAAAAACTGAAATCTCAATTTTAAGGCTGTTTGCCTGTTGGAAAAGAAGATTTATTGATAAATAAACGTCCGCTTTACGTGATGACGGTGGCCAAATGGATAGAGAGAAAGACTTGTATACCACGCATTCGCGGTTCGAGTCCTTCAAGCTTCATTTACGGTTTCTACGCCTCGAAGATTCTACACCTCGAAATGGTTCAAAAACGGTGAAATTTTTGTTTTGAAACAATTTTTGAATAGTTTTAAAGCCGTAAACTTTTGTATTTACGGCTTTTTAACCAAGTTAATTGCAAATGGTTATGTCCCGTAAATATAGAAAAATGTTCCAAACCGTAAATTTAACGGTAAATTAGATGGACAGACTGCTGCCGGTCATTTAACCCTAATTTCATGAGGAAATTTCTAACAGTGTAATTTAATACTTTTTTTTATTTAAACTAATGTGTATACCCATAGTATGCAAAAAGAAATGCTTTTAAGAAGTTTAAAAAATTCATCTTCAGAGTTAGACAGATATCTTATGTTCAAAAGGTGGTTAATATATACCGTGAAGTGCGCCAACTTCGTACCACGTGCGCCAACTTTGTGCCACAACGTCCTTTTAGATACTAGGACTGCCTAACGGCTGTTGAGGGTGTAACTAGAGCTGCGAAAAATTTTAAGAGTTGTAAAATAAGTTTCGAAGCTCTATTTACACCTCGGCATCCAGTTGGTAGTCCTAGTGTCTAAAAGGACGTTGTGGCACAAAGTTGGCGCACTTGACGGTAATAGGCAATATATAAAAAGAACTCTTTTTCTTTTCTTTTTGTGTGTGTGTTTTCACATTATTTAGAACAACCTTTAATGCGGGTCTATCAACATTTTGTAGAAGATTGTTTTAAAAAAATGCAAGTTTTGAAAGAATTTGGGGCGGGGGGAGTTTAGTGTAAAAATGGAGTCTTCGCATAAGTGAGATGTCTTTCTCTCTCTCTCTCTCTCTCTCTGCATGATTTTGGTCGGTACTTTTGAAAACCAACATACAAATGAGAGAAATGCGTAAATGACAGCTAAAAAACATTATTTTTTTCATTCTTTTGGGCGGGACTTTTCAAAATCGACGAACATTCCAGAGAGATGCACAAAACAGGAGACGTATAATGGAGGATTACATATTCAAAATAAAAATGACAATGTGAATTGGGAAAGATCTTTACCCGAAAACCAAATTCCGAAGTTTCGCACAATTCCAATTTCGTGGAAGGGGGAACGGGGGGGCTTTACCAATCCCATTTTCTGAGCGACGAAGAAAGCGAAAACCAAAATCGACTCATCTCGTTTTAAGCTTAAAAGATAATATAATGAAAAACCTGCAAGAGGATTTCCGAACATTATTCGCTGATTCCCCCAGCACAATGTGTAGATATTCAACAAGAGGAACCGTTCTGATGTAAAATCGGCACAAAGCGAGGGTGTTTACATTTGAGGGGCATATTGAAAAATTCTTTCGTCGTCTTTCTGATTGATTATCTGGGTAAATCTTTTAAAGCCTCCTCGAAAAAAGCTTCACGCAAATAGATTTTTTTCTCTTGCTCATTTCTAACTGAAAAAGCTTTATTGGAATAAGTATAAAATATTTTTCGATATGTTTGAGAAGATATCGTTACTACTTAAAAAAGAATGTTAAAGAGGATGTTCTTTAGAGTGTGCATGATAACTTGCTTTGTTGCTGATGATCACATAATTAGTTAAGCTCATTTTTTAACGATCCGTAAATTATAATGAATCTTTTCTTTCTCACAATGACAGCTGAAATGATATAAAAGATTTCGTACTCAGCAATGCATTTTTAATCAGGGATCTGGAGCAGAGCATTGGAATAACGAGATTTTTCCCGAGACTCGAGCAAAAATGATTGTTGTACTCCACTGCTGAAGAAGTGTGTGCAAGGTAAAGTCGATAGAGTTGGCACACAATTGGAAAACATGATAAAAAAGAATGAAAACGTTATTTTTTTGCCAAACTCTTGGTGAATATTATAGACCACATTCCTTATGTGTGCATTTCCATCATTATTTTGTCGTTACGCTAATTAATTAAAATGAAAGCTGAAATAAAAGTAAGACACCTAATTTTCGTTTCTCTCCTTATAGGGTAGGTGGTATTGCTTACATGGAGGGTTTACACCCATGGGAAATGGCTTTTCATAATAAGTAGATTATATTAATGCATTAAACTTCCTCTTAATGGTCACCCTTCTTAGGCGGACAGTTTTTTAATTTCAGTCTGGAAAAAACCCTCTATACGGACTACGCTGGTGTCCGCTATAGAGGAGTTTAACTTGATATAACTGCAAGTGAATTGCTAAAATACCTGAAGAAACGTTTTCTTAAAATGTTTCTCGCAGTACTCATATCACAAGAAAAATCAGAGAAACAGTAATGAAAATTCAAACCCTTACATTTGGAAAGCAAACATCAAAAACGTCACACATTTTCAGAGAAAAAACACTTTGTTGTGACTATACAACTACCTGAAATCGCGGTGCACTCACACCTTCCCTTTCCCCAAAAATGCAAGTGCGCCATTTCTCCGACCGCAGAATCTTACCAGCTTTTACTTTCTGTGTGTGTGAAGTCTACAAACAACTTTCTCAATTTTTTATTACATTACATACCTATTAATAAACTTGTAAAATCCGTGGACCCCACTACCTCACCCCCGGATGCAGGGCATCCCTAAGGCCCAGTATTAACAGGGAAGGAGGTTGGAGGAGAAAAGAGCAGCGGCTGCTGTAGCCTCAAGCGTGCTGAAAGATGTTGGTGTCGCAACTAATGATGACCTCTCTCATGTTGCTGACAAAAGTAAAATGAGAAGGGAGAAAAAACATTTTAGAAGAACCATAGAAGAAGAACATTATTCGATAGTGTAAGAACCTGGATTTGTTTTTGTTGGCCACGTTACACCCTTCAGTGGATCTGCTAAAGCATCGCTAATAGCATTGTCTCTCATTTGACTGACGGTGATTTTTCCTTCGACGAACTTGATGTATTGGGATGTGACGGCACCGTTACTAACACGGGTTGGAAAACTGGTGTTTTATTGAACAACAAGTTAAAAGGCCGCTAAAGTGGGGGGTTTGCCTTTTGCACTTAAACGAGTTACCGTTCCGTCATTTCTGCCAAACTTTGGACGATGAAACGACTGGGCCAAAGTCATTTATTGGTCCAATTGGCAGCCAGCTAAGTAAGTGTGAAAAGTTTCCAATAGGGGAGTTTGAAAGTGTGGACTGTGAAGTACCAGACATTGATTCCACGATTTTAAGCAAAGATTAGCTGTACCTGTTAGACATTAGTTGTGCTATAAAGTCAGGCAACTGTCCTGTGGACTTAGCTGTTAGTTAACCAGGTCTTCTTTCCCACTCGCGATGATTGACAACAGCTAACATAGTTTTGAGACTGTACGGAAGTGTGGAAACCCCTTCATATGAGCACAAAATGTTAGTATCTTTCATTCTCAAATCATACATGCCGGTATGGTTCAAAATAAAAAAAAGCAAGTTCCTAACAGATGGCTCTGGACACATTTTTGAGCTTATCAAATCCACCAGATTTCTACCAGAGTCCTGTAATCGAAAGAAACATATTTTTTGCCCATCCCGAAAACTTGCTGCTTAGGATGATAGTAAATGAAAGAAAGCACATCGGGGAGTTATGCTTCAGGAAAATTATAAAACCAGGAATGTTAGCATCCAAAATACGTATAATCAATAAGCTATTTTAGACCTCCAAAAGTAAACTTTTAGGCAACCGGCTATACTAAAATAATTGATTGGAACACCACTGCACTTACACCACCACCATTGTTACGAAGAGTATCTGATGATGAAAGTCGAGGCTACAATCAGTGCCAGGGAAATTCCTGACGAATGGAACTTTGGCAAATTTCCGTGTCACACTCAAGCTTCTGAACGCTGCTTGAAGTTAGTGACTGAAACATCTAAAAAAGTTGTCTGCGCCAGGAACTGAGATGGTTTCCCTCGATCCACCTTAGCATCTAGAGCTTCGATGCTAAAAGTTTGCCAGCAAGTGCAGCTTCAACTTACCCTCCCAAAAATAGTCGGTAAATTTTGCAATCTGTGTTGTCGAGCATTCGTATTATCGAAACTCTTTAACTATCAGCTGATCCACTGCCAAAACCTCAGTTTATTTGTTTACTTTTTTGTTTAATTTGAGACATGACACTGACACTATACAAACAGCTTCGACGAGAGCTTTGCAGGCAGTCGCACCATGTGAGCTGGAACAGGCATTCGAATCGTTGTTAAACCGCTGTAACAAATATATTAAAGCCGAAGGATCTTATTTTGAATAAAAATACTTTTAAAAATATAATTACTAGTTTTTATTTCATTTTATACACCTATTCTTAAAAATTCGTTGACACACTGTGTATTATAAATAAATATATATATATATATATATATATATATAATGATAGGGAATATAGACTTGCCCAAACTAAACCCAAACTTGCCTATTATGATTTTAGTAAATGTATAAAAGAGTATAAACGCATCACACCTAATAAAATAGAATTCCCATAAGTAACCAACAAAAAAAAAAAAAAAAAAAAAAAAAAAAAAAAAGAAAGAAAGAAAGAAAAGAAGGGGGAGGTGGGGGTAAACGGTTCAGTCGAAGTAGACCTGCTTCTAAACCGAAAGAAGCAGGATGATTCCATCTGTCCTCGGTCATGTCTGCCACACCTTTTTTGTTCCTTTTTTTTAGGTACTCAGTATAAGAATAACTAATTAAATATTGATGTGCTTACAAGTTAGCGTGCTGACTTTAGCGTAATAATTTTAGTCTATGAATTAAATATTTTGAATGATTATATAAATACATGCCGTGACAGACATGGTTTAAAAGGCATGCTTTTGCATAATAATTTATTTTTATTTTTTAAACTCAAATTTTTTTACTGTGTTTATTTTTAAACTGTGCATGATGGCGTGAAGGTGTGTAAGCACACTAATATTTCATTTAGTTATTTTAGTATATTTAGTACGTGAAACAATACAAAAAAGTTATGTTTTGTCATGCCCGTGTTACACGGAATGAGCCCTGAATGAAAGTTAAATATAATAAATTTTTCTGGAACTTTGGAGAGTGACGTACAACTGAGAGACTCATCAAAGAGGAAACATATAAGTGAAATTTGACTATATATCTGTTTTTGATGTTTTCTGCCGGGAAGGAATTTAGGTTAGATACATTAAATGACTACCACACACAAGCGTGTTTCGAAATATTCCAGCTGCCGTTAAAGTCGAAAATATTAAATCAAGAAAGAACAGGAGCTGTAGCTAAATCTTTCGCATCCTATTCGCTTGTATGTAGCTGTTTTCGTATTATTTCCTGGTTTTAGTTATTGAGTGCATTACCGAAAATGCGGTAAGACAGAAAAAAGCTAGCTCGGGTGCCATGATTGATCGTTGGGCTATCGAATGACGACTCGGCGTTATTTCTGTCCGCCTCATAAGAGTCTTTGTTCGGTCCGGGAGCGCCACGAAAAAAAGAAGAAAAAGAAGGAAAAAGTCTGTGAAATAAAAGCACTTTGAGAAAACATTCGAGACACGATTAGAAGAGGAGGAGGCCAGCTTCGACAATAACAGTGGAGGGATACATTTCTGGACAAAACGAATATGCTGTAGTAGAGGGAACTATTTTTTGGCATTCATCAAACTGTCAGCAAAAAAGACAAAATCTGACGAGTGCACCACATGACTTTCATGTGCGCCTATTAAGCAAATAATCCTAGCTATATAAAAGTTACTTTTTAAATGACAGTCGATTCGGATTAATCGGACGCATTCATTTTGGTCCTATTAACCGGCTGGTCCGATTACGCGAATATAGAACAGAACCGGACATACTATACGTTAAATATGAAGTTTTGAAAAGCGCACAACAGCTATTAAAACTTCTATTAAAATGTACATTACTTTACTTATTTTACAATCAAAAAGTTTTATTAAAATTATAATTCCATTATATATATTGTATGTGGTGACTGCTCAGCCGAGTCAATTCGAAAATTCACTTGAACTTTGACCTTTGCTTTAATAGTACAGCCATCTAGTGAGAATTTTGTTAAACACATCCCTTGTAAATATCGTTGGATTTTATTGAAAGTTAATTAACTTTTACTGAATTAATTTTTGTGTTCGGTGACTTACTTTAAATCCGTTCTACGCGGGCAACTTATGGCTCCTGTTTTATATTTGCTTTCATTTGTCTCGTCCGATTAATCGGGTTTTTGATCTCAATAAGCTAATAATATTAGGCTTATGTAATAGGAAATGTCTTGGTTCTTTAGAATTTGGTCCGAATAAGCGTCTGTTCCGATTCTCCGGTGGTCCAATTAAACGGATTCCACTGTATATTTATACAGGGATGCACCGACGGGGTACAACGGGACCAGGATCTAATTGAAGGAAGCGAATATCCGTCATCCGTCAGCTTTTTAAATATCCGAAACCGAATCCGGCCACCGCAAAGAAAATCCGGTTATCCCGCAAGTCAAATTTGATTTATAAAATTTCATTGTTGCATGCTTTGTAAAATGTGTAAATTAAAAACTTACTACGTATTTGAAAGTTTTGGGATCGTTAAAAATATATATAATATTAATGGGGGGGGGGGGGGTTCAAGCATGAGAACCTTGAGTGAGTTGCTCTATAAATATGTATATATATAGGTAAGAGTAGAAAAACGAAAAATGTTTTAGCATCTCTAAGACGAATGGAAACTTATATATTGGGGAGACTGGGGTAAAATGGACCCCCCCCCCCCTATTATCTTTATGATTACTTTCTTCTAATGTTTCATATTTTAGTACATAGATAGTATTATTAAAATAGTAATAATTACTTTGCAACTGTGTATCTAGGTGACAATTCAGCCATTTTGTTTTGGAAAGTTGATTTGTGGTCAGCAAAAATAAATGTTTTCATCAAAACTTATATTCTTTTCTTCATTCAAGAATTATGATTTGAAAGATATTATGCAGCACAGTAAAAATATAAGATTATATTTTATTATATTCAATGCAACTAAATTAATTTAATAAAATATTTGTTATTTTTTTGGGACAATTTTTGTTAGACTCCCACATGGGGTAAAATGAACCACCATGAACTGGGGCAAAATGAACCATGGTTCATTTAACCCCATTTCTGTATTCCATGTACTTTCTCCAGTTGATATCATGTGTGGAACTAGAAATTGATAAATTATTTATTTGTAATGAATAATTAATCAGTGATTCATGTTAAAATGTTATATGTGTATTATACTTTCAAATTTAATCCGAATTAGACCTAACAGAAGAGTACACATTCATTTAAATTTTAATCCAGCTTTCTTCTGATTTAGATTTTTTTTCAGTTCATTTTGAATATTTATACTTTTACAAATATTCAATTATAATACGCTATAATTAAATATTTCTATAAAAAATTATATGTCTTTTAGTTTATAGCTACAAATATTATATGTAAATTTAAATAAAATTAATTTTAAAAGGTACAACTACAACACAATTATTTCACAGATTATGTACTTAAATCATTTAAAAATTAGCTGTTTACTTATATCATAATTAGGCCATTACAAAGAATATGTTTTTATTTCATCATCATTTGAGTTATTACAAAGAATATATTTTTCATTTTTCATTATTTCATCATTTATGTTTGTGCCACATGAAGTTATATAGAAGGCAGTAAAAAGTGTTCAGGATGATAAAAAAAAATGTATTCGTTCAGTCTGCAACATTCAGTCATACATTCCACACACAACGCTACTACGTTATATACAAATGTAAAGTTTATAAATTAATGGAACTAGAAAGTGGTAATAAATCAGCTATTAGATTTACGCCAAACTATACGCATAAACATAATATTTCCTAAGGAAGAAGAAATGAGTTCCAGACCCCACGGTGCCACAAGAAAACAGCATCAGACTTTCAGTGACATAAAAATCTTTTAGTGTATCATTTGTAAATTTATGTTTTATATGTATAAACCAATATAAGATTCCTTTATGTTTTGTACTGTTAAAGAATGTACTGCATTAATTTATTTTTGAAAAATTGCCTGCGGTCCATAGTACCCCATGCTATGGACCATTTTGCCAGTGGACCATTTTACCCCGGGTACGGGGTAAAATGGTCCCCTTTCTCATTTTCTATTTAAAAAATTATGCACAATAATGAATTTTGATTGAGTATATTATAAAGCCTAATATATAGGCAATATGCTTGGATATTTTGAGGCTTAAAAAACATTATTTTGAGTGTAAGCACTGAAAATTGTGAAAAGTGGTCCAATTTACCCCAGTCTCCCCTATTATATATTGTATAATTTTTTTTTTTTTTTAGCAAGGAAAACGCAAATCATGACGTTGATTGTTTCAAGAAGTACTGATTTCTGTAAGTTATTTCTTAAAGTATTTTATCATAAAATGCATTATTTTACGCCCAGTTTTCGTATAACCGCTGTTTTTTATTATTGGATCAGATTTTATTATTATTTTTTTTATTGAAGCATAAGTATATTTTTAATTATGACGAATTACTATGCAATACATCATACGATATTTTCTTCGAATCATACCAAAAAATGAAAACAATTGTAAAAGTTTCATCCAAAAAAATTGAACAATTTTTTTTTTAATTTTAAAACTATTTTTTTTTGTTATTTAAAATATATTAAATTACCATTGTCATTCATTGGACCGTGTGTCTAACAGTTCCGAGAAAGTAACGAAGTGAAACTAGTTACGAAAAACTAAAAATGACCGGATCGTGTTCTTTACAGGGATCTAATTGTTTTTTTCCCGATGAGCGGCTTTTTAAAAATTCATAACAAATGTTTCAATATATTTATGCGCATACATAAAAAATGAACTGCGATCATTTTTGTTTAAGAATGTTTATTGCTCCAAAACAGTTGATTTAATCACCTCAAGGCAGTCCAGAACAAACATTTATCAAAAGTTAGAAAGTCGATGCTTTATTATAATACCTTTAAAAATGTAATATTGGGTAATAATATTAATAAATTAGACGTAAGGAGCATGATATTTTATGATGATAATTATCAGATAACTCAATTATAGTTATGATTTATTCATATAGTTCGATTGTTTAGATGGTGGCTAGTTTGAACAGCCCGTGACAGTTTCAAACCCAAATACATACCTGACGACAGACGTTGTGAAAACGAATATTGATATTGACTGTGGTTATATAAAGATTTTCCATTATGCAGACAATAAGGGCCGTGGTAGCCTAGAGGTTAGGATGCTGGACTTCCAACCGGAAGGTCGGGTGTTCTATACCCGAGCCGCTGAAGACCCACCATGTACACTTGGGGATATGTGCATGTAAGATCCCTACTTTTCTCCACCAGACGCCATAACCACTTAGCCGAAGCCTTTGGGTTTGTCGTAACAGACGTCTGGTGGCCGTCGATCGACTACGGTTGGGCCCATTTTATGCGCCGAGGTAGTTCCGCTGGACCGATATGCGTACACAACCCCGCCAGCCCAGTTTCCCTACCTCTTACTGTGTGAACCTGGCCCCCCTTGATACCCTATGCTTCAGGGATATCATTTGGAGGGTTATGGTTCCCGTAAGATCCCTACTACCTCGGGCCTGGGGGAGGACATCCGTAAGGTGTAGTGCTTCAGCAGGTTGGAGGAGAAAAGAATGTAGACAAAGGGTAGAGCGTTTTCTATTGAAGAAGTAGTGAAACAAAATAAAATAATACGAAGAGTAACTCTTATTTTTTCTTAAAAAATTTTTTACAAATATTATTTCTTGTAGAACGCTTGAATTTTTCACAGGAGTGCTTTTAGGTTCACCTGTGAATCATGTATCTTTTAATCTGTTTTCTGGTTTAAAGACTGGGTCAAATCAATGTAAGCGATCTACACATTTTTATCGTCTAGTGTATAACCGTTTACTTTCGAAGTTATTTTTCTCGGGGTTTTTTTTCCGAGGCAATTCTTACAATAAAATCCACAATGGAACTGGCGTGTTTCAAATTTCTGTTTCTTGTTTCGCTTACACTTCACATGACGATTAAATGAAATGACAAACTACGTTTAATCGACTTGTGATAAGTTACATTTAGCCTTAAACTACTGTGATAAATATTTCGGCATAGCACTCTGATCTGACTGGTCTCATAGACCGCTTGAAAGAAAAAAAAAATTTTTAATATACATTTTTTCATGTATTCATTAAAATGTTTTTTTTTTTTTTTTTTTGCAGTTTTAATTTATTTCAATAAATTTTGAAAACGTAAATAGTTGAATTTTATGCAATTCACGTCAAATAAAAGATGCGATTTTCGAGTATTAAGGATGAAAATAACAATTTGAAAATGTCTCCTACCGCACACAATAGTTCGAGGTTAATCATCATGATACTCGGCTACAGCTGGGCATGTTTTGGGCCGTTTTTAGGATATTCGTAGAAGGGGCATTCTATCGAATAAACAGTCACTTGTGCATAGAATCAAATGCAGTCTGCCCCTCTCGATATTAGAGTGACATTATGCGCATGAAATGTGTGCACGATTTCCCGACGTAATCTATTTGATGGATAAAACATGAAAAGCGAATTTCTGTTTGATCCTACTGTATTGTTGAATCGTGCCCCGCTTCCTGCAATGCAGATATCTTCATTGCCACCCTAAACGACACTATCCGGCAAACAATGTTTCCGCTCTGCCTTTATTCCAGTGCTGTCTGAGGTCCCTTCAGCAATGCTCCTTTAATAAGCGGGCAAGTCGAGACCGTTTTCGCACATCCCGGTCCAATGGTGCTAAACTCCTATTAAGGGAGGTTGCCGGAACTCGTGGATGGGAGCTATTCTTTTTTCTCCTTTTGCCCCTTCATTGGCTGTTTGCCTTGCCAGGATCAATAGTTGGCTGATCTCGGCGTCCACGTAAAATAGCCTTTCTTCTCCTTCGTTTCTAATGAAAAGCAATTCTAAAGTTTTTTCCTCTCCTTTTTCCTTGCTTGTTTGTCTTTGAAAAAGATGTTTTTCTTTTGTCTCTTTTCTTTGTCTCGCTCATCTTAACCTTTAGCTTTGGCTTTTTCCCCCTCCGTTTTCTTCTTATTGGATTTCGTTTGACTCTGATATTAGCCGTAAGTGTAAAAATGATGAAAAATGAGACCAGCACCATATACTCGTCGTGTTAAATTAACAAATTTAGATAAAGCTTTTGAGATGATAAAGTAAATTGCTTTGCTTTCTGAAGTTAATATATCTTGATCTGAGCAGACACGGAAAGAAAAAGAAGAAAACACGGAAAAGCCTATAAATAACCCGGACATTTTGATTTGTTAAAAGGCATATAAATGCTGTCATTAATATAGAATGGACGTTTATATGTTCCTTCTTAGAAATGAAGACATGTCATTTTCAAATTGATTATTGTGATATGTTGTCTTCTCAAGCATTACTTGCTTTGTTCGGATAATTTACTTCATTGATGCATGAAATGTTGTCTGTCATTCCCAACAAGTGTTAAGAATGGACTCGGAATTGTATTCCCAAGGCAACTCGAAATTTCATGGCAGTGCAAAGCAAAAAAAAAGTTGCCATTACAACTCAAAAATTTACTGACAGTACAACTCGAACCTTTATTAGTAGTGCAACTCGAAACTTTACTGCGCATACGGATAAGATACGAGTTGCTTGAGAAAAATGGCATCCGTCTTTCAGTTCTTTCTGGCCATTAACCTTAAATATCGGTCATATTTTCAAAATATGCGTATATATACTGTCCCAGAAAGAAAAAAGTGATTATACTCAGAATATGTAAATTTCAACTGACTATAAATATTACATTTCTTTAGGGTTTTTTCTTCCACTACACAACATATTTCTAATACAAAAAAATATCATTAACATATTTTTACCACAAAGGTCAGAAAGAACTGAAAGACGGATGCCATTTTTCTCAAGCAACTCGTATCTTATCCGTATGCGCTGTAAAGTTTCGAGTCGCTTTACTAATAAAGATTCGAGTTGTACTGTCAGCAAATTTTTGAGTTGTAATGGCAACTTTTTTTTAAAGACTTTTACATCAAACTAGTTATATTGTAACGGACTTCAAATCAACAGAGAAATGTCTTCCCAAATCTACACGCTAATTAATATCACTAAGAAACAAAGCAAAATCTTAAAAAAAAAAAATAATTTGCAAATGTTATTCAAACGAAAGAAAGCACTCTATTTATATTTTTTACATAAAAAGCTAGGTAACAGACTTTACGTTAAATAAAAATACTCACCTTGTCAGAAATCGTCTGCGCCCATGTCGTATGATTATGCGGCATGTAAAAGATCCCTTGAGTAGACAGTTGGCTTGGATACTCTCTGATAAATTAAATTCCTAGTGCAAGTTGCATCAATTAGAATTCAGGTGTCGCCATTTAGGGCAAACTGAGCGTCAAAAATTCTCATAGTGGTATTTTTATTCCACCGACAGTGGTGCTACTTGAAAGAATGGACGCCGATTTCCGGGGTATGCAAAGGATAGTAACCATACGCAGCCCCATTAGGAAAAAAAGTGTAGCTGGGAAATTCGGCAGATGGAACATGTACTCGCGAAAACGTTATAAATAGCATTTACTAGCTTCTAATGAGATGAACACGTGGTTTTACAAAAAAAAAAAAAAAAATAGGGTTTGTTCAATTTGAAAACTTCTTCATAGAAATAATAGTTCTAATGCAAATATTAATCTTTTGGATGTTCCTTCTTCTGGAGGAATTATTTCTCTGTGATCTCGATTTAAAAGGACGAAGTGGGCTGTCGAGTTAAACCGCGTGAGATTTGAAATGAGAGAGCCAGCTGAATCGTGAGCGCCTTTTAAGCGCTGAAAATAAGATCGGTGAGTGTTATTATTCCGGTCAAGTTAAAAAGAGTTTTTACTTTGTTTTCGTGGTGAAAATTGTCTTCTTATTTTAACTTCTCTTTACCCCACTTTACGCTCTGTACTCCTTATTCTTTTCAGTTCATTGAAGCGCCAAATTAAAGCGCTTACCGTGTAAAGCTCACTTTTCTGCGGATGCTTCGGAAAAGGGGGAAAAAGTCACTTCTTGAGAAAGCACTCGAAATTTGAGGAAAAAAGCGCAAGTGTCATCTGTCTCTGCTCTTTAACTACCTGACTTGTCGCTTATCAGTAGAAACGGCAGCAATTCGGTCTTGATATTAAGTGGTATTTGAACCGGATAGAAAACTCTCTACTACTTCAATTGTGATTCTGACTAATTGTGAGAAATAATAAATGCCATAAATTGTTATTAAAATGACGTGCTAAATGCTTGATTTCCCAACATAGCTTGATTTCCTAATGAGTTACTAAATGTTGCAAAGTATTATATCTTTTATTAAATTATGTCATACTAACTCTTGGCTTTCTGATTTTCGTTCTTCTTAAAAGGCAGCTCGTATAATCATGTACACTAAAGTGGCAGTCATGTACACTAAAGTTGCTAACGATTTCTTTTCACCATTCTTCTAACAATTTTATTTCACCATTTTTTATTCTGTCGTACTAATAATTTTATGAATATTAAACCCTAAGAATTTTATTTTGCGAGTTAAATGCTTTTCTCTGCTATTTCTGTTTCAGACACATATATATATATATATAATATTATACTCTATAATTATAGAGTTTTTTAATAAGTGTAATCTCGTTGCAACAAGTACCGGTGCAACAAAATATCCGCTGTAGCGACTTAATTGTTCAGTAATTTAAACGTTAGGATAACATATATTCCGTTATAAAGAATGTTAAAACAAAATATATTCTCGGTGCCTTGGAGCTCATTGTAAATTTCCATATACATATATGAATAGGCAAACCCATTTATAACGACACCGTTTTCAACGACACATCGGTTACGTCAATAAATCGTGTGCCTCAGCATAATTAGATAATTTTACACAGACTTTAAAAATTATGTTTAAAAGTTGTTTTGATGCTGTTTAAAGAATTCATTTATTTTTCACTTTTTAGCACAATTTAAAATTTGAAGTCGGTTCTATTTTTTTTTTCCAAAAAATATTTTATTTTATTCTTTTTTGTGTAAATACTCTATTTTTTAAAAAATCCGTATCAAAGGGCAAGCCTTCGTTGAGTGAATGGCACTAAAAGGTAATCATTTGTATGATAAATTCCATTTTGAAGTAGATTTTAAAAGATCGCTAGAGCAAACAAGCTGATTGGATTTAATTTTTGCTTCAGAGAAGCCTTCAGTCAAACTCTTATTATAATTGCTTTTAGTATTACTGCTGAAAGGCAACAAACTCTTTTTTTAACAATGAGTTTTATTTTTATTAATGATGTTCCCAACAAAGAAAAATCAAACCAAGCCTTTCCAATTAAAAGAAAAAATTATTTTTTCCCTATAACGTTTTTTCTAAAATACAATTGTGTGTTCAATATTTGAGTCAGACGACCCTCTAATACCGCCAAGTATAGGTCAAAGTTCAAGTGCATTTTCGAATTTATTTGGCTCAGCAGTCAACATGTACAACAAAATTAAATTATAAGTTTAATACAATTCATTTTATTGTAGAATCAATAATTTATATTTTTAATCGAAGTTTTAATGGCTGTTGTGTGCTTTTTAAAACTTGTTTTTCTGTCAAATTTGTAGCTAATTTTGGATATTGATTTGAGCGATACTAACCGAAACCGTATCGATCTGTGAGCACGTTGTAGTTGAATCAGGGAGGTATTGTGCTAGTTGTGACAATCGTGTTAAAATCGTTTAAATAAATTTTTCCATCAATAAATTTCGTAAAAAGTAAATTATATCTTGTTTTCATGTTCACCATAAATTTGTGAATCACAATAATAGTAAAAACACTTTAATTTATAACGTATAATACGTCCAGTCTTTTTACACGGGCCCTATTCGCGTAATCGGACCAGCCGGTTAATAGGGTCAAAATAATCGCGTCTCGATGTGGTCGATTTACCGGAATCGACTGTAATATATAATATTGTGATGTGTGCGTTCCGAAAAATCAATGATCACTGCATTATGAGCTACACTTTTATTTCTGTTCCAGAGGCGATTTATTTCAGATCAGATTTTGTTTATGGCAAAAGTATGAAAATGTGATTTGTTTCACAAACACACAAAAAAAATGTACAGTACAAAGTCTTAAATTCGGTATCTTCCAGAGTCGGGTAATTCTGAATTCCTTTTACAAAACTAAGTGTCCTTAGAACGCTTTTTTTACGCCAAAAAAGCAAATTGGATTGTTTTTTTCACTTACAACTCTTTAGGCATATTTAATTTAGACGTGCGACACAAAATATTTCCTTTAATTTGTGTAGCTTCAGCAGTTTGGATTTTTCGCCAAAAACATTTTGTTTTTATTTTGTAAACAGACATCATTTCGGCTGCCTTCTGAAAATCTGGCATCCGGATTTGAGACTTTCTACAGTTTTACGTAACTGACGTGATCATAAATTAACGTGATAAGAGTTATGACCACGTTGCAATCACACCTTCACTAACTGTTTGAGAAAAAAGCAGTTCAAATATCTTTGCTGGTATGTACAGCTATGTTTCTTCAAGATGTGCTACTTAGAAACAGTCCTCCTTAGAAACAGTTCAGCTATCACATGGAGCTTTCTCCCAATGGATTGTCGAATGGTTGATCTCCAAATCTCTTGCCTTGGAACAGGGAGACACCAAATTTTCTGCTAACGACAAGATTAATAGTAATTCCGCCCAAAACGATGCCTAGAAACAGCATCCCAATGGTTAAACCAATCACGCTCCCTGTAAAAAACAACGAAGAGCCATTAAGTAAATGATTTAGTATTTACAAAAAATGTATAAACAGAAAAGTGCTGCCTGCAAAAAAATAAATAAATAAATAACCACTAAATACGTGATTTAGTACTTAGAAAAAGACACACGAAAAAAAAAGTTAATGCGCCCAATGAATTAGAAATTTATAAACAGACTAGAATCGAATCTTGTCTTGAAGAAATTTCTACACCATGCATTGTAGCGTTAACATGTAATAAGTCATTTTTTAAATGGATTTCTTTACTCCTGTCAAGAAGGATCTTTTTTCAAGAAAAATGCAAAACAAAAACATTTTTTAACAAACGTGCTAGATAAATATTTGCGAAGAAGCGTTTTGAATTTCTATTCTTCGACGGGGATCATTAGCGGGTAACATTACTATTAATTTAAACCATAGACATTAAAGACCTGGACACACAAGGAGGCGGAATCGATGGCACACAGATAAGGTTCCGATCGGACTCACGTGCTTGACCTGAGAAACCAATCTCTTTAAAAAGAGATAGCGGAAGTGCAGTTGATCAGCAAGCATTTCCCGCTGACGCAGCCGATTGGACGAAACTGGACCGTCGGCTTTACGTAATTTCCTATTCCTCGGTCATTCGCAAAACGTAAGAGAAATTCCGGTAGCTCCGTCTAGATTTTGAAGTTAATGATTTAAACTGAGTCATCGAATCTATTGTTGAAGCGAAATTTCAGCAAATTGGGGAATAAACGAAATGTTTTTACCTTGTTTGTAGCCTGTTTCTTCTGGTGTTTTTTTTAAGTGACGATCCCCTGAAAACTCGTTTAGGCCTTGAGGTTCCAGTTTTAGTATAACTACCTGAAACAAGAAAATCGAAACTCAGTTATAACGGTATTGGGTACCATGCGTAGTCAACAAAGCAATTGAAATGTCCTTGGACGAAATCTAATAGCAGTTAAAAATTCATCAAAATCCCTCTGTCATATGTAACAAAATATTTGCTCACAAACGATAGGAACAATCACTAGATAAAGCTAGAATGGCTTGAATATCACAGGGACGACATTAGCGGAGATTGTCCTTAGGTGCGGCTGCAGATTTCGTCCAGCTTTGCTTGGAGCAATCTGGCATGCAAGGTAGAAACCGGCTGTCAAGATGAAACAGTAGAGTGTAGTCCAGAAATGGGACGAGTTCTGCATTTAGCACCATCACTGGGAAATGAAATGAAATCTGTAAACAAACTGTACGAAAAACATCATTGTTGGAAAACCACTTGCGCTGACCGTTCAACTCAGCAAATGGACACGTCATTGTGGTCGGCAACGCTTTCATGTTGACAACCTAATTCTCAGTTCAATTAATCTTTGATCTGTGAATGAAACTTTTTGTTGGGGCAGCGAGTTAAGACACGCCCGCACATGTGTCGCAAGAACCGTCGTAAAGCAAACGCAGTAAAATACTGCACAGCGACAATACTGTTAAAGACTTGGTTTTTAAGTGCACTTCGCACTAGAAAGATTACATACTTTTCATGTCCGTCATCCAACTTGCAAGAATCGCTTCTATCACCGGCACTGCATTCGTTTAAGAGAAAATAACTGAACGAACGAGGGAAAATTTTATGCAATGCAAAATCTTTTCATTCTCGTTTTCCAGTGGTCTCATATTATTGCTAAAAAGTGCCATATTGGAAACTCCCGTATCGCGCTGCTGGGTCATGTGAGGTCGCGGGACCAATGCCAATTGATGGCGAGAAAGTCCACATGCCTGCTTACTGGGTCTGATCGTAATAAGAAACGTTTTCGATTTTCTATAGTAGTTTTCCAGTTTTTTTTTACCCACTCTCGTATTTTCAAACGAACTCAACATTTATTTATAGTACGACGCATTTAGTCAGCAAGAGTGTGTAAAAATAAATTTGATTTTCATGCAAATGTATTGCTTTTCGATGTCTTATTCCATATTTTGATTTGTACAGGTATGAAGTATCGAACACTTGGCCTATTAAGTGTATCAACACCAAATGGTAAATGCGATCAACATTGGAGCTGCTACATAGTTTTTGAAAACATCAGATGTGTGAAGGTATGCTGTTATACTTTGTTTTAATTTTTAAAGTTGAATATTATTTGGGGATGGATTGCGTGTGATTTGATTTGTGCAAGAGGTCAATTCGCGTATATGGGTTCCATTTTGTGGTTACACTGATCTAGCGCAGGAATTGGCAAACATCTAACTATTGCGACCCAGTTTTCAAAAGATTAATCTATAGTGCCCCAACTTTATTCCAGGGCACCGTTTTTTTTTTTTTTTTTATTGTTTTTTTTTTGCTGAGATACATGACTCATTGCAGAAGATTTTAGAAGTCAACAATTTTCCATGGATAAAACTTGATAGATTGTGAGACTGTCGCGACCCACTGGTGGGCCGAGACCTATGATCTGGCGTATGTTTATGCAATGCTACATTATCTAAAAGTTTTTGTTGGTTGGTTGGCCCGCAAATTGGGAGCAAGGAAAATTAAAAGATAAAAATTTAAGAAATGCAGAAAAATTCTATAAACAAAAAAGTAAAAATTTATAATTAATTGATTTTTATCTTCTGTTTATATATGTTAAACATATATATAAATATATTTTATTATAAACAGCAGTGTTTTTTTATTTTAGTTATTTTTAAACTTGGAGTTCAGGAGAACTTTAATTTTAGGGTTTTATCCTACTTTATCGTATGGGGTGATTCGAGAAAAGCTGGGCATGCTGAACTAGCTGTTGGCCGCGACTTCGCTGGCGTGGAAATTGTAATGCGTGTGTGTGAGAGAGAACTGACGGCCTGAACAAAATGTGATCAATGTGGGCGAATATTATAAAAGGCGTCCTTTTGGGCGTTGCATTTCTGGTCGGTAAATATTTTGTCAATTCTGGACTGAAAAGCATTAGGACGCAACTATGCACAACGGTCGTTTCACAGAATAAATAGGCTTTTTTTTCAATTTTCACTCAATTAAGTTATATTGTTTATTTTTGATCTATATTAAAAACATGCATTACCGTAACATGGACGGTGTGGCTCTATAGTTGTAGATGAAATTGAAAATAAATCAGTATAGGTCTGATAGTTTGGTAGAGCACTCGGCGCGTAAGAGCATTCGGTAGAGATACCAGGGTTCGAGTCCCCGTCTGGACTAATCGATTTTTACTCAATTAATGCTAAAACTCTGTTTAACGAAACTTCTTTTAAATACACGGTTTCTGTAAGATACAATTGTGATGCTATCCCATAGAAACCGTATATTTTCCCGGGATAAAAAGTAACCTATGTCATTATCTGACCCCCAAACTACCATAGTGCAAAAAATCATATCGATTCCTTTGTCCTGTGAAAAGCAATTCTATCCCACGGACACGGTAAATTTTTCGTCTATATAAAGTAGCCTATGCGCTATTAATTGAATAAAAATCAGTTTCGACTTGGACTCGAACACAGGTCCCTCAGCTACACGCCGAGTGCTCTATCGCTTAAGCGATCGAGCCGTTAGTGTCCTTATTTTAATTTCATTTATAGCTATTGAGCCACAGCGTCCATCTTACGGCAATGCCTATGCACTATTTCAGCCTGATTGAGTGACAAACATACATCCAAATTTACGGATTTATAATAGTAGTAAGATATATAATAAAATATTTTAAATAAATCATTAAAAATAAAACCAGTAAACCTGTGTAAGTGTACAGCATGTACGTTTATTTCAAATAGTATAAAATGAACGTAACGTATGTACAATACAAAGAGAAATATAAAAGTAGATGATGTGTGGGGAAGATGAACACTCGTATAATTGCTCACATAAATCAAAAGTCCAGTACTTGCCGCTTTGAGAATCAGAACAAAATTTTTTGAACTCGATACAACTTCTATTCCTGCTGTCCTTAGCATAGAAGTAGGGTCTTTTTAATATTTTTCTAGTCTTAGACTGTTCAGATATATCAATAGCAGATTTGCAGTGCTTCCGTGAAGTCATAATCAATGCCATCTGACATTTCTCATCTATTGTCTTGATTTTCTGAGACTTTAAACTAGGAGTAATTGACGTTGCCACAATTTCCACATGACTGGGTGGGGTAGAACTAACCTATAGGGTCCATAGGTCTACCTATCCGCTGTTCTCTTCGAAACCCCATTTGTTAGTTTATAGTCCTGGGGAGCTACTTTTTAATATTGACCTGACCATGGGCGTAAGCTGCTGAAAGTTTAATCAGCAGGTAAGTAGGGGGTAGGTACTAAGGTACCTATTTTTTAAGTAGGTAGACTTGTGAATCTGCAGTACTTGGGGAGCTACGGAGTTGGTGGTTTGTTATTTCATACCTTATACCACCCACCTATGTAAGTATTCGCTACGCGCAGAATTTTACTATCCCACTGACTAGAAAAATTGGCAGATCGAAACCTTCCTACTTAAAATTTTCGTAAGCAAAAGCAGGGTTCGTACGGTCCTTAAAGGTCCTTAGAAAGTCTTTAAGGCCTTAAAAATGAAAATTAACATTAAGAAGTTCTTAAATAGTCCTTATTTTTTTATTCCAGGTGCTTATTTTTTTTGTTAAAATAAGAAGGTACCCATGCGCTTCATTTGTTTTGCAATCTTTTGTATTCCACAAAAAGCATACTTCTTTCATTTCAACTACTTAATCGAACCTCAAATGTGGTTTGCTCGGGAACGGTACTATCGAGGCTTTCGGACAGACCCAAAATGGCGGATTGACAGGACCGATTTACATAAATATCAACGCATTTTTAATTGCAGTGCTTTCTCAACTGGTAGATAAATAAGTAACTTTTTTTCTTTGAAAAGGTGTAACTAAGTTATATATTTTTACAAAAAAAAAAAAAATGTTCGTTGATTTTGATAAAATGCTTCAAATTACAACACCCAATTCAGTTAAAATAAACTTGTACCCACCCACATGGCAGCTCCCAATTTCCTATCTCCTGCAATTGTATGAAAAAGAAAATCGAGCTACATCTTAAAAAAAAATTTAAAAAATATTCGTAGACAAGTCGAATCAAAGCACCAAGCATTTGTACAAAATGCAATGGGGCCCAGTAACTGAGCACCATTTAAGACCACAGAAAAACAAATCACACAAGTTCCCTCATTTTGCTTTAAAAAAAGAAAAGAAAAAGGAATAAAATTTGAAAAACGGACGTTTAAGGATTCAAGGGGGAAAAAAATTAGGGAAAGGTGCGCGGTGCGCTTAAAAATCCGATTTCATTTTTTCACATGGTTGGGTTTTCTTATTCTATCTTGGTTTCCTGAGTTTAGCTCATGTAAGAAATATATCTACAAGATTACTTCTATTTGAATCAAAACTTACTGGTATTTATTAATGATTAAACTTTGTGCAAAGTAATAGAAATAAAATTTCACGTTAAAATTAAAGCACAAATGAGCATTAAAACGCAGACATATGTTTCGGGATTGCTTGGAATCCCTTTTTCAATGCGACAGGGAGCTTCTAGATGCAAAACATCCAAATGAAGCAGACAGAACAACAAAAACAAAGCTTATATAGCCTAAGAATTAACTATAAACCAATGAGAATAAAGGCAGTGTGAAGTGGAAGTAGAAGTAGTAGGAAAGAGAGCAACAAACGAATGCAGTTGGAAGTACAGAAAGTAAAAAGGAATATCAATAAAAAGAAAGCAAAAAAGACAACAGCGTGCATAAAAATGTGAAAATACATGAAAATTGCAAAAAAATAAAATAAAATACAAAGAATAAAATGGAAATAAAATAAGTACAGAAAATACCAAAACAAAAAGCAAAACAAAGTACACATGCAAAAGGGGGGGAGGGGGGGGAGAGGAAAAAAAGGAAGGGAAAAAAAAAATTGACACAAAAAAGGAAAACTAACAAGAAAACCAAGAAAGAACAACAAATTAAAGGAACTTATGCCAGACCTGTGAAAAATAAGGAGTTGAGGAAGAATCATTAACCAAATTAGAACTATTCCTGTTAATATGATAAGCTTCCCAAAAGTCAAGTTCTAAAGGGGAAGAACATTTTTGAATAATTTTCCCAGAATTGAAATCAAAAGAGTGGTTGGAATTCCAACAATGTTGAGCAATGCTAGACTTATTCAGCTCTTGCTTTCGTACATAACCTTTATGCTCATTTAACCGAATTTTCAGAGCACGTTTTGTCTGTCCAATGTAAGAAAGGCCGCAACGGCAACTAATTTGGTAAATACCCCAAGTATTAAGTTGAAGGTTGCTACTTCCCGCCTTGGGAAGTAGCAACCTACTAGGTACCACCTGAAAACCCACACAGTAAATAGGCACCTTCCTAAATCTTCCTACGAGGTAGGTACCTACTTTCTCGATAAGTTTGTATTAGCCAACTACTCACTCGATTGGCTGGCAAACCTGGAAGATACCTGCAGACCTGCTTTCCCCAGGAACAACAGCTTTTATAAAGTTCTTGAGTAGGCATGCAGTTAGTATATTTCCCTACGAGATAATATTTATTCACGAACTGTGTAAGTTCCTTTCTTGGGAAATAGATCGGTATGATTCAGGTTTTACCAGCTCACCTAACACGTAATTGCCTAGATACAAATGTATCGAGAAAGCTGATGGCACCTAACTCGTAGGAAGGTTAAAAAGAAGGTACCTATTTACGACGAAGTGATGTGTCAAGTTATACCTAGTAGATAAGAACGTACGGATCCACCCAGCTTCTTTTTAGTAGGTAATAAACTACCTTGTAGCAAACAATTTACATAACTTTCTAGTACGTAGTACACCTACTTAACCCACCTAAAAAATCAAACTGAACTAATAGGTCAGTGGGATCTTAAATTATCTGGCTCATTTACCATTCATATCATGCCAAAATTGGCTACTAAATGTTTTTCTCTTTTTCAGGATTTCTTATGATTATTGGAGTAATTGAAAAATAAAAATACCTTTTCTGCTGTCTCAACTCTTACATTGAAGTTCTTATTTGCTGCGGCTTTTTGTAGCTTATCATATGCGTCTTTGAGAGTGACAGACGGCTTGGAAAACTTAGTTTTTATTGGAGGATTGTCAAGAAGAAAGAACTCTACGTACATGTAGTCGCCACTGAATGATACCTTATAAAAAAAGAAAACAAAATTATTACTAAATCTGTGATTAACAGAGCAATAGCAAAGTTTTAAAAGTGATTGTATTTCCGACAAAAAATTGTGAACAATTTATTTAATATATATTTTTGTCAATGTAGTTATGTATCCTTATAGCTGTAGTTATGTATTTGTTGCATAACCCTGAACTCTCAGAAGTTGCAAATTTTCTCTCTAAAAAACTAATGTAACTTTTCCCGTCCTTGAAGACAGTTAGGTTATTTGGCAATAATCTACATAAACAGAATTTGGAAGGTGCAATATCCGGAGAGTGTTCCCATTCTGTTTTGGGGAAATTCCTGAAATGGGTAAACAATTAAGGGCGCTCAGTTAAGTTGTGTTGGGTTACCTTTGTATCGGTATTGCGACCCTACCTTAAGTGAGCACCAGTAAGATTTTACCTTCACTTCCGAAGAAAAAATAAACTCTCAAGTTCAGCTCTCGACTTCGTGACGCCAAACATTAGTAAATTTAAAGCTACTCAATTGGTCAAAGACACGTGGGATCTAATGCTGTTGGGCTCTAATTTACATTCTGTTGATTAACTAGGACGCTTCTGGTAAACTACTTTAATTTTGTTAGTCCTTAGTTCTCATATCAGTAATTTGTAAATTGCTCTTGACATAAGTGCAAGACCAATAACAACAGGGGTAAAGGCTGGGTTTTTAAGAAAACGCCACGCTCGACCACAACAACCCAGGCCGCCCTATCGTCACATGCGGATGCTCCTAACATCGTTACAATGCCTGGTGCACGCGCACTAGAGAACGGGTGACATCATCGCTGCCTGAGACGGCAGACTGAGCGTGACGTACTCTGAAGAACTAAGACTTAAAAACATGTTCTTTGAAAATACGAAGCATATGGAGCGATTCTTTTAAGCATTTAAAATTATATTAAATGGAATTTAAAAAAATATATTTTTTTCCGGAGATTTTTAGTTCTGTAATTTTCAAGAATAAGTACATACCTCTTTAATTGTTATTCTGTGTCTGTCAATATCCGTCACATTAACAAGGGCATCTCTCATGAACTGGCTAATAAGCTTCTCGTACCCTTTCAAGGATTCATGAGCTATCAAAGGAAGAAAATTCGAATCATTTTTAATTCATGAGCTATCAAAAAGAAACTACAATTATTTTTTAATTTGTCCAGTCTGTCTGCCTAGCTGTACTTATCTAATATTACTTTCTTATCTACATTTATTCTACCATCTATATAGGCTATTTAGATAGGTAGAATTAGAATAAGATTACAATAATTTAATGAATATCTTAAAGATAAATTCATTTTCTAATTCTTATTATGAACAAATCACTCCCCCCCCCCCTTTTTTTGGAAACTTGCCAATATTAAACACGTGATTTGCGCCGAAAATTTCATGTCGCATTTCAACTTTCAACATCCTGTATGTATTTAAATCATTTTAAAAGTTCGAAATAGTTTTAGCATGTGCTATTTCAAATCGGCATATTTCCTGTTTTATTTCAATAATTTATTTTCTAAGCGATTTTAGAGTTTGCAATTTTTATTAACAATTTTAAAAACTGGCGACTAACAAAACTGAGTCTACCGGCCACTGGCTACTAACCAAATTTCCCAGTTTTCACCTATACATTTCTCTACCAGACCCCTACCTGTTAGCCGAGGCCTTAGGATTGCTTGTGCACTGGGGAAGGTAGCGGGGTCCACTGATTTTACATGAACTTATCCCCAAGTGTACATGGCGGGTCTTCAGCGGGGTTCGAACGCACGACCGTCCAGGTGGAAGTCCGACGCTCTAACCACTAGGCAACCCTGCTTGGTTTTCACCTATACTGCAATGTATTAAGAGTACGAAAAAAGTAGGTTGTGTGGACTCAGTGTTCCGAAAAAAGTTATCCTACATCGTAGACCTTTTCCTTTCATTTCTTTGGAAATGTTACGACTACATAGCAAATAACTTTAATGTTTCTATTTTATTCAAATATTCATTTTCAGAAATATACTGTTTTTATTAATTAACTCTGTGCATTAAATGTGTAGATGTAAATGAAAGCAGAATAAATAATCTAGTAAATGTAATTTATACTTTTAGACACTTGGGTGGTCCACTGTGCCCCATGTCAAAATGAAACAAATAAAGACACCGACTTGATATATCTGTATAAATAAACCTCAATTTTGTGTTTGAGTATGTTTGAAATAAGTAAACGAGAATTTTCGTAATTCTTATTTCATTTCGAAAGTTGCCAATTTGTCTACTGGCATATTTGCTGAATAAAATTCTATTCACAGTGTTTTTATCATTTTAAGACGCAACCGATTTTTAATTTATCTTTTCACTTTTTTGGCTTTTGATTCCTTTTCCTTTTTTAAAGATTAAAAATTTATTTCCTGCATCACACTCGGGCGATCGATAGCTTTATTTTGATTTCCTTATTTTAACAGGTACAGTAAAACCTCTCAATAAGGGACATTAAGAGGACTTTAAATTTTGTCCCTTAAATAGAGGTGTCCCTTCCTCGGAGGTTCATAAATTGATGCATACACATATAGGGTATTAACTAACTTTAGTTTTTAAATAATAAACATGTGTTGCCATTTAAGCTAAAATGCTGGAAATGGCTCATGCATACAAAATATAAGTTGAAATTATTGAAATTGAAAATTTTTTCATTGAAAAACTAAAATTTTAGCATAAATGTCGTATTGGCAAAATTTTGGAACTCACAGAAATTTATTTGAAGTAATCTGTTTGATGGGTTTGTTTCAAAGTACGTAATTTGGGCAATACAGTATAAATTAAGTTTAGTGTACTTTTTCCAATTCTTGCATAAAAAACTTGTTGGTAGGCAGGTACTGTTTGCCCTTGCTGAACACATATGTATTCCGTAGTAGTACAAAAGAGGGAAAGGCCTTCACAGGTAGGTTTTGTAAAGGGAACTTTAAAATACACTTGTTTCTTTGTTCATGCTTCTAGGTCTCATACCAACTTTCAGAAGTTGATTTTCAGAAGAAAAAAAGAGGCTTCCAGTAAATTTTCTTAATACTTTCTTCTATATAACTTGAATTTTGGAAATTTTTCTCTAAGAATGTCCCTTAAATAGAGTGTCACGTATTCAGAGGTAAATACATTGCAGTCCCTATTCAAAGGGACTGGGACCAGAAAAAGTGTCCCTTAATTAGAGGTGTCCCTTTTTCGGAGGTGTCCCTTACAGGAGGTACCACTGTATTTTTACGGGACCCTTCTCCATTACTGTACAGGGATTTTTTAAAAAATGTTATCCCTTATAGCGATGTTTGTTATTCCAAATTATAATTATTTATATTTTTATTTATTTATTTATTTTCCTTTCCTCCAGTGAATTAGCAAGAATATTATTTGCCTATTTGAGCTCGAATGAAAGGTTTTTTTCGCTTTCAAAGTTTTGCTCACTGCTGTTAGTTTGTAAGCAACAAAAGTAGCAGTTTTAGTAAGCAACTAAATTTCGTCTTTCTGTTTTATTGTCAATGAAAAATAGATAAAAATTAATTATCCTAAAAATTCACGAATTTAATCTATTCTAATGACTTATAATCGTCCTTTTTGTGTGGGTATTTGAACTAAACGAACAAAATGCGTTTTTTTTTTTTTTTAAATACTTTCCATTTTGTTTCTTTTTTGTTTTAAATATGTGTGTTTCGTTAAAAAAATTGTTTAAATGTGTAGGATCGCCGGTTGATTGACCTGGGCGGCTAATTTTTAATTCTGTTAATTTACAAATTAAAAAGTTACCACTGTATATATAATGGCTAGTCGACTTGTCTTTTCACTAGTTAACACGGGCGAGTACCGCTAGTGAATTGTAAATATGCAAATGCATTTTAAGAACTTAAAAACAACATGATTTTACCTTTCTGGACGAATTATTTAATATTTATTGACATTAGTTCAGTCCTGATAAAATTATAGAAAAACTTTAAGATGGAAAAGTTCTTTTAGCTCCTCAAAGCGTAAAATCTGCACAAAACGGGTAACAAAGTATTTCACGTATGACACTTTTGGTAACATTTTTAGCTATGCACAATCATAACCATTCTACCGTCTATGAGACTTCATATAAATGAAATGAATTGGATACAGTTCGACAACGGACTTTCGACATTTGGACGCTTCTGCGCATAGGAGAAAAGAGTTTTAGAGAAGTTCGTTTTGCCGCTTTTATTCAGTACGCGAATCAGAATGTTTGTTTCACTGTTTGTTGAAATCAATTCAATTTATAAACTGGCCTATAGCATCAGTTCGGGAGAAATTAAGTATTCCAAACGAACTAGAACGAGGACAGAAATGGCACATTCATATAAAAGCAGTTCCTCCCTTGAACATGAATGAACTTTTCTTGGCACTCTGCCAGGCAGATTGCTTTGGTTGATGGTAGAACTGTAGTAATAGATTTAAGGGGAGTGCCCCGGTCTCCCCTTTCGTTCTATCTTTCATTAGTTCGGCAGCTGCTGATGTCACTTTGGCAGCAGTAGCAATTTATTTCATCTTTAACTGAAAGTAATAATAACATAAAAATGATTTTTTTCCCCTTTCATTTATTTGCGTATCGCATTTGGAAATAGATTCGCTTTTCACAATTTAGGGGGGGAAGGGACAATTTAACCTCAAAATATGTGGGAAGAAAGTAGCCTCCCCAACTCTGGTAGTAATAAGAAACAAAACTAGCTCCAACTCTGTCAGTAAGAAAAAGAAGTGATCGTTGCCAAAGGCGGGAATGAAATTTAGCCGAACTTTGTGCCGCATACTTTGTTTTACTTATATAGATGCACAACAACTTATTAAAAACTTATTTGTGAAACTATTTGATGTTCTCGCTGATTTCATCCATTTACTTTCAAATGTATCTTTCCTCTTTCCAGTGAGAACTTTTGTCTGAAGTCACTAGTGCAGTGAAGCAACGTTTATACGTCTTTAGGTACTGGATGGGACGGGTACAAAATATTGTATAAACAAAATTTTACTATGTAATATATTAAAGCACGTTTTGGCAACAGAACTTTTCGTTATCTAAAAAATTTGCAACAATGACTGTGCTCTTATTATTAATAGATTTTAGACGTGTAACTCAATGAGTCATTGTACGCGTTTTATTATATGATGCTATTTTATTCTGGAGATAAAATTATTATTAAGAATTTAGTCCTTACTGATATAAATTTAGGGTAACGTAATATTTTTTTTGTTTTCTAGAGTATAATATTACAGTTTTATTATTTATTTATTTATTCTTATTTTTTAGTAATAAATATAAAAAGTTTTCGCAAATTCGTGCCTGTCCTCTTTTTTTTTTCTTTCTTATCTTGAAAGAGGTATAACGTAATGATTTATGTGAAAAATTTCTTCAAATTCACATAATGCATGATTGTCATTAAAATGGGTTTCAAACAGAAATTTCATTGAAGAATTTAGCGTTTTTATTGGTTAAAAGTTTTTGTTACGTATTATTCTTAACTATTGATGATTGATTCCTTAAAATTAATAAAGATTTGAAAGAAAGAAATAAGAATTTTTGCTTCATTTGAAGAACATAGAAGAAATTCATGCATTATTTTCAAAGGAATAATTTTAGTTTAAATAATGCAAATGAAAATTTAAAACGATTATTTTTCGTTTTACAAACACGATCTCTAGCTATTCCCGATTTGCTGACGCATTTAATAAACTCGGCTTTGATGGCTCCAATCTTACGATCTTAATTTGTATTTCATCATATTAATCAAAAGGTTTGAAGTATTTGTGGTAAATGCAATGTAAAAATAGTTCTCATCACATTTTTTTAAATTTGAAATTATTGTTACAGGTTAGATAATATGGTAATTTATGAGTTATGATCAGTACCATTTGAGTTGTTTTATGTTTGATCTTATAAATGAAGCAATTAATACCTTGTATGAATAACTTCTCTTCCTTTCTGTTCAGTAATATTACTCTACATATTGTGCGTATTTTTCGGTCCATTTCTGTATTTAACAACTGGGAGATATAGTTATATTTACTACCAATTTCTCCGTTTATCATTTCGGTTAACTATGAAATATAGTTTTGTCAAGCAAAAACTCTTTTTATCAGCAAAGTTAGTTGCTTGTTTAGAAAGAAGGCTACGGCATAATTGAACGCATCTATGTTGGATGCTTTTGCGAACTTCAGTGTTTAAATGAATGTTAAAGTATTTGCTTTCACTAATAAACACAAAACATTTATTATGCTCTATATATTGTGTATATTTGTGCTGCTAATCTTCAAAACTGAATGTCATACTTCAGAGACTTCAGTCATACTTCAGGTTTATATTTACGACCAATTTCTCTGTTGATGGATTTAGATTAATATATTCATATTACGCTTTGAAGTAGGTGAGCCAATATTCTTCCCCAAGGTGCCATCTTTTCACCTTCTTGGGCACCTTGAAGTAGGGGTGCCAATATACTCCCTCGAGTGCCATCTTTTCACCCTCAGCGGCACCAAAAATAGTGGGTGCCGTCTTTTTATCATAGGTAAGGGTACCATTTTAGCACCTGTAGGGGTGTAGCTGACGGGACAAGCGCGTCACCCTGTGGGGCGCCAGTAATCACCTGCAATTTAACAAATTATATATATATACATATATATATATATTATATACAGTAACGCATCCAGGATTTTGCTTTGGGGAGGTGGGTACTAGGACAGGGTTAGGGATCCATCGGCTATTTATTTTTGTCGGATATATGATATCCCTTGTCTGACGTATCCGTTCTGCATATCGGGTTTTATGTTTGAAACCCACAAGTTGTACATATATTTTTAAGCATCCCAAAGCTTCTATATTCGTTACAAGTTTTTAATTTGCATATATCTTCAAAAAAAACTACTTGATTAAAATTTAAAATCAAATTTTCGTTTGCGTAGGGCAATTAAAGTCTGCGTCTCCTCTCCAGGTACCCTGCTGGATGTCCATCTTGACATTCCAGATAACCGGATCTTTGATGCCAATGCCGAATCTGTTTTCGGTTATTTAAATTGGCTGGATACCGGATATTCTATGCCTTCTTGGGGAGTGGTCAAATTCGTCACTCACCGGCGGCGCGCCCATCACTATCTAGCAAAAAGTATTTGGACACTTTGGATTTTAGACATTTTTTAAAAACTTCTAGAGAAATATTAAACTTATTGTTCTGTATTTTGCACCATGGAAAGAACATACTTAAACTCACATTTAAGAAACAAAATTCAGGCTTAGGGCAATTAGGGGGCTGTCAAAAATTAAAGAAGGAAAAAAAAAACACTTTTGAACATCTTGTATCAAAAAATAATCGAAATGTCCTGTAACTTTCGCAAAACATTTTTAGTTATATACGCAATGCTTACACCCGCTTTCGTCAGAATAGCAGTAATATTGATGAAGAGATGGGCATTTGTTTTAAATATTCGAAAATTTTCGCAAGTGTTTTGCTTATAACTCGCTAAGTTCTATCTTAAATTACATGAAACTTGCAGACAACTTGACAAAATAAAAGTAAGTACTGTACCAAAACGTGGGGAAAATTTAATAAATAGTCGATGAGATTTGAGCAGTTTTATTAAAACAAATGTTATTGCGCATGCGCGAATGATATTAACTATTTTTTTAAACATTTTGGTAGTGAGATCTATGGAGCAACTCATGTAAAAGTTTCAGTTGACTATTGATATTTTTCAAAGAGATATACACCATACAGTGAGCCGTATTTAGCAAGCCCTCAAATTGGAGAAAAATGATTGGAGAAAGACAGGGGTTTTCCACAAATTTTTATATTGCATGATAAATTGGAAAATTGACAGATGTTAAACTGAATTAAATTGCAATATTTGTGTTTATGGAGTCTGAATTTGAACGCTATTGTTTACTTTGCCAAAAATTCATGCAATATAAAAATTTGTGGAGAAAACCCCTTATCTTTTTTCTCCAATTTGAGAGCTTGCTAAATACGGCTCACTATACGGTCTATATCTCTTTGAAAAATATCAATATTCAACTAAGACTTTTACATAAGTTGCTCCATAGATCTCACTACCAAATTATTAAAAAAAATAATTAATATCTTTCACGCATGCGCAATCACACTTGTTTTAATAAAACTGCTCAAATCTCATCGACTATTTATTACATTTTCCCCACGTTTTGGTAAAATACTTACTTTTTATTCTGTCAAGTTGTCTGCAAATTTCATGTAATTTGAGATAGAACTTAGCGAGTTATAAGCAAAACACTTGCGAAATTTTTCGAATAGTTAAAACAAATGCCCATATCTTCATGAATATTACTGCTATTCTGAAGAAAGCGAGTGTAAGCATTGCGTATATAATTAAAAATGTTTTGCGAAAGTTACAAGACATTTCGATCATTTTAATACAAGATGTTCAAAAATGTTTTTTTTTTCCTTCTTTAATTTTTTGACCGCCCCCTAATTGCCCTAAGCCTGAATTTTGTTTCTTAAATGTGAGTTTAAGTATGTTCTTTCCATGGTGCAAAATACAGAACAACAAGTTTAATACTTCTCCAGAATTTTTTTAAAATGTCTAAAATCCAAAGTGTCCAAATACTTTTTGGTAAATAGTGTATATGTATGTATGCATATATACTAAAAAAACCGGAATTGTGAACTCAAGAGCTTAACGCCGAGTTAACGCTTACCTGGAAAAGTAAATGTTAAATGCTTGGAGTAAGACTCATTATAACATCCAGTCAGGTCGTAGTTGTGTTCTTCCGGCTCAGCCTTTATGAAATTGTAAAAGTTAACAACAGCCATATTTTCTTTTCCAACTCCCTATAAAGAAACGAAAATAAATTTCTTTAGGAAAATAAATGAATACTATATGTAGATGCAACGGGTGCACGGTAGGCTTATCAGGTACGCAGGACTTCATTTTAAAATGAAACAGTCACTTGTTATATTTAAACTTTTTAATTCATTTATATAATCGACATGGGGATGAGATTTATTTTGGAATAGGATGTCGGCCAAATGGCATCAGTGGCTAAGCTGGCATATGTACCGTACGCCAGCTTCTACCCAATTTTCTATCATTCGAAATGTTTCGTTTTGATCATATGTTTGAAGATTCGAAATTTCCGCATATTTATTCTATCGGCTATCCGATGTCCCTTGTCTGACGGCTCCGTTCGGATATCCGCCTCTGATGTCGAAAACATGTCAACGTTCAACAAATTAAAACGTTCGCTTTAAACATTATCGTCTGGACAGATAGGCAAATACTGTTGTTGATATGTCCAATACAGTGTTTTTCTTGCATCGGCAGTGACGCCATACTTTGTTTTTCGTATTTTTCTCGTAAACTATGGATCGTACAAGAATGCTTCTTTGGGCAGTTTTTATGTACTCCCAACAATTAATCTAGCTGTGCAGAGTTTATGCGGTCGTTTCGGGACACCCTGTAAATCATTTTAAGCATCTCAAACATTCCAAATTCGTTGTCGGTGTTTAGTTATATGTATCGAATTTTAAAAATCAAATTTTCCTCTGAGAGGAAACTTCAGATTTGCGCTCCAACTTGCACCAGCGGATAACTAGATCTTTGTACGTCTTTAGCAGGGGCCGAATAGGATTTCTGATATTGAAACATCTGGTTAAATACTGGATATCCGATGTCTTCGGGGGAGGGAAGGGTTTGTTCCCCAGTCTTTACTGGTATTAAATCAATGGTAGTCATATGCCTGTTGGCAGGTTCTCAGGAAAATCACAAACAAGCAAAGATTGGCGATCTCGTTTCCGACTTCAATTAAGATATATTCTTTTACCAGTGGCGAATGTGCAACGATAAATGCACCCTTCGGTCTGAATCTGTCTGCGAGACATTAATAGATTCACACATAAACATGATTTATGAATAGATCCTGAAATGTTTTCTCAGTTTAGCGGAGGACTCCCGTTCGTCATTTTTATTGTCCATTGAATGGATTTTGTACAAAAGAAAGGGCACTTTGCTGCGAAGAAAATCATAAATCATAACCTTTAGAAACAGATAAATTCCAGCCCCACGGCTATAACGTGGTCTTTCCTCACTCGCCGATAATAGAGGCCGCGCAATTACGTGGCCTCATCTGCATTGACGCTACTCTAGAAGTAACCCTCTATTAAACCGCTCTCCCTTCGCTTCTGCTTTGAGTTCTCATTCATTTACGCAAAATGTGACGCTCTGTCTTCGCTCAGAATATTTAACTCATTTTAAGATATGTTTGTTACTAAATTCAACGATGTTTCGTAAATCCGGAACAATACCGATTCGGATTGACAAATGGTTTGATTAACAATAAGATTTTATTTCTTAGATTAAAATTGTTCCATTATTTTTAAAGTAGGCATGAAGGTGTGTAAGCGCATTAACATTTATTTAGTTATTTTAAATTTAGTACTTGAAACAAAAGAAAAAAGTGTGTTTTATCATGTCTGACTTCCATGGAATTTGAATAAAATCACCTTTATTTAACAACCATAACAACTGAGAAAATGCTTACCTTTGCTCTTGCTTTCTGAGCAAAAATTTAATCATTTCAATAAACTGAATCATGTCGCCTCAGAATCTCCTTTGCTCGAAGGTTTTTTTAAGTAAGTCCGATTAACATAAGATGTATGTTAGTTACTAACATAGTCCGATAGTTTTAATCCTTATGACTACATTTACAATAATTATGACTGTTTGGATTCGCCCATCACACTTCATTTTGCATAAGTTCATTTGCGCATGTGCGTTTTTTCAGTTATATATAGCTCGCCGCCAGGTGCGGTTCAATTCCAATTTCAATTCAATTCATTCAATTGTATGCTTCGACTTTCGCCGCACTGACGTGCAAAAAATAAAGACCTTAATTTGAAACTGCGTTATGTTTGACTCAAGAAGTTGAAGCCACCCCGTTCCTGACAAAAGTCGATCCCTTAAGCTGGGAAAACAATGACATTTAAATTAATTATTTTGTGCGGTATTTAGTGTTTAATTAGTTTTAAACGTTCAAAAAGTATTATTCGTTTTAATGCAAAGTAAATTAGCATATAAATTTTTTGTATTTGAATTAATAGCTTTAAGGGGCCCTAAAATAATATAAAAATCTTTCATGACAACTGTGTTATGAAACCAATTTATGAGGCAGAACTACTTTTTACTCCACCTAGAAATGAACCCGAGATCTGCCCCTGCATGAACGCAAAATATTATAATTATTACTAACGCAACATATATAACTATCGAAGAAATGGATGCGTGAACACCTGTACGCACATTAGAAGTTATGCTTTTTAAACTTTTAATAATTTTATGAATTTTTTCATTTATTACACGTATGTAAGAAAAAACTGTACTTTCTTCTAATATCATCATTAAAATTTAAATATACAGTCATAATAATTAAAATCTACATAATCCAGTCATGAAATAAAACTTCGAAAAAAATTGCAGACATTTGCTGAAAAATAGTTTTGTGATGATAAGTCACTAAAATTTCGCTAAAAAATATCTATAATCGTAAAAAAATGGATCACGAGCGTAAATCGTAAAAACTCAACAGTTTTTGTAAAAATTACCCAAAAAAAATTATACGTTGGCGGTTGTAGGAAATTGGTGAGCACAGGGTATTGAATGCTAACTGCAGCCATACTGTACCTACGCACAGTATGGCTGCAGTTAGAAGGCCTTCACAGACTACCCCCCAGTATGAGGGGGTGCGACTGCCGCGCTGTCCTCCTTCGAACTTCCCACAAACTCTCTGACACACTTGACAACCAGCACCGGCCATAAAGGGCTGGGCTGGCAGAGAGTTGCCTGCCTGCTTTACCGACCCGGGGCCAATCATGCTGTTTGAATGTGAATAAAAGAATCAGCACAGGGTCCAAAAGTTGTCTTTTAAACATACTAAGCTGAGCTGAGAAACTTTCCTATTTCCATTCATTTCTTCCATTACCCCATAGTACTTTGCTAAAACTCAATTTTTATGCAAATTTCAAATTAAAAATTGTAAAGAAAAAATGGGTTATAGAGTCGATTTTACTGGGAAAGAAGGATGAGCCTTAATAATTTGGAAAATTTATGGTCGTTTGAGATTTATTTGCAATTCTAACACATTTCCATAAATATGCTAACTTTTCTCATGGGCACAGAAGATATGACTGGACTACAATTTAAAAAGAAATGTGTAAACTACCATACCTATCCCCACAACGTTCCCATGATAAACCAAAGTTAATTTCCAAAAATAAAAAAACCTTCCGAAATGTTCATAAAATTATCAGTTTTAACTACTTTTAAGGCGTTTGGGGCACCGGAAGATATCAGTGGATTTCAATTTACAAAACAATGCGTAAACTACTGCACCTATCACACACCGTTCCTGTAATACGGCAATCGTAATTTCGAAAAAAAAAAAAAATTTCATAAATGTTCATAAAATAATCAGTTTTTTTGGAAAATTTGTGGAAAACCCCTTATCTTTTTTCTCCAATTTGAGAGCTTGCTAAATACGGCTCACTGTATGGTGTATATCGCTTTGATAAATATCAATATTCAACTGAAACTTTTACATAAGTTGCTCCATAGATCTCACTACCAAATTATTAAAAAAAATAATTACTATCTTACGCGCATGCGCAATCACATTTGTTTTAATAAAACTGCTCAAATCTCATCGACTATTCATTACATTTTCCCCACGTTTTTGTACCATACTTACTTTTTAGTTTGTCAAATTGTCTGCAAGTTTCATGTAATTTGAGATAGAACTTAGCGAGTTATAAGCAAAATACTTGCGAAAAATTTCGAATATTTAAAACAAATGCATATATCTTCATGCATATTACTGATATTCTGACGAAAGGTTGTGTAAGCATTGCGTATATAATTAAAAATGTTTTGCGAAAGTTACAGGACATTTCGATCATTTTCTGATACAAGATGTTCAAAAGTGTTTTTTTTCTTCTGTAATTTTTTAACCGCCCCCTAATTGCCCCTAAGCCTGAATTTTGTTTCTTAAATGTGAGTTTAAGTATGTTCTTTCCATGGTACAAAATACAGAACAGCAAGTTTAATATTTCTTCAGAATTTTTAAAAAATGTCTAAAATCCAAAGTGTCTAAATACTTTTTGGTAGATAGTGTATATACGTCCGGGACAGTTAGCGCATCGCTATAGCGAGGCGTATATATACGCCCGCGGCAGTTAAGGGGTTAATAAATTGTAACTTTTTATCACATATGTGTCTATTAACAGAGTAACTAAATAAAGGCGATAAATTATAAGACTCCTATTAACACTATTCGGAGCACGGAGCGAGTACTTAGAAGTTGGAGCAACTGAAAAAAGTGGCTGCTCTAGTTCCCTGACGATAAGTTCGAAAGTTTACGCCAATTTATGAGATCATTTCCGGTTCATTACTTCCGTTTTATGTTTAGATTGTACTTCGCTACGCAAAAAAATATACTTTAAAAAAAGTACTTTTTTCTTGTCCTATCTCGAAATAGCTGCTCGTGATAAATAAACCCAACCCAAGCATGCGTTACGAATCTAGAGTTTTATTAAAATTGTATAGTAAATTGAATTTCCATTTTTAATATTCCAATTTCTGTTTCTTTTCGAGCAGCTGCAATGACTAAAAACATGTAACCTTGTGACGAATTTTCCTTAATCATTCCTTTTTCTTCCCATTCACTACCCGAAAACTAATGAAAGAGGCTTTTGCACAACTCCCGATTTCCATCCAGCCTTTCGCAATCTTTGACTTTACGCCTGGATGCAAAAAGCGGTTTACCGGAGAACATTCCCTGCAGAAATCCCTAAAGCAGATAATTAAATCTATGTCTTTTAACAAAGACTCTTTAAATAATTCAATCATTTTTGGCTCCTCTAATTCGCCGACGATGTTTTTTCTTCCCACTCAACCCCGCGCTGATTTTTTTTCTTTTCAGGAATGTGGAGAAAAAGGGAGAAGTTAACATTTCTGTGCATGAAAATGTGGCTCGCCGAAACTTTATTTTCTCCGGAAGAGCCACTTAACGAATGAAAACGGCGAATCTTCACCAAACATTTAAAGGGGTAAGAGGGAAGGGCTTTTTTGCAGTAAATTAGCACTTCTAAAACAGCGGTTTGCAGCCTTTTGACTAATAACATCCCTAGAACATAAAATTCTAGTATCTCTTTGATTTATCTAGATATTTCTTTCCTTTTTTTCCCAGAATTAATGTTGACTGGTTATTGTGCCAAACGAGAGACATAAATGTGTTCTTTCAGGGGCGCACTGACGGGGGAGTTGACGAACGGGACATCCCCCAGAAGGCATCGGATATCCGGTATCCGACCGATTTTTAAATTTCCGGAATCCGGCAACCATTGCATGAAAGATTTCGTTATCCAGTTTAACAGGAATTAAATTCCTAGTGCAGTTTGTATCAATTAGAGCTCGGGTGCCGCAATCCAGGGGAAATAGTACCGCACTCAGTGTAGTGCCGCTGAAAGGGTTGGTGTACCAATCTCTGGGAACTTACTAGGTCTGCAATGGTTAAGAACCAATATACGCAGCCCCTTAGAAATTTATATATATATATAATTTCTAAGGGGTAATACAATACCGAATATATGTATATTATTTCTAATAATATATATATATTCGGTAAATTTGTATTATGTATATATATATATCTAAGCTGAGGAAAGAGAACGAAAACAGAAATCAAAAGAAAAATTGAAATATTCGAATTTCAAATTTAAAGGCATGAAAATGATCTAAAAGAAAAATGCCTTCAGATGACGAAAAAAAGAGAGGAATATTGTTACTTGGTGTGCGTTGAATATTTTATGGCAATTTGCCTGTATATTCACCCTTTTTTGGGGTTATGTTATGAAGCAAAAAAAAAACTTTTAAATATGTAGTTTATTACTTTTACAGCGTTTTTTAATTTAAAAAAAAGATACATTTTCCCTATAACAACATAATGTGTGTAGAAAAACTGATGTTTTTCGGTAATTTGAAAAGTATTCCAAATGTTTTGCTTCACAACCCAGTGTTTTAATATTGTTGAAAACAAAAATGAAAAATATTCATTAGAATTCGTTATCGGAGGTTTAGCCCCGTAAGCTACTCATTTCTACTTTCATTTTGCAAACCATCCCCTCATTTGAAAAAGTTAATAAAAACCCATTAAAACTACAGTTGATTTCATACGTATTATTTCTTATTGTAACTGAAAACGTGTGTGTTTTATAAAAAGTTCATATTTTTCGATGGGGTGCGCATTGGAGATGTGTAAGCACCCCAACATATATTTCGTTATTTTGATACTTCGAACCTGAAGCAAAAAAGAAAGAGAAAAGTGAGTTGTGTCATGTCTGGATAATACGGAATTGACACAGTGGCAAAATGTAATTGTCGAGTCAAATCAAAAACGAAATTTAATACTCAACGAAGAGAAAAGAAAGCAGATGTTTTGTTAACTGTACGAGGATGGAAAGCTCAGCGGGGGAATCCAATATTTAAAGAAAATCGTGATTGTGAATTGGACAATTTTTCCAAATCATTTCCTGGCAGAAAGCTCTCGAAGTAAGAGTCTCGAGGCGAAATCAATTCTTTCCATTAAGGAATAGGTGAGGGATATTTTTTTCCCAATAAGTAGCTGGAGATGCTATTTCCTCTCTCGGCAGCAATCATTATTTTCTCATAAAGAGAGCTCCTTCGACTTATCCTCACGTCCTGGGCTAGGAGTACAAAATGACCCGCAGATAAATATTAATTACGCGAAAACGATAACACTACCATTCCCCGGCACAGCCACGTCCCAACATTTCTTTCATTATCTGCGTCACATTATTAGGAGAGAGGGGAAAAAGTAATCACAGATATCATTGCGTAATGCAGTATTCCCTTAAAAAAAACCGGCTCGTGTAACAACAGACTGATTTTTGGACGGGAGGTTGCTTTAAATACGATTCAAAAGGCATGTCAGACAAAAATGAATGTACTGGTAATAGATTACCAGTACCTATGCATCCCCAGTGGTTGTATTCTGTTTCTATCACGTCTTGTTTTCGAAGTACACCCGATCACTTTTTGACGGCTCTCAGATCGATAAAAGTTATCGCTATTGATGTACAGTTCAAGTTAGTATTGTTACAAACTGTTTATTTATAAAGGCATAGCTTCTTTTTGCGTAAATTGTGTATTTATATTGGTGAATGTGTAGCTAAAATCGCCATTTTCAATATATAGCTGACTACGATCAAATGTAGCCAATTGTATTTTTGGCCCCAATTCGGCGGGAACTTAAAGACCTGAAGACCTCAGAGAAAATTATCCATGGTAGGGGAAAATATTGAACCTAGCTCGCTAGCAGGATCAAAGAGGTTGATTTCCCTTGATGCATGACAAAGCGAGTCTATTGCAAGTTTCGATTGTAAACGCGGCAAAACCTTGTAAACCGAAATCACCAATATTAAACTTTCCCAGGCACTCGGAGAAAGCCGGTTCAAACTCAGCTTGGCAGATGTGCAGTGAAGAATTAACAACATAAATATTGAGTCATTCCATTTCAAATCAGGCAGGCAGGTCTAAAAATTGTCATATGACCCTCACAGATTTTGTTTTTAAATTATAGTAGTTATAACTAAGGGACATATAAAATATCCCAAACGTATTTTGCAAAAGAAAAAATATTATTTCTCTGGTTACAGACTTTTAAAATTTGAAACAAAATTAGCCGTTTTCAGAAAAACACTCACTTTTAAAGTGGCATCTGTTCCAAAAGTTTTTAACCGATTCAAATATTTTTTTTTCTATCAATAATGATGGGATGGTATTTTATTCAGACACTAATTTTAAAAATCTAGTTGGCTTTATTGATAAAGAAAAAAGTGTTTTTTAAGTGAAAACATTGCATTTTTACCGAATTTATGATTTTCTTTCTTATGAAAGCTTTATTTCTGACAAAACAGATTGGGCAATCTAAAGTGCTGTTATGGAAGTTATGTATCAAATTTTATTGTAAACCTGAGATGCATGTCCCCTCAGAATTTAAAGTTTGAAATTTGAAAAGGTTCAAAAATTACAATTTTTGAAGTGTGATTACTCAAAAAAGTCTTTTTTTTAGTCTGAAAATCTGCTCATTTGATACCCCTGAAGAGCTTAATGAGCTGCTACCAATTATGTTGTGTATTTTTGCCCCAGATATTTTATATGATTTTTCAAAAATGGCCTTTCATGCGTTTCTCAATAAAGCCAGAAATTCAAACTTGTTCCTATTTAATCATTTTAATATAAGATTTAATCAATTTTTATTAAGAAATTTACTATATTGTTATACAATCATTGCACCCAAATTGTACTTAACCTTCTTAGAGTTAAGATAGCCCCTTTCACAAAAACTAGTCACCTTGATTTAATGCATGTTATTCTGTTCATTCCAATTACTAGTTTTAAACTCACACCCTTTACATCAAATACCATGTAACAGCAAACGTAAAATCCACTGTAGGAATACATTCAAAACATTATTGGCTATCCTAAAATAGTAATGCTTACATAGAATGCCAGATCAAACATGAATTGGAAGCAGTTAGAAAACTACCAGCCTCTTAAACAAATATAACTCAATGAATGATTTCTAAATAGGAAAATTTATTGAACGTGTTAATGACAATTATTGGATGGGACAAATTACGAATGTATCACTGATGGTTTAGGGACATTATCATATCATTTGTACACAGATAATCTAGAAAAAATATTTCAATAGCTAGGGGAACCGAGGGAAAAAATCTGTACCAATATATAGTAATGCTGTAAGTAAGAAATACAACATCTGTACCCTCTAGTCTTTGCTTTTTTTGGTAATAAGGGATAGAAGATGATTCAAGAACTCGGTTCTACTTATTTTGCTTTAAGTACATAACTACATATGTGTTTAAAACTAATATATCAGTGCTGTAACATTTGATGTAGAGTGTGTGAGTTTAAAACTAGTAATTGGATTGAACAGAATAACATGCATTAAATCACAGTAGCTACACTTTGTGCAAGGGGCTATTTAAATTCTACGAAGGTTAAGTACAATTTATCTGTAGCAATTGTGTAACAATATAGTATATATCTTTATAAAAATTGACTAAATCTTATATTAAAATGATTAAATAAGAACAAGTTTAAATTTCTGGCTGTTTTGAGAAACTCACAAAAGACCATTTTTGAAAAATCATATAAAATCTCCTCTCAGGCTTATAATAAAATTTGATACAAAACTTCCATAACAGCACTTTAGATAGACCTTTGTTTTGTCAAAAATAAATTTTAGTCAGGTAGTATAAGGAAAAAAAAGCATAAAGTCGGTAAAAATGCAATTTTTTCACTTGAACACTTTTTTTTCTTTATCAATAAAGGCAACTAGATTTTAAAAATTAGTGTCTAAATAAAATACCATCCCTTAATTATTTATAGAAAAAATATTTCGAATCCGTTAAAAACTTTTAAAACAGTGGCCATTTCAAAACTGACTGTTTTGCTGATTTTCTGAAAACGGCCAATTTTGTTGCAAATTTTAAAAGTCTAACTAGAGATTTTTTTTTTTTTTTGAAAAATCCTTTTGGGATATTTTATATGTCCCTTAGTTGTAACTACTGCACTTTAAAAAAAAAATCTGTGAGAGTCATGTGACACCCTTCGCCTGATCTGAAATGGAATGGCTCAAGTGTCATTCTTTTCTGTAATAAACAAATCCGTCGTTTTGTGGACATAATGGTCCGTGCATTTGAGGAATGCTCAAAATCCTTGTAGCTCAGTCAAGTTTCTCCATGCAGAGAGAAAGGAAAAAAGTAACTCATTCTTTCGTTAACCTAAAAAGATGAAGAAAAAGAGTGCTTCATAAAAAAAACCTGCTAAATAAAAAAAACTTTTACAGATTTGTTTTCCTCATCCCGTTGAAGAGTATTATATAAAAAATTACTCGTGAATGTTTCTTTCGTACATTTGCCTCGATTGAACTCCAAGAAAGAAATGTTTACTTGAAACACACACACACTCAGGTCTCTAGTCTAGACATTTTCAAAGTGATTTTATTTAAAATAGTTCCCCCTCCCCTTAAAGCTCATTTTTATTATCAACAACATATTAATGAAAGGGGATAAGTACTATGATTGCTATTAAAACTATTCGGAGCATAGTTGCTCCTGATCTCTTATTTGTTATTATATACGAAATGTATTTAGATCACATTTTAATAAACTAACTAACAAGAGGGGCCATTTACAGAAATATGTTGTAAATCTGTGTGATAAAATTTAGTAATAGTAGAATCAAAAGTGCTTAACACGTTCACGCCGGCGCGTACCACCGGTGGTACGCATTCAATTATTCTATTAGACGGTACGTAACATATGAACGGTACGTAACAACCGAATATTGTAGGATTATATTTTTAGTTAAGTAAGAAAGTTCGAGAAACTGCAGCGTCTCAAAGGATTTCTTTGAGACCAACCGTTGACGCGGTTTTCTTTTGCACATAAGGCGGCCCCGAGTCGAAAAGAACGGCTTCAAACGTATCAAAAATCAAAGAAATAATTTCCATATAGCTGAAAATTAAAATAATGAAAATTTAACGTATATTCATTAAAAACATGTATTTTTAATTAAATTATAATTAATAACGTATTGTAAACATAACGTTTGTTCAATAACATAAACATAATAATTCAGTATTATAAATATTCCAATTCGATAAAATTAAAATGAAAATGTAATATTGTTTTATTTATAATTTCATTATTTATTCTTTTTTGTGTAATTTGTTAAAATATTTCAAGCAGACATACAGGTCTGAACAAGCAACAATCGCCCGCCGTCAGATGAAGCGCAGCATGAATCCGAGCGCCGCCTCACAGCGAAAAACATGAAAATCGGCCCCGGCGTGAACATGTTAAAATGCTTAATTATATATTTTTTAAATGTACTTTTTTACGAAGACATAAATAGACCATTTTGAGTTTCAGCATCATTTTTCGATGGAAATTATTTATCCACAAATTTCACTTTATGGGCCATTCCATAAAAACAGGTACATGGGTGGTCAATTTTAAAATCATACTTATGTGGATAATTTTGGTATGTATTAAAAGATAAAATGTCAAATTTTATGTTTTGAGTAAGAAATCAAAGTTTATCATTTCTGGATTGGCAACACAGTACTCTAAAGATGGTTGATTTGTGCAAGCAAGTTCATTGAGTTTTCGAACGAAGTTTGCATGATTGTTTTGGATAAAAGAAATCAACTGAAACTCCTGATGTCAACTTTATAGGTAAGTCTAAAAGTTAATTGTTTTATTTTATTAAGCTTTAAGATCTAGGAGATATCTCAATAGCTATACTAGCACCCACAAAGAGCTTATTTTTCGTGTCCCGCACGTGACGAAAAAGATGAATATTTTCATTTAGGTTAAAAATGAAGCGCATTTATTTTGTGTAAATGGCATTTCTAAAGCAGATTAATGTAGTGCACATATCCTATGCTAGTTTTAGATTTTAAAGTTGCTTTTACTTGTAAAAAAATCCAAAAACAAAACTGTCCCACAAGTGACGCATTACATGCAGGAAACACAACTCCAATTTCTAAATGTTGATAAGAATTTTATTTCAACATAACTTGAATTCTTTAATGGTTTTTTTGTTTTAAAATTGTGTTACTCTAAAGAAATAAATTATACATTTTCTCATTTTTATGATAGGTTTTGCTAAATTATGTATTTAATAGAGCATACATTTATAAAATTTTACATTTTCATTACAGAATGCCCTATCATTTCAAGGATCATTTATGTTTCAGAACAGATTACTCAAGTCATATAGAAAGACAAATAAGAATAAGCTAGTTTAAAATATTCATAATAAATTATAAAGCAACTACATTTTTTATCGATGAGTTGTTTGGAAGAGCATTATTTTTGATTTTTTTTCAATATTTGATACAACATCGTAACAATATAGCTTAAACATTACGAGATTTATTTTAGAAAGTATTTAGAATTAGAGCTGAATTATATTTCCCTTTTATGACTTTTTGCACAACAACTTCAAATAATATTTTAACTTTTTAACTTTAATAAAATTTGATTTTTATTGAACAGAAATGGATAATGGAAGGACCTAAATCAAGTGCTGAAAGAGTGAAAAAGATGAGAGAAAAAAAGGTCCACATTTCCAGAAGGAAGAAAATAAAAGGACAAATGGACTGAATAAATGAGGAAAGACTATATGACTAAAGCCGAAAAAGAGAAACAAAAGCTCTAATGCTACAAGTGGCCAGAGCACCCTTACAGAATTCCCTATCTCTTTAAAGACGTTTTCAGAAAGATATCAGCTCCCGCTTTATCTAACAGAAAATTTTTAAAATTTTGAAAAAATAATAAAACTTTTTTTTCATTTAGTCTAAATCTAATTAAAATTTTATATATTTCTCGGAATGATCAATTTGAGCATATATTCTATTAAAATTAATGCTTTGTGTTTTAAAGTGTATAACCAATATATTGTTTGACGTTTTTATTTAATTTCCAACATTCTGAAAACATGTATTACATAAGCATTTGCAATATGTCCCGCACGTTACACGATACATTATAATTTTTTTTCAACTATTAAAATTATTATTTCTCAAAACTTTAGATATGTTTTATTTACATTGGAGCCTTGGCTTTCAATTCCTATATTTTGTTTTGTCACTGCATGATTAATAGAGCAGAAATTCTAGCTGATTCATAATGAAAATTAAGAGAGGTTGACTTTAAGTGTCCCGCACGTGACACATGAAGATTAATTTTATTTTAAATTAAAAAAATATTTTTGAAAGATAAGTATGTGTCAAAAGCATCTTTGCACCATAAGTAAAGATTAAAAAATGCAATTGCTTCCACTTATTTAAAATCTTTTGCTCTATGACAAAATTTTGGCAAAACTATCGAGTTCATTTGTCCCGCACGTGACGGTGGAATGGCCCTTATGGTTTTTTATCAAATTGATTCAATTATGAAAATGACACATCGTACCTTCAGTGCAAGACAGCCGCATTTTAAAATCAGCTATTTTCTCAAAGAATGCATTTGAAAAAATTTATTTAACGAAATAAACAATCAATAAAAAATAGCAATAGTAGGACTATAAGTGCTTTTATAATGCTTAATAATATTTTTAAAAAGCGGATTCTTTTACTAAGACATAAATAGTTGTTCATTATGCATTTTAGCATCAGTTTTCGGTGAATATTATCGATTCATACATTTCACATGCTGAATTTTAGTCAAATTGATATCAATTTGACTAAAATTCAGCATGTGAAACATGCATGTGTTTTTTACATATGGCATCCAGTTCTCGATTCAAATCGACCCAAGAGACCAATTTGAAAATTTAAAAATCTAGTTCTCTTTTTAATTCACATTTTTATGAGCTCAAAAAATGCCTCTCATTGTTATGATTATGTATCGGTATAACTATTTTTAAATACACATTCAGTTTTGAGCAATACTTTTGGAATTTTCTCGTTATTCAGTCCAGATAATATTTGAATTATCCCAAATAACTTTAAAAATAATGTAAAGAAAAAACGTCTGTAAGCTACGAAGAACTCAGTGAAGCATAACTTAATTCAGAAATTACTGACCATCTTTACTCTTTTTCTCTCCTTTAGTTACGGCTTTGTGCAGCGGAGGTGCCATATCTTGAAGTAGTTAAAATAAGTAAGAAATCAAAGCCAAAAACCGAGCAATGTTATAGAATAATTTCCCTTTACGATCGCATTGATTCTACAAAATCTTCGATCAAGTTATCGAAACAAAGAGGGAGAGAAAGAGACTAGAAAACAAAATCATAAATACAACGGGGCAGGGATTCGAACATTGTTATCATTGACGAAATAACAACTATTTATTTTTTAATAAAATGGATATTGTTTCGCTGACACCTAAAATTACCTCAAATGACGAAGATTCTCGCCAGAATAAGTAAGAAATCAAAAGCCAAAAACGGAGAAACACGATAGAATCATTTCCTTTCATGGACGTCGTTTTTTCCTTTGATTCCTCAAAACCTCGATCAAATTTACGAAAATGAAAAAAAATATTTCACCATGAAATATTTTAATAAGAGAGCATAAGGTAAATACAAAAACTTGAAAATTATGATCATAGGCCGGAATAACAAGCATTTGCTTGTTAATAAAATGAATTTTGTTTCGCTGACGTGTAACCAAGGTGAAATGGCGGAGATTCTCGCCAGAATGAGTTCGGCGTGAAGAGCCAAAAGCCGAGCAACGTAATAGAATCGACGACCGCAGTTGTTTGAGTCGCGAAAAGCGTCAGGAATTCTTCTTAAAAGAGTGAAATTGGCTCGGACAGGCGCTCATCTGGCGAAGTTGCGGCCTTTTCCGAGATAACTCCGGTCGGATGCGGCGGACTGATTTCGCTTCTGGAGTCTTTTCGCTGCTGCCACTAATTGCTCAACTCATGCTTACGGAAATCGATCCATGGGACCCCCACCAAGAAAACGCTCTCAATTAATCACCGCTCCTGCGGAAAGCTGTTTCATATTAAGGAAGGTTCACTGATTTCGAAAAATGGAATCGCTGCTTTTCACAAAGAGCAGCTTTATTATACGACCTAGTTCTTTTTTTCACCCTGCTTATTATGTACATGATCCGCGACTCATAATGACCCGCTCCAAAAAAAGGATTTTTATTTATTTTTTTAATGAATTTCTAACACATTATTTGTTTAATATATTAATACTTTTCATCATTTGATAACAGTTATGAGGCAAATGACGCAAAGTTTATTGGAATCCTCCACGACGGACGGACTTTGAATGACTGTTAAAATCAAGTTTTAATTAGATAGTAACGAGTCAATAAACGAAGCACGAAGGTGAGAAACTTAAAAATGGACAAAAAAATACATAAAACTAAACCTTTCACGGCCAGAATCAATAGGAAGTGTTTTTTGGGCTTGTAAGCTGTGGTTCATGAGTGGTTTTTTTTAATTGCTGAAAATTCACATACCCTAAACTCGAAAATACAAAATATTTTTGACAGTAAGCAATTTTAGCTGTAATTACGGGTGGTCAAATATGTGGTCCACCGACCACCAGTTTTCTACGCGATGCACCGAAGTTTTAACTTAAAAAAATATACAATCGGATACTATATTTATTAAGATTGCTGCTTTGAGGTGTTTAAGATAAATATCTAAATAAAGATAATTATTTAAAGTACGTAAAAATGTTTTCGACAATGGACATCAAAGCGTACAAATCTCATTCATCACAAAACGGAATCATTTATTAGAGATATTTTTTTTCTTGCTTCGCCGCTGTTCTCCCGACTCACTCTCTGAATCCATTATAAAAGCTATTGTGACATGCAAAAAAAAAAAATAATGAAAGAAAAATTATAGAAAATAAAAAATGATTCGATTTAAATTCAAGGAAGGCTTAAATTTTGAACAAAGTAGAAGTAGTTTGTCATTTCTTAGCAATATTCAGAAATACAAAAATGATTGCGTAATTTAAACAGTTCGACCATAGCTGGAGCATGGCAGAAAAAAACGAATCCATTCGAGGTTTATGAAAGTTTGATTTGCAGGTGCGTCTGTTTAGTACGCGAATAAGAATGCTTGCTTCTCTGTTTTTTGAAAGCAAATCAATTTATAAACTGGCATATAGCATCCATTCGGAAGAAATCAAGTATGCTAAACGAACGAGAACGAAAAGGAAAAAGGCCCATTCTTTATACCAGCAGTTCCTCCTGTGAACATGAATGGATTCTTCTTGGCTCTCTGCCAGGCAGCTTGCTTTGGTTGCTGGTAAAACTGAAAGTAACGGCGAATTCAATTTTAACGATGAAATTTTTTTTTCGTCATATGGCATGCGACACCGAACGTGCCAAACATGCCGAACGTGGGAGATGGGACGTCGACCAAGAAGCGGTTAAAATGAAATAATATGGTGAAGCATCAAAACGTGTCGAAGATTAACAACTTTACAAACTGCCACAATCAACAAGAAGTTTTCCACACCAAGAAAATTAACATGTTTTAATGAAATAAAAAAAATAATAAGAAAATTAGTTAACGTGTCCATTGAAATAGGACTAAACATTCCTAAAACAAGGAAGACATTTTAAGTCATATTTTCCCCCTCCCCTTACGTTGTAAAGTAGTTTCGATTTTCGCAGAAATAGTAAATTATACCTCTTGCAAAAGGACATAGTTAAATGATACGACATACCAGTACAATCCAAATTACAAAAGATAACTGCCTTGAAACCCATCCGTGAATTTATAATTGTAAATTTATTTTAAAGTTCATGCTACACTATAAACCATGTTAACTAGGTTACTATAAAATGTATGTTTTATTTTATGAAACATTAAGGTATTTAAATACACCTCAAGTAGCCGTAAACAATTGAAAGATTAGTCATCAAATTTACATTTACTACGAATTCTGTTCCGATTTCTAAATGTGTGCTAACATAATTTTGCCCATTTTGTTCCGAGCCATTAGTGTCAAAGAACAGCAAACGCACTTCTACTAAATGCCAATATGCTATCTCCAACATCTTTAGTTTTCTGCTAAATGGACAAAGGGCGGAAGGAGAATAAATGACCTTTAAGGTTTTTTAAGACGCCATAAGTAGCAGCAATCAATTAAAATATTTCACCTAGAAAGTCAGCAGAAGCGGAATTTATTTTTGAGAATAATTCATTAGTCTGTTCCGATTCGTAAATGAGTGCTAACATTATTTTGTATTTTTTGTGCAAAATCATTAGCGTAAAAGAACAGCAATGCATTTTAACTAAATACAATACCCTAGCTCTAACTGTTGTTGTCTTGTGTTAAAGGGGCAAAGGGCCTGAAGGAAAATAAATAGTGCCATAAAATTCTATGACTTCATTCATTAAAAAGGCTTCTGGGAAGTATCAAGGAAGCACTTTGCGCTTCAAATGTCTTAAACCAAGAACAGCGTCTTACCTTTTCAAAACATAGCGTGTTAGGGATGTAGAATTAGCATTTTCCTCCTCATTTCACACTAATTCTTATTCGTTTAGTTCGAATTGATGCCATTAAATGTTGGATACATCTTTCTTCGTGAAACAGTTCTTGCACATGGATTACATTTTTTATTGGATGGTCTGGGAAATAATAGTTTTTCTTCACAAGTTTACTTTGACGCTGAAAAAATATTCCAAGACAAGAAATACAGAGTTTCTTTCGAAACATCTCGTTTTATGTGGTTTACATCATGTTTCAAACAATGGGTTACTGATTGCCAAAAGGTTTTCAACTAGGATGTCTTTGGGTCGAGTGTGGCGTAGAGAATGTATTGACTTAAAAGTCAATACAATCTTTCATAAATTAAATCAACCATAGCGTTTTTTAAAGAGGGATATTTTTTTCTTATAGAATGGGGGACATTTTAAAGGAAAATGTTTATGATGTCCAAAAACGTACATTCAACAAGTTGTATTTTAAATATCCTAATTACTATATAATGGCCCCTGTAACCAGACCTGGGAAAAAACAGGGGGGCGACGCTTACAGATGCAATCATAAAGAAGGTGGGGACGCTTTTTGCTAAATCAAGGGAAAAAAATCGGGGACACTTTAGTAAGTAAGTTAGTTTAGATAAAGTTATGGGACGCAGTCTCCCCGCATTTCCCCTCGGTGCTATTGTCTCTAATCATATGTCCAATTGAAAACTGAAAAATGTGCTTACTTCTTTAATAAAGTTCAAATTTTACGAAAGAGTTTTGCGAAACAATGTTTCTCTCACCATGTATTTTCAAAGTCGCTAGCGTAAATTGGACTCGAGGAGAAAAAAAAGCATTTAGGGCTGATAATGAAGGCAAATTTCATCCAAAACAAATTATTTGTCCAAGGTAGCAGCAATTAAAATATCAAACAACAGACTTTGAAATTACTTAGTGAGGAACCAATTTAAAATTACAGTATAAAATAAACAGAGATATTTCCCTAATAAACGCTTTTCCTTAAAAAAAAAAAAAAAGAACATGTTTCGGAATTAAAGAGAGCTGCTTCGGTATGTGGAAATATAGCTGTTTTGGAAAAATTAACAAAAGACAATTCAGACAGAATTGAAACTTGTACAATCATCATTTAAGGAAAGAGACTACTATAATCTCGGGGAACTCAAGTCCAGCATGGGTCAGCACCGTTAGAATTCCAACCACACATTTGATTTTAGTTCGGGTAAAAAGCTAAATAAAAGTTATTCTGCTTCAGACCTTTAGTTTTTTTGGAATCATTTCAGCAGTTTCAAGAGTTTTTCTAATTAATGCCATAAAAATGCGGGACATGTTGTTTTGGATGTACTTAGAAGACTAAAACTCTTTTCTGGTGTGGTTGTCCGGTATAGCGGATATTCACTTTAACCGGTGCATCATCTATAATATTCAATTATGGGCATCAAATTTATTTTAATTTACTCTTTAGAACTTTAATATATATTCATAAAGAAAGTTTCAAGTTTTTCAAGAACAAGTTGGTAATAGCATTCCTTTGCTTTTATATTTCAATCACATCGGCCGAACGAAAAATTTAGTTAAAACTGTTTTCTAAAATTATGGTGACATAAATATAATTTTTAGTACAGTAAAACTCCTCTACATTGGAAACCAGCGGGACAAAAATTTTTGTCTGTACTAGAAGTGTCCGCAAAAGAGGGTCTTTTTTAGGCTCAATGATTTGCTGCCAAGGAGTTAAAAACTGTCCGCCTAAGAGAAGTGTTCGTTAGGAGGAGTTGTACTGTACATAATTTAAATAGATATAGTACAGTAAAATCCCTATATTACGTCCATCAGGGAGACTAAGATATTCGTCCTTAATAGAGGAGTGTCCGGAAAGAAAGAGGGTTTTTTTATGCTTACTGCTTTCCTTGCAGGGAGTTACAAACTATCCGCCTGGAGAGGGGTGTCCGTTAGGAGGAGTTCTACTGCATAAAGATTTAATGATAACAAAAAAATTTTAACTTGAACCTATTTTTTTGTCATAAAAATATTTTTTTAGCATTATGTCCGCTATACCCGAAAAAAATAGTTTTTTAAGCTTGACATTTTGTGTGATTGGTATTGGATATATCACAATTATATAGCTTAAAGGGAATAAAAGTAAGCGCTTTCTTCAAAATTCCCTATAAAGCGGTTAATCTATACTTATAAAGGCAAAGACAAAACAGTTAAAGTACTATTTTATCCTCTGTTTGTCAACCGATTTTCTTATTTGTTTTTTATTTAGTAGCTATTGATGAGTTTCAGTGTTGTCAATAAAAAATATTTTATTAATAGTTCTTTTTCCCCCTCCTACTTTTGACATAAATTCGAAGTCTTTTTTTTTTAGAAGTGTTTATTCGTCATATACTTTCATACTACTCCTTACATCTGCAATCTACAATATTTGTACAGTACTCAATACATTTTTTACTATCTATAATTCAAAGATGAAGAAATGCCAATAGGAAGTGAAAATAAAAAATGTTATCTATTAAATAAGTTAATAAATTTCGAATAGATATATGTGATAATATGAAATACAATTTCAACCAACCGATGTCTAATATGATATAAAGTGAGATAATAAGTGCGGTGACGCGTTATTTTGCTTCGAATCAACGTTTCGCCAGTTTTTTCATTTGGAACTCCCCATTAAATGGAAAGTGAGTGTACGTATTTCTAATTCATTCAATAATAATAGGGTGGCATGATTTTTTTTTTCAAATATCTTCTTTACAGAAAAAGAAGTGGAGAAAGATAAAATTTATACACTCATAATATGCGTTACAAATGCGTTAAATTAAATAACTAAGGGCCATTCCAAGTGAAATCATCCAGCGGATACAAGGTTTGACACCCGAGGTCGGCCGATTTTGATGAAACTTAGTGAGATTGTTCTACCCATAGATATAAGAACTACTGTTAAGTTTTATCTCAATATATTGATTAGTTTTTGAAATAGAACACTTTAAAGTTTTGCCAGAAATTTGCAATTCGACGCTGATCGCAAATCAAGCAGTTGCGCATACTTTTACATTTCCTATCGTAAAACAGTTATTTTTAAAGATAGAAGGTTAATTTTTTTTGCATTGTGTTCAGTATTCTTTTGCGAATAGAAATATAGCATTAGATTTGTTATTTAAAGGTATTAAGGCAACTTAAAAAATTTTTGAAGAACAAAATTGAGTTGTATTTAATACAATGACTGGCGCTCAGAAACTGCTCAATTGCGTTAAGAACGTATCCTTCGATTTTAAAATTAATTATACCATTAGAAACTAGATTAAAAATGCTTCAAAGTGGTATATTGAAATTGATGGGGTTTGGACTTTTTATTGCGTTAGAGCTGCTCAAAGTTATGCCTTTGAAAAGTACCAAAATCTATTGTTCCTAATAACTTCAATTTCCAAAAAAATAATATTGGCTGCTCTTATAATGTTATATAGTGTATTTAATTTACATCCATATATATATATATATATATATATATATACACATTGTTGTTTTGGCTTTCCACCAAAACCGAGTGAAATCTGAAAATATTCTGAGATATATTTACAGCAAAAAATACGTCGTTCTTTTAGAAAATGCTTATGCTCTAGAAAGTTCTTCAAACAAGCATGAAACTAGGAAAATAAAACTGTATGTTCGGTTGTAACTGATCGAAGTTACAAAATCAGCCAGACCTTCTATAGTTCAAAATAATATACAATAACGCATGAGAAAGGTTTTTTTTTTTAAATTACTCTTTTTTCGTAAAATGTCATGTTTGTTAGATAAACTAAGATAAGAAAGTTATATATATATAGGTTTTATTAGAATAATATTTAAGATGCCTGCTATTGAAGTGATCACAACTCTTAAGATCGTAGATTGAAAATGTTATAAATTTCAATCAATCTGTTTAAATGGCTATGTCTCTCATTCAACAGGCTAAAACTAGGTTGCCTTTCAAGTTTGAACAGTTTGAACACTTCCCCTTGAACATATTCTAGCTTTCATTAATAGTTTTCATGGATATTGATCCAATTTTGAAAAAACGACTGATATGTGATGCTACTTCTGGACTTTCAACAGCACATAAGATCCGTTGCGGGAGAACAGGCATTCATCTTGCCTCTCAGGCCAGTAAAATGTTTCTCAAGGTCCATGCGGGTGCATGAAAGCAATTATGTCACGCCTTCATCTTTCTTCATTTTAACGACACTAGACCACTCCACCAGGTTCCTTCATAAACGCATACAACATAATTTATGTAAATTCCTATCAAAATCCGGCAACATATTTGACTTTGATATTTCTTTAGTAATATTCAATCTAATGCATGTTTCAAAGTCTAGACTTGTAGTTTCATGCTTGTTTGAAAAACTTTCTATGGCATAAGCATTTTGTAAAAAAACGATGTATTTTTAACCAACTTCACAAAGGAAGGAGGTTATACTTTGTTATAAACATAATCAAATTTGATGTAAATATATATTAATTAAATAATAATTATCAAATTGATAGAAACATATATTAATAATATAATATTCATACTGTATATGCCGATTGTTTTTGGTTTCTCGCCGATTGTTTTTGGTTTTGGATTATGCCGATTGTTTTTGGTTCCGGTAAGAAGTCACTCATGACTTCTTACCGGATGAACCGATTTTCATGATTTTTTTTTAATTCGATCGAGAGTAGTTTGCCATAGGTCCTGTACCTTTGTTGAAAAATAAATTAATTCTTAACAACATCGATACCACTTTAAAACCAAATTTTTGAAATCGGTGCAAAATTATGACAGTCCAATTCTCTTTACACCATGCGTTATTTTACATTGAAACTATTGCAAAATCTTGGCATTAATAATTGTAATTGGTTCATGGTTACAAAAGTTATCATGAATCAAAATCCAGAACAATTTTACACCGACTTCATAAGTTCTGTTTAAATGCCGTATCGGTGTTGGTTAAGGAATTTATATTTATTTTTCACTTTTTCGTGCATTTTATGATTTGGAGTCGGTTCTATTTATTTTCCAAAAATTGCTGTAAATATATTTCTGAATATTTTATGATTTCACTCGGTTTTGGTGGAAAGCTCTTTGTACAATGTATATATAGGAATGTAAATTAAATACACTATATTACAACATTATAAGAGTAGTCAATATTATTTTTTTGAAAATTGAAGTTATTAGGAACAATGATTTTGTTACTTTTCAAAGGCATAAATTTGATCAGCTCTAACTCAACGAAAAGTCCAAACCCCATCAATTTCAATGTACCGCTTTGAAGCATTTTTAATCTAGTTTCTAATAGTATAATTAATTTTAAAATCGAAGGATACGTTCTTAACGCAATTGAGCAGTTTCTGAGCGACAGTCATTGTATTAAATACAACTCAATTTTGTTCTTCAAAGATTTTTTAAGCTGCCTTAATACCTTTAAAAAACAAATCTAATGCTATATTTCTATTCACAAAAGAATACTGAACACAATGCAAAAAAATTAACCTTCTATCTTTAAAAATAACTGTTTTACAATAGGAAATGTAGAAGCATGCGCAATTGCTTGATTTGCGATCAGCGTCGAATTGCAAATTTCTGGCAAAACTTTAAAGTGTTCTGTTTCAAAAACTAATCAATATATTGAGATAAAACTTTACAGTTGTTCTTATATCTATGGGTAGAACAATCTCACCAAGTTTCATCAAAATCGGCCGACCTCGGGTGTCGACCCCTGGATGATTTGGCTTGGAACGTCCCCTAACTCAGCGTCAATCAGTCACACTGAGGAGAAATTATCGCTAGTTGAAATATTTAAACAAAACAAAGTGTTGCCTAACAGAAAGAGCAAGAATGTCTAAAAGTTGTTTAAACATTAGAGGCTGAACTTGAAAATTTAGAGAACTACGGTCGAATTTCGACAGCAGAGCGAACTCTAGTAAATTTTAACGTTCAACATGCGTTAAAATTACTTACAACTGGAATTTATAGCAAAAAAAAGGAGGGGGGGGGGGCATGTACTCATACACAAGCGTTGCATTTTTAATTCCTTTCGTTCTTTTAATATAATTTTTTTTCTTTTTAATGATTTTTAGACATTTTCGTATACTTATAAAGTACAGCAAGCATAGAAAGTGGTATTTTCAAACGTAAAATTTTTTAATACGGTCAATTAGCCTAAATGTAAAAGTCAAAAAATGAGACAAAGTTCGCTTACCTTTAATATTACTGCAAGAAATGTTTATAAGTGTAATATATTAAAACATGTGAATCTCGGGAACAAAATTCGAAGTCTTTCATCGCATTTAAAGGGCGATTTTTGTTAGGAAACTCTCTATTGTAACAAATATCACCCACTTTGTATCGCCCCAAACATTTCTAAATCGCGACAAAAAAACGCGTATTACGATCTGCTAATTCTAGGGTTATGTGTGAAGGTCAAATAACTCCATCCACGTTTCAATCTTGCACGTATGTTTAGCCTGCCCCAAGGTGAAAAAAGAGCAGACGATGTTTTTATTTATAATAGTTTGAAAATATGAGTTGCATTCAGACACATGAATCACTCTTGGCGAACGAAGTGCGACGGTTGAAATTTCGAGATGCGACACTAGTATCCAAGATGCAGAGAAGCTTTTGCTTCAACTAGAAGTTTTCCTTTTTTTTCCTTTCTATTCCCTTTTTTATGCTACTGTAAATAACTGAAGTTCTTTGAGCCATACTAACGTCCACGCATATCTGATTTTTTTTTAATTGAACTGAATTAAATAATGGCGTGTATTTTAGCAAAAATAAGAACATGTATATTAATCAATGTAATATTTTTTCCAAGCTGATACGTTCCGTGCTCTAAAAATTCTTGTGATGAATGGAAATAATTGCACCAAAAATAAGCAAAATGTCATTAACCTCTTCAGACCCCAGAACTAAGCACAAACAAATTTGACGCATTTTTTGGTTCTATGATTTAAAAAATGATTACAAAACAAAATAACTAAAAAAAAATTTTTTTGTTTTAATTAATAATCAGTTTAAATAATAATTAATGCCCAATTTCCATGTTTCCCATGTTTAAAACAAAGTAAATTATCTGTTGATTAATTTCAAAAACAATTTTGTGTTTCAGCTTTCAAATTGCACAAACAGTAGTTAATAAACAGTATTTTAAAATGTACCCAATTGGGTACACTTGGAATAAAGAGGTTAAATAAGTGTATTTTTTACAAATACAGAAAATTTTGGTAAATTAAATTCTTAGAATTATGATTTGAGTAAATATGTTTGTATGTGTATTTGTTATTTTGTAAGAGGAGTTAGTAGCTTCCGTCAGGTTTTAAAGTTCATTCAAATATTTTTACTGATTACATGTGTATATGTGTATTAAGGTTTACTATTAATAAACAATTATTATTCTTCAGTAAAAAAAATCAAGTTGGTAAGAAATTTGAATTTTTTTTAAATACGTAATTAAGAATTTTAAAATCCCTTCTACTTTTTACTAACCGATGTTTATAATATAATAAAAACTAATATGTACTTCATTTTATTTTTCTTGAAAAATTCCGTTATTAACATAGCTTCGTGAATGAATTGATTTTTCACAAGCTGGCAAAAAAAAACCCTGCAAAAATGGACAATAATCAAAAAGATAATTATTTGAAAAAGAAAATCGTTGTTGAAAGACTACCAATTCATTCTGTGGAGAATGAATTGATTGAAGCAATTAGAATCAACTTAGATTGAGAATGAAGCAATTACTTTAAAGAATCTAAGGGAAACAAAAAAGATGACTGAACCATCATAGTCCATCCATTCCGTAAATTAGAATTTGATCAGACGACTTTTCCAGAAGTCTCCGTTCGATTTAAAATTTCGTTATAGGGAAAAAGTCGATGTAGGGAGATTCTACTGGTAGTCTCAGTACTACAACCATCGCAAAAGAATTTCCTTTAATAAACGTCCATTTTATCCCAAATTCAAAATTCGCCTTTTACTTTACATTTTGCTTTTAAAAATTCCGAAAGAACATTCCAACTGAAGTAACAGTGTTATGAAGCAATTACTTTAAAGAATCTGAGCGAAACAAAACAGATGAATGGACCAGAGCCCATCCATTCTTTAAATCAGAACTTGATCAGAAAAGACTTTTCCCGAAGTCTCTGTTTCCTCCTCAGTGGCTCTATTTCCAGCTGGTGACAAGGCAAGATCCGATCAATTTCTCACCCCACGGAGGCAACTCCCTCCTCTCTTCAACTTCCCCCATCCCCGATAACATGGGGCCGAGCCGAGGAAAACTTTGAGCTCTTGTACGGACATTTAAATCTCATTCACAGACGCGGAAATGCAAACAGTATCATCACACAGCAAGATAAATTGTCGGCGTTCTGGTAAGTCATCAAGTACAGAGTGGTTATAATTAAAGAGACCCAGTTTAGAAATGCGTAGAATTCACTGTAAGAGAAGTATGTCATTGAAACAGTAGATACACTGTAAAAATTTGTGGTGTTACTGAACACCATTTTTGGTGTTTAGTTGGTGTAAATTTGAAAAAGACTCAATTTTTGATGTATTTTAAATTTTTTTAAGTGTCCATCTAAAAAAAAAATAGTCAGCAGAACGGGTTTTTTTTAAAGAATATTATGTTAGCTAACTTGTCTACGCATCAAAAATTCATTACGATTTGCTCATTTGTCCTATTTTCATAGAAATGAGCAATCGCAATGAAAATTCGATACGTAATAGATTAACAAATCTAATGCGTTAAGAAACGTTATACTGTCTTTTTTTTTTAGATAAACACATAAAAAAATTATAGTATACCAAAACTGAATCATTTACACCAACTGAACACCGAAAATCGTGTTCAGTGACACCAAAAATGGTGTCAACTAAATGCAAAATTTTTATAGTGTACGTTATTTGGACCATATGTAAAGGGAATCTGCAATAAAAAAAAAGGTCACATTTTTAGCACTAGGGGAAAGGTACGACTTTAAAGCAAGAAATTTCATTTTATCTGCGAATTTGTTCAATGTGCTTTCGATTCAAGTCAATCCCATGTTCAAAGCGTGTTCTAGCGCTAAGTATCAGTTTGGAGATGAGAATTACAATCTGTGAAAGTAGCAGCAAATCCCTCCCTGGTGGTACTTTCTTGTTTCGGTTTTGTTATCCCCATGGTACATACATCCTATATACAAAGTTTCAACGACATACGCCTATTCGAACGAGCTCTAAATAGGTCTAAACAAAGTCACTTTAACTGTACATAACTCCATTTTTGAGGTATCATTCAACTTTAAAATCGTTATGAAAAATAATTTTATAGACCCCTTACTAATACGGTTTACTGATGTCACTTTCGAATGGCGCACATTGGTTTATATTGTAAAAATAACTCATTGCACAGTCTAATTCACACTGCACTAGTACGCGTTTCACATCTTTCTAAGGTACGAGAATCAAACAAAATTTATGAATAAAAAAATGTCTGTTATTGTCTTTGATGTCATTGATGTAGCATTCTTCTTCACATAAAGCTAAAGTGTCATAACCCTCTTATGAGGCTCGTAAACAAAGAAGCACTTTCAAAAAAGAATTTTTTAGCACATCATTTGGAATTTTATACCACATTAAATAGTGAAAAATTATTTTCTTCTTATTTTCTCATAAACCGGGTTAAAGAGATTCGTTCATGACTTAACCAGTGGGGATTCCGAGAAGAAATCGCGGCTTACTCATAGCGAGTACAGGTTGTTTGCTTTTCGTTGACACGACTGCAAGCGTAAAGAAACCACATTTACAGAGTTCCCTTGTGCCTGCAGTCGGAGCTCTTTTTCCGAAAACTTTTCAAAATTAGGTGGTATTTCGCAACTTCAGAGTGAAAATGAATGGTTACGCTAAACTTCCTATAACGAATTCCGAACATTTTTTTTTAATTTCTGTTTTCAACAACTATTAATAAAACACTGATGTGCGTTGTAAAGCAAAACATTTGCAATGCCTTTCAAAGTTACTGAAATACAGTATTTTTTATGCAAACTATAATTTTTAATGATGATTGCGAAATTATTATCATTTCTTCGATTTAAAAAAAAGTTAAATACATACTTGCAAACTTTTTTTTGATCCATAACATACCCCAAAATGAGCTGAATATAGTTTTCGTAAGCAAAAGAAATATATAAAAGTTTAAGAAATTTAAAATCGCAGCCCTTCAGAAAACGAAATAAAAAATTTTTTTGATCTTGCTCAAAAAAATGTTTACAACAAAACTCCACCGAAAGGGCAACTGCCAAAAATTTTACCTTTTTTATGGGGGGGGGGGGGTCATTTTTACTTAATTTTGAGTTCCTTTTAGCCTTTAGAATTCCTCTGGTCGATTTTGCAGTTTGTTTTGCAGGATTTGGGAGTTAAGAATTATTAAAGAAGGGGTTTGAATAAAAAAAAAAATCAGTCGTCAAGTTTATCGTCATTTCTGAAATAATTTTCGGTATAATCCATGTCGATTCAGGCAGGGGGTTCCTTCATAGTGTCAGATGTTTTTAAATTGCACATATGTTAAAATTTAGAGCAAAGTGAGTTATATGTATGTTTTTGTTTTGCTCAAAAAAATTCGGGGCCCGAGGTACAGGCCGCCAAAGATGGCGACTCCGGCGCAATTTCTTACTTTCCGGCGCGATTTTCGACAAAAACTTTCAAGTGCTACATTGCAAGATATTTTGATGCGGTTCCTTTATTTGAAAGATAGTTATACTCTGTTTAAGTTGAATTGCTACATTTTAAAATATCTATGTTCTCCTTTTGACCAGCAGTAAAAAATAAAAATTTTTAAGATTGGCTTTTTTGAGAAAAAAAAATAAAGATTTAAAAAAAAAGCAGAAGGCTACATCAAAAAAGTTGAACAGATATTTTAAAATGTAGCATTTCATCTTAAACAGAATATCATTATGTTTCAAATAAAAAAACCGCATCAAAATATCTTGCGCCGTTCAGGAAATAAAGCACTTGAAAGTTTTTGTTGAAAATCGCAAGTGAGAAATTGCGCCGGTGTCGCCATCTTTGGCGGCCTGTACCTCGGGCCAGGAATGCTTTTAGCAAAACAAAAACATACCTATAACTCACTTTGTTCTAAATTTTAACATATGTGCAATTCAAAAACTTCTGAGACTATGAAGGTAAGATTTTATTTTTATCTGCCTGAATTGACATGGACTATGCCCTTCAATATTTCATATAAAAGAAGTCTCTAGGATGTTCTGAAACTGAAATATACCCATTTTGCTCTGGAATCTTTCAGGGTGCTCTTTGATTTACAAGCAAGGTGCCAGCGACAGTTCAGGAACACATCAAAGTGAGATTAGATTACATTTGACTGCTAAGTGTTGTGGCAGTCAGTGATTTCGTAATGAAGGAGTTAGCAAGTAGTTGCTGTAGTACTGAGAGTAGTACTCTGTCTTTCTATGCGTACTGCAGATATAGCGACGATCTAAGGCTATTGTGTACTTTTTTATAAAGTGTATTTATCGATTTTGTTTTGTTGTAAAGTATATTTTAAAATATGCTACCTTTACGTTCCTTTAGAGCACATTTAAAAAACAAATTTATTCCAGTGTAATTTTTTATTTTATATAACATTACGAAAATTATTCATTACATGAAGAAATTTTCCAGAAAATACTGCAACGAAGCTGAAACACAACAATTAAGTTTCGCAAAAAAATGATAAAGGTCAGTGAGTGTGTTAAATGTTTTTAAAATGTCCATTTGATTTTGGAAGTTCACAATGTCCTAAGAAGAGTCAAACTTTAATGCCATCTCAGCTTCGAAATGATATTCTATTTAAGAAACGCATCTACTAGTGGGAGTGATTTTCTATTCCGTAGATTTTTCAAATCATTTCCTCGCTGGGTATTTCATAGCATGTGACATGCTTACTGAATTACATTTACTAGGTAGGAAAAATCTCTTTTCAAGCTTCAAAAATAAGTCTTTTAGCACTCGTAAACTGAATCGCTCAAGTGAAATGGAATAGGGTTGGGTAAAAAAAAAATGATCTGGAAATTCGGCCTCCGTTTCCAGTCGACTTTACTTAAATCCGTTTTAAAACGATCGCATCAATAAATCGGGTAAAAGTAAGTAGATATCGATGCTTTGAATGTGCCAACATTTCTTTGAGAGGATTTCTGAGTATTTCTTACTATCTTCTTGTGACAGGATAGGAGAAAATGAAATCAAAGAACAGTTATTATTAGCTATGAAGCTTATTAAGATCATATTACTTTAGCGCAAGGCATTGCGTAACGTTCGTTACTGGTCTGAAAATTCGCCCGTTTCCAGTCGACTTTACTTAAATCCGTTAAAAGAGGATCTCACCCATTAATACGGTAAAGATTAGTAGGTTACTTTGAATGTGTCGACTTTCATTCATTGCAGTACAAATGGATCTCGATTTCTGTAATTAGTGATGTCGATTTTTCCAACTCATGTTTGGTTTTCTAAGGCATTTTTTGATTAATTTCAACCTGCGCTGTAAGTCACTTTTAATTGATACATATTTATCTAATAGTACTAGAAGATTTAAAAGAAGGGGAGTTTCACCCTTTTAATAAAAATCGTGAGGATATATGACAACAAAAAATTCATTTATGAAAATGTTTTAACGTAATGAACTCACTTTGCACTAAACGACGTGCTGCATATTATTATTATTATTCATTTTAAAAGCAATTAAAGAACAGGGGGAAATATTCAGTGTGAGACAGGAATTTAACTTAGTGACTACAATTAAAAATCAATACTCACTTCGCTTAACTAACACATATTTAGTTACAACCATTCGCATTTGGACATGATTGATTTACCCCTTAATGCGATGATACGAGAATTCACTACAAAAAGTCGGCATTTTTCCTTAATCGATTCCCTTAATAGACAACTGTTTTCGCTCAAATTTTAAAATTTACGGCGAGAAAAAAAATTCGTACTTGCATACACTATTATTATCAGCTGTTACTTTTTTGAGGCCTACTTCTAAGTATTTGCTCCAACTTCACTCCGTGCTCAGAAATAGTTTCAATACAGTTCGGCCACGGACTTTTTATGATGGTAAAACCCTCTCATGCCTACCATCTCTCTTCTAGGACGTTCAGTGTTTGAATGACATTTTAAAAGAAATTTTGAGTTGAATTTTTATTTTACTATTTTTCTTTTTAATTTGTCTCTTATTTGAACAATATTTTATGGCAAATTTAAGTAAACAAAAAGTTGGGCATTGATAGGTTAACCCCTTGAAGACTTCATGGGGTTAAAAAAAAACTCGTGCTTCAAGTTGAAGCACGAGTTTTTTTTCGGAAAAACCCTCTCATGCCTACCATCTCTCTTCTAGGACGTTCAGTGTTTGAATGACATTTTAAAAGAAATTTTGAGTTGAATTTTTATTTTACTATTTTTCTTTTTAATTTGTCTCTTATTTGAACAATATTTTATGGCAAATTTAAGTAAACAAAAAGTTGGGCATTGATAGGTTAACCCCTTGAAGACTTCATGGGGTTAAAAAAAAACTCGTGCTTCAAGTTGAAGCACGAGTTTTTTTTCGGAAAAACCCTCTCATGCCTACCATCTCTCTTCTAGGACGTTCAGTGTTTGAATGACATTTTAAAAGAAATTTTGAGTTGAATTTTTATTTTACTATTTTTCTTTTTAATTTGTCTCTTATTTGAACAATATTTTATGGCAAATTTAAGTAAACAAAAAGTTGGGCATTGATAGGTTAACCCCTTGAAGACTTCATGGGGTTAAAAAAAAACTCGTGCTTCAAGTTGAAGCACGAGTTTTTTTTCGGAAAAACCCTCTCATGCCTACCATCTCTCTTCTAGGACGTTCAGTGTTTGAATGACATTTTAAAAGAAATTTTGAGTTGAATTTTTATTTTACTATTTTTCTTTTTAATTTGTCTCTTATTTGAACAATATTTTATGGCAAATTTAAGTAAACAAAAAGTTGGGCATTGATAGGTTAACCCCTTGAAGACTTCATGGGGTTAAAAAAAAACTCGTGCTTCAAGTTGAAGCACGAGTTTTTTTTCGGAAAAACCCTCTCATGCCTACCATCTCTCTTCTAGGACGTTCAGTGTTTGAATGACATTTTAAAAGAAATTTTGAGTTGAATTTTTATTTTACTATTTTTCTTTTTAATTTGTCTCTTATTTGAACAATATTTTATGGCAAATTTAAGTAAACAAAAAGTTGGGCATTGATAGGTTAACCCCTTGAAGACTTCATGGGGTTAAAAAAAACTCGTGCTTCAAGTTGAAGCACGAGTTTTTTTTCGGAAAAACCCTCTCATGCCTACCATCTCTCTTCTAGGACGTTCAGTGTTTGAATGACATTTTAAAAGAAATTTTGAGTTGAATTTTTATTTTACTATTTTTCTTTTTTATTTGTCTCTTATTTGAACAATATTTTATGGCAAATTTAAGTAAACAAAAAGTTGGGCATTGATAGGTTAACCCCTTGAAGACTTCATGGGGTTAAAAAAACTCGTGCTTCAAGTTGAAGCACGAGTTTTTTTTCGGAAAAACCGGTAAAAAATTATCGTTTTTTTTTTGACAGAAAATGAATATATAGGTATAGCATAAATTGTTTTGACATTTTCAGTTGTAGGGGTGACTAGGGAGCGGGAAATGGGGTAAATGTTACATAAAAATATTACTATACAAACAAAGTGTAAACAGATCTCAGACCTGCATTAGAAATAAAATAACGGGATGAACGACAGATGTAAGATCGCCCGTGTGAGACACGGGTATGTGCAAATTTGCCGGTAACTTTCGCCCGTGTCATACACGAAGAAATGCCTTAAGGGGTTAATGTGTAAAATTCTTCTAACAATTGTTCACATTCCACATCTGTAGAGGAAAAAATGGGGGCTGTCGTTGCAGTCCCCAATCGGTGCTAAAAGCAGAACATTTAGATAGAACACAACGACTTCATAACGGCTGATGTCTTTGTTTTAACAACACAGCCGTAGGAAGTTGAGAAATTTGGTTTCCATCCCCTAAAAATCGACTTTTCTTTTGCGTCCAATGGCAGAACATTCGAAAGATTCCTCTCTCCGATGGCGAGCTCAACACGTCCCCGTTTGTATTAAAAACGGGCTGCTGAGATTTCCCCTCTCTTCGATGAAACCGGGATTTCAAAGCAGTTCTTTCTCCAGAAAACAACGAAATGCCTTTTGCGGGAAAAAAGAGAAACTGGGTTTGTAATTACTATTTTCTCTAATAAAGTCTTCTCTTTCTCACATTTGTCGTTCTTTTCTGTTTCTCTTTCTATTCATTCCGTGCTCGATTTTTAATTTCGTTCATTGCGGTTTTTTTCCCTTCTCGGGTTAGTTTAATTGAATAAACGGACAGGAATCCCAACGGTAAAGAGGAGCGAGTAAATTTTCTTTTCTTCCCTTTTCAGATGAAACAAAAAGTCGGTACATTTCAGAGAAAATGAGTTTCTTGCCGAGAACATAATTTGGAGAGTTAAAACGGCGGCTTTTCCTCTCAATTCAATCAACTCGTGCGAAATGGAATCCGTTATCCTGCTATTAACAAATGCTTATGATTAGTGGTTGTCTAAGCTCATTAAACTGAAAGCGAGAACTTTTAATCGATTCTTGCTAACGGTTAACAAACACCAGTTATTTTTAGATTCACTACAAGAGTTATTCAACTTGATATGGTTAACAAAAAGCCCCGATATTTTTGCATCCACTTCAAGAGTTATTCGAGACAGTTAGTCTGTCAGAAGTTAACAATCGGTTTTACGGGCCACGCAAACTATTCATACAATCGATAATTCGTAAAATCAAAGAGCAAGGGAAATGATTGCTAATGCAAGATTTGGACACTGCTAAACTGTTCGTAAATTACACGTTCATAAAATCGAAAAGATTGTTGCAATGGACGATCTTTCGACACTAGTAAACTGTACGTAATTACAAAGATATCCAAAAGGTGGCAGCATTTTTTCCTAACAATCGCATAAAGTAATAACTTTTTTAAAAATTCATTTTTCTAAACACCAAGCTCCGAGGTGCACAACTACTGCAAAAACTGCACCTCTTTACCAAACTTCATCTTTTCTAGGCCTTACCGTTTTCCCGGTACAAACACACCATTGAACTAGACACGCACGACCTCACTTTTCAACGTCAGAAACACTCACACAAACTATTTCTTTCAGTATATGCATAGATTTATAGGGCTACTCTTAATATTTATTGCAACAAAACAGATGTCCCGCGGTGGACCAGTCGGTAGAAGCTCGGTTCCAGCATAACACCGAAAGTGAAGCAACATCGACTAAGGTCAGTGTTTGGGAGGGTGACAACCTCTCGCGACTGGTTCCTGTGGGGCCGTGTACGCTAAAAGGAGCTGGTGCACGTTAAATAGGTCGTGGCTCCAATGTCCTTCAAGTTGAACTTGAAGGAATGATCTTGAACTCCAATGTCCTTCAAGTTCAAGAAACGATACCTCTGGGGGTGCCAATCCCAGGAGAAGGTCTCTCACCTGGGAGCTAGTTCAAAAATTAAGAGACTTTTCAAAGGGGCGGAATCGAACTCCTACCTATAAGGGCCCCGTTAGACTCAGAAGCAGCGTACCCATTCTTCCTCGCTGCGCGCGAGGACGCGACGACAACAACAACAACAAAACAGATGCGTTTCGCATATCATTCTACTAGGCCGCTCCAAATTTTGTATTTTGACACACACACGTTTGCATCTGTGTGGGAAAAAAATATAGCTCTTAAAACGTTAAGTAACTTGTCCAGTCACTGTCAAAATTCCGTTAAAGTCAACTTCGCCAACATCTTTTCCTCGGTTTTAATATTAACCTCACATTTCTGCGCTTTCTCTCTTTTTGTTCGTTGTCGGTATTTTATTAGCTTCTCTGAGCTGAAAGTCGCCGCTTTTTTAACTTTATCGTTTGTTTAACCTTTCTCTATCTTCAGCATTTCTTCCTTTAATACTCCGAGAGCATTTTTTAGCTCACTTGATCTTTCTCCATTTATTTTTTACTTCCGACTCGCTGGGCACGAACGGGCGACGTTCGCTGCCCTAAATGGCGGAAAAGGCAGCGGCAAGTTTTAGCATATTCATCAAATATGGAACATCGCAGCGATCTGCTTCAATGGAGTCGAGTTCTCCCAGCGAAAGGCCTTTGATTTGAAGGATCGACTATTTTAGCATTCGAATGCTTTTAAGAGTGGCCACCCCCCATTGTTGCTCCGAATGCGCAAAAGTGAGACGTTTAACTGCCCCGCATTTTCCAATAATAAGATATCGCCAGAAGAAGAAGAAGAAGAAATGAAATCATCTGATTTGATGTGTTTGAAAGGATCTCGAGATTAAATGACCCTTAAGTATTTCGCATAGGTATTCCGAGAGACTTACTATTTCTAATAAATTAAAATTCGCTTGAGGGGTCGATTGAAAATTATAAAAGTGCTTCTGAGTCGTGAATGATACAAATGCAACAAGCTCAGCAACGTGTCAAAATGACCAAGACGAACTCTACATAATAAAAGTCGACTTCAAAACTCCTTGTTCGCTTTCAAAATTACCAGCTTACTTTTCTTTTGCGCCTAATAATGACTTTTAATCAGGGATCTAAAGCGAAGCAACGAGATTTGGCTGGAAACTTGAGCGGAGGCGGAGCAAAGAAATGTGCTGCGTTCCGATTTTATTTTTTTCCCTTTTACATTTTTTATCATATAAAAATAACTTGAAAAAAAAAAAGCAAAGTAATATTTAAAAAAATAATAATTAAATTCAATTCCTACTTAGGTCCAAAGCGTGTCAGTTAAATGAAAGAATTACAAAAGTCTCTTTTACCTTACTTTCAGCTAGTTAATATATCTGCACGCAACATTTCAGAATGATTGTCAAAGAATCAGTTTTCCGTGTTAGCATAAGCAGAATGGGAATAAACGAGTTATTCTACAGAAACAAATTTCGAGTGCTAAATGCTTTAAAAATAGTGACCTATGGCTTCACTATTTCTAATGAAACCCATATAAAACTAAAATTAATAACGGTTATATTTAATGAATGAATTAATATTTGAAAAAACTGTATTTGAACTTGAGCGGATGAATAAAAGGTATTTTATTAACGATTGAAAATTTGAACAAGATATAGGGAGAGTGTGAACTAATAGTAGGAATTAACAAGAAATTCCGTCGAGAACTATATGAGCCCTACTTTCCCGAATACACCTCTTCCCCAACTTCAAATTTATAATCTAGCTAATCTCTCTCTCTCTTTTTAGTTTAGCTTTGGTTCTTTATTGCTTCAAATGTACTTTTTTCAACGGTAAATACAGATTCATTCATTAACTGACTGAGTAAATAAACTCAGTCATTCATTTATTCATTCACTCATTCTTGTATTTATTCACTCCTTTACTTATTTTTTCATTCATTCGCTCATTTATTCACTCATTAATTTTTTTATAATTTATTCACTCATTTGTTCATTCATTCATTCACTTAATCATTCATTTAATCAAAAATATTCTTAAAAATTCCGATCAAAAAATTTCGCAGGAAAATAGGCTCGTTAGTTCTGGATGAACTTCCTATCTGTACATCTTCTACGTCATAAGAACTTCCCGATAAAGTTTGTTCCAAGCAAATCGGTCCGTTAGATCAATATTTATATAGGGTTGAAATTTCCCCGTAGGCGATATGTTAATTTTTGAACTATTCAAAAATGAACAAAAATTGTTCAAATCAAAAAATATTTCACGCCGAGAGCTTCTTCCAATAAGCTTGTTCATAGGAGCTTGGATCTTAGTCCCAGAGTTTACATAATTTTCCCATAGGCGGTAATGTTAAGATTTTTTGAACCGTTCAAAATTGAACAAAAAATTGTTCAAATCAAAAGGTAAAATATGGAAATTAGATGACCTCGCCGAGATCTTTCGAATGCAATAAAAAACCTTTCGAATCGGACAATTCCTTCAAAAGTTATTAGGGGGGACCGACAGACACACATTTTCCCCATCTCAAAACCCTACTTTCATTTTTCCCCCCCAATCTTTATTTAATTACATCACTTATTTTTGACTTTCCTTGACTTTTAACGATATTTTCACGATACATTAAGCCTTCTCTCATGCTTTATTATTATTATTTTTTAATTTTTACGGGAAAGTAGGCTAAAAAAAAGAGATAAATAATGTAATCTATTAAAATGATTCGGAGCACGGAACAAGTATTTAGAAGTTGGAGCTGAGCAACTCAAAAACGTAGTTTTTGAGTTGCTCAGCTCATATAAATGTAGTAATGTAGTAATGCTTTTATAATATTTTTGCATACATTTATGCAATACATTTACTTGCATTAATCACGTTGGCTTCGCTTCGCATTAGATTTTTGAGCAAATATGTACTTTATTTATATAGATTAGTGTATAATTAAGTAATTAATTTTTCTCACTGAAGCAAAATTCAGCATTGAGCTAAAACTGAGCTAAAAATAACAAATTTCACTTATAATAGTACAATAAATTATTCTGAAACAGTCAGTCCATATCAAGTATGAAAGATATTTGTGAGAGTAAAATCTTTAAAAAAAACTTCTAATAGATAACTAATCGTTTTGAACTATCTAGATTTACTGTAGAAAAATATGAAAAGTTTAATAACAATGAATTCCTAATAATTTATTATTTTTTCCATGGAAATGATGCATTAAAAGTGTTCACAGAATCAGGCACTGATTTAAAAACTTGAGTCATACCCGGGCCATTAGTTATTTACTTGGACCGTTATTAGCATTATGATACATTGTTTCTGAAATGTAAATGCATTTTTGTAAAAATGCTAACAAATTACATTAAAAACTGATAGTGATATTAGATAATAGTATAAGTAACAATGGGCCAACAAAAAATATATTTTTAATTTTCCCTCCAGTAATTTGATAGTTTTGGGAAACGACGCATACGCTGATTTCAAATTACACATTCGTTTGTTTGTAACAGCTCTTATTATAGGACAATTTCAAACTACCCACAATTAGACATTAGGTGTTGTTCTTTTAAATTTAACGCTACTTAGAACTATAATTACTACCATTTTCAATATGTCAACGACTCGGGAAAGTTGTATGCATAATCCAAATTGTTTTTGCTACGTTTGAGATTTGGATTCTAATAATCGTTCAGGTGTTAGAATTCCATGGGAAAAAGAATTCCTAATTTTTGAAAAAAATTACAAGCTATGCATTAACTGGGGTATGGTCGGTTTACCCTACGATCATGTGTTCGGAATTGTTAAGTGAGCTGGTTTTAGAAACTTTTTTTTTTCTTGTAATAGAACGATTGGAAGTCTTTATATTAGGCTGAACATTAAGAGCCCTTTTGTAATATTTTACAAACACTTTTATTTTTTATCGTTTTGTTCATTTATTTTACTTATTTTTTTTAAAAAAAAGTTGACATTTTTTTCAACGAGTTTTTCTACTTATTGAAAAATTCTATTTGATTTTAAAATTATCCGATTAAAAACATTGATAGTCAAATAAGAAATTAATGAGCTGGAGTGTGAAAACGCCACACAGGAGTGTGAGAGTTACTCACCAAATATGTAACAAACCAAAGTTCCAAATTTCAGACATAAAACATCTCCTTTCAACCTACAATTATTTCTGTGTCTCCAACTAATAAACTCGTCAGTGGGGCCCCTGCACTAAAACTGTACTAAAACAATTTCAGTAACAAAACAACTCATTTTAAGTAATAATAAATGAAGATCTGAAGTAAAGTGCGGAGCAACGAGATTTTGACCGAAACTGCAGCGGAGCAAGAGCGAAGACATTTGACAAAAAAAGTAACTTTTTGAATGTGCACACCTAAACACTTGAAAATAACTAAATGAGTTTTTATTTTTTGCAACACATTGTACTTGAAACAAATGTTGATTGATAAAATAAATGGTCTATAAATAACCATTTTAAATGGTCATCACGTTTATGCACGCCTGTATATAAATTAACTAAATGGAAGCGATAGATAACGCAATTCTTATTAACATTACTCGGAGCAACTCAAAAACTCCGACACCAACTCGTTCTTGTCTCCAAATCGAAATATTAAAGGATGTCAAATCTGAAAGCTCCAGTCAGTCCCTTTCCCATTATTCGAGGACTTGTTTCGAGCCCAAACGGAAGGACTGTCGAGGTCCGGCTGTTTGGCTGAAAAGTTGCGGAGGGCGGCTTTCGGCGGGGGAGGAGAGAGAGTGGTGCGCGCGCAGGCGCCGATCGAAGGTCCGTCGAACGGGAGAGCAAGCGCCACTCTGGCTTTCGGCGCCGCAAAGTTTGCGTCCCGCGCCTCTCGATCTCTGCGTCCGGCCGTCGAGATGAGGTAAGAACCCTCTGTGCCCCCGTAATCCAGCAGGTGAGCCCCGTGCTTCGGGCTACAGGTGAGTGACCACTGTCCGGCGGACGCCGCTCGGGACACTCTTAGAGCCGACTGCCCTCCTCAGGCCCCTGTCACGAACCTTCCAAAAAACGATTTCTTTCCAATCGCATCTTTCTAAAAAAGAAGCCAATCTGAGAAAAGAATGTGCGCTCGTCTTTTTCCGATAGTAAAAATACTTCAATCTGATACCTCGAAAAGACGAACTTCCTGTTGATGGTTAACTTTTGACTCATTCAAAGAGGGAAACATGACCACGGGGCCTGAAGAAGGTTCGGAAGCTCTGGTCGGTAAGTAAATGAATCCTATTGATTCAAGAAATAGAAAAGGCACTCTTTGTCAAAGTGACATCGTAAGCCGAAAATAGGTATTGCATTTTTTTTTTTAATTTAAATCTATCCTCAACCTTTAAGCGGACAGGGTCTTTTCTTCTAGCAGTTGTTTATTGAAACATTTTGGGGGATTTGGATTAGTTTCAAAATCAGAAATGAATGTGCCATTAAGTTAAACTCATTTGATTTAGATTTCCCCCCTTTTGGGGGGTGGGGTGGAATATGTTTCTGGTCTGTAAAAATGGACTCACTTGGTGAGTATTATTTAAAATCTTCAAACGTTTCTGCTAGTCAGAGGTTTTATAGTACCTTACTAAAAACATTTATAAGGGGATGAATTTGGTGGGTAATATACATTCCACAGCCTTAGAAAGGGTTAAAGTAGTTCATTCATGAGGGATGGTACTATATGAAAATGAGCGAAATATCAGATTTCAACTTAGATCGTTTTCTTCTAGATATAAGATAAAAATGATTCGATGAACTCCGCAGAAAGCAATAAACGAAGTGTAAGATAATGGGACCATTTTTAGATACTTGAATGCAGCGTGTCACCCGTAGGAAAAAATAGATTTCAAAAGGGAAAAGGGGGGGAAACCATCTTTAACTGAAGTTTAAAAGAAGGGTGGGAAAATTTCGGCTCGTTTCTTCATACAATAATCTCTTCTTATATGTTAAAAATATGAAATTCTCGGTAATAATCTTCTGGAGGATATTTTCCTGACGGACAGTATTCTAAGCAGTTTTATGCAAGATTCAAGTACAAATGCAGTTTGTAAGAAGGATATTGTTAATTCTTAGCTAGATTTAAGTTTTTAAACTAAACAATAAAATTGAAAAATAACACAATGCAAAACTATTTGACGAAGTACCATTTTCATAATTTCTACTCATATTTTACTCCGTTAAATGGAAGGTAGGAATAACAAAGATGGCTCCTTAGTCAGTTTTGCATTTATCTTTCTGAATTGTAGCTATATTCAAAAAAGATTTTTTGAATGTTATCTTTACATTGAAGAAAAAGGAATACTTTCAATTATTCTCCAAATTTCAGCCTTCAGGAGAATGATCTCAGAATATTCTTTACTTACATCTCTACCTATACGTCACCGCTTTTGTGCGTCTTTCTCAGTTGTACGTCGATTTTGAGGAGTCCCGACTAAAAGTACATAAATATTAATGTCTTTTAACTTTCATTTATGCGTCACCTTCAGAGGTATATCTCAGTGATCAAGTCAGCAAAATTTTACAGTAATTTTTTTTCACTCTTATCCCTCCGTTTTCAAAACTTCTGTATACCTTAAAAGCATTTGAAATAATCATAGTCGATTTATGATACACATTCTAAAAAAAAAATAATTTTCTCTTGAAGTGTGACTTCAAAATTTAGAATGCCAATGTTTTTTATTCAAGATTGGGAATTGTTCGCAATTAAAATCAATAGAGATAACTTAAATGTTAAAAAAACTCAGAAAGAGACACGATTTCGAAAGAAAGCTTGAAAGGGATTAGTGCGTGAGAGCGAGCTTACTCTTTTTGGGGATGATTTAATCTCCGTTTGAAATGGATGAGTTAATGAAAGAGAGTTTTCTTTTCTGAAATGATTTCACCTCAGTTTAAAAATTAAAAAAATAGACGATTTTAAAAGAAAGCTTGAAACGTGATTTAAAGAGAGCGAGTTTTCACTTTATAAACTGATTGGTTCTCGGTTTGAACACTAGAAAGTAGGCGATTTCGAAAGAAAAGAATGAATAATAACGAAAGCGATTTTGTCTTTTCAGGTGTTCCGTGAAAGTGGTCGTCGCAAACGGTTTCACCTTTGAAGCGAAATCCGGGATACCCGATTGGACGGTGAAAGCAGTCCGAACTGTTCGGGAGACTCGTTTTCTGCTTTACGGGAAAAGAGGTAAGCGAACATTAGAGACCATTCGAAGAATGTAGGCTCGGGCAGTAAGATTCCGCTACCAAAAAATGACATCGTTTTATCGTCAATGACACTGTGGAAAACTACAATGGATACTTCACTGCGGCCCATTTCAATGGATTAATGTGTTGTTCACGTAAAAATGACGTCATTTTTGCGATAGCCGCTTATGGACTGGATCCAGACTAAGGGTTTAGTGATGTGCCTAATCGAGGGATTCACACAATCGAATAATCGGATACTAAGTGTTTCTCATAATCGAATGATCAGCCATTGAGGTTCATATTTCGAGTGACTTCAGAATCAAACTAAACTGTCAAATCAAGTCTCTCGATTATGGCTATCATTAGGCTGTATCATTTAACGAATGTCTCATCTATATATGCTTTATGGGAACTGATTTTATACGAAAAGTTGTCAAAAAGAATGAGTTAATGGCATTTAAATCAACCCTTAGTTTCACGACGGGGTATCTTATATATAAGCTACTTAAGTGTATGTTTGTCGCCGATAGCTTATTCCGAATTTCTTACTTCGAGAAAACTGCATCGTGCTGACATCTACGCAATTGTTTCTATAATCAAAACATTTCTTTAGCATTTTGAGTGAGTCATGGCTAGATTTGCAATCTCCGTTAAAAATTAATGTAAACGCAAATTTGATTTATTCCTTTTTTCTTTGTTTTAATTTATTTATCGTCTACGCTTTTTATCTATATCAAAGTGGTAGCGCTCTTTTTCCCAGTTTCGTTAAAACTATTGTTATGTTAGATATAAATAAATATTTTTCACAAACAATTTGTTTATATAGTAACTAATATTTTTATTTTACAGATTAATCTAACTTAGATGTTTTTTTTTTTCGGTAAGAATTTTTTTTTTTCCGAAATTATTATATGTTTATTATTTATTCATTAAACTTTACTGTTCTACCTGATAAATGTTTTTGATTTGATGTGCATTTCCGGTTACAGGGAGAATTGTATATTTATAATATCTAGAACAGCGGTCATTTCGTATGACCGCCGGGCTTACTAGCATGTTCAATATTCCGTACATCATTTTTAACCTTCACTAGATTTGACTGTCAGTTGACTACGGAAATGCAAATTAATGCGTAATAACACAACTGATGTTTTCCAGAAGCGTTTCAAACACATTTAACAGCACAGTATAGTTAAATACTTTAAAAGTACCCTTTTTATTTTTTCAACCACCTAATCATTTCGAAGCCAAGCAGTTGAATATCAAGCAGCACACAAGAAAAAAAATTAATTTCGCAATTCGATACCTTACATGTTAAAATAATTAAGCTCATTAGTTTTGAATTCTGTGAGCAATTTAAGGGGGAGCTAAACCAGAACGGTATCTTCTTTTTTAGGAGTAGTTAATTATTTTTGTGCAAACTGGTTTCATTTTGTGATCACACTATTAAAATTTTGAAGGTTACTCTATCTTTGAGAAAACCAAAAATACATGTGAAATATTAATTCAGTAAATAAACATCACATAATAAAGGACTTCTTACCATTTAAATAGATTGCTTTAGCGTTCCAAATGCTTGTGAACGGCCCGCTTCTGCAATCGCGCTATTTTTTAGAAAAACTTCCTTTCAGCAAGCGACTTTTTTGTAGAGTCCTTTATTACGATCGTGATTTTTGTGAAAATTTCATTTTAGCAATCGTGAAACGGAAAGTGTCCATAAAAGACACCTAGTACATAGATTCCTAGTATAGATGAAACAAAACAATGTACAGACCGTAAAAGAGAAACAATACACACTAACGAATATGACAAAGACCAGGGGAAAATATTTTGCGTCTTCTGTAGTCATCAGTGTTCAAAAGCCACTTCCCCAAATGCAGCATTTTGACTACACTTTCAAACTACGTTTCTTTGATGCAGAACATAGTGTAGGTTAATTCCATATAAGACGGACATGAAAGGACGCACCTTTTTTTCGGGTATTAAATATCAAAATATTTTTTGGTATACACTGTGTCAAAGAATTTTCTAGACTAGGTTTAGAAAATAAAATAAAAATAGTAATTATATATTTTTAAGCATTTCGATTCAATACATTTATTATAGCGGTTTAACAACGATTCGAATGCCTGTTCCAGCTCACATGGTGGGACTGCCTCCAAAGCTCGCGTCGAAGCTGTTTGTATAGTGTCAATGTCATCAAAGTTAAAAAAAAGTAAACAAATGAACTGAGGTTTTGGCAGTGGATCAGCTGATAGATAAGAAGTTTCACGAATGCTTTATAATACATATAGAAACACTGTATGCTTAGTTCCGGCTGTAGTCTTAAGAATTCTTTGACACTGTGTACAATCAGCTTCGACGCGAGCTTTTGGAGGGAGTCCCGCATTGTGAGCTGGAACAGGCATTCGAAATGTTAAACCGCTGTAACAAATGTATTGAAGCCGAAGGAGCTTATTTTGAATAAAAGTACTTTAAAAAATATATAATTACTAGTTTTTATTTTATTTTATAAACCTAGTCTTAAAAATTCTTTGACACACTGTGTATATTCATACCTATTTTGCAGATAGTGGAAGAATTTTAATCTAAGATATAAAATTTTGAAGTATTATGTAAGCCTACCTCTTATTTTTTTGTCACGGCCATGTTTTTATATAATAATTTAAAATATTTACTTCATAGACACAATTGGTTCATCACATCAATTCTTCCACTATTTTTAACGTAGACATGCAGATGTAAAAGCGGTGGAACATCTACTTAGTTATTTTTAATATTTAGTACCTGAAACAAAGCAAAAAGGTTCGACAGACATGACAAAGACAGATGGAATTCACTTGTAGCTTTCCAAATTTTGAACTATAGGTACGTGTTGTTCATTTCGCCCTTTTTATTCAACTAATAAATTCCTCCATTTTCTACAAACAGTCTACACATTTCTGGGACATTCTAGGATGTCGGATTTCCGATCGGAAGGTCAGATGTTTGATACCCGACCCGCTGAAGAACCACCATTGGCGCCACCACAAATATGCATCCTTCCTTTTTTGTCTTAAGAGTGAAAGGAAGAGAAATTCTCCACCCTCCGGTACCCTCGGAACTGCAGGGTCCACGGATTTTAGATGCACGTACTTTATTTGCGCCCCAAGTGTACATTGTGGGTCTTCAGTATGTTGGATATCGCACACCCAATCTTCCGATTGGAAGCATGACATCCCAACCACTATGCTACCACGGCCCCACTTTCCTACCCTCAAGACATTTAATGTTTTCGCCAGCGACTGAAATCAGACAATGCAAAAACAATAAATAAATGGAATGAGAAAATGTAAATGGAACAAAAATGCAATAAAAACGTACCTTAGATTAAGGATATGAACATTTTTAAAACTTAAACCTTCCAAGTTCGTTGCAAGCTGATGTAGAAAAGGCAATTTTACAAGAAAATTTTTTGAAATCTCGCCAATGTGGTAACAAAATGAATTTATACCGGAAATTCGCCAATCTTTGGATTTAAAAACCAAAGGGAAATTTATTTAACTTCGTGCAATGAAAATATTTCATATAGTGCGTCTAAAAGTTGAGATTGCTTTTTGAATAATTTCAATTGTAGCATTACATAAAACTTGGCCATCATAGTTCTATCAGCTGCCACGATCCTCGTTTTGGGGAATTTGGAATTTTATGTTCACTACCCAGCACCAAAAGTATATTTGTTACGCCTGACAGTTTAGTTGTATTATTATAATCAATATAATTCTATATTGTGTGTAGCAGAAAATACATTTTGTGCATTTTATTTCAACAAGCGAACAAATTTAGATTCATCTAGAAGTTGAGAATTGTCAAGTTCGAAGCATTATATTTTTGATTTGGTTTTTGCACTACAATGAAAACGGTACAGAAATATATAATTCAAAGTAACGTTTCAGAACCAGTGGTTCGCCAACCCTCAGGGGTTCGTCTGAGGTAGAAAGGGGGTTCATAAAAATAATACCGCAATGGAGGAACTTTTAATTGTTTAAGTAAACGAAATAATAAATTTTCAAACGTACTAGGACGGAGCGTAAAAATGATTTTTTCTATAAATTGTTTTCCCGGTAATGCGGAGAAGTTGTGGACTGGCAAAAGAAGCATACGTATAAAATTTGAAATATACTTATTTCTACTTTTGCCTTTGTGTCTTAAAATGGCTCATTCATCGAAAGATTTTCATTGTTTTTTTGTTTTTTTTTAAATTTTGAAAGTATGTTCCTTTTATGATTTCTCACTTTTTCCGCGCTAGTGCAAAGAACGAGTCGAAACTATGCAAATTAACTTAAATGTAAAATGTTGCGTTATTTTTGGCTCATTTCTCATGTATAGACCCAGAAGATATTCATTTCTAATTTTGAACTAACATTGAAAATACTTGATTTCACCCTTAATGCACTATCGCATCAAGGAATTTGAAAATATGTAAATTTTAACACATATTTTTTATAAATTCCCATAACTTTCGCGAATTTTTAACCGAAAGATATTTATTGATTGATTCAAAATTTTGTATACTTACATTTCTCGTGCCATTCCACAACTGTTTGACACTATCGGGGAAAAAATAGTTTTTGGGAATACATATGTTTGCTGTTCTATTCATAATTCAAAAAGAACAAAGTAACACATTTTGTGTTTAATTTTACGTTGATTTTTAGTTTTTACTTTGTAGCAGAAAGGCTTACATTTTATTTCGATAAAGCAATAATTAAAAAAATATTCCTTCTCTTGTCGCTATTATTTTTGTTTTTATTCAACTTAGCTGTTTTATAGTTGTGTTACCAGTTCTTTTCGAGAGCTGTTGTGCAACTTGGAAAATAAATGTGCCAGAAATTTTTTTAGCTTTCTGACCCGTTACTAACGACTACGGAAGGGGTTCGCCATTTTCTTTCGATTTTAGAAGGGGTTCGCAAGGAAAAAAACGTAGGGAACCGCTGATTTAGAGGCTACAGTAACGATATACTTATTCAGTCTTTTTTTTAATTTATTATTGAAAGGATTTTGTGAATCATTTGTTAACGATATCCATTTTTCAAAGATATCAAGTAACTTCAAAATAAAAACGTAATTTGAATATAATTGTATTATTACACAACTTTTGGAGCATATATATAACATATCCTGGCAAAAAATCGCAGTCATTGAGTTAAATACATTTCTTTCCATGGTTAACATTTCCGTCATTTCAACATTCAATGAGCTATAATTTTTTTAAATGTTAGCACAAAAAGTAAGAAAACTATTTACGAAGTTCGCTGATCTATTTTTCGGGAAAAAAATCTATGAATCCAATCGCTTCAAATATATTTAAAATGTAAAATCTAAACTGCAAAATTCCTCATTTTAAAAGATTTAGAGTCTGGCGTAAATTTTTAAGATAGTTCACGAACGAAAAAACTTCTCTTATAAAACGAGCTTTATTTTTGCTTCATTCGTATATTTTTTATTCTTTCACTTCACTCCGAAATGAGATTTTTTTGCATTTGAAAGCTGACATTTTATTTCTAGAAGGAAAATCCTTCCTGCTTCGAAACCGACTTTTATGCTCGAAAGCAAGGTTTTTCCATTTGCAAGAACACATCAAATTTGCATCCAAATACTTAATTATACGTATCTTTGGTTGATGGTATATGCGTTTTACTTCAAATGCAATGTTCAACTCACTTTAACTTTGCAGATTTTTTTTTTCTTGTAACCACGGTTGACCACGCATAATACGACTTCGGAGAGTTCACAGTCCACGGTATATAAATACCGTATGTTATAAACGAGGTTGATTTTAGAGACTAAATCAAAGTACATACAATGAGACAGTACTGAGCTTTTTACCTGGGATCCAGAAAACTGAAAAACAGAACAATGAAAAAAAGTTGGTTGGTTTCTTTCACCATTTTTAAGGAATATGCATTTTTTGACATTTTCGGAAAAAAGCTTACTTTTCCCCATTTTTGATAAAATGGGCATTTTTCTGAAACCTTTTTAAAACGCGTGGGTATCAGTTATAAGAATACAAAAATGTGCCCTAAATATATTGAAAAAATACCTCGCTATGCTTCATCATATAGTAAATGCAATGAAGCATTGAAAGTGTAAGTTTTTAAATGTTTCTCTCTTTTAATCCTACTATAATTTTAAGCATTTTGCTTATTGTTTTCTACTCACTTTAAAATTCATTACCATTTATTATCGTAATTTAGGTTTAATAAACTATCGATAAACGACGTTTTTTAGCGACCCGGGAAACCGAAAAATTAGAAGAAGGAATTTCGTTTTTTTTTCTTCCGATTTTCCTAGTCATTTTTTGACAGTCGAGAAAAACAAACTTTTTCACCATTTTTAAGGCATGCATCCTTTCATATTTTCAAGAAAAAAGCAAACTCTTTCGCGATTTAAAAAATAAAAACTGATAATAATGATTTCAAAAATAAAAGATTTTAAAAAATTAAATTAAAAACATAATAAGAATAATATTTCTCTTTTTAATCCTTCTAAATGTATAAGCTTTTGTTTACTGTTCTCTCTTTTTATCATTGTAATTTGGGCTTTTCAAACTATTGTCCTCTTATACTCCAATAAACTTACTCATTAATTTTTAATATTTACCTCTCTTCCATTTCAATATCGGAAATCTTTTGCATGCTCAAAACGAAAACTATTTACATTTTCACATTGGAAATCCGTTATATTTTTGAAATCGGAAAGCCTTTACATTTTCGTATTGAAAATTCTTTATATTTTCATATTGAAAATTCTTTATATTTTAAAACCGGAAATCGTTTACATTTATATACTGGAAATCCTTTGCATACCACATAGTTAACCATTTACATTTTTATACTAGAAATTTCTTACATTTTTAAATCGGAAATCTTCTGAATTTTCTTTAGGAAATCCTGCATATTATTGTGTCCTAAATTTGTAGTAGAAATCTTTATTTTTATGTCGAAACTTATTCATATATTTTAATTTCTATGCAATTTTATATAAGTTCTACAATACATATTTTTATTTGCATTTTTACATCAAAAATCCTTTCCAGTCTTATAATTTCAAATTTTTGTGTCGTGAATACCATCAGTGTCGTTTACGGATTATCCGATGAAAAATTCTCAAGATGTTTATCTTAATGAGTAATTTAATACAACTTTGGTTTAATAGATCCATTTTGATTATTGATAATAACAAAATCATGACATAAAGATGAATTTTCAAACAGGGAGGGGGGAGGCAACTCAGGCTGCCAAATTGTAACTTATCAACTTCCATTGGTTTTTATTTTTTTGTATTTTCATTTTTTCCTTTTTTATTTTTATTTTTTTATTTAATTTTACTCATATTTATTTTTTAATTTATCTTAATTTTATTATACGTATTTGCATTTATTTTTATTTATATATTTGGTTTGTCGTGCTGTTTAACAAAACTGTTCGCTTGTGAAGTTATTACTTGCCTTTAAGTTAATTAAGAAATGAAAATAGCTAACGAAATGAATGAAGCTACTTAAAAACTTAATACATTGGATATTATTTTTAACATTGCAATGTTTTAAAATTCTTATTTTTCTCAAATTCGAAAGTTACTCCTTTGCAACTCTCGAGCGCTCGATATTCCTTAAATACTTTTCCCTTATCGATTTTTTTTTATATCTTTACTCATCCCCCTAATTGGACAGTTTACCATTCATCAAATGTTGACTTTTGTGTTCTGCAACCCTTCGGTTTTCTTTTTTTTTTCTTAAGTAAGTTACTTGGTGAACAATTATACGCTGAGGAAGAGATTCAGAACATTAGAATAATTGACAAAATGTCGTTTATGATTCTTAGTCCGTTCCAAGCATATTCTCAATAGATAAGTATGCATGTTTCAGAAAGTTTGATGCCTAATGAAAGCGTACTATGGGTCGCTAGAATAATTGATAATTATCATTTATCAGTCTTGGTGGGTTTTTGAGCGCATTTATAATTGTGTCCAAGAATTTAGTACGACTGCACGTTTTGCATAAACTTAGATGCCTCATATTAACATTAAACTTAGATGCCGACCAGATGTAGTTTGATTATATAAACCGATTTTGGGTTGTAAAAATAACGGAAGAAGCATTATTTATCATTCTCGTGCGTTATTATTCTCAGTGCGTCTGTTGAGTGCCTATATAACTGTGCTCAAGGATTAAGTATGCAAGCACATGTTACAGAGTTAGACGTCTAACATAAACCGGTTATGGGTAGTAAGAATGATAGGGTTGGGAGGGGGGTAAAGTGATCATAAAATACACGTTTTTCAACTTCGGAGGACAATAAATATAAAACTTTGTTTATAACCATCGGATATTTTGGTTGATATTTTACATTACATTACTAAAAGAACACATTGCATTATTTTGGAGGAGAAAAAAATTGAGTCAAAAAATTTTTTAATGCCTGCTTTAAGGGATGTCATTATAACCACTTTACCCCATGGGATGGATTAAAGTGAGTAGTACATGGAGGTGAAAGTGGTCGTAATTGAAAAAAAAAGGCATATAAATGTATTATTAATAACCATAATGTTTGGGAATACTAAACAAGAGTTAATCTTTGAAGAAAACAACCTGATTTAAATAAATTTAAGTTAATAAAGCTTTTTACAGACAAAAGTTTACCCCATCTTCTAGTCGGATCGTAAGGAAATTCCATCTTTTCAGCTGCTGCGTAGGTGGTGTTAGAACAAAGACATGTACCATAATATTTTAGGATACGTGATGGTATGCTTAAGTTTTAATCCTTGTTATTATATAATTTTGAACGTAAAATTTAATTTTTACATATTGAAAGCTAAAATACAAAAATTACATCAATTCTGTCATTTATTTATCTATAGCTGTATGACCACTTTACCCCATTGAGCACTTTACCCCACCTGACCCTAAGTAATGTCGTTTCTCATTCTTAGTGAGTAGCAACTAAGAATGAGAAACTCTATGCAATACTTAAGTATGCACGCACAAGTTGGAGAACGTTTGTATGAAGAAAAGGTTCGTGAAAGAAACCGATTATGGGTCATTAGAATGATTGGCAAAATGTCGGGTCACATTCTCAGTGTTTCAACCATTTCTAACTCCATCCAATAGTTAAATATGCACGCACTGGTTATAGAAAGCTAAAAACCTGTCATGGGTTATGGAAAGCTTTCATAATGTGAACCGATTGTGGGTCGTTTATGATTGACAAAATGTCGTTTCTCATTCATAATGTTGCAAACATTCATAACTCCATCCAATATTTATGTGCATATGGTTTAACTGCTACTAAGGATTTCTTTATATTGCTGTTCAATTTGAAACTCAGTTTACGTTTTTCTGCCGCTCAGACTGGACAACGATCATAGTAAATGTAGTTGATGCTGAGGGTTTCAATCACCTCTTCCTTTATTTATTAAATCGGGAAAAATCACATAAGTCATTAAACAACTTTTTAAAAATTGATTTACTGAGAGTCGCCACAAAACCAAAACCTGTATACTAAATTTCATGTTTCTAGGCGTTACCGTATTTTCGATACCGTATTTTCACATTATATGTTTTACATGGGAGAGAGTCAAAATCCTTCCTTTAAACCCTAAAGAAAGGTAAAAGAAAGGTAATAAATAAATTTTTTAACTGTAATGAAATAAAGAGTCGAAACAAGACGAGCTGTTGAATCTTGTTTGACTTTCCACTATTAAATTAACAATGGAAAAAAGTTCTGGAACAAATTATTCATCTTTTCTAATGATAGAACAGAAATGTAAGTATTCCTTGAGACTTAAGCCGCCTGACTGAGCAATAATAGAAGAGAGGGATAAAGAAAGAAAGAAAAAACAGTTCCCGGAGCAATCGGCTCTTTGTTCGTCATAAACGTAACGGCTCCAGCGACGAAATTTTACCTACGGGACCCCTAAAAGAGCCCCCGTATTTTCAGAGTACGAAACAACAGAATGACAAATGGAGAAAACGATGTTCCGAACGATAAACCTCATTCAATTTATTCGTTTCTTCTGATAGAATATGACTTGTCTTTAAACAATCAACTTACAAAAAACGAGACATTTTCTATCAACTTTTTTTCTTTTTTCACCGGTTTGTCAATTCGACTTTTCGGTCTATATGGAGTACTTTTGAACAAAAATCAATACACGAAAGGACATGTTTCCATCTCATTTACATTTCATTCTTTGATATTTTTGCCTCTTATATAGTACGGATTTAGCATTATCAATGATGTGAATAGAATTAAAACGCCGTAACCGTCAACTGCACAGTAATGCCTCCTTTATGCGTCACTCCCAGTTGAACGTCGACTTTCAAAGTCTCGATGATACGTATACAAAAGTTATGTTAACTTTAATTGAATCGTTTATTTCGAAAAGGTATCAAATCTGAATAACAAAAAAATTTTCAGTAGATAGAAAAAACTGGCTTATGAAAAGTTGGAAAACTTTACGGGTCAAATCTTTTACTATTATATTTTAGTAGGTAATAGCAATGCAGTATTGGTAAATGAAAAAGATTTTTGATTGATTATGCCATAAAAATCAACAAATTAATACTGAGAGTTCTTTCTATTTCAAAACGGAGATGTTATCTTTTCGAAATAAACAATTCAATTTATACGTCGATTCAGATGCATCTCGGACTGATGCTTTCGTAAAAATGCTTTTTCATTCCTCTCTCCTAAAATGCGATGGAAACTTAGCACGTTGTCTACTATAAATGAAATAATTATAATCAAATAGGATCTAAAAATGAAAGATGATAGAATAGCTTCTTTTATTTAGTATCTTGCTAAAATGTGTCTAAGCGGGAAAAAAAAAGCTTTACTAATCAAAATATAGTAGTCAGATGAGTGAATGTTTCGAGTGCTCGCTATAGAATCTTAATTAAAAATTTATGATAGGAGTGTTGTGAAGGGATATAGAAATATCGCAAATAGCTCATGGTGGAATTTTACGGGCCATTCAAAACATGTCGCCAATATCGCTAAACTGACACTACATTTGGCATCTCATTGCTGTCGCCAAATGATCGCCAAATTATGTCATTACTTAAGCTTGCATTCTGTTGCATTGCTTCCTTTATATGTTAAAATTGTTATCTTCCTTGCACCAAATGTATAATAACACCAAAAATGAAACTTAGAATGAGTAGCAGAAATGAAGTCAGGCAAGAATTATCATAACGTGGAATACTTGACAAGCGTTGTCAAACTTGGGGCGAACTTGGTGAGTTTTTTTTACGATTTTAATGTGAAAATAGAATAAACGGCCAATGGCAAATTATTTTGGAAAAAATATGTTTTTTTATTGAAAATTTAACTCAATTTAACTATACTTCTTCTTATTATTTTTCTTTTTTTAAATTTTTAACCTTAATTTAATCAGTAGGAAAGGCACATTTTTTGAACCAATTCTTAATAATGGAAAACGCTGTAATTGAATATAATGCCAAACAACATCAAAAAAGATGGTGTTAATTTTTTAAAACAGTAAAGATTAAAGCTGTAAAGTTTAAAAAATGAAAAATACTAAAATGAATAAAGTGTTAAATAAAATATATTATGCTAACTAACTATCACATAACATAATAGTAAATGTACCGACTAAGCAATGTTAGTTCTAATAAAGACATTGGGAAAATGAAGCAGAATTGCCAGAATGGAAATTTTATCTCCAATTTGGGGTTTTCCACGTTATGATAATATCCCCGAAGTCGGCAATGGAAATAAATGGGCGAGTCATCGATTCATATATTCTTTAACCAATATTATATGACTGCCTCTTTTGCCAAATCGATTAACTCCACTTTTTAAAAAAAACCCTTATTTCAGCCAGTTTAAAAATATTAAAAGTGTTTTATTGAAGTGTAGAGAGAGACTGTGTATTGAAAATAAAATTTAGGTTCTTACCATGTGAGGGTAGAAAATGTACCGAATTATTTTCATTGGCGACCCTATGTTCTGTATTCCTTTTCTCTGCTTTTGGTTTTATGCAGTTAATCAAGTTGGCGTATAAGGCGTTCATAAATTGGAATCACATATGGGTCGATAAATGCCAAAAGCCCGAATCATGTTTTTGAAATAAGAGTAAGCTCCATTGAAAATCGTTTCGAAAATAAAGCTTCCTTTTCTTCCCTGCAGGCGTATTTGGTTTATCATTCAGATTCGACTTTCTATTGACGAGGAAGTCGAGAGTTTAAAGCACGAGTCTTTTTGTTAGTCATCGAAACATAAAAGCTAACAAAAGAACTGCTCCAGAATTAATATGGCATCCTTTTGAAGGTAAGGAGCTGTGAGAGGGCACCTTAAGACATACAACTCAACGTCCGTCTGTAAACCGTTTCGAAAAATGTCTTCTTTTTTTCCTTTTTTTAAAGTTTTTTTTCCAAAATAAAAGGGATAAATAGATCGATTTCTAATTGTTTGTTCGGCGAATTGGAACTCTAAACTGACGGAAGCTAAATTAAATCTTTAATTCTTTCTGACTTGATTTTATTTTTTCAATATTTTTCAAGTAAATATTTTCTTTTCCTTTTGTCTTTTCATTGAACAGCAATAAATGAATCCACTCTTCATCAGTACTATCAGAGCTTAATATTATTACTTAAAAAAATTTGCTTCATTGTGTTTTCCCGTTTAGATGTAGCTTTATTTATTTATTAAAAAAAATCACGTGCACTCGCTCTGTTCCATATAAGAAAGGAAAAACTAAGGAAGATTCTAATCAGTATAAGGACAATAGTCCTTAAAACTGCCATTTGAGCTTTTAATGGCAGCAATCCCTAAAAAACCCTTTTACCTCCACGACATTAGTCCTAAAATATTTCCATGAGAACAACAGTTCTTAAATAACGTCAGAGGTCCCATTAAAAATTCTCATCAGAATAAGGTCAATAGTCCCTAAAAGTCCCTGATATAATATGTGTATCAGTTCTCTGACAATATCAATAGTCCCTCTAAAAATCCTTATTACGATGAGGAGAATTGTCCATTAAAATCCAATTATAACTAAGGAAAAACTTTTATTAATAGCATCAACTGTCCTTTTAAAAATCGCAACCCGAAATATCCCAGTTGAAAAAGGACAATAGTGCAGAAAATTCTCCATTAGAATAATAAGGTTTTTTTATAAAAAGCCTGTAAAATATGCACAACGATCTTGTAAAAATCCCCGTCAAAATAAGGAAACCAAAATAAAGTGTAGTGTAGGAAATAAATTTTAAAGAGTTTAAAAAGAAAGGATTCAGAGCAAGGGGAAAAAAAGAGGGGAAAAGGGCAATGATACAAATGAAACAAAAATAAAATAAAATGGCCCTTTATCAATCATCTGAGGAAAAGAAATTAAAGCTAATTACGGTGAGAAAAATTGTTTGGAGCTACAGCGAAAATCACTTAATTCCAGTTAACGTTTTTTACAGTTAACTTACGAAGCTTCAATTTTTGACACAACGAGCAAACTACGTCTGAGACAGCTTTTCACTTACTTTCCAATGGTACCAAATTCGGAACGACTCGGAAATTTCTTCGTATAAAAAGAGCTATTTAACACACTTATTTTGGTTCTTAGAATTAAAATTCGAACGGTTTGGAACATTTTTTTAACGTTCGAAAATCCCTCTATTCCCACCCACGGGTGCCAAAAATACCTCTGTGCCAAATTTGGTGAAGGTCCGACGTAAACTGGGATTTGTATAAGGAACATACAGACAGTCTCTTTTTTTATTCATGGGTCATTCCACAATATTCATTGTCCCGCACATAACATTTCCCAGATTTTTTTTACAGTAAAAATAATAATTATTATTATGTTTTTAGTTTTATATAATTTTATTTATTTATTTATTTATTTGCATCTTGAGTAACGTTAATATAAAATTTTATCGTAATGGTGCCAATAGTTTTTTATTTAAGAAATATCAATGTTTTGTCACGTACGAACATCTCAAACAAAACATAATGTTTTCGGACTTTGCTCCGAACATATGAAACTTTTCACAATGAAATTTTATTAACTGATGCATAAATATACATTATTTTAATACACATCAAACTTACTTTTTAAAATTACCTCATTAATAAATGGCAGTTAATTATTTGTGTTACGAACGAGACATTTGGTGAAAAACCACAAATCTAATAAAAATTTTAATTAATACTAAATTCAATAGAAAAACTATTTAAAACAAAGCACTTGTAAAATTAGACATTGAAAAAGAATAAATGTATGAATTAAGCCATGAACTTTTAAAATCATGTACAAGAATTATTATTATCATTATTTATTTATTTATTTATTTTTTGTAAAATGACTTTTCTAAGAAGTGAAGCCAAATATTGTGGAATGAATCTTATATGATAAAATCTTTTGATAAAATGTGTTCAAAGCGGGAGGAAAAGTTTACTAAGCAAAACCGAGTAGTCAGATGGTCGAAACGTTTCAGCTGTGGTGTATGAAGGGGGGGGGGGAGAAAGCCCCCTCCTTTCAATATGGATGTAAGCCGAATTTAAGAGGCTTTTTGCAATGAAGGAAAATACCGAATCAAATGGAAAACTGAATCAGTCTGGGATGAGGGGAAAAGAAATGAAAGAAAAGTCGGAAATCGACTATCTGGTCGCTTCCTCTCTTCTTATTGTCCCGAAGCATCTTGTATTCGGACTGGTCAGAAATCAATAAAATGGCTGGAAATCAAGCAGACACATTGCCTACTCATGCAAACAAACGCCGATCGGTGCAACATTTTATTTACTCACTCAAACCCTAACTCCATTTCCCCTCGATAAAACGTCAATACAAAACTTAAGCTCGCAAAACAAGTATCCTCTTTAATAATTTGGCACAAGCATTACAGAATTCTCTATCTATGTGTCTGATTTATTCAAGGCGAAGAAATATATCATCCTAAACTAGATATCGCTATGAATTTTTAACTTATTTTGTGTTTTGTTGAATCAGATATGAGGGATTCGTGTTTTTCCGCACTGAAAGTGTTCACTGAATTCTATGAGTTAGCGAATTTTCTATTTCAGCTAGGTCGTATGAAATAGCTTAATGAAGTTGAATATAGATCTTCTGCCCTAGTTTAGCAATGGGCTCATTTCATATATGACAGACATGACAGAGCACATTTTCTTTTGCTTTATTTCAGATATTAAATATTTAAAACTTTAACAAATTTTAGTGTGCTTACTCAGTCTCCTGCCGATTGTCACGACATCTTTTATGTACATAATAATTTAGAATCTTGCATTAAAATCCTCCCACTGTTTTTAAAGTAGACACAAAGATGGGTAAGCACGCCAACATTTATTAAGTTATTTTAATATTTAGTACTTGAAATGAAGTGACAGGCATAACAAAAGACTCATGGAATTTACTAATGAACCTTCATTCTTCATTGTAAAACAAAATATTCATTCATTAAAACGAACATGCTTCTAATTTTTTTTTGTACTTCTACAAAAATCACCAATGAATATAGTGAACCAAAAAAAAATTCTCTCTAAATGATCTCTGAAATTAAAAAAAAATAACTTTATACATGAAAAAAGGATAAAGTTTACGAAGATCTACAATTTTTCAAAATTTCGAAGTTCTATGATTTTTCTAAGTACCGTATACAGTGATGTATCTTTAAAAGTTGGTTCACTCTACCAAAACCTGCTCCTTCTAAGAGCACAAAAAATTCAGAAGCATATAATACAATAGTTTATTTATTTATTTTTAAAATGTTACTGTCAAATGTACGCTCTCAAAAGGCAAATTCATTTTTAACTAAGAATTTAGAAAGCAATTTTTGATCGAAAAACTTCTTTTGTATTTCTATAGAATAATGAAAATATAATTATTAGGCAGTAAAGAAATGTAAGCTGTACCTGTAGTACTTAAATATATGTGGCGGATAGAGTCTGAAATTCAATATTTACTGAGTCGATTTTGTTTTGGCCCCTTAAACTGATACACATGTCTATTTAACTTGTCTATAAGGAAGTGATCTTTGTAGAGATAAGGAAACAGTTTTAAAATTTAAATTTTAATCGACGAACTGATGAAAGGCGATAACTAATTTAGGTAGGAGCAACTTTGGAGTGAATTTGCCTGGGAGCAAACATTCCTCCCCACTGGTCTTCAATAAAATAAATCACTCGCTGGGTCGGCGCCGAAAACCATTTTGAGACAATGGATGGCCACGCATGTTCATTTTGCCCGCTTCCAACTTTATGAACCGGGCCGAAGATGTATGGCCAGACATCAGCCAAATATTTTAGTGCTGCTCTTTGAAATTGACGTGGGTTATTACTTCACGAACGCGATATATATCCAAGCAAAACCGATACTTGTTAACTCTGACGCCAAAGCACGGGGACCCGGGATTTATATATATCACGATATTATACCACGTACGTATCTGCGAAAACGGTAACGTGGTCTAGTGGTGATAAAACAAAAGCTACGAGCTCAGCAGACCAATAATGGTTTCTTTGTTTTTCTTCGGATCGAACAGTTGCTGTTTTTTTTTTTATTTCGATCATTCTTCCCGTTTCTTTTGTTCGTATTGTAGTTCAATCAAAGAAGCACACTTTTCTTACTTCTGACTGTGGAAAAGTGCAGGGAAATTTTGTTATGTCTCCTTCAGCGCTTCGCTTATGACTCTAGCAGATTAGTGGCATTTTGTGGTCGAAAAAATTGAAAAGCGACTTTTGACCAGCTTATGCGCTTGAAATACCAAAGAGCTTTACCGGCGGCTTAGATTTTTAAAAGCGAGCGGAATTGAACAGAAGAAATTTGAACAGCTTCTAAAATAAAATGCGCGTTCCGTAATAAAAACTGCAAACACCCTTTTACGAGTTATCGATTTGTTGTATTTTCTTCTAGCCTTCAAAATGAAAATCAGCGTTTGAAGATATAGTTTACTGTGTGGATGGGGACAGATTAAAAAGGACAGAGTTCAGAGTTGACAAAATATTTCGGGAATAAAATAAAGTTTTATTTTCGAAAACAAAATTATTTCTCTTTTAATGAATAAACAAAGTGTTTGTGCAAGCCATTTCTGTTATGCTTTTCGTCTAAATGCGATTCACAAGATAATAATAATAATAATTAATAAGTAAACAACAGTAAATAAAACTTAATCCTTCTGCATCATAGTGTAGACTGTACCGTTCGATTGCTGTTTTTGTAATTTTCTTTAAAAAAATAAGAATAAATACTCCGGAAAGGTGTGCATTTTGTTTATTTATTTTTTTTATTCGTTATTATCTATTGAATCAAAAAAAAAAAATAAATTCGAGTGTATGGGTGATAGATTTATAAATACTTGATGTTTCGGAAGTTCTTTAAATGTACAAGAAAACAGTCATTTTCCTGGTTTTTAAAAACTTTTTTTTTTTTTTGAACTCGAGTACCAGTGTTACAAATGAGATAGGATAAGATGAGCTCCAGAACTGTAAACTCCATAAAAGTAGCACTTGTACGCAATCAAGATTAGCTACTCATGTTTAAATGTATTTAAACATGAAAAAATGTATCGAGAATTCCATAATATTCATATTTAAATGCATTTATTTACATTTAGTTTACTGCTATAAAAGGCTGTGAATAATTTAATTTCCGGATAGGTTTTTCACCTAGAATTTGGAACATCCGTCATCATTTATTATGAAAGGGAAAATATAAAGCTTAAAATGATAAGTTATGCTTATCTTCCGTACACAAATAATACATTAAAGCATGTATAAATACTTCTTTTATAACGTACATAACGGTAGCTTCCCCCAAATGTATAGTAAAAGGTTCTTCCTTTTTTGGCTAACTATCTTATGAATACGAACTTAGCATTTCAAAACTTGGTAACTTAATGAAATCCTGTTGTTAATAAATATTGAAAAGAAGTTTTTTCCTACATTTTTCGCCACACCCTAGTGCGTACATGAGTTTAACCTAATTTTTCGTGATTGTGGAAAGAAAAAAAAAGCAAGGAAGGCTTATTTTGTCGCAAAAATACCGTTAAAACATTTCTTACAAATGTCATAGACAAATATAATAAAATAAATATTGAAAAATTTAGAAAATAGGTTCTGAAAGAGGGGAAAATGTGTCTGTCGGTCTGTCTGTCCCCTCTAATCACTTCGGAATGAATAATCTAATTCGAATAAAACCTGTTTGTTCGAAAGATCTCGGCGATCATATCTCAATCCCATGCTTTCGTGTTTGGATTTGAGCAAAATTCTTGTTTCATTTCGAACAGTTCAAAAATGCCTAACAGTGTGGACTACAGGGAAATTTGAATTCCTTATAAATCCAGCGGATTTGCTTGGAACAAACTTTACCGGAAAGAGCTTATGGTGAAAAAAAAAGATTTTTTCCAATTGGATTTTTTAAAGGTGTTTTTTGGAAAATTCAAAAAATGAAAAAAAAAAAAAAAGAAAGAATAACAGTAGGGCCTGCGGGAGGAATTCAAACCTTTGTGTCAAAATCAGTAATAGCACTAAAAATAGATACATAGCTTTGAGTAAAAGGACAATATTAATGTGAGTACAGTAAATAGCCATTTAAAGGCCACAATGAAGCCTCTTCTGCCCTTTCATTGTAGCCTCGGAATAATTTGGTAAATTTTTTTGACAATTTGCGCTTTATTTACGTGGATATTTTCCTTTTACTCGTATTTTAGCACAAATTACTTTTTGATCATTTTTCATATAGATTTATAGCTAGTTTTACGAATTTGATCTCAGTACAAGGGAAAGTAGGCTCATTTGTTCAGGATGTACTTATTTGAGTCGAATCAAAGGTCAGAGTAGAATAGCAGAATAGACAACTTCGTTTACGCATCTTTTTTATCGTTTGGCGTGGCTCGATGGGGACTCCAAATGAAGTCTTTCTTGGTAGGCGATGATGTCCGAAAAAAGGGCCATTTGTCTGCAGACTTAGTGGGGCATTGATTCCACTCGGTAGGCGGACATCGGGTCGTTTGAGAAGTGGGCTCAGATGACCAGATTAGTTATCCAGAACGGAGCTGCCACTCGAGAGAATCCCCACTGTCATTTGCCTGATGCAAAAGAACATCTTTGCCATCAAATGGTCGCGTGACGCTACGGAATGACAATTTATTTTCTTAGTGCAGTGATGTACTCGAACGGAGCAACTATTTTCGGGGAAAATGAGCATCAGTAGCAAGCGATTCACTAACTTCGGTGATTATCAGCGCGACATTTTCGAAGAAAGAAAAAAATCATGCATTGAGACTCGATTTCTTTTTTTTTTTTGCTCATGCGCTAAATTTTAAGATAACATGGAAATTCGATATCTGCTTTTTTACCAAAAACATTGTTCATTGTTGACAGCTAAGGTCTTGATTGTACTACAGTGAAACTGTCTATTCGGTTTTCAAGAGAGATATGTAAAATGACGCATAAATGAAAAATAAGTACAACGAAAGTTTAATAAACAGATTTGATTAGAACAAATTTCGTCAGGCAAATACAAATGAATGAAAAAGTAATGCAGTAAGACCCCCAAGTGTCCGGTTCGCGACTATTCGGCATCCGTACTATCCGGCAAAGTTTTATTCATAGTGCGACCATAGTACTATGGCATAGTAAGGCCATAGCAAACGTACACAGCATAGTACGACAGCAGCACTAGGTCGAACTATACGGCCACATTCCCAGTCTTGAGATAAATGACTTGTAGGCTTGAGATAAATGGAGGTTTTGTACTGAATAAGAAGTGAGAAAATACGTATTATAACAATAAGTTTTGGTTAAAAGCCGTTGTTATAATACGCATTTTCTCACTTCTTAAGTTATTGGTGGGGCGAAGAAATGAATTCATAGAACTCCAGCCCATCAGTTTTTTTTTTTTGTACGGCTAGCCCTTCCACCACATTAGGCCGCCAGATACTCGGGAGTCTACTGCATTTTTAAAGTCTTAAATTTTGTATATTACTGCAATGCTTTTTTCTTAGTGAAAATTACAACCAATATTTCTCTAGTTCGCCTGCCTAGTTCAATTCCCATTGTAACATACAAAGATCTTTAAGATTAAAACTCCGACTTTTTTCCATCAATTCTACTCTTGTTAATGCTGTATTCTATAAAAGTTTTCTAACTTTTCAATTTTATCTCTATAAAGTTGCCTTTACGCTTTTGAAATATTTCAGGTTCTTAACGAATAGACAAAACAACAACTTCGAATCATCCAAAAAAAAAAAAAATGAATAAGTAGAGAAAAATATGGGTGGTCAAAGAAAAAAGGGGAGCTTATAAATCAAACCAGATTATCGACACTTATGAAATCACTTTCGATTGACCTTCCCAATGCCCGTTCAGCAACCGCCTGCAATTTGCTTTGCAGAAAGACTCTCCAAACAAAGGGCGAAGGGAGAACCATGAGTAAGGAAGAAAATTGGGAGTTTTTGCAAGAAAGAAAACGACGTATAACCGAAATTTACATCGTATACAAGTAAATATTACAGTGGTAAAGAACGAATCGGGACTGATGAAAAGACAAAAATAAACGACTTATAAATGAGAGATGGATAAAAGGTACTTTACTGGACTTAAGAAAAAAACTATTGGTAGGATTTTAATCGGGGTTAAGAGTATGGTTCGATCCGGTTGCTGGCCGCTCGTGTGAGTCGGCCCATTTAACGCAATGTACTACTGCACCGGAACTTTTTTTTTTTGCTGTTCTCTGATGATGACACATTCTATTTCCAATTTGAATCTTTAACACAAAAGAGAAGAAAGAGAAAAAAACGCACAGAGAGCTTGTTATTCCCTCATAAAAACTAAACATTTCCTAATCTTTATGACGCATGCGCAAACTCGAGGAAAGTCACGGCTGAAAAAAATCAGACAGTAATAGTGCCTTCAAACTGCTTTATATAGAGTTTTTCTCTCATTATTATGCAATATTGGAAAAACAAACTGGTTGGTATTTAGTCTTGTTTATATTAAATCCCAAACCGGTCCAAAAACGAACAACTTACGGTGACGCACCAACTTGTTGGGCGTGTGAGCCTATGTATCCACAGTGGCGCCATGATTAAAGATTTTCACGGAACAGCGGTTGAGATTTAATCCTTTCACGTTTTGAGCTATGTTATATTAATAAAATGGCAATTCTTTCTAAAAATTTTCTTCCAATATTCTTCCTTCTTTGTTTGTTTTTTATGATTTAAGGTTTTTACGAATTTTAGAGCATTTTATCAAAGTAAACAATAATAGGCACATATGATTTTCTTCTCCAGAATAAAATTTAGATAATTGTTAACTGTGGCTTTCATTAACGGTATCTGTTTTTTAATTAATGCTGCCTATCGTTGCGCTTTCCTCGAAAAACAAAAATATATATCTCTTTGAATCAAAAAAAATTAGTAAATAAATAAATACAAATAATAAAATAATATTGGCAGACTTTGGAATAAATAATCTATCAAATATTCAACTTCATAGCCTTAATTTTAGAAGCATTTATTTTTTCATATTTCATCTTTTATACCCACCGATATACTATAATAACTTCACGGGGATCTGCCGCAGAACGTGGAGCCGTAGTGGAGTAGCGATATTTTTCTCGAAACTGGAGGAAAGACATTTGTAGCGCACCATTACTCCGACTTTTTTTCTTAACACGGTGAATATGGGCCGTGGTAGCCTAGTGGTTAGGATGTCGAGTTTCGGATCGGAGGATCTTGGGTTCGATACCCGAGCCGCTTAAGACCCATCATGTACACTTGGGGATACGTGCATGTAAAATCCGTGGACCCTTAAGTCCCGAGAGTACCGGAGGGTGGAGATTTTCCCTTCCCTTCACTCTTAGGTCAAAAAAGGTAGGTGGCGTATTTGTGGTGGCGCCTTCTGGTGTCTTCCAAGTACGTAATGAGCCAAGTCGTACTTCCACCGTTGTGGTGCTCATCTATAAAACGGAAGGTGCTCCTTACTGCCTTAATTCCTGGTCGTTCTGCGAAGGGGAGCTTGGATATCCATGCGGCATTAGAAAAAACAACATCGATAAATATAAAACATTTCATGTTTATTTGATAAATAAAAAATCTATAAGTAATTTTTTCCACATATATACGTATTAATAAATTAAATAAAAAAGGGATGAATAATATAATATGATTGCTAATAAAACTGTTTGGAACACGGAGCAGAGCCAGAGCAATTATTTAAAAGTGAAAAAAACGACTGCTCCAGATTCCTAATACAAGATATTACTCAATTTAAAATAAAAACAGCTCATTTTCAATACATATTTTTAATTTATAAAACCAAATGGAGCATTGAAATATAGAATCGAATAACGGTGGTAAAAGTTTCCTCAAAAATTAACTACCTGTGCAAGAACTTTGGAATTCAACCAACTGTTTCCCCCTCTGTTTGGCGAAATTTGTTGAGATTACTTGCTTGAAATGACACGACTTTGAGACGCGCTAGAGTTTCGTCAAATAAATCGAATTCAAAGAATAGCGCGAGGAATGGACACGAAAAGAAAAAAAGAAATTTATAAAAAAAGGAGGGCCGAATGAAATACAAAGTGAAGAAAAACAACGACATCATCGTTACTTTTAAATTGTCTGTCTTTTCGATTAATTCGTCCCCCCAACTTGTAGCAAATAAATGATCTTTTCTACTCAAAAAAATAAATAAATGAACGAGTCGGGATATTATTGCTCTTCAGTTGATTATTATCAGGAGCGTAGAGCTGGGTACTGCTACATTAGGGGAGCCCGTTACAGTCATATGTGTCTTTTTTGTTTTACCCAGGAAGCCGCTAGCTGCCACTTAAATGGTCGATGAAGATTAAAACAGAATCAATTTTTTCAGACGATTATTTTAATTGCGTAAACAAAAGAGCAAAAAAAAAAAAATGAATTCGACTAAAATGAATCTGAAATGAACGTTTTTTTTTTCCTCTCCAAATGTCGTTAAGTTTGAAAATTATATTTTTCACCAAATCGGATGAGAAGTATGTTTCTGCTAGATTTTTACTTTTTTTTCATCCCTAAATGCAACTGATGAATGTGATGTAGTTGTCTTTTTTTTTAATGACCTTGTTGGGTATCCGTGTGATCAATTCACTTACGAAAAGTTTTTCGTTATGTCTTCACTGTCTTCATTGACTGTTCTCATTGCGTTCTAATAATATCTGGTGTGACATCAAAGCTGAACGTTTTAAAATATCGTCTGCTAAAACTTGATAAGATGTTCAGTGAGGAGAAAATTAGAAACTCCGCTAATAGTAACGAGCCCGAAATTATTTAGCTTCTTTTTCGCTTTATTTTGAGTACTTTAACACTTTTGCCGTGCGTTGAATGAAAGCTGCACTTGAATGTTGTTTTTCCTATTGAGCTAGAATTTAAGAGCATAAATTTCCATGCTCCTTGGCTATATCTCGCCTACTGGCGAGATATAGCCAAGTTGGCATCATTTTGAGCAACCAATTTTTGCACCAAATATGGCGACTTATCGATTCTTTTAAATAGCTGTAAATTTTAGTGGAATTTTCCTGATTTGTACAAATGTATATTTGTAAATAAAAGTTTTGTATGTTTTATAAGGATTCTGCATGACAAAATTTCCTCAAAGCAAATTTTTCAACTGGAACCAAACTGCTCCATTATAGAACGCTTCTACTGCTTGCAAATAACTTCAGACTTTAGAAAATATGTTTCCTATTTTTCCAGCGAGGACTATTTTGTCGCCTTTTTATCCTACTTTCCCGTAAAAGTAAAAATTAATTAAATTAAAGTATGAAAGAAGGTTAATGTATCGTGAAAATATCGCTAAAAAAGTCAAAACATATAGTAATTAAATTAAGATTGAAAAATAAGAAATTTGAAATCAGGGTTCTGAGATGGGAAAAATGTCTGTTTTTCCCAATAAGTTTTGAGAAAAGTGTCCGATTCAGATTTTTTTTTTTCGTTTGAAAGAGTTTGGCGAGGATACTTCAATCCCATGTTCTATTTTCGCACTTGGGGAATTTTCCGTTCAATTCTGAACAGTTCAAAAAATCTTAACAATAGCGCCTACAGTGAAATATGTAGCATATTATGCAAATTCTGGACAAAAGATCTTAGTTCCTTCGAAAAAACTTAATTGGGAAAAGCTAGTGACGTAAATATATACAACAAGCAGTTGAAGTTCATTCAGAGCTAAACGAGATAAAATAGATTTATTATGTTTCGATATTAAGTGTAGTAAGCGCTGAAAAGGTATCTTTGAAATGCTGAAGAGCTTAATACTAAACAAGAGAGAGAGGCAGAATTACAAATTTGATGTTGAAACAGTTGGCTCATATAGTTCAAGACTGAACTTCTTGTTTTGCCTGGTCAACCGTTCATCCGTCAACGCGTTCATCGTTAATCAAAGTTGAATCCTTTGCAGTTTTACGTATTGGTTTATCAGCGAGATCTTTGGCGAGTCGGGCCATTGTAATTGTGTTTAATACTCAACGAATCTTTTAAGTCCTCAGCTTGCTTTCCGATAATGAAGCCTCTCCCCTTACTCCCTTTACGACTGAGCGACCACAACTCTAATGAACGGCACATTGGGAGACGTCCGTATTATCGAGGGAATCCTATGGGAGATTTTTTCGGGAGATGTGCTTCTACCAGACAGAATCAAACAAATCTTTGATTTCTCACAATCTCATTGGTATATTTTTGATGGAGTTTCTTTGGACTCAAATAACGCTGTGTCACCAATTTGAAACAAAACTAAGTACCCTCTTCAAAATTGCCTGTTTATTTATGCGTACTTAATAAGAATATAAATGTATTTTATTTCTAACACGTACTACTTTTTAGATACGGTTACGAACAATTTTAGCTAGAAGAATTAATTTGTAAACACCCTATATATACGCATTTTATTGTATTAAAAATATTTCAAAAAAATTCGATGATAAAAATTCTTATTAATATACTTGCATTCTTTAAAATATAGAATATATAGTTAGAAATTTGTATTAAAGTTTTTTTAAACATATATAGGTGGAATTTTAAGTACAAATTTTAGAAATTTCGCCAAATTTTGTCGCCAAGTGTCGTTAAACTTCGCGTTTTAAAATTCGTTAATACGCCGCCAAAAAGATTCATACTAGACGAAAAAAATATTCAATCCCCAGCAATTGCTATAATTGGCCTCACGCCGCTCACTCGACGCGCTTCAACTTAAGATTGTTAGAAGTCAAACTGGTAAATTCCGTTAATGGGATACATACATTGATATTTCGGTGTAGCCATTGAGTTCTGTAGACTACCTGGAGTGGCATGTTTCGTAATCCAAAAATCCATTTGTCCGAAACGCAATCTGAGCTGGGGGCGGGGTGGGGGGAATCCTCTAAATCCGAGTCTTTTAATGTATTTTATGTGCAGCTTTTATTTAATACACGGAAAGAGTGTTTCAGCGCTAAAAATCAAGCGTAAAACTAAATAATGGTAAACTCGTTAGTGTTAGCGGAGTTTCTTTTTTCTCCGCACCGCTGTGTGTTATCTCGCGTTAGCATACGACACTTCAAAATGTATCGCTCAGATGTCACTCCAGATATTATATAGAACGCTTTAAAACTGGATAGGTGCAGCAATAATATGAATCAAGGATCTCTTCGATGCATTTATAACCGTGAAGGAAAGAACGGACATCGAAATTAAGAATTTGGCAATCGTCACACAAGGCCGTATCCAGAGTAGGGCCCACGTCCACCTCCCCCCCTCCCCCCTGAAATAAATCCCGAAATTTTTCGCAATGTAGCATGTATTCCTCCCTGAAACTTTCCTCAAAATAAGTGTTTCAAAGTCAGCCCCCCTCCCCGAAAAAAATTCCTGGCTACGGCCTTGTCACGCTAAGGACGCAAGTAGTATTGGGTCATGAGGTTCTAAAAAATGCACAAGGGAAGTTCAATCTGTTACAAGTGCAACTTGACAGCAAAAGGAGTTTTCGTGGAATGGCTGATCCATTTCTTTCCTTTACAACTGAGGTCCTTCTGTGGCCAGCGATGCCATTACTGTAATGAGAAATGGGGCCTAAACAGCACAGTTTTTACGTGTCTCTGGAGCACGTAACTCAAAGAACTTTTTTGCTAGATTAAGCATTAGGTATTTCCCTAATGAGTTGACTCCACTTTTGTCATTTCCAAAGCAGAGCATTCCGTGTAAAGGGTCAAAACAGAATTTAATTCAGATTCGAAATGGGCAATACAACACAGGAATCTATTTTTTTGAGGGAACCAGGATGAAATCGGTTAGTAAATACCGAATTCAAGACTCCTTGCTCTATGCGCCATGCATCTTTAAGTACTACCAATACAGATTACTTTTCTTTTGTGACTAATAAAGAGGTTTTTATCACAAGTAACAAAAGAATTTTTTCACCCAAAACCTTTTTTCTTAATTCTTAGCTTAAAATAGATTTGCGTTTTGGGACCGTAATACATATATGATTTTAGGTTACCATTTTAAAAAGTATTATTTCATTACATACTTCCCTTTTTTTTTTTTGGGCTTCGTGAATCGTGAAGGAACACCTGTTAATAGAGAGAACAAACGATTTTTTTAATGGACTTTCAAAACTGCACTGTTTGATTTGCCTGTATATTGATGTCTTGGCGACAATTGTCGCGAACCCTTATTATAACAAAATTCTAAAATGCATTTTTCCTTTTGCAGTTCGTTAAGAAAGATGAACTAAAAATTAAGCATCAAAAATATGTGCAGTTCTCACTTGGCTCTGAAACAATCCATGCGTCTCAAACTGTCAATTCAGTTACTTCTTGAAACGCGAGTGCATTTCTAAAGCTCTCCGTGAAAATGATATCATAGGATCAACGGTAAGACGGGTGTAAAAAAGTCATTTTTCACAAGCTCTGTACATTTTTTCCCTCTACTGATATTTGTATCTACCATCTTCAGTTTCTCTCTTGCTGATCTATAGAAATTGGATAAAACCGTTTGTGATGGAAAGTATTTTTATGCATGGCTCTTGTGCAATTTATACTTCGCATGCAACATTTAAAAATATACGTTACCCCCCTCCAAACACAGATAAAAATGGTTTCTTTAGCTTTAAATTGGTATTAACTTTGCTGTATTCGTATCAGTCGGAAAAATATCGACCCGGAAAGACATTTAGAAGGGAAATAAAGACAAATCACTCTTTTCATTTTCCAAAGATATTTTCCAAAGATATTTTGAATAAATTGTTTTACAAAGAAAACATAAAGACGATTTAAAGGTTATTTTTTGCCGTCTCATTTTATTCTTCATTACGCCTACATAGCAGAATGTATAAGAATTATGGAGACAAGCTGCTTTAAAATTTACGTAACGTGGTTTGCAAGCAGAGCATTTTTCAAACTGCAACATACAGATTTAAGAAAAAAGTAAACGTAGATAAATTAAACGAAGCTTTATCTTAAGTGGAACACATTATTTTTCCTTTTCTCGAAATGTAAAAAAAATATCTGCTACTTTATTTTAAAAAGGATAATTTGTTTCCGAACTCATTTTCAGAAATTATGAGCTGTTATACTGTTGTGTAAATTATATAGAATTTATAGGGATATGAAATCATTCTTTTTTCTAATAAAACATTGATTGCGCATCTACAAATTAAACTACATTTAACTCACTTTGCTGCATAACGTTACAAATTTACGTAACATCATAGTCAAGGCAACTAAAAACATAGTACAAATATTTCATATAAAAATTTAGAAAGAAAAGTAATGAGTCCAAAAAAGAAATTATTACACAAACCAGTGAAATGAGTGGGCTTTTGTATACGTCAGAGTGGCAAAAGAGAACATTTGGTAACACAAGACACAACTTAATTATTTAATAACATTTTACATGCATTAAAAAACAGCTAATTCTGACAACCAATAACATATGTTGTAATATCTGATGAAGATTGGCTACAATAGTACATTACTGAAAATGTGTAAATAGAATATGTCCACTTCGGACATTTGCTCTTAACTTTTTCTAGTACAGACATTAGAGAAACATTTTTTCACCTCACAAAAAACGGTCTCGTGTAACCCTAAAATTCACCGTCTTGTATTAAACTTGAAAAAAGTAAAGACATCGAAAAATTGCGAACAAAAGCTTCACTATAAGTCATACAAATCTTTACTGTCAAGTGTAACCAACAATTATCACACATATTTGTCATAGTGGGAAATACAGCCAACGTATATATGACGACACATCCGGGCTTCATTATTTGGGTCGTTACGTTAAATGGTCACTGTATATCAAATGAATCAATAACATTATTCAAATAATTTCCCTTTCCGAAACATTACTTTAAACAAACATGTGGGTTTATCCTTTTCCCTAAGTCACCAATATACATCCTAAACTTACATTTATAGACACGTTTAATCGAAAAAATCTCGAGAAGCCCCAACTTCTCCTAACGTCAACATAGTTAGCCAAAAATTACATTTTCAGGCCATCCATTTCGAAAATTTTCCGGAAGAATGTCCTTGAACCCCTTCACTCCTTTCCTAACCTCATCAAAGATCGATTAAAATTGCGTTTTTGGGACTTCGAACAAAATATTTTTCGAAACAATTAAGACTCCGCCCTCATAAACCAAAAGCTAGATCCACTCTTAAAACTAGCACCTATTTAATACTAGCCTGTCCAAAAAGTTTTCGGCCTACCCTTAACATTAATGCTGGCTACGGCCCTGTGTTGTTAGTATGATCCTCCCTTGAACTGTTATATACTTTTATCGTTTTTTTTTTCATTGAATTTGGAGGCAATGCCAGAAGATGTATACAGATTTAAATCATTTTTAAACATTATTTTCTGAGGTTTGAATACGTAAGAATTTGAGTTATTACGTTCAAGAAGAAGCGAATTTAAAATTTTTAAAATTATCGTAAAACTAGATTTTTCTAAATGATGGTAAACTTTACGGAAAATGGACAACTGGAAAATATAAACCGATCTTATTTCTCGGTTTAAGCCTTTTCCCCATTCCTCATTTCGCAACGTTTCTGCGGTATTAACAATTTGAAAAAAAAAAAAAAAAAGCTTCGCTATTTTTCGGTTTACCCTAATGCTGCGTTACATACTTGAGCCGCGGCAAATGGCGCACCCGAATGGTTGCTCGCATAGTCAGTCATGCAGAAGCCGTTTTTCGTTTCGTGACGTTACGACTGAGCGTGCTCTAGTCTGGACGCGGCCTAACATACACACGTTTTAATGCATTATATTTCAAAAGCATGGGGGGATTCCCGAACCTTCTAAATGACGGCTCTGCAACTAAAATAAAATTAGGAAGTTTCCAAAAAAAGTAGATTTTGGATTTGTTCCCTACTTATAACTACCAGTTCAATGAGGCATTAGATGGGGAAAAATAATTCTATCAATGATTGGGGATTCGAAGTTACATATGTTTGGAAAATCGTCTGTGGGGGAGGTTTGATGGAATCCGACGGTATCCGGTGTTTGGCGAGCGTCGAGTACTCCCCCTTAATCGGAACCATGTTGTTCATTAGGAGCAAGGCCAGGGTAGACGTTGCGACCACTTCCTTCTATGCTTAATGACTTAGGGTAGCCGCCCTACCACTCTTTCGCCATCTCATTAGGCATGCAATTAGTCCATTGATTCCGAGCTCAGTTCGTATCATCCCAGACGAGAAACTCCAGAACCAACAATTCCTTTCTTCATTCAAACAATTCACACTTTCACAGAGGGAATTTTTTTATCTTTTATTTACATAAGCGTAAACATTTCGATTGTTAAATTTATATGCATATTCCCCGTCTGTGTACAATAACTCCTTTCTGAACGATTTATTTATAAGTGGCAGGAATTTTGACCCATTTTAGTGAAAATAAAAACACTTAGAATCAGCAGTTTAAATGCTTTTATGTTTGTTTTTATTTTTATTTATTTATTTATTTATTTATTTGGATTCTCACTGATTTTATTTTTTATATCGAAAACATCGATGCTGATTAAGGTTTAAATTAACTTCCAGGAAAAGGCTTAAGTTTAAAATGAAGTCTTTTTGGCTATTTAACGCTTTTAAGACAAAATAGCGAAGGTAAATTTTAAAAAAATTCGAACAATTAATTTTTCTTACTATTTATACTAATAGTGTTTTTCTTGTAAACTTTAATCTCATTTTAAACAAATTAAGTACACACATAATCACTATTATTGTCACATGCTCACAATAATGAAATTGGAAATGAGATCCGTAACATAGTGGATTATTCCTGAACTGCAAGTATATATGTTTCTATAATATAGTGTGACATGTGACAAAAGGGGGTAAGGGGGCATGCTGAAGTGTGACAATTTGTGACAAAGGAATTAAGGGAGTCGAATATATTTTTGAAAAAAAAACAGTTCTTGTGGCATGACATGAATTAATTCGTTAAGCAATTGATACTTTTTCCAACAAGTATTTCTCAGAAACGAAGAGGACATATAGTTCACATACTCAGAAACGAAGAGACAATACAGACTAACAGTATTTATGATGTCAGGGTACACTGACGGGGAGGGACGAACGGGATCGTCCCCCCTTTCCCCAGAAGGCATCGCATAACCGGTATGCGGTAGACTTTTAAAAAACCGGAACCCGATCTGGCCAACGCACTAAAGATCCGGCATACGGCATGTCAATCGGCAGGATATCCGGAGAAGAGTAGCAGACTGAAAGTTCCCTCTCAAAAAAAAAAAAAAAAATGTGAATTTTAAATTTAATAAATTAGTATGTCTTGAAAATACATCTAAACTAAAAACTTACAACGGATTTGGAAAGTTTAAAAATATGTACAGAATTGACAAGTTTCCGAGCCAGATATTCGGTACCGATTTATCAAACAAATGGCACCACACCGGATATCGGATGCATCCGCTATTCTGACCTTGGACAAAGCAAAATCCTGGGGGCGCTACTGCATGGTCTTATGGGGTATTTTGCCAACTCCTTGTTATAGGGAAAAGGGAGGGATATTTTAGAAGGGATATTTGAGTCGGTTCTAAAGTGCATAAAACAGGCAACGTATTGGATTCGCTTCCACATATCGAAATGGGGACATACATAACGTGAGGATATATTCTGAACATTCTCAACCTGCCTAATAAGAAAATATTTTATGGACCTCTACAGCAATTCAATCCAACACTTCCGGATTGGATTCACGTGTTTTCGAGATGTCCGGAAGCAGCGATTACTCTGTTGGTATAAAGAGGACTGAATGGTTATCAAATACACATTTGTTGCATCAATTTTTTGTTCGAAACAACTAAAGGATTATTAACAACTCACACATTTCAGCGTACCTAGTTTACTTCACGATCAAAATAACTAAATCTGAGATAAAAGACTGTTCTTTTTAACACGCTTAGATCGCGTGTTTAACGTTGTTAAAGATATGCTATAAAATCAAATTTTATTTTTATTTATTAACTATACTTAGAATTAATTAACATACAATATTTAAAATAATATTATTGAATCTTTTTTTTCTTCTAATATGATAGAAGGGTAAATATCAATCACATTATATTATTATGTAACACATTATTCAAGTTAGCTTGTTAATAAAAAGGAAATTTAATTTTAAGCGTGACCTCGCGTTCTGTTGTGAAATGCTTATGTTATATAGTCATTCATTTTAAGCATAGCGTCAGAGTCGAAAATGTGTAGCTCATGTTAGAGACTAATTTAAATGTATGCAATTAAAATTTTCAGTAATAGCTCAGGATCAAACCCTATGCTAAAAGATAGCACGAACAACTTATAAATATATAACACAATATTCCGTTTAATTTATTAATAAGAAAGAATTTCATTTTAAGCATGAACTTTGTTCATTTACGATTCATAAGTTCACTTCCTGACTTAACTTTTGCTAAAATATACTTATTGTTGCAATTTAAACTTCACTAAAAGTAACATTTTTCTTTTGTTTGCAGGTAGGCATTTTTCTTTTTCCTGAATTCATATGGAATATTATCCTACACAAACGAAATAACCGCAGTTGCGTTTTTTAACTCCATATGTAACATTCTGAAGCAAATGCATTGTCGTAGTGGAACGAAAGGTAATTTATCTTTCTTACTTTTTTTTTCACTACTACAGTGAAAAGTGAAATCTCTTTATATCAATAACCGATCAAACGAAATATCCGTCGTAACGAAAAAATGTTCAATTCCTAATGCTATTAAGATAACGTAGTATATTCCGTTACAACGAAATATTTCCCCTGTCCCTTGGACCTCTTTGTAACGGAATTCCACTGGAATTCTTCTTGAAATAGCTGTTTAAATCCTCACCTACTTTTTAAACGTGCGACTCGACTTTTTATGAAGTCACCGATTATGAAAATCTTGCAAGAATGAATATTTATACTACTAGAAATTTTACTCAATTTTGTTACATAAAAACGTTTTAGTGCTGTATTTTAAGTGTGCTTTTTGATTCTACATATTTTTAATGTATAAAATAATAGTCGTTGCAATTGCGAGTGTAATATATTTCCCCTTGAAAAATCGAATGAGATCTGAATTAAATGACCGAACGAAAATTTATAATTCAATATTTTTCTGAATTATAATTTTGATCTTGTTTGTTTAACTTGCCTTTAGTCAGATAAAGTCAGAAAGAAAAAAAAATATATACGCATATAATTAAAGTACCAACAACCTAAAAGGTCTAGAAATGCAACAAAGAAATCAAATTTCAGAAACATTTAACCCTAAACTAAAATAGTAAAAAAAACTTGAATTATTTCCGACTAGGTATTCCAAAGTTATTCAAATTAGTATTAATTAGAAGGGATTAGTAGCATTAATTAAGAATTAATTATATAACAGGATATGCTGCTCTACGAAAAAATACACATTATTCATTTAAATTATATATTTATGCTATGGCTATACTTCAATCCTTTATTTACTGACGATACTTTGCAGTTCTCTTAAATTAAAAAAATATTATAGTATCGCCGTAAAGTCCTGTTAGAAATAATTGGAAAAACTTTAAGCTCGTACAAGAATTTACTGTCCGACTTTACTTTCCATGCTGTTTATGATTTAGATGATGAATTACGATGGAACTTCGTGCTATAGGTTGATTATTTGCTTGATGCCTATGTTAGTTTTTAAAAAAGTAAACAAATATGAATTTATTTTAACAATTGATTAAATAAGAGATTAAACAAGAGTATCTTTACTAATAAATTGATTTAAATCTAATCAGAATTTATTTTCAAATATCATACAGTAATTCTCTTTCCCACCAAAAACATTTCAAATGAGTCATTTGAAAATGAAAGATCATTTGAACATACAAGAATCAACTCGAGTTAGAAACCCCAAAAATGCAAAAAGTAGCATCCGCATTTCTTCTCCTACCAGACTGATCCGTTTGATCGTAACTCGGGTTCAAACAGTCCAAGAAGGCGAAGCCATGGATGAATTGTCTTCTATCCAACCTATCGAATTACACACATGGATGCACAAACCTCCTCCTGGAAAGCTCTTGCTATCCCTATTTCTGAGCAGCTTTTATGAACAGTCCTCTCGCCTGCCATCTAATGCTGGGGTTCGCCACAAAACCCAGTTTGCTACTTGCGCAGATTGTTTCCCATCGATCCTCTCAAAAAAAAATTCAAAACGATCTATACACCATCACATTTTCTTTTGTCTAAATCAATCTTAACCTTGCACTGCGCAATTTTTCGTTTCTTTGTAAAATATTTTTTTGTGTGTCTATTTGTGCTAGTTATAAGTGGGAAAAATACTAAAAAAATTCTTATTTAATTCGGAAAAATAGAATTCAAGAAAATTTGACATGTTGTTTAAAAACAACACTGCGCATTGAGAGGTAGCAATAATAATTTTTTTATATAATCATTTTAATAAATGAAACAAAATCAATAATAAATAGGTATGCCTCTTAATCATAAAATAGCAATAAAATAGTAAAATTTATTAAAATATTTTATTTTAATATTATTTATAAATTTTAAATGTCTATGCGATAATGCTCATTTCTTCTTTGGTTGAGCGCGAATTGATTTTAAACAAAATTCCTAAATAATAATTTAATCGACCATTTTTACGCTAATTTGTAATATTTATAACAGTAATCTTCTAAAAGATACTAAATAAAGTGAAATAGAACAACCAGCGACACCTATTCTTGTTTATACCGCGAATAATGCAAGAGCATAAAAAGTACTCCTGCATGCACATTGTTGTTTTAAAACAACAAGTAAAAAAGGCGCCCAAATATATATTTTCCCAGAAATTTTTCGGACACCTTTTATTTATTTTATTTTGAATAAACTTGTTGTTTCAAATTTGTAGGAAAAAAATTAAGAAGTTATTGCTTTTTACAAAATCAACATATCTTACGATTTTGGGAAAAAAGATGAGCCTTGAGTTAAGTTTACAAGATCTAGGGGAAACTATATTAACTAATATGATCATACATACAAGATAAAACGAAAAAATGCGCCACATGTAAAAAAATTATACAAAACAAGAGCTTAGTGAACGAAAAATAAAGGTGTTGTTTAAAAACAACACGGCGCAGTGTAGGGTTAAATAAAATATCGTTACTCACAGTCAGTTCTGGGTTCGACGTACGATGCAGAGATCGCGACTTTTATGAAATCGGGGTCGTTTTTATATCACGTTTTCGAAAAAACAAATACGCCAATTGGCATACTTTTAACCGAAATGAACTAAATCCTTGCTGAATTCATTTAATATCCTGCAGCTAGTCCCATCGGAATCATTTTCGGGCATAAACCACATTATTTTGCTGATGCTGAACGGAACTGAAGCGCAACATAAAGAGCGCGAGTTGCATTTCGCGAACAAAAACCATACAAAATAACCTTTGTTTTAGAAAACGTTCACTGTTAAAGGTCCAGAATTTTGCTTTCAATATGAACAAAACATTTTTCAGATTTGTTCATAAAATTATTTTTTCTGCAGTTTCCTTCAACGTTTTTACGAACACCTTTCTTATTTTATCCATTTTGCAAAAATTCTGTTCAGATACAAGTAGAATACTTTCATAGTTTCAGCTTGAATTTGTATTGTTACTAAAACCATTACAATTCAATTTTCGACAGACATTATGAAAGCCAAAGTTACTTGCCTTAAATTTTGTACTGCTTTTGTTTCCCCTCGCAACAACCAAAGTACAAAATTACATAATTTTGTACTTTTTTGTCTTTGTAACTTTCTTGTCATTGTGAGTGCGTGTGCACGAAAACTTGTTTTCTGGCAATTCTTAAAAAAGTGGGAGGGCTGATTAGATATATAGCAACTATAAAGCATCAGATCCAATTTTTATAAAATGATTAATATAAAAAAAGAACGCCGATGCTTCGTTATATTTTGACGACACATTTATTGATTTGAAAAGAAATTTAAATTAAGCATTTTGATGTAAAAATACATCGAATTTCTTCAAAATCGAACCTATTTCTAATTTATTCCCAAAGAAAAGTATTGTAAAATGTATACTCGTAAAAGAATTTTCAATATAGCCTTGCAATCATCATGGAGTTTGTCTGAAAACATTTCCCGAGTCTGCTTGTGTTACTTTATGTATTTCTGTGAAAATATGCTTCATTTTGAAATTTTGTGGAAGGTACGTTTTTCCCTTCACGATTTTTGAAGTATCCGTTTAAGAATTCAAAAAAGAGCCTATAAATTCATCTTATCATTAATGACAATAGTTTTTTTCACGAAAGAAAATAAGTTTTCAGAAAACTTGATGTCATCGTTCCGCCTCCAAAACCCGCAATATACTTTAAGACCATTTTCACTTTCTAATTAATTCAGGAACAATTTCACATTGCAGATGGGTCCCGAAATGCCGCTGCGTTGATTGTGACCAAAAAATTCAAAATGTGCTATATGTTTACAAAGGAAAACCCGAGCTAAACTCCGCTATTTGCATCAAAATGCATAAAATGCAAAATATTGTGAGCTTCCGAAGTTTAATACTGTGAAAACATAAATGTAAAAGGTAATTTATTACATTAAACACCATGAAATTATATTGGAGCTAAAGTTTCAAATTTAGGAAATTCAAAGAGATAACGTTTTTTCTTCTTTTGGAACAATTTGTACAAATAATACTTTTAGTGGGTTTTGAAAGCACAGTGATGATATCGCCGTTCCGGAAGAACAGTGACGTAAATGCAAAATCTTCAATTTTACAGGAGAGTAAAAAAACGATTTGCAGTTGTATAAAACTTATAGTAATTGAAAAGGGTGTAAGTGACAGAAAATAATGGTATAATTAGAGTATGTAGGATATATACTTTACTTTCATTTACCAGGGATTAGGATTTAATCACCCTAATATTTCAACCCCTAAGTGCAGTTACGTCATTGTTACTCTAAAAATTGTTCGTTGTTTTAGAAGACACAAACTTGTAATTGTTAGTTCATCCATGTTCTCCTGTGTAAGGGATGTGTTTCTGATATTGTATATGGACTTATTTGCATTTGCCAAATTTTTGCAGTTACGTCGTTGTTCTTCCGGACCGGCGATATATTGGTTTAAAAAGTAAGGTTGTTGTTTTTCTTAAATTTTGCGTTTTACATTTATTCGGTCGCATGAACTTTGCCATAATTATTAGAATTGAACTGCCATTCCATTGTAAATACAGTAAAACCCCGTTAAAACGCGGGTGTCTGGGACATGTTTGGCACCCGCGTTATAACATAACCGCGGTATAGTGAAACTATACCTCCGAATTATATTCACGAAATAATACTCGCTTTTGTTGCATCATTTTTAACTTTATCAATGACTCGTAACTTTTCTTCTATGGTATAATGCTTTCTTTTCTTCTTTGCTGCCATTTTTTTTACTGTAATTGCAGTGCAAGAAGCACACGTCTCAACTGCGCAGTCAGTCTATCGAGCGGTGGGTTATAATTATAAACCAACTGTGTTCCGAGAAAAAGGGGCCTTGAAAATCTGTATGTTATCAACATGGGTTTGTGAAGAGGGAGAGGTCCTAAGAAAAATTTGATTTGGAAGTGGAAGAACGCACTTCTCATAGAAACAACCTGCATAAGCCGGAGAATAATTTTACTTTTCAGGGATGCTCAAAAATATGGAATGGAGAGGTTAATAACGCTATAAATACACATGCATAACTAGACTTCTGAAAATGGAAGATAGTTTTCTGAAAATGGAAGATAGTTATAAGCATTGAACAGAACAGTTCCTGACAGATTGAATCAGGTTGAAAGTCAGAAAAAGCGTGAAAAAGGTGTACCTCAAGCCTATCACATAGAGGGCTTTATCTGTTAGTGTGTGTGGTGTGGAGGGGGGATAAGCGCTCTTTGGCTAGAATATTTTTGTTCCTAAGAGATTGCGAATCGTTTTATTTACAATGGTAAATATGGAATTGCCTTTAAATGGAAGTGATTATAGGTAGTTTAAACGTAGGGGGACATGACAGTCACCGCGTTATATCCGATTCCGCGGTATACTGAGGCGCGGTATAATGGGGTTTTACTGTACTTGATTCAGACGAATGACTTGATACTGTATTACGCAATGAATCACTGAAATTATGCAAAAATAACTGATCCAATTTGTACCAAGAATCTGATATAACCTCTTTTAAGGCCCCTCCTTTTTCCGAAGAAAATTCCTGCACCCTTTTGCCGAAAATATTTTTGGAGACAATGTTCCTAAAAGTAAATTATGTATTTTTTCAGATTATAATTCCAAACTGATTCTGATATTAAAAGAGTCAGCTCGGCAGCCGCTGAAATTCAAAAAAATTAGTACATTTTTGATGTGTTTTAAAAACTCTTATAAAATACTTAATGTTTAATAACTTTTCATCATTTAAGTTTGAAAATGTTTTCTCAATTATTCGTACCAAAAGTTAGTATGGAATTAAAAATCCAACTCTTTGTTGAATTTTTGATAATTATTTTGTAAAAAAACTTAATAAAAAGCAAGAAAATTCCATAATATTAACTTAGAATGTTTATATATATATATAAAGGGTGTAACCATAAAAAATCTGCCCCCGAAAAATTTCAAGACTATCTTTAACCACAAAAGGAAGAAAAAAAAATCTTATGTTTTTATCAATCAACTGTTTTCTAAACCCTAAGTCGGACTATATTTAAAGACTATAATGACATACAAACAAGCTATTGCTTGTAAACCTCTATCAATTATTTCCAAACTTGATAAATACATTAAAACACCATCTTGAATCAATGTAGTTGAATAGATATTTTTTAATTCAAAATATTCTGTTTTTACACGGTATCCAGACTATTACAATTATCAGCAGTCAAATGTTTTGACTGACAAGTACAAATAACTTCAACTTTGAAACTAACTAGATTTTAGATCTAAAATTAAGAACATAGATTCTTAACTGTATAGGCAACCGGAAAATGCAAAAAAAAAATCATATTTTTGTCATTTTTTTTATACTATGGCAACCTTAAATCTTGGTAGTAAAGGAGTCTCAAAATTTACGCAAGATTTTAGTAAAATAGAATATTAATTAATTTAGCATTGGAAACTGGAAAAAGTTAATAGTTGGATAGAGGACAGCTTAGGGTCAGTAAAAAAAGCAGCAGTACACGAAAGAACAACGAGTTTTTGTGGTTTAACTATTCAATTATTGTATGAAACATTGCGTCTCGTGTACTCTCTCGCTTTGGGGATCAGAATCGGTGCCCTAGATCATGTGATTTCACACCATTGGATTTCTTTTAACCCCTTAACGCATTTGCTCGTATCAGACACGGGCGAAAGTTACCGGCAAATTCGCACATGCCCGTGTCTCACACGTGCGATCTTGTATCTCGCGTTATTTTATTTCTAATGCCCGTCTGAGATCCGTTTACACTTTGTAACATAATTTGTTTATATAACTTTAACTCACCCCCCCCCCCCTCCCCGCCCGCTCTCTAGTCACCCTGCAACTGAAATTGCCAAAAACAACCCTTATACTTTACCTATATATTCATTTTCTGTCCAAAAAAAAACCCCTTGATATATTTAATTTAAAAAATACAATTGAAAAAATAAGTTTTCTATTTAATTTAAATCTTGCGTATATTTTGGGAGACCCTTTATTGATTACCTTGAATTTAATCCATCATTCTATAGAAATGTTCTAACGGGCTAGGAACTGCGCTGTGTAATAACCGTCTATTACACGTACCTTACGAGATTGAAACCATAGTATATACACAATGGTTCGTGCTGTTTGATTGAAAAAGACTTCGTTCTACAGCATTTAAAACTTCCTAAATATTTAATCATAATGTACATTTACAAAAAAAAGTGCAAGAGAGGAATAATTCTACGCGAAATTCCATTTAGTTCGTAATACATATCACTCGTTCTCATACAGTTCTGCCATCAACCAAAGCGATTTACCATTCATGTTTTTAGGGAGGAACTGCTGGTATAAGGGATATGCCGGTTTTCTTCTCGTTCAAGCTCGTTTAGCCTGCTTGATATCTTCCGAACTGATGCTATATGCCAGTTTATAAATTGAGTTGCTTTCAACAAACGGAGAAGCTAACATTCTGATTCACGTACTAAATGAACGCACCGGCAAAACGAACCCCTAAAACTCGAATGGATTCGTTCTTTTCTGCCATGCGCAGAAGCGTCCAAAAGTCAAAACTCCGTGGTCGAACTGCATTTGTTTTTCTTTAGAATACTCGTCCATTTGCCATTCTGGTTAAAATATAAATGTAATTTAAAATAACTTACAATAACAAGAATCGACTGATCGCTCCGATATATTTGAAATGAAAATAATTATTGCATGCCAGGAACGTGATCGTGTTAAAGCAATTGAAATAAAAATAACAATTAACGATAGAAATGAAGCATTATCTATTGAGCTAAATAGCTTTCCTTTTTCTGTAATACTATTAGCTCGATGGGTAATGTTCTGTTGCTCGTCACATGCCTGTTTTTCTTACTGCGTCATATCTTTGGATGCTTTCTTAGATTTTTCGCAGTTGAACTTTCTTAGAGCATTTCAAAATTACTTTTACACATACTGGAAAAATTTGTATTTTTACTGAAGCTGCTTAAAACCAGTATCATAACTTCCTAGAATATCTTACATTATAGATGTTATTTTCAACTATGTGTCTTACCTGGGCTGGGGGAGGGGAGAAGTAAAACGTAAATTCTCTTGCTAGACTATCTTTAGGATTTCAAGCTGTGTTACCGACTGCTGAAAAAAAATTCTACTGTTGGGCTTGATTCTTCTCTACTTGTTGGGTGAGGTTCTCGAAAAAAAAAAAAGTTGTCTGAATTTTATTCAAAATTTTCGGAAAAGTATGCACCTCGAATTTAAAATAAAAACCAAATATTTCTTAAAAATACTTTTATATAATTAAGATACCCCCCCCCCCACCCACCCACGCACAATGCATACGCATATATACATATAAGCTCAAAAAGAAAAAAAAATCAAGGGATTAAATTAAAGTTCTGTAATATTAACATCAGTAGTCATTTTTTTCTAGAAAGCTAATATAAAAGTAGAAAGAAAAGTGCAGATATTATTCGTGAAGGAAATCTTAAGATTAATAAATTAAAAATGTTTCGGGAAAACCGATTTTTTTTTTTTTCGTAACAGGTTTTCTTGGACTTTCGGATTAGAATCGCTCAAGGGATATTAGCAAAAATATGGTATTCAAAATAGATTTTTCCCATAGTACGAAACCCACCTGACTATACATTTTGTGTTACATTCAAAATATATCACGAGTATGTCTATTAACTGAGATGTGCTAAAAGTGCATTAAATTCTTTACGGGTCTCCAGCAGTCAAATGTTTAAATGTAAAAGGGAACATTTTTCTCCAAAAATACTCGAAGTTAAAGAAATGGTATTTAGTGCTTTTTGCAACTTTTATGAAAATTGTCCAAGGAAATCCGGAAACCGATCCTTCATTATAGTTGAGCCACTTATATAGAGATATCTTAACTGTCTGTCTGTGTGTGTGTGTGTGTGTCTGAAATTTGTCAGCGCGTAATATCATTATTTTCAGCTGAGGAAAGAGATGCACTTGCAATTACTATTTTCACTATCTCCGTTTTCATTAAAGCCATCCTCGGCTTTCTACGTTATTACCATGTATGTTAGTATGTCGTTCACTTGAATAGCAATTAGTTTTGGTTTAAAATGGGTTTCGGTGTCCGTGGCATCACTCCCGTCATTTACATTGCCCCCTTCCATGGCTTGGGGAATATAATGTATTTATATGCATGTACATGTATTTTGTTGTTTTTTAATACAATATGCATGGAATGTTTGCCCTTTGCCCCCTCCACCCAGGAAAATTTTGAAATAACGGGCCTGCTGGAGATTCCCCCCCCCCCCCGGGGGATATTTCGACGGAGGGGAGTCTCCTGCTCCGGACTATTTTCACGGAGATCTGTGAATTTTCGGCGGAAATTCCGTCATCCTACTCTGAATTTTGCCATTATATATACAGTATATACAGGGGCTCACCCACTGAGTGGACCAACGGGGCCAGTACCCCTAAAGAAGGCAACGGATATCCAATATCCGACCTATTTTATTTTTTTTTAAATCCGGATCCCGATGTAGTCGTTGCATGAAAAATACGGTTATCTCGCGTGTAAAAATTGAATTTTATGTATATAATTTACAGGTTTCAAACACCAGAGCCGGATATCCGGTACGGATAAGTCACACGAGCGACACTCTATGTCCGATATCCGGAAAATCAATACTGGGTACCAATATCCGGTTTATCCCTTATCTTGACTTTAGTCATCCCCCCCCCCCCCAATCAAAATCCTGGGCCTTTGATTACATATATATATATATATATATGAAATAAGGCTATGTGGAATAAGTTTAAAATAACTAAAATATCCAAAGTAAAAAAAAAACGTAAAAATGGCAACCGATCGAACTCCGACTCCTTAGACTTCCGGCATCTTGATGAGTTACGAAAAAAAGCTTTTTTTGTGTGATATTAACTATAAAACCTAAAAACCATATTTTCTCTTCAAGTTGTTCACTGCAGCATAGACTCAAAACATTTCCAATGGCAATTTTGGATGTTTCTTTTTTTCTCCTTCGGAAATTGTTTAGCGGAATTAATTATATTGTATTATGTTCTTCAGTTTATAATTTTATACAGCTACTAAAGGTAATTTTGGGCCTTTGGTGGGATTTATTTATTGTTATGGGCTATATCCTGTTTTGCTCTTTATGTACAAGAGTTTGCTTTCATTAATGCTAGCATTTTGTTCTGACAAAACGTTTTCGTATTTTCCTGGTTTTTTTTTTTTTTTTTTTTTGAACGCATAAAACAGACCGAAAACGCGTTGCTTTTTAAATGGAAGTTTCATTTTTCCCCCATCACTAAGCGAAACATCAAGCATACAAAGTGAAGGTATTCGTAAAAAATTATACAGCTATATTTTATAGATTACGTCAGAGTTTGTGAGTGAAGATTTCAAACAAAAACGATTTCTTTGTCCGCCTTGTGCAGTCGAATCAAGAATTTGAAAGATGCCCCCCCCCCCCCCTTTTCAGTCTTTAAGCAACGTTTTCTCTTTTTTGAAACTGAGGTAACATTTGTTTTTAGATTCCGTTTCTATTCTCCCCTTAATGTATCCTGTGCAACAGAATTGGCTGATTTTGCTAGTCCAAGAAGGAGAGCTAAAACCCTCAAAATCTAGATGACTTTGACTTGGCTTTTCGATTCATACAAGAGGATATTATTTATTTGCATTACATCAAGTTTCTCTTCAAATGCCCGATTAATGTAATAGAGCATTCAATGATAAAATGCAGTGGAGTACACCTTCGAAATCGGCTAGTTTCGGTTACAGCAATTCGCAGTGGAAAAAAAGGAGCATATTTTCAATGTAATATAAAGTTCCCATTATAAGGACAAGTTTGCTGTAGGAGACGACGTTGTAGGGAGATTTTACTATGTTTGGTTGTATTTTAGAGATAACTTATAATTCCGGGGTAACTTTCTGACAACGGAAAGATAATGTGCGTTCCCATGAAGACAAAGGAACTAAACATGTCAATGATCCGACACTCTTTTATCCGAAACTTTCAGTTAACCGAAAATATTTTTTACCTTTGCGAAATGACTGCTTATATTTTAAAGTTTTTTGAATAATTGAACTCAATTAACTATATTAGTTAGTAATAAACATTCCACTTTCTTTCTCTTTTAAAAAGCTTTTTCGTAAGAAGATATAGGGTCAGGTGGGGTAAAGTAGTCAATGAGGTAAAGTGATCATATGGCAAATCAAAAGCTTTAGCTATGAAATAAATAAAGGAATTGGTGTATTTTTTTTTTTATTTTAGCTTTTAATAACTATGAATTAAATTTTACATTCAAAATTGTTTTAATAGTAACTCTTTAGGCGAAGAAAACAGTCAATTTGTTTGTTTATGCAACACTTTGAAATTGAAACAAATCTCATAACTTATCTCTGACATTTTGTTTTAAAGAATTTGACAGCAAATGGACAGTGCAGGAAGCTTTACACAGATCTCAAAAATACTGTCTCACTAACCGGGAAGCTAGATTTAGTTTATGTAATATTTTACAGTAGTTTAGTGAGATGGGGTAAAGTGGTCCTAGTATTAAGGCTTAACATGCACCGATGTTCTAAAAATACTTTAGGTTAATTTATGAGGTAGACCAGGACTTAACTTGCATAGGAATTCGCGGGAGCTCAGTTTCCATATTTATTTTCAATTGTATACAAATTTTTAACTATGAGAATGTATTCAGGCTATTTACGCATTAAAATAAATTTTGAAGACTACCGGGCTCCGTACTTCTTTTGTTAGAATTTAAGCGCGAGGTAGATGTTAGTCAAACATTAATTTTACTAATACTGTATTATTTTTTTTAAAAATAACTTTTAAATTCCCTTTTTAGTAAACAGGATTCACCACAACTGAGCTGAGATTGAAATTACTATAAGACAACCCTTAAAATGGTGTGTTGAGTATTGAAAATTTTGTAGAAGCACTTTTAATGAACGAAATTTCATGTTATCAATAATTCATTTCTAAACAGACTTATTATAAATATTTTTAAGCTGTAAATGTTCGGAACCCCCCGAGCAGTACTTCGAACAAGAACAATGCATGAGAATAAAAAATAGCTAGGTTAAAATAGGTATTTTCCTCCCATTTTGATTTTTAATATAAATGTGTCACATTGTGATATTTTGCCTAGGAGAATATTCGCCTTCGTGAGAATATTCTTTAGAATATACTAGAAAATATTCTCCAAAAAATGATGAGAATTTGACATCTCTAGTGTAGATAGATAACTTTGAACTCTCAAATTTTGATGCTATAATCAACTTATGCTGGAAAGGGTAAGAAATCGTTCGTCGGCACAATGAGCCACATATTTCATGCTGCCAGGATCGATTGATAGTCGAAATTTTAATTTACTATCCGTTAGCGCGCAAGTTTGTCTACAAAGGAGGGAGTTTCATCCCTGCTCTATGATTGCTAAAATGGAGTTAGTCGGGTGTGAAAACGTGGCACCTAATAAAGGGGTCCCTTCTATGAATCACGCTAGATATGGGCATCCCCGCTCTCTGCGAGAGAAAAATCTACCCATTATGTATCCCCTCCTATTCATCGCCTCAATTCTTTGCTGACTGCGCGTAATAAAAAGGTAACGGAAGTTTAGAACGCAAACTCGAATTTTGACAGCAGAAAAGGTTTATCGCTCGGGGAGACTCAACTTCGAGAATTTAGAACCACAAATAGAGAAAATGCACTACGCATTTCATTTTCCCCCCTGTCGGGCATTACGTCTCGAAGTCATCTAGTGTCTCTTCTATAGAGAAAGTATACAAGTTGCCAGCTTGGGCGTAAAAAAGCAAGTTGGGGTGTTTCTTGGCTATCGCTGGCGACCTAACATTTTGTTAAGTAGCAAAGGGACTTTTTTGGGCAACTTGATATTTGGGCGCAATTGGAAAAAAAAAAAGAAATTGGGCTTGTCATTTGGGGTTAATTGACGCCCCCCCCCCCCCCGACTTTTAGAAATACATTGAATGTATTCATGTTTTTATGTATTTTGTTATTTTTCACCTATAATATGCCTTGAAAACATACCCTTTGTTCCCCCCCCCCTTCCCCCGGAATATTTTGAAATGACGAGCCTGAAAGAAATTCCTTTATTTCACGATTTTTTGACCCAAATAATCGTGTTTTCTTGCCGAACTGAGCTTAAAAGAAAAATATTGGACGATTTTGTGTTGTTTCTTACTTTTTCTCTACAGATTTTAAACGATACTTGCTGGCCTGAAAGTCTGTCAAACTTGTATATTTTGGAAACGCGAGAAAAACTGTGCAAAGACCTGGGCACTTTTTTCGCTATCACGTGACCAAACTCCTCATTATCTTTTGACGCGATGCTTTACCAATTATTCGTCATGTTGAATTGAGTTTGCCAAAATGTTTCCCGCCAAAAGTGCGATAGGCGCACATTGGGACCTTTTTTTCATTAATCACAAATAATTATGTGAGAATGCACACATATATTAGTATGGACTGAAATCTTAAAATGACGTGTCAAAAAATTAGTAAAATGCATGTAAAAATAATTTATTTATAATCACAATGCGTCCTAATATTGCCTGGAGCAGTGGAAAAACAAGATTTTGCTCGAAACTGGAGGAGTGAAGAAATGTGTGGGGCTCCAATGCTCCGTTTTTTAAAATTAAACTCTTAAACTCTATTACAAAAAGGTGGTTTATTTTGGAAGCAGGTGTCTCCTTTTTTTTTTTTTTTTTTTTTCTTTTTTTTGCAACACAGTGCATAGAAAACATTACATATTTATTGATAAATGAACAATCAAAAAGGGATGGAAAGAAACCCGATTTTCAGCCTCGGCGTAAACGCATTCAGAGATGAAACTTGAAATCAAGTGTTTTTTTTCATTTTAAAAAATTCCAAGGAACTTTCCATACAATGAACTTCCAGCGTATTAAAACGGATCACCAATCTGATTCATACTTTGCAATCAATGAACTAAAAATGCACCAATAAAAATAATTCTCTGGTTTTAATATTTTAAATTTTTCAGCAGACATATTAAATATCTGGCATGTAGACCGAAAACTACTACCATAAAGCAGACTCACCCTTTTCCAACGCAATATGCTAAAATGTAAATGAAACCTTTTTTTAAATATTGCATTTACCGATCCCATATAAAAGGCAGGAGAACAGAGGGAGGGTCAAGACATGAAACTTGATTTCCATATTTTCCTTCCCCCTCCCCGCCAGAGGAGGCTCTCCCCACCATTCATAAAACGCTACGAATCCGTGATCGAGTAACATTAATTAAGGTTTAATCACAAAACCAATAAAAGCAAGGAAGGTGGAAGCATTGAAAAAAAAATGCAAACAGGCATCGATTTTGCAGCCAGAAAAGTACTTAAAGTGCTGTGCGAAAGAATTTGCCTGTTAAATTGCGCGTTAGACTTTTACTGGAATAAATGATGGCTGGCATAAAATGAAAATAGCAATCGATAATTAGAATCTATGAAAGGAAGTTTGGCTTCTTGTTGGAAGTAAGCTTCGATTTGCCTTTAAACAGATAGTAAGTATGTATCCGAGAAAATAAAAGAAATTCCGAAACTTCTCTCCGAATTGAGCTCGGGCACAGATTTTTATGCATTCAGAAATCTCGAACCTTTTTGCATGCAAACGGGATGTTTTAAATATCGGGTTATTGTAAATGAAGCCGACGACACACCGTAACGTTACTTTTTCGAGTAGAAAAGGTTCATTTTAAAAAAACTTTTTTTCTTATAATGATTTTCGGATTTATTTCTTGTTTCAAGCATGGAAAAAATCAGGGATCTGTAGCGGAGCGTGGTACACAAGTTGGGAGCAGTGAAGAAACGACATTTTGCTCCAAAGTAGAGCGGAGTAGTAGCAAAACAAAATGTTGAGTACAATCTTCTTCTCTTTTTTTTTTTTTTTTTTTGAATGCAGTCGAAACGTTAAAAATAAATGAATGAGTCTTTTCTACTTTTTTTCTAGGTATATAATATTTTTCGTAAACGTTACATATTTATTGATAAATAAATAGTTTGAAAATAATTTTTAAGTTTTTATCACATATATATAACTGATAAATTAATAAAAGCGATCAATAATATGATTCCTATTCAAACTATTCGGAACACGAGGTGCAGTTGCGATTACGAAAATTATAAGGGCTCGCTGACATCGTAAGTTTGGGAAACACTGGTTTAAAGTATTCATTTTTTACTCTTAATTGAAGATTACTTAGCGAGCTTACAAAAACTAGACAAACGTACTTGCAGCAACTGGAGAAAAGTAAATCTGTTTTTATTTTCCATCAGCGCTAATGCTGCTACCTACAAGGAAAAAATTTTTAAATAGCATTTGCAGCGTGTAACATATTGGCAGCAACAGGCATTAGAGTTTCAATTTTACTCTCAGAGTGTTTCAGAAGACTAATTAAGTATATTTGCCAACATGCGGCATTTAAGGGTCAAAATGTTTGAATCGAAAAATATCTTAGGTAGAAAAATAAGGTCGAATTTCAATGCTTTGAAAGCGGAATCGGAGCAAGAAATGTGTTGTGCTCTACAACTCCAATGTTTTTAAATTACATTACATAAAATATGAGGGTTTTTTTTTCAATACTGTATATATAGCGTTATATATTTATTGATAAAAAAGTCTCTAAATGTTTTAATTTTTTATCAGATACATAACAGATATTACTAAATTAAATAAATAAAAACGTTGACCAATAATGTCAAATTTAAATTTTAATTAATGTAATTAACTATATCGTTTTGAACCAAAAGCACCTACTAAAAAGTTTTGTATAATTTATCAATTTAACGATTTTCTCAAATGAGCGATAGGTTTCAAAAATCCCTGACTGGAATAGATGAATGTTATATCTTCTGGATTTAACGACAGCATTTAACAGTTAGACAACCGTTAGATCGCGGTTGCACGTACTTCAATAACAGAAAAAATTCATAATATCTATACATTGGCGCTGTAGCGAGCTTCGTTATAAAGAGAAAGTACTGTATGTTTCACAACTCTGGAATGCTTTATATTGGCAATAACAAACGAACAAATGGCTAATGAACATTTCTAAAGAGAGTAAAGCCAAGATTAACAACTTCTCGACAAACCAAGTTCTTGATCGCGTTTCTAGCAACTCATTTATTATCTGGGAATAGGAAATGAAAATGTAAGTAGTGAACTATCAAATACGTCTTTACTCAAATGTGACCTCCTCGCACCGAAAAGGCTAACGTTTGAACAATGGTATTCACAAATGCCCTTTTCACGTCCACTCATTATTGGTTCCTGAAGCATTGATCATTTGGAGCCAGCGCTGACTCAGATCAAATGATCGAATACACAGTTAATAATGGATGCTTATTTCGCTCCCCCCCCCCCCTAGACATTAATAATCGGTACAATCCCTTTAAATGGAACTTAAAATAATACATATTGCTTCATTGAGATTCAGTTTAGTTAAACTGGCTTTCGTTTCAGTCCATTAGTGCTCGCATTCGAAGACAGTCATTACGATGTCGGATTTTTTTCTAAGAAGACTGTTTTCTTTGCAAAAGTATAACCTCATTGTTAAATTTTAGAAATTTCGAAAAGCCGAAACTTTTGTCAGATGTCTTTTCATTCATAATCTCACATCTTTTTGCATTGAAAAAAACGAATTCATGCAATCCCAAAACAAGTGCAGGCAGTTTTTTAAGGATATTTTATTGCTTTTAATGTTCCTTCTTTTCCTTTTTTTTTGCTTTGTGTTTAGGTAAACAAATTGATGCATACGTAATTTTTTCTACTTTTTTTTATTTCTAATGGGCTGCTGTTGGTTAATGCCAATTGTAGACTTAGCACGTTCTCGAGAGATTGGTACCATCTCTTTCAGCGGCATCACAATTCTCATGCGGCGGTACCATCGCCGCATGAGAATTGTGACGTCCGGTTTCTCCACCTGAAATGCCGAGCAACCGGCTTCTGCTGATGCGAAGTTGCACTAGGAATTTAATTTAGCGGAGAGCATCCAAGACAAATGGGGGATCCAGGGATCTCTTGCATGACGCATCATCATACGACATGGGCGCAGACGATTTTCTGCATCTTTAAAATCCACCGACACTGCCAGGCTAGCTCCTCTGATCTGGAGCGTACGAGCTCGGCACCTCTCCACGATGCCACCATGCCGGCTTTCTACTTTACATAATGAAAATGTCCTTTCAAAAAAAAAGTTGTCTTTTAAAAAAAAAATAATATAAAATTAGAAGTAGTAATAATGAAGAGCAAGAGCTACTATCTCAATATATTGCATGCCTGCCAACTCTTACGATTTTTTTCGTAATTTTTACAAAAACTGCCAGTTTTTACGGTTTTACTCTCATAGTTTTCTTTTTTTCGTTTTTTTTTTTTTCGTTTTTCCAGTAAATTGCGAATCCAGTAAATTTCGATTTTCCAGTATTTTGGCAATTTTTAGTGAAATTCTAATGATTTCTCAAAATAATATTGCAATTTCCAACAAGTCTCAGTATGTTTTACCAACCATACCATATTTGAAAGCTGTTGAGTACGATCAGCAAAAACTGTAGAAAGCATTGTAAGCGTCGATCTGGAATAGATACTTTTTTGAGTTGCGTCGCTCCGTGCTCCAAATAATTTTAATAACTTATATTATTTATCTATTCTTTTGTTATTTTTTTATATGATTAAAAGAAATTGAAAAGTATCGGAGCAGTGGAGCACAACAATTTTTTTGCTCCGGCTCAGCTCCAGTTTCGAGCAAAACCGCGTTGTTCCGCTCCAGATCTCTAATTTTAAGTGGAACTCATGAAGTAAATATTTGTTATGATAGACAATTTTGCAATCCCTTTTTGGAAACGGAAGGAAAAGCACTTGTAAATTCATCAATACAATTTTTTAATTAGTGTCAAAAATTTTGTGACATTTTAAAAAAGTATTTCCATAACTACTTCATGTTAACTTTAATGATATGGCTGTACATTGGATTATTTATACCAATTACAGTAACTGGATTATCTTAAATAATAAAGATGTTAATAATGACCAGATTATTTAAATAAAACTTTTTTTGGGGTGATTTTGTTTAAATCCGGAAATTATGTTCACCCTTCTCTGTACTTTGAATTTTTAAATCAAAAAGTTGGCAGGTATGATATTGAAGAAAGATATAAATAAAAACGGGTTGTAGTAAGACACATAAATAGTTTTTCCCCTTTTGTTAAGAAATACACTTTGTTACTTTTTTCAGATTTATCCAAAAATTGTTTAATTAAGAGAATTAAGCGCATTTTAAAACACATACCCCATAAAGAACTTCATAATTCTAAACACATATGGTGTAAAATAAACTTCCTTTACAATGTAGAGTAAGGCACACTTTAGCATCTATGTGATAACTTAAGTCAGAATAGAGGAGGAGACCAACTGGGGACAATTACCTCCCCCCATCTCACATGAATCAAGTATTATTAAACATTATATAAACGAGGAATCAAAACTTTTTCCCTTTAGAAAACAAAATTTCGGAGGAATAGGTTAAATTACATAAAAATTACTCTTTGCTCAGCAAAATTCTGCGCCCGCGCCAAAGTCAAATTGATTGCAACTAGTAAAAAACGTTATCTCACTAGTAAAGAGCAATGTAAAAGCTATTTAATACGCATTCAAATAAATTTTACGCAGAGATCTGGAGCAGTCAGTTTTTTGAGTTGCTCCTCTTCAACACCGCTCCCACTTCTAAGTATTTGCTCCCAGCCACTTTCTGTGCCACCCAATCAGCTGGAATTATAATATTTTCTTTTATTGAATTCATTAATACGTAATGTGATAAAAAATTTTAAAAATTATATATAGATAATTTATTTATCATTAAATATACATTAACCCCTCGTTATATCGCTCATTCGGATATTCGCATTTCTAAGTAAAGCTCTTTTTCCCCCATTGAATAAAGCCATCGAACAGGCATGTTTTTCTTTTGTCTGGATTTGCTACAGCTAAAAGCTGCAACAATTCTCCTCCCATTCCCCAACTTACATGCCTGCAGAACGATTCTGCACAAACCAGTTGACGTTTTACTTAACATTTTCTTTTGTATTGATCCTAACGCCTATAGAATAAAAGAGACAGGTCTATTGCCCAAGGATTTATCATTAAGTTATTTTCAGTAAGAAAGTTGTCATTATGTAAGATTAAATTACAATTTTTACGTTGACACTCAATTTACTTGTACTTTTTGAGTTATTTCCAACGGCCTCGGTTATATCGCGTTTTTTTTTTTTGCTGTCCCCCGACAAGCGCGATATAACGAGAGGCTACTGTATAATGTTTTATATGCATTGTGTTGCGAAAACAATGAGTCGCCCTAAAGAAAATAAGGAAAAAGAAAATCTTTCGTTTATTATTAACTTTATAAATTTATTTTCAATGTTAAGAAAGGAATAAGAAAGAAAAAGGATCCTTTGCTATTTTTACGTTTTTGGACGCAATTCAAAACCAAAATAAAAATAAAGCAGTGGCGGACTGCAAATTTCTTCAGCTCCGCTGTAGCTCCGAGCAAAATCTCGTTGCTACACTACACTGCAGCAGATCCCTGTTTATCCGGCACTACAAATGCTTAATATCACAATAATATTTACTTATTGTGTGACTCAAGCATGGAGCTAGCCGGAAGTAATACTTTATTTACATGAAGGTAGAACACCATTACGATAAACAACATCTTAACTTCCTGCTAATGAAATATGCGTTTCTAGAAAATACATTTTACACCTTTTCTTCTGCCTTCAATGGATGTATCAGGCTGGAAATTACTTCAATACTTTTAAGGTGTAAAAGAAGATTTTTCCCCCCTTTAACAACCGATTTATCCCGAGGCAGTCTCAGCTAACAAACTAAGTCATTTTTAAATCCAAGTGAAAAGTTATTATTCTGCACTATAATGTACAAAAAGGAGAAGTAATTATTGTGTCGTAAGAACAATTAAATAAAAACTATTCATGTTTTATTTCCATTCAAAAATAACTTTCAAAAAACATTATTAAAGTACAACTTAAATCGATAATGAAACGAAGGACGCAAAGGCTAAATAAATCTAATTATGTAAAAAAAGCCGCCCCATTTTTCGAGAAAAATGCACCCAGCATAAAAGTTGAATTGCTTGTAGAGACGCCTTCATTAAGAGATCAAAACCTTAATCTAAATCAGCGCTAGGTTAATTAAAGAATATTGATCAAGGGACCAGGGCAGCCCGAAGGCAGAATCGGTTTTTCAGCCATTTATCTAGCCACTACAGAAAAGCAACTTTCACTTAGCCCGAACAGTTTTTGTGGGTAATGGTGTAATGAAAAGATTTTAACTGTACGAGGTAAACAAAAATCCAGTGCTTCTAATGTCATCACATCCACTAGCTTTTTCTCGTCTTTGTGAAAAAGTTAGAAGTTTTTTTCAATTTCGTGAACATTTACCATGTGCACATACGTTTTTAATATGAAAGAGGATCCAGACGCTGTTCTGGCCGTGGACAAGTTTGAAATATATATCCGGCAGATAAATTTTTATTGTATTATACATATGTACATAAACTGTTTAAAAAAAACTGAATTTTCAGATTGTTTTTTGACCGATTTTAACGGAAGATTTTCGTAGTGCTTCAAAACGTGGTTATTTTCCAAAAACGGAATTATCACATACCTCACGATCCTGAAAATACGAGAACGGAACCTTTCCGTTTTAACTGTTGCTGCATTTTTACAACCTGATTTGGAATTGGCGATAATCAACACCAAAATTCGAACTTCAGATTGTTGTTTCAATAAGAAATTTGTATTTATTTCTCTTAAAAAATTTCTGATTTCATATGAGGCTTTGTGCTGTAAATCAGCATTATATAAAAGCGCGTCCTACATAACAAACTTCTTCCAAAAAAGAAATGGAATTTTTGTCAAGTCTCGGGAAAATATTATCAGAAACGGAATGTTTCCCGCAATTCTGCTGCCGATACTTTTTCCGTTATTTTCAGGAGATTTTTTTAGAATGTATATGTAAACTATGTATATATACAGGGGCGTACCGACGCTCGGCGCTTTAAGTCTTTAACTCAGATGCCCGTGATTTGTTTATTACACTATGATGTCCCTTATTCATTACTGTTAGTTTGATAACAATAGCAACAATCTGTTAGGGCAGAAGCAAAATGTATTTGTTGCCATTGGTGTGAATGCATCCTAAAAGGCGTCTAAATTTTTAATCCTTTTTCGAATCAATGGCTTGAATTTTTTCTCTTAACCAATCAGGATGAACGTGGTGACATCAAGCAAGGCTGCCTACGATTCTATAGCGGCTGTCCAGACGCAGCTCGAGAACAAAGGAATGAGCGTACAAGCGTACAACGCAAAAGTTATCTTTTTCATCACTGGTGGCGCTGCGAGCATGATCTAGTTTTGTATGCAAATACATTACGAAAACATTGTTTTTGTCGGGTTAACAACATCCATCATAAAGATTACTTTCTGTTAAATTTTTAGTTTATGCACTATGAATCGAAATATGTCTTCGATGTTCAATTGTGTTTTTAACTAATATAGTTTAAAGAAATTTTTAATCGTAAATGAAATAAGAGCGAAGGAAAGCAATAGAGTGTTTTCTTAAAGAATTAAATTAGTGAAGGCAGACATTTTATAATTTTAGGAAGTTATTAATTTTATTCTGGGTTTATATGCATATATTTTGTGTATTTTTATTCTCTGTCTTCTATTTAATTATTCTATAAATAGAAATTATGAGTTTGATTCCTTGTGGAGTACCAGTGAGGGATGACATTTACATTTTCCGCAAATATCTTAAACTTTACTTGTCCAGATGCAGTGATTTATTTGTACTTTTGGGGGGAGGATTATTAATAAGCAAACCAAATTATAGCGCAAAGTACAGAAAACATTACATATACGTATTTTGGTATTGGAGGAAACCTTTTTTTAATGTATAGAATTGTATGTAATTTGAGTCATTTACACTCTCTCGGATTACTTGCATTTTGTATGTCAAATTTTTACGAATTGGTAAAGGGGTTCTTTTTAATTCCGAAATATATGTAGGCAATGTGTTTTGCAACTTGTGAATTAAAAACGTTGGTTCGCTCATTCATTATTTCCATGTAAAAGTACGGATGCTCATCCCCCCCCCCCCCTCTACCCCACGTTCAATCACGCAATTTTCCAGAGATCGGATATCCGGTATATCTTGCCTGAGGAATTTTTACAGCATATCTGGCTCTAACATTTGAAATCTGAAAATTCTATACAAAATTTTAAACGCCCCACAGCTTGCAAATACGTAGTAAGTTTCCAATGTATGCATATTTTCGAAACATGCTAATTTAATATAAAAATTAATAATCAAATTTGACATGGCAGGTAAGCGGATATTTCGTGCAATGGGCCGAATCAGACTCCAGATATTTAAAAAACACTGAGATACTGGATATCCGATGCCTTTTAGGACATACCGATCCCTTTCGTGTTTCCCTCCTTCCTGTTGGTGCGCCCTTGAACTTTTTTTTTCATCCGAAAAATTCGCACACAAAAAATAATTTATGTATGTATATATGTACTATATATATGTGTGTGTGTGTGCGTCTGTGTGTGTAAACTTTCTAAGAAAAAAACAATTCCCCCTCAAAAAATAAATGTATTCCAGCAAATTATGCACAATTATTAGATTAAGATTAAAGTGAATCTGAAAGCACAATATGATAAGTTTATGGCGAAGAAAATTTTCTCTGTTCATTATATATGAAAGTTTACACATATAAGGAAAGTTGTACGTAAACGAACAGCTTCAAAGTCGCATATGTTACGACGAAAAAGCGATCTTTTTTTATTATTTCCTCTGTATTAAAAACGTTTAAATCGCTATCACATAACCCTGCAACTTATTTTGACAGTTACTTTTGTTGCCAACGCTTAAATATTCATTTATTTTGAAATTCAGGCCTTTATTACGCGATGATATTGCTATGGTTAGCCTTTAAATCCTCGCTTTTAAGTCCATGCTACCAGCGCCAAATAACTGAAGTAGCAGAAAATGCAAGTTCTACGTGTGCGGACTTTCTCGCCCGTTTAGACAGCCGCTATAGAATCGTAGGCAGCCATGATTCAGAGAATGACTCTCGCAGTTGTCACAACTAAAACTCTTGGCTTGCCTTGGAATTTTCACCAAAAAAGTAAGTAAGCTGCTTTAACTTTCACGTCAAAGAACCAATAGAAATATGTTCCGGGTTCACTCTTGAATCAATGTAGTAACCCCAACGAGAAGAAGGAGGCCAAATAGTTGTGTGTGTAAAACAATGACTTAAAATTTCTTCCATATCAGAAGTCCATTGTAGAAATTAGCCGTTACCATGTTTCGAAAAAAAAAAACGAAAGTTCATTAAATTAAAATGTAAAGAAAATTACTTTAAATTCTTTCTCGCTTATTAAACTCGGACACTGAATGGAGAAGTTTCGATCTGTTAAATATTTTTATTTTGGTTAATACAGTTTTGCAAACATGGTTAAGACAGTTACAAAACTCTAAAATTCACCAAAGCCAGATTCAGAAAACCAATTTCTCAATTTTAATTTTTTTAAATCCCATTTGCTAAAAAACAGGATGGAGCCTAATGCGACAACCTCTGACGTCACCCATCATGTTCCACTATGCACTTGATCTTGCTCTTAACTCTAATTTACTGTCATCAATTATTTCTTTCATTGTTACTTTTAAATTATTACTTTATCACGGAGACTGGCATTCTAAGGAGTGAATCAGAGAACATGCCAATAATCAATAACGATGTTATTTGATTTTATCAGAATTCAATGCACCAGAAACAAAAGGAGTAAAACACCACATTTCGTGTTTTGCCCTTTTTATCCATTGCGAACATTTTATGGTAACTCTAATGCAGTTCATTCTAGTTATACCACTTCTGTTTGGCACGCTGCTCACCGTCGCCAAGACATTGTGTCATCACTGCATTGTGATGCAGTTACATGATGGGGCGACGTAAGTGCGCAGAAAGTTGTTTCGCCCATCTCTTACTGCAGTTAAACTTTTAAAAATAAATACATATTGCAGAACACTTTGACAAATGGTGTTTATATATGTTATTTTATTGAAATGAAAATAAAACCATGCAATCGAAAAGCTCCCCTTGAAGAATAGAAATCGAATTTTATCCGCAATAAACGTGGACTGGAATGAGTCAAGGCTACTTGCTTATCTGCTGTGATTTATAAGTTCGGGATAGGGAGCCCATTACCCGGGCGTGGACCGGAACAGCTCAATTAAAGGAAGGAAGCAAGTACTCCTGAAAGACCACCCTTAACTGCGCATTCACGTCCAGTGACGAGATTTCTTGAGCACTATACTCCCTGATACCACACAACCAGTGGCAGCTCGTGGGTATTCAGATGGAGGTTCACAAAGAAATTTCGAAGATTAAGTATGCAGATACGACATCATTTATCCATATATAAGTATGCAAAAACAAAACAGTTACGAAGCATTTTGTCCTCTATTTGTCAATAAGCGGTTGTCTTATTTTTTTTATTTAGTAGATATTGATTGATTAGTTTTAGTGTTATCAATTAAAAAAGGCATTTGAAGGAAGTTAATTTTTTTTCCCTCCCACTTTCGAGGTAGATTCGAAAGTTTTCAAAAGTCTTAATTCGTTACACTACTCCTTACTTCTATAATTTACAGTATTTGTACAGTACTCAATACCTTTTTTACTATTTATAATTCTAGAGCACTCAGTCTGTTCTTACTCATCGTGCATCTTAGAAAGTGTCTTAATTCGTGCAACAAAAACTTTATTTCAATAGAATACAAAACTCGGATACTTATACCATATTTACGAATTATAGATATTCAACTTTAAAAAAAAATCACTTTTTCTTTTTCCTTTATTAAATTTTTTGGTCTGATTTTACTTTATTCGAAAACTTGCTGCCTACAAATTTGCGGCTGCAGGCCTATCTCAGTGATAAGCAAATGCAAGAAACTAAAAAGCCAATTTCACAATTAAAGGCGTCGAGTCATTTAATTAGTTAATAAACTTATTTCTACATTTTTTAATAGGTTCACGTGCTCATGTGCATATATAGAAGAGCCGCCACTGACATCAACCAAAAGAACTTCAACTGCAACAAAAACATCTTTATACGTTGACCAAAATTCGTGACCGTTTCTAAGCAAATTAAAGATTGCACTAGACATCGATTTTAACGGAGGAGACTTTTGTTCCTGAAGTGAAAGTCATTGATTGGTAAATATTAGAAACTGCTATCACATGCAAACAGCGTTAAGAAAAAGAAACAAAAACACTGATTTCAGCATTTTGTTTTCCCTCCCATGTAGTGAATAGTGTTGCATAAATATATGAATGATTAAGTTCTATACAACAATAAAATTAAACTTAAAATGTCAAATGTTTACGCACGGACCTTAACATTTTGTAGAATAGCGTAAACTGTGAGCACCCGTTGGCGCACCGTAGCTGTTTTTGTAGTTTTCTTTATAAATAACTTTAAAGATTTTAAATAATGAAAAGCGTGTTTCTTTTTTGCTTTTTTGTTTTGTTATTATCGCGAATATAAACAATCAATTTATGAGTGACAGAGGGTTAACAGACTGAATAAATAAAATGTGACATTCGGAATGTTTCTGAAATACTTTAAGGTGTCCCCCCCCCCAAAAAAAAAGGGGTAATTCACTTCCAACTGCCCTACCTACCCCAGATCACACCTCTATCTCTCATCTGCTTCGATTTTCTCTGCATGACATAAGACAAATTGGTTTGAAGCAAAATGAACAATGGAAATAAGATAATAAACAATCTTCTAAGCACAAAACTGCAAATACGTGTTTCGGAATTCCAAGGGATTCCTTTTTCAATGCAAAAATATGTGAGCTTATAGATGAGAAGAAATGTGACAAAAGTTAATGATCGTTATTTTGAAGTGAATGACACTGAGATGAAATCATTTCTGTCCCATTTACGCTTCTTGCTCTGGCGCAATGCGTGATTACGCAGTGATAGCTCCGAAATAAAGACCGCTTTCATCAATGCTTCTGTCAAATGGCAAAAGCGAGACATCACTCTAGATTTACTCTCCCGAAAGTATCAACAGATTTTTCTCTTTTCTCACCTCATTACCTTTAACTCTCGCAGCCTCTCCAAATCTGCTTACAGTTCTTCTGAACGAAATGATGACAACGATAGCTTTGCTTAACGAATCAATTTGTCAAGCTTCAAGCGAAGGAGGGGGTTTATTGCAAAAACGTTACCTTTCTCTCGCAGCGAAACATTTAGATTAAATTAAAAGAATGGCTAGAAAAAGAAATTAGGATACGGGTTTCAATTGATTAAAGATATTTCATGCCCCTGCCGCTCTACAAACAGTTTTATGGAGTTCATTATGAAGATATAGACTTTGGGGAGTCAAATTACAGCGCTGGCACATGACTGTAAAAATGCCGATTTGGTTTAAGCTCTTTTATGGAATATTTATGTTTCGTGCATTAACGTCCTCTGCTCTCTAAGTAGCCACTTCAAACCTACATGCTTCTTAACCATTTGACTAATGTAGGCGCATGTATGCGTCCAGCGGAAAGAACTGGTGTGGCTTAATGGTGCATATCTGCGTCCAGCATAAGACATCGTTGTGGTCTATGGACGCATAGACGCGTCCACAGCTGGCAAAGGGATAAAAGAAAGTTTTTGTTGCTAAAGAAGCAGTATAATGTATTATTGTTAATCGTTCAAAATCCGGTAACTGTAAATAAATAAAAAAGGAGATTCACTGAAGTTCATAAAATACAGAGTCTCACTATCGCACTTAAGAGCATCAGTTGGTAAAACTGTCTTGATTGAAACAGAAAATCCCTAAACGTGATGATAATGATGTATTTTTTAGTTTACAGTTTAATATTTGATGTTTCCAAAAAAAAATAGCATCAGAATAATAAGCACATTTAATCTTGCTTTCCTTACATGCCGTATGCCCTAAAATTTGGTCATATACTCCTAACTGAGACATACGTTATGTAAAATTGCGTCTCAGTTAAGTGTGTTGATCTTCCATAGTTACCTGAATTTCAATTTTGAAGTACCTATTACTAGTAAGTAGCCTTTCAACAGAAGGGAGAAAATGAATTTCAGTTAACATAATGTTTTGGATAAAAGAGTTTCGAATAATTAATGTATTAAAAAGATGCCTCTATTTTATTACAGATTATTTTATAAGCATTAGCGATATAGAAACAGGAATGGATGAGTATGCCTAGTAGTATACTTCATGGTTTCCTGATATTTAATTACCGAGCATGTTAATAGTCATTTCAAAAAGGAAAAAATGAATTTCGTTCAACAGAATATATCGATTAAAAGAGTATTAGGTAATCAAGGTATTAAAAAAAAGGAAGGGGGGATTGCATCAATCTTGATTAAAAACATTTTATAAACTATAAAGCTATATCATAACAAAAACAGAAGTGAATGAGTATGCCAGAAGTTTGTGTTAATAGTTCATATAGTACTACACTGCAGTGCTAAGCACAAACATCGTATCCGCAGCTGTGCTCAAAAATGAAATATTGACGATTAAAGCTTTGCTCCGTATGTTTGATTCAGATAACACTTTTTCAGAATTTTTTAAAAAATGTTTCTCATTCACATATGACCATAAAACATTGCATTTTGGTGAAGTAAGTGACAAGGAACCACTTGGTGGCAATAACTCAATTTTGACAATAAGTGCAGATACGACTTTTGTGCTTAGCACGGCAGTATGCATAGTTACCTGAATTTCAAATTTGAAGTGCGTTTTATGCGTAAGTAGTCGTTTCATAAGGGGGGGGGGGAGAATTTCGGTTAACAAAATGTTTCGGATAAAAGAGTTTCGGATAACCACGGTACTGTAAAAAATACATCACCAAATACAGCATCAAAAACAAATACCACACGCTAAATCGGACATAGACGCATGGAATCTTGTGGCAAAGTGTTTCACTCTTTGGAACAATATAGATTGAAAACGAAAAAAATCGACAAGCGTCAAAGTGCCGGTAAAAAGGAGGTTCCGAGTTTGGGGTGATCAGTATTCGGTGTTGAGTGGAGGGAGAGAACTGCAAAATGCTAATACCATCCTTCATTGAATTTCAGTTGGCAGGAAAAAGCCTCATAAACCCCATCGAATCGCTGTCTCTACAATCTCACCATCGGTCATCAGAGATATCGGCGCTGCCTTTCTTTCTCAGCTCGTGAAGACATAGCCAAAGGCAGGGAAATTCGCTGAATCATTCATGAGTTATTGGCTCTCGGCTCAAAAAAAAAGTGCACTTTCAAAAACCTCAACTAGCGGGATCCTTTTATTAACGTTTATTAATTCCTTGCCACCCAAGAACCGGGCCCCGAGACATTTTTTAAACATCTTTGAAAAAGTATTTCGATACTTATATCCTTTTTTTTAACTCATTCCTCTAAGCATAAACAAACTACCAATTATTATTCTTTTTATTAATAGAAAATCTGCTACTTGTTTCACTGAACGGAATGCTCATGTGCCTGTTCAAATACACTAAAAATTGTGGAGGTGGTGGTACATAGCCAATGGGTCAAAGCCGAAAGGTCCTTATCATGTGACCTAGTTTCTTGGTCATTTGTGAAACAAAACCCATTACGATATAGATGGAGACATCTAAAAAGTATATTGTATCATGCGAGTATGCGTATATTTTTATGCGTATATGGGAAAATATAATCGCAGTATGTTTGGAGCTTTATAGGAAATCGCGTTTTGTGGTAGTAATGCGAACGACGTTCAAATAGTGAGGGATGATGTATTTGTCTTTCACAGCCGTAGTGGATTTGATGAAAAGTACTCACACCTCAAGTTGGATCACTTATGATGAAAAAACGAAAGCCAAGTGCGGCTTTAAAGTTCCTCACATGGAAAATAAAAATAGTTAAGAAAAAAAAAGTAATTTCAAGATAATTTCTATTAGCTTGATTTATATTACAAATGTGACACAAGAATTAGGCGGTACAGTAAAGTTCATTCGCACAAAGCTTTACATCGTGTTCTTCTCCTCTCGAAATTTTATTTGAATCAATCTAATAAATATATCCTTCAGATTTGATATATATATATACATATATATATATATATATATAGTTTTTCGTTTTGAAATTTATTTGAGGTGCTTTTTTTTGGTGTAACGTTTTCTTTGTATTTAAGATCTTACTGAGCAAAGAGTTTTCATCGCCGTCGTTGTACTTCATTACGTAGTACCTAGTAGCGCCATCTATTAATGAGACGCTGCACGAAACCGTGCCATCGTGCAAGCGGACTCTGCAAAACGTCGTTTCATAACAGAGAATTGTACTTGAGGAATAGCCTTTGAGTGAGGAAGAACTGCGTGTTGGGAGGAATAATTCGAGTAGAAAAATTTCATCTTTTTATTATGTTTCCTCGGTATTGGTTAATATTGTTACTGAGAGATTGATTGTGAAAGAAAGTGTGTGTGTTACTGAAAGATCCACAAGGTTCAGTTCTAGGGCCAATTTTATTTATTATTTTTATTAATGATATTACTCAGAATATTTCTGGGAACATCAATATTTTTGTTGATGATGTCAAAATCATGGGAATTGTGGACACGGAGGAACAAGTCAATCAGTTTCAAGAGGATTTGAATCAAATTTCTAGGTGGGCAATTAAGTGGGGTATGTCCTTTAATATTGGGAAATGTCAAGTGCTTCATTTTGGTCATGGGAATAAACATGCAACCTATTATTTACAAGGTTCTGTCATTAGGGAAGCAGAAGCAGTTGTTGATCTAGGAGTATTGATTAGTCATGACTTCAAGTCCAGTCAGCAGTGTAGCATAGTAAGTAACAAAGCTAACAGGATGCTTGGGTTTATCAAGAAGGCTATTTCGAACAGGTCTAGGGAAGTTGTATTGCCATTATACAGAAGTTTGGTAAGACCTCATTTGGAGTATGCTGTTCAGTTTTGGTCTCCGTACCTAAAAAAGGATATTACCTTATTGGAAAGGATTCAAAGGAGGGCTACAAGATTGGTAAGTGGTCTTTCAGACTCAGATTATGAGGTTAGGCTTAAAAGGCTCAATATGTATAGTCTTGAGCAAAGGAGAGTCAGAGGGGACATGATTCAGTTGTTTAAATTCATTAAAACGGGAAATGTTGATGGACTACAGCTATGTGCTGAAAGTAGAACCAGAGGTCATTGTTTTAAACTTTTCAAATCTCAGGCTAATCTTGAAATTAGGAAAAACTACTACTTCAATAGGGTTGTAGGCAGTTGGAATAGTTTACCGGAAGCGACTGTTAATTGCAGTGGGGTAAAAACTTTTAAGAAAGCTCTTGATGTTCATTGGGGACTGCTAAATTAACTAGGACCAGCCTAGCTGGGCCCTGAGCCTGTTGCTGGTCGTCACTTTTGTATTTGTATTTGTATTTGTATAGAAGATAACTTCTAAAATTTCACGGGTTCAAGATTCAACTTCACAATCAGACTCCAAGATTTTTTTTAAAATGTTGCTTAAAAAGAGTTTCTTTGCCCTTTTTTGGCCCGCGAACCAGTAAAATTTGTAGAAAAAGATTCCTAAACAAGAGTTTTTTTCTTACTTTACTAGTAGCACCTACTACAAAAGTTATTGTAACATCTTTAGCATCATTTACTTTACACACAATGATATTCAAACGTAAAACTAAGCAATTATTGTATTGGTTATACACAAGTAGAGATGTAAGTCGAGAATCTTCTTGGAGAGCGAAAATATTCTAAGAATATTGACCTAACGTTGAAATTTGGAGAATATTTGGAAATATTCAATTTTCTTATAAGTGAACGTAAAATGTTATAAATATCATTAATATTATGAAACAATTTTCACGAATTATTCTCAAAACATAAAAATAGCATTTTTTGGGAGAGTTTCTTTATCCCTTATACTGAATAATTTCATTCTAGAGAATTTTCTCTGAACAATGTAAAAGATTTTGACCCGTTGAGTAAGTGCTATGTAATAAAGTATTTGAGTAAATACGTATCAAGTAAAGGTATGTTTAAAAAAAACTTCTTATAAATAAAAAGATAAAATAATTTTAAAAGTTGAAAGTCGTTGTTAGTAAAATAAATCTTCTTTTAAAAAAAATTTTTAGTTTTCAAATTAATGTGAGGAAGGAGAAGTTTTAATTTAAATATAAGTAGTTTTCAGGAATGTTCATTCTTCTTAAATTTTATCTGCATTTCAATTGTACGTAAAACTCCGCGAAACTTTTTCTAAAACAATTTATATTATTTTTTTAGAACAGTTTTGGACATTAAAGCGTGTTTAAGAATCAATCTCAATGTTCTTGAACAAAGAATGGTAAATGTTGTTTTTAATTGGTTAAATGGCTACTTTTGCTTGCAGAAAAATCTTAAAGTTTAAAAAATAATAATGCATTGAAATTAATAATTATTTTATAAAATTTCTTTTATTTTTTATTTATGTATTTATTTTTGTTTCTTTTCTTTTTTTTTTTTTTTTGTTGTATTTTGAAGCCATTTACATCTAAAGTGTGCAATAAAATTTTAGGAAAATATTCTCGAATGGTATCCCTTATGAGAATACGCTAGAGAATATTCCCCAAGAGATTATCAGCAAGAATTTTACATCTTTATACACAGGTAACTCAATCTTTGAGAAAACCCGCAGGATATAACAAAAAAGAATAAAATCTGGATCCAAAGTCTCCGAAAACCGGTGGAATTTTTCCGCGGCCCGGGCTGTCGAGAATCTCTGCGTTAAATTGTGCACTTCATTTTAAAAATATTTACTCACAAAATATAAAATAATTTACCCTTATACTTTTTTTCACGTTTTTATTTCTCAAGCCTCAGGACCAGCATAGAATCATTTCGTAAAATTGCAAAAACGCAAATTCACATCAACAAAGAGGACTTACTTGGCATTTTTTTTCTTTGTTGACAGATTATTTTTGTATATAACTATGATCTTGTTGATTTATTTCAAGCAGTCGATTGTTTTGAAAGGTTATTCATTTCTATTTAGCTATTGTCTGCAGATTACTGAAAAATAATTTTGCAATTTTTTATTTATATGTAAAATCAATTATGACTTATTTTTACATTTTCACCAGATTTTTTTGCTTATAGTATTTCTAGACTTTTTCCTTTATTTCAGTAGGGAAGATCATTCTAAATTAATTTTCATTTTTATTAAGCTGTCGCATACAACTAAATAAAAATTAATTTTACATTTTTTTCTAATATTATACGAAAAATTAATTGTGACATTTTAACATTTTTTCTGTTTTCTCAGATTAATTTAACATTTTTTCTAACTATTCGTAAAGTTAATTTTAAATCCTTTCTGCATTTTTACTTTGCTATCAGAATCTTTTTGCTCATAAGTCTGGTCTTTTGACATTCTTTCAGTAGCAGACCATCCTTCTGAAATAATTTTCATTTCTATTTAGCTAACGTCCGTAGCTTATTAAAAATTTTACGTTTTTCTATTATGGTGCAAAATATATTATGACTTATTCATACATTTTTTTCTTTTGCTAAAGTAACTTTTTGGTTATATTTCTGGAATTTTAGCTTTATTTCACAACTGATGATCGTTTTAAACTATTTCTCATTTTTATAATGCTATCGCCAGTTGAAAAATAAAAAAAATTTTTTTTTTTCATTTTTAAAACTTTTACGTAAAATTATAACTTAATTTAAAATTTTGTGCATGTTTTGAAATTACATATAAATTATAGCCGAAGGCTTTTAGTAAATTTCACAGCCCTGAACGGAATATTAAACCCCTCAAACCTCAAAAAAAAAAAAAAAATATCCTGTGATTTACTTACATTTTTATCTTCCCATTAATTTGTGAAAATAACTATTATCTAATATGAATTAATCGTTTTTGCATGCAAAACGAGTACCAAAACAGCAAAAAAAAACCTTATTTTGGAAGCGTAAGGTGCCGTTTTTGAAATCAGTTAATGATTCTTCGCAGAAACAGGCGATAAGTTCATCATTTGCGATGAATGAGGTGCCGAGTGCGTCGAAAGATAAGAGGGCTCTGATAAGACTGGAGAACTTTCCGTTTCAAATAAATGATAGCTCGATCCCCAGGTGAGTTTTCCATCGCATTTTGATTGCCGATTTAACTGCTGTAGGGGGGGATGGTAGTCCCCGACGATCGCAACCAGCGGGAAACCGATCAAATTCATTTGAATACACAGATAAGACTGAAGTTCCTTTTTTTTTTTTTTTTTTCAAACCAGTCAGAATGCTTATGTTCATTCTGTAGTAATATTATTTTGCCTTCTGCTCTGCAATTCTACTTGTTTCTATTCGTACTAATAGCAATATTGATATTTGAGTCTTATTTACATAGTATGTATAGCCTCGGGTGAAAAAAACCGAAACACTCAGTGCTGGCATTCCAAGCATTTAACAAAGGGTTCTCTAACCGAAACTTTTTCCTTAATCATTTTTTCTGCTCAAATGGACCTTAGCCGCGACCCGCGTGACATTATTGGAGGGTGTATGAGGATTTTCCCTCGTACATAAACGCATGTCATTTTTATTCTATGAGTACTTCTTTTTATGTACAAAAGACGCCTTTTCAGTTTTTCTCTTCCCATTTATCATTGGCCTCTTGTGTAAATAGTATTCGGAATGAGAAAGAGTATTTCCAGTGGTGATATTCAGCGGATTCACACAGGTTCGCCAAACCCGTTGTTAATATTGTAAAAGTTTTTCGAACCTTTTTAAGCACACACAACATATCTCATAAATAATACCCAACGTACACATAACATAACGTGCCTAACGATAAAATAAAAGATTTAAGAAGGTTTTTTTCCCCCTGTTTAACTGCTTAGAGAGAGAGAGAGAGATAGATTGGGGTGAACCCAGTGACAAAGAGGTATTTTGTCGTCTGTGGGTGTTTACCTTCGACATTCAGTGTTAATGATTGGCGTTCTAACGTATAGAATAGCGTATTTCTCATTATAAGTGGTATGTGGTATCTGCATGAATTCTGAACATGCGCAGGTTCAGAATGCATGCAGATGCCACTCAGCAATTTATTTTCGTAGCGGTAAGATTAGGGATTAAAGAGAAAAATACGAAGTTTCAATGATTTTCTGATGCGAATCGCAATATGGTTAAAATCAGGAAAATAAAATAAATAAAAAAAAATTGGAATTAAATGAACGTATTGTATTTTGTTGTGAACATTTATGACATTCCAGTATCAGAGTAGATTAAAATATCAAATGATAACTGTAAAGTTTTGTTAAGGGGTAGTTAAAATTCAGCCTCGTATACCTATTTTCGTGTCATTTGCCACCAGCAGTTTCTTTAGAGCTAAATGAAGAAAAATCCACCTTGTAATGTTAAAACGTATTTCGATATGTTTGTTTATATTATCTCAACTTCCATAGTACACTGGTACAAAAAATAACAGTGAATATAACGAACCAAAAACATTTTCTCTTCAAATCATCTCTAAAATTAAAAAAAATTACTTTATACATGAAAAGGAGAGAAAAAGTACTAAGATCTGCAATTTTTCAAAATTACGTTCTATCATTTTTTAAAGAATAATGTATAGTAATGTTTCTTTAAAAGTGGAAGTTAGTTCATTCTATTAACAGATGTTCTTTGTGGAAGCACAAAAAATTAGGAAACATTCAATGAGTATACTTAAGGCCATATATATATTACGCTCCCAAACCATTTTCAACTAAGAAAACTTTTTTGACTTATGTACTTCTATCGAATGATAAAAATATCATTATTAGGCACAAAAGAACTGGAAGTTTGTATATATGACGCACAGAACAGGGAGTCTTAAATTTGATGTTTGCGAAGTCGATTTCGTCTTTAAGAGCTTTTGCAATTTTATGTCACTCAAATAATTTGAAGAGGTGAATAAGCAGCATCTGTTCCTCTGTCCAAATCTTGACACTGCACTACACTAAAGAAAAGGTGTATTGGATGGCCAGGGACCTCATGGCCTGAACACACGGTTATTCCGCTTTAGACTTTTAAGTATTTTAGATCATACTTGCATCTTTAAGCTTTTAAAAATATTTTTTAATGTTAAAATTTTAAGTGTGTTTTCTATATGTGTTTTTGGTGCCTTTGGACAAAGTTAAATTCTGTTTTAAGTTTTTGAATTGTTTTCCTCCGGGTGCCTTTATGGATTGAATTTCAATAAAGCCATATGAAACAACATTTTTCAAAAGAAACAAATCAGTAGCAAAATCTATTGAATACGGGTAACTGATCCATTCGGCCGATAATTACTTTGATTAATATTTCATTTCCAATAGCTTTTATGATAAAATATTCCTTACACACCTCGCAGTTGTACTTACGCCAACAGCCATTCACAATTTTTGACACAATGATTCCAGTTCCGATATAAAATACTGTTATTTTTCGGCATTTGACCTTATTTTCAGTTCAGCCTGCTGCTTACCAAAGAGTTTGGAGTACCTTGTTGGAGCTTTTTTAGACTGCTGAGAAGAGTAGCGTTAAAGACGTCTTTCTTCTGAAAAGTACTTTCAGGTTTACGTGAGGATCATACCAAAAGGATGCTTCAGGGAATATCAAAGCCACCATGAGGCAGAAACATTGGAGGAAAGCCAAAGAGAGTAGCATTCCTATTTCTGCTCATCCCAAAAGAAAGTTTTTTAAAACATGGTTTTTGTCTTCGTTTCTACATCAATCAGACGAAGGCTAGTTAGGAAACCGAACAAAACTACAAGTCTCTTTCAACCCAGCATTTCACAAATATTCCCAGCTGCAGAAGCAAATATTTTCACACACAAGAAAAAAAACTTAATGCAATTCAAATTTTAAATATGCTATCTAACTTTTATTTGCACAGAAACCTACCCAAGAAATATCACGTGGGGTATTTCCGTGCGCAGAACACTAAGTGAACCTATTTTAAACATTTTCGATCGAAGACATTTTTTAAAGAACTCTAATATTCTCGAAAGCTATTAATAATACTAGACCCTTCCTTAGTAGAAGTTATTTCTTTCAAATTATACTCTCATGCAGTGCTAGAATTTTTTAGAAATTTATTAGCAGCAAATGTTCATCAACTACTAAAAAACGTTGAATAATCGCATTTGGTAAATTCCATTAACTAAATGGACGGTTTCGGTTAAACCGATTCGATAAAGAATAAATTTCTCTATACGGCGATTAGATATTTTTGCACAGTTAATGTTAAACACAAATTCCAGACATGACAAAACATCTTTTGTTCTGTTATATAAAAGTAACTGAATAAATTTTGACACAACTTCAGAATTAAGACACCGCTTTACGCCAATTTTTACAACAGGCATTTTTTTAAAGATTTTTCGCCAAAAAAAAAAAAAAAAATGAATTTGAATTATTATGAAAAACATGTCTTGAAAGGATGTGAAATTTTTGCTACTGCGTGTTTTATATAAATAAAAATATTTATTTCATAGTCTTAAATTTTTAAACTATATGTAGATGTATAAGCACACCAATTTACTTTTAGTTACTTTAATATTTAGCATCTGAAACAAAACAAAACTAAACAAAAAGCGGGACGGACATAACAAAAGACTTATGGAATTATCCATTTATTAATCGACTCCAATTTATGCAAGAAACCATTAAGTCTTAATGCAACTAGGTTAATCTTGGAGCAATGTCCGAAAAAGTTGGAATAGCTCATTTGAATCAGAATACAAATTTAAAAAAAATCTTTGAAGTTCAATTGTGACATGCGTGTAAATGAGCAATTATACTTACAACAGCAGATCTTTATCTAATATTTCTTTACAGGTAACGTTTTGCTGCTAAATAATTGTACATACTTTGAAATTTCTCATCGTCAAATATTTATCCTGTAAAAGATTAACTAAACTCGCTGGACAAAGCTCGAAAACGCGCTTATTAATGAACACCAGTTTATGCAAGAAAACACTAAATACTACTCAAAACAAAATATAAGGAAAATTTAATTTCAAAATGATATTCTCTATATTTATAAGTGTCGAAAAGTACGCATCACATTCAAAAAATAGAAATGTAAGAAGTACAACTTCTAACGCGCCTGCTCTTCTTGAGTACTCGTACCCATTTTCGTAAATACTAGTAACAATACGAAGAAATTTGCTTTCTTTTTATTATTACTATTGCTATTACGAGTATTACTATTGAAATAATAAATTTGGAGAATTCAGTTAATATTTTTAGTAAATTAACGTACAGAATTAAAAGAACCGATCTGCAGAACCATTAGAAAGAAAACAGCGCACAGAATAAAATTTTTGTTACACCAATAGTAGGATAGTATTTGAAAATTGCAGATAAAACAAAATATTTCGAATGGTAAATGCGTCTTTCTCATTTACGCTTCGTTTAGTAACAGTCTCTTGAAGTATTTATTAACAATGCGCCACTGCATTAAACATCGTTCGGACGGAAGCTCCGACGCTTGAAACATGATTCAAAAACTCCCCTATTTTCTACGTTTTTTCCATCGCCAAATTATTATTCAATTGAAATATAGAATCGAATATCTACTTAGACAAAAGAAAACATTTCTAAAAAGAGGTTTCGAAAAAAGAAACTGTAAAAAGAAAAGAAGACGATAAAGAAAATGGGGCCCATTCCAAAGAAACGGGACTTAATGACTTATGGCCGCGAATTTTCGAGTTCCTCGGAGAATTGGAGGCCACGCATCAAAATGCTCGGCCAACGGCCACTTTACCGCTCGAGTAAGAGTGTTCTGAATACAAAGGCAACGAGCTTTTTTATTAACCTTTTAAGCTTCGCGAAGGGCTCGTTAAAACGCTACTTTTTCTTTAAAAGCTGTGTAGAAACAAAGAAGGCCGTACCTTTAAGTGCTCGAGAAGCTATTAGGAGGCTTCTTTCTGCTCGTAAAAATTAGTTATTCATTTGAAGACGACTCATCTCTCATTTATGCGTCATTTCTTTTATTCGTCTCTCTCGGTTGTACCTCGATTTTCAAAAGTTCAGACCAATACTACGCAAGCAATCATAATATTTAACTTCCATTTATGTACTTTCAGAAGTGAAATATTGAGTGAATTTCATTTTTCACCTTATCTTTTCCGAACTTCTGGTTATTAAAAATAATCAATCTTATACAAAATGCACCTGATTTATCACATATATATGTGAAACAAGCTGAAAAGTTTATTTCAATGTGAAAAAACAATAATAATCTTCACTTTTGAAGTAGCTCTAAAAAGTTGTAAATCTGCGCTTTTTAAAAATTTTATTCAATTTTGATTTTTATTTTTGTTAACATCGTTTTTGCTGGAAAATCATTCAATAAAACAAAGATACTATTCTCTTTCTACTATATATTTACCTAAAAAGGGTTAGGTATCAAAAATCGTATTAAAAATTTTATTATTGTAAATATTAAATAGAAAATTACACTTCCAGGAATGCTTCCTGAACGTTTGAAGCAATACTGATTAATTATTTATTGATGCATAACACATTTTCAATACCTTCCGACATGAAATTATTAAAATTACACAGGGTGTCCCAAAACGACAGCATAAACTCTGCACAGGTAGATTCCCTCGTTGGGAGTACACAAAAACTACCCAGAGAAGCGTTCCTGTACGATCCATAGTTTACGAGAAAGATACGAAAAACTAAGTATGACGTCACTGCCGGTGCAAGGAAAAACACTGTATTGGACATATCAACAACAATATTTGCATATCTGTCCAGACGATAATGTTTAAAACGTTCGCTTTAAACATTATCGTCTGGACAGATATGCAAATACTATTGTTGATATGTCCAATACAGTGTTCTTTCTTGCACCGGCAGTGACGTCATACTTTGTTTTTCGTATCTTTCTCGTAAACTATGGATCGTACATTAACGCTTCTTTGGGCAGTTTTTGTGTACTCCCAACGAGGAATCTAGCTGTGCAGAGTTTACGCGGTCGTTTTGGGACACCCAGTATATATGAAAATTAATTTTAACACTGAACAAACTAGAGGAGTGAAGTGGCCACTTTTGAGATTTTTATCAAAATATTTAAATGACAGGTTTCCATTTTTCTTTAACTTACTGCACGACTTTTTTCTATAATGTAAAGCTACTTGGTTAACGATATTAAGCAGCTACCGCTCTGGTATGCTTATCTGCAAATTTTTGAGCGAGAATTATTTCAGTTTCTCTGTTCTCTTACTTAAATCTTTTAAATTCATTTTCTCAGAGAGTTTTGTGTCTTTTAGGATGAAATGAGCTATGTTAGATCTGCAAGAACGTGCTGGCCTCGCATGGAGTCCGGCATGGGTTCTTCTGGTAGTTTTTTTTTGTCTTCTGGTGCAAGGCAGCGGCGCCCTCTTAACCACAGAAGGCGCGAACGGAGCTACAGAACTTGCATCCGGCATGCTCGACGAAGGCTGTCCAAAGTGGGAACGAAGTCCCTGGTGTCCATGCTACCAATTCGAAGACGGGCTCTTTCTGGAATGCCCAAACACGGGATTGGAAGAGATTCGAACCACTTTGCAGCAGATCACAGCTCCCATAAAATCTTTAAGTATTTATCATCTCGACCCAAATGTAACTGTACTGCCAGATGGCCTCTTCCAGAACTCAACAGTGTACCACTTGCAAATCTCTCATACAGAGATTCAAACTGTGCAAGAACATGCGTTCGTAGGCTTAGAGCAAACGTTAGACAGCTTATCTATTGTAAATAGTAAAATGAAAGACATCCCTCAAGGTTCTCTGAACAAACTTGTCATGCTGAGGACGTTAGACTTCGATTCAAACGTTATAGCATCGGTGGAAAGTTACGCTTTGTATGGACTGCTTATAACGAGTTTGAACTTGCAAAATAATCAAATTAAGCTTCTCACGGAATACGCGTTTGGTGGCCTGGAAAACTCGTTAGAAGAACTGATACTGATCAATAATAAATTAAAGCAATTTCCTCTAAACGCACTGAGAAGGCTCCGGAATCTTAAAACATTGAGACTTGTATGGAATGAGATAGAAGACATACCAGATGATGGATTTACGAGATTTACGGGACTACAACGGGTAGATTTAAGTTCTAATAAGATAAGAAATCTAGATGAAAGAAGTTTTATCACTATGCCCAGACTAATATCTCTTACCTTATATATGAATCGGTTAACAACTTTGAACGATACAGTCTTTTTATACTTAAGAGAGCTAGAATCTTTGGATGTAAGCCATAACAGTTTAGCATTACTCGCTGGGAAAGCCTTCAGTCATCTGACCAAGCTTCGTACAATCGACTTAAGTTTTAACCATCTACATTCCATCAGTTCTGGAGCCTTTCATAATTTGACTCATCTGCGAGAAATTTTCCTCACAAACAATATAATCAAAAAAATCACCAACGACACCTTTTACAACAGTACTCAGATATCTGTCCTTTTCATTCCCAACAACGCTATTACTTACATAGAATGTGGAGCCTTTTATCATTTACATCATTTGTATCAGCTACAGCTGTCGTTCAACCAACTCAGAGATATTCATCGCTCTATGTTCAAAAATAATCGAGAACTTCGATCGCTATCTTTGGATAACAATTTTATAACTGACATTCAACCTGGAACTTTCCAAGAACTTGTGGAACTCCGAGATTTGCGACTTCAAAATAATCTCTTGAAAACAATTAAAAAAGGAGTTTTTTATTCCCTGCCCAATTTGCAAGAACTCCACCTTCAGGTGAGAAATATTTCTTTTCTTATTTATTTTCGTTCATAGTTTTCAATTTACATTACTAAATAGAGTGACAAAAAGGATCAATGATTCACATTTCAAATTTTAAACTACTTTGCCTTTAGAAACTCAAATTAATTTAGGATAGCTCTTGTATTACATTCTTATTATACTTATGAAAGTTTTTCTTTTTAGTAACTTAATCTGTCATTTACACGTTACCACCTTTAATGCGTCTGTCTTATTCGTACATCGCCTTTCAAAAGTCCACTAACATTAATGTTATTTAACTTTCATTTCTGTGTCACTGTCGAACTTTTGTTTCAAACTTCTTTCCAAACGTGTGCTTTACAAAAGTAATCTTACACTTTTTAAAAGCAATTTTTCAAAATTTTAAATTAAACACTGAAGTTCCTACTTCAATGCATATCTGCATAAGATTGAACAAGTTACTTAAAAAATAGCGTAAAGAAATAATCTTCACTTTTGAAATATTTCTGAAGTTTTTAGTTACGTAACTTGTATTTAATTATAATTCCAGCTCTTTTAACTTTGATTCTGGGTGACAAACTCATTTCTTAAAACAAAACTACTAAATTTTCAATATGTCTTTGCTATTTATCCTTAAACTTAATTGGGTCTCAAGTCCCTACTTTAGATCCAATGCACCGATTAATCGGCAATAATCAGTCATCGGCCATAATGGGCCACTTTGCAGATTATTTATAATCGGCCAATTTCGCCGAATTTTTGGTGAAGAACTATTTTTTTATTAAAATTACTTTTAGTGGGCCATAAGCAAGAAACCATGCAGAATGAATTTATTTACAATAGCAGAGGTTCCACATCTGCCCTCCAAGCTCTTTCTTCTAACCAAGAGAGTAAAAGTCCTCGCGTCCAACAATGTAGATTCCTTCTCAGGGCAATCCAACAAAAAGTGTCTTTCCAGTGGGTGCCCTCCCATTGCGGTATCGAGGGAAATGAGAAAGCAGACTTTTTGGCAAAGAAGGTGTGCAATGTAATTCAGAATTTGAACAGAAATGTGTTCTTTCATTCATCTAAACTAGAGATTAAGAGAATCTTCAGACACTCATTCCGTACAGCGGCTGCTGACTCTTCTCATGAAAAGTCCTGGAGTGTCCTCAACTCGATGTAACTCCCAATCGTGTTCCTGATGCTCCTCATGTAGCTGCGACTGCTACTTTTAGACTTTTAACTGGGCACGATTGTCTTCGTGCCCATCTTTTTCGTTTTAATATTGTAAACTCTCCTGTGTGTACTTTGTGTTCAACTGGACAAGAAATGACTGCTGCTCACATCGACGAATGCCCTGCATTATCTATGTTTGATTGTATTATTGCGAAATATTGCAGAGCACGTGGCCTTATGACCTAGTGGTCAATAGGCCGGCATTTGATAAATAATAATAAACAATAGCAGAGGTGCCCTACTTTCTCGAGCGAAGGTGCCCCCCCCCCCCCCGCTCCAAAAAGGGACTAAGAAAAGTATCAGAGTAACATTAAGCACAATATGATTTCATAAAAAATATACATGAGATATAAAGGAAACGCGAATACAGCACTGTTTAAATTCTGTTTTCAGCACCCCTCTAAATTTTCCATTTTTTTTCACACTTATATGCATTAACGTCCAAAAAAAAGAGCAAAAATATGCAATTGTATATGTAGATATACATTTGCATACAACCCATAAACAATGACGCCTGGGGAAAATGACGTTAAAACAGAGGTCGGCATTTGAACTATGACCTTAAATGCGAGGTGGTTTAACGGTATTTTCAATAGGAATTTGTCAAGATCAGTGATATATTGACGTCATAACCGATGTGTCGTTAAAAACGGCGTCTTTATGCTCAAGGACTATTGTATTTATACCGTAAAACTTCAATACAACGATATCAGGAGTCCAAGAAGTCCCTCCCACCTTTTAAAAACATGTCCTGAATTTCCTACAATTTATGGACTTCCTTCCTCAACGGAAAACCACATGTCGTACTATTCCTGCAATTGTATTAACTGTACGACAACTTCTACCCCGGTAATATGCGATACAACAATCAACTTCACTATAGCGATCATATTTTGCACTCAATTTACTAACAATATATTAAAAAATCGCCCTTCAGCTTAACATGATTCTGTTGTTCCAAATCTCTATGAATGATTTCCCACAAAAACTATTGTTACATATCCTCTATCCTCTGCAAAGATAATTTAATTTGTCGTACCGATAAAGAAAAGGAAATTATTTTTCTTCCCTCTTATCATAAAATTCCCTTTGATAGTTAATTCCATAGGTAGCAAAACATACCTGTTTTGTTTCATTTCATGTGCTAAATGTTAAAATAATAAATTTTGGTGGGCTTACACATCTTCATAATTACTTTAGGATCGAGGGAGAATGTTAATACAAAAAATAAAATGTTGAATTTAAATGTCGTGAGAACCATGTCCATTTTTTGTCATGTCTGTCACAACATAATAACTCAAAATATTTATTACTTAGACTAAATTCTTCCGCTATTTTTAAAGTAGGCTTGAATATGTGCAATCACACCAAGCTTTAGAAATTTATTTAAATTTTAATAGTAGTATTAATGACACAAAAAAATGTGACACATGTTAAAAAACACGAGGAATTAACTTGATGAGTTGTTAATGTCTGCTTAGCACGTTGGACTCTCTGTATCATGCAATGGATTACAATATATTACAGATTACATTTCCACGGGTGATTTCACACCAAAATCGATGAAGACATTTCGTCTTCGTCGTTAGACTGTTGCTATGGTTATCAAACTAACAGCGATGACGTATGTCTTCGATAACTTCTTGAACCAATCATTGTCTGCTCCATCTTAATGACGCAATACAATAGGCCAATCAGTCAATGCGAGGGCATGGCTATGAAATTAGGTTTAGAATGAAAGCACCCTGAGTTTTACAATTGCTCATTTAAAGTTATATAGCAATAATTGAATTGGGTCCCCTAGCATTATTGTGTTGGGTATTTACTGTATTTTGTTAAAACTAAGCAAAAAATACTGTTTGATCAATTTAGTAACACTACTTTTTTTATCAATTTTATAACACTACGTGTTTTAAGAGGACCAAATCGACAGAATAAATATCAAATGTCCTTGTTCTATACGGAGTATGTCTCGAAATATTACCAGTACAGTTTACTTTTCTTTAGTCCTAAGAGTAGTTTGATGAGTCTAGAAAAATACAAAACTCTTTTCGAAATTCTTAGTGAAAAAGACTTTTGATTTGAGAGCGTAATACACGCATGGCTGTAGATACCATTTTAAAAAGAGTTATTTCATTGCATGCTTTTAAATTTTTTGTGTTTCTAGTATAAACACCTGTTAATAGAGTGAACCAGCTTTTAAAGAGATATTACTGTATATGATTGTTATAAAAATGAAAGAATTTCGTAATTTTGAAAAATTGGGGGTCTTCGTAATCTTTTTTTCCTTCATGTTTTTTTTTTTTTTTTTTTTTGTTTTTTGTTAATTTGGTGATTAGGGAAAAAAACTGGTTCATTATGTCCACTGATAGTTTTTTCATACAAGTACAAAAAAATTTGGAAGCATGTTCTGCAACATTTCGGTTTTAAATTGTACTTAAACTCACATATGTATTATGCTCCCCAATCACAAATCCATTTTTAACCAAGAAAAGTTGGAAGCAAGTAATGAAATAATTCTTTTAAAAAGGTATGTAAAGCAGGGTGTGAAAAAGCAACAAAATCGGATTTTTTAAATTTAAATCGTATTTTTTTTATTTAAATCAGATTGTTTTTCAACATAACTTGAGGCTGACATTCTATAGAAAATCAACTAGATATAATATTGTTAAATGCAAATAGCAGTTTTACATTTTTAAGAAATGCATATTTATGCTGAAATTTTAGAAAATAAATATAATATATTATACTTTAAATATAATATATATACCTTGTTAAATAAGATAGTTATTAAAAAAATTAATACTGTGAGCATTTGAATTATTTATGGCTGTTTATCACCCATGCATTTTGCTACAGCAGCTACAGTTTTCCACCACTCAAATAAAATTCCACATTTCTTTAACAAAATCAAATTAGGTATTAAATCGCCTGTTTGGAATTTTGGGGGTAAGATAACTCTAAAAAATAAGCAAGTGACAATGTTTTCTGTTCATACTTTTCTTTAAAAGCATGAATTTAATCTTGCTGCTCTAGGTTCTTTTCTAGACTTTTTTGAATAATTAGTCGTGATAACTTCAACTAGATTACAATCACCAGCCTGCAAATTAGCTTAAGTAATAGAGATTAGTTTGAAATGAACTAGTAAATCCTCTACATTCTGTTCCAGTGCTACATCGAAAATTTTTGATTTTTATTTGTCTATTAAATTTATTTTCTTCTTCAAATATTTGTATAAAAATTAGCCAATTTCTTATGTAACTTTTTAGGGAATCGTAATAACATCCACTGTACTTCTGATGGTAAGCTAAATTCCCTTCCGTTACTACGATGAAACTTTAATAATTAAATAAATTTTAGTTTTGTTTTGAATTGAGCAGGATTTTATATCATCCCCATATCTCAGAACTTGCATGCATAGTAATAATTTGCTCAACATTGTTTTCTTTGATTTTTTTAAACACTTGATTTAAATGAAAAAAACATCTGTTTTAAATCATGGTGTGAAACACTGATTGAAATTAAATACACCCTGATCTAAAGTAATATACCACAAAGAAGATGCAAACATTGTTCCACTACTCCAATACTATTCGTCAAATGCATGCAAACTGTATTTTCAAAGTAAGGAGGTGGGCTTATACACGGATGAGTCATTTTTGAAAGACTTTAATACTCTCGCATGTACATATATGTCAAATCAAAAATCCATATTTAACCAAGAATTTCGAAAAACTCTTGACTCATTTTGTACCCTCTAAGGGCTGATTAAAATATCATCAGACATGTAAGCAGTACTGGTATCTTTTAAAGAAATATGTCGCCGAGAGCAAGTTAACATTTACTATGTCGATTTGGTCCAATTTATGAAATGTAACAATCTAAGCCATTATTCCTTTATGTGCAGTTGAACCGGATAGAAGTAATTGAAGCTGAAGCCTTGCAATCCCTTGCCAATCTACAACACTTAAATATTCAAGGAAATTCCCTTCTAGAAGTAGATGACATCCTGAGCAGATACCCGTCCAGTTTGCGATCCCTTCAATTAACACATAATGAAATCGTATCTATGAACGCCAACAGCCTCCTGGGGCAAAACAAGCTAGAAATCGTATGGCTTAATTTCAACAAGATTAAGCGATTGCGGCCGGAGGTATTTCGGGATCTTGTTGAAGTTCAAAAGCTCTATCTTGATCACAACTCGATATCGGCCATTGAAAGTGGTACATTTTCAGGAATGAGACAATTGATTTATCTCAATTTAGAGTACAACAGCCTGAATCATTTAAATGTTGACATGTTCGAAGGGGCCGATCAATTAGAAGAGTTGTATATTTCTCATAACCAAATTATGGACATAGAGCCTCAAACTTTCCAGACGCTGCAAAATCTCAAAATTCTTCACATGTCTCACAATCAGATATACGTCATTAGGAAGTATATGTTTGAAGGAAATTTGCCTTTAAGAGAACTTGTTCTGTCCAACATAATGGCTGAGGAAATTGATGCGGGCTCATTTCTGGAACTTTCTTCCTTGGAGACATTGGATATGAGCCAGAACAGGTTAAGTAACGTCAGGGTAGACTTTTTATTTTTGCCATCATTGAAGCATTTACATTTGTCTGGAAATAACTTGACGGGCATTACCGAGAATTTATTTTACGGTTTATCAGGACTGGTCTCTTTGAATGTTGAAAATACTGGATTAAATATAATGACGGGAAGCATGTTTGAGCAAATGACCGAGCTAAAAATACTGCGCTTGTCTGGTAATGGAATCAAGAGCTTGGAGCCCAATCACTTTTCAACATTGAGTTTTCTGAGAGAACTCATCCTGGATGACAATGAGCTTGAAAAAATACCGACACAAACCATTGAGGTGCTCCCGAATTTAGAAACTTTTTCTATGTCGAAGAATATGATTTCAGCAGTTCAACACTTAGCCTTCAAAGGCAATCGGAACTTGAAAAGATTAATTCTCAGCAGTAACAATATAGTGAATATTGAGCAAGACGCATTCATGAATCTCACTAAACTTAAAGAGCTAGATCTATCCAACAACACTTTAAAATCTTTCTTCGTTGGAGTATTCGATTCAGTCAAAAGCCTAGATAAACTTGTCTTGGATGGAAATTCATTCTTTTACCTCCCTAACTCTCTTTTAAACGCGCCACTTGCAAACATCAGGATACTATCCGTTAACAGGAATCCCATAGTCAGAATTCGAGAAGATTTAAGTATTACTGGAACTTTCAAATCGTTAGAAACTCTTCGGTTAAACAAAGGAAATATTACAATAGTAGCCTCTCACGATTTTCTAGGTTTCAGGAATATTGTACATCTATCTTTACGACACAACAAAATCGTTAAAATATCTCCAGGGGCCTTCAAACCTCTGACAAGATTGGCAGTTCTCGACCTAGGACACAACAATATTGATCTTTTGCCTGAAGAGCGGTTGTATGGGCTTAAAAAACTAAAGACATTAAACTTGACTTCAAACAGACTAATGGATCTCCCAATATTCAGCGAAGACATTGAACAGTTAGAGACTTTGGATATTTCTGATAATCAGCTGCAAAAGCTCGAAGGAGCGACGTTCCGTCACTTGTACAACCTCAAGTCCCTTTGGATACAAAATAATCAGATAGCATGGATACAATCAGACCTCTTCCAAGATCTTGATTCTATATCTGAGCTCAACTTAGAAGGAAATAAACTTACAAAAATCAACGCCAAAATGTTGGTACCTGTTGAAGTGAGAGTGTCGAAGCTTTTCTTAAGTGGTAAGTAGAATTTTCTGTCAACTTTTAAGTTTTCAACTAGGCTCTTTGTTGAACTTAACTTATTTTTGCTTAGCATCTCAAAGAAGGGACTGCTCTTAAAATGGCTGTAATTTCCTTAATTAGGGGGGTTTTTTTGCTTCAAAGTTATTTCTAAAAGACCTTTATTTAAATTTATAATGAGAAATGGAAGGACATTCATAACATTGAGCAATTACGAACGGAGAAATAGTTGTTGCTCAATTTTTATACTTTGCGGTGTTCAGGGAAAAAAGATACGTCCTGATTATTATTTTATGCTTTATAGGAATAATTTTCCTTTTGTCTGAACTTGGACACTTTCTGAAATACGTATTTTTAGAAAATTGTTTGTTTTAAAGAAAAATTGCACCCACTCATGCCTTGCTTCCCATTTTTAGGATGGTTTTTTTCATTTTATGTTATTTTTTAATCATTTATTTATTTATCTTTTATGTAGAGAAAGTCAACATATCTGTGGTAGCTTTTGATTTTGCGTTATACAGCTAATACCATTAAGGTTTAAACACTGCTTTTACACTTGTAAGAAAAATATAGGATTCTAAGATTAGATTTTATCGGACTTTTAGCTTGTTAAATGTAAAACGTTAGTTTTACGATGCATTTTTGGAAAATCCCAAAAATGGATCCGAACATGGGAATGCTCCTATTACGGAGAACTACCTTTTTTCAGTTAGAAATATAACAATGAAATCAGTATCCCTATAGATAGTTTAACACATCTTCCATAAACAGGTAATATACTGTTTAAGAAGTTCTTCAGTAACAAAAAGAACACTTAAGTGAAAATTCTTTTCATGCTTTGAATCAAACAAAGCAATTGAAAAGAAAACAAAATATTCAGACACTATTCAGCTATTTGTATTTCAAGCACATGGACTTTTTTCGATTACCTCCATTTTATGCATTTTTTGGCAACAGATCCCCTCTTCACCCTGATCATCTGAAAACAACCCTGCCCAGTATACACATCCAGCATCAACTTCATCTTCGCCTTTCATTTCCCCATTCATCATCCTCCGACAGAGAAGAAAATTCTAAATCTTCTGAAGAAGATGAAGTTGAAGCTGGAGGATGTAGAGATTCCCTCACCTCTTTAAAAGTGTCTAATATAATATACATATAATATAATGGAATGTGGCTTCTTCATTTTGAAAATATTATAAAATATTCGATTGTAAAAATACATTTTCAAATCAGCTCCTCCAAATGTGGGGTACATCATATTACATGTCTCTGTCTACCCCATATTAAGCTCTCGACCATTCATTTTTCTTTGCCACGTACTGTACCAAATTTGCATGAAAGCGAATGAGTACAGATAGAACATGTATCTTAAAAAACTAACGCATATTTTTTTTAATTTTAAGAATGTTCTATATTAGTGCTGCATATCGGTAATAAAACAGATAAATTAGCAGCAACTACTTTCCTATTGAAAACTTTTTTTTCCATTAAGCTGGATGAGTAATATTTCTTGTGCCGACAGGCGTTCAACATTACAAACGCTCAAGAAAGCAAATATGAAAATAAGTACTTACGTACTTAATGAGAAATACTTCTCTTTAAGTTAAGTAATGAGAAATACTCTGACCCCATTGATGAATTTTGTTATTGATGCTCCAATAACAAAACTATTTTTCGCTTTAGCATATAAATTTAAGAAAAATAAGTAAAAAAAATTAAGTGTGCATTTACTGACGCTTTAATGTTAAATTAATAATTAATACATATGCAATAGTAATAATGCATGGAAGAAGTTGAACGGATCGCTACTTGACTTTAAAAAATAAATTCTTTTTGTATAAATAGAAACTCCTAATTATACAAGTAAATAGAAAAATTTTTGTTTTTAAGGTTCCACTTTATATATATATATATATATATATATATATATATATATAAAACTTGCTTAAGAAGTAAATAACTTTTTTTCCCTTAGATAGCAACCTATAAATAATCTTTTATAAGTCTATAATTATTCTGATTGGCATGTACAATTATTTACTCATTTTCACAAGCTTATAAATTGCTTGGTTTGTACTCTCTGGTGCAACTGAAATGAAATTTTTGAGTGGGCGTAACAAAATGACGAGCGTGTAAGTCTTCTGCTAATGAAGATTAAATGTAAGAATGGAGGAAAATAATGGCAAACGCGAAAATATTGATGGCTTAGTTGAGAAGTCGCATAGTAGACAAGTAACGAACGAGCTTTACAATAGCAGATGCAAACGGATTTTGAAATTGGGAAAATGGTACTCACGCGTAAAGAATCGCTAAGATAATTTTATTTTTTTTTTGTCTAATGCGTAAAAGTTGGCAAGTTTGCACAAGGAGCTTTGAAAATCATAATAACAAATGTATAGCGTACGGAAATACTTATCGCGATTTTTGTGCAAAGAACCTGAAAGAGAAATAATTAAGGAATCATCAGCAAAAAAAGTTGTAAGGCCACACTACAGGTGTGAATTGTAGGCAATTACGAAATTAGTAAAAGTAGCGAGTTCAGGAGGGAAATTAATATGCGTAACTAATGCCGTTACCATTGCACAACGTTGCTTCAAGTTTATTTTCGCAAAAGATCTTATTTCTGATTGTATTTAAAATTTGCTGTCTAAGCTGAGAGAGCTAAATTTAGAAGTGATTTTTTTCCATTGTGAGAAAAGCAGCGATTGACCAACCAGTGACTGGCTAATTCAAAAGTCCACGGCTACTCAACACCGGCTACCTCAAAATTCCACGATTTGAGCTGTTTTTATTAGTGAAACTTCGTTAAAGCGAATGATACAACGAAATATCTGTTGTAACGAAACAGATGTTCAGTCTCGTTTTAAAAAACATCAAGACTACGTATATCCCGTAACAACAAACACTCCGTTGCAACGAAATGCACAGAGAATACCTATACAACGAAGTATCTGTTATAACGACATAGGTGTTCAGTCCCGTTTTGAACACCATTAAGACTACATATATTTCGTTATGACGAACATTCCGCTGCAGTGAAACATTTTTCTGGTCTCTTGAAGTTCACAGTAACGGAATTTCACTGTAGTAAGGTTTTCAAAAGTAAGTCTCAAGCAAGATATCTTTGCATTCAAAAAGTGACTATTGCACTCTATCTTTCAGGAAATCCATTTAATTGCGACTGCCAATTACTCAGCTTTTGGGAATGGATTCAAGAACACTCAAGACTTATGCAGGACCCAGACAGGAAAAAGGATCTCACTTGCCGAACCCCTGAAAAGTTGAGAGATCACTCCATCCTGAGCCTTCACCCAGTCGACATTTGTCCAGCGCCATTCTTAGCTGATCTCGAAGTCGCCCATCTCGATCACGAATCATTAATTATCCAGTGGCACATCCAAAACGGGACACTTATCGACAACTTCGTGGTCGCATATCATCTCACTTCATCTCGAGCGAGTGGGGTTCAATCCAGCGAGCAATTGCAAGCGAATCAGCGACGGTTCCAGATAGGGTCGTTGAAATCCGAGACATGGTATACTGTCTGCGTCACAGCTACTGGCAAGTATCTGAGAACTTTAGGGAAACCTATTCCATACGTCACAATCGAGGGCAAATCGCAATCTGCGATTCCGGACAATGGGAATCACAAGTGCCTCCAAATCAAAACCTTAGCCAAGTTGCAAAAGACTAAAATGACTTTGTCCACGTTGGGCATTATATTGGGAAGCAGCATTAGTGCTGCGCTGGTGCTCACGCTATCAGTCTTGCTCACTGCCATCAAGTTCCGAAGGCGAAGGCGGAGAAGACCGGTCAAAAATGATGTGCCACAAGAATACATTTCCTACAGACATTTTTCCCTCCAATCCTCAGAAGGTAAGTTAAACCCAAGTTCTCATAAAGACCCACAAATTTTAAGATATGGGAATAAGCCCTGGAATTTTAGAAAATAAGCCCGAAACTTTGGGGGGACAGTCCTAAAGATATTTCCCCAAAACCAGATCCGAATGGAAATTGTTCATCAAAATACTCCAATGGAATTTAATAATTCCCAAAATTCCTAATGACTAGAATTTTTGAGAGTAAACAAATTCGATTTATTTAACGTCAATATTAAGCTTGTACCTGAACGTATGTGTATGATTTTGTTCAGATGTTATCCTTTCTTAATTTCTTGCTTTCTCATTAAAAGCTGCTTAAAGTAAAATTAAATAAAATACTGAAAATACACTTCTTGAAGCTGCTTTGTTGTGTACGGTAATTCAAATTTGCGGCTGATATCCAAACATAAGTAATTTATTTAATAAGCAATTTTTACTCATATTATTATTAATGGATGATTTTAGTTTAGTAATGTTATTCAAAACGAAAAATTAATATCCAAATTAATTATTTAAATATTTACAAGCCAATTAAAAATTGCTCCTTATGCAATTTTGATAGCGGTATAATGTTGGTCCCATTTTATGTCATATTTTAAGAAAAATTATACTTTACATTTGCATAATTGAAAGGCATTAAAATTGAAACTGTTAAGTAAAAAAGGTAATTCTATTTCAAAATGTCCTTCAAAACAAAACCCGCTTTATTCCTGAGGATAAACTAAATTTTAAATCATAAAAAATTGAAATAAATAAATTCTGTTATAGTAGTCATCACAGAACGATCTCAATAGTCTTCATGAAATGAAAGCGGTGTTCATTTCATAGTTCATAAACAAAATCGTTTCCATTTTTAAGTAAATCTCATTTTCAATTCGTAATGTACCGTAAATTAATACAATTTTTTTTCTAGATCAAAACCTTTGTTGCCCGGAAGTTAAAAGGCCCCTTTGAATATTTAATGATGCGGTATTAAAATGCCGGTACCCTCTTGAGAGAGAAAAAGAATCCGCACTAAGGATTATTCAGACATTGAAAATCGTGTAGGATTCCTGCAAAATTGCGCGTATTGCCATCTCATTTACAATTCTTTATCTACTAAAATAGTTCTTCCGAAATGACTTGAACGTACACGGCCTTTTGAGAATTATTCATGTTCTTCCTGTTTGACGCAACTGTACTGAAAAAAAACCTATGTTATTTTGAAAAGTTTAAGAGCGCTGCCGCTATTTATTACAAATTGCACATCTTACCGTCTCCCGTGTTTGCTCAACTCATTTTGTAACTTTAAATATGTATAATACCGATTTAACGAATGTTAAATCAAAGATATAGTTAAATCGGGGTGACATTATGTTCTTTAAATCCAATTGGAAATTGTATAATATATCGCTAATTTTTGGAAAACGTTAAATCTAGCATCACTAAATCGAAGTTTATTACACCTCGGAACACATTGATCGTTTATTTTTGAATTCCAAAACTGTTTGCTGCTATAATTCCTATAACGAGAAGACATAATTCCAGCACAAAACGGAAGTAATAACGAAGTAGTAAGGCATCCTTTGCCGCCAACTTGGCAATACTATATCAGTAAATTGGCACTAAAAATGAGATGCCAAAGCTAGTGTTAGCTTGGTGATATTGGCCGTAGTTACCGAGTTTTCCCGCAAAACTTCTTGTTAAAACATCGGAGAAATTTCTATCAATTACCTCTAAAACTGTCTTTCTTGCATTGGTTTGTAGCACACTGGGAAGTGTACGTGCTTAAAAATTTTGGTTTCTGGGAACTTCTTTATTGTATTTTTGTTCCTTTCGCACATCCCAGTTACAGATTGTTATTGCAAATACAGATTTGAGATAGCCACAAAAACATTAAAATTCTTTTGAACATGCCATTCTCTATATTTACTACACTTTATAAGAGTAGGAAATTGTATAATAATTCATTAAAAAATATTTTTAAAAAACTAGGAAATTAAGGAGTACAACTTTTAACGCCGTTTTTATAGTGTATATCTCTAAGGAGTATAACTTTTAACGCCGTATATCTCAGACTCAACACTTCTCTAGGAAAAGAAAACGTTAGTACTAGCTCGGCAAAATACCTTCAAAGATCTTTATCCACTTGAGAAGTTGTGGCATATTATGAAGAAAAGGATCAAGAGCTCTTCCTAGCCAACAAAAGATAACTAATTACGTTACAGAACAGTGAATGGGAAAGTAGAAGAAAGGATGAATGAAAAAACGTGTGGAGCTAAAGATACGAGGAGCATCGTTTGAATGACGAATATTTTATTGCATTACCTATTCGCTCTTCACAAAGATAATCCAATGAAATGTTAACCATTCAAAATTTTGCTTTTTGTACTTTTGTTCATGCCCTTATGTTATGAAGTTGAATATAAGACTTTTTAACCATTGAATGAAATACATGATTTCTTGAATGCAATATATATATATTGAATGAAAAAGAGATACCGAATTTTGATAATATAAAAACTGAATGAAAATATGCGGGAACAGCTATTGCACACTTTTTCTGACCCTTTCCTGTACAATTTCGAGTTCTGTTTTACGTGACAAAGTAATGAAAAAAAATATTTTTTATGAACTCCAAATAAATTGGACAAAAAAGAAATGAATTAACCGACTCTTAAAAGAGGGGGAAAGCTCCTTTTAAAATGTTGAATGCACATGTTAATTATATGCAAAAAGAAGCTACATGTACGATTCCTATTTTGTGTATTTGTCTCATTATTAGGTAAGGGAATAATACAAAGCAAATGTAACAAACTATAAACAGTTTCTGCTCCTTTATTTATTTATTTAGTTATACTTTGAATGTGTCCGAGTGTCATTTCCACATGCAGCTGAAATGTCGGTTGGAGTGACGTCATAAATTCGAAAACAGATATAGCTCTCACTTGAGCACAGACCCTCGCCATCGGGATTTGAGCGTGGTTTATCCACGCCCTTTGCAAAGATTTCTAACCACTACACTAGGTGTGCTTGTTTAACATGTAGTACTACAATATAAATCAATATTGTTTGCAAAAATAAGGTTATTTCAGGAGGCTCAATGAGAAATGTCATCTTAATATTTCTTTTCCAATATTTACAACGACTTATTAAAAACTAACTTAATTGTGTCGTACACTGCTTGCACAACTTCAATTACATGTTAAAATGGCACTTCTCTAATTTAACTAAACGTCTCAAGCTAAGAAGTTACACCTTCTTAAGCAGGTACATGAATATGCTTATTTTTTCAAATTGATCCTAATTTATAAACACCAAATATTAGGAGATATTTAGATGCAACTATCCAATAAAAAATATGAGGATTTGACTATCTTTGTTTCAGAACCTCCTCGAATTATTAACCACTGCCTGGAGCATGCTTCTTGATTCGAAGAATTTTTCCATTTTCTGGTGAGTGTTTTCCTTTTTTTTTTAAATACAAGTTCAGTTCGAGGGTGATGAATAAAATGACCACTGTTGTGGAAAGGTCCAATTCAAAAATCAAACCACTCTTTTAAATTCAATTTGCAATAGGTTCACAGAATAAGATTTGAAACTTAACTCTGTTCAGCGAATTTAGAGGCCAGAAGCAAACACCTTGGCGACAATAAACCAGTTCACGGCGAAAATAAATACATGCCAAGTCACACGAGCACCGTGTTTTATTTTTCATTTAGCTTACCAGCTTTCTTATATGAAATTGGTAAATGGGTGAAAGTGCCAACTCTCTTGTTCATTTTCAGTATCTAGATTCGTTGAACAGACTGTTCAAGTTTTTTAGCATGCACTTCTAACAGACTAGATTTCGAGTTTACTTATGTCGTTTAATTATGGTAAAATCCTTTATCGAATACAGATGTAACGAAATATACGTTATAAAGATATATATACACATCTTTTTTTTCTTTCGTTGGCGTGGACGTCTTGTAAGTCGCAATACGCCCCTCAGGGTCCATGTGACCACTTTGGGAACCACTAGTCTAGATTGATCTAATCAACACACATTAATCTGGATGAAATAAGGCTGACCCTGCGCTTGCGCAGTAAGGAAAATCGCCGCTATTGTCAGCTAAAGGTTTTTTTTTCTCATTAGATTAATAATTTAGTTTGTTACGCTAGTACTAGTAGTAACTTTAAAAACATGGAATGACGTGTGATTTCAACCAATCTCGCTCTTATTAAAAAGTACCAAACATCAATAGAAAAGGCTATGGAATAAATTTTAAAGCAATATCTCGTTTATGCGTACATAATGATTTATGTCCAGTAATTAAAAATTGCTGATTAAACATTAAACTGTTGTTAACACTGTTTCATTTCTATCAGACAAATATCAGAAGAACTTATCATCAAATCACGCACTCATAAAAATAGAGTATATTTTCATGAAGGAATTATGAGAAAATTATTAATGCACCCATAAAAAGGAAGACATTAATGTTTTGACAGTTTCGGTATCCTCGCAATGAGTCTACAGAATTTAACACACGTCGAATAACACACACATAAAAAGAAGATATTGATGTTTCGACAGTTTCAATTTCCTCACAGCGAGTCGACGCAATTTAGCACACATCAATTAACGCGTTCATGAAAAGGAAGACTGATATTTTGACAATTTTTCAAATCATAGTTAAATTATTTGGGGGAGAAAATACTGAAATTAGCTATTTCGCACTTCCAATTTTTAGCATATGTAGGTGCAGGTAGCTTCATTTATTCAAAATTTTAAAAAATGCATCTGAAATTTTTTTTTCTTTACTTACAGATTTTGGTCGAACCACCATTCGAAGAAGAACATTTTTCTCGGCTCGCAGACCTTCAACCGCTTGAGTCTTGTTCTAGATTTAGAGAAAAAGAAACAAGATTTGTGCTTAAAAACGAATTAAATATGATCTACAATCTAGTTGTTGAGAATGATGATTATATTCTCTGAACTAGTACGCTGCTCAAAAAAGAACTTGAAAGCTTTCTAATGGGACGAAACAGAATCAGCCAATTTTAGAAAAATTGTAAAATTGAGGATATGAAGTAGGGTGATTGAAGCCGACAGAAATGATTGTTGTTGAAACTGATTTTGATGTACGTAGTTGGATGTGAAGTGTACTATGGATCTGTTTCTCATTTTTGTACATGTATAAAATAAGATAATAAAATGTTGCTTTGGTGTTTAAATTCATCTTTTCCCCTAAAGCAGTTACTCACATGAATGTTACAGTTCTGAAAGAAATGAAACGAAACACCCACGAGAATGTTTCCTTCATAATATCAAAACCAGTGATCGTCAAACTGTCGATAGCTAGCACCTCGCGGGATCATTTTTAATCGCGGTAGCTTAAGCTCTAATATGGTTAGCCCATACATTATTTCATTAAAACAAAGTCAACAACACAAACAGGCTTTATGTTGCAATTTAAGTATTCATTTATTACTTACTATGAATTATGAAATTAATATTTGAAAAATTTTGATCTGAAACTGTTATGTTTTTCGAAAAAGTATCTGGCGAACATTTCATGTGGATATCCAAAATGTCAGCTAAAAATATTCAATAGTTTTTTCGCTATGCTTAAAAATACATTTGCTGCCACTTTAGGGGCTGTATACTATTGTTGAATGTGTACAATTTTACTTATTGGATAAAAGTAAGAAATCTTAACAAAACCATAGTATTTCGTAAGAAGCTACCTAAAACTTGCGTATTATCTTTATGTATTATTTCCCTTGCCTGTTTTTGTCGCTACGCGATGTCTTACTTATTCCTTTATCAAATTACATGATTTACCCCTCATTTTAAAGGTTAATTACGAAAAATAGACCCACGGTCTAAAAATGTACCGCTTCTCTTAAATTTGAAGTTTAAAATCATCTAAGAGGAGGTCCTTTAATGGATGCCAAATTGATGTGTTTGTTGGTCAGAGGCCGAGTGGTTAGAGCGCAAGGCTGGTATACCCAACACCCGTGGTTCGAGTCCCGCGTTTCGTTTACGCTTTCTCCAATTAATTGTTTGCTGGGCGTAGATTTTTGATAAACTAAATATAAAAAGGGTTCTTTAAAATTTTATTTTTTGTTTTTATTTTCATGCAGTAAATTAAAAAATAGTAGAAAATATAATATTAAAATTATTTATTAAATTTCTGAATATCCGTACTTGACCCGCATTCCTGCCTCAGCAGTGCACTCCTATATATATATATATATATATCCTCATATTAGCTTATTGTCTTACCAACGTCTAAGCTTTTAAAAATTATTTATTTTTGCAATTTAAGGGCGGCAATTTTTTGTTGCACCTGTTTCCTGAACCCAGAAGAAAAAGGCCGATTTAAATAGAGATTATTTTATTTAGTTAAATATTATCTTTAATTTATCTATCTATATATATTATTTCCCTAGCCTGTTTTTCTCTTGCTCCACGAGATTTTCCTTATTCCGTTATCAAATTCCACGATTTACCCCTCATTTTAAAGCTTATCGTGCCGGGCTAATGACGAAAAATAGACCCATGGTCTAAAAATATACCGCTTCTCTGAAATTTGACACTTAAAATCATCTACGAAGATGTCCTTTAATGGATGCTAAATTGGTGTTGTGAATGCTGGCGCCCTCTGGTATCAAGTAAACAAACAAGAAACTCTTCTGTTTTTATTGTGTAGCAAATTGGACAGTTTTAGCTGCCTCTGTGTATGAACTTAGGCAATCCTATAATATTCATTTATATTATGAATGTGTAGAGTCTAACCAACCAACAGTAACTATATTTTAAGTAATGGAACTTTTTCGTTAGTGTATTTTAATGCAATGAATACTACTAATAAAAATAATTATCATTATTATTGTGATTATGTTTAATATCTAAATAATAGTGGGAAAACTTGTAACAGCTATCTGTACTGATGTGTTCAATTACATGTCTTCTTTTGTACCAACACCTTTCTCCCAAATTACCGCACGGGTCGACTAGTAATGTACATTCCTTATCTACAAGTAAATAGGCAAAGTCAAAACAGTTACGTAACATGTTTTCCTCAGTTAATGAACTGATTTTCGTTTTTTTTTTTATTTAGTAGCTATTGATGAGCTTTAGTGTTATCAGTAAAAAAAAAATTTAGAAACAGCGATTTTTTTCCCTCCTACTTTCGACGTAGGTTCGAAGCCTTTTTTAGAAGTCTTTGTTCGTAATCTATACATGAATAGGCAAACACAAAACAGTCACGTACCATTTTGTCCTCTCTTAAGGAACCGTTTTCGTACTTTTTTTTATTTAGTTGTTATTGATGAGTTTTAAGGTTATTAATAAATATTTTTGGAAAAAGCTGTTGATTATTTTATCCCCTCCCTCACTTTCGACGTAGATTCGAAGCTTTTTTTTTTTTTTTTTTTTTGTTCATTAGATTTTGTTCATTATCTGTATATAAATAGGCAAAGACAAAACAGTTAAGTTCCATTTTCGTCTCAGTTTAGAGCCGTTTTTTCTTCTTACTATTATTATTACTTTCATACTCCTTACATCTACAATCTACAATTTTTATACAATACTCAATACATTTTTTACCATTTGTAATGCAAAGAAGAACTTTCAAGAACAAAACGAAAGATTAAGTATAATCTATTAAGTGAATATCCATGTAAAATAATACTAATCTTAAGGTGTCAGTTAATCCATTTCTAAAATGCGTGTACAATTTAAGTCAGTCAGATTGTTTGTTCAGCACAATGTGAGCAAAATAAAATACAATTTTAAGTTAGAAATGTCTAATATAATATAAAGTGAGATAATAAGTGCAGTGACCCGTCATTTGGCTTCAAATCAACGTTTCGTAAGTTTGTTGATTTGCATTAGCGTTTTGAAGTCTTCATTAAATTGAAAGTGTGTGTTTTTATTTCTGATTTATTCAATAATAATAGGGTGGCATCAAAAACGTTATTTATATTTCTTTTACAGGAGAAGGATTCAGTCGCACTGAGGAGAGATTAACGTTAATTGAAATATTTACGCAAAAAAAAAACCTTCTAAAACAGAAAATGTAAAATGTTAAAAAGATGTTTAAACCGTTCGAGGCTGAACTTCAAAATTTAATAAATTACGGTCGAATTCCGACCGCTGGGTGAACTCTAGTCTCTTTAAAATACCTAAAAGCTTATTTTCATGACTTCATAGAAAACCTCAGCCAGTAAATTAGAATGCTGAAAATAGTGATGGTCCTTTTTTCAATATCTTCCAGTTCTAATGATCCAATTTTGCTCAAACTTATTATGCTGATTTAGGAACGCTGAGTTCAGTTCGGTTTTCAAAACTAGTGCATTCTGTTTAAGTTTTTGAAGTTAGTGTTCATTTTAATTTGTCCCTTATCAAAAAAAATTTCAACAATTTAAAAGAAGGCTTTAATCGACGTCGATTAACACTTTTTATTTATTTATTTTTCAAAAACACATAATGACTGAGTGATTAGAAGTGTTTCGGGTTTTTTTTCCTTGAATTGTACAAATGTACATAGCGAGTAAACTATTTTGTGAAATTTAAAACTTCTTTCTACCTTTTTACGATACAGTATGATCGAAAATATAGTCTCTTTTCCTTGATTTGTTGTTGGTTCCCTAAATGCACGAATGATGAATTTTTTACTGGAAATGGTAAGCTGAAGCATACTTTTTGCATATCTGAAATGACAGAACAATCATGCATTTTTCTAGAAAAACGATAAAATGTGTAATATTGAGTGTAGGGGGACTTTTGGATATATAGTGTATTTTCGGACTGTCAAGCGAAACACGAAAAAAAAACCCCATTTCTTTTAATTTCTGAACACGTTGCATGCTTCCAGCATTCATAACAGCACGTGAGTTTAAAAATATAAGAAAAAAAGTTTTACTTACTTTTGTAAAATACCAGCTTACAATGCTAGGTCCCTTGTAATTCAAGCCTTCGATGGTTACTTCTGCATTGAAGACGTCAGCGTTTAATCCACGAGTAGAATACTGTATAAAAGAAAGCGCAACGAAATAAATTTGTGTATATACAGTAAAGCCACCACGTTTACACGTCTCCCATTTGTACGTCATTTAGAAGTCTTTCCTCACTACAGCCCCATTTACTTCACAACCATTGTACTGTTAAAATACTTCATTTAGGTTAAACCGACCAGTGAATGAGCAGTTTGCAATTTATTTTTCAAAAACAAAAAAAAAAAAAAAATTTCCTAGCTAGATTGACAACCGTCGTTTCCTTCTAAGCTATCTCACACCTGAATAGTAATTAGAATTAAAATCTTACATCTTTTATGACTGGAAAATGTGGTGTTTGTTCACTGAGGTCATTGACAACTTTTTATTTGCACATTCAAAAACACCGGAAACCCAGTACCATTTAAAACGCCACAATTTTTTAACAATATTTACGCATTAGTAAAAATGTTTCTGCTGTTATTTAAGAAAATCACGAGTAAAAATGTTTTGCTGTCTGTATGAAATGCTGCAGAATAAAAATATACAGTAGAGTCCCCGAAAACTCGGCTTAAAATGGACCGAAGTTTGACCGAGTTTGAGAAAATGACAAATAATCTGGAATGAAGGATAAGTACAAGTTTCTTCTTGTTTGCTTAAGAATACGAGAGATAATAAACTGCTCAAAAACCCTTAAACCGAGAAAACGCGCGTAGTTTTTCGACATTTTTTTTCTTCCTAAAAAATAAAATACCAAATACGTAAGATTACTGCTCAGAGATACCTTTGAAAGCAGTTACAATGAAACTTAACTAATCTTATTGAATGAATAATTAATTCCAAAATTGCAGCTCGGGTCTCGTAGGCCCAGCGCGCATCCTCCCGGGTTATACAAAGGGAAAGTACGTACTTTATATGAAGGCAACTACATGAAAATGAAAATTAATGAATATAAAGTGTACAACAGTACCTGATGAGAGAGGCCACAGAAAAATACTTTATGAAGACATAGAGCTGTAAAAATGAACTCGCTGACTTAAAAAAGAAGCCATTTTTTGTAAAGAAATGCGCAATGTCCTGGAACGAAGTCTGCGCTTTGTTTTTTCGCCGTGCCAGGGTTTGACTGGGTTTTCAGGACTCTACTGCATTATGATTTTTCAAAAATGAAACTGTGTTTAAGCGTTTATTCATTGATTAGACTTCCCTATGTAAATAAAACGACCAGAAAGGAAGATGAAGAATGAGTAAAACAAAAGATGTTTCTTATTCCTCAGACAGATTTTTCGAGTGTTAAATATTTAAACTGTAATCACTAAACCCTTTGTTGCTTTTTTAATTATTTTATTTTGAAAACCTAAGGTATCACTATAATAACTTTTCCTTCAGGTCAAGAAAAGAGAATTCGGGTTATGAATAATATTTAAGAGTTGTAATTAAACTCACTCTTTTATACTTGATTTTGTACTTGTACAATTGCTTAATTAGACTCACTTTACCATGCTTCTCAGAAGACCAAGAAATATGCAAACGTTTGCGTACTACAATGATATATACGTATGTGTATACAAAAAATACATAGGTACGTCGAAAATTACCTACACTTTTCATTCTGAAGCTTTATTAAACAAAGATGAGTGTACAACAGATACATTATTTTTCGATTAAGTGAGCAATGCAGTTGTTCTAGCGAGCCACTAGCGTCCGTATGCCTTCCTGGTAGGGTTTTCATTTGATCGAGAAGTAACTTTTGCACAGCATCCCGAACGTCTATATCTCATTAAGCAAATCAGCGATCTCTCAAAACTTCCCTGAGTTGTCCAAAGAGATGAAAGTCTGAGGGAGCAAGATCTGGGATGAAGGGAGGGTGTTCCAGTGCTTCAAAGCCCAACCTTTTGACTTTTCTATGGTGTTACGGGCAGTGTTTTCAGTGGTAAGCATTTGTGAGACCCATCGCACACTCTTCCTGAATTTGAGTTTGTCGTGGATAATTTGATAGGTAAAACCATGACTGATGTTTAAAGAAGAGGCGACTTCACCTCTGGCAGCTCGCCTATCTGCTGAAAAGCCGCGTTTACACGATGGCAGTTGAGGAGACAATTGTCGGGGCCAACTGTCTCTCGACAGTTGGGGGAATGTCATGGCCAGGCCAGTTGGAAGAAAACCTGTTCACACTGTGAAAGTATTGGTATGGAAGTTGATGACGAAAAACTGTTGACTGACACGAGTGAATTGGCACAACACAAAGCAAATCAACTGGCTACAACGTTCACAAGGCGCCAACTGGCTCGACAGCTGTGATTCAGAGTGGTGGTGGGCGTCACTGGGCTCAGTTCATTCTCCTCTGTCTACTCCTCCAGCCAACTGAATTTCAGGACGTCGAGGCAGTTGGCTCGCCAATTGACCTGCATTGTTCACACGCAGCCAATAAGCTGTCTCTAGACAATTGTCTCTTCAACTGGCATGGTGAAAACGCAGCATAACGGTCTCTCGAGCTCGCTGAACGTCAATGGTCCAATGTCGACAGTCGCCCAACTCTCTTTTTGTGCTGCGCTCGAGCAGGCACTTTTAAACATTTCGATCCACACACAAAAAAAAAAACACTTTTACGAGATCTAGTACTTTCCCCGTATGGCGACAATAGTATCCGGTTGATTTCTGCACCTTTCACACCATCTGACCACAAAAATTCGATCACTCCTCGTTGCTCCTCTTTTGTGTAATCTGATTGCTGTTGTAGCTAGGGGACAACTGATGCGATCGTGATTGCACTGCGCACACGTAACCAACTGGGGCACCAAGTCAAAGCATGCCCATGCAGCAGCTACCTATCTTTAATTAATAAAACTGCAGAACGAAAAGTGTAGGTAATTCTTGAATTACCCTCGTAGAAAGTTGTAAGAAATTCAAGCGTAGAAACATCAGCCTCCCTTTGCGAGCGTCTTTATTAATTGGACTGGTGTATCTAAAAATCTCAGATGAATTTTCTAAGTGTTAAATGACGTTTTTTATTGAATTCAACCTTTATTAACTTCCGCTTTAGAATAAGATTTATTGATAGAGAAAACTCCCAATAACACTTACTTCTCCATTATAGTAGATTTTTGATGTATCCAGATAAAAGTATTTTTTAGAAGTCGGCATGTCTTCTGTTTCAGAGAATTTAACACTGATGACGCTCAAAGTAGTTTGGAATTCATCAAAAGAACACTTCCCTGTCACAGGATCCAAGGTATACTGTACACCTGTCATAAATCATACATATATGTAGTGTTATGCATACATCAACACACTCAAACGACTGTCTCACAATAGATTAGTGCCGCATCAGTAGTTCCCATTTGAGTAGGTAATACGATGTAATTTGTCCCGTTTCAGTCAATAAGGGTTATAATGGGTTTTGGGTGTTCCCGTTTCAATGAGTTGGTGCCAGTTGCGAATTCCCATTCATACGACCGAATCGAAATCCGTCGTGTGGGTACGGAGGTGTGACTCCCCCCCCCCCTTTTCTTTAAAATGAGACTGCTGAAACAAGTTTTAAGTCACCCCTTTTCTATTACTTCAGCTTTTCCGCAGGTAGAACATGTTATTTGTCAAAACGTTACTACCAAGTAAAAGAAAGTTAATGAACATTAAATTTTACAGACAAGTATTAAATCAAACGTATTTTTATTCAAGCAGCTCTTTTTAAGATTTTGTTGCAAGGAAAAGTATATTAAATCACATTACTAAAACTAAATATTTACAGTATTTGTTCAAGGACATTAAGAATAATTTTTGAACAAGTTTTGGGTATTTGTTCTCAAAAGTAATATATAAATTATTTTCAGAAACAGACCGTGGTTTAATTTTTCTTTCCCTTTTTGGCATAGTTTGAGTGCAAATGTTTTAAAATAAAATATTCTTAAAAATGTATTATATTTAAATTAAAACTAATCTTATAAAATAATACTTTATTTTTCACAATAGTTTCAATAGTAGCTTTTTTTCTTTGTATGGGCTTCTTTCAACAATATCTTTACAATTTTTGAGTTAAATGACTTGTCAGCAATATGCATATAGTTTTAATTTAGTTTAATATACCTTCAGTTGATAAATTTAACTGTGCGTCCCATTATGCGTGGGAATTATTTGGTCTACCTACCAGAAATGGCAGCATGTGAAACTAGTTAATGACATTTTTTAAAGGAGTGGATTAACAGGGATTCTGAGATCAGTCAGGCGATACAGACGAAAGCCCTGACAGCGTACTTACCATAGACATATTAGCATAGACGGAGTAACGCTGGCTTATCTTTCGCTTTGCGAGTGACCGGGGGGCGAATAGGTCACGTGAACTAGACGATCTAGTTTCGACCAATTAGAGCCTCTTGTCTTATTCGCTTCGTCTTATTTGCTTTTGCCATTCATTTCTTTCCACGGCGCGAAGCGTTTACGACGGGATTCTGCTGCGCGCTGAATTGCACCGAACGAGAGGCCCGAATTCGAGTGGAATTAGAAACGCTTGTTTATCAGTAAGAGCAAGGCCTTCCAAACAGAGATTGGCGTTTCCTCTTGAACACGTGAGCCAGACCGATTCCCGCCCTTGTGCCACTGGAACGCCCCCAAGCGGTGTCAATGATTTTACAAGGTCTATGGTACTTACCTACTGGTATACAAACTCTGAACACTTTCAAAGTAGAAAGTAAAACATTGTTCTACGAAATATTAAAAATCAAAATGAATGTCAAACGAGTCAAATATTTTTTATTGTATTACGGTATGGGGTCATTTAATGAGCAGTTTCTAAAATCAATATCGTTTGTAACTTCACCTATGTCTTAAAGTCATAAAATAAAAACTGCAAACTCTCCGACTTCGTTAAAACCGAGGTCTTGCACATTTTACCAGAAAAGGGGAGAGGCGGGAAATGTGATGAATAGTGTGTTCATTTTTGGGAAGCACCCGCCAGTTGCGCGATTCCCTTTTCCGTAAATTCGAGGAAAATTCCCGTAATCGTCTGGTGGGCATGCAATTGCACTCTTCCCAACTCTTTCTTTAACCGGCCCACGGCCTTGCATTTAATGTCGCGGCCCAGAAAAACTCCCGCGAAAAGGCCTTGCACGTGAAAAACTGCCACCGAAAAGGCCCAGGCCGTAAGATTCTATCTCTGCTCTCCCCCATACCTCCCGTGGCGAGAGGCGTTTCTCGATTCACCCCTCCTAAGCCTGCTGTCAATTATGTGGATATTTAAAATCAAAGGATTTCAAACACCTGCCCATTCGTGCCATAGTATTCTAGTTATTTTCATGATTTTGACTCTGAAAGTTTATCTAATAGCCTTTATGAAATAATTTTACTAATTTGTTAAGAACTTCTGAAAAATTATTTTGTTATGTAATATAAAATCATATGGTACTATTTGGGGCATCAAAAATATATCAATTACATAAATATCGAATATATTCGTTTTATATCAAAGTAGCTTTAGTCCTTCTGTATGCTATGCATAATTTAATATAACAGCCATAGATATCAAAAAATTGTTTAAATATATAGTATATTAATAATAATATTGTTCATCTATTTTATGTTATTTATAATTTGGTAGATTTTTTTGTTTCTAGAAACACTTTATTTATTCAGGAGATGTTGCTTCCTGCAAATTATTTGCTTGCAGTTATAGATCCATAGTATAAAAACAAAGGTTTTTACGACAATGTACAAATAAGACTGTTATTATGTTAAATTTTCAGCCGCACCTTAAAACTAGTCATTTTACTTTTTTACTTACGCAAGTTTATGATGTTGGTTTTTTAGTCAACATAACACGTTTTAATCTGATTAACCAGCAATTTCACATAGCATTGATAAAAAATTGCAACCTCAGAAAGTACCACCATTTTTCAGCTCATTTTCTGTTCGGTAAAGCATTTTAAAAAAATAAATAAATTATTACTGCTTTCATTTATTCATTTATTTCGCAACTTAGTTACGAATCTCTCGCGTATAAAGCCATAGTACGTCGGAATATTACGATACATTGTGTGCGAATGAGACATACTACATTCAATGCATATTTACTTTTGTACACACACATATATCGTTTTCTAGAGTAAGATTTAAAAAAAAGAAAAACAGCTGATTAAATTACAGCATATCACTCAGGAATTTCAGAGTAAGAAAGCATATTATATTTCACCAAATTTTGTGAAATGCAACCAGCATTGGTGGCGGATTCGGAAAATTCGGGGGAACCACTTCGCCCCATATAATGGCTTCCCCAGAAGGAAAGAATCATCTCTGTGGGGATGTAATTAGCGGTGATATTTAATAAAAATAAAGAAAAATGTATATACTTTATTTTTTTTCAGGCGCACCCAAAGCTAAGCAGAAGATAAATATAAAACAGGTCAAATTAACTTAATGGAGAAAGAAAAAATCCCCTCCCCCCTCAGCGTTTGTAATACAATATCCCACCATATGTAATACAATATCATTGTATTATTATTTCTTGCAGACGATATAAAAAGGCAATTTTTTTTTTTTTTGGTTTTTAAGAATTTCTGACTATGTTTTAATGGGGAGGGAGTTAGGGAAACTGTTAGCTTTGTTCTAACAGTAATTTTTACCTACATTTATCCTTATTTAGTTGGTAAATTACAATATTAGTCATTTGTCACGTGCCCATTTCTTTTTGTCACTCCTTTTCTCTTCCTAGGGTGAAGTGATATTCGAGTAGGCCCTTCCAGCGCCCTGCTGCGCAACTACTTGAATCATAATTGCTTTCATGCCTTGAATGCATGTAAGAAAAAAATATTGTCCAAAAATATATATATATATATATTTTTTTTTTTTTTTTTGCTGTTAATGATATGCCCTCTATCCTGCAAAAAAAAAAGACATATAAAAAAAGACAATGTACTGTGAAAAGATCGCTGACAGCAAATAGTTTGAAAACAAATAATTTAAACGTTAATTATATTTAAAAATTTGAAAGAAGAGTTAATGAGAGAGGGTCTGTTAGCCTGATACCCTTCCCAGGAGACTTTTTGAAACTGAAGTTCCGGGAAATACAATGCTTGTCGGTATTTGGTGAGTTTTGGGGAAGGGAGAGGAGGATTTGGGAATTCTTCACGTAATTTTTCGAAATTAAATTCTCAAAAACTCAAGATTAGTTAGCCTTTGGTGATGAGAGTGGAGTTAGGGGGGGGGGGGCGTAGTTGGCGCTCCCCTTCAGATTTTTTGAAATTGAATCTCTATAAAAGCAATTTTTAACGCTATTTGGTGAAGTTGGGGGAAGAAAGAGAAGACTTCTGGAATTTTAAATGTAAAATTTGCGAAATTGAATTTCTAAAAACGCATATTTTTGGTGATTTTAGGGGAAGGGATGAATCATGGATTATCCAAGAATTTTTTTCAAAATTGCAGTTTCAAAAAGAGAATACCCACTTAGGCTCAGAATTTACGCTTTATGCTCCTAAAGAGCAACGAATTGAAATAAGAAAAATACTATGAGCAGCTACTTGAGCTTAATATCGGGAAAATGCGGCTGTTTTCTTTTATGCATTTTTCTGCCATTATTCATGTAGGTTTTTACTTCGTTAATGAACGATTTTTAAACTTCATTAGAGCTTTTTCCACCTCTGTGCGGCCCTTCCTCTCCCCTTTGTCACATGCCATACTATGTTGCATAAGCATGTTGTCACACTTCTTGTTACCCCCTCCCCTTGTCACAATTTCACGATCTCCCTTCCGCCCTCGAGGCGTGACATCATTTATTAATGATACTTTACATGCTTTCTATTTTAATCAGCAGCGTGAAGAACCCTACAAATCAGTCAATTGTCAGTGGTGGTATTTCAAACATCGATTCAACTTTTTCCGTTAAATAGTCATTTCTTTCAATGAACTTTGAAAATAATAAGAAAGCCTTTCCTTTCATTCGAATAAGAAGCAAACCTTAACATTTCATAAAGCAGGTATCTTCGCGATTCATGTATGCAGTTGCTTACTTCCTTTATGGTTAGTTCTAATGGAAATAATATGATTGACAGTGGTTTCCGAAGTAAGTTGCCACACACTAGTGGCAGCACTGCTTGTAACAAAGACTATACTTAGAAAAGAAACTTACTGTGTTGGACCTATGTAGATATAATATACGATTATGAAAAGATTTTTAGCTTTAAGTTTCCAAAATTTAGAAAACATTCACGAAAATGGAAATACATTTCAGGAGTAGACTTACCATTCTAAGAGATTGAATGATTGATTCAGTTAATTCAAAACACATCGTAGGGATCAATCGATGTCACGCTTCGAAAGGGGTTCGTGAAGTTGTGACAAATTGTGACGACGGGAGGGGGTAACATCAAGCTTATGCAACATAGCGTGGCTAGTGACAAAGGGGGAGGGGTATGTTGAAGTGACATTTTGTGACGATGGTGGGGGGAAGGGGGTCAATTTAAATATATAATGAGCAAAAACAACAAAAGTCCATCAGGTAAGTTCTTCGTAGTTTACAAAGCTTGAAGTGTAAGGGTTGACATTGAAAATAGTAATCAATGTTGATGGCTTTTGGTTTTTGGCGATTTCCAAGTGACTGGCTAGTAAGATCAGACCTTCAGGAACATGGCTAGGATATTTCTTGCAAATTCCATCTTTCTAAATTGCACCTGCCGAGATCTCTCGTAGTTAAGGGAAAAGTAGATATTTGGTCTTTTTTTTTATGTTCTTTATGCAACTTGTGGTGCTTTTAAGCCAACCCAAATTCTTACAATGTAATATCAATGTACGAATACTTTCTGGAAAACTAAATGATTAAATCCTCTAATGTTAAGTTGTATTTCATTTTTCTTATGGAGTCGAGATTTCCCAGAACTACCCATTTTTTAAATTTAAAATATAATCTTAGTAATAATTATAGATTTTTCTTAAAGTTTTAAGTTTACAAAATATAAGCACTGTAAAACTAACTCCTCCAACTCCCCTAATTTATACTGAAACAGTCTCAATCCTCAAAACAACCGAGTCCCCTAATCTGGGTTCTAACAGTCTCGTCTTTGCATATGACACTACTCTCCCGATGCATGAAAAGGAAAAAAAAATTCGCTCTAAAATTAAAAATATATATATTACCTTAAACATGCGTATAGCATCTATTTTCCTCATCACAGCCGTCGTCTTGCTCGATTTATGACATTGTAATGAGTGTTAATTAATCATATCTTCTCATACGCATAATTGAAGTAGAACACCAATTATTCGAACTTCAAGTAACCGAACTGTTCAATCATCAAAACACTTCTTTTTCTTTTCCGATTTAGCGAACGAAATCGATTACATTCTTCTAATCAGTGCATTAATAAATAAGAACTTGGGAAAAGAGGGTGAAATCGAGGTCCAGATCCCCCCCCCCCCCCACACACACACACATACTTTCACGGTGGAGATTTTAAAGCAAAAAAAAAAATTTGAAAGCTTTCTACTTTAATCCCTGTAGTTCAAAAAAGATAAAAATTTATGAAGAGTCGAAAAGAGAAAAAAAAAGCAAAGAAAGCGATTTAAAAAGAGTTTAAAATATAAAATATCTGCCAAAAAAAAAGAAACAAAGAAAAATAAACACGTCATCGCTAGAAAATACCAGTGTTGGAAAATTGTGCATGTACAGAAGTATTTTAAATCTAGCTTATATGCTACTAAAGATTTGGTAAAAACACACATTTGCAGTATCAAAAAAAAAAGTTAAAAAAAAAAATGTCAAGAGTATGAGTACTGCGGAATATCCTCTAAATTGCCTGTCTAATTATCCGGGCTTTTTTTAATCCGAACGAGGACCAGTTCCAATAGGTTCAGATAATTGGCGCTCTATTCTATACAGAAATCGAACTGAACCTTACATGAGAAAAATGAAAAAAAAAATAATTTGCGACGTTGAATTCTAGGTTATTTATCGAGTTAAAACAAAGTGAGCAGGAAAAATTCACTTTGAAATAAAGCGGTAAAAAACTATTCGATGGGATCATAAAAATGACTCGCACATATCCGTGGGCGCTATCCGGAAAAAAAGAAAGAAAATGTTTCCTCTTCAAGCTCGATTGGCCATTGATTGATAAAAGCCCTTCGGTCAACTCCAAGAAAAAGCGACATTCTCTCCCTACCTTTAGAAAGTTTTTAGATTTTTCTTACCTGCTTTGAAATCGTGAATGACAGTTTTTGCTCTTGCTCTAATGGGTGTGAAAATATCGGGTGTCTCTGCTAGAGCATCGTAAAAGTCAGTCCTCGAAATACCACCAGGATAGTCATAAAAAACCTGAAAGAGATCATTTTCCATAATCAAATGACTGAAAAAAAACTGCAAAAGCCGATTATCTACGCCGTTCTATCAACAGAACTTATTTGTTACATTTTGAGCAAGTTCGAAAAAATTGTTTCTTTTTGGGGGGAAATTTCCTTGCTTTTAGAAAAATACTTAAGGTATGCTGGTGCTTTGAAAACAAAAACTTGTTTGACAACTGAAAGATCAAACAAGAAAGCAAGAAGATTGATTTTTGACTTAGAGACAAGTCAAGGCATAAAGTACTCCTGATTCCGAACAACAAAAAATTTAACGTAACCAATTTAAATGCAGTTGAAAAAAGCAGTTTAAAGAAAACACTATTATTTTAGACTCAAATAATGTCCCCCACTTCCCCGAAATTCCATCATTTAAGAAAAGGCATTTGAAAGGGGACAGTGTTTTTTATCTACAAGTTCAAATTGTCCCCCGGCCCCAAGTTCTGAAATTTAAAAAATATATATTATTTTAAACGAAGGGGACATTAATATTTTATGCACAAGTAATAATCCCACCACACCCCCGAAGTATCAGTATTTAAAAAAAGGCATTTGAAACGGAACATTACTATTCTATACATAAATAATTATTCCTCTCCCCCCCCCCAAAAAAAAAGTCATTTGAAAGGGAACATTATTATTTTATACACAAGTAATAATCCCCCTCCCCCCCCCCCGAAGTATCAATATTTAAAAAAAGGCATTTGAAAGGGATCATTACTATTGTATACACAACTGATTCCTCTTTTTCCCCTCCCCCAAAATAAGGACACTTTTAAAAAATTCTTTGAAAGGGAATATATTCTTAGTTCATACAAAAGTAAAAACCCTCCCCCCGTCCCCGAGATACCGAAAAAAAGGGCTTTAAAATTATTTTTAAAAGGGCATTTGAAAAGGAACATTATTCCAACTATATACACAGATAGAAATTCCCCATCCTCCAAATATAAATGAAGGCATTTTAAAGGGGACATCCACCCTCCCCGAAATTCCCAATTATTTTGTTAAAAATCAGGACGCCCTTTCTTTACTTTCATTAAACAAGAAATAAAATTGCATTTTCTAACGAGAAATAAAATTGGAGCACAAACCAAAGTTCATACTCTCATGACGAAACGTACAAATGGTACACTGTAAACATTTTAGGGGCTACTGAACACCATTTTCGGTGTTCAGACGGTGTAAAGTTGAAAATGACTCATTTTTTAAATTTATTTTTAATTCTTTTAAGTGTCTGTCTAAAACAATACAGACAGCAGAATTTCTTTAGCATTTGATGTTCGTTAACTCATTCTACGCATCAAAAATTCATTAAGATTGCTCATTTATCCTATTTTCATAGAAATGAGCCATCGCAATGACATGTCGATACGTAAAGGAGTTAATACATTTCATGTGCTAAGAAACGTTATACTGTCTATTATCTTTTTAGACAACCACATCAAAAAAATTTAAAGTACGTCAAAAAGAAATCATTTTCAACTTCACACCAACTGAACATCAAAAATCGTGCTCAGTAACACCAAAAATAATGGCAACTAAACGCAAACTGTTGACAGTGTAGCACATACCTAAGAGTACTTTTAAGTTTTAATATTACATTGAAGTTAAAACACCAAAGTAAATGAAAATGTTACTTCATTCAATCACAGAGACGGTCGTTACCATGCAAATTACAAATAACACTTCCGTGATTCTCGTCAAAATAGGACCAAGATGGATGCGTTCATTTGTACGCTTCATTAAAAACATTTTTAAACAATTTGTTATCAGATCAAATAAATGTACCTCGATTCAAGTTTTCTCTTTTCTTGCACTGATACGATTTATTGCACTAATCAATCTTTTTTTAAGTGCGGGGCGTACCTCAAGTGCTTGTTTACATTTAAATTCTACGAGCTGTGTTGAGTGGCGGCCGTTTCAATTCACTGCTGAGTTGTTTCACTGTTTCGGAATTCGAAAATGGGTGGAAACGTGCTTTCTAATTCCTTATTTTAAGACTTACTAATAGATTTATTTTTATCAACTTGTTTCTCGGCCGAGCGGTCTTTGAACCAGTTTCCGCTGCCTGCCTGCGCGCAGTGAAAGAGGCGTGGATTCGATTCCCACTTCCCCCTGGGTGTATTTCCTTCTTTGCATTGTAATATTTTATTGGGGCCTCAGTGGCTGAGCGGTCTGAGCGACTGGTTTCCGATACCTGCGTGAACGCAGTGAAGAGGCCTGGGTTCGATTCCCACCTTCCCCTGGGTGTATTTCCTTCTTTGTATTGTCATTCTGCTGTAGTCTTGTTTGTTTGTTTATTTTACGACCATTTCAGGTCACATAAATATTCGAGTTTATTAGCTGTTCTCAAGGATATGCTTCAAACTCTCGTCTAATAATGTAGTCTTGTTCTATCTGTTATACTAGGCGAGAGTTTGAGGCATATCCTTGAGAATAGCAAATAAACTCGAATATTAATGTTACCTGAAATGGCCGTTTACAAACTTGTGTCTTTTGTAGGAAGTTTTACGTTTTTGTGTAATTTTTGAATGTACTACTTCTGGATAGAAATCAGTGATACGATGACATGAACATATGAAAATAGGGCCGTGATATCTTAGTGGTTAGGGTGTCGAGCTTCCAACCGGAAGATTGGATGTTCGATACCAGACCCGCTAAAGACCCACCATGTACATTATACACTTGGGGCTCATGTAAAATACGTGGACGCTGATGTTCCGAGGTACCGGAGGGTGGAGAATGTCCCTTCCCTTCACTCTTAGGTCAAAAAAGAAAGGTGGTGTATTTCAGGTGGCGCTATCTGGTGTCATCCAAACAGAAAATGAGCCAAGTCGTACTTCCACCACCGTTGTGGTGCTCATCTATAAACAAAAGACGCTCCTTAATTCCAGGTCGCTATGCAAAAAGGAGCTTCAGCCCAAGTGGCATTAGAAACAACAACACGAATGAAAATAATTGCGAAGCAATTAGCCATTTTATGGTCTAAATTCATTCATTCGCTATGGTTTCTTATTAAATTTTTTTTTTTCCCCTTTATTCTTCTTGTCATTCTTTCTCCCCTCCATTACTCCCGCTCTCTGTCTTTCAACTCCTCAATAAGCAGTTCAACCAGGATACGAACGATTTTTATGCACTTTTCTGTGGCTTATGTGGCTGAGTCAGAAGCTAGGCGCTTAACGAAGTCCTCTTATTTTAATTGGACCACACGGCACAAAGATAGAACATCTGGCCGAGCCATTGAATTGCATAAAATATCTAGAGTGGCACAGTTAACATAGAAGAAGCGTGGTCTGCGCGAAAGGAAACAGTACCCTCTCATCTTAAACTCAATGCAGAGACAGGGGAAAACAAATAGCAAACCTCTATAGGCTACAATGGTATTAAGAAAGCAAATTTCAATTTTTTTTTTTTTTCTTTGAAGCCAAACTTGGTGAAATGATGTTTTGCACCCAGTTGCTTAAACCGTTTAGACGCAAAATCAAAGTTAAAGTTTTTCCGGTAAGGCATTTTACATTATTCATTTTATTTTTCTTACTGCAGTGGTGCATATTGACATGAATGAAAGAATTCGTTTCCCCATTACATTACTCAACAAATGTAAAATAAATGAATCTTTTAAAATTTATTTTATATGCAACTTTTATTTAGTGCATGGGGAAGGTGTTTCAATACTCAAAATAAAGCGTAAAGAGAGAGAAACACTGGAGATTCGATGCTGTTAGCGGGATTTCTTTCTCTTCTTCGCTTCTGACGTTTTATCCGGTTTTAGCTGACGAAACTTCACAACAGACCGCTCAGATATCGCTCCAGCTTCCTAGAACTCAATGAGTCGACCACGATGAATCGTTAGTGGCCTTACGGTTTTAAGTAGGATCCGAACACTAGGGCGTGATCAGAGAAAGGGCATACCGGTCAGACATCCAACTCTTATGACACTATCTGTTTTTTTTTTTCAGCCACGGATATAGCAGCGCGGGAAGATGGATGCTATCGATACTCATATCAAAAATTAAAATATTTCCACAATATCTTTTTTGGGGTAGAATACATTAGGTGAAACTGTCAACTTCAAAGGGTGGCTAAAGGGCGTTGAATAGGAGAAAACGAGGGAAACTTTTAGGGGAACTCAGACGTTGCTTTACAAAACCACCAAATAACTTCGTTCCGCAAACCAACTTCTTCAGTGTTGAGATTCGAGCCCAGTATCACGCGAAATGTTACCAAATGCGTTATCGTAAAGCTAGATGTTTGTGGCTGGTTACTTCTACGCATGCAAAAACCCAGATCGTTTGTATGTATCCTAGCACCGAATTCATGTGCAATGACTTCTTTGGTAAACTGAAAGAACTGCCTATCTCAGATTTGCAAGAACAATGTTGAGTAGTGTATAAATACAGTATCGATGCAGTATTTTCTTACCTTTCGCTGACTAATATATGGTCGAATGCCTGCAGCGCTTTCATAAACAAGTATTTCAGAATTGTAGCTGAAGAAATTGGTTATTTCAGGAATTGGCACATCTGATCCCCAGCCTTCGCAGAAAACGTTTTCAGGCGGCTAAAAAGGAAAAAATATAAAACTTCATTTGTGCTACTACGAATATAAAACTATGTTCAGTTAAAAATATTTTGAAAGAGCAAACTCCCAACTCTTCGATAATGCTGAGACTGCAGATCTTTAAAAGCTAGACGGAGCTACAGTCATTTACTCTTGACTTTGTGAGTGACCGAAGACTATTAGATCACGTGAAGCTGATCTTCCAGTTTCATCTAATCGACTTTGTCGAACAGCTTTTGTGCCAGGTTTCATTTCTGCTGGGAAATGCTCGCTAATCAGCTCTACTCATCGCCTCGCCATCTCTTTTTAACAAAGACCCTTCTGTTCCGACTTTTTTAAGTAAAAAAATTGCGGGGGAAAAAAGCAATGCGTTTTATGTAATTCGATAAAGAATTATGTGAACTACAAAATAATGCATTCATTTTCATTTCCTTTTTTTCAATGAGGATTCATTTGTTGTAAATTTTTTGGTCATTGAAATGCAGGGTCAAGCTGATAAAAAAGAGCATTTTCGACACCATCTCCTTTTTTGCATGTAATGGAGGTGCCAAAGTCATAAAATCTTCTTATAACATTTGGGAGTTGTATGGCAAGATGGCAATGCCTCTTACAGCATTCTTCACCAACTTTCGAGCGACAGTGCGTCAACGTTTTCACGGTTCGTTTTGGACTCGTCCAAAATGGTATTCTCCACGACGAGGAACAGTGATTTCTCGGCGCGGACTGTCAATGGACTTTGACCGTAGAAATCAAAGGGCCAGCCGCTGTAAAAAACCTACGGCGCAATTCGTAGTTTGTTGATTTCGAAGAGAAGTGCGAGGTGTAAGATGAATTTCCTAATTCAATTTTAGCAACTGCGATTCCTTGAGAATATGGAACCTCGCAGAGACAGAGTTTGTTCTTGTCAGATGGATGACTTTGAAACTTAGGAAAAGATTTTCATGAGCGATATCGTCTACAAAAATCCACATCCAACCTGTTAGTAGAATACCTCTCAGACAAACTACCAACGAGTAATAAAAAGAATGCATTGTCTGCTGAAGAACAGCTATTAACAGTTCTAAGATTTTAGGTCACAGAAGCTTTTCAGCTTCTGATCGGCGATATTATTACTTCAAACCACTTGCAGCGAAATAAATGTTAACAAACGGTCAGCAGTGGAGTTGCGCGAGATCACGGGGGTAAATTGAGAAAAATCACAATAGCGTCTTCACTGCTGTCAGATAATAGGGTCGATAAAATAACAGCTCTAATCGGGCGGTGAATACCGATTTTAACAGCGGTCTTGTCCGAACCGGTTGTTTGACCGTGTTTGGTGAATAAGGCCGTAAAAGGTGGTAATTACAGATTAGTCGAAATGAGATGAATTTTACGGTTCAGGGTTCAACACGTCGTTGACCGTTGGGAAGAAATTGTTAACATGAACGGATAGTAATATTGACTGATTTGTTGTTCCACCTTGGATATACATTTTGCACAAATCTAAAATTTTAAAAATTCCAGAGTTAATGGGCCAATCCAATACGGTTTCATCTTGGTGTTTTAAAAGTCTGTTTTGGATGAGGTGACGAGGTGAGTAATGCGAGCAGCCGCTTTATCATCATGATACGCAACTTCATCACCAAGGAACAAAATTGGAACCACAGGCTGGTCGGTCTCCCAAAATGGTGACGTAGCTGCGGAACATTGAAAACTTCTTTCTCACAAAAGATGGGAAGGGATCCCTATAGTCGTCAGAACGAATTTTCGGATGTAAATAGTCTGAGTTATATCACATAAGTAAAAATTCTCCTAAAATGAGTGCAGGAGCTGAGTTCCCATAAGCATGTAAATTAAACGTCGACGGAAGGGCAATGATGGGTGCTACAGAATATCAAGTTATAAATTCCCGTACTTTAGTTAAACCCATAGACATTAAAGAACTAGACACCACAACCGCGCGGAGTAGATAGCACACAGATAAAGATCAGGTCGAGTTCACGTGCCCTATCTGAGAAAATAATTTCTGTTAAGAAAAGGTAGCTAAGTAGAGCGGATAGCGAGCACTTCCCGCTTTAAAATTAAACTTAGCAGATAAGATAAAGCCAGTGGATTGAACGAAACTGTGGCGTCAGCTTCACGTGATCTTTCTTCGGTCACTCGCAAAGCGAAAAGAAAGCACAGTAGCTCCGTCTATATTTTAAAAGTTTATGATTAACCCAACCCATGTATCCGTTGTTGGTAATAAACAATTCAGATGGTAAGTTTATGACGGTATTCTATAAACACACTTTTCTTCCAGTGAGCAGATTACTTATAAACCTCGATATATGGGACAAAATGACTTTAGTCCATTGTCTCATAGTTCATGTTGTATTGCTTAGAGATCTATTAACTACTTTCTGTGGTATTTTGATCTATGATGATTGGCTTTAGAAGGAAAGCTTGACTATGAAAAAAAAATAGCTAGCGAAATTAACTAAGGTAAATGACCCGGTAGTGGACACAGTTAAGAAAATTTTCGTACTCCTTTACGTGGCGAAATTTTTTCAAGGGACGTACATCAATATTTGCATATTTAGCATAATAGCCAACTATTTCTCTAAAAATTAATTACCTATAAAATATCATTTGATCAAAAATTAGGATATTTACGTTAAATTTACTAAACGCTTAATTTGCATCTATAGTCGACATTTATAAGTAAAGAAAATTTAGTAGTGGACACGTATTTGCATTAGTAGTGGACAGAAATTAATAGCATCTATTTTATGCTCTTAACTTGAAGAAATAATTTTTAAAATGACTAAGGGACAATTCCTAAATGTCACGCTTTTTTCCCATATATTTGACCCCCTCCCCCCTTTGTCACAAAATGTCAACATACCCCCTGCCCCCTTTTTCACATGCCACGCTATGTTGCATTAGTATGATGTCACAATTCTTGTTGCCCCCTCCCCTTACCTTGTCACACTTTGTCACAATTTCATGAACGCCCTCCCTCCTTGAAGCGGGACATCATTTATGAATGATTCCTAAGACGATATTCTCATTAACACGTTCGCTGCCGGTCACTTTAAGGATGAACCTTTACATTACGTAGTATCGGGAGACACACCTAACATACAAGGCGGAATGAAGCAGATTGAAACAAAGGCAAAGTCTTTCCTCCCACGAACGGGTGGCTGGTTACTGAGACATCTCTCACACCACGCTTAAGCCTCTAACGGTCACTTAGGGATGGTTCTTTACACAGTAAACACACCTGAAATGACCGCTGCATCGGAGAGCAATTGAAACAGCGCAGTTTTTTTCGCGGGAGCTTGTAGCTAGCTAACTGAGACATCACTTAGCACAAGGCTGTAAACTCTCGCACGTGGTTGGCACTGTGGCAGCGAACGTGTTAAGTACTTACATGCTTACAATATTTTAAATTTTTTAATTTTGGTTTTAAGGGGGTATTCTAGTCTAGAATTTTCAAAAAATCGATTTTCTTTTTTTTTTTTTGCATATTTTCAAAGTTTAGACCTCCAAAAATATGCCTGTAAAAGGATTTTTTCTTTCCAAAGTTACAGCCGTATTAGTGACGTGGCAACTAAACCGGTTCGACCGTAGCGAATGAATAGCCAGTCGTAGGCAACTTCTAGCTACCTGAATGCTCCCAGTGTCTTACAAAATTTTTTATTTTCGATATAAACCTTTAAAACGTGTAGAATGCATGTCAAAAATGTCATTTATTTATTTTTATGTTTATAAAAACATAAATGTATTGTTCAAGCACTATAAAAGACTGTTTGGGGGAAGTTTACATAATAATTAAAACTAAAAGAGCCTATTAAAGTAATTAAACTATTTGGCGGGAAAAAAAACAGCTATATCAGAGAATTTTTAATACTTGGTTCTTATCTTTGCAAAAAAACTCATCAACTATTGGATCGGACCAGGTCTCCTTCGCTTTCCTTCAACATTTTCTCTTTATAACCACCACCTGCACTGCAAATGCCACGTGCAGCTGCCTTTATTTTCTTATTTTTTTTCATGGGGAAGAATACAGATGTGATAATATAGACTAACGAATAATGTGGGTTTGTATCTTTAACAAAATTGTCATTGATTACTAAATGTAAGTATAAAACATCATATAAAATTACTTAGACTGCCCGAAACTTGACACAAAACTTTAAACGCGTTTTTTTCGAAACTACTTTTTTTGGAACGGTTGACATGATATCTCACGTTTCAGAGGTTCGATTTACTTCAAATTTCGTACAGAGCTTTTTAATATATGTCGCTATCGTTTGATCAGAGCTTTTTTGAAAAAAAGTTTTCTATTATTTTAAAAAAGTTTCCGAAGTTGAAAAATGGAGGGGGAAAAAATTACTTTTTTTTACATGGCCGCCATTTTTTTTTTTTTTTTTTGTTTTGCAAATCGCTCTGATCAAACGAAAACTACATCCCTACTCTTTAAGAAATAACCAAGATTTTTGTTTTCAGATCATGAACGAGGGTGGAATCGTGTGAACCAAGGGGCAGCTTTTTCTTTTTGAGTCTCCAGTTCGCAAGCCTGTACATTTTTGAATTTCTACTTTTTTTTTTTTTTTGTAATTTTTTTTTTTTTTTTTTTTTGTGCTCTTTAAACATAAATAAACAACCGATAAAAAACCCGATGATAAAAATCTTTACCGTTTTTTTTTTTACAGAGTTTTAAAAAACACCTAAAAGTTGGCCCTCTAGACTAGAATACCCCCTTAAAGTCGTAAAACAAAAAAATACTCTGTTGTGTGTCTGAAAAGGGAATTCAATATAACTCTATAATTTAACAAAAAGGAATTAATGTAAGCCTTGATTAAATTAAGAATTAGTAACTTGGTTGCTTTCCGAATCTCAATATTTCTAGCTTCTTCCACACCATCCGTTTCTGCTGCATTTACGCTTTCTACAGGTATATCCATTCATGTTATTTTTCCGTATTTCGACAGAATCCCGTATTTTCGTTAATTTTGGAAATTAAGAATTTCGTTTCTGCAAAAATCCTTAATTTTGGAAAACTATCTCCCCTTTTTTTCTATGAAAATCTTTGAAATTATCCTGCCAACGAACATACCTACCAACTTTTACAAATTACGAGTAAAATTTACGCATTTGTTCGTTTTTTGCACTTTCAAGGTCCCGATTTTTTTTGCATTTCGAAATCCGATTGCATCGGCTTCGGTAAAACTTCCTAGTTCTCATTTACTGCCCGATTCTACCTCATGTACATCAATAACTTTGAGCTTGCCATTATTTTTATCTTTATTAAGTTCCAGCTTCTGTAGTAAAGAACTTGCACGGATGTAATTTTGCCACGCCCACTTGAAAATTTGCCCGAAAATATAAAGAATTTTTCGAAAGTTATTTTAAATTTTAGTGATATCAGTTAATTCTAATTAATAAATATTACAACTTTATTAATAATCTAGTTAAAAGAACAGTTTGGTCCAAAATGCTCCCCCCCCCCCTCTTTTTACGTAATTTAAAATGACTTTTTTTTTTTCGCTGTGTTAAGCATTAGGGTTTTTTTCTTTCAAGTACTCATTATAATATCATTAAAAAAACAATTCTTTCCGCTTTCATTCATAATTAAAAAGCATGAGAAAAATTCAGCAATCTTCTGTTGGGAGATTTTTCCAATATCATATCGTGGGGTCAATACTACAACTAGGTAACTACAATTCAGCTGTTTCGAGAAAAACGCAAATTAAAGTTTTGCTAAGATTTTGGAAGATTGTGGAGACTAAACTAAAAGTTATTTTACTACCATTTCTGGATTATATTTAATTAGAAGTATTTATGTCTCGTTTTGACCACAATTTTGTAAGAATTGACGAAAAACAGTCCTTGAACATTTTTTCTGATCATCAACTTATATAGTTTTGAAAACTCTAAATAACTCCTGTAAAATGTCTACAACAGATACCTAGTTGTAGTATGGTGTGGACCACACCTAATGAGATTTATCTCTGCACTTACCCAGATTTCGCAAAATTTGTAGTTACCTAGTTGTAGTACTCACCCCACGATATATATTATTTCTCTAGCATGTTTTTCTGTCGTCAGCGAGATCTTTCTTATTCCTTTATCAAATTCCATGATTTACCCCTCATTTTAAAGCTTATCGCTCCGGCTAATGACGAAAAATGAACCCACGGTCTAAAAATGTACCTCTTCTCTTAAATTTGAGACTTAAAATCATCTAAGAAGAGATTATTAATTGGATGCGTCGATTTTTCCATAGACATCGAATCGGATTCGATAAATATCGAATCGGATATTCACTTAAAACATCAGCGTTTACATATTTCCTTTTTAAATTTCACTTCCGTCATAATAAACATAACTTATGATAAAGAAATCTTAGAGGATCCTGCAACTTAACCAAAAAAAAAAATCCCCACCAAAAAACCACTTAACCAAACCTTCTGGCACGTCAGACTTTTCTTATAAGTAAGTACTTTTGAAAAAACTGTTGATATTTTGTATCAGAAAATGTCAACATGGCCTGCGGAGTTCCGCACGGGTCGACTAGTTATAAAATAATTGTTAAGTTTGAGAAAAAGTAAGTCTAAGATTTTTTATAGGGCCTCTTCTTGATCTTAGAAGCTCATAAATCCAGTTTAATATTATACATATACCTAAATAAAAGTACTGTGTGCTTAAATCACAAGTGTATTTATATTGTGTATTAATAATCTTGTTCTTCATATATCTCTTTGGTACTTTTTTTTTCACTTCACACCTAATTCATAATATTTTCAATAGTTATTAGATGTAAAATAATTACTTCAGTTTATAAAGCAACTGTTTGGAAACCTGGTTATTTCTTTAAAAAATGGAATTACAGTTTTTATAGATTGCACAGAATTCAGACACTTTAAGTATGAATATAAGTTTCAAAGAATGTAGGACTTTTGCACTTTCTTTGTTAGACATTAAGCCCCTATTACTCCTTTATATAAAAGCTTAAAGTAATGACTTAACTTCATTTTGTATTTGATAATTCTATTGCCTAGTATTTTATGTTTATAATGTAAGGGTTTTTATTAAGGTTACAGCGTTCTGTCATGGTATTTCGAGATGCCGTGATATTTCTGCATTTTTTTTCCTCAGTGAGTCACATATCTGCATATCTTATTAATCCGTTTCCTCACTCAATCCTAGACTAACCTCGTCACCGCTGCGTCCTGAAGGGACCCAAGATACATCTTTCGAAGAAGTTAGTTTTCACGGCTTTTAAGGTTTTTCTGCACCAAATTTGGAGTAACCTTACTCCACACTTTTTACAGTGTAGGTTCAGTAGTGAACACGCAATGTGTCAGAAGTGGATAGCAGGTGTCCACTACTAGTCGCAGTCGTCATAGAAATATTTTCCACAGACTTATCATAATAAAATATTGAAACCTTCTCAGTACTAGTAGTGGGCATCGCATGTCCACTACTGACTTTTTAACATTTTTTAGTTTTAATAGTGGTCAGTCAGCCTCACTACCAAACAACCTAGAAAATCACAAGAAACCATAGAAATGCATAATTGACATACATTTCCAGTTACTATAAACATTTAACAACGCATGTTAATTCTGAAAAAATGTTAAAACATTGACTTACCTTCTTATTGATCGGCTCTAGTAAAGCGCAGCAAATGTGACCGTTGTGGAGGCAGCTATTAAATACTATGATCTATGTACTTGCATAGATGCTCCACGCCAACTTTAGTTATATTAACCAGCACTAGGAATCGTTCGCTATACGTTCTGTGTAATTTCATTCAAGTTTAATGTTTTATTCGCTTATTTTAGGAACCTGAAGATCTAAGTCTCCACTACCGGGTTATTTACCTTACGTAATGTTTTGCAGCTGAGAACTCAGCAGTCACTTTTACAGCCGTAGACTATTTTAAATTAAATCTATACAATTCAGAATTCGCATTATACTGAGAAGTTATCCTTTGTTTAAATAAATAAAATTAGTTTTTCATAAATGCCTGTCTTATTTGAGTTCAATTCGAGTTTTTAGTGAAGAGTGTGCCAACTTACCCCATAGGCATTGACAAGCCACCTCGCGAATCGGCAAATTTTAGCACACAATCTGTCCACCATAAACTATACACAAGCTAGGAGCTCAGAGCTCCTGAGTATTTTCGGATAAATATCTAGGTGCAGTTAAACATAATTTAAGAAACTTGAACAAAATATTAATAAAAATCAATGAGTATAAAAACTGTTCCTGTTAGACCCGGTCTCCCCTATGGCTTGGAATAGAAACAACTTTGCTTTAAATTAAATTCCGATAAAGTTCATGCCTCAAAATTTTCATTTGTTTTCATATTTAAATGGTAAAAAGAAGTACAGCCACCAAAGAAAACAGGTCGAACTGTCGGACATTATGGTTCACACGTTTGGGTCCAGTATTGTTTAAAGTATTCTATCTTTTTGGTTATAACTGATAAGAAATTGAATAAAACGTAATCTGAAGCAGTTCTATTTAGACGATTGAATTTTCTAATACAATAATCGTTCAAAATGCTTCTTGAAAAGAACAACGTCATTTTCATTTTTTCACTCATTTTCAGGGTCGTAGGCAAGAATTTAGTTTGGGGATAAGTCTAACATTAAGAAAACTTTTCGAATTGACATTTCAATTCATTAAAATCTGTATTCAAAATAGATAGTTTTGCTTTTTTCTTTTCTGGGGAAAAGAGGGGGGGATTTGAGAAAAACTTGCTTTTATATTTGAAAGATCTCGACGAAGACATCTCATCCCCATATTTTATTTTTTGATTTTATCAAATTTTCGTTTAGGTTTGAACAGTTAAAGAAAGGACTTATTATTGCATGTGAGAAGATTTGAACACTGTATAAATCTGAATCTAAAAGACTAAACAGATTGATTGCAACAAACTTTATCGAAAACAACTTATGAAGTAAAACAAGTAAAAACTACGGGGATCCCAAATTCTTTCAAAAGTCTTGAACCCAGAGCCCAATCAAGCTGAAATGATGCGCAGGTCCTGGTAAACATTGATGCCCCCCTCACTAGAAACTCCGCATGTTTTTGACGTAGTTGTGTACTAGAAGACCTTTATTATTCAATAAATAACAAAATTGGCTTTTATACACATTAAATTTCAAGGAAAACTGAGATTTAAATAGCAAACTCACACCATTTTGGTGTCCCTAAAATTATGGTTCCCAGATTAACGAACCTGTGGGAGCGTATGTTAATCAGGCCCTGATTGAACCCTTAAGTACGCCTCTGCTTGCTTTAAATCTAAATGGATGAATCTTTCTATTTTCATAGACTAAAATAATCAAACATCAAACACGACATTAAAACAAAAATACAAGTTTTCTTCACTGATACTTTTTTTTTGGTAAATCCGACATTTTGGTCTCGCACGACTTTTGGAAACAAAATGTCAGACGCGCCTGCTCCTCTAATTTAGTGGCCTTAGTTGGAAGAGCTTAATAGATTCCCATCCTTAAATTTATTCGGCCATGTTTTATCCCGTCCAAGCGAAAGTGAATAAAAACTCCATAATGTATGAAAGATATGCAAATGCACTCGAAAATCTTTTCAGCGCGAAAAGTTGGGTCTTAATGCCCGGCTTCAGGAAATAGTAAATCATTGTATAGTGAAACGAAAAGAAACTTTTAAAGAAGATTTAGTTTTCGAGAATTTAATTCTATCTAGCACCGCGCTAGTTTGGTTTGTGTTTTGTAGATAAAATTAATTAAATCAATAAAATAAAAATGTACCGGCTTCTTTTGCAAATTTCATCTCTGTGTTTTTATATTAACAACATAAATAAAATGCAGTAAAACCTTTTAAATCCGAACCCCCTGATCCGAACGTCCACTAATTCGAACGCAGCGCGCGGGAACTAAATCATCGATCTCCCATATTCCCTAAACGCATCCGCGTGCAGAGAATAAGGGAGGTCTGTTTATATTCTATGTTTACTATTTAAATAAATATTTTACAATGCAAAGAATTTCTCTCTTTTCTATAACAACTTATGATCCATTTTAGCCACATTCTAGCTGTTGAGTACACACTGATAGACTAATTTTAAAAAACCTGAATTTTCAGAGTGTTTTTTGACTGATTTTAATGGAAAATTTCCGTAGTGCTTCAATACATGGTTTTTCCTTCTAAAAACGGAAATATCACGTCCTGAAAATAAGAGAACGAAATTTTTCCATTTTATGGTTGCTGTATTTTTACAACCTGATTTGGATTAACGGAGAAAATAGAAACGGAACTTCTGTCAAATCTCTGGAAAATATCATCAGAAGCGGAATATTTCCGGAAACTCTGCTGCCGTACTCTTTCCGTTATTTTCAGGAGATTTTTTTTTACAGTGCATGTGAGAAGCATAATCCGAACGATTTGAAAGCGATTATGATTCGTAACTGGACATGAAACAAGCCAATAAGAACAAAACAATGTGCAGTGATATCATATATATAAATGCATATCTACAAGGGCTAACTCGTCCTCTGCTTTACTAGCGCTGGTAAATAAAGCCGAATATGTACAAACGGAGGGGGGGAAATGTCCCGATGAAATGAAGCCCTACTACTGTTATGGGTAAGTCCCAGCATGCGAAACTGCTACAGATATAAACTGCTTTATAACGTCAGGAACTTGTTCTTACGTGTTCAATGCACGTCGAACTTTGTGAAAAGTTCAGAAGGTAGTATTTTTGATTTCTCCTGCAGTCTTGCAGTGTGAAACGGAGCCCAGCTATCGGAGCACAAGAAAGGCCAGATAACCTTTCTTAAGGAACAAGATCTCTCACATAGACAAATATCTGAACAAATGAAACGATCTAAAACCGTAATAGATAATTTCGTGAATCAGGGCCATGCGTACGGGTACATAAAAAAGGAATCGTACTTGCAGAAAAAATGACTTCTAGACAAGAAAGAGATGTTGTGAAGCGTCTTTAACGATGTGCTAATTTTCTCAGACAACTGGCTAAAGAGGATAATGTCCCTGTGACAAAATTAACCATCCCATGGATTGTAAAACGTACAAGCAACTTGCGATAGAAAAAAAAGAAAATAGCAGCCCATGCTGAAAGCTATCCACAAGAAAAAGAGAGTAAGTAGATTGGGCCAAATATCATCAAATCTGGAAGGACCAGTGGTTACGGTGCTATATTCCCAGATGAGAAGAATTTTAATTTTGATGGCCCAAACAGCCTTAATGTTCTGCAAGACATGTGGAAAGAAGAGGAAATCTTGTCCAAAAGACAGCAAGATGGAGGCTCATTAATAATGTGGGGATATGGTGATTAAATTAACCTGTACTTTCCCTCAGGCTACTGATTACCAAGAAATGCTACAAACCAGTTTTTTACCATTTGCAGAGAGAATAAGTGGCACAAGTTGGATTTTCCACCAGGATAATGCACCCATTCATGTTGCAAACTCTTCATGGAAATGGTTTCTGGATAATGGGATGCATGTCCTGGAATAGCCTACCTATTTCCCTGATTTCAATCCCCAAGAAAATGTTTGGGGCATGCTAAGTAGCGCTGGATATGCCAATGGCAGACAGTTTCGGTCCATCATTGAAAGCCTGGAATAATATTGATGTTAGTGTCATCCACGAATTGGTAAAAGTTTTGCTACATCTTATATTCCAAGTCATACGTAAGCATAGCGGATATATTGCCTATTAATAGAAGTGACTTTATTTCGGCGGGATAGATTTTTCCTCCTTTTTTACACATTTATTATTTTTTTCCAGTCCCATGTAAACCTTTCTCAATATATTTTTTCGTTCCTATTGGCTTGTTTCATGTCCAGCTACTACACACAATCACGGTTGTTTTATTTGGGTGGGACACCCTGTAGTTCGGATTAAAGAGGTTCTATTTCCTTTGTGCTGAGCTAATACTTGTCTTGATTGAAATGTAAATATTGAACAAGCAAGTAGCAGTGCTTCTTTGATAATGACGAGTTTTAAAGTATCGACATTTACATTATTTACTTGTCTTCCCCATCGATCGTTTAGAATTTATATTACACATCCTTAAAGATGTTCCATTCATGTTCCATAGTAGCTTAAGGTGTTTTTTTTTCCACTTGTAAAATATTTTTTCATCTTAGAAATTTTAAATAAAAACATTTGATTTGAACAAAAAGTTTCAGTTTGTAGTAATAGAGTGAGCATATAATTTTACTAAATGATTAAGTTAAGATACTTATAGAATGGAAAAATGATTGTAATGCACTCAATGTGAAATTCAGTGCACACAATTGTTTAGTGTTTTCAGCTTTCAGCAGCAAAAGAATTCGTTCATTTTTTTTCTGCACTTAGAGTGTACTATTATTCTTGGTAAGGTTAAATTTCATTTGAATCATGCATTTGTTTATCTATATTATTATTTAAAAATATCTACTGCCGCGTAAACAGCTTAAAATGTCTTTTTTTCATATTATTTTTATAAGTGTGACATTAAAAATACCCAAAATCGTTAAGGCCAGTTAAAAAAAAATATTTAAAAAATCACGAACTGTGGCTCTAATTGGTTTCAGATATGATTGGATTAATCATTATAGGACTGTAGATCGTTTTCGATGAGTCGCACGAAGAGTGAAACTAGAAAATGTGTCCAAAATGCCTTACCTCTTCTTGGCCTCACCCAATAACTACTTTCAACATTTTCCTAGTAAATAAAATTATTTGAAGGGTGTTCGAACCGTTTAAGAAACATTCAGAAAACCTGTAGCCTCTCATGCCCACCGTTTCAGTTTTGGGAAGTTAGGGGGGTTTTTTTTAAACTATTTAAAGAAAAATTTTGAGGGTTTTTTTTTTTCCGCTATTTCTCCTTTCTATTTATCAGCTTCCAACAATATTTCATTACAGATTTAAGAAAAATAAAAGTTGGGCATTGATTGATTAATTTTCATATAACAGAGGTTGGCATTTAACTTACTTGAAACTCAGCATCAGGAGGCGTTGTCGGATCGAAGCGCGAAAAAACCGCCGAGAGCAAAACATCACCTTCCATTTCAGCATCTATTTTCTGGATGAAGCGGTCTACTTTTGTCAACGAAGACGTTTGAAAAGGAATCCAATTGTTCTCTAAGATGAAACAAGAAAACATTGGATTCAATCAAATTTGAAGTTAAGAAAAAAATATCTTCCACATCTTTGTTAATATTATAAAAATATAAATTCGAGAAATCCGGTTGTTGTAATTACACTTTAGCAACACCTATTAGGGCTACTACTTACATCTCTTGGCACTAAAAAAAAGGCTGTTTCTACTCGTATATTGAATTGACATATCCATTTGGACCTTATACACAGGGTTCGAAATTAGGATGCAAAAGTTGGGCGTCATTGGCACCTAGCTGTTTTGTTTTAGTTGCCAAAAATGTTCTGCTGCGCGTAATTTTAAAATTGTTCTTTTGAGAAGTTGGCAATTTTGCTTAAGTTTATGACTCAATACAAACGTTTATTTTAACCGGTGCCTAATAAAATAAAATATGAGTTAATTGGCTTAACTGTTATTTCAAGTGTTATTTACAATTTAGTGTTACTTAGAAAACTTCATTTGTAAGTACAAATTCACGATTCAAAAATTTGAAAGTCAAAAAGTTACGATAATCTTCATGGGTATCGTAAAAACTCAAAATACAGAAGATTAGATGAAACATGCATATAAAAATGTAACTGTACAAAGTCATACTAGATTTTAAAATATAAATAAATAAATATAAAATGACGACTTGGTGAAAAATTGTGGTTGTCAAACTAAAAGTTTTACGAAACGTTAGGCGTCAGAAGTGACGACTGGATGTGAAATCGCGGTAGTCAAACGAGAGCTTTTAGTTGCAAAAAAATACGACTAACGACCACTAATTTCGAACCCTGCTTATACAGTATACACTCTCAGAAACGCATGTTCAAATCTCACGAAACTTTCGTCGTATTTGACGAAATGGCTTCGTGAAAAATGTTCCGAGTAAACCTTTCGTCAAATTGGCGAAATTTGTGTAGTAACTTTTTTAAGGCGCGTGATCGCGCGAGGAAAGAATCCTTGTAAGTGACGAAATTTTCTTGACGATTGAAGAATCGTCAAAAGTAAGAGTTCTATTTTTGAGAGTAAATGTTCGGTGAATCTTTTGAAGTTTACATGCAAATGTTTTATAAAAACTTTTGCAAAAGGCCGTTGCAACCTAGTGGTCAGAATACCTATCGTTCTCATCAGATCTAGAGCTCGATACCCGACCCACCAGGCACGCTTGGGGATACGTGCATGTAAAATTCGTGGAGTCTGGTGGCAGCTCCGAAAGTACCGGTGTCGGAGGAAAATTTCCATCCTTTCAGTCTCAGGTTTAAAAAGGGAGGGGGCATAGTTGTGGTGGTGCCATCTAGTGTTATCTAACTACATCACATTAGGCTTACTGCTAGTCGCCCATCCGGGGACCTTAGACAAATGACGTCCAATTTTCGTTTCTTTGAAAAAAGCGAATGCCGACAAGGAAAATGTATCCACATTGAAAAAAGCCTTGTGCGTAAGCATCCTTTGTGTATAGAAATAGGATAGTACTTTTTAATAGAAAAAATGAACAATGTCTCACTGTGTACTAGGTGTGGTACACAATTAGAAGAATTTTGATATTACTTGAATTCGTAATACGTGGGTGAATCAAAGGAAAACCTTAAGTGCAATAAAACTCCATAGAATTTTACGATTGATTCTGTAGGTGGCAGTAGAGTTTCTTGAATTTCGTTTCATGAACGATAGGTAGCAGAGAATTGTTGAAAGAAAGTAAGAAGAGCGCGTCACAGTCAGTCGCAAGATGATCGCGTCACTGTCCACATGCACTTCGTTATTAGAACCGACTGCATGTTATTGAGCTTAAATTTCAGCCGTTTCACACATCCACTCTATTCACCACACCTTACCCCTAGTGATTTCCATTTGTTTTGGCCACTTAAAGAGGTGATGGAAGTTAAGCGTTTCAAAAGTGATAACGAAGTGAAGAATGCGGTGCACGAATGACTGCAATCTAGACCAAAGTAGCCTTCTAACGTGGTATCCGTGCAATTCTAAAATGGTGGAAGACTCACCGCCAAGGAACTACGTCGAAAAATAATGCCGTAGAATTTCCTACAATTTATTGAATTTTTAAATTTTTCATTTGATTGTTTTTTTAACCTCGTAGTTTCTGTTCGTATTAACAATTAAATTTCTTGCAAAAGAGGTGGCCAGTCAACAGATTTAAGCATCCTATATCTAAAATAAAGAAATAATTACAATATCATCAATAATAAAAAAGCTAAATACAGTTTCCTCAGTATTTAACTTTTAAGTCATGTTTGGTATATATGTTGTGCGTATATATTTGTGTGTATGTGTAAAAATATATGCCACTGTACTGCTTTCCCAGGGAGAAGTTAAACGTTGACTAAAAGACGTGCAATGAAACTTACGTGTGTACCCGATCGAAATGTTGATCGACGGGTTCTGGAAACAGCCTTCCCACCTGAGGAGGAAAGTTCCATCGTCATACTTGGAAAAAGTGGGCACAAAGTCATCCCATCCTGTAGCTAACTTCTGCGAAAACACCTTCAAGATGTTACTGGGACCACAGTCTTCACTTTTTAGGAAATCAACACCATCACCAGGAGAAGGTTCCACTTTGCAAGACGGCTGTTCTGAAAGAGTGCATTCAATCAGGACAAATTTTTCTAGAGATGTAAAATTATCTGCAATAATCTTCTCATGAACGGGAATGTTCTCCTAGACTTTATTTGCGAAAATATCATACTATTACATATTTTACATGTGAAGAACAATTTCAAAAGAATGAGCATTGTTCAAATAACATTGCAAAATAAGCATTAAGTAGTTGCTGTTCGCGTTGCATTTCAGAGCTCTCACATTTTCTCGATACTGAACATATTTATTGAACAATTACAACACAATAAACACATACATAACCATCAGCGGGCTAGCCCCGGCCTTGAATCGCCCATGCATAGAATGGTTTAGGTAGAGAAAAGGATGAACTTTAATTGCAAGCGAAATAAATAGGCCTTTTGAGGGTTTGCAGCCATGTCCCTTCTCGCCAAGCAGCTGAGTTTGAGGCTAGCAAATTTTCATGTTTAACATGTTGACTGCCGACGCGCTGACTGCCAGCGCTGTTTGTAGTTTATGGATCTCCAGACGATGGTTTAATTTAATTACAACATATTGTACAAAACATTTTATTAAGTAAAAAATTACTAACTTTATATAAACGTATTAAAAAATGAAAAAAGTCGACAACAACGATACAACTGGTAATTTGGTCTCTCAGCAAGTTCACCTACTACGAGTTATTTCGTAGGTTGGCAGTCAACGTGTTAAGGGCTCGTCATTATTCTAAGCCGGATTTTAAGGGATTTTTGACGTTATTTAAGTCTAGTACTTAATTAATGAGAATTTTTAGGAACTAATATCCTGATCGAAAATAGGATTTTTAGGGATTGGTTTCCTTATTCTAAACGAGAGTTGGAAAAGCTATTGTCCTTAATCTGATTGGAAGTTTTCGAAAATAAGTTGACTATTCTAATGAGGAATTTTTGAGACTGCTGCCCTTAATCTAATGAGTGTTTTGGGGCAGCTCTGTTTTTAATCTAATGGAGACTTTTATTTAGGGACTCGTGTCCTTATTCAAATAGGGAATTTTCAGGACCAATTTTTGTTGACCATGATGGGGGAGTTATCCATTTTCAAGGAGAGAATGATGAATATATGTCACGTGATTGTCGTCCTTTGCCCCACCAGGTAATTCTACAATATTCGAGATAGGCCGGGAAGTCAGCTAGTACAAAATAAACATAAAGATGACTCACCATCGTCGTCGTACACTATAGTGAGAAGAAGTTTCTTGTCTGGTCTGTTAATATACTTGACATGTCTGCTAGCTGATGTCAACTCTATCACTTGATTCGATCCCTTGACTAGGTGGCGCGCTTCGACCGATCGTCTTTCCGACACGTAATTAAACCTCACATTGCTAGAATAGGATAGCGGCAAGTGTGGCAACGGTGTATCTAGAGGAAAAAAATATTACTGAAGTTATACCGCTTTTGGAGCAGTAAAAGCAAAATTTCAGCATGAAAAGGAAGCAACTTCAGGTGTTGCCAAATGGTTGCAAACTTTGCGATTCATCACCAGATTGGCACCAAAAAGGAGATTCCAGATCTATTGTGAGCTCAGCAACATTGGCATGCTTTCCAGAAGAACTCCCTGTTAAACCACTGGCGAGGTTTCTTTTAACTAGTATAAATATATATTAAAATTAAAAGAAATGTTTCAAGGTTTTCTTTTTCTTCGAAGACTGTATAACTAGACATTATACAGGTTCTATATACTGTTACAAAATTCTGGTCACAGATGTTATTTTGTTTTATAATGTGTTTATGCTGTTTTAATACACCGAAACTTTGAGTTAATTGCATTTATTTCCTTGCTCTAATTGCTTAGTTTTCGAATCTTTACTTCAATGTTGTTTTTCCTGATGAGTTAGCTCTTAGTTTGCTTCTATGCGCTCTTTGAGATATCACCAAGTTGGCATCACTTTTGGTGCTAATATTTGGCAACTTTTCGAATCTTATAGATAACCCTAGATTTTAATGGAATTTTCCCGTTTATTCGTTATTCTTGTGACTCGAGACTATATAAAGAGCTCTCGGTAGGAATTTAGTCAGTTTCAGGGTTCCTGAGTCAGTTTGAGGTAAGAAATCATCGGCCGCTTTACTGTGTTGCGAAGCCTTTGTGATGTGAATTGTGTGCTTGATTTTATTACTGTGTATTCGTATTTGGAAGCAAATAGTTGATTACCTTTTTTTATAAAGTGTTTTAGGATATTTGCGCTATTGTTGGGCGTTTTAGCATTTGTACAAGTGTATAATTTTAATTAAAAAATTAGAGACTCTACAGAACAGCATTGAGGCTTATCATAGGAGCAGTGAATTCCACACCGATTCATACAATGCTGCTTTTGCCACAAAATAGGCCTCCCCAAAACATCATTCAGGAGCGAGTTTCAATACTGTATGAAAAATTTATAAGACTTGAGGATACAGTTTAGAGGGACTACAAACTCGAAGCTAGAAACCTCAAGACTCAAGATATATTTATCCAGAAGGCTCTAGTAAACAGAGAAATCTTTGAAATCTCCATTGAAGTTCAGCTGCTTATGAAGCCAAGAAATACTTTGGAGTTGATAGGGATTGAATCAAACTTAAATCTGAAGCAATTAATTTCAAAAAAAAGATACCGCATTGGATATCGTGAAGAGTGTTGCTTTAGAGACGATTGAGATTGTATATCCTGAGAATGAGTGGCTACAATGTTTATACGGACGGGTCACAATTGTCAAAACATATGAATGGTGGAGTGGTGTTTTTCTCAGCTTTGCCTTTTATTCACCATTTGGAAAGTATGGTAAGGCATTTGACGGCGAAGTGGAAGCATTGCGCTTAAGCAACCGACTTGCCTACTTTAGAAATTTGAAAAGGCTGTACTCCTGTCAAGTTGCCATTCAGTATATTAGTTCGTTCCAGACTCCTTTGTCAGACGAGATTTTTCGAATTCCAAGAAATACTGAAATTTTTAAGATCCCAACATAAGCGTAGTGGATTCCCAGACATTGAGACCTAATATGGCAATAATCAAACAGATTCTCTTGCCAACACGGGGGCTATGCTAGTAGCTTGTAAGAACCAAAATATATCTTTCCGCACTGCAAAGCAGTTGATAAAAATGTTTCTGAGGTCGTCACACCAGCAAAAGAACTTCTCAGTAAAATTGACAGCAAATACGAAAACGATTGGCTCCAGAGCATTCCCGATAAACCTAGACGGCAGGCAGCGGCTTTGTTCCGTCTATCAACAGGACATGACTGCCTTGCCGTTATCTTAACCGTATTGTCTTTCTTGCTGTGGCTACGTGCCCATTATGTAACACAATTGTGAATTTGGATAGAGAACCCTTGCGATCCTGCGGTGCACTCCATGAAGAGGTCGAGGTATCCAGATATTAGGAGGTAAGGAGCTTAATGGCACGATAATCACTTATTATCATCGTAACTCTTTGGTGTTACTGACTCCTTTCCCCTTACTTCTGTTATTCTTTTTTATTTTTGTTAAGTGTTTTTTTCTATTGATGCACCCCAGCCATTGGAAAAAAAGAAAAACGAAAGTGTAATTAAATTTCTGGACGTCTTTCAAGAACTAAGTCATCCTTCCAAGAGCAAGGGAACTCCTACGGATCCATAACAATGAGAAATTTCAACATTCTACAGCATTAGAGTCCCAAACATTTTTATCCCGCGGACCCCTTGTCATTCCTTTCTCGTTTTCGTGGCGATCCCCTTCCTAAGAGATCATTGTAAAAGAAGTCAATTAGTGCAACATTTATATTTAAAAGTTCCAGAACAGAAAAACTGAGAATAAAATTTTTCCCAAGAAGTTCTAAAACAGTAGGAAGATAAGGAAAAATGTCCTGAAAATTGCGAAATATAATTTAAAATAAAATGTTTGAAACTATTTTTCTATCACATAAAATTTTATTTTTATGCAATAACATTTAATGGTGAGGTCCTCCTGGCTGCGACCTTTTTACTACATTAAAACTAAAGATTTTACAAGTTATAAGTACAAAGTGAATGGGTACCTATTTACACAATTTATGAAATATATTTCACGAATATACAATTAATAAATTTATAAGCTTATTATAAATAAGCAAGTGATATTGGCAAAAATTCTGTAAGGGGCATCATGTCTAAAATTAGGTGAAAACTTATTTAAAAGACATCTAGTCTCATACACACCTATTTTCATCTCATGCAATAACAATTTTTGACTTCAACCTCTTGTAGGGCGCAATAGGCCCTTGTGGGGAATTTATATGGACGAACCACTGATTCTACCACAATCACAGTTTTTGAGTCATACGTGATACCATGCAGAGCCACTTGAATACGTACGTACAAACGTCACGACAAAACTAGTCAAAATAATTTCAGAGATTGCTAAAATTAACATCTTGTTTGCATACATACGTGTCTGCAGATGACAAGACAAAACTAGTCAGCATTGATTCAATGATTATTAAAATGGAAATTTACATTGAAATCTGTGTGGGCAATTTTTCGTAAATACTTTAACTTCGTATAAGGAAGTAAAAATTGGATTGGTTTGTAGTTGTCTTTACCAGTGTTATTTTCATAAAATAACAAAAACTTTAAAGATTGAATGATTTAAATGCAGCTAACGGATTGCAAATGTTAGAAACGGAAGTAATAAGTCGAAATGTCCAAGAAAACCACAAATATTTCTTTCTAGAGTGTTAAGTCTCGGATTTTAATTAGACACCACTAACGATTTCGACGGCGCAGACTGCTTGATGCCACTTGTGCAAGCTGCTTATTTCGTCTGGAGCAAGTGCAGTTGAGAACATGTTCCGTCCCCAGCTAGCTTAACTAAGAAACATAGCAGTTACGTTCTAGCATTCATTTATTTCTCAATAACTTTTAAACACACATTATTAGTGAAAAATCTTAACTTGGCTTCTATCAGAAAATGCACAAGTTGCAACAATTTTTCAAACAATCTATTTACTCACCGTTTGCTTTCTTTTTGGGGCAGATGAATTTTATATTTGCAGCATAGCAGTGGTGAAGATAGAGAGTTAGCAAAAGTAGCCAGAGGGAGATTCCTTAAAACAGGAAAAAGCAACATAAATATGAATATCTCATTAAACACAGAAAATATAGCACATTTATTAAATTACGTTTTCTTGTGACGTCTTGTTCTTCAAATTGACGCTGTAACGCGTCAATAAACTTCAATTATTTACGAACACAAGTACAAATACAAAAGGTTAATTCCATATTAGAGACAAATAATAAAAAACATCCATACACTTTTCCATGTCAAACAAAAAGGGTGTGACAGACATGAAAAAAGATACAGTATTAACCAAAAGTGATGACAAGCAGCAGGGTCTGGGATCAGCTAGGCTGGTCCTAGTCAATGTATCAATTCCCAATGAAGATCCAGAGCCCTATTAAAACGGTTTACCCCGTCGCAAGTAAGAGTCGCTTCCCGTAAACTATTCCAAATACCTACAACTCAATTGAAGAAGTAAAAAACTACTTCTAATACAAAGAATAGCCAGAGATTTGAAAAGCTTTAAACAATGACCAAAGTTGTACTTTCCGTGCAAAAACACAGCCCGTTAGCATCTTTCGCTTTAACCCTTTAGCTGCCACGTCTTGTCATATTGACCCAGGTAGTTTCTAAGAAGCCTATGTTTAGATAATTTATTACATCTTTGAATTTCATGTAATTTCTTTCCTTTTATATGTTATTTATTCTTACATTATATTGAAATTAAAACACTATATTTTACATTTTTTTATACCCAATTTACTAAACTTTTAATTCGGGTCTATATGACTCGACGTGACGACTTGAGTGATGTCTTGATGACAGCCTCCAGGTATTAATAAATTTAAATACCTGAAGCATCTCCCCTCGAACTTTCCGTTGCTCGAGACTCTACAAAGTAAGCGTTTTAAGTCTGCCATCATAATCTAAATCTGAGAGATTACCAACTACTTACTAACCTGTAGCACACATTCCCAACCAAATGATATCTTTCTTTATCTCAGCTTACAATAGATATATAAAAGAAACCCAAAACAGAACTGCATACTTCAAATGAGGTCTTAACCCTACACTGCGCAATTTTTTTTTCTTTGTAAAATTTTTTTGTGTGTTTGTTTGTGCTAGTTATAAGTGGGAAAATACTAAAAAAATTCTTATTTAATTCGGAAAAGTAGAATTCGAGAAAAATTGACATGTTGTTTAAAAACAACACTGCGCATTTAGGGGTAACGATAATCATTTTTTTCTATAATCATTTTAACCAAATCAACAATAAATAGGCATGCATTATAATCATAAAATAGCACTAAAATATGAAAAATTATTAAAATTATTTATTTTATTATTATTTAAAAATTTATCAAATTTATTAAAGTAAAAATTTGCAGATGTAACTAATAGTTATTAGTTACATGTGCAAATTTTTACTTTGATTACCATTAAAGTTTAATAATAATTTCACTAAAAGATTTTAAACAAGAAACCTAACATCTGTAGGGGGTCTATGCGATAATGTTCGTTTTTTCTTTGGTTAATCGTGAATTGATTTTAAACAAAATTCCTAAATAATAATTTAATCGACCACTTTAAGCTAATTTGTGAAATATTTAACAAAAATCTTCTAAAAGATACTAAATAAAGTGAAATAGAACAGCTTGTGACACCTGTTCTTGTTTATACTGCGAAGAATGCAGGAGCATAAAAATTGCCCCCGAATGCGCGGTGTTGTTTTTAAACAACAAGTAAAAAAAGCGCCTTAATATATATTTTTCCCGAAATTTTTCGGTCAACATATATTTATTTTATTTTAAAACTATGTAAGCAATTAGAGACTATTTTTTAAAATAAAATTGTTGTTTAAAATTTGTAAAAAAATACTAAGAAGTTACTGTTTTTTACGAAATCAACATATCTTATGATTTTGTGAAAAAAGATGAACCTTGAGTTCAGTTTACAAGATCTAGGGGAAACTATATTAACTAATATGATCCAAAAGGAAACGAAAGAATGCTCCACATGTTAAAAATATTACAAAATAAAAGCTTAGTGAACGAAAAATGGAGGTGTTGTTTGAAAACAACACGGCGCAGTGTAGGGTTAAAGTAAGACGTCATAACTAAGTGATAAAACGGATGAAGTGGCAAGATCGTGAAAATCTCAAATCATACAGCAAAACGAACCGTTTTGCCCTTTATCCTACTAAAAAAAAATCACGGTTTATATAACCAGAATGTTACAAATACTTCAATTAAATCTACAATATATAAAAAGTTTACCCCACTTTTTCCTTTTTTTAATGACACCTAAGCTATATTACTCTATATCAGGATTGGTTGGTTTAAACCACATGGTTTTTTTTTAAACCACTTGGTTTAAACCAAACATTTTTTTCATTTATTTTGCACATTATTAAAAATTGCAAAATCTAATTTATGCAGAAATTACAAACACACCACTGTATAATTAATGAATTTGTAAATTAACAAACTTTGTTAAAATCAGTACAAATGTTTTTCATTTCCTATCTGCATGTCAGACTATTTGTATTTTTTTAAAATTAGCTCTGAAAAAGCTTATTTGAGAAAAACTCTTCTCAGTCATTTTAAATATTAAATGATATTGCAATTATAATTCCCGGAGTTAAAGAATATATATTAGAAATAATAAAGTATCTCCATAATAACCAATTTACAAATGTATGTTCAGATAACAATTTAAAAAATAATCAAACCTTTTTTCATTTATGTTACACATTGTAAAAAATTGCAAAATTCAATTTATGCAGGAATTACAAGCACAGCATTAGGTAAATAATGAATTACTGTATTTGTAAATTAACAAACTTTTTTTTATCAATGAAAATTTTCCTCTTTTTTTTTTTTTTCTAAATTATTCTCTTCTTTTTAAAAAATATATTTAGTCTTTAATCAGGAAAAATAAAGTGTGTACATTGTCACGCTAGTCAGTTTTTGGTTGGTCACGGTATTCTTATGATCTGTCCAGTGTTGCCATCAGAGAATTGTTCTGAAACTTCTGCAATTTCTAAAAGGACTTTTGAAAAGAAAGCACGTTGAAGACCCAAAAAATTGTACGAAATTCCGATTTACATGCAAAATGATGAAAATAAGAAAGCATGGGTATTTAAATTTTCGTTAAAGTTCTTCACATTTTGTGACTAAATGATGATAAAACAGTAAAATCTGAAGAAAAAAAATCGATGTAAAGTTTTTTCTAAAATAACTTTTTTAGGGCGTTTAAAATAAATATAAATAAAATAAAACATTTTCTTAGCGTTGCATATTAATTGTGTTTTCAGTTCATTATTTAATTATATTTTCAGAGTATTTAGTTGTAACGTAAATATTAGGTTCTTTTATGTCCTACTTTGAAGTAAATTTCACAATTATAAATAAGTAAATAACATAATTTCAAAAAAAAAAAAAAAAAAATGAACCGACTTCAAATTATAAATTGAGATAAAAAGTGAAAAATAAATTAATTTCTTAAACAACATCTATGAGACTGTTAAACATAATTTTAGAAGCCGGTGAAAAATTAGGATAGATGAAATCTTTGGTAACCATGAATAAATGGCCCAGAATTAGCAACAGTTCCACTATGAAATAGCGCATGGTGAAATGGTAATTAGACTCAGAATTTTACACCTACTTCTAAAATTATGTTTAAAAGTCACATCGATGTTGTTTAAAGAATTAATTTATTTTTCACTTTTCAGCGCAATTTATAATTTGAAGTCGGTTCTTTTTTTTTTTTTTTAATTATTTAATTTTATTCTTTTTAGCGAATATATTGTTTATATAAATACTCTATTTTTAAAAAAATACATATCAAAAGGAAAACCTTCTTTCAATGAATGGCACTAAAAACTAATCATGTGTATGATAAATTCCGTTTTGAAGTCGATTTTAACAAACAAACTGATTGGATTTAATTTTTGCTTCAGAGAAGCCTTCACTCAAACTCTTGCTATAATTGCTTTTAATACAACAGCTTAATGGCCACAAACTCTTTTTTAACAATGAATTTTATATTCATTAATAGTTTGCCCAACAAAGGAAAATCAAGCAAGCCAATTAAAACAAAAAATACTTATTTTTCACCCGTAACGTTTATTCTAAAAAACAAAAGTAGTAATGGATGTGCGGTATTTGAGATAGACGATCCTCTATCGATTAAAGAAAAAATCATTAAAATCGATTCATTTAGTCAAAAGTTATGTATTAGAAAACAAAAAACTGGCTATATTTCTGCCTATAACTTTCTTCTAAATATCGAATAGGGTCAAACGAAGGTACGGGACCTATGGGAAACCACCCGCGATCGATAATTTTAAAAAATCATGAAAATCGGTTCATCCCATGAGAAGCTATGAGTGGACAAACAAACAAAAAAAAAATGAAATACATGCAGTACGAATGTATAACTTCTTTCCTTTGTGAAGTCGGTTAAAAAATAAGAATGTCGGAAAACATTCAAGGCGCTCTACATGAAATGGTTTCTAAAAAATAGGTCCCAGTATTTAAAGTTTAGGGAGTTCTAATTTGAGCTGTTTTAAATTATTTAGTTAACTTGTCTTCGCTTTCGAGTACAGAATGTAAAACTTAAATCAACGATTGATTAATGAAGGTTAGTACCAAACTTTTGGTTTTAGGTTCATTCCATATAAGACAGACATGACCTTTCTTCTTTTGTTTCAAGTACTAAATATTAAAATACTAAATAAATTGTGGTATGCTTACATATTTTCTTGCCGAATTTAAAATAGCGAGAGAATTTTAGACTAAGAAATAAAATTCTGAATTATTGTGTAAAAACATGTTTTGAAACCAGAGTCCAACTTTTGACATGTCTGTATATAATATATATATATGTGTGTATATATATATATGTATATATAGATATATATTGTACTATATTCGAAAAAATGTGTACAGTATTTAAATGAAAACCCAAGCTATTGCTCAGGACCTTATTTACGTCATAGTCCTCCGAGGTTCCAGAACTGCATTTTCACTCCTCCCCTCGCTACCCCTACCCCCTTTTTTTCTTTCTTTCTTTTTTTTTGGTATATGTGCTTTATTTTATCTACATCTATACAAAATATATAACAGATTCTCAAAGAACGATAAGTCCGTCGTTTCAAAGTCTTCCAATCAGGGGCATTTAGTACGTATTATAGAAACAAATATTATCTATACTATTAAAACCTGCCCGCGTCTGTCTGTGTGTCTGTCACCTCATCTCCTCGAGAACGGCAGGTTGCCCGACGTCGGGACGGGTATCGTCGGATTCGGAATTTTCCGGGGAAGCCATATCGCCCGGTCTCATCAGTGTCCGGCTTTAATTAGCGGAGATATTAATTAAAAACGCAATTCTTTGCAAGTTTTATTTTATTTTTGCATTGTTGGCATCGTTCCAACAATGTATAATATACAGTTGCCCTTTGAATTAAAATCAATACCGTTGCCATTGTTGTAAGGAATCAACAATACTAATAATCAATGTTTCTTTATCATTTTGAGTGAGGCTTCGCTGCATTTGCAACAATAAAATTAATCCTTCTTTCTTTTTCATTTATTTATCGTCTGCTATTTAATAAAGACTATTTTTCGTATTTTAACTGGGACTTTTGTAGATTGTTTTAATTATTCTGAATGCGTGAAACGAAACTGGTGTAAACTCGAAAAAGGATTGAAAGGGACAATCAATTGTCCTTATTCTAATGCGAATTTTTTGAATTTCTCTATTATTAATACCGGTCCGGGTCTGTATGTTTGTGCATGGATAGATAATAAAGTTTTTCAATGCCGTGTTGTATTTAAGCTCGCGCAGCGCCGGGCGTACAACGGTTTCTTAAAAAAATCGAACCCAAAAAAAACTACTTTTTGGGAGCATTGTACTTAATTAATCTATGATTTTTAGGGACTGTTGCTCTTATTTAGGCTCGCACGAAGGCCATTGCTTATTAATAGCGGTCCGGGTCTGTATGTCTGTGTATGGATAGATAATAAAGAATTTCAATGCCGTGTTGTATTTAAGCTCGCGCAGCGCCGGGCGTAGCCCGGCGCCCTCAATCTATTATTTTAGCCCGGGCAACGCCGGGCGGCACGCCTAGTCTATATTATTAAAACCTGCCCGCGTCTGTGTGTCTTTCTGTCTGTCTGTCACCTCATCTCCTCGAGAACGAGCGGAGGTGCGACGTCGCGGCGGGTACCGTCGGATTCGGAATTTTCCGGGGAAGCATATCGCCCGGTCTCATCCGTGTCCGTCTTTAATTAGCGGAGATATTAATTAAAAACGCAATTTTTTGCAAGTTTTACTTTCCTTTTTCATTGCTGCATCGTTCCAACAATATATAATACAGATGCCGTTTGAATTAAAATCAATATGCAGTTGTTGCCATTCTTGTAAAACAAATGTCAACAATACTATTAATAAATGTTTCTCTAGCATTTTGAGTGAAGCTTCGCTGTATCTGCAATAATAAATTTAATCCTTCTTTCTTTTTAATTTATTTATCGTCTGCTATCTAATAAAAACTATTTTTCGTATTTTAAAGGGGACTTTTAAAGTTTGTTTTAATTATTCTGAATGCATGAAACGAAAATGGCGTAAAGTCAAAAGGAAAAAGGATTGAAAGGGATAACTAATTGTCCTTATTCTAATGCGAATGTTTTGCATTTCTCTATTATTAATATCGGTCCGTGTCCTGTATGTCTGTGTATGGATAGATGATAAGGAATTTCAATGCCGTGTTATATTTAAGCTCGCGCAGCGCCGGGTGTACAACGATTTCTTAACAAAAATCGAACGCCAAAAAAAAAAAAAACTACTTTTTACGAGCATTGTACTTAATTAATCTATGGTTTTTAGGGACTGTTGCTCTTATTTAGGCTCGCGCGAAGACCATTGCTCATTAATATCGGTCCGGGTCTGTATCTCTGTGTATGGATAGTTTTTTTTTTTTTCTAATGGGGCTGCAGCATTGGTCATCAACCATTTCAGACCTAGTGCGTCCCCAGAGATTGGTACCAACTCTTTCAGCGGCACCACAATGAGTGTGGTACCATTGCCGCAATTTTTTTGACGCTCAGTTTCCCCTAGATGGGGCACCTGAGCTCTCGTTGATGCAATATGCACTAGGAATTTAATTTAGCCTAGAGTATCCATGCAAAACGGATACTCAAGGGATCTTTAACATGCCGCATAATCATACGACATGGACGCAGACGATTTTCTGCGTCTTGAAAATCCACCGACTTGGGCCAGGTTTGAACCTGCGATCTTGGGCGTACGAGACCTGCGCCTTACCACTACGCCACCCTGTCGACGTGTTTGGATAGTAGATAATAAAGAATTTCAATGCCGTGTTGTATTTAAGCTCGAGCCCCCAATCTATTATTTTAGCCCGGGCAACGCCGGGCGGCACGCCTAGTAGGATTGTATATAATACTTGTTGGCAGTTCACATATATATGAAATACGTCCGATTTCTAAAATCTTGGAAGAGGGGGGCAATGTCTTCTTGATCCCCCAAATGAAGTCTATAATGACTGTCAGAATTAATGAACCGAATAAGTAAACATTAATAGCACCCAAGTACATATTCATTCAAATGTGCACTAGTCCCCCACAAACTGTTTTAAGTCGAGAAAAACTTTTTCTCGGAAGTCAAGTTTCATCGCTGAAAGTTTCACATAAGCATACAAAACATTTCTCCAAAAAAAAGTCATATTTTAATAATTTTGAAAGTAACACATGTATTCATCATTTGAAAAGGATGACCAACAAAAATCTTACTTGATGCACGCAAATGCCACATGTTGAATCAATGAATATCCAAAGCACTCCTGTACAAGTGCATTCCAATAACCGGAGCAGACTCAGAAGACGCCCCTTCCCAGAAGAAAAAGAACTAAAATGAATTTGCCCGTTATCTGCCTTTATCGATGCATTGTATAAATTTTCGACACTAACTCCTAGCTATTGTAACACATATCAAAAGTCGAGTGCTTAACATTCTTCTTTTTCTTCTTTCCCCTCTGAATACTGATTTGCTGATTAGCATCAGTATTTATCAAGACATCGTAGTTTAAAACAAAGCGCCAGTTTAAGCCCTACAGCTCGGCGATTGCTTCCTCGTTTTGTTGTCGATGACGGAAAACAAAAGGGCGCAGGAGTGCAGATGGACGAAGTCGGGATTACCCCCCCCCCCTCCCGCCCCCACACAAAACCCCGACAAATTGATTTTTTTTTTTTTTTTTTTTTTCAGAAAAAAACCACCATTTAAAATTTTTCATTCACCATTTTTTTAATAAAATAGTTCATTTCTTTAAATCACCATTTTTGTAATAAAATAGGAGCAGGGATCTGAATCAATCACTTTTTTGAGTTGCTCAGCTCCAGCTTCGCTTGAATTTCTAAATAGGTGCTCCGAATAATCTTTAGTAGATTATATTATTCATCTTCTTTTTTCTTCAATATTTTTTTTAGGTGATAAGAAATAAAAACGATAAAAAAAAATTGGAGCAGTGTAGCACAACACATTTCTTTGCTCTGGCTCTGCTCCAGTTTCCAGAAAAATCGCTTTGCTCCACTGCTCCGTGTTCCTGCTCCATGATCCACTTGTTATTGAGCAGCACATATTATACTAGAAAAGCATCGAATATCCGGCTAGTTTTGAGAATCCGGTATCCAATCTTTGCGTTCTAAAGAAAACGAAAAAGTATGGATTTCAATGAAAATAGAAACGTGAATTTTAAATGCGAGCTCTAATCTCAAGGAATGCAGGATATCCGATATGAGGCAAAATCACGATAACGATCCTGCGAATTATTTTCCAGTTCTGAAACCTAAAAGTTTCCGGATGACCACTCCTACTGGTGTGAGGGCTAAAATGCCCTCAGATATAACGGCCTATCTGCCATAGACCTTGTAAAACCGCAGACACCGCTTTGGCACATGGACTTCCAGTGGCACAAGGGCGGGCATTGGTCTGGCTCACGTGTTCAAGAGGAAAAGCCGATGTCTGTTTAGAAAGCGTAGCTCCTGCTGATAAGCGAGCGTTTCGAATTCCGCTCGAACTGGGGTCCTCTCGTTGCAATTGAACGCGCAGCAGAATCCTATTTCGAAAACTTCACGCCGTGGCGAGAAATTAAGGCAAAAGCATATAAAGCGAATCGACATGTTACAAGAGACACTAACCGCCATATTCACCGTCAACCTAACTCCACGCGTGAAACCACGAGATCCGTTAACTCGGAGTTGGGGCTCAGCGCTGCGAAGTTAAAAATCGGTATTCACGGAGGAAAATCAACCTGGGGTTTTCCAACCACGAAGTTAGTCAACTCGACGCCGTGTGGGAACGTACGCAGGCCCGTTATTGGTCAAAACTATGACATGATTTTCTTCATGCTTTTTCGCCGCGCAGTGTACATTTCGTTTCCCGTTTTTTAAAATTCCCGTTCTCTGCGATATAGCGATGAATAAAACACGAGTGGTTTTTAGCCCGTTTGAGAAGGTATTACTTCTAGCACTCGTGTAAAAAATTTAAAAATATTGAAAAGTAAAGAATCCAATAAAATTTTTCTCGGAAAATGAAAATATATATATATATAACGAATAGGAAATTATAACCAATTTTATCATTGTAATATATCTCTTTCTGACATTAGAAATGTACCATTCACAAACGATATATATATAATATAGAAATGTACCATTATGAACCAAGCAGTAGCGTATTATTGTATCTTTTAAATTTTTATTTGAATATTCTTTCATTAAATCAAGGCTGTAACTAGGGATGCCCACGAACCCCCCCCCCCCCCGAAAATTTTCGCAATGTAGCATATATTCCTAACTGAAACTTTCCTCAACATAACTGTTTCAAAGCCTCCCCCCTCCCCCCCCCCCAAAATAAAATCTGCTTATGGCCTTGCATTAAATTCATGAGAGTATTTAAAAAATGCATTTGATTTCAATTATAACTATTGTAAATACTTTATTCTTACAATCACTTCGCATTGACAAAGTACAGTAAAAATTTGGTTTAAGTCTTACAACTGCATGAAACGGCAATTCAAAATTATGTGATTTGGGGTTAACAAGAACCCTTTTTCTAATGAAAATATGAATTCATTAATACAAATACATATGGCGAATATTTTGACTTTTTCAAAAACCTTGCAGTTTACCTTTAAACACAAAACTGCCATTAGCATTATGGATTCATTTCATATGTCTTTTTTTTTTAAAGAAGCGTTTCACATATTCAAAACCTTTGTTAAATTAAAAAAAAGAAAAGAATATACAAGCAAATGTAAATTGGTCAATGACATAAAACACATGGTAAAGGTCAACAAGTTTATTTTATTCGACATACATAAATCAAAATATTCCACATGAACTTAGCAGGCCCAGAAGTAACCTTGGCAAAAAAAATCAGGACGCATGTTAAATGTTCAGTATATACATGTACACTTTAAAGTAGAATAAAATTATATCAAAAAGCAACAAGGAGAGAGAAAAATAAATAATTAAATAAAAATACTAATACCCCCCCCCCCCCCCATTTTTTGGTATTTCTGTTCAATTAGGAATCATGATAAAGTTTCAAAATCTTTAATGAAGTAATAGCTCCCGAGAGAAAAACACTATCGGAAACACACAAAAGCGACAAAGAAAACATTGAACAATACTAGTTAATAAAATTAAAACAACTCTAAAGTTGTATTTTTTATAAGGCCTCTTCAGAAATTCAAGATCGTGTAAAGCGAAGAAAGCTCTAAAATCTCAACATATTCCAATTTTCGCAACATCCAGTCCGCCATTGCTAATGTTTACATGTACTGCGCATGCGCTCAAACCTTAACTTTGCTCTGGAGCTTGGTTGAGTTACTCGACCTGGCATGGTTTCGGGAACCTGTTTGCGCGTAGTCAAAGTTGATGGTGAATAGGAAATCCGCGGTAACTTCAGGTTGGAGACCGGTTTCGCGTCAAACCATGTGGTTAGAGTTGACGGTGAATACGGCGGTAATTGATCGAAACTGGATCGCCTAGTTCACGTGACCTTTTCGCCCGTCGGACACTGGCAAAGCGAAGGAAAAGCCGGCGTTACTCCGTCTATGGTATCTATTCGAAACAAAATCCTAACAAAACAAGTGGTGACGAAAACATCAGGCTATTTTTGGTGTACTGAAACACCAAAGATTATTATTGGTGTTCTCAAACACCAAGGATAGTCCTCAGTGCACCACAAATAATTGTGTTGTTTTCGTGCACGACTTTTGGTGTCCAAGTGTTGCCACCACTTTTGGTGTTGTGTCACACCAAAACTTATTACAGTGCATATATTTAGAAAAATTCGTATTAAAAAAAAAAGAGTACAGCGATGCATAAAAAATAAAAGTAACATGTTTCATTAACTGCATTAGAAAATTATCGATACACATATATACAAACGGCATAGTTTTGATAACTAATGAAAGATGTGTTAACTTGTTTTAAAGATTTAAACAGCAAATCATTATCTCAAAAGATAAGGAAAAGTTTGAATAAGCACAAAGTTAACAAAAAATGGGAGGTATGTATTTTGAGGTTAGAAGGAACTCCTTTACCTCCTCCCTGGGTAAAGTCAACCGACTGAATGTTTAACATGGATGATTCGCATCCAGAAGTTTTCTTTTAAAAATCACACCACCCCATGTACATTAAATAAAATACTGAATGACATTCAAGAGGTATAGCTACTTGAATGACGAAAAGGATATATTTATTTAATTTTTATTAACTCCAATTATGATACCAGAAAAAAAGTTATAATATAAATTTAAATTATTAATAGACATAAACACAGCATAGTTTCTATGCCTGCGGAAACAGACATTATTTTAAAATGTAAAACAAATCAGGATGTCTAGCGAAGCTTTTATTTTTCCTAAATCTAAATTATAACTGAAGCTTGAAGTCATCATCCAGTACGGAAGTTTATAATACATAGTAAAACTCGTAAACCAGAACCAAACGTGCAAATTATAATTTCCCATGGTATTGAAAGGGGAAAAAAGTGATGTTGATTTCTTTAAAAAAGAAAAACAAGATTCTCACGAGTGTTATGTAACCCACAGATTATTTCATATACTGACACGAAACACCATTGAAAGTATTTTATTATGTGAATATTCAAATATACTACAAACTGAGTACCATACCTATGACATATATGCCTAAAACAATCTATAGATAAAACTTTAGAACTATTCTGTCGTAACTGGGAGGTATATTTAAAATTGTAAACAAATATTGATAAAATACAAGCAGCTGTCTCGTTATTGTCTGCGCAGTTCAACTGTATTATTCAAACAAAACAAAATTAATTAAATAAAAAGAAATGAATGATAGTACATAAAAAGTTACTCAGAACTTTATGGCGTTAGAGAATTACCATAGTGGACTACAAATTTTATTTTACTTATTTTATTTAAAACGTGCATTGAGTCATTGCAATGAAAAAAGGATTACAATGCTAAAGAAAGTTCACCAATAAAAAGCGAATAATCTTATACTTTTTCTGAATGTATTTGTAGTGTCTTTCTATAAAAAACTCGATTCCAAAGAATAATCGAAACTATTAGTTTTATTACACTACGAATAGAACAACATGGAGATTTACCCTCTATACAACTTGAGCAACCAAATACATAAGCAACGAAAACAAGTCTTAAGCGGTTATCACACGACAGGAATTTTAAAGCAAACGTTACTTCCACCTCGTTCTATCGGCAACCTCTAGAGCCAATTTTCGATCCGGAGTTTCCTACAGGTTTGCCACCGGTTTCTCAGACGGTTGCTCATAACGAGCTACCATTTTTAGCCTACTTTCCCGTAAAAGTAAAAATAATAAGAATAAAGCATGAAAGAAGGCTTACTGTATCGTGAAAATATCGTTAAAAATAAAGAAAAGTCAAGAAAAAGGGAAGTAATTAAACAAAGATTGCAAAATAAAAAATTTGAAAGTAGGGTTTTGAGCTGGGGAAAATGTGTGTCGGTTGGTCTGTCCCCCCCTAATAACTTTTGAACGAATTGTCCGATTCGAAAACTTCTTTTCGCATTCGAAAGATCTCAGCGACGGCATCTCATTTCCATATTTTACTTTTCGATTTGAACAATTTTTTGTTCAATTTTGAACAGTTCAATAAATTTTAACATTAGCGCCTATGGGTGAAAATGAAGCATTATGTAAACTCTGGGTACAAGATCCAAGTTCCCATGAACAAGCTCACTGTAAGAAGGTCTTGGCGTGAAATATTGATTTGAACAATTTTTGTTCATTTTTGAAGTGTTCAAAAAAAAAAAATAACATACCGCCTACGGGGAAATTTCAATCCTATATAATTCCTGATCTAACGGACCGATTTGCTTGGAACAAATTTTATCGGAAAGCTCTTAGTACGTAGAACATGTACAAATAGAAAGTTCATCCAGAACTAACGAGCCTATTTTCCTATGGAATTTTTTATTCGGGATTTTCAAGAATATTTTGGCATTAATGAGTGATTAATTGAATAAGCAAAAGAATGAATGAATAAATGAGTGAATAAATACATGAATGACTTAATAAATGAATGATTTAATGAATATGTATTAACCGTTGAAAACGGTATATTTGAAGCAATTAAGAACCAAAGCTAAACGAGAGAGGGAGAGAGATAGATTATAAATTTGAATTCGGTGTATACGGGAAAGTAGGCTCGTATAGTTCTAGACGGAACTTCTTGTCCAATCTGTATCCTCGTGTTAGGCATTTGTTTACATTTTTTATATTTGAAATTTCGATCAAAAAAGTAGGTTTCTGCATTCAAGGGCACTCCCATGCAAGGTCACGGGAGGTCACTGTGACCTCCTAAAAATTGTCATTATTTTGCAAATTCTGAGTGACCATGTTAAATTAGACCGTTTGGTATAACAATAATTTTTGTCTTTTTCCCCTCTCCTACATGTTTGTACTCGTTATACAGGTACATTATTGACTAACAGCTATACAGTTGTCAATAGCAAATGCAAGGCATCACATTTTATTTTATGTATATAATGATCACTTATTCTCAATAGGATCATGGTTTATCAAGTTTGAGCTTCGCGATTCAATAAAATACGAAATTTCAGTAGGGTAATTAAGAATTACCCCCTCCCCTTCCTAAAAAATATAAGTTTGAGACTGTCCTGCCTGCTTAAAGATGTCAAAAAATTTTGAATGCAAATAGTTATTATGTTATAAGGCGAAATGAATAAAATCTTAAGAAGTTTTGTTAAAAGGTTATACTACCTTACGAATTTTAGTAACAAATTAGATGTCATGAGTTTATTCATAACAAGATCTTTAATTTTAATGGAAATGTATTAAGGCAATGGCGGTTCCTAGCATAAGTGTCACCCGGGGGCGGTAATTTTCAATGTCCCCCTCCAAAAAGAAAGAAGAAGAAATAAACGTTGTTGTGTTGTCTTTTTCCTTGTGGCTGTCAGTTGATGAATTAACAGTAAATCTGATTTTGAGATATTTTCTCTTCCCTTCCCTGACTGAAGACAGGTCAAAATACAGTTCTACCATCAAATAAAGCAGTCTGCCTGGCAGAGTGCCAAGAAGAATCCATTCATGTTCAAGGGAGGAATTGCTGGTATAAGGAATGTGCCTTTTTTCTTCTCGTCCCAGTTCGTTTAGCATACTTGATTTCTTCCGAGCTGATGCTATATGCCAGTTTATAAATTGAGTTGCTTTCAACAAACAGAGAAGCAAACACTCTGATTCGCGTACTAAAGAAACGCAAAACGAACTTCCCTAAAATTCGAATGGATTCGCTCTTTTCTGCCATGCGCGGAAGCGTCCAAATGTCAAAATTCCGTGGTCGAACTGTAACATGACGCAGAGGGAAACGTCGTGACATTGCCGTGGACATTTCAAAATCAAGAATTCTTTATTTTACCCCTCCAGAAAATCGTTTTTGGCTGCGAAACTGAAAGAGCAGTATGCAATATCTAACTTCAACTACAGGTGGAAATCATAGGAAAAATACAACTTTGTACTAGTAATTAAAAATAGAGATCTAAGTCGCGAATATGTTCGCGGAACGAGAATATTTGGAGAACATTTCTCCTTAAGTTGATCTTAGCAGAATAATCGAGAATATTATTTTCCCCCCTCAAAACTACATACAAAATTTAAAAAACATCATTATTATTATGAAATAATATTCATTTATCATTGACATAGCGTGTAACTAACGAATTTTTAAACTTATTTAGGCCCCCTATTTAAGAGACTTTTCTCTGAATAGTGAAAAAGTTTTTAATCAGTTGAACAAACGCAAAATAAAATACAGCAAAGAAGAAAGCTAAAATTAAGAAAAAATATTTAAAAGTGACTATTTTCTATTATGTAAATTAATTAATTAATTTTTACATTCCTATGATAGTGTACTATAGTACTGAAAAAAAACGCAACTTATAACCTTATTCGCACCTGAATTGTACATAAAAGCTCCCAGAGTTGTTTCTAAGAAAAATCCTATTATTTTTGACAAGTTTTGGACACTGAAACTTATTTAAGGGCAATGCTGAGTGCTGTTAAGTCATATAATGTAAATATTTAATTCTAACTGCTTCAATAGTTATTTTTGCTTGTTGAAAAATCTTATATAAATGGCTTTTTTAATAATACAGTAAGTAAAATCTCGTTGCAACAATATCCAATACAATGGTTTTCCGTCATAACGATCATATTTTTCGGTCGCTATGAATTGCATTCAGTACCTGTAAATCACCCAGTAATGTAATGACTGGTTAATTGATTCATTTACAAAACATTTTTCAAGAACGAAGGTAGTTATTCCTTGTTCCCCATAATGCCGCTCCATATACCGGCGAAAGGGGAAAAAATACTTCTTTTCTCCCTCTTTGATGAGTAAAAGCTTTGATACCGGCAGGGTGGCGTAGTGGTAAGGCACCGGTCTCGTACGCCCAATTTCGCAGGAACGAATCTGGCCCAAGTCGGTGGATTGTTAAGATGTAGAAAATCGTCAGGGCCCATGTCGTATAATTATGCGGCATGTTAAAGGTCCCTTGAGTATCTGTCTTGGATACTCTCTGCTAAATTAAATTCCTAGTGCAGTTTCGCATCACTTAGAGATCAGATGCCGCCATTTAGGTAGAAACTGAGCGTCAGAATTCTCAAGTGGTAGCCGCATCCGCAGATAATGGAGCTACTTGAAAAAATGGATGCCGGTTTCCGGGGAATGCACTAGGTCTGCAAAAGGTTAGTGACTCTATTAGAAAGAAAGAGTAAAATCTTTGATGATAAGTAAAATGTTGCTTTAGAATGTTTTAAACTCCATAATTGCAGCTAATGAAAAATGAAGGACAAGCTTTTGGTCCACTTCCATCTGATGGGGATTCCTGTCATAAACTTATCAAGTCAGCCATAAATCGTCTTTTAAATTAAAAGCACATCCTCGATCGATAGAACGAATCACCCCTCTATAGCTGTATGGCGTACCCTAAATATTTCTGTAGCGAGGTTTTATTGTATCTTTCCGACGAATGCACAGAAGTTCTGCTATAGAAAAATGTCTACTGCTATAAATAGTTATCATTATGAAAATGCTATTAAGCTTATATAAACGCACAGCTTTAACTATCATTTTGAGGAAACATAGGTCTTTTGTTACGTCTCTCACCTATTTTTTGTTTCATTTCATGCACTAGATACAGTAGAGTATCGTTTATACGACGATCGCTAATGCGACGTTTACACTTATACGACGTTTTAGTTTAGTCCCAATTGTTAAATTTAGCCAGAAAGGTAAATCGATTGCACGACGTTTTCGATAGTCCACTGTAATAAAAGAATTGCACATCTTCAGGGAAGATGTGCAATTCTACTTAAAAGATTTCCACGCATGAAAAAAATGTTGAATGAACATGCCACGTGTCATGTCTGTCACGGCATGGTTTTAAGTAAAAACTCAAAACACTTATTTCTTACACCAAAGTGCTTCCACCATTTTAAAAGTAGGAATAACACTAAAACTTATAAAGTCATGTTAATATTTAGTGCTTGGAATGGAGCAAAAAATGGGTGACAACTGGAATAGTCTGATCAAGGCAAATGTATGAGCAAATAATGCAATGCAGACGTGTAAATAAGCTTTTCGCCGTGAGAGTTTTATCGAATATTACTTATCATAGCATTTCATAAAAGTCTGAATTGAAGCAATGAGCGGCGAAAAGTGCTGAATTGTCGAAACGGATAAATGATCGGTAGAATTTCCTCCTCGGCTTTCAATCTCTCCCTCTGGTTGAATGAATGTCCAAGAGCTCCGGGCTACCTCCCTCCAATTTCATTTTGATCCCCGATTGTTTCGAAACCGCCGGAAGGGACGATTAGAGATTTGCAGAGGAAAGGGAATCTCTGCATTTAGCTGAGTAACAACTTTGCATCGACAAACTTGGCTGCAGAGAACAATTGGACGCCAAGCCGTTCACAGAAGTAGTCATTAAGAAATTATACTTTGCCGCTACTACATTCATTATCTTGCTGGAACTTCTTTATGCTTTCCAAGTATCACACAATTTTATGCTCCATTATAATGAATTTCCTAAAATAGAAACATTAAAGAATGTTTTGTTTTTTTAGCAGAGATCTGTGAAGGCGCGGAGCAAGGAGCTTTTGCTTAGAAAGGAGCGGAAGAACGGAAATGTGTCCTGTTCCACCGCTCCAATTTTTTAAATTAGAATTTTATTAAATAAAATTTTTAAGAAATACGTGTTTTCGTATCAAAATTAGTTTAGAGCAGGGGTCTGAAGGCAGTGTGGAGCACTGGCGCAACGAGATTTTGATCAAAACTTGAGCGGAGCAGGAGCAAAGAAAGTTTTTGTGCTATACTGCTCCGATTTTTAAAATTAGAATTTTACTAAACAAAATTTTAAAATTACGTTTTTTCGTATCAAAATTAGTTTTGAGCAGGGGTCTGAAGGTAGCGTGGAGTACTGGCGCAACGAGATTTTGCTCGAAACTGGAGCGGAGCAGGACCAAAGAAAGTTGAGCTCCACTGCTCCGATTTTTTTTCCTTTGATTTAAATTCGAAAATTTAAAAAAATTATTTTTCTTCCTTTTTCAACACAATGTATTTAAAATATATTTGTTGATCAATGAATGTTATATAAATAACTTTAAATTTTTTATCACATATATGCATGCTTATTAATAAATTAACTAAATTAAAGCGATAAATAAGTTAATTTCTAGTAAAACTATTTGGAGCTCGGAGCGGATCCAGAGCGAGTACTTAGAAGACGAAGTGGAGCAACTCAAGAAAATGGTTCCAGATCCCTGGTTTGGAGGGAACAACCACAAGGAATGGAAGATTACAATTATATGTAAATAACATTTTAACTTGCTATCAACACAAATGAAATTATTAAATTAGATAAATAAAATTGATGAATATAATATGCATTAATTAAAACTATTCAGAGTAAGTAGCACAGCTAGAGCAAAATTGGATCAAGTATAAAGTCGGAGCGCAGCAACCTAAAAATTTTTTTGCACCAATTCCCTACTTTTAAGGTCGAAAAATTTCTTTTTTGTGAAAAACGTTTAACCAAAAAGTAATATTTTAGGTCAAAAAATTTCTATCCTTTCGGCACATTACTTCAATTACAATAGAAATAGTAGATATATTAGTACCTATTTTTTTAAAGTGTATATCATCGTTTTTCAACGAGTCGGGGGGCGGAGCATGCGTTCAGGCACAACAAGGTAGCCATCTCCCTCAAAAATTAAGAAGCATAATTTCATTAAACACATTATCTTTCATTATAATCAAGTAAAATACAAAGTATTATTTTGTAAAAGATTGTAGACACGTGTTTCGAAGCCCCAAGCAACGCCTTTTTCAATGCAGAAGTGAGCTAGGTGAAAAACATCCAACTGAAGAAAAGAGATCATCCAAAAAAAGATTAAAACCAAAATCACAGGATTTGAATACTTTTTACCTGTGTTTCACTTTACTCTTTGTTATCAAACTTTGCCTTTGCTACTTCTCATTTCATACAAATCAAACTTTGCCTTTGCTACTTCTCATTTCATACAAACCGTCACCCCTGCCTTCTCTCATAACTACCTTGTTTTGTAGTTTTATTTTTGAATTTCTTTGTTTTTTCCATACTTGTTTCTTTACACGGCTCTCTTATTGTTGCATCTTGCACCCGTATACAAATATTTTTTCAAAAACATTTTTACAGTCAATACTGATGTTTAAAACCCGAATTTTAAGCCAATGCTTTTATTTTCTTTGTCTTTTTTTCTTGCCGATAGTGCATATAAAGGCATAAAAGCGGCAATTTTGTTAAATAGGTGCATATTTCTGAGTGTTTTCCCTTTTAGTTTAGTGTATTAGTACTATAATTATTAGTACTATATTATTAAAAATTGTTAAAAAGTACTTTGTTCTTTTCAAAAGTTGAAAAATCAGGCGACTCATGGAAAACTGTGTTGTGGAAATACGAATAAATACTGCCCCATCCTGTAGCCAAAGAGAAAAGAAAGATTTTCAAAGGGAGACACTGAATTCAATGGCGTAACCAAGTAGGGGGTACCCCCCACCCCCACACACAGAGACATAAGGCATGAAAACTATATATGAACATAGATACATGCGCACGTATGTGCATATATGTATCTGTTATAAGTGAAAACCCTGCCCTTGAAAAGACAAAAACTTCTCCATAAAATAAATTTTGCAGTGCTACTGCCTGGATTAGAGTATTCTAGGACAGGTTAAAAGTGGGTCGAAGCAATTGACATTTTTGAGTTGCCAAACAATAAGACCATTTTGTTAAACAGATATTCCGGTTTCCATGCATAAGAATGCTTGAAATAAAAAGCATACTCATAAAGAGTTCCATTTCTGATCATGGAAGAGATTTGACTACAGATCAAATAATTTATTGTATTTCTTACGAAAGAAAAAATAAAGTTAAGGAAAAATTCCCCGTATTGGTAAGAAAAAAAAAAGGCTATCTTAAATTGAAAAAGATGGATAGTTTTCTGAACGATAGGATCAAGAGACCTTTTCTCACTGGTATTTCACAAGACCAAGTTACATACTTCAAATTTTACCCAGTAGCATCTATAGAAGTTTGTAGAGAATTTTCATCATTAGAAATGATATAAAATGACAGAAGACAAAGTCTAACCACAAAAAGGCTTGAAGAATATACATGAGTTATTGCAATAAAAGTAAATAATGTGCATACCATTTTCTGTGTCCATAACTGAGCTGCTCAGAAGTCAAACAGTGTAAGTCAGTAATTGGAACTTTTAATTTTTTTAAATTCTAACATTAGTCTATACACTATCTTGGGAATCCTTCATAATATAAGTGTATAAAATACTTAATGACATAAGTTGGAATAAGTTTAATTAATTATTCATTGCACTCATTTATTAAAAATTTTAAATATCTCAACATCAATGAAATGGGGCTTACACTGTTTGACTTTTGAACAGCTCAATTATTTTAAGGCATATTTATTCGTTTAATTGCCAGCTCAAAAACGGAAAGAACAATCCTTTTTTTATTCCTTATTATGCCGCAATATAGTTCTATTTGCAGCAATACGATAGTAAAGTTACGAATAGAATTAAGCACCAAATTTTCTTGCAAGAATTTAAATCAAAAATGAACAAAACGAATTTATAATTCTTCTACACTTTTCATATAATTCGACAGCGTTTTTGCCACATCTGCGTCATTTAATATTAGTTAGTCGTGATTGTTAGGGTATATTTAAATTCATCACTTCTTAATTAAGCTTAAATATAAGATTCAATAACATATCTTTAATAATACATTCACTTGGAGTCGAATTCCTTAGAAAGTAGGAATTCCAATTCCTTTCAATCTCATCGCCAACGCAGCTATTCGCCCATTGCTTTGGTTACATTTTTGCCGTACGTGGTTATGTTGAACGGTTTTGTTCCTGTTTGTATCGAAACTAATTATGCAACCAAGCATAGTCGGGGCCTCAGGGGCCGAGCGGTCTTAGAACCAGTTTCCGCTCCCTGCCTGCGCGCAGTGAAAGAGGCGTGGGTTCGATTCCCACTTTCCCCTGGGTGTATTTAATTCTTTGTACTGTAATATACTGTTGTACTGTCTTGTTCTATCTGTCATATTGGGACGAGAGTTTGAAGCATATCCTTCAGAATAGCAAATAAACTCGAAAATAAATGTGACCTGAAATAGTCGTTTACAAACACACAAACCAAGCATAGTCCCGCAGTGAACCAGTTGGTAGAAGCTCGGTTCCCAAAGAAAGCTAAGTAACATTGACCGAGGTCAGTGTTTGGGAGGGTGACCACCTCTCGCGACTGAATCGCTCCGGAACCGCGTATGTGAATAATGGGAGCTGGTGCACGTAAAATCCGTCGTGGCTTCCAATGTCCTCCAAGTGAAACGATACCTCTGAGAATGCCAACCTAGGTGACGGTCTCTCATCTAGGAGCTGGTTCAAAATTAGAGGATCCAACAGAGGCAAGGCGCAATGTACTTAGACTTCTTAATATGATGCTAGAAGCATAGAAAACTGAGCATAAGGTGCATTGACACTCAGCAGAGTAGAGGCGTTTGTTGCTCAATTCCCTCCTTAGCCTTGGTTGGAATTTCCCTCTCTATGCTATAAATTCTATCTTATAGTACAGCTCGAACATGAAGTTCTGACACTTGGAAGCTCCTGCGCATGGCAGAAAAGGGCGAATCCATTCGAGCTTTGGGGAAGTTCGTCTTGCAGGTGCGTTTATTAGCATGCGAATCATAATGTTTGCTTCTCTGTTTGTTGAAAGCAACAGAATTTATAAACTGGCATATAGCATTAGTTCGTCTGAAATCAAGCATGCTAAATGAACTAAAACGAGAACAGAATGCTGCTCATTCCTTATAACAGCAGTTTGTCCTGTGAATATGAATGGATTCTTCTGGGCACTCTTCCAGCCGGAGCTCCTTTTTTTAATGATTAGAACCGTACTATTTGGTATCTGTCTCGTACTATCTAATATTGGGTGATAATAAATAGGGTTAGGTACTTTGAGACCAAAGCAGCAAACTCGAAAATGTATGTGATCTGAAAAAGTTTGTAATAGAAAAATAAATACTGAGCATGAGGGGGCCTCAGTGGCTGAGAGGTCTACAGTCTACGCAGTGCGCTTAGGTAGCTCACAGCTTCGTGTAACACTCAAGGCACACTGGAATTCCCTGAACTCTGAAACATCGAATAATATGCTCACAGAATTTCTACTAATGGACCCGCACTAAAAGTTTGACGTTTCACCACGCTACATCTGTGATAGAAAAGTGAAATTTAAACATTTAAACATGGAGTGCTACAATTACGAGACCTTTTTCTTGCATGACTTTTTAGCATACGTGTGTGACAATTCTTGAAACCGTTGAAACCTTACGGCAGCCTGTTTTTAAGTTATTATTATTACTATTATTGTGTAAAGAATATGTTTCGATGTTTCAATTTCTATAATATTTTAGTTTCGGTTAACAAAACTTTCTGTATAATATTCTTTTTTTCTTTTAACTTGTTCATATTATTCATGAGTAAATTAGGGAATAATTTTAGTCTGCTAATAACCTTCAGAACTGAACTTTCAGGCCCTATGTTTGTATTATTGTACATTTGACACAAATGTGGGATAAATCAGAACTGATTATTGAAATTTCAGTTATATATCTTTTCATTTTTACTTCAGTCCCTTGAAAGACGTATAAACGGAGCTATACTGTAGTTACTTTTTGATATTTGCATTAGTAGAATCAAATGTGTGATAAATCAGAACTGATGACAAAAATTTCGATGTACATCTTTTTACTTTTTCGTCGTTTTACTTCAGATGCTTGAAACGCCGTATAAACGATGCTTTACTGTAAATTTCATAACTTTGTATTGGCATGATAAAATTTTTAGTAATCAAAACTGTTTATTAAAATTCAGATATTATGACTTTTTACTTACACCTCGTCCCTTGTAAAACGTAAAAACTGTGCTTCATCATATAAATATTGCATCTATGATGCAACACAAATATTTCTCCCAATACTTATGCTAAATCTCATTTTCCTCTATCAGCAAGTCCTGAATTCTCAACGTAAGCTACTGATGAACAAAAAAGGCCCATTTCTGCAGATTTTTTCAGTCGAAATTCTGATATAATATAAAGTCGCTTTAGCCTTTGTCTATAAAAAAAAATAGTCGCACTCAAGAAAAAAGCGAAACTTGCGACTTGCGAAATGTTTCATCTTGCAAGTCGACTTTTTCACAATACTCACCAAGAGGGAAATCTACGAATATAAGCTTTCATTTCAAACATTTTTTTCGAAATTTAAAAAATAAAATCACTAAAAGTCGAATGGAAAAAAAAATGTCAGGAACCTTTTTCCCGCTCTATTGTGGTTCCATGTTACGTAGAGGGAAATCCACTTCCGCAAGTACTCCAGACATCGGCGAACTTTATGATACAGTCTTAAAACTTTCGCGACACAGAAGATCCTTTTATGGCAAAAGCGTCAATCAAAGGACAAAGATATTTGGTAGAGAAAAATCTCCGTTTCAGGAAACTACTTTTAACCGCAGTTCTCAAAATAAATGTAATGGAAAATTTTATTTGCAACATTGTAACTCAGTTTAATGGATGTAAACCTTTTTTCGTTCAAATGTTTTATTCCGAGTATTTAAAAAGGGCTTCCACAATACATATCCAAGAAGCGATGTCCGAAAACATCCCCTCTTGATACGTTATTTTCATAACTTACTCATAGTATAACCCCGGATGAATTTATAGACTGTTGGTAAAACACTACCGTTAAACAAAGGATGTCCTTAAATCAGAGAAACGTAATTTTCACCAAATCCAATTCAGGATTTTTAACTTGTGGAGCATTCTTTCGTTTCCTTTTGTATGTGTGATCATATTAGTTAATATAGTTTCCCCTAGATCTTGTAAACTGAACTCAAGGTTCATCTTTTTTCACAAAATCATAAGACATGTTGATTTCGTAAAAAACAGTAACTTCTTAGTTTTTTTTTACAAATTTTAAGCAACAATTTTATTTTAAAAAATAGTCTCTAATTGCTTACATAGTTTTAAAATAAAATAAATATATGTTGACCGAAAAATTTCGGGAAAAATATATATTAAGGCGCCTTTTTTACTTGTTGCTTTAAAACAACACCGCGCATTCGGGGGCAATTTTTATGCTCCTGCATTATTCGCAGTATAAACAAGAACAGGTGTCACAAGCTGTTCTATTTCACTTTATTTAGTATCTTTTAGAAGATTATTGTTAAATATTTCACAAATTAGCTTAAAGTGGTCGATTAAATTATTATTTAGGAATTTTGTTTAAAATCAATTCACGATTAACCAAAGAAGAAACGAACATTATCGCATAGACCCCCTACAGATGTTAGGTTTCTTGTTTAAAATCTTTTAGTGAAATTATTATTAAACTTTATTGGTAATCAAAGTAAAAATTCGTACATGTAACTAATAATTATTAGCTACATCTGCAAATTTTTACTTTAATAAATTTATAGATAATAAAATAAATTATTTTAATAAATTTTCATATTTTAGTGCTATTTTATAATTATAATGCATGCCTATTTATTAAAATTTGGTTTCATTTATTAAAATGATTATATAAAAGAATTATTTTTGTTACCCCTAATTGCGCAGTGTTGTTTTTAAACAGCATGTCAATTTTCTCGAATTCTACCTTTCCGAATTAAATAAGAATTTTTTTAGTATTTTTCCCACTTATAACTAACACAAACAAACACACAAAAAAAAAATTTACAAAGAAAAAAAAAATGGGCAGTATAGGGTTAAAAAGTTTAATTAATTAGAGTGTTTTCAATATTTCAATTTTTCAAAGAAAATTTATGAGGCATTTCTGATGTAATTCCGATTTGTATTTATTTTTCACTCTTTTTATCAGTCAGCAATAGACATGTCTCTCATTCTATGGGTGTTAGGATCAATACAAAAAGAAATGTCAAGTAAAACGTCAACTGGTTTGAGTAGAATTATTCTGCAGGGACGTAAGTTGGGGAGTGGGAGAAGAATTATTGCAGCTTTTAACTGCAGCAAATTCAAAAGAAAGAAAAGCATTCCTGTTCAATGGCTTTGTTTAATGGGGGAAAAGGGGCTTTACTGAGAAATATTTTCACTTTCAGAAACTCAAAATTTTGGGAGACATAGAAAAAGAGCGACATATCCGAATGAGCGATACAACGAGGCTTTACTGTAATTGAACTATTAAGTACATTGTAAAATATGTATCTTTAAATAAGAGTTAATACATGAAATAAAATTTCAATTGAACTGAATTTTAATAAAAGATATGAATAATTTACTTGCGTATTGTCATTAAAATCTAGAAGAATTTTATGCAAAAAGAAAAGTACACTTTATGTAGCCGATGAGTCTACAGAATATTCCCTTTCTGAAAGAAGTGTTGTCAGTTTTTTCAAAAGGATGGTTAAGATTTTTTTCTTGTGGCAGAAATTCAACATTCTGGATTTGCAGAATGCGAAAATCCCTACTTTTCTGGTACCAGATCATTATGTAGGTCATTATATTAAGAGTCATGTTTCATTACAGTCGTTATATCAAATGAGAAATGACGTCTCAAACGTAAGTGGATTGATTCTCTTTCATAGATCGTTATAACATATTGGATCATTGTAAGTTGTAACACAGGGTCATTATAATGAGAGTCCACTGTCATTGAAAATTTCATTTCTTTAACTTTTTTACGTTAACACTCAATTTACTTGTACTTTTTGAGTTACTTCTAATGGTATCGATTAGATCGCGTATTTGGATATATCGCGCTTTTTTGCTGTCCCCCGACAAGCGCGATATAACGAGGGGCTACTGTATTCATATCGTCACAAGAAAATCTTACTTTGATCTAATTTAAACAAGAGTATATTGTGCGTCATTATTATTTTTAATGTGTTTAAATCCAAAATTTATATTTTATCTAGCATCATTTTTGGTCAAGATTTTATCCAAATTTAAAGAAAATGGACTTATTCGAATATTATCATCAACTCATTTAAAACAGAGATTAGTTGGCTTAACGGATGGAGTCATTATAACCTGACTTGATTGTATTCGATAACTAGGAACTGTGAACTGGGCTATGGGACCGAACACATATGTGGTCAAAGGCGTAGCCAGGGGGACAGGGAGGGGCAAATGCCCCTCCCTAGATCAGGGCAAGGGGCCATCTAGGAAGGGGCAGTTGCCCTCCCTTGATCAACCAAGTTTAGTTCATTTCCTTGAAATCGTTGTCAATGCAAAATTTCCGCTGTAATATCTTGTTTTACAGAAAGAAACTCAATTATTTTACCGAAACTGGATGAAGCGAGTTTAGCGAGTAGACCCCGTTGCAAGTACCCCTAGGCGATGTGAGTTATCTGTACTCTCCCTTCTCGGGCTTTCTCGCACTTTCCCATCGAGAGTGTGAAGTCGCAGTTACAAATAAGCAAAAGACCCTTTGAATGACTGACCATTCAATGACGAAGATGTCATAAAATCATCTTTCAATTCAGGATGCGAGATGAATGGAAAGATTCTTCAAGGGTGGTGGCATTTTCTTCATATCTCCCTCTCTCCTATTATATTTCTTCAATCATGAGAAGCCAATCGAAATATAAACTACTTCTGGGAATGCTGATAACAATAGCAAGTAATAAAACCCTTTCAATCTCTTTTGTACCTTTTTCAGGCCGTTAATTTGAGAATTGGAGGGTATATTTTTGACGATCATTGTTTGGTGCAGACGTTGTTAAAAGGCATTTACCGTATTATGACATTAATATTCCTTGAAGCAGTAGGGGAGATTTCTACTTTCTTGAGGAGTGATAAGAATCCTCAGGACAAAAATGTTCGTTTCGGTAGCCTTTGGTTGTAAAAAGATCCACAGAAAGATAAAAAGTAATTTTCGGAGTCCGTCAAATGTGGCCATCTGGTAGTTGACAGGAATTTTTACCGACTGTTGTTGTTCAGAGGTTTTAATGTTCTTTCTCTGATGACTGGCCGGATGTAAAGAACAGTGGCCATTTTTTGAGGAACTGCTGTTGTTCAGAGCTGGCAGTTAAGTTTCACTAGTGCAAAAAATGGTATTACTGGTAAGAGCTTTTAAATATTTCCTTCTTTTTGAACCGTTCAAGCTATGAGAAGTAAAACCAACTTGATTTGTGCTTTAAATTAACGTGAAATTATATTTCTATTACTGTTCAAAATTTGGTCTTACAGTTTACATAAAACCCAATAGATTTTAAATTTTAGTAGTTTTAAAAATTTTGGCGCCCCTCAAAATTTACCGCCCTAGGCAACGGCCTCACAGGACTAAGCCTAAATCCGCTATTGATTTAGTATACAATAACACTGTCAAAATTTTATGTGAAATATGAATCTCAACATTTACAAGATAAAAAGGGAAATACTTTTTTGCGATTTTTGCTGATGGGTATTGTGGAAAAGGTGCTATTGGTGGTACAAAATGCATGTAAAAACTTGGAAGTTTTTAGAACAATATCTACATTTCCCGCAAATAAGTTGAAATCTCCGTCAAGTGCGTTTTTTTTTTTTTTTTAATAAAAAATTCTTTTTCTAATTCTCGATTACGGATAGTGAGGAAAAGATGCCATTGGTTTCACTAAATTCGCATTAAAAAATTGAAGTGTGCAAGATAATTCCTCCTTTGTCGAAAAAGCGCAGAAATTTCCATTAAAACATATACGACTAACTACAGTAGGTGTTTCATTTTGGAAGAATTTGTTTACAACATAAAAAAACACCAAACTTCAAAAATAGGTTTTTTAATATATATATATATTTTTAATTTTGTTCAAAAAAGTGTAATTGCCCAAAAAATTCAAAGCGTGTGCGGCTAATCAAAAAATTGTCCTAGAAACTTCAACTTATATAATGTGCACTTTGTGCCATAATCTCAAATAGGAAATGTTTTTTCGGCGAACCCTAATTCTTGGGGTCTATATCAGAATTTTGATCTTTGTGATGGCATTAATTAATTTAATTGGTATATTTTTCATATTTATACGCTTTAATAGTGTTTTTCTTTTTTACGATAGCTTTATTGAAAATCAGTATTATATATACATATCCTTGAAATGATATTTAATGAAATATCTCTTCAAATGACTCAGTAGAAATTTTTAACTTATTGATTCACTCTTAACAGCGTAATGATAAACATAATTGTTGTGTTTTCCTAGAAATATTTTTACTAGTATTTGTTTATTTCTAATTCCATAGATGTTTGACTTAAAAGTAATCTAATAAGGAAAGCTAAAGATGTAATGTTTGCCGAGTCAGCTAAATTCTCATCTGTAATCTATTATTTTGACAAACATTGTGAATGAGAATGTTTTTCCACTTTAGGATTCCTTAGTCTCACACCAAATTGATTTTTTTTTTTTTTTTTTTTTAATAAATCATGCATTATTTCGTATGAAATTTTTTAAGCCGAAAATTCTTTAAAATTTTTTTTAACTCTTATTTGAGTGCTATACATGGTTTGCTGTCATGAAATTTTAGCAACTGAGGTACTGGGAAGAATGAAATATATTTTTTCCCCTCATGGTTATATTTAACTATTATGGATGGTGACCAATTTGTTCACCCTTTTTTTTTTTTTTTGTTACTAATTTCATTGACTTAAGTGCATGAATTTTAAAATTTTAAAGTAAATGAAGCTTCATTTTACTTCATTTAAAATATATTAAAGGGATAACACTCTTTTAAAATGTGTCTAAATTTTACTTTTTCTTAAGCGTTTTAAAACATTTCAGACGTTTAATAATTTTTGAACTTCAAACTTTTGCCCATTTCCTCCTCCCTGTAAATGTAAAAACGTGCCAAACAAGAATGGTTTTTCCAACATTGTCGAATGATTTCACCCATTTAACTTAAAAAGAAACCTTTATGAGAAAATATTGCTGCCCTTACATTGTGATTATGAATAATTAGGTATTTCTCGCAGAAATAGTTTTGATACTACTTTTGATTTTGTTTGTTTAGAAATATTCTCTAGCGTTTATTTTATCTTTAAAAAGTGTTTTAGCCAGGGAGTAGCCTTTAGCCCCAATGGTTTTAGCATATGGGAGCATATATATGGGTTTAGCAGTATGGGACTTCAAATCCGGAACACTCAGGACCGCGATTGTTCCGGATTTTGGGTCATCATTCAAAAATTTCTGTAAGTAGTATCAGAGCCCATGTAACTTGCTCTGGAAGTTTTTATTAGCATTTTGCTCAGTTTTTATAGCATTTTTTATTATCATATATACTCGCCTATAAGTCACGAAATTTAGCACAAAAAACGAAGTTGGAGTCGGCTTACATTTGAGGCAAAACATCGAAAAATCTATACTTTTCCCGATATTATTTTAACCTTTTTAATTAAATAATAAAAGAAAAGGATTTCGTCAAATTCTGATATTTTATATTCTCTAGCCACTTAATTGAAGTAAAAGATCAGACAGTCTGGAAAATGCAAGAAACGCCGAATTTAAATTTCGCGTATGTTCCGTATCGCGCGAAAATTATAGCTCATTTAAAAAATAAATAAAATAAAACTACAAGAAATTTAAAAAAGCAAAATTTAATGATATTAGAATTAAAACAACAATTAATAAAAACTTTAATCGCAAAAACGAACCCTTTTCAGAAAATCGCGAAATAACTTTTTTGAAAACTGCACATTTACGATCTTAAACATGTTCATTACATTTTATTTCCCTTCCTTTTAAAATGCCTTTTTTAAAAAAAAAAAAAAAAAAAAAACGGTACAAAATATCTCCCGATTTTTCTTCAAAAATCAAAAGTTGGGGTTTTTTTTACCTGCCGATTTTTTTGACAAAGTTCCGGATTTTTGGTCTTCCGGATTTCAGGATTCCGAATTTGGGGTCCCATACTGTATAACTGAATAAAGGGTGGTATTTTAGTTTTTCTTTTAATTTCCTTTCATTTTTTGTGCAAAATATGTTTTCACACATACGTCCCCCTCCCCTGCGTATTTTTTTTTCAAAATATGCATTCCTGCCTGATGTTAGTTGAGTAACGTTGCCCGCCCCCCTCCCCTAACGGGAATCCTGGCTACGCCCTTGCATGTGGTCCTGAACTGACTTGAACTCAGGGTTTGCGTTAGGCCGCGGGATAGTGCGATTCCAGCAATATTTTTTGAAACCCCACTCAAAAAAAGTTCGTTTGCGCGCTGTTCCCGCAACTAGCGGACACGCGTTTAAAAGATCGCGAAACTACTATTCTAATCTGATATTTGAAAGAAACTAAAAGGAGTATGTTACTTTTCAGCTGCCATCTTATCCCCAGTAATGAAAAGAAAGATATAGGAACCTTATTTATGTTCTAGAATGGATTCGTTTCGAAATTTACGATCACAAGAAATTAATCTTTTCAGAAAATCAGGATTGAAAAAAAGATGCATATAAAAGTATCAGCGCTCGTTAACATACCACCTATGTCTACATTCTTTTACTGTGACATTTAGTTTAGTTTATAATGGATTAATGTAGCCAGTAGGTATAAAAGGCGGGTTCTGCGCCACCTGAGGAGCGAGGAGCCATTCACCCTCAACCCCGCCCTCTCATATATATATATATATATATATATATGTAAGAACGGCTGTCCCGTTCTATCTTCTACAGCTGTGGCCGCTAAAACCCATGTAAGACGAGGCACAGGGTTTCGTTGCAATTCTTTATTGGTAAACTTAACACACAAATATCATAACATTAATATTGTTGGAACGAAGGACATGAAGTCATCAGCACGTTTCAAGAAGCAAGAACCCCGATTTTCGTTCGGGCAGTCGTATTTATATGGGGGAAAATCTCTTAGACTGCAGACAACATTCCCTACACCACGTGATAGCACGTGGTTTAAATAGGAGGGCCATATGGAAAATAAAATATATTATTGGCTTTAATGCCGTAGACAGGGGCTGGCCTAAGTCTACGGGGAAAAAAATAGTCTGGAGGGAATTAATGAGGGAAACCAACTTGAGCTTAGGCATGACCATATATGGTAACGCGTTAGAGAAATTTATGAGTGAGACAACCCTGAGTTGTCAAGTTTAATATGGAAAAAGCCAGACAAAGGAGACAAATGACTTCTCCATATCACAGCCTGACAAAGGATACAAAGGATTTTTCCATATTACATCCCCCCTCCCCAAAAGTTCTATTACTTTAAATATTGAAGAAGTGAATTATCTGCAGCCTTTTTCCCCACATAAATTTATGTATTAAATTTTATATAAACATATCACATTTTGAATGAAATACTATACAGTTACAAAAATTACTGAACATTTTCATCACAGATTATTATACTCTTACTAAACGATATTTACAAAATTGTATTTACAATTCAGTTTAATTACAGTTGGATTATTCTGTTGCAGTTCAAAAGTGAATGACTTATATAACATTATTCATGTGATAGTTTGAAATTTGTTGGTGGGTAATATTTCCTCAATCTTGACACATGTACTATGTCTGATTTTTCTTTGCTGTGTGCATTTGGTTTATTGATTTCATAAGTTACGTCCGTAACTTTTCGAAGAATTTTATATGGTCCACTGAACGGTTGCGAAAGTTTTCGTGAATTCGGATATTTGAATTCTTCATATATCACAAAGTCATCTGCATTAAAAGATTTGTCGACAAATCTGGCATCGTAATATATTTTATTTTTTTTTTTTTTTTTTTTTTTTTTTTTTTTTTTTTTTTTTTTTTTTTTTTTTTTTTTTTTTTTTTTTTTTTTTTTTTTTTTTTTTTTTTTTTTTTTTTTTTTTTTTTTTTTTTTTTTTTTTTTTTTTTTTTTTTTTTTTTTTTTTTTTTTTTTTTTTTTTTTTTTTTTTTTTTTTTTTTTTTTTTTTTTTTTTTTTTTTTTTTTTTTTTTTTTTTTTTTTTTTTTTTTTTTTTTTTTTTTTTTTTTTTTTTTTTTTTTTTTTTTTTTTTTTTTTTTTTTTTTTTTTTTTTTTTTTTTTTTTTTTTTTTTTTTTTTTTTTTTTTTTTTTTTTTTTTTTTTTTTTTTTTTTTTTTTTTTTTTTTTTTTTTTTTTTTTTTTTTTTTTTTTTTTTTTTTTTTTTTTTTTTTTTTTTTTTTTTTTTTTTTTTTTTTTTTTTTTTTTTTTTTTTTTTTTTCTGTTGAATGCGGAGTTTTTTTTTTTGCTTCTCTTCTGCTTATGTTGAATTATTCTAGGTTATTATATGCTAAGTGTATATATATATATATATATATATATGAGAGGGCGGGGTTGAGGGGGAATGGCTCCTCGCTCCTCAGGTGGCGCAGAACCCGCCTTTTATACCTACTGTAGCCTGTGTTTAATCAATCGTCAAAATATCTTAAAATGCCTCGATTATTAGGAAAATGTAAAAGGCAGAATTCCATATGCACGAATTTTTCAGATAATTGAGCGCGTAAAAATTCGAGCGCATTTTAAAATATTGAAAGTAAAAAGGTTTCAAGAAATCAAACAGTAAAATTTGAATCTTTTTCACATAAAATAAAATAAAATTTTCACATAAAATAAAATAAAATTTAAAGCTAATTTTCAAAAAAAGCAAAACCCAAGCTTTTCAAAAAAAATCGCTATAATAAAATCAAATCTTTCGCAAAATCACGATCGTAAAAATGAGCCATTCTCGCATAGGGGTGAAAAATTTCATTTATTTCAAAATATTCCTTTTGAATTTTCGCACTACATTTGAAACAATGCATTTTCAAACTCACAGGAATCATTTGAGTCGTTTCAAACGACTTAATGAAGAACCTTCACTTTTACAAATTACAAGAAAATGCTGGTTTCTATACCATTTTCATAGAAAAACATCAATAAATAAAATGCCATATGAGAAAAAATAGAGAAAATATTAAGCTATTTTTAATTTTTTTGTAAAAATCACACATCAAAGAATTTTGGTTATTTAAGGGTCTTTTTCATGCTTATAATTTTATAAAGCACCCATTTTTGCGCTCGCGAATTTTGTGAAAGATCCGTTTTGTGCGAGCCTTACTAATGTTTATTCTTTCCTTGTTGAGCGTATAGATTAGATAATCATCTTTTATTATGTAGCTAGTATCAGACAATTTAGTAATATTTAAAAAATAACCCAAACAGAAAAATTCCCATTAAAATTTTTAAAATCCCACTTAACATTTTGGTCAAGGTGGTAAATCCCACCTTGTATTTTTCCCTAGTGTGAACCCTGACTTGAACCCATAAAATATCTGCTTCATACAAATTGCATTTGTGTGAAAGTCATGAAAAGGTATTTAGTGTAAAAGTAATCCTTTATTTACATGCTGCCAATTATTCACACTTGTCATTTAAAGTTGATGAAATAAGCGTTTGGGATTATTCAAAGCTCCATGGTTGAACTTTGAAATGGTACCAAGTTTGAAATTCTAAATTACTCCAAATGCTTATTGTATTAAATTTAAGTTGCAAGTGTCTATAATGTGTGCCTTTATCTTATATTGCTTTCTAAGCTTTGGGTCTTTAGCAGATACAAAGCTGAAACTGCTTAAAGAATGAACCAATGCATTTGTAAAGACGACATTATTGAAGCATCATTTAAAAAATTTATTAGATATGTTACCTAAAATTCAAAAGTATTTTACTTTAAATAAATTGTTGTTTTAAAAATAAAATTTCAGAACTATGCTTAAACTGATTACTCATTTTATGTGATGTACCAAAGTAGCATTATTGATCTAAAATTGTTTCCAATGTTTAACGTAATATTTAAATTAGAAAATACAGCTTCAACTAAATACATAGTAAAATCTGTCTAATAGAACAGTACTTACAAAAATATTTTACCACAATAATAAAAATGTTTAACTTGAAAATGCACAGGTAAATATTTCTTTAAAGGAAACTGCTTAAAGAATGAACTAATGCATTCGTAAACGTGACATTATTGAAGCATCATTGAAGAAAACTTTTAATAGATATGTTACCCAAATAAACTAAAATATTTCCCCTTTTTTTTATAAGCCCACGCTAAACACTGAATTCTTTCATATCTTTCATATCTTATTCATATATAAGAAAATAAGCGCATGCAAGAAGGGTTAGACAGAGAAATGCAATGCATCCCAAGCACAAGTTTGGGAACTCAAATGCAAAGGAAGGAATGATTGCAAAGTAATAAAAAAAACTCTGGCAAACATGAAAAGATTATCGAAACATGATTTTGAAGTTAATGATGTACTGTTACTACTGCAGCACAGGTGATGTGTGTCGGCAAAATCAGAATGAGTTGTTGGAGTGAAATTTCCACAACAGAGACTAAGGGTTCTAATCTTGATGACTCCTAAAATATCATTTTGCCATATTTTTAAGGGGACCAAGACCAAATGGACATAGTAAATATCATTCAAGACTCCTTGTACACATATCTCTTCATAAATTACCAGTACAGTTTACCTTTCTTTTATGCCTATAATGATATCTGAATTAGCCTATAGAAAGAAAAAACTTTTTCAGGCAACAAGCTTTCTTGAAATTCTTAGTTGTATATGCATTTGTGTTTTGAGAGCATAATATATATGTGAATTTAGGTATCATTTAAAAACCAACTATTACAAAACATGCTTTTCATTTCTTCTGCTTCTACAAAATAATGCAGTCAGTTAAAATAGTAAACCAATTTTTTTTCTCTCTAAATGATTCCTAAATTTAAAAGAAAAAACCCTTTACACATGAAAAGAAGAGATAGTTTATTACTAAGACATATAATTTTTCTAAGAATAATATACAGTAAGATCTCTTTAAAAGTTGGTTCACTTTACTAACAGAGGTTCCTTGCAGAAGTACAAAAAATTTGCAAACTGTAATGAAACAACTTTTTGAAATCTTATCTAAAGTTTTATATGCAGTACTCCAAAAACACAAATCTACTTTCAACTAAGAATTTAAAAAACCTTTTGACTGAAAAATTTGTTTTATACTTCTACGGAATAACAAAAATATCCTTATTAGGCACACAAAAAACCAAAAAACCATAGTCTTTACTCACAGTATTTAAAGATACAAGGCACATTAAACAAGTAGTCTTAAATTCAATATTTACTAAGTCAATTTTGTTTCAGTCCCCTTAAAAAGGAATGTAATTTACATTGCATTGGTAACGTTATGCATCTTTCTGTTTAGCATAATTTGTTCTGAAAATGACTCATGTGATGAGATAACAAAATATAGCTTTAAAAATACCATCATATCTTTCGATAATGTTTGTCTATAAAGTTGATGGATGACTAAAAATGCTTCCTCATAAGATTTTTTTCATAAATGTTACATTCATCTTGTATCTGAGTGGACCAAAACACTGTTTCCTTGCCTGAGCAAAATAAAAACAAACAATAATTTCAGGAGGATAGCAATTTGTTTATATTATATTGACTCCAATTAACGCTAAGTAAAGGTATTCAAATAAATAATTCTTCTGCAGTAGTAACATGATGCTTCATTTCAAAATAAATTTTGATGAACTTTCAAAAAAGTAGCTAACATGTATACTGTGAACATATTGAAAATAAAATCTTAGGTGAAAAAAGGTATAAAAAGGCTGCATAAATGAGATGTCGGAGTTGTCCCTATTGTAGAAATAGTAAGGACAATGTGGGATTTGTAGGACGTGTGGATTACCTTCTAAGACGGAAATCTTTATATTGTGGGAAATGTAGGACAAATGTTAAAACAGTAGGACATTACAGGACACTTTTTTAAGTCGTCTAATAAATCCAAAGGTGTAAATCAACATCAGACAAAGCTTTTAATATTTATAATGTAATTATTCTTAATGAAATAAAAACAGATGTTGATAAGGGTCTAAAGTATCAGTTGTTATTAAGTTATTGACTTTAAAAATCATGGTAAGGAGATACACCAAATAAAAGACTAATTTAACAAAGTATAGATTGTTGTTTTCTAATTTTAATGTAGTTGCTTACTTAATTTCCAAAAATATCTGGCTTTCATAACTTTTGTAGGTACTGTATTAAACATAACAAGTGGTATACTATAGCTATGGAGCATTGTTTATATACTTGAATTGGTCACTCCATTAAACTTTTTTTATTGTATTAAATTGACGTATGCATCAGCATTACAAAAACAAGTTAAGTTAAGAAATAAATGAAGCTTGAATGCAAAAAGGGATTTCTTCTTAACAAACACTTCTCCTAAGATTCTAACCAGGTTATCTTGGTGATTACAATATCTTTAGAGTCATAAAAAGTCATTCATTGTATGGTTTACAGTCCAACTTCAAGCATAAGTTCATCATGCAACTCTTCATGCAACTCTCTGAGGTTCCTCAGATGAAATAGTCACATCAAAAGATCCAGGGAGGTCTGAAACATATATTTCAAAGAAAAAAATCTTTAAAATAAGCATCAATATTAACTTCCCTGAAATTAAACCAAGACATAAATTCTAATTTATCTCATCCAAACCTGCATGCAGATGAAATTACAATAGAAACGTCAGATATTACATGTACAATTTAGCAGACAGCTTTTATAAGAAAGAAAAAACTAATGAAATAGAAAAAGTTAACAAAATTTTCTCCCTTAAGCAAAGTTAGCTAGTATACAGTTAAAATTTTTCAGTTACAATCATCACATACTGTGTAAATAATCAATTTCCGATAATGAAGCACTAAGAAGCAAAGGGATGAATGTGACACAATGAAAATTTTCAGATAACTAGTGTAAATGATAGAGGAAACACTTATCTGTTTTGAGGCAAAGTGACATAAGTAGTAAATGTGAGAGGTACTGCTATAGTTTGTTTTAGAAAAACTACTAAATGAAAACTTCATTCTGCTTTGTGGCTAAAGAATGCAACTGCACTTACATAACTTTGCCTCTTAACAAACATTTATTTCATATTTTAATTTAAATGCGTAATGCAGACAATCTATTCACGGGGGGGGGGGGGGGGTTGCAAATTTATTATTATTTTTTTTAAAGTTTTAAAATTGTCTGCAGAGGATTTACTTTTTGCAGTTTTTAAATGTGTAATAGCTTATATTTTGTTTTGAAATTGACAAATAATCCAAAGTCAGCAAATGCCTGAAATAATTTAATAAAAAGTTAGGAATATAACTAAAGGGACTGAGAATGAATATGAAGATGAGAGGAAGAATGTATGCAAATGATCTCTGCTATGTTTACATGCAATTCTGACTTGAAGACCATTACTACAATGCACTTAAGAGTTCTTCAAACTCTTTTATAGTAAAAAGCAAAAAAACGGAAGCAATAGCAGAGTGCAAAAGGGAAATCACAACAGCAGAACTTTGTTTTGGTAATTGATTAAATTAAGACTAGTTTTATTGCCAAAAAATGGACGTAACATAATGCATTTCACTTAACTCTTTGACTGCAGGAGATGCATAAGGAACTTAGTGCACTTTTAGAAGATTTCTGCTATTATATCATTAATAGATACATTGTAGCTCTATATATTTACAGTAAAACAAAATTTATACAAGGGCTGTAAATAAGGTAGTGGCAACTTAATCAAGAAACATGCAGAAGAGCAGGCATGTGCAAATAGGATGAGGGAGTGGCAAGGTGGCGCTGTTGTTGATGTGCAGAGTACAAAATCCAGTTGGTCTAGTTAGAAGGGTAGTTGTTGCGTAGCTTTAAAGTGAAGAGTTTCATTTCCATCACTCTAAAGCATGTTTTCAAAAGGTGATCGGCGGTCGTGGCTTAAAATCAAGATTGCCCATGCCAAAAATGCAACAAAATGCTATTGAGGATTACACGAAGCCTATGGTGAAAATGCACTACCATATCAGATGGTTCCACGATGGGTGAAAGCATTTTATTCGGGTCCGAATGAGACTGCAGAGTTGCAATGCACAGATTGGCTTTCTAATCCTCAAGATTAGATTGACATCCTGAGCAGTCTCCTTTACACAGACCGTCGATGGACTGTCCTGGGAGCTTTCTGTAGAGGTTGGTCTCTGTCATCAAATGGTGTGGCACACAATGAAAAATGTATAAACACGAGGAAAAGTTGCTGCTCACTGTGTTCCACACTTATTGCAAAACAACCTCCCTATCATGCTGCATGACAACACTTCTTGTCATGTCGCAAACAATGTCAATTTCCTGTTGTAACATTTGCAGTAAAAAAAGTTGGAACACCGTCCCTACTCACCTCGCATGAGTCCTTGTGACTTCGATCTGTGTCTGAAGTAGAATTAACCTCTCTACCTATACTTTGCCCACATCAACGATCCACACCTCACCAGTGGTCTCCAAAGGCTTCCCGATATTTAGCAAAATGTTAACATTTTGCTGGTGATTACATAGAAGGAATAATACAACTGTACTTGTCAGTCATTAAAATTTTTAGTTATACCTAGGTTGGTGTTGCCATTACTTAATTTACAGCCTTTGTATTAACATAGGTATTGTACTATGGGAAAAATTTTCTTTGAATACCATCTTTACGCTAATAGTATTACAGTAAAAACAAAATTTGAGACAACTGTTATTCCAGCTTTTAGTTATAAGGTTACGCCACTAACAAAGAATTGAAGGCTAATGTCAAACAGTTAAGAAAAACATTACATGGTAAGCTAAGGCATATCAATGGATGTAAAGCAAATGAAGATTAAATAAAGCATATATAGTCGGGAAACTACTGCATATAGCCATTTCAAAACTAAATTAAAGCCCTTTAATGGGTGCAAAAGTGTACAACAAGCAACGAAAAAATGAGTAAACATGATCTCAACCAGTATTCATACCAATGGGCCGTGGTAGCCCAGTGGTTAGCACGTCGGACTTCCACCTGGAAGGTCGCACGTTCGATACCCACTGAAGACCACCATGTATACTTGGGGATATGTGCATGTAAAATCCGTAGACCCCACTATCTCTCCCCGTGCGTAAGCAATCCTAAGGCCTCGGCTAACAGGTAGGGGTCTGGTGGAGAAAAGTATTCATACCAATTGGAGAATAAGAAGTTCAGCAATGAGAACATATTACAAGGGATGAAACAATGAATCAGAAAACAGAAAATTCATGGATTAGAAGCTATAAAATTGAGAATATACAACAAAGGAAAAAATAACCATTTAGAAGCAAAGGATTTCAACTGATATTAGGTTATGAGATTTTCAGCTTAAAACTAAATCAATTTTTATGTACTACAGAATTACGTTCATTTAAGTTAAGTTAATATTTATGAAATTATGTTCTTTGAAATGTCATATCTGGTAACTTATTCAGGAACAGAAAAGAAAAAGTTGTTTTACAAACAAAATTATAAAAATTATTTAAAGTCATCTTTTAATTCGGAAGACTTTACTACATAGACTTTTTACTTATACTAAACATCACTTTGAAAAAATTAGTTTTGAATTTAATCTCATAAATTGCAAGGGAATTTTCAGGTAACAAATGACAATTTACCTCATATTTTCCCAGAAAAAAATCATTTAAAAACATATAATGTACAAAAACTGCACTGAAACAATGTGCTTCAGAATACAAAAAGAAAAAGGCAAAATTGGTAAAATTTTAGTTTTGCAGCTACAATTTCCAAATATCAGCAAATTTTGAAAATTACGTTTGTGTAGGAGCATAAGTAAATATGTATGATGTATATGCATGTCCATATGTACAGTTAATATGCAGTATATAGACAGCTAAACCTCTGACTGAGTCTCACAAAAGCCAATGTCTAAAATAAATGAGATTAATGATTTTTAATGCATTAAAAAGTTTTGGCTTAATAACTTGAACTGAAAAGTAATCAGTTATTGCGCTATCAGTTTTATGTTATGGTTCAATAACTGAGAAAAAATTTATTCATTCCATTAAAATTTATAAAAATCAGAAATTATGGAATTATCTGCTATGGCTTCTGAGTGACTCCTTTAAAAAAGTCACAAAATACAATAAAAACATGATAACTTTTTTAAACACAGTTTTACATTTTATGATATTTTATGCTATGTAAAGGCATATAAAATTTATAAGCACAAAATATTGTGTAAAAATGATTGAATTACATTTATAATTTTTAAAAGAAATTCATTTACAGTGAAACCTCTCTATATGACCAAAAATTGCTGGAACAGAATTTCCCCGCATTAATTTAATACTAACTTGACCTCCATTAAGCGACCACACTTAAACAGTCACCCTCTTGAAACGACCACATTTTCTTCAGAAAAAAAAAATCCACCACTGTTATTTCTGAATCATTCAATTGCTACAATCAGTAAAAAATGGTGCTGCAATGTTTGTGTAGTTGTTTACAACCCTGGGGGAACATGTATCCCTCCAATTCACATGTCAAGTGGCTATTTTTAAAGGAATTCCTCGAGGAAGTTAGCTTTTGGTGTCCATTGAGTAACTCCTGGGCAGACATTATCCCAAACAAGCAGCCATGCCACATTGTCCCCTTGATGAGATAAGGATAGAGTGATATCTCCGTATTTTTACCGACACCCTAAGAGTGTGTCACGCTTACCCCATTTCCAAGAACATCTCCCTCCCTCTCAGAGCCTTTAGGTGTTTCACTTTTGTAACCAATTAAGAAACTGATCAACTCATGTTGATATCGGGGTGGGAACACAGGCCTTTTCTTTAAGTAAAAAATTCATTTTGATTACCAATAACCAGTACTGACAGGACATTTTTTCAATGTTTTTATAAATGGCGTCTAACAAAACAGCAATTCTTTACTTACAAAGATAGGAGTAAGAAAACGGTAAATCCATAAGAAAATCGGCAGAAAAATTTAAATGTGGGAAAATGCAAATCCATGACAATTTTAAAAGCAAGTACCAAAGGGTGGGAAGAACAAGGTCAAAAAAGTAGAGATCAGAAAATTTTTCTTATGTGAATGAAGTTTCAATGGATTGGTTCGGAGCTGCGAGGTCAAAGAAAATTCCCATGAGTGGAACGCCAATAAAAGAAAGAGAACTCAAATTTCTGGAACCATTGGAATTAACAGATTTTGCAGCAAGCAATGGCTGACTTAAAACAATGTTATTTAAAAACACTTTGTGGAGAAAGTGCTGATGTAGATGAAAGCTTATGCCAGAACCATAATATGCGCATGCGGTGGGTACCTTTTCACAGGTTATGATGAAAAAGGCATTTATAATCTTCATGAATATGGAATATTTTCTCGTGCTTTAACCAACGAAAAGGTTAAGAGAAAAGTCTGAGGATGCAAAGAGGGGGTGGGGGATCGAAAGAACGCTGAACTTTTGTTTTTGTTTTTATGCGCGTTAAGAGAGAAAGAAAATGCTCTTGTAATCGCAAAATCTTTAAAACCACGTTTATGTTTGTTGAATTAATTATTATTTATTTTGTACACTTCTGCATATGTTTAACATTACTATTGAATATTTTCAAACAACCTCCACTAAGGGACCCCCTCCCTGAATGATCGCTTTTCGCTGGAATGAGAGATGATCGCTTTAGAGAGGTTTCACTGTATTACAATTTTTCAATTTCAAAAAACACAAAAAAATTGATTGTATAATTGTGCACATATGAAGTACTACAATATATATGAAGTTATACAAGTATATGCAGAGCATATGCTTGTGCTAAAAATAATGCTAAAAAACTTTAATGCACATATGGTGATACTTACCGCCTTATTCACAATAGCGAGTAATTCTTCAATGTTGCTACTGTTGAAGATAATTCACGAATTCTGACGAAAATGGTATTCTCAATCACCAACGGAAGAAAATCCCGGAATTATATCAGCGGATTATAGCCTCGAAACTGAGCCACCGATTCGGAGGTTTAATTCCGCTATTATAGCCTCTACCACCTATTTTCAAACAACCACAACAAACGTCAACAAAGATGGCGGCCAGGTCGGTTCGTGTACCGTATGTTGATCCGAGATATTTATGAAGAAAATAATTAGTTGGTAAGTTACTTTCAAATATTATTTACATCATTGTATTTAGATGAAATAAAAGCACATTATTCATGTATTAATCATGTTTTTTAATGGTCATGATTTTAATTACTGGACGTTTAAAGTGTCGATAAAAATTCGAGTTATAAAATTTTTTGAAGTGTTGATTGAAAAGTTATATTTTTAAATTGTTAACCTGTTGCTTTTCTTAATTACTGAATAACGATTTTGAACATAAATTTTGTTATTTTCAATACTTAAAGGTGAAACAAATGCAATACAGATTAATTTAAAATAAACTGAGTAAAACAGTTCATAAATCAGTGTAAGTTTAATGAGTACAGAAAAATACTTTTTGTTTCATAAATGTACCGAAGTGCATAAATTATTTAATAATCTCTTTGCAAACATTGTTTTTATAATGAATGAGCAATTGTAATGAGTAAAAAGATTTTATTTGGTTATGTTCAAATAAAATAAATACCTAAAAATAAAACAGGTCTATTATATTTGCACAAGCGAGTAAATTCCTGATTCCTCCACTTTTTTCTAAAATAAAAACTTTTGAAATTAAATGTTAAGATTTAAATTTAGTTCAATTTAATAATTTACTCAAAAACTTATTCTTTGAATCGCTTCTCACATATACCAACATGCAAAGGCAAAACATAGTACTTCGTTGTTTGTACTGCTGTGAATGAATATTTTGATATAATTCATTACATATTTTATTATTTAAATGTAATTTATGGAAAAGCTTTCATTTTTTATGACGGGAAAGGGAGTTATATTTTTACATTGCATATTCATTGCATTTATTTATTTACATTTGATTTATACTATTATGTTAAGAAAAATGAGAATTTTTCCCGTTAGCAGGCAACCACTTTTTATTGACAATGGAATCGAGTAATTCATAGCACAGATAATGCATTTTTTTATTGAAATTCCTCAAAATGAATAATTAGGGCACTTCATTTACATTCATATCGGTGTTTACATATCTCATTTCCTTTCATATTAAGTGATAATCAGCTTAAAAATTTCATGTTAAGCACGTAAAATACATATTAATTGATTATTAACTCATGGTAACCAAACATGTGTTTCATGCAAAGCGATAGTTCACTTTAAGCTAACCTTACATGTTAATAAGGTACGATTGTATTGAGCTAACTCTCCACTGCACCTTAGGAGGTACTTACATTTTAGTATTTCTCATTAAATAATTTATGCTAACATTAAATATGAAATTTTTGAATATATTTGGCACAGAATTAAAAGTGAGCCCCTGCTAAAAGAAAAATACTGGAAAATGTGTTTTATTCTGAAATTTTAATTATTCAATAATGATTTTATTATGCAGTAATTTTTAATTATGATTCATTATTTTCATGAAGATACCTAATTTTGTGGTTGATTTTTTTCTTATTTTTCAATTTGCTGTACATTCTCATGTATAGGTTGACTAGTGTATGAGTCAATCCCTAAACTTCATGTTTTAAACGGAAAATTAGAAAAACTAAATTTTCGCATTTAAGGCAAATGCTATTATTCACAAAAAGGATTTGGCAGTACCATCGACAATTTGCCAAAGTACAGTACAATTTTAATTTTATGATTTCCTTAAATTAGAGGTAAATAGTAAGAAGCCCAAATATAATTTAATGACATGTTTCTTTTATTTAACAATATTCTTGATTCAAGTACAACATGTAACAGTCCATAGGCCAGCGGCTGAGTGGTAGCCTTCTGTGGTACCATGCCACAGGTTCAATTCCCGGGCTGGGCAGGGTAGACTCAGCCTTTCATCCCTTCTGCAGGATCGATAAATTAAGGACCAAGCATACTTAGGAACTAAACACTGGGTGTTCCGCGTCAAGTCGCCCACTTGTGCTACTGCACCCCAGGGCCAACAGTCTCAAAAACAGGGACGGGCACAGTAGGCTATGGCCCCATTGTGCTGTTGCCCCGCTGAATTTAGTTTATGTAACAATTCATAGATAATTTTTAATCAAGGTTGTACTGCTTTTTCTTTCTTTTTTTACAAAATTGACAGTGTTGAATGAATTCCTTCTTGAAAATTCACTTTTATTTAACTTTATGCATTTTAAGAACATGTTTTCCTATTTCAGCAGAGTCTGATATAAAGAAATTGTGTGGAAAATAGAAATCTTATTTTTATCTGTGCTCTTCACTGCAGCAAAGTTGTGATTTATTAAAAAATTATCCATTTTTGTGTTATATGTTATGATGTCCTTTAAACCTTTTTGTAGCGCAAAAGTTACTACAATGGTGAACTTGTTCTTGTAATTGATATCATTTACTTGATACGTTAACATGTTGCGCGGAATTAACAGAAGGGACACAATTCAAAAATTTAAGTTTGCAAGTTACAGAACATAACAAAATAATGTTCTGTAACGGATGAGATAGAGGCAAAATATCAGGAACAATACTAATAAGTCGGTAACAATATATAATTTTCTTTAGTAAATTTGTAATTCTACAGATTATTTTGGTGATTTTTGAGTTGTGTCACTTCTGTTGTTGGGGTGCAATATGCTTTCGGTTTATTTAACCCTTTCTAAGGCGGTGGGAAGTATGCTTCCTACCAAATTCATCAAATTTTAGATGTTTATAATAAGCTATTTTACCCTTTCTGATTGTCAAAATCTTGCAAAGACTCTGGGAAATATATTTACCACCATATGCATCAATGTTCAAATATTATAACTATCCCCCCCTCAAGGGGGTGGAAAAGATCATGCTAATCTTATTTACTGTCCCATATGAATTTCTTTTTTGAAACAAAACAAAATCTGAAAAATATTTTAACAGACCAATACTACAAAAAAAAAGGCCTTTTAAAGGGTTAAAGCAGATATAATGAGATTCAAAAATTTTATTTGCTTTAATGAATTTAAAATTAAAGATATGGTGGACATGTTGCTTATTTATATATATTAATGAAGTTGTATGAATACCAGTTCAGAAATTCAATCTCGAAATGGTCAAGATTAAGAATAATATTCATTTACTAACTAGATTTTTTACATGCAATGTAATTTTACATTGTCTATAGCTCTATGCTAAACTTTTTATTTAAGAAAAAAATTTTGAGGGTAGGTGGCTTTTTGTTATTTTTAAGTTCATTTTGCACAAAAAATTTTGCTGTAAGTTTCTCAATGACCAAATTTGTTTTGAAAGAAAAGTTATACATTTTTCTGTCCATTACCGAGTTACACTACGTTTACGTATGTTCTCAAAAACATGTGTAAAAAGCCATATCCATTTTCGGAATTCTTATATTATACTTCTACGGAGGGAAAATTTCTCCTTTTATGCAGAGTGGTTCCAAGGGTAAATGCCACTGTTCATGATGTTCTGTTGGATTGCAAGAATGCATAAAAGAAAGTAGAGGAAGAGAGTGTTTCCCTCCGAATATTTTGATAAGCTGATAGTGAAAAACATGCATCTGCATATGCAGCGTGATTCAGAGGGGCACCCAACACTTTTGTCAGGCCTGTACATGGCCAAAACTGTAATCAGCTGACAATCACTAAAATTACAGTAGACACTAGTTTGCGAGTTTCAATCAGTGGCAGTCTCAGGGGGGGGGGGGGGGACACAAACCCTCCCAAAGTAGTAAAGTGGAATTAGCCCATTAAATTTGTACTTACTTTTAGATATTTTAAAGTATAGATTAAGAAAAAATAATAATTAAAAAAATGCTTATGAGAATTTTATTATTAAAAGTTTTACGAGGGATAATCACTTGAAACTCTGCGGTACTTCTCCAAAGTAGTTAGGCTGGGCTGGCGGGGTTGTACACATAAAGCCCAGCAAACCTATCTTGGACCCAGAATGACCTTTCGCAGGGCTTAACTTATCCGTGCCCAGAGGAGGGCAGCCCTAAGGCCTCGAGCTAACAGGTGTGATGTGACGTACAGAGAGGTACTCCTTCCAAAAGTTATTCCGTGTCCATCCCTGATTTCAATGATTTAATTTTAACACTTGTTATGGTATCTTTTGATAGGGAAACTAAATTTGAATCATTGCAGCAATTAGTAATTATTCTGTATAAGGTTCACTGCTAATTTTAGACATGTTACTGTGTTTGTGATTTGTATTTTAAGTTGCCCTTAATAAACAGGGACGTGAAAACTTGGCTGTGAGTGTGCATTTCAAATTTTATTACACATGCATATTTGAAATGTTATCTTAGTATTACACAGAAATCTGTAATTAACATAGCTAAGAACATTAGAAATAAATAAATATAAATTTTATCATATTCTCTGCAAAATTCTAGCCTTCAGAATTTGCTACTCAAAGGCAGTCCAAACAGTTTATGCATTAGAACAGAAAATGAAATTAATGGAAGTTATTGTTAAATATTTAATGCAGTGCAAGTAATTTGTACTTGTATTGCATAAAAGTAACAAATCAAAACTATATAGGTCATAAAATCAACCTTATTAAAGTTAAAATAACTGCATAATTGTGCTCTAATAATAACTTTGCTTTTATCATTAATATTTTCTGCACAAAGTCATTCGTTTTTGTTTTTCATACAAAAAAATTTTTGTGTAATACGAATTAATGTATATAAAATGTACCATGTAAACAAAATTTAAATTATAGTAACAACAAATTTTAATCCGATCTGAGCGAGTTATGATAATTGACTAACGTATCTTACGAATTATATCATTATGCCTACGCAATCTAACTATTGCAACAAACTTTAACTAGTTGCTCAGATGAATAGCTGACATAAAGCTGTTATTAGCGTTTTGTTTTGGAGAAATTTGACCACCAAATGCATCTGAAATTCGCACACTTCCCAACACTCGAGAAATTATCGTTCTTCGCGAAACCACAGCAAAAACGTAAACAATGTCAGCTGATCAAAGCGACCAATCATAGAAGCCTTTACATCGATGAGGAGAAAAATCATCGAATTCATCTATCCGCGCTTGCAGAAGGTTGGAGAATAAGGAAGGTGAATTATTCGCAATCGCACGATACTTCAATTCGGGAATTATTTTGCAACCAATTCACGATTGTGAATAAGGGGGTTAAAGGTAGTAAAAAATTCTGACAGAACTTTAAGTTATTTACTTAGTTTTGAAAAACTACTCAGTAACTACATACATTTTAAAAGGGATTCAATGTAAAAAAAAACATATGGTACCTGCATTTGATCCTTCAGGACCTTTTATTTTCACATAATTTTCTAATACATCACGCAATTCAGCAACAGCTTTCCTTCGACCATTTGGCTTGGTTTCTTGAACACATTCTCTCAAAAGATTTTCAATTTTATCCTTTGCTTTGATAGGAATTGAATGCAGTAATCCTGAAAAAAGTCCTATAATTACTTTTACAGAGAAATGAGTAAAAATAAGATACAGTATTTTTTTTAAATCATCAGTGTTAACAGATTATTGCAATTTTTTAAAAATTATTTTATAAAAAAATTCTAAACCAAGACTGCAATAAATTTTGCATCACATTTAAACATTTCAAGAGTATGCAATGTTTGGATACAATCGACATCTACATTTTTTTTCAAAACTGCATCTTATGTTATTGCTTGGAACTTCAAAGGCTTCATATTCTACTTTTTTTCTATTTCGAACTACATTGCTGCATAAAACTATTCAATAATGACAAAACCTTGGCAGCATATTGCAAAATCGAAGACGTTTGAGATATAGCAGCTGCAAGTCTGCAAATCAAACCCACGGTCTAAAAATGTACCGCTTCTCGTAAATTTGAGATTTAAAATAATCAAAGAAGTCCTTCACTGGATGTCAAATGGGTGTTGTTTGTGCTACCCTCCCCCCCTCCCCATCTGTTATCAAGAAACAAGAAACTATTTTTATTGTGTAGCAAATTGGACAGTTTTATCTCTGTATGTTAAACTTTTTCAATTGTAGACTCATTCATATTATCATTCATTCATATTATCAATGTGTAGAGAGAGCTGAACCAACTAACAGTAACTATATTTATGTAATAGAAATGTTTCATTACTGTATTTTAATGCTTTGTATACTAATAAAATTAATTATCATTATTATTGTGATTATTTTGTTATTTTGAATACCGTATATTTCCGAATATAAGCCGATCCGTGTATAAGCCGAGAGTGCATTATTTCTTCAAAAATGTACCAAAAATTCAAAACTCGTATATAAGCCGAGATAAAAATTTGAAGAAAAAAAAATTACAGTTCAAAGAAAATCGCCAAAACTGGCGAAACTTTCACTAAGCAGGTAACACAGATCAAGTATTTTCCAATCAAGACATTGTGAAAGTGAGAAGCTTGGCGCCAACGGCGATAAATTGATCTCTGGTAACTCTGTCTAAGGCAAGCGCCGACCGAGTGATCGAGCACGAGCACATGCCACTCGGGCATTCATTGCTTTTTGACCCTGCGTTTGCTAGTTTGTTTTACTTTTTTTATTGTTTTTATTCAATTATTTCTGCATTTCTATTAGAAGGATGAGCGGGAATAGAAAGGCATACACAGCTAGTCGCGAGCGTATTATTGTAGTCGGGCCATTTTGTTTCAGAGATGATTTTACAAAATCCAGCTATAAAATAGATGTATATTCTTTTAAATAAAACTCTACTTATTTAAGGTTAATTATTTCCTTAATGTAGGAGACGTAAATTACATAATTGGAGCTCTATATTAGTCGATATTTCGCGATATATAGACCGACTTTTTTTTTTAGAATGTCGGTCCCGTATATAAGCCGACCCCCCCGATTTAGCTTTCAAAAAAAGTCCACAAATTCTCGGTTTATACACGGAAATATACGGTATCTAAATATTAGTGGGGAAAAAATTGTAACAGCTATTTGTACTGATGTGTTCAATGACACGTCTTCTTTCATGCCAACACCAGTTTCGTTTTTTCTATTCTTCTTCATAATGTCCTTCTACCAAATTTTTAAAGAATGGAATGCCACACAAAACGATTTGGTGCTCAGTGTGGAATTCTACACGGGTTGACTAGTTACATATGTTATAACATAGGAAGAATAATTTACAGTAAATGATTGTTTTGTTTGGTTTTTGTTTTTGTTTTAAACAGACTTGAAAATCATTTCTAGAAAAATATTTATAAAATTCTTGTAACAACTTAGGGGCTTAATTAGCTTAGGGGTTGTTATAAAAATAAAATTTTAGCATGAGAATTAAGGTGTAAACAGGATAAAGTGTTTCAGTACAGGCATGGTAATCATAAGATTTTAAGGGTTGATTTCATGGTGATGTAAATAAAAAATGGCTGTATAGCAAAAACAGATGTTTAAGACATTTTTAGAGAATATAATCATGGACTCCCTAAATTAAAGTGACAACTAAAAGAAAAACCAGAGATTTCAAATGTCAGTTAATACAGTGGAGGGCATCTCATATAAAGATACTAATACAGTCGAACCCCGCTATAATGAACCTGGGATATAGTGAACTTTTTTAGTGGTCCCGTCCGAACACCTACTTAACTAATGTTATTTTATACGCTTACAGTGGACAAGTGAAAAATTGGTAGTTCGTTTATAGTGAACTCAAATTTCATTCCCTTGGATTTTTTTTTCAGCTCCAACTGTAAACTTGCACGTGTTGTGATTGAAAAGCCAGCATTCCTTTCTATTGTGTCAAACTTCACTCTTTCATGCTTATCCTCAATTAAACTAGCAAACAAGTTGTTAAGTAGTACATCCCCCCCCCCCCCCATGCTCCCGTGAAGGATAAAAACGATGAAGAAAACCTACCAATATCACTGTGGTTGGAAAGAAATAGTGTTGATATTTTTCCAAAGGACATCAGCGAGAATTTTGAGTCTTGTGATGACAATGTGTTCACTTCTGGCACTCCCACTGACGATGACATAGTTTCTGAAGTCGATCAAAAAAAAAAAAACGATGCTGAAGATGAAGGTTTAGAAGACAGTGTTGAAGAAGAACATGAAATATCGACACCCTCAACCTTAGATGTGAAATCAGCAGTAAATACTTTGAACATTTTTTTTCAACGGAGAATGTGGATCAAAAGGTATTAGACTCTTCGCTGATTGTCGATAAAAAAGTTGATGAATTATATTTAAAATTGAAATCTGTTCAATCTATCTTTTCTTTTAATCTTTTTCTTTTTAATGTTTGTTTTAATATTTATTTGATTAATTAAGTATTTATAAGCAATTTATGTACTTACAGCAATCCCTATTTCTGACAAAACTACAGTCATATTTTAAAAAAAAAGACTTTTTTCAAATAATTTGGATATAGTGAACCACCGGTTGTAGTGGACTTATTGTCTAGTCCGCAGACGGTTCACTACATCGGGGTTTGACTGTACCACAAAAATGACAGAGAGGTCATATTGCAGCACATTGATAAATGCCTGCAAATGACAGATGTTTCTTTCAAGACCCTTCATGTGTACTGTATGTTGTATTTCACAAAACCAGATTAAAATCTATAAAGAAAGTTTTAATTGAACAAAATTATTGATTTCATTATAAAATGGAATGTAAGTGTAATTAAAGCAAAGGATACCCCTTTTTTCAGTAATTTATAATCAGTAATAATTACCAATCACAGAAACTAATTGATCAGTAATAATTATTCGGAAAAACAATTATTTCATTATTCAAATTACTTTTAGTACACCAAGAACAAGAAAAAATAGCAAATGATTTTATAATTAAGAAAATAAAATTTTTTTGCAATGTAAGATGTCAAGTAACGTGAAAGTGTGTAAAAACTATGAAAGAAATTATACAAAAAATAATGCTCACAACTTATGCTGACATGACACCACTATGAATAATGAAAATGTAGCACTTTTAAATTTAAGCACAAGTACATAAGCACTTCAGTATTACTACATATAAACTTCACTACACATTCTTTCACTTTTTACAAATGATATTATTGCACTTAATATTTACAATACTAATTTTACTCACATAGTTAAAATTTTCTTTCCTTGATTTCTACAATAAAAATGAATCTTCTGTTTTTTGGTTGTAATATAATTGAATAATGTTTGAAAAAAATTATGGAAAAACTGAAAAATAAACTACTATTCGCAGAAATACACAAATTATTAACTAGTTCTGAAACGTTATAAACTGCAAACAAAAAAAAATGATAATGGAGGTATTCTAAATGCAAAAAATAAATAAATAAATAAAATAAACTCAGAAGTAATCGATTACAAGTAATCAGGCAATAACCATTTCCGATGAAACTGCTATTGCCAATCAGTCAATTTGCTTATTAGTGCATCTTTAATTGAAACTGAAAAATTGAAGAACACACCTGAACTTTCCAATTTTTTATGGATGCGATGACCATCAAAATTAAAAAATCCATCAATTTTGTGCTCATCAATGTTTGATAAAACTTGCTTGCATACAATTGCATACATCAGCTGGCTATATTCTGACACAAATGAACAAGAAATATTGCTTGGATTATATAGTAGCTGCAAAGTGATCTTTTGAAAGCAAATTTCATTGCACAGCCCATCACTTGAAGCCTGCTTGTATGCATCTGAAATAAATTTACCAATTAAAATGCGCAATAAATTACTGAAATTAAAATGTATATTGCAGTAAAAGATTTATTTCAATTTTCTGTTTCTATCAGAAATTGCTTAGTGAGTTTTAATTTATTAAAAGGTTGAATTAACAATTCACAATAAAGGCACAGTTAAAAATCAAAATCTAAGAATAATACAAATGCAAATACAAAAGTCACAACAAGCTGGAATTAGATAGACAGATAACAATCAATGTTTCAATCCGCAATGAAGATCGTGAGCCCTTTTAAAGCTTTTTACCCCTTTGTAACAGTAGCTTTTCGTACAGTGCCTAGAAGAGATACTGTGTCGACTGGCCGCAGTTTCAATGGTGAACAATTAGACCACAAATGATGCAAAAGCAGAGGGCGCTGTGGTTCTTTCTGCTGCATTGATGAGCATGATTCCATAATTAATCAGTATTTTAACAAACCAAACCTTGGTGTTTTTTTTTTTTTTTTTTTTTGCCTAAATGCAAATTGATAATTTTTGAAATTTGGAAAATTTTCTTTAAATTTATAAGGATTTTTGCAAATAACTAGTAGATATTGCATCTTTTAAAACTGCTATTATTATTAGTTATGCCTTCTTATTTAAAGTTTTTTCAATTTGTAGACCATGTACAGATACATATATATATAGTATACATTTATGTACATACACATGAAATGTGCATATGAGCATGTTCAATGCAGTGTACATGTACACACTTATTAACCAGACACACATACACTCAATAGTGTATACATGTACATTGTGGTACACAAGAACACCCAAGTGCAAATTTGCACACATACAAATCTTGTATGGATATAAAGATACACACACAAAGTTGCACATTTGAGTACATGTTTACGTACACATAAGTACACAGTACACAAGTGTACAACTGTTCGCAAATACACATGCAAATATATACAAATGTACAGAGTGGTGCCCAGGTATGCACATGTACTTATTACATACACATTTCCAAGTGTATACAAACATAAGGGAAAGTCAAATAATTTGTCAGCATTAGCTATTTTAGTTTGCTTTTGAAAGTTAAAATACATTGAAGTAATAAAAATATATCACTGATCAGTTAACCCATTAAACGCCGCTTGTAAAAACATTTAAATAACTAAAAGTTATAGCATGTTCCCAAAATGGGAACATTGGCATCTAATGGGGGTATAAGATTCCATATGCATTTTGTATTAGACATTTGAATTTCTGAAGTTTATTGCATAATAGTAGCTGCTTTTACAATTTGAATTTATAAAATCTAACTTACCAGTTTAATGTATACGTTTTGTGCACCTTTTTGTTTTTTAATTTTTACATCCTTTTTTTATAAAGTATTATTTTGAATGAAAGAGAGCTGTACAGTTCTTACAAAGGATTACGCTTCATTTTATACCGAGAAGGCGAGTGTTTATTAGACAAACTTTCCACCTTGCTTGTCTTTCTGCATTTTACAGGAAATGATTAACCCTGTCAAAACGTACATCTTGGGATAAAGATCGAGAAGGGACGGGAAGAAGATAATCCTTATGTTTTGATGTTTTGGCTCATCATCTCTTTTCATCAATGTAGTTGTAACTTCTCACAGAAATTCCAAATGAGAGAGCTTTCCCTCACATTCTCTATGCAGTCTCCAGGCAGCTACAATTGCCATGTTTAAAGTATTGGTAAATAATGGCCACCACCATTTCTTGCAAATGATTTTCGGCCAATTCTGGCCTAAAAATTTATCAAGCAGATTGACCCCTCTCATATATTTGTTGTAGGCAGCAACATGAGGCTGCACTATATCATTTTTTCTTTTCTGCTGTACTCCACCATTTTGTTGCACCTATCGGTTCAACTGGTTCAATATTGGAAGCTAAAACAAACAACCTGGCTGTGTTTCCATTTCACAATGAAGATAGACTTTAGTAATCGAATCAAAACAAGAATTACCCTACAATTTGGAGACGGGCGCTATTTCAACATGCCCTATTAATAGTTTATACACCCCCCACCCCCACCCCCCCTGCCTCCGGTCTTTCGAGTCGATCTTGATGTTCGCTGAACTTGGAAAGTAGATGTACAGTCAATTTAGGTTGCCGACCGCTGTTCTAAGGCATAAGTAGTTAACATCTTACATGTTGCATCTTTTTCTTGCTCTACTTTCAATTGCGAAAGTCTTTGCGGAGCAATAGGGATAGTATCCGTAATTTGGTTGATGAAAATTTTGATTTCTTCTTCCAAATTAAAATTTGGAGCCTCCTTTCGATGGGGTGATCTGGATAATGCATCTGCAGCCAATAAGTTCTTTCCTGGAGTATGAAAGACATCAAAGGAATATCTCATTTTCAGTCTTTGGAGACGAGAAGAGAGATCATCTAGAGATTTTCTAATTAATATAGGAACAAGTGGTTTGTGATCAGTTTCCAAAAGAATTTTGCTACCTATCACATAATTGGAGCACTTTTTGCATGCACAAGCGAGCGCTAGTGCCTCTTTTTCAAGCTGAGCGTAACGTTTCTCTGTTGGTGTTAGTTCTTGATGCATATGCAATTACTTTCATCGTAGCATCCTCTTGCTTCTGACACAAAGTAGCTCCTAGCCCGTATGATGAAGCATCGGCTGTAACTGTTGTCAGTTTGTTAGGGTCGAAAACAGTAAGTACTGGTTCAGACGCTAGTATCTCCTTTAATTTCTTCAAAGCATTTTCCTGAGGCATGTCCCAAATAAATTGATTTTTTTGTAGACAACAACGAAATCAAGGGTGCCATTAGATTAGAAAAACGTGGAATGAATCTTGCTAAATAGTTAGCCATTCCAAGCAGTTGTTTAAGCTCTGCTTTGTTTTTAGGAGGCTCAAAATGTTCTATGGCTTCTATTTTATTTGGGTCTGGTCGTATTCCAGATTCATCGATTACATGGCCGTTACAAGAGGACAGGAATGTTATTGATTTGACGGAGAAGCAGCATTTTTGTTTATTTAAAGTAATTCCTGTTTCTTTGAGACGTTTCAACGTTGATCGTAAATGCTCGTCATGCTCCTGTTGATTTGCGCCCCATATCAGAATATCATCCATGTTACAATTTACACCAAATAAACCTTCTAAAGCTTGGGACATCCGGCGCTGAAAATGTTCAGGTGCTGAAGAAATCCCGAATGGTAAACGTAAGAAACAGAATCTGCCGAAAGGAGTGATGAAAGTCGTAAGATATGATGACTCTTCATCGAGAGGTACTTACCAAAAGCCTGAGTTGGCGTCCAGCTTTGAAAATATTTTTGCCTCTGCCAACAAAGATAGATTATACTCCGTAGTTGGTAAAGGGTGCCATTCCCTTCGAATACTGCGATTAAGTAAAGTTAAATCTACACAGATTCTCATATTTCCATCTTTTTTTCTCACCACTACGGTTGGTGAACACCAATCTGTTGGTTTTTCTACTGGCTTTATCACGTTTAATTCTTGCATTCTTCGGATTTCCTCTCTAGTTTTCTAACAATGGTACGGGTATTCTTCTTGGAGATGTAAGTGCATAAGGTTTTGCATCAGCACTCAGCTCTATATGATAGTTTCCTTTGAGTAGCCCCAGTCCTTGAAACAACATAGAAAACTTCTGAAAAGGATTAAAGCTACTAATATTTCCCACAGAATGTACTTTTATATTGGGACCTAGCCTGAACTCTTTAATTCCTTGTTTTCCCAATAAGCATGTTTGAAGATTTTTTATGACTTAAATTTCTTCTAAACAGGTTTTTCCATTATATTCGATATTTTCAATTAATTTTCCTACTAATTTTAGAGGTGTTCTGTTGGGACCAAAAATTATCTTATCTCTTGATGTCCTTAAAATTTCTTACATGGCAGTTTTGTAGCCTATTTTCACGTATTGTTCCTGTGACGTTACATATAACCAACCTTGGGACAGTTAGTCACCGGAAGTTGCCCATGTTCTATTTTGCAGGTGTAGCGCGGTAGGACATATGCTGAAATTTGATTCGCTTTCCCAAAAACTAATGAAGGCGCCAATGTTCCCAAAATGGGACAAAGCTATTTTTCGTCAATTGCGAACCTTTTTCCTTAAATTTTCACTTTGAATTAGTGGTATTTTATAAAATAGAGAATAATAATCTAAATTAAGGTGCGAAATTAATTTTCATTATTATATTATTAGGACAAAAATGCACATGCATTGAAGGTGTTCAAAAAGCCAAATTTTGAGTTTTTAAAAAAACAGAAGTTAATGTTCCCAAAATGGAAACTTTGGCACCTAATTTGTTATAAACTTCAAACTGACTCAACACCAAAAGTGCACATTTAAAATGATAGGTTTTGAAAGTACTTTAATGCATTATATTGCTTCTTCAGTGTAAAAGGGCAATCCAAATCCAGAATCAAAAAATTAAATAAATCTGAGTTTATGACTAATAGAGATTAAAATGTAAAATAAGGACATCCCATTAGTACACTAAGAGCTCAGTAAAACATACATAATTCTTCATTTACTGCCATATTCACTTTTTTTTTGAGTGAGCCCTATAGAACTGGAGTTGCAATTTTCAAATAACTTATTGTGAATTCTAATTTACTGCAGTAGTTCTTTTTTCTTCTTTTTCATTATTTTTTTTTTTTTTGAACAATTTTTACTAGAATGCCAATAATAGAGACAATAATGCTTCATGAATTTCACTAGCATTTTTTCTATGAATTCTATCCTAATGCATATAAATTTTAATTTCCTATGGTTCAAAAATATCTTATATATATTAATAAATGTACAAAGTGAAAAAGTTTCAGAAAACCTTCAATTGAAGGCTTCCAGAGCATGGCCATATTGCATAATTTTTGATCGATGTGTATGTAATTCATATCTAATTCATTCATTAATTGTATCCTGTGCATTATATAAGTACATTATCTAAATTATGTAATCTCTAGATACAGTCGAACCTGTTTATCTCGAACCTGTCTTTCTCGAAAACCTCCCTATCTCGAAAATTTATACTTTCCCTGCATTTATACCCTAAATTCAATGTATTTTTTCATGTTTATCTGGAAATGTTTTCCCTCAAAACCTCCATATCTCGAATTCTGGTTTTGCTGCCATTTTGGAATTCGAAGACGAACCTTTCGGCAGCTAACAAATTTGATGCGGAAATCGTAGAGAACGTAAAAGGTGATTCGGAAGTAGAAGAGGAGGTTGAGAAAAACAAAGATGTTGCGAAAGTCGCTGTAAAAAGAAACAGAGAAAGCTTTTGAAACATTAACTTTCCTCGAATTTCAGGAAAATTTTGGTCAAGGTGGATTTACAGTGATCGCTACCCTCAAAAGTATAATCGAGTCGAAAACAACCAGACAACAAAAAGCACTAAAAGACTATTATTCTGGTACTTGCTAAAAAAAAGTAGTAGTACTTGTCTTGTTTTTGAGAGACTTGCAAAAGGGTATGCTGAATACTATTTCTTTATTGTCGATGCTATTTATACGAGTATAAAACTCGTTAAAAAAAGTTAGTATAATATTACAGTAAAATGCTTAATAATACTAAGGCAGAAGATTTTTAACCTACATTATATAGTCTTTGTTTTAATTGCAAATTTTAATAGTTTTATTGAAACCTCTGTATCTCAAAACCTCTTCATCTCGAATATTTTTTCCTTCCCTTGAAATTCGAGATAGACAGGTTCAACTGTAATATGTACACATATTGCATAGAAGTAGCCAAAATAGTTTTAAAAAGGCTCACATCAACATGGAATAAACAATGTGCAAATATTTTTTGCATTATTACATAAAACACCATGTTCTATTGTTCTAAAAAGCACATTAACAGGTTCAATAATTAAGTAAGGTAAGAAGGTTCTAAAACAAAAAAAAGGGGGGGGGGGCAAAGAGGCTAAAGAGAATCAATGGAGTCCCCAGAAGCCAAATTGACAAAATTGAAAATTTGGAGATAACTAGTGCAAATGATAGAAAAAGCACCATTCTATATTATGGCAAGAGCTGTTAGTGATGGCTCTAACAGGCGCTCCGCCCTAGCCTGATTTAGAAAAAATTAACATTAAAGGTCTATAAAATCCAAACTTTGAATGAGTTTTTCTCAGAATCATTTTTTGGTCACTCATATTTCTTTACTTCTCATTGCCTCAATTTTCCTTTTTTTTTTCTTTTTTTTTTCCGGAAGAATTTGGCATTATATGAATTCACATAAAAAGAACATTTTTATAATGTATTGCTTATGGTGAAAATCTTAATTGAGGATATATTAAACAAGCCAGAGAAGTTCCTGAAGTTCAAAGATACCATACCACTAATGTAATTTAAGAAATGGCAAAAAGTTCACAGAAACTGATAAGATAAGATAAAACTGAAAAACAGATTTTAAAAATCTAAAATATGTAAGACTAGTGGTTATATAAAAAACTTTAAAAAAAAAGAATACTTGTTCAGTTACTCATTGAACAAAAACTTAAACTGCAAATGTATACTTTTGATGATTATTTCTTACACTGAAAATCATAAATAATATTAGGTACAATCCGTGTCAATTCAGGCAGGGGGGTACCTTCATAGTCTCAGAAGTTTTTTGAATTTCACATATGTTAAAATATAGAACTATGTGAGTTACAGGTATGTTTTTGTTTTGCTCAAAAAAATTCATGGCCTGAGATACAGGCCCCCGAAGAGGGCGCCTTTGGCACAATTTTTCACTTGCGATTTTTGACAAAAACTTTCAAGTGCTCTATTTCCTGAACGGTACAAGATATTTTGATGCAGTTTTTTTTATTTGAAAGATAACTATATTCTGTTTAAGATAAAAGGCTAAATTTTAAAATATCTTTTTAACTTTTTTTGCTGCAACCTTTTGAAATTTTTTTTTTTTAAATCTTTTTTTTTTTTTTCTCAAAAAAGCCAATCTCAAAAATTTTTATTTTTTTACTGTTGGTTAATACCATTAAGTACTACATTCCCTGAAAAGGAGAGCTTCCACTTTTGCGTTTAACAGTTTTTACAAGCAATTTAAGATTTTGCAATATATTTCATCAGTTTTGCAATATATTTCATCAACATAGTCATATACTTTTCTCCACCAGACCCCTACCTGTTAGCCGAAGCCTTAGGATTGCTTACGCACGGGGAGAGGTAGTGGGATCTACGGATTTTACATGCACATATCCCCAAGTATACATGGTGGTCTTCAGTGGGTATCGAACGCGCGACCTTCCAGGTGGAAGTCCTAAGTGCTAACCACTTGGCTACCACGGCCCACATAGTCATATACTGGTCTCATTAAGTCAAAATTACATTAATTTTATTTTCTTTGACATGGCATTTAATTCTTAAACAATTATATTATAGCGAAAAAATCATGACTTTTTTTTTCAATTAAAAAAAAGTTTTTTTTTTAAATTTAAAACCATATTGCTTAGCATAACCATAAACATAACTTAAGATGGACATTCTGAGTAAAATGCAATTAATATAAAATTTATTTCAGTGAAAATAAGAATTTTACATTGGAAAGTGTATATTTATGCTAAAAATTTAGAAAAATAATGCAATACACTGTACTTTCAACCCAATATGCATGTGTAAGAAGAATTAATTACTGCACATTCGCCAGGTTGTTAGCAAGTAACGTAAATATATGTATAACAACCATTAAAATTATTTATGTATATCATTTATTCATAATCACAAATTGATTAATAATTAAATTTATTTATATATAACACATACAAAAAAAAAAAAAAAAAAATTTGCCATCAAGTAATTTCAAAAAGAAAACAAGTTTTGGCAGTCTTTTCTACCCCAAGGTTATTTTTTGAGCTTGTTGTGAACAAATGCAAATGTAGAAAACTTTAGTTCAATTGCTGCTGAAATGAGCACCTGAATTATTTTTAGTTGTTTATTACCCATGATTTATTTACAGCAATTACAATTTCCCACACTCAAATGTTGACATAGACTGCAATTTCTTTTTCAAATTAAATTCCACGAAAAGGAAGTGCACAAATTATGAGCTTCAAGCCATACTTCATAGTTCAGTGTTTTCTTTAACCAAATTTAATTGGATCTTAAACCACTTATTTTATATTTTGGGGTTAGATATTACTAAAAAAAGAAAGAAAGGTGTCAATGCATGTTCATATTTTTTTCTAAAAAGTATTGTATAGTTACTTTATCTTGCTGATTTAGGTTATTTTCTAGCTTTTTCTGAATACTTGTAACAGCTTCGGCTAATTTTGTTATGTTCTTCAAATTTTTTAAAGCAGTTAATATTGGTTTTAATTGATTAGGCAGATCCTCAACATTCTGTTCGTTTGCCACATTGAAAATATTTTGATATTTATTTCGCTATTAAATTTCGATTTCCTTCTTTAAATACATGCATAAATATTAGCCAATTGCTTATGTACCTGTTTATGGAACGATATATAAAATTCCATTGTAGCTGTGAAGGTAAGATGAATGCCATTTCGTTACTATCAGGACAACATAATTAATGAAATTATTTTTTCTTGTTTTGAATTGAGAAGATGTTTATTGTCCCCATACCTCAAAACTCATAATGCTAACTGAAATTAGTAATAAATTCTTTAACATTTTGTTTGATTTGATTTTTGTTAGAACTATTGAGGTAAATCAATGATTTTTTTTTTCTTTGAAAAAAATCATCTGCTTTACATTATGTACAGCCTGATAAATATTAGAAATATCTTTTCAAAAAAAGAAAAATAGGGAAGGAAAAAAAAGGAAAAACACTAATATTTTACAACTAAAAACATATTAAAGCTTACAATATATGGACATGTTCCAAAACATACCATTTCCCAAAATTATGTCGTAAGTTATAGATAAAGCAATTAGTGGTGTTTCGTGCATGTGCTTTGTTTTTGTTCAGTTCCTTATGCAAGAAAAGGAAGAAAAATGCAAAGTGATTGAATCCTGAATTGATCCCTCCCCCCCTAGTAGTATTACTCATTTTTTTTTCTTAACATCAATAGCAAGATTTAAAAATCAAATATAAAAAGCTATGTTTTACTGAATATCATATATATTAAAATTAACAACTAATATATTTGAAATCTAGCTAAGAAAAAATGAGAAAATAGTATTTTTTTTAAAAATAAAGGAAATCAATAAATATTTTAAAGTAGCGGGCAATACGATTGGGCAATGTATGTCTATCTGTTTGTCTACTGGTAAATTTCTTTTGTGGGAAGGGGGGATGTTTCTAATATTTATTAAGAAAATTAAATTACTGTATTTTCGCGGAGATAAGCCGCACCGACGTATAGGCTGCACTAGCCAAAATTGGTGGGGGAGAAAAATTATTTTATCAGATAAGCCGCATCGGCGTATAAGAAGCACAAAAGCTTCGATCGAAAACAAATATATACACGTGTATAACCTGCACATTTGAAATAATTCTAAATAATAACATAATTAATTTCATGAGCAATGGTACATTTTAGACACTTACTTTTTTTTTTTTAATGTTTGAAAACTGCTTGCGATGAGTTGCACGCGTAACTTTAAATTAAAATTAGGCTTAATTACTAAACAGTTAGTTACGCTTAATTACTAAACAGAATACAGACTAACAAAAGCATTCATTTATTAATATAAATTAAACAAATTATTGATAAATTATAAATGAAATTAAAAAAAACTAATCCTCATCAAATCCTTCAAAATCTGAATCTCCATCATCGGAGCAAAACATATGTAATAAATCATTTAAATTATCGTCAATGTCATCATTCTCTGACGCATTGGACATTTCGGAGTCATCATCAGAAGCCAGTTCGATAATGTTGGCTTCTTTAAAGCCCGCAACTATTGTTGAAGTCTTGACGTTCCTCCAAGAGGCGGAAACCCAATTTGCTACGTCTTCATACGTAGCTCGTTTCATTCTGCCGGAATCAGTGAATGAATGAGTTCCATTCCTCATCCACTCTTCCCAATGCTTTTGCATTTCGGTTTTAAACGCTTTGTTGACAGCCAAATCCAATGGTTGGAGAATTTTCGTCAATCCTCCTGGAATGACTCCTAACGACGTTGACATTTTTTCGCATTTTGATTTGACAGAACTCAAAAGATGCGACTTCATGGAATCAAAAATCAACAAGCTCTGTGGCTGGAAAAAAGTACCGTTTCGCCGCCGAAAAACTTCCTCCAGCCAGTCCAACATAATATTTTCGCACATCCATCCTTTAGGGTTTGCTTTGATTACGATATCCTTGGGAAAATTTCCCTTTGGAATCGTTTTACGTTTAAATATTAGCAATGACTTCAATTTTTGGCCATTTGCGGCGCACGCTAGGACGCAAGTGAAAGCACTTTTCTCGTGACCAGTCGTGACAATGGGTATTGTTTTTTCTCCCTTTTTGTCAACAGTTCTGGTAGCAGGAATGTCAAAGGACAGTGGCACTTCATCCATGTTAAAGATTTGCCCATCGCTTAATTTATAATCTCTAATTTTTTCCTTCACGTAACTTAAAAAAGAGTCTTTCTTTTCCTGCCAGTCTTCGGGCAACTTTTGTCCAACTGTGGTCCTTTGTCGAACCGACAACTTCCTCCGCCGCATAAATCGGTAGCACCAATTCGGTCCTCCCTTGAAATTCTGAATTTTTATTTGGCGAGCCATCTGTTGTGCTTGGAGACGAATTCTTACAGTTGACATAGGGAATCCTTTTTGTCTTTGTTCAAGTACCCATTTTTCCAGGTTTTCCTCCAAAACCGGCCACCCAACAGCTCCGCCTCTCCTCGCTCTTTTGAACTTCGGAATCTCCTCCAAAGAAGTTTTTTCCTTTCGCCATCGGCTTATGCATTTCTCATCCACTTCGAATTCACGAGCAGCAGCCCGATTGCCATTCTTTTCCGCACTTTGCACAGCAGAAAGCTTAAATGCAGCAGTATAATTTTTTCTGCGAGGCATTATTTGAATGGAAAGGCACTAGAGACTGGAAAAGAAAAAAATGCACTGACGACTAACTCTTCACAATCCAACGAGAAACATGTGCAATCGTTAACGCTGTTGCCACATCGTGAATCAAAATCAAAGTGACGGAGGTATCGAATCGTGGTCCATTCGCTTCAATCAAAACTTATGAGAGAGTGAAAACGCGATTTCTTTTATTTTTTCGGGAAAAAAATGGTGCGCAAGCTAATATATATTTTATTAAATACATAAAAGCCATGGCCAGGTTAGAATCAGCACTCATTGAAAAAACAACTTTCAAGTATGTATGTGAAGTGAAGTTTTCACCATGTTAAAAAAATTTTCAAACCGATTCGTAACCGTAACGAGAATGTTGAAGCGTAATTATTCGCTCGGCATGTTTGTGCGGTACACAGATAAAGCGTTCTAAATTAATTTCATTTAAGACAAAAGGGAATTTTAATTTAAATTACTCGAAAATATTTTTTTTTCCATTGTACACGCCGCATTGGCGTATAAGCCGCAGTCGATGAAATTTAACTTTTAAACACATATAAGCCGCGGCTTATCTCCGCGAAAATACGGTAATATAATTTTGATTTAATGAGACCAATATATGACTATGTTGTTAACAAAACTGATGAAATATATGGCAAAATCTTAAATTGCTTGTAAAAACCGTTAAATGCAAAAGTGGAAGCTCTCCTTTTCAGGGAATGTAGTACTTAATGGTATTAACCAACAGTAAAAAAATAAAAATCTTTGAGATTGGCTTTTTTGAGAGAAAAAATATGAAAGATTTTGTTTAAAAAATTTCAAAAGGCTACAGCAAAAAAAGTTAAATAGATATTTTAAAATTTAGCCTTTTATCTTAAACAGAATATAGTTATCTTTCAAATAAAAAAACCGCATCAAAATATCTTGCACCGTTCAGCAAATAGAGCACTTGAAAGTTTTTCTCGAAAATCGCAAGTGAAAAATTGTGCCGAAGGCGACATCTTTGGCGGCCTGTATCTCGGACCAGGAATTTTTTTCAGCAAACAAAAAAATACCTGTAACTCACATAGTTCTATATTTTAACATATGTGAAATTCAAAAACTTCTGAGAATATGAAGGTAAGATTTTATTTTTACCTGCCTGAATTGAAACGGACTATGCCATTAACAAGTCTGATTATATATTTACACACTCAAAAATAATACACCACCTGCAGGAAGAAAAGACTTATCAATTACAATTAAATTGTCCAAATCAATTGCAATTAATTCTCCCTCTTTTGTTACGACAATGGCGTCCAATGAAAAGGCAAAGTAAAGAAAGTACCACTGGGGATCTTCTTCCTATAAAATATGAGTCATTAAGCTGATATCTATGTAATCATGCTTGTGATTCATAGTTTTTCATCTGCAGCTTTTAATACAGCTCAGACTTAATCAATAATATTTCAGTTAAATAAATTTAAAGAAGTAGTTTTAAACAGTATAACATTTATCTAAAACAACAAGAGTATTCTTAGGAAGAATAGCTAGATTTTATGAAGTAGCTTACTTTGAAAATTTCCATGTGAAATTATGACAAAAACACATAAGTGAAAAGGTCTGAAAGGATGGACGCTTCAATGACAACATTAAAATTTACAAAATGCAAAAGTTACAGCTCTGGGCCCAGTTTGCTGGGTCTAGTCAATTTATCAATCCCAAATCAAAATCAAGAGCCAAAAACTATTCACCCCAATTCAAGAAGACAAAAAAAAATTTAATTCAATACCACATTATTAGTTTTGAATATGTTTTCATCACACAGCGGCTAATTTAATTCATTTTAGTGCGACATATTCATACAATTGCAAAATTTGTTTTCAATGAAAATTATCTTATCTTATGAAAGAAATTTATCCAATGACCTACAGCTTCAGAAATTGCATTAAATGTCACAATTGCAAAATATAAAAAACAACACTACAACCTTCTCGAAATTATCTCTTCATGCCCAAAATGAGCACAGAGTTTTTAAAATCAATCTGCACAATTCAATAAGTACTGTCTAAAACAAAATACCTAAAAAACAAACATTTGCTCAATCTGATAATGAATCTCGGGCAAAAAATTCAGGTCCTAGAATTAAAACTTCTTGTTGAAATTGCAAGGAAAAGGAGAAATTTATGAAAATAAAATTGTTATTGTTTTTGATATGATAAGTCAATAAAGCTTATTTTTAAATTAGCAGCTAAAAACTCTTGCTTAGCTTAGCTTAGCTTTAGAGGAAAACTAAAACATCCGGATAATAACAGAACACAAATTTTACTCAAACAATAATATAAATGAAGAGTTGTTGCTCCTTTTCTTTTATGATTATTTGGCACAAAAAATTTACCAATCAAGACATGTTCATGCAAGAGTAATAAGCTTTGTAAGGAAACATTGCAAAATGCAAAATTTTTAATCATCGCAAGTAGACAACAAAACCAGCAGTTATTTTATTTCTTCTGGATCAAGAAAACATCCCGCCTTTCAGCCTAAAGCTTCACCTCAAACTCAGTGAATATGTAGAGATGGAATTGAGAACAATGTGCTTTTTAATTGTCTCTATGGACAAGAAAAAATGACTGACAATATGCAACACTTCAGACTTTCCACTTTAACAATTTTCGCATTATATCAACAGCAAAAATGAATGATTTTCTTTCGCTAACAAAACTCTACGCAAGGCCTTATAGTGACATTTAAGTTTTAATTACCATCAAGAATTAAGTATTTTGCATACATTAATTAATTCAGATAAAAAATTTTGGTTACTCATATTTTATCTTATCAAACCATACAAATGCAGCATAGCAAAAACTATTGCATCCTTGTATATTAAAATAAATCCATAAAAGGCAAAAAATATTATTCAAACTTTAAAGCAACAATCAGAAACTTAATGTAAAACCATTATAATGTAAATAAATACCTAAATAAAAATTAAATAACACATCTCAAAGAATAATACTTATTGATTAAATGTAAGTGCTCCATCTAGTTATTATGAACATTTTTAATACTGGTAATTAGCACACAACAAAAGCTGAAACTAAACTTTTAAATGTACTCCTTAATAGCAAAATTAAACCTGTAATATATAAGGCAAAATCATACCAGATTCTCTGTCAGTTTTCACAACAAATTTATTAAAACACTTCACTTTTATGTAAAATAAATGTTTAATAATTGAAAATATCAAATACTATATTCAGAACTACCTAAATGATATGGTTAAATTACATGAAGAGCTGTACAGTATTTTTACTGGGGTACTTTTTCAGTTTTTTCCCCCTCTGCAAATAGAAGTTCAATTTTGAAACGTCTCTTTTCTTTCTGAAGAAAAGTTGATATTGAAATTAGCATATTAGTGAAATAAACCCTCAAACATACAAAGAAACTTTGGTGTTTCATGCAATTCTTTTAAAGCTACTAAATACTAAAAACTTTGTGAAAAGTGTCTATGCAATCAGGATTTCTGAAAAACTTGGTTTTTTTTTATTCTGATTTTTGCTAATATTCTGTTTCTGCATTGACAACTTTGTGATATTCATTTTGGCAAAAGAAATTAATTTCATTTCCGTTAGAATGATTCTTGTTAATAGTTTGTTTTGGGGCTAAAAAGAAGCTCAAAACAGGCATCTGCCACAGTACTTTGAATTTTGGTAAATAAATACTAAAAAATCAAATGATAATTAAACTTTATATTGCAAAACAATGAAGGGTTACTATGTCCAAGTTCTGATTTTTAAACAATGTCAGTTAAATTATTACGCAATTAAAGAATGCATTTTAAAAATTCTTTGGCCTTATCATTTTGCATTTTTAAGATACATCTTGAAAAAAAGGAATATTTTAAATATTCATCAAAAACCAATTTTAAATTGAAAAACACAAATTAAAAACTGGTATTATTACCAAAATAAATTTTTCTTGCTGAGAACTTTCTCAATAAAAAAAAAAATCTATTTTTAAGCATCCAATTTGCATTAAGTTATATTTATATAAAACTGCACAACATAAATTGCTTCAATTCCGTAAAACAGATTTTAACACTAGATATCTCACACTGGGTTGTTTAACTTAATTTACTGCATAGAACATAAGAAAATTCATAGCTAGTAGTGGCAAAATACAAAGAGTCAAATACTCTCAAATGCAATATTTTTAAACTCAAAATATTAAAAAATTAACATTCTAAAACAACTTAAAAGAAAGAACTGAAAATGAAGAATTTAAAACAACATGTTATATTTTAAAGTAATATTAATAACTCTTCTTTTATATTAATTTTTTATAAACATTTTTGGAAATCCCAGGTTCAACAATTAGTGGATATTCTTCATTACTAATATAATATACTAAAAATAAATGATGGAAATGGCTGTGAACACTGACAGAGGGAACTTACTTATGACAGGTAAAGGGCAAGGTAATCATGCAGTCTGAAAAATAAAATTTCAAAATGAACTTTATAAAACTTATAAAGATGTATTGCAACAAAAAATAATAATAGCATCCAAAAATAAGAAAAATGATATAAACGTGAATAGCAGCAACTTATTATACATAAAATAAAATCACTTTAAAAATGCAAGTTTAAAAAATGAAAGTTCAATCATTCTATTAAATAACTTTTGCTTCAATCACTATAATATAATCTTTAAATCAAACATAAAATATCATCACAATGCACTTTTTACTAAAATAAAATATTGAAGGCATATGATTTCATAGGCTATTCGTTAAATGTCTAGAAAAGAAAGGAAATATAACTTCTTTCTATAATGAAAATTTAATTTCTTTAAACGTTTTCCAACGTCAACACAAAAAGCAAGATTAATACTTCAAACAAGGATTGATTAACACGTTGACTGCCAACCTACAAGACAACTCATAGTAGGTGAACTTCCTGAAGGTCCAAACTGCAAGTTGTCTCCTTGTTGCCGACTTATTTCCATTTTTCAATACATTTATAGAACATTTATAATTTTTTGCTTAATAAGATGTTTTGAACAATATGATGTGATTAAATTAAACTATCGTTAAGAGGTCCATAAACTACAAACAGTACTGGCAGTCAACGTGTTAAAATATCTGAAATGAAGCATAAAGAAAACTCAACATTTGAAAGCAGAATAAGTTGAAGAGGAAACATTCTGAACTTTTGTAATAACTAAACAGAAAAACCAGTTACAAAATAAATTTGATAGTTTGAAATAAAGGATTTAAAGATAATAGTAATAATAATAATAGCAGTAATACAAATAACAAGTGGTACTCTGGGACACCTGAAAATAATGAACCATAATTTAACTGGCATATTAATCGAAAAAGGTTCACCATCTATGTTCTATGGAGAAAGAAGGAAGTCTCCAAAGGGTGAGGAGCAGCTCAATAGAGTTTTATCAATGGGCATTGAAACTAGAGATGGTTCCTACCCAATTTTAAGATGTATTTTCATTAAAGCTAAACTATTCAAAAAAATAATAAAAAAATCCCAACCTATTTTAGGAGCAAAAAAGAATTGTAGTTGAAAATTAAATCCTACTGGAAATTGGTCTTGCTCTATGCATCATTTACCACTACTTCAAAAGTGCTCTAAATTATTCAAACTTAACAGCTTTATTATTCTTAAGGTATTAGTTATAATTTAGTAATTTCATTTTTCATAATTTATTACATATAACGAAACAATGGCATCCATGATGAGTTTGAAAGAAAAGCGTCATGGTATATATGTAGTAGGAAATTCTGAGTTTTTATAAGTATAGTATGCAGGGAAGTCCAGAGACAACAGATATCTGATACATATCATGATAAATATTGTGTTATGCATCATGATTCTCAAAAGCTCATGCAATAACATAATTAATTTAATCCTTCTCATGAAAATTAAATAACTTGCAATTGTGGGAATAATTTCCAATAAATTAATTAAACAGACTCAGAAAGGAAAGGAGCGGTAGGTTTTAGATCGGCAGCATAATCATGGTTTTGAATTTATTTTGGTGGAGGGGGATGGCTCTCCTAATTTTTAAAATGCCCCCACCCCCAAGCAAAAGGTCTGAAAGGAATACTGCTCTCCCTCCGGAACATAGAAGCATTCCACTACAGAAAACACAACATTATTCAGAAATTGTGCTCTTTACTACCAGAACATCGAAGAGCCTTTTGGGAGAGTCTTCCAATCGATGATAAATCAGAAGATTTAGTAGATGAGTAAAAAAATCTTCTCACAAAATCTTTTTCAGTAATTACTTAAATTCAAAAAGTCTTAATTCTGAAAAAGCTTTTATTATAACTATGCCCATTTACTTAGGCAAATATCTCTGGTTACATATTATTTTAAATCTATATCAAATTCATATACGTATGTCTTTTTGTACTGCACATATAAATTACTTATATTTTTTATATTACTATTTACTTATATTAAACATATCAACGTGGTGCATGACATTTATTTATGTTTTTTTTCCAAATGATATATATATATATATATATATATATATATTATAATTGTGTTTTTTAAAATCAGTGACTTTGTATGCAGTGGATACATAGTATCAATTTAGATTTTAGGTAATAAAATAAAAATACATATACTCTTCGTAATAATATATTTCGCAATAACCTATCTGTTTCGCATCATATATGCTTTTCAATGCTTACTTACTGGGAATTTAATAGTGAATTTTGCAGTTAGTGTCTACAGCCTGTCAGCAGTACATGACAATTACTAGTTAGAACGGAAGGCAAACAGCAGTATCTGCTTTTACTTTCTATGGAAATGCAAAATTGAAACAAAATCTACCACCCAAAAAACATTTCTATGTCAATACATAAAATAAATTTACTTCAACCTTTAGTGCTCTCTTGATGTTTGTGGGAAATGTTCAAAAACATGTTTCTTCTAACATCTCGAAAAGTCATTTTGTGTAGATACTGCCGTTGACCTGCAAACCACATCATAATTTGCAAGTAGTGATTTTATTATATAAATCAAATTAGTGTTAATGTTACGCGTTTTTCAAAGGGCGCGGCGCCCTGCCCCTTTTTCAAAAAGTGGTGATGCGCCCTGCTCTTTTTAGAACAGAAAAATGTGCCCATGCCTTTTCGTTTTAGAGTTTTAAAAAAATAGATTGGACGAATATTTTAAGGCTCGACCGATTCATCGGGGCCGATTGTTCAAAAAATTAGCCATCGGCATCGGCAGCCGATGTTAAGTTAATAAAAAAAAAAAAAAGATTTACGTTCAGGTTTAATTATTATATAGAGTTGCTCCAAACATGCTAGTTAAACCTCGAAAATCGTAAAAGTCGGCGGGACCGTGGCGAATCCGGATTTTTAATGTTGATTAAAAAACGATGTATCATAAACAATGTCATTTTTCTTATGTAAATGTAAACTACGATGTAAATGGTGAATTAAATAATAGAATTGGAATAATCCACTATTATGAAATTGTTTAATTAATCACAGCAAACTTTTTATAAAAATTGCATTGTGAAATCGCGCTATTTTAAAGCAATGCATTTTGAAAATGGCACGAGACATCTTGGGCGCTCAAGAATCTTTAATTTTACAAGTTCAAAAAAAATAATGTATTCGATTTGAAATGAATGTGTTGCATAAAATAATACTAAGTGTTGCGCCGGCACGTGCTTCGTGCAGATGTGCCTTACAAAGTCGCTTTAGGTGATGTTTTCTTTTCTTGAGATTGTTTATTCTTTATTTATTCAGTTTTATATTAACTAGTATTCATGTTAGTATCTAAAAAGAAATGGATGAAGAGAAAATCCGATCAAAAAATAATAGCCCGAACGGGAAATCGTGCCTTGTTTATTTCTTCTAGATACACGAAAGCGATTTCGGTACTTTTCATTCCGAAGTAAAAAGAAATTAAAATGTAAAAGATATTTTTCCACACGAGAAACATAGGCGTTTCATAGGTATTTAGATGTTTTTCAAGGTCAATGGGTCGATTTTTAAGTTAACATTAGCGATCGATCGCGATGGCTAGATTTTTGAACTATCGGCGCTGATGCATCGGTCGAGCCCTAATATTTATTTGGTGTTCAATTAAAAAGGTTTAACTCTATTTCACAAGAAATGCAAAATTTTAGGCAAGTCTCTTTAAAAAAAATTAATTTAAAACAGAAATCGGTAAAATGTCCGGATCTTCGAGGTTCTATTAATTATTTATAAACATATATAAAAAAGGAATGGTTTAAATAATATATAACTTTTTTGAGAAACATTCTGCATGTTTTAATGGATTAAAGCGAATTTTTGCCACCGGCCGATTGAAAAGGTAAATAATCGGCAATCGGCCATCTTGAAACCATCGGCATCGGCCCATTGGCCAAAAAATGCTGTCGCTCAAGCCCTAGAAGATTTCCTTTGACACAAAGATTGACAAACATAGCTATAATTTTGCCACTATCAACGGCTGAAGTGGAGAGAGTATTCTTTCAAGTGGCATTAATTGTGTCAACTCACTGAAATAGACTTAAGGTAGAAAATACTAACAATTTATTAATTTTAAAGCTGAATGGAAATATAAACTATGATTCAGCTGCTACAAGTTGGCTTACTAAAAAAAATATTGTTAATTTTTTCTCTAATGAACATTTTAAAACTATATTTCGCACACACACATACACCACTGAAGTTTTTTCTGATTTGTTAACTCATGTTTAATTTACTAGCAGTTCTTTCTCCAATTAGAGCATTTTTTTCTTATATCAGCATGGGAAATAAGAAAAAAAAATTTTTATAGTTTTAATTGTTACTGTTCACAGGGCTGCACAGGTAGTTCAAAGTGCTTAATTTTACTTAAAATTCTTAACTATTTTTAGAGTGATTTATTTTCTTTCTTGTTCCCCTATTTTTTGGCCAATTCTTTTTATTGCTTATTTTAATTTTAATTTATATGGCTCTTTTTGATGAAATTTTTATCAATTGCTTAGGAAAATTCGATAAGGCATTATTTTCAAAATTGATCTTGATAAAAGCAAAAAATTCATTTATAATGAACAAATACAGGTGGTATCTTTGTCTTAATTATTTCAAAAATTTATCGTTTGTTTTGTTTTCATATTACAATTCAATTTTTTTAATTAATTTTATTATTATCATTGCTAATATCATTTTTTTTTGCAATAAATCCCATTAGCAACAAGTTTGTCCCTAACTGACCACGTCATTCCTTTGATTTTTTGAAAATGCTTAGAACTTCCTTTGCAATGATGCATCCCTTATCTAACAAACCATAGTCTGCACAACCCCTCCTGATAGGCACGCCTGTGATAGAAGGGTTATAGACTGAAAATTGTAGCTATCTTTTTGCTGGTATATAACAATCTGAAGTTGTTGTTTTGTAAGATTCTTTCATTGTTTTTTACCTGGTTTAAGAATTTCAAGAAAAATAAGCATTTAAATATATATACACACACATAAATATTAGTGGCTCAAAAAAGATATAAAGCTTTCTGGACCGCAGTGTAAGTGATAGGTCTTAACATATTTTTACACTTAACATGTAACTTAGTGAAGCATTATGAAAGCGCCATTTCACGTAGCAAAAAGTGCCCATTTTTTCCAAAAAAGGTGCCCTTTTTAAGAAATACACCCTGCCCTTTTTTGAAAAAAATGTGAACACTAAATCAAATATAGAATATAAAAGTTGCATAAGGAAACCTACTGTAGGGGTTGGGGAAGGGTATAAAAATTAACTTTTAATATTTCTCATAAAGATTTGAATATTTAACTTGATAATATTTCGACTTTTAAACTTGATGACTTACCAGAACATTGATGAATAAAATAGAATTTTTAATTTAAAAATTTATGCTTTTTTGGCACACAAATTAGCAAGACATTTTGAACAACCTAATACATTTTCGAAAATTCAAAAATATTATGCATGACCAGCAGAAAACTAATCAATAAAAAAAAAATATTTTGTAAGGAAACCTCAAAGTCTTCAACAAGCTGTAAAACTTGAACTGCTAAACCTGCTCGGATATCAAAAGACGCAGAAAGATAAGATGTCAAGGTTTTCAGTCCTCCTTCAATAACAATAGAACGACCACAAGCTCCAAGCAAGTTGGGAATTGGCAGGCTCATTCTTGTTCTGTCCTGCAACTAAAATTAACAATTTATATATATATATATTAAGGTGGCCCTTAACCATATGTAATTTTTTGAAGGTTAAAATTTTGCTGCTCCCAACCCCTGATCCTGTTCAAATGATGGAAAAAGAGGGCTATGCAAAATTGCAGCTTAATCATTTAACATTTAGGCGACCCTCAAAGAGCTTGAAGTAATGCATATTGATTAATTCCATTACAAACATGTATATTCCTAGCTCCTAGCTTGTCCATTACTTCTTTGAGAAATGTATGTGGAATTGTCTGATCTTCCCAGCAAATGTTTAAAAACATTTCAAATCAAATTTCCCCAAAGTAAGTTATAAAAAAAAAATTCAAAACAGCATGAAAAATTAAGATACATTTGATTTTTAAAAATAAATCACATAATACAAATACAAATACAAATACAAAAGTGACGACCAGCAACAGGCTCAGGGCCCAGCTAGGCTGGTCCTAGTTAATTTAGCAGTCCCCAATGAACATCAAGAGCTTTCTTAAAAGTTTTTACCCCACTGCAATTAACAGTCGCTTCCGGTAAACTATTCCAACTGCCTACAACCCTATTGAAGTAGTAGTTTTTCCTAATTTCAAGATTAGCCTGAGATTTGAAAAGTTTAAAACAATGACCTCTGGTTCTACTTTCAGCACATAGCTGTAGTCCATCAACGTTTCCTGTTTTAATGAATTTAAACAACTGAATCATGCCCCTCTGACTCTCCTTTGCTCAAGACTATACATATTGAGCCTTTTAAGCCTAACCTCATAATCTAAGTCTGAAAGACCACTTACCAATCTTGTAGCCCTCCTTTGAATCCTTTCCAATAAGGTAATATCCTTTTTTAGGTAAGGAGACCAAAACTGAACAGCATACTCCAAATGAGGTCTTACCAAACTTCTGTATAATGGCAATACAACTTCCCTAGACCTGTTCGAAATAGCCTTATTGAAAAACCCAAGCATCCTGTTAGCTTTGTTACTTACTATGCTACACTGCTGAATGGACTTGAAGTCATGACTAATCAATACTCCTAGATCAACAACTGCTTCTGCTTCCCTAATGACAGAACCTTATAAATAATAGGTTGCAGGTTTATTCCCATGACCAAAATGAAGCACTTGACATTTCCCAATATTAAAAGACATACCCCACTTAATTGCCCACCTAGAAATTTGATTCAAATCCTCTTGAAACTGATTGATTTGTTCCTCTGTGTCCACAATTCCCATGATTTTGACATCATCAGCAAAAATATTGATGTTCCCAGAAATACTCTGAGTAATATCATTAATAAAAATAATAAATAATATTGGCCCTAGAACTGAACCTTGTGGAACCCCACTCAAAACATCAATCCACTGAGAATAATTGCCCTTCACTACTACTCTTTGTTTCCTCCCAGTCAGCCAATTTTTAACCCAAATGAAAGTTTTTCCACCAATATCAATAATTTTGATAAGAGCAAAGCATTGTTATTTACTATAATACTTTTGATAGAATTACAAAATAGTGTAAACGAAATAACAATAAATATTATTTTTTCATAAGTGAGGATTTAGTAGCAGTTGGGGTTTTTTTTTTACGCTCTCCGGCAACAATTTGTTGTATAAATTGTTTCTCAGCTTCATCTTTTGTAAGAATGTTATTATAATCTTAAATGAGTTTGATACCTCTTTCTACAACGTCATTCATGACAATGATGGTCTGAAGCTTATCAATTCCACTCTTATAAACAACATCATCTTTCCATGTTGAAGGGCCTTTGTACAGAAAATCGGAGCTGATCGAAAATCTCGTGACAAAATTTGTTGTACTAGAAGTTACAAAAGACGGAAACTTCATTTTTGAAAATGATGAAAAATCGTTTGGGTGAAGAATGTATCGCTTAAATTGATTTGTATCTTCTTCCTGTTCTTCACTTCCTTCAAAGTCCAGCATAACTTGAGCCATACTTGTCTTAACATCTATTGGAACATTGTCATCAAAAAAGGAAAGAGCTACAGTTTCGGGGACTAAGTACCAGAGATGTTTTGAAAAATTTTTTGCAGTAGCCTTACTGATTTTTGGATCAATAGCCTGATAATTTAGCAATTGATACATGAAAATAAAATCATGATAGGGTGCTTTAATTGCATCTGGTGACAAGAACCATGCTCGAACATACACTCGAGCAAGAAAAATACATATTCTTTTTAAGAAATTCTTCTCCCTATGAGATAATTTAAATTGATCTTGAAATAAGAATATTTTAAATGCATAGATTGCTCTTGACATCCATCTAGCATGACTTACAGCTCCTGGTATATGAAAAGATATGCCATTCTTTGGAATGCCTCCAAGAAAGATCATTGTTAACTCCAACAATTCTCGATAATCATCCCGCAGTTGTTTATGAGTAGCAACCTGAACTTCAATAAAATGAATAATGGTAGAGCGTACATCATAAGGCACTTCATTTTTATCAGTTATGTAAACATTTTTGTCAATTTTAACCAAAGTTTCTCTAAATCTTTTGAAAACTGGCATGTCTGGACCAGTAGTCGCATTCATTAGCAAGTCGAAACAGCTTCTCAAAACTAATTCAAAAATGTGTTGACGACAAGGGAGATACAGCAGGTCACAATTGAACAACTTTTCTAGATTTATGCAGGCGCCATTTATTCGGCCTGTGTTGCTTGCTGTAGTAACACGTTGGAGAACACGTAACAGAACAAGTTGGTTGAACCACTGAAGTGAATACATTTTAATCAGTAGGTAGCTGTAATTACCGACTGAAGTATTTTGAATGTAAAAATGGATATTTCACTATAGAATATGAAATATTTTTTCTCACTTACGGAATTGAAGCTTGAATTTGGCTTATAACACTTATTAGATTAAGTACACAGCACACAAAGAATAAACATTGGTACCGTCATTGCACTTTTAATAGGATGAATATTATCTCAACTTAGTAACACACTTAGTGACAGAATCCACAGTCCACACATAATTATTACACCAAACAATAACTTCTCAAAGAATCACAAAAATATATATTGAACAATGGCTGAACCACCTTTTTGTTTTACGTCTTTCCCGAATCACATCTCAAATCAGAATGAAAATTATAAATAAACTTTTTTTTTTTTTTTTGAGTTCATACAGTTTTGATGCTGTCATCTAGTGGGAACTTTATAAAGTATTTCATTCCCTCTACTCGAAAATTATTAATTTATACAGTAAATATTAAATAACAGTAATATCTTGAAAAATAACTTTACAGATGACAATTTCAAAAAGTCATGGTCGATGAGGGCCGCCAGAATGAAGTCCGCTTAAGCTAAAATTTTGCACATATCATTTTTTTGTTGATTGGAACAAGATAGGGGCTTGGGAGCTAAGCTTTTCGAAAGTTGAAAAATAAGGGCCACCCTAATATATATACACAATACAACATCTTTAATTTAAAATCATTGGGAACGCGAAGATTTCAAATTATGGAAATTTCCAAATTATACAAATTGTAGAGGATGGATTCTTCTCCAATCACCAATATGTCTATACATGTGAATAGGCAGCATTATAATTTTTTAAAGAAAGTAACAAAATGTGAAATTGAATTTTGAACTTAATAATAAACTTCATAATTAAACTTAAAAAATAGTTGAAATGAAAAAAAAATGATTCTTGTACAGGATGCAGAAGGATTGTGCAAAGAAAGGAACATGTCCATTTCTTTGCTTGCACATGGAAATTAGGCCTATGTAATTATTAAGTATCGCTGCAATTAACCAAGAAACATGCATAGCTGCAGTTGAGAGGGGATAAAATCCGAAAAGAAGGTGGAAAATTTAGGGTGATGGTGTAAGAACAATTATGTAACTTTGTTAAAAAAAATTCTGGATATTTCCGGAACTCTACCACCCTAGCCCTCTTTATGTTTTATGATGTCATAACACTGTTGATTTTCCAATTCCATATTCTTCCCATACAATTTGACATACAGCTGTCGCTTGTTTAAATTTTTTTCGTATTTCAACTACTTTAGTTATGGTAATAGTAGAATATTTCTTCCTCTCATCCTTTACAAAAAAAAACAGGAGTATCCAGTTCTCGGTTGGCTCATATTTTAAGATGCTATCATAAGAAATATGATTGAAGAAACAGTAGCAATATTGGAATTCAAATGGTGCCGTATGAAATAACAATAATAAAACAAACTCATTAAGAGATCTGGTCACAAAAGAGATTTGATTGCACATGAGAATATCGTAGAATTTGAAAAACCAGAGAAAGTCAATTCACTATGTTTTAGGTGGGAAGAAAGAAGGATATCTTAAATTGAAAGAGAACAATACTTAAGTTTGAAAATATGAACCTTTCAACTGTTATTTTAAAGTAAAATGACAGTATGTTACAGTAAATAATTTCACAGGACAAAGTTAAATACTGCAATTATTACCCAACATTATTAGTAGAAGTTGACAGGGAATGTTCATTATTATAAAGTGCCAGAAGGAAATTGTTACGTAATGATCATTATTGTATAATGTTTTTCGGTTTTAGACTGGCAACAGTGTGTTTATGTTTTTCACGCTCTTCATGTAACTTGGGTGGTAATGTAACCTCAGTACAAGTCTTGATTAGTGTTTCACTAAATAAAGATCAAACCTCTGAACGTGATAAAAATGTTTAACTGTAGAAAACCTTGAAGATTCACAACAAAAGTAATAAATATCAATTTCTGTGAGCTTTAAAACAAAATGTAAAAATTTAAACACTTTTCTCTAGGTCGGTAAAAAGATTATTACTGCACCTTTTACATATTTTCAGCAAATATTTGCACAAGTTCATTTTAATGATTTTTTACTGCATATAATTCAGGATCTACTTATAATATATTTAATGTTAAAGTATTCAAGGATCATTTCACAGTACAGTAAAACTCGCTTAAGACGTTTACCAGGGGACCAAGAGAAAAAAACTTCTTATGCGGGAAAACGGTAGGCTCTATGTTTGAAAATGAATATACTTTATGATAATTAGGGATGATATTATATTATTATTTGACAATATTTAAATTAGGCAGAACATAGACACGCCCATAGGAGACTACAAACATTCCTTTCTCCCCTTATCAGTCATCATTGTTCTCTTGACAACTGTCTAATCCTTTCTGCCACCTGTTTCCCTGAACTTTTGGTGTTGAGAAAAGGGTACCCTTGAGAAAAAACTGACCAAAACAGCTTTTTTAAACCTTCTGATCTTTTTTCCTTTAGAGAGAAAACTAATTGCGTAGATTGGAAGAAACGTGGGAAAAAAAGAAACTTTAGAAGTCTAAAGTATCATTTGAAAGAAAAAACTAACCGATATGAAAACTTATTAGGCGGGAAAAAAATAAAATCAGACCTTTTATAAAGGGTTATTTTTACATTGGGGAGATTGGAATGAAACTGGTATTGAAATTAAAAACTTCCAAGCGCAAACATTTTAAACGGGTTTTACTGTATTTCACTTGATATCTAAAAAGTAATTTTCCAAAAAAAAAAAAAATCTTGTACATGATTTTAAAGGTCCATTCATGATTTTTTTCAACAAGTAAACCAACAAATACTTTGTTTCAAATAGTATTTCTATTGAAATTAATATTTTTACTAGATTTGCTGTTTTTTTAATCAGAGTAACACAAATAACAAACTATGGTTTATCGAATAAAAAAAAATTTGATGCGTATATAAGAGAACGTATATTCTTGCATTAGTTTAATAAATTATATGCGAAAAGTTTCATACATTTGGAGAAAAGTCCAAAGGCACTTAGGTACCATTAAAGCCATTGTTTCCCAAACTTTTGACATCTTTGTATCCCTTCCATGGTTTTTTCAATGCTGAGTACGCCTCGTCAAAAAGAAAATGTTAAGGAAATTATGTTAAAAATAGAACTTTTTCAAAACATTTAAATGAGGAAATACACTGTGGTTTCTGTTTTAGGAAGTAATCAAACATTGATACCTAAAATTTTAAAATGTATGTGGAACCTCTAAATGTAGGGAAAATGGGGGTCGAGATCTCAGTCTCAACATTTATTCCATCCTAATTCTCCCCTTGCCACACTTTGGAAAACACTGCATTTAAGAATTATTTTGTGATGTCCATACATGACAAAACCGTTAATATTTTTAAAATAAAAAACTATCAGCTTCATTAAGAAAATTTTATATTAATGTAACTCAAGAGGGAAGAAAAGTCATCAAAATATTTTTTTAAAAAATTTATAGTAAAAAAAAAAAAGAAAAATTTTGCTGCATACAGAACAATCAACAATGCGGATTGATCCCTAACTGCATTTTGCATTCAAGTGACCTTTTTCAGTAGATAACTTTTTCCTGATTTATAATGCATTTTTCTAAACGTTTAGTCTTATTTCATGGTTTCTTAAATCTGTAAGAGATAGAACAAATATTGAACAGCACACTTTCAACACTATTATTATCAACAAGTGTTTCACTAAAAGCTGAACCTTTAAAATGGCATATCCTGGCTGCATAATGAGGCTGGTCAGGAGTAATATCTTTTCTTCTTCACTAACTAATCCATCAGCATTTTCATCAAAGCTTTTTGCAAGTTCCGCTACTAACTTTTCAGTCGCACAAACAGGTAACCTGAAAACATCTAATATTTAAATGCTAGACTTAAAAAGTATACATATGGTTATTTTTTCATTACCCTTTCACATAGGCGTAACTAGGGTTGGTGAAAGGGGGGGGTCAACCTAAAAATGTTCAGACTAAACACCAATAAGTGTAAAAGAGTTGAAAATTTACTAGTCATAAATACTTGTCTCTAAAGATATACTCCTTTTTTATTTCAGGCATCTCCCAGGGGGGAGCTACCCCCTCGGAGCAAGTCAACCCCTCCCCCCCCCCCCCCCCCCGGCAAAAAATTCAGATCACAAGTTTTAAAAAAAGAAAGAAAAGAGAAATTACGCTTTTAAGACACTTTACTTTCAGAAACGCTTTCAGGGAAAATACACTGAACACTATCACAAGCAACACCAAAAGTAACTTAAAAGATATAAGACTTTATTTTGAAAAAAATTGCGGGGGGAGAGTAACCAAACTCTTTTCTGTTTCCTCTAACATCACCAAAGTATCCCGAAATTGCATTGCTAGGAAGATTTCAAAAAGTTTAATGGGGAGAGCCCTCGAACCCTTGCCTCCAGAGTTAGCCTAAGCATTATAGATGTAAGACCAGTTACAAAAATGTTAGTTGCAGAAGCCCAAAATACCCACTCCTCTAACTTCACCAAAGATCTAAACATACGTCTACTATATATATATCAAAAAGCTATCATATATGTAAAAAAATTCATATTAACATCATTTCTAGTCATACATATCTATATATATGTATATATAAAGGGTATGATTTTGAAGCATATACTGCCCTTCCTAATTCTTAACATGCTCCCCTGCTCCGGAGCCAAGGCAGTATCCAGAATATTTTTTCGGGTTGGCCCAGACTTCGACACACTTATGTTAAGCAAAGTTTCAGGGAAGAATATATGATACATTGCAAAAGATTTCTGGGGGGGTGGGGGGGGGGGGTGGCCCGTGGATCCCTCTTCCCCTGTGGATAGGGCCTTGATTCACAGAAACATTAAACATTCATTACAAGATCTATTAGTTTATTTTTTAAATCAAACGCAATAGAAAATTCAATATTTAGGGCTAAGCAATCTTCTATGTCCAAGCTTTCATAATATTAAAACTGGGAAATAGTGGAATTTTAGAGAAAAAAAAATCCAAGTTCCTCTACAAAAAATACTTATCCCCACAATAAATTTCTAAAAATTTTGTTAAATTTGTAGCAAAAAATTTTTATTCCAAAATTGCTGCCTTTGGGTAAAAAAGACATCAAGAAGGAAAGAAAACCCTCTGGAGTGATTGAAAAGATCTCTGTTTGTCTGTGTGTGGTACAGTGATTGAAGCCACCTTTCGCTTTAACCCCCCCCCCCCCCAAGGTGATATGGGGGTTGATTATAACCAGATGAAAAGTCCTCTTTATTATGAGCTGCATACTTTGGTCATGATCACAACCCTTCAGAGAAAGAGGAAATAAAATCATATGCATATGTGTTTAATTTTCTTAGGGAAAAAAAAAGATGTGCTTTGTAAGGCCGTAGCCAAAATTTTTTTTGTGTGCCTAAATAAGTAAATACCCAATGGGGGGGGGGGGTTGAACCCCCAAACCCCCCCCCCCCTGGTTACGCCTATGCCCTTTCAGTGCCTTATGATTATTCAAAAAAAAAACCCTAGAAAAAGAATATAAATCATTGATAACATGCAGTCCCATTACATTGGGTTTCCACTTTTAGAGTTAAACTTCAGTTATTTCAGTGGTAAAATCAACAGTATTACTTAATTTTACCTTTCCTTAGATTTTGTATATCTTATATATTTAAACGAGCAATTCTTGTATATATATATTTATATATATATATATATTGAGTGCTTCAAAACAGCTCTAACGATTTTGATAAAATTTTTAATTTAGGTCAGGTTTTGTGTTTTAAGCTTACCTATGTAGGTGTCTTCCCTGAGAAATTGTGATTTTACACAAAAACTCTTTTTTTTTAATAACGCAATTGAGATACTTGTAACAATGAACAAATATCCACTATAGATATTTTATTTTAATTGAGATAGCAATACACTGAGTGGCACCACTAATTTTTTAATATACCTTTTGTTGATTGAAATTTGTTGTTACCATTTATAAAATTTAAAATGCCTTGGAAATCCATTGAAAAAAAAGAAGGCTTTAATAATCCTGCACGTAATTTGAATGTATCAAAAGGACTATGAAATGGTGTAAGACTTATTGTGACAAGTCTAAGTAATTACATGATGAAGGCAAAAATCATTATGGTTAACAATCTGGCAAAGAAGTACATTGCATGTACTTATACTCATTTCTTGGGTACAAATTTAGCGTAGCAGCCTGTTAATGACTTGTTTGGTTGGAGAAGAAAATGTTGGTTACAAGTACAATTTTTGTGTTAGATGTGTGGAACTTTAGTTTGTTTATACTTGATAAGTTCTGGACAAAACACTCTTTTGGCAACTTCTTTTGTCGCCAACCAAAATAAATTGCTAACCGTACCTATACTAAAGTCATTTCTTTGCCGTGACAGGTACACAGATTTCAAGGTTAAATTTTCGAATTTATCGGAGTGGACTTGAGATCACCAGTTTTTACTAATGGCATATTGTTTGTAGAATTTTCCAGAGTAGAGTGACCAACTACATTGAAAGTACTCTTCCCAAAAGAAATTCTTCGACATACCCACAAGTATGAAGAAACTATTACGTTAAGACTCGATTTTACCATGGTGAAACTGGGTTTACGTTCAGAAACATATAACTATAATGATAGGTAAACTGCATTTCATCAAAAGCACCATCATTTTGCACATTTTTAGAAATGAAGCGTTCAACTAAGGGCATTGAAGTGTTTTTTTTTTACTTAAATGAAGTTTAAAGTTAATATGTAGGTAAATGATGATAACGCTGTTGAAGCATTTATACATATCTATTCTAAGTATCTCTCATATCCTCGTATCTCGGAAATAGCTATAACAATCAGTATGAAAATTTATATTTAGTAAACACTTTAATTTTCCTATCTAAATAAGTATCTTCGGGAAAAAAATTTTAGAAGAAAAAAAATAACGCCGAGCAATGCTTGGTCACCCAGGTACTTAACATTACTTTACGAGTATCACTGCTGAAATTTAGTGTACTAATGAAAATGAAGCACATTGGAGCATGATCAAAGATTTAATGCACTCATATTCATAAGCTTAATACATTTTAGCATTTTGCTAAAGCTTTTTTCTCATTTTTGTTTCTATGCTAAAGAACTTTTGGACGCAGGGCAAACCCTGGTGGGTAACAAATTTGATATTTACTCACTACTTATAGATGTGGGTCACATAATTACCCAATAGAAAGGGTGTTTATAAATGGGTATAGATAAATTTACCACCTGCCCTGGCCCCTGGGTAAATACCCCAAATCAAAGCATTCATAGTTTTCGCCATTTCCAATTAAACCATGATTTATCTTCACTTTTGCTCCCAAAACATTATAAATATCTTTAACTTATACAAATCAACTTACCACTTAAAACATAACCCAGCCACAGAAGAAACATTCCAAAAAAATATAACTATCCAAATAAGGTTGTTTTGGAAGGCATTGAAAAAGGTGCATATAATTTAATGAGGGGAACTGATGTGATATATCCCCCTCGGTGGCAAGAAACCATCACCAACAACGTGATCTTTACGTTGCCAATTTCAGATATAATACATCACTCTGGGTGATGATTTTTATCGCCGACAATGTCACATCATACACATAACAACCATGTCACGAAAAAACAACACAATACCAAAAATTGCAAATTATATCTCACACAAAATAGTAACATGAATACATAAAGCACGTATATATAGCATTTCTCAACAGCAATTCAATGCATTAACGGATTGAAAATTACTGGAAAATATAGGTATTTACATTACAAACACTAAAACTAGAATAAAAACTCTTTGTTGAAAGAACCCACTTTTTATGCACAATAACTATTGCAATTAATTATCATTGCATAAAATGACATGCATGATTTGACGAAGAACATAGTAAAAGTATCACGCAGTGCAACGCAACTGTGAGGTTTGGCAACACCAGTTTTTAGATCATGTGATATCTTTTGTGGCAACAGCAGGTAGTTGTTGTGAATGTTCACTTGGAATGTGAGTGAGTGGTGAGCTCCGTGATTGAGATTGAGAGATGCTTTTATTAGTAGATTGTTTTATTCTAAGTTGATATGCATTACTGAGATATCTTGTTTTTAGACTTTGTTTGAATGTTCAATAAACGTATTTAAAATGTTCTCAGGTTATGGGCCCAGTCTCATACACCTGCTGCAAGTGAATGCGGCTTTTGTTAAGCCTAACGTTCCAAACTAGCGCTAGAGTGACTGTTGATTGTGTATAGTGATTATAAAAACTGACTCTATTATAGAATATTGATTGAGAATAAAGAAGATGGAAAATTCGCCGTCAATAACTTTAAAAGGAAGTGAAAATTGGAATGTTTGGAAGTTCCAAACAAGGATAACCCTACTTAGCAAAGGAGTTTTTGAAGCAGTGAATGAAATTCCGCCAATTAAAAAGGACGACGATAAGGATGGTAGCGTTTATCTTAAAGAGAGTTTTGACTACAAAAAGAAAGATCTTAAAGCGCAAGAAATCATTGTAAGCAGAGTGGAAGATGGTCCGATGTCCCACATTCTTACATGTGAAAATGCGAACGACATGTGGAGCAAACTTTGCTCAGTTTATGAGCATAAATCGGAAGTAAGCATTCATATGTTACAGAAGAAATTTTTTAATTATACACATGATGGCAGAGAAATTTCCACTTATATTTCTGGTTTGGAAGAAATTAAAACCCAATTGAAGCAGCACAAGGAGGAAATTTCTGATCAGATGTTCATAACCAAAATTTTGATGGGACTACCACCTGAATTTAATTTCTTCATTAGTGCATGGGAATCTGTTCCTTCAGATAAGCAAAGTATCAATGAACTTGTTAGCAGGTTGTACATAGAAGAGGAAAGAATGAAAAGTTAGAAAGTGAATGTGAAAGCGGTGTCTGCATACACAAGCCAAAAATTTCAAAACAGTGGTGGAAGAAAATTATCTGGAAACAATGACAGCTGTAATATTTGCCGAAAGATTGGACACCTTGCTAATGAATGTTATTTAAAGAAAAATTTTGACCTTAAGTTATGTTTTATTTGTAACAAACCCAACTATAAGGCTAAAGATTGTTATCGTAAAGAAAGAGGTAAAGAAAATATGCAGCAAAGAAAACCAATACATCATCGCTCTGCATATACAAGCATTGCATTGATAGGGGAAGAGGAGTTGTTGGATCAAGATTGGTATGCTGATTCTGGAGCAAGTGAACATATGACTCACAACAAGAAGTGGATTTATAATTATAAGGAATTACAAGATCCTATCAAGATAAAAATTGCGAATAGAAGTGTCATTGAAGCTGTAGGTCATGGTGATATACAAGTAAAAACCTTTGATGGTAGACGATGGACAGATGGTGAGCTGAAATCCGTATTGTTTGTTCCAGGGCTAAAATGCAATTTATTTTCAATTAGTGCAGTGACTGAAAAAGGTTATATTTTTGAAATGGAAAGAAATGGTTGTAAAATTATTAAAGATAGTGAAGTCAAAATTCTCGGAAAAAGAGAGGGTAAACTGTATAAGTTAATACTTAAGTAAGAAGAAAGTGCCTTTTTGGGAACCTATAGTGAAAAAACAGAAAGTCTACTTACATGGCATTAAAAATTAGCCCATCAAAACATTCATCAAGTTAGAGCAATTTTGAAATCACAGGATATGGAGTTTCAGGATGTCAAGGATTTCTTTTGTGAAGCATGTATTTTTGGCAAGTAGCATATCCTGCCATTTGGAAGAAGCACACGAGTTGCTAATTTACCTGGAGAAATAATTCATGCTGATGTTTGCGGACCAATGGAAGAAACCTCAATTGAAAATTCCAGATACTTTTTGTTGTTGAAAGATGATTACGACCACTATAGAGGTGTTTATTTTTTAAAGAAGAAGTCGGAAGCCACAGACAAAATCAAAGTATTCTTAGAGTTGGCTGCAAATGTCACAGGAAATAGAATAAAAATTCTTAGAACCGATCAAGGTTTAGAGGAAGTTAATAAAGAAGTCACTCAATTTTTGGAAAATAATGGAATTAGGCATCAGAAATCATGTACCTACACACCTCAACAAAACGGACGTATTGAAAGGGAAAATAGGACAGTCGTGGAGCTGGCAAGAACAATGTTACAGGCTAAGAACTTGAAAAAGGAACTCTGGGCTGAAGCTGTCGCCACAGCAGTTTATGTTCTTAATCTAAGTGGAACAAGTACTGTGAAAGAAAAGACTCCACATGAATTATGGTTCAAGAATCTCCCCAACTTAAAAGGACTACAGACATTTGGATCAGAAGCATATGTCTTAATTCCAAAGCAACATAGAAGAAAATGGGATACGAAAAGTAAGAAAGGAATCTTTGTTGGCTACGGAGAAAATATTAAGGGTTATAGGATTTATTTTCCAGCAGAAAGAAAGATTGAAATTTCAAGAAGTGTGATATTTAAACCTGAACTTGAAACACATAGAGGTGAAAGTAATACACCAATTAAATCAAAACATCCGTCAATGGACAATGAAGAAACAAGTGAATGCCTAAATTATTCTGAAGATTCCGAAGCTCGGTCAAATGAAGAAATTGTGGACCTCACACCTACAGATGACACCGCAGAGAAAAGGCCTGAATGTGAAACAGAAGAAAATCTTGATTTATCTAGTGATGTGATAGAAGATGATGCAGATACCAATGAGTTAGACACTGTTATTAGAAGATCTCAAAGAACTACCAAGATTCCAGAGAAATTTAAAGATTTTGAACTGTATTCAGCTTGTAGTTTCCTTGCTGAAGCAGAGGATCCTGTCTCGTATGATGAGGCTGTTCAAGACCCTGAATGGAATGAGGCAATGAAACGAGAATTGGATTCTCTGATACATATGAACACTTGGGAAGAAGTTGAGTGCCCTTCAAATACAAAAGTTACTGATGCAAAATGGATTTTTCGTAGTAAGAGTGATGGAACGAAAAAAGCTAGACTTGTTGCCAGAGGGTTTCAGGAAAATGTAACTTCAGAACTTTATGCTCCAGTGGCAAGATTATCTACAATCAGAATGCTAATATCTATTGCACTGCAGAAAGACTGGACAATAAGACAACTTGATGTTCCTGTTGCGTTTTTAAATGGAATTCTTAAACAAGCAACCTACATAAAACCACCTGAAGGCATTAATGTACACAGAGGAAATGTTTTAAAGCTCAACAAGGCGTTGTATGGACTTAAAGGTGCTCCACGTTGCTGGAATGAAAGATTTAATGAATTTGCTTTAAAAAATAAGTTTACAAGATCAAAGAATGACTTTTGTGTATACACGAAAGAGAATCTGATTATGGTTATATATGTTGATGATATTCTATTGAGTGGGGAAGAAAGTAAAATTGAAGAAGCTGTACTACTGCTGAAGAGTGAATTTAAAATTCGAGATCTTGGAGAATTGAAGAATTATCTTGGAATACAGATAGAAAGACATCATGATACAATTAAGATTTGCCAGGAAAATATGATTTGTAAGATCCTGGATAGATTCAGAATGAAAGACTGTAAAGAATCAAAGATACCTATGGAAAAGAACTTTACAATTGATAGAAATGAAGCAATTAATGAGAAGATACCGTATCGTGAACTTGTTGGCAGCTTGATGTACATTTCACTTGGCAGCAGACCAGATATTACGTTTGCTGTATCTTATCTTAGCCAGTTTTTAGACAAACCAACAGAATCTTTGTGGAAAGCAGGGAAAAAGGTGATACGATATCTAAAAGAAACAATATCTTGTGGACTGTATTATACTAAACAGAACAGACGGGGTATTGATGGCTATTCGGACTCGGACTGGGCAAGTGATCCGGTAACCAGAAAGAGTATGTCTGGGTGCGTAGTCTTCCATCATGGTAATCCAGTTCAGTGGTTCTCCAGAAAGCAGAACTGTGTAGCTTTATCATCAACAGAGGCAGAGTATATAGCTGCTGCATTAGCTTCTGCAGAACTCATATCCATTGCTCGATTGGCATCTGATATGGAAGACAAGGCAGTTGGTGCAGGGACATTGTACTTAGATAATCAAGGTGCAATTCATTTGAGTAAAGGCTATGAAAACAATAAGCGATCAAAGCACATTGATATCAAGTATCATTTCATCAAGGACTTGATTGAAAAAGGGCAAATCTTGGTGAAATATGTATCGACTCATGACAACTTATCTGACATTCTCACCAAGTCATTGACTTCAGTTATTTTCTCAAATTTGAAGGACTTGCTAAACTTGAGAATTTAGACTCTTTGGTTGTAATGTTCATATTTAGTATTCAGTGCATATGTTATTTATTTTTTTTTTTTTAATTTGCTTATTACTATTTGTGTGTGATTATTTCCTTATAACTGTTTAGATGTAATTGTGAAACTTTATGCAATTTTCTATTAATTTATAATTTGAAAGAGAAAATTGAGAGAGGGTGTAAGGTTTGGCAACACCAGTTTTTAGATCATGTGATATCAATAATAATAAAATTACACGTTAATTTAAAGCACAAATGAGCAAAACAATGCAGACATATGTTTCGGGATTGCTTGGAATCCCTTTTTCAATGCGACAGGGAGCTTCTAGATGCAAAACATCCAAATGAAGCAGACAGAACAAGAAAAACAAAGCTTATATAGCCTAAGAATTATCTGTAAACCAATGAGAATAAAGGCAGCGTGAAGTGGAAGTAGAAGTAGCAGGAAGACACCAATAAGAGAGCAACAAACGAATCCAGTTGAAAGTACAGGAAGTAAAAAGGAATAACAATAAAAATAAAGCAAAAAAGACGACAGCATGCATAAAAATTGCAAAAATAATAAAATAAAATACAAAAAATAAAATTGAAATAAAAATAAGTACAGAAACTACCAAAACAAAATGCAAAACAAAGTACACATGTAAAGGAGGGGGAGGGGAGGGAGGGGGAAGGAGAAAAATAGACACAAAAAAGGAAAACAACAAGAAAACCTAGAAAGAACAACAAATTGAAGAAATTTATGCCAGACCTGTGAGAAATAAGGAGTTGAGGAAGAATCATTAACCAAATTAGAACTATTCCTGTTAATATGATAAGCTTCCCAAAAGTCAAGCTCTAAAGGGGAAGAACATTTTTGAATAATTTTACCAGAATTGAAGTCAAAAGAGTGGTTGGAATACCAACAATGTTGAGCAATGCTAGACTTATTTAACTCTTGCTTTCGTACATAACCTTTATGCTCATTTAAGCAAATTTTCAGAGCACGTTTTGTCTGCCCAATGTAAGAAAGGCCGCAACGGCAACTAATTTGGTAAATACCCCAAGTGTTAAGTTGATCGACAGGATCCTTAAGAGAAGAGACGGAAAGTTTGTTACTAGGAGCAAAAACGACTTGAAATTGAAACCTTTTTAGGATTTTAGCAATACGGAAACTGACAGAATGAAAGAATGGTAACACAACCAAATTCTTTCGAGAGACCACATTATTGGGACCAGAAGTTTTCTTAGAAAGTTTGTTATGAATAGAATCAATTAAAGAGTGAGAAAATCCTCTATCAACAGCTACAGCTTTCAGATAGTTGAGTTCAATCTTGAGAAGCTCAGGAGAAGAGCAAATACTAATAGCACGATGGACCAGAGCATTAAAAGCCGAATATTTTTGGTTGGGAGGATGAGACGACAGTCTGTGAGGAGGTAAAGAAACAGCGAAAGGTTTACGATAGACAGAAATAGTGAAACCAGACTCACTCTTAGAAATAAAGACATCAAGAAACGCGAGGCTACTATTAAGTTCTTTCTCACAAGAAAACTGGATATTAGGATCAATGGAGTTCATAATAGAAAGAGCATCATCAATACCTAACAAATTACTGTCCGTTAGGACAAAACAATCATCCACATAACGAACATAAAATTGAAATTGCAATTTCTGGAACAGTTTTTCCTCAAAATAATGCATATAGAAATCACTTAAAATAGGACTAAGAGGACTTCCCATAGCCAGGCCATCTACCATAGCATAGAATTTACCATTAAATACAAAAGTGCTCTGTTGCAAGCACACACGAGTAAGGAAAACTAATTCCTCAATTTCCACAGAAGTAAAATGGAATTCAGAAAGCCTTTTTCTGAGGCAAGTCAAAGCGCCATCAACAGGAACATTAGTAAACAAAGAATTAACATCAAAAGAGGCCATAACTGAATTATTCGGAACGAAGTTATGAAGTTTCTTAACAAAATCGGTGGAATTTTTAACAGTGAAAACATTCTGACTCCTAAGTGGAGAAAACACAGAAACTAAATACTTGGAAAGTTTATATGAAGCAGTGCCAATATTGGAAACAATTGGTCTGAAAGGAATACCTGCCTTGTGTACCTTTGGTAAAGCATAAAAACGTGCACAATTAGCAACAGAAGGAATCACAAACCGTTTAGCAATCAAAGGAATAGAATGAACAGACTTAACAGCAGAAGAAATAGCTTTTAACTCTTTGTCACTAGGATCTTTATAAATTTCAGAGTAAGGACCAGAAGCAATTAAGTCATCAGTTTTTTCAACATAAGATGATTTATTAAGAACAACAATCTGACCACCCTTGTCTGCTTTGGTAATGACCAAATCAGAATTCGAAACTAAATTATTGACACATCGTTTCACAGAATGGGTAAAACCAGTATTAGGAACTTTTGAATTGAAATCAACATTGGAAGCAATAAGATGCCGAACCGACTCTTTTTGAGTGGAAGTTAAGGCACTAAATTTGAAAGCTTTTTCAACCGGAGCAATAAGTTCAGAAAAAGAAGGCTTTTTAGCCAAAGCAAAATTGTTATTACATTTCAGAGCATTGATTTCATTACAATTCAAAGGAAATTTCGAAAGATTTACAACCGTGTTCCTATTAACAAGAGGCAAATCAGCCGGAACAGGAACATTCGAATCGTTACACAACTTAGTAAATTTCTTATTTAAAGTAATTTTGTGACTGTCGGATGAACGAAGAGCTCTTGCCCATGACATTCTATCAATAGACTCAAAATCAAAATTAGAATTAGATACAGAAAGATGTAAATCATAAAGTTCACGTTCTATGAACGAAAGTTTTTTCCGAGTTTCTTGGATAGAAGCTCTAAGTAACGCTAATTTAGAACGAAAAATTACCTTATCAACCCTAACTTCTAATTTCGATTTTGAGTCTATTGATAGAATGTCATGGGCAAGAGCTCTTCGTTCATCCGACAGTCACAAAATTACTTTAAATAAGAAATTTACTAAGTTGTGTAACGATTCGAATGTTCCTGTTCCGGCTGATTTGCTTCTTGTTAATAGGAACACGGTTGTAAATCTTTCGAAATTTCCTTTGAATCATGTGATATCTTTTGTGGCAACAGCAGGTAGTTGTTGTGAATGTTCACTTGGAATGTGAGTGAGTGGTGAGCTCCGTGATTGAGATTGAGAGATGCTTTTATTAGTAGATTGTTTTATTCTAAGTTGATATGCATTACTGAGATATCTTGTTTTTAGACTTTGTTTGAATGTTCAATAAACGTATTTAAAATGTTCCCAGCAACACCAATGTCCAATGAAGCTATCCAAATTTTAAAATACCACACTCCGTTACAAAATTTATAACATTCATCATGGACACCTACTTTAACAAAACTAGCAATGCCACTCATTACAACAGCAAATATTTCAAAACAACTGAAAAATCTTTTTTTTTTTAACCTTACAAACACATAAAATAACCAAAACCATTAAATCGAGTATCGTTAAACTGAGTCGTATCGTACGGATCGGTATGTTGTTCACGTGCAGAGAAAATCATAACAGCTTTGTGCGCAGTCAAAATTTCTTATCAAATATTAATATAAATAATGCAACTGCACAATTTTATTGCTTTATACTAGGCATGTAAGGAATATTCGGCCACTATTCGGTATTTGGCCGAATAGTCATTTCATCACCCGGCCGAATATTGATGGACTATGCGGCCGGAATACTTCTGCTGCAGTAGAAATGTAAAAAAATAAAGAAATTAGTAGATTTTGAAGATTTAAAACTGTATTATATTTATTGCAAAATAATACATTAGTATATAGTTTTAATAGATAAAATAATTTAGAAAAAACTACTTTTTTTAAACCTTGTTTTAGGTTTGACTGAGCAAAAACAGATTTTAAAGTTGCAATATTGTATTTCATATTTAGCATTTGCTCCCAAAAGCTGGCAACAGTTAATTATGATAGGGAATATGAGAAATTTATTTTGTTATTATTAACGAAGCGGAAGTCAGACTTTCTTTGGGTAGACTAATTTATTGTAAATATTGGGTAAGAGAGAAATGTGAAAAGCCTAGAATATATCTTTTAAAAATAGGTATGTAAAAACCCCATAAAATAAAAATATTAACTTTTATGACTTTTAAAATATATTCATAAAAACAGTTTTGAGCAAGATAAAAGTTCACTAAGCGATAATAGTTCTTTCATTTGAATTAAATAATTAGTAAAATAATGCTAATGCTTACTACCATAAAACCTGTCATGGAACTACTGTGATATAATCCCTCCTTGGCGACTTTTTCTTTGGCACCAAGAACAACAAGATTTTTATGTCGCCAACTTCAAATAGAATACAACACTCTTGGCGATGATTTTATCGCCAACAATGTCACATCATAAACATAGCAAACATGTCAAGAAAAATCACTCAAAAACAGTAAAATACCAAAAATTGCAAATTATATCTTACACACAATATCGACGCTACTATGTAAAGAACGTACAGCATTTTTCAACAACAATTCAATACATTAACGGATTAATAATTACTCGAAAAACAGAATTATTTACTTTACCAAATCACTTAAACTTGAATAAAAACCCTTCGTTAAAAGAACACGCAATTTATGCCCAATAATTACTACCGCAATGATTCATCATTGCATAAAATGATATGCATTATTTAATGAAAAACATAATTAAAATATCGCGCAAATTAACGCTATCCGAATTTTAAAATACCACCCTAGATAACAAAATTAATAACGGTCACCACTTCAAGTACATTTTGCATTAAACTATTGGAAGCCTACCATTAAAAATACCATAAAACCCATTCATTGAAAAAACACGTATTTTAGGCACAATAATGACTATTGCAATTAATTATCACAACATAAAATGATATGCATTACTCAACGAAAAACCTAGCAAAAATATCGCGCAATTCCAAGCAAAACTTCAAGTACATTTTACATTAAACTAACGGAAACCCACTTTATCAAAACCAGCAATGCCACTAATTACTACAGCTAATATTTTAGAACAATTGAAAATTCATTGTTTTATAACCTTACAAACACATAAAATAAGCAAATAATAAATTTAGAAAAATAAAGAACTCACTTTAAACCAGTTGGCTTTTCAATATTAATCCCAAATCACTACAAACTTGCTATCTAATATGACGAAATGGTCCGAAAATTACCACTTAATTTTTCATTGCTTTTAGTCACAATTAACCAAACTTATGCACTTATCAATCAAAACAATTTCATACTTCAGATAGCAAAAGCACCAAATCACGTTTCAGTCCATTTTAACACATTCAAAAACATGGCGCCTTAACAAACTATTGTAATATAGAATCATTCCTCTGGCCACAATAGAAAACAATTGAACCAAATTAATGCACCTTAACACTTTACATTCTTCCTTTAGCAACAGTGAAAATCTCCACAAACTTTAAACATAAAATAAACTATTAAATAGCTACTTATTCTCAAATTTTTTTGTCTAAAAGTTCAACAATCACACCGACACAAGCCCTTCTGCATCATACACTGAGGGTTGCCACACATTACGTCAGCCAACATCGATGGAGCTGGGTTGCCACTGAAACTATCGCCAACCGAAAATCATTACAAATTGGCGCGCTAGCTCGAATGTCGCCAAGGGGGGGATTATATCACAGTAGTACCTCGATCCGTTAATGTATTGAATTGCTGTTGAAAAATGCTGTACGTGCTTTACATAGTAGCGTTGATATTGTGTCTAAGATATAATTTGCAATTTTTGGTATTTTACTGTTTTTTAGTGATTTTTCTTGACATGTTTGCTATGTGTATGATGTAACATTGTTGGCGATATAATCATCGCCAAGAGTGTTGTATTGTGTTTGAAGTTGGCGACATAAAAATCTTGTTGTTGGCGACGGTTTCTTGGCGCCAACGAAAAAGTCGCCAAGGGGGGGATTATATCACAGTAGTTCCCGGATCGATAATTACTCGAATAATAGAATTATTTACTTTACAAACACTCAAAGTTGAATAAAAACCCTTTCTTAAAAGAACACTCAATTTATGCCCAACAATAACTACTGCAATGACTCATTATTGAATAAAATGATATGCACTCTTTAATGAAAAACATAATTAAAATATCGCGCAATTCAACGCAAAACGAATGTTTATTAAAGATGTGGGAATTTTAAAATAAGAGACTCCATTAGAAAATATATAACATTGATCAATTAAAGCACATATTACATCAATCTATGGGAAGCCTACACTAAAACTAGCATAAAAACTAGACAACAAAATTAATAACGGTCATCACTTCAAGTACATTTTGTCTTAAACTATTGGAAACCAACATTAAAAATACCATAAAAACACTTCGTTGAAAGAAAACGCATTTCATGCACAATAATGACTATTGCAATTAATTATCATTACATAAAATGACATGCATTATTCAACGAAAAACATAGTAAAAATATCGCGCAATTCCACGGAAAACTTCAAATACATTTTACATTAAACTAATGGAAACCCACTTTATCAAAACTAGCAACGCCCCTAATTACTACAGCTAATATTTTAGAACAATTGAAAATTCATTGTTTTATAACCTTATAAACACATAACATAAGCAGATAATAAACTAACAAAAATAAAGAACTCACTTTAAACCAGTCGGCTTTTCAATGTTAATCCCAAATAGCATCAAACTTACAATCCAATACGACGAAATGGTCCGAAAATTACCACTTTATTTTTCTTTGCTTTTAGTCACAATTAACCAAACTTATGCACTTATTTACCAAAACAATTTCGTACTTCAGATAGCACAAACTACAAACCACGTTTCCGTCAGATTCGAAAAATGGCGCCTTAACAAACTAATATGAATTCATTTATATCGCCATAATACAAAACAATTGAACCAAATTAATTCACTTTACATTCTTCCTTTATCAACAGGAAATATCTCCACAAACTTTAACGATGAAATTAACTACTAAAAAGCTACCTATTAGTTAAAGAGAACTTTCTAAAAGTCCAACCATCACACTCTAAAAACACCCATTGCATAATCAGGGTTGCCACACATTACCTCAGCCAACATCGATGGCGCTGGGTAAACGAAAAGATATCGCCAACCGAAAATCATTACAAATTGGCGCACTAGCTCGAATGTCGCCAAGGGGGGATTATATCACAGTAGTACCAATTTGACAAATACTTTCCATTACAATGACACCAAAAACAAAAATAGCCAATTTTGCCAAGGGGCACCACACCCTAAAGTAAATTTTTCCTAAAAATTGGTCTAACTCTACACACGATCTTTAACATTTTATGGTGGTTTTATCCCCAAAACCACCCCCTTACCTACGCCAGTGATGAAAGGGTTCAATTTTATAATAAAAATATTCTCTTGAAATATACTCACGAAAAATGTGACGAGGGAACGTCCAAGAGAGCATTCAAGTTTCGAAATCTTTCCAAGGACAAAAAGTTTTCGGTCGCTAAAACGGTCTTGAAGACTGCGGACGAAAGATCGCACGGCACTCCCAAGCTTGCATTCCTACAGACAAATTCGTCGAATTTGCTCCATTCTTCAGAGACCGGAGAGGCGACCACAACTCTCCGCGACTCCAGGACGCTCTTTCGCCAGGTGATACGAGGATTATGCGCGATTGTCAAATCTCCGTAAAAGAGGACGGAGCCTCCAACGAAGTCTCTGCAAAGGCCGTGACCGAAACAGGCGGGACAATGATACAAGCGACCTAATTCCAAGGACGAGCGTCCTTTGGTGATGGCCTCCGTTTGCCGTACGCTCACGACGTGCACCTTACTAAAATATAAATAGGAAAAAGCAGGAAGTTCCAATTTAAACAATCTGAATATGAAATATGCAAAAACGGCACAGAAGATGAAGAAGGCTTTTTTGACTTGTCGACTACACAGCATTTTGGTCAAAGATTAACGAGAGAAATTTACTATACGGTAACCCTTGGCGCTTTCTCCAAAAAAGTCGCCAAATCCGAGAGTCAAAATGATGTCTTAAGAGACAGAAAGAAAAAAGCACATTTGGGTTGCTGCAAAACGGATTTCATGCTGGAAGAAATTACTTCCAGATTTGGCGATAAATCATGGGTTACGGTAAAGTAAAGTCTAGCCAAGATTTAACAGTTTAAGTAATCACAAATAGAAGCACTGTGGCAGCAAGACATATAAAACTCTTGGCACCAAATATTCATGTATTAACAAGCTTATTAAGATTAGAGAAGGATAGAACACTCATATTCTATAACTAAAAAACGCATTCATCAAAGAATAACCTTTAAAGAGTTCAGAAACGCGAAAAAATTCAGTTCTGATCCATTGCTCACAAGAGTGCCAAGTAAAAGCACTCATTTTGAGAATGAAATGAAATGAGCAACATCACTGCTTGAACGAAATACTACGCCCCAATCGCACGTAAAATGTTACAAGTGCCATGTCATTGCTTCTGAAATGCTAAGAAATTTCATTTCTTGACTTTTACAGCATGCAATTGAAATTCGTTTAGTACATCTGATTTTTCATAATAAGCATTAGCACTCGTCGAACTGTCATAACCTAAATTACGAACAAAACAAATGCCCTTTTTCGCAGGAAGTGAAAATTCAAATCTCTGCTGTACACAATAGTCAATTTTTAGTTCATTACATTAAGCAGCATGGCACAGTAAGGATATGAGAAGAATGAAAACTTAGTCCCTTCAGTTTAAATAATGTTGCTGGAGAGACAACTGCGCATTTCAGGGACATGTCCCCAAAGAAAAAGGTTTTGGGGACATAACAAACTGATACATATACACTCTAATGTGAAAAATTAATCTCATTATTTCAAAGGGTATCCAAGCACATTTTCTTAGTTCATTCATTGCCTGTTAGAAATTGTAGTACTAAAAGGCAATAATTTGATAATGGCCATAATATTATCTAAAATTTTACAAAATACTGTCTGAAGGTTTAAATTGCTTATCTAGAAGCAATTTGGAGAGAAAGAATAGAATATTTTTAATTTGGAGGCTTTCTGCGTCCCCAAGGAGTTAAAGTGTTTTTGGGGACAAAGCATTAAAATTATACAAATTTGGGAATTGTCCCCGAAATTCAAGGACGTATGGTCATCCTAATGTGGAGTGCAATACATCGGAGCTGGTCGTTTTGAAATGTCATCTGCTGAAGCCGCAGCAGCAGTGAGGAGAAAGAAAAAACACCCCGTAAGCAGTGAAGAGTTCATCATTATTTTGAGTACTCATAAGTTCTTAAAACAAAAAATACGGTCATTTAGCTCGAAATTCTTTTTTGAATCCTATTCCATACCACATCAGACAATCGGTGAAAATTTGTATTTTTTTTCCTTTGTGCCTTTTCCACAGCTTTGAAACTAAATTGTAAAGTGTGCATAAAACCTGTGAACGCTATTGAAAAGTAATGCCTCCCCTCCCCCTTTCTCCCTCTCCCCCAGCTCTGTGTCCTCCTCAACCCACTGATCTCTATACTAACCTGGATCTCCTACTACACCCCGGCCGAGTGAAGCCTCTTTTCGGGTGTAGTTCCAGCTCCTAGTTTGGCTACTTTATCGTTAACTTGGCAGAAATTTGGCGTAGGTACGGAGTTGGCGCTAAAAAACCCCGTTAAGCGTGCGCTTTATTAAAGTCCGATCTGATATTTTGTAACAATGAATACAATGCCGACTTGTAGCGCGAATAATAGTTTATTATTACTATTTTTAAAGCATAAATACTTTCATCATTACTTTTTAAAATCATAAGTACCCCCTCTCTGACTTAGAAACACTATGACACAATGCATATGTTTTGATGCTTTTTTTTTTCTATAATATGTAAATATGTACCCTCCCCCCCCCCCCCGGGGAAATTTCGATATGACGAGCCAGCTTGTAAAAGAAGTTCATATGCCAAGGTATATATATTCAGTTTACATAGATATATTAAACTATATGTTGCCTTAAGGAAGTGAAATTTTGTTTTTTAAATATTATCAATCAAAATAGCTTATAAAATACATGACTTTTTTCAAAATTGATATTATCAGAAATTATTATTTTATTGCTTTGTAATGATTAAAAATCACAATTTTATTTAAATGTTGGTTAAAATATCAATATAGAACAAATAGTCTATTATTATTTTAATCAAGGTGTACTTTATTATTATTTTTTTAAAGTCATAAGTCGCCCCTTCCTGACTTTTAGAAACAATATGACTTTACACACATGCGTATTTTGATGTTTTTCTTCTATAATGGGTAAATATGTATCCTTCCCCCTCCCCCCCCCGGGAAATTTCCATATGACGAGCCAGCTTGTAAAAATGATTATTATTTTATTGCTTTATAATGAATTAAAGTCACAATTTTAAGTATTAGTTAAAATATCAACATGAAACAAATAGTTTGTTATATTTTTTTTAACCAAAAGTACTTTCATTATTTTTTTAAAATCAAAAGTACCCCCCCCCCCCCACCCCTGATTTAGAAACACTATGATTTTATACACATGCATACATTTTAATGCTTTTCTGCTATAAAGTATGATTTTGCACCCTTTGCCCCCCCCCCCCTCCCCGGGAATTCTCGATATGACGAGCTAGCTTGTAAAAGAAGTTCATATGCGACGGTACATTTATTCAGTTTACAAATATATATTGAGTGATGTGTTGCTTTAAGGAAACGAAATTTTGTTTTTTAAATTTTATCAATCAAAATAGCTTATAAAATTTATTTTTTTCAAAATTGATATTATCAAAAATGATTGTTATTTTATTGCTTAAAGTCATACTTTTATTAAAATATTAGTAAAAATATCAATATAAAAAAAATTATTTTATTTTTACTTTTTTTAAAAATCAAATGTACTTTTTAAGAAATCATTCATATTGTATCGCTATGTATAATAATAATAACAATGTTGCTCCCCAGCTTATAATTATGCTTACCGAGAAAGAAATTCATGTGCAAATAAAATTAAAAAAACCCAGCTTATGTAGATGTACATAGATATATTTCTTTAAGGAAATGAAAAAAAAATTTTTTTTTTCATATTAATAAACTACACATATACAGTAAAACCTGTTTTTGTGCGGTGGATAGGGACCGCATAAAAGAAATCGCACAAAAAAATTTTCGGAAATTTTATAAATTCTTACATATAATAAACAACTTTGTACGATATACAACATAAATTTTTTTTATGCGGTGGATAGGGACCGCATAAAAAAAGTCGGACTTAGAAAATACATCAATGATTTATGAAATAGATGAAAGAATGCTTTCAATTAAAATAAATAATTAAATTAGACCTAAGAAATTGTAAAAATATTTAATTCTTCATTATACATATACATGGAGAAGTTTTCAAATTATACATTAAATAGTTTGCTCCTACACATCGTAATCCAAAACGCGCATCTTCTTGTGACGAATTGGTTGAAAATCCCTTTCGTCGCTTGAAGATAGGATTTCAATTGATTTCTTTTTTGATACCATGAAGTCAGTGATCAGTTTTTATGACGACGGTCGACTGGTCAATTGCTTGTAAACGTCACAATAGTGAGACATGCGTGATCTAAGTTCTTTTTGGAATTTTTAGCGTCTTTCCGCATTGGTATCTATTTTAAGAAAATGCGTTTCCAATTTTTTAGTAATCTGGATCCCTGCATATATTTTATCTGCTGTAATAGATTCCGGTTCTTCTTGTCCATTTTCATAATCTATCAAACTATTAATAATGTCACTATCATCAATAGTTTGGTCCTCAATCATCTCGTCAAGGTCATTTTCACCGAAATTATCAAAGACTTCTCCTATAATTTTTATTTATACAGTAAGCACATGGGCACTTACCATGTGCTTACTGGATAAATAATAATTATAATTAGTTGTCATTTTTAAATATGTATATGTACATTGATAGGAAACATTAAACTGGTGCTAACGCCGCTAAGATTTATATACCGCATAAAAATAAATCGCACGAAAAAAATCGCACAAAAATAAAATCGCACAAAACCAATCGCACAATAACAAAATCGCACAAAAAAGGACCGCACAAAAACAGGTTTTACTGTATTATTTAATTTTTTTAAATGATGATACTAAAAAATTATAATTTTATTGTTTTAATGTTAACTAATAATCAATTTAATTTGCATATTAGTTAAAATACCAATAACATATCATTTAATATTAATTAAAATCATGAGTGCCCTTAAAAATCATTTATTATGTGGAGGAATACTAATTTTGCCCGAAAATTTCACTTTTCTTTGTCATTTTATTTACAACTTGCTATTAGAAAAACCACACAAGAAAATTTTATTCAAAAAATATTATGAAGTTAATAAGTCTTGTCATGGATCGTTAAAGAAGATCGTTTTCTTCAAGCTTTTTTGTGTTTAACAGAAATAAAAAAAGCTGAATTTCGCTCTTAACAAACGCGCGGGAAACCGAAAGTAACTTGGCGAGAAAAATCCTTGAGGATGAGTTATGTTTTTTGAAGTATTAAAAACAATCCGGTGCCCATAAACAAAATCTGATGCTAACAGCTCAGAAAGTAAAGAATGCTTAATCATTTCATGTCTTCATAACTTTCCAAACGTTTAAAATAAACGAGCACTCCGCATTTAAAATCATGCAAAATCCCATAGAAAACAATGCAAACGATTCTTCGCTCGGGAGTAGTTGGGGCGTTTCCTGTAGGGTTGCAGGCCTTCATCGCCTCTACGAGCGGTGGCGAGAAGTCGTCAGTCCAGTTCTCTATTGAAGTCAATGCCTCAACCTCGTGCCCTTTTTTATTCTCCCCCCTTCATATACCGCACCAACTCTCCTGTAGTCACGTCATGTTGCTCTCTCCCACCTGGAAAAAACGCTTCGCGCTGCTCAAATGAACGATTCTACAAAAAAAAAAAAAAAAAAGAAAGAAAGAAATTAATGCCAATCATTAACACTGAATGCCAAAGGCACCTTCCCTGCCCTAAGCCCATTTCATCAGCCATACTGTTTTCTATTTGTTTGACAGTAAAATACATCCCACATAAATTTGACACCTTATTCCCTCTGGTGAGCCCTTAATATTACACTGGTGAGCAAAACTTAAGCAACAGGCGTTTTTTTTTTTTTTTTTTTTTTTTTCCATATAACTCCTCGAAAAATGCTGCCCCGTTGCTGTACACAGTTGCTGAGCAATGGCGCTTGCTGACTGGTTCCGGGTTCTTTTCGCTGGAGGACGATATATCGGTCATCCACTGCAGTTGTTTTCCTGGGGCGGCCACCGACAACCTTTCTGATAGCTGAACCCGCGGTTCGGAAGGCCTTCCAAGCGTGCGAGACGACGCTTTTGTTGATTCCGAACTCTTCAGCTACACTGGTCACACTGCGACCCTCCTCCCTATTAGCAAAACATCTTGCAACAAACCTTGATAGACCTTGGTACTATACTGACAGGTTCAATATGAACTTCTTAAATACTGTTGAAAGGTTGCATAAATGTTGATATAACAATACTGCAATAACAGCATGTATGCAACATGGTAATTACCTTTAAATAACAATATTGATATTATATTACATCATCAACACTGTATAAGTGTTATCTGCATAAATATTACAAAAAATAGTTCAAATCAACATTGATGCAATGCTGTTGTCGTCAGGGTAAGTAACAGCCAATGGAAAGCTGTTGAGCTGCGTATGCGTTTTGGTAGAAAGAATTTTACCCATCGTTCCAATCGGCGGCGTGTCTCTCCTCACCCTGACACGTGGTTTCTCGTTTGTTGGTTGTTCAACAATAAAGAGTAGTGTAGGGAAATATTGTTTTCAGTAATTATGTATGCATTATCTCATTTATTAATGTAACCCAGGACAGTAGATGTGTGGTTATCTACTGAGAAGACTATGAAAAAATAATGGAAGCATAACGCAAACGCGGCATGATGATCTAGTGTACATTACGTGTCGAATAAAATGAGAACAATGCAATATTTTTTTTTTTAAAAAAAGGCACCTTGATTTTATACTGTCATGTCAGTATATACTGTCGGTGACAAGGTGAATGCAATATTGCAAAAATAAGACACCTTGATTTTTATACTGACAAAGCACTGTCATATCAGTGTATACTGTCGGTGACAAGATGGATGCAATATTCCGAAAGTAAGGCACCTTGCTTTTATACTGTCATATCAGTATTTACTGTCGGGGACAAGGTGAATGCAATATTACAAAAATAACGCACATTGATGTTATACTGACAAAGCACTGTCATATCAGTGTTTACTGCCGGTGGCAAGGTGAATGCAATATTACAAAAATAAGGCACCTTGATTTTACACTGACATTACACTGCATACACCTTGACAGTCAATCTTGTGGCAGCGTGCAGGCAGTATAAATGGAGTAACATAACAATGTTGAGGCAGTATGTATGCAAGACACACATCCAAATAGTGGAGACCAGGGTATTTAGGTAGACATGAAATTCAAAAATCTTCATGCAATGAACTAGGACTTTCGGATCATTCTTCCACCTTCCACGTGGGAAGTCGTCCAGATGATTTTTTCCAGCCATAGTTCACGAAAAAACTCACTTGCACGTACAGCGAATGTCTTTAATTGTATTTCCATCCTTTCTTTTATTGTATTCTTAAGGTGCGCGCGCCAACAGCACACGTTTTGCATACGCTCACATTGCCTCTGACGCTTTGTTCCTGATTTTTGCATCCGCATGACCTTTCTACTGAATTACATGTTCCTTGTATTAATCGTAAGAACTCCTTTTCTGCAATTTCAAAGCTATCTGCTGAAAATTTACATTGTTGCTTAAGTTTTGTACACCAGTGTATTTTACACGACTAGGGATGAACAACGACATATATACATGAGCTACTTCAATAGGGTTGTAGTAGGCAGTTGGAATAGTTTACCGGAGGCAACTGTTAATTGCAGTATGGTAAAAACTTTAAAGGAAGCTCTTAAAGTTCATTAGGGACTGTTAAATTGACTAGGCCCAGCCTAGCTGGGCCCTGAGCCTGTTGCTGGTCGTCACTTTTGTATTTGTATTTAGTTGCCGATACATTTAATTTCTCATGAAGAGGTACGGAAAAAGTCTCATACAGAATCGATGCAATTTCTTCGTCTGGATCATGCAAAGCTGTTTTCACTCCAGTACGACGAAAACCCAAAGAGTTGTGTTTATATGGACTGGTATATTTTTTGGCATGATCACTTTTGGAAATGTTTGGTTGTGTGAGAAAGATTTACGTTTTTTGTTACTAAATAATTTTTTAAAACTATGTTCACTTTCCCCACTTATTGTCAACCTGGAGAAGTCAAAAAGCTTCAGAATTTTTTTCCGAAACACCACCATATATAACATCAAAAGCATCGAAAAAATTCAAACATGAAATTAACTAGGGTGACCAAACGTCCTCGCATTTCGGGGACGGTCCCCAAATTTGTATGTTTTTAATGCTTTGTCCCCAAAAACACTTTATCTACTTGGGGACGCATATTGTCCCCAAATTTAAAAACTTCTGTTTTTTCTCTCCAAATTGCTTCTCAATTTGCACTTTAGATCTCTTAGATAGTGTTTTGTAAAATTTTAGATAATATTATGGCAATTATCAAATTGTTGCCATAGTATTACACAATTTCTAACAGGCAATGATCTAATATGCTTATATTTTGTAGAAAAATTGTTTCGATACCTTTTGAAATACATTAATGAGAGTAATTTTTCATAATAGTGGGGAATATGTATTGGTCATACATATTCCCCGAAACATTTTTCTGTAGTCCCCAAATTACCCGTGGATTTGGGGACACGTCCCCAAATTGACGATCAGAAATATGGCTACCCTAAATTAACTCACTTAATCTTTCTATTTATCAACACTTCTATTCTCTAAAGCTTTTGTAAAATGTTCCAATCTATGGACCATACAAGATAATATATTTTTTTGTTTTTTAAATAATTTATATAATATATAGAAAAGCACTTTCACGCTTTTTTTTTTTGCCCTAGCCGAAAATTACATCCGTGTTGTTTCAAGCCTACATCATTTATGAAAAGTAACCTTTGATATTTCATAGGCTTTATTTGCTGTCTATTGTTTACAAAGACTTTAGAAAATAAGATTAATCTTTACTTTACATGGGCACTTCTTGGATGGCGACATAATCAGAAATCCCGGGAATTTAATTGTTCTAGAACAACTCAGTAACCTGTAAATGTAACTCAAATTCAGGATTTTTAACCCCTTTATGGTTGTCAGCCTTGTTAAAAAAATTGTCGATTCTATAGGTTACTATAATTATTAAATGTTATAGCCTTATTAATAACATGTAGTTTTAAAAAAATCAGCTAACAAAAAACTCCTTTCTTTTTTTCTCTCTCCCATAAGTACTTTAAAATGTTCTATCGCTTTACATTTGTCTTTAGGATTCGAATCCCCCGCCCTCATTATAACTGCAAGGGTATTGTTATAAAATAAATAAATAGCATTTCCAATTATTTTCATTAAATATTTATTTAAAAAAAATTAACAATTTCTGTAATTATCTCCAATTAAAAGAGAAAGACATTTGCCAATTTACTTGGATGATTGCTCGAGCTGTGAAATTTTTTTAAAAAGGTGGTGAGAAACATAAGGGAAAGGAGGGTAAGAGTACGCAGTCGGTTTTGCCCAACGCAAGCTCACAATACCAACAAGGAAACTCTTAGCAGTAATCGATGTGCTACTTGGATTGGCTAACCTAAAAAGTGACGTCATTTGTTGTCAGTTTCGACTTTGCAAAGCTAGAGCTCGTCTTTTCTTTGATAACTTACATTAATGGCTTTAATTAAGCCACCAGATATTTGTTTGTTACCAGATGATTATACATATAAGGTTATTGCTTTTGAAAGCAAAAAGGGAAGTAACTTTATAATATCGTTCAGAATTAAAAACAAACAAACACAGGACGAAGCCAAGAAGGTATCCCATTAATCTGTCTGAATTATTTGTAGACTATTTGTTGGATATATTCTCTGTTGGATACTCTTTTTATGAAAAATATTTTTTTTTACCACATTCACTCATTTTTTCAACTTCTATTATTGTTATTTGGATTAATATCTAAATAAATACAAATTTTATTTGATGAAATTTAATTCAAAGGAGACAAGGGAGTTCAAACTTATTAGGGAGGTGTACCTGCACAGGATTTTTTTTTTTTTCAGAGAAGGGGTGGGAGGGGGTCAAGATTAGAATAGGTTTACATTGGATATTGATTTAGGCAGATACTTTTTTGTAATCTATTTCATGTAAGAATAATTATTTACTTCGTAATGAATTTTATACTTTAATGTAGGAGTGGTTGAAAGATTATGAAGAGAAACCCAAATATGTTTGGCGGGCTGCATGTACTTTCAAAGCAGCTGGAAGAAATATTCTGTACCGTCATGATTACAGGTGTCGACACAAAACAGATCCTCGATACAGGACAAAGGAAAAAAGACTGATAAAAAATACCGACTGTCCAGCAACTTTGAAAATAGTCATCAAACGGTACTTTATCTTCTTTCCTTTAGTTTCATTATAGAAATTCAGTATGTAGAGTATTTCGGTGTTTCCTTACATTGACAAGAATTTTAAAGTGGAAATAGTTAAAAAAAACTTGCATTGGTGATTGATATTTACTTTTGGAATTAAATGTAATGTTCTAAAACATATAATTTGCTTAGAAAATTCCAATAATACTACATGAAATGCCTTTATACCTTGGTAAGTAGTTTATTATAAGTGAATGAATGCTGATGAACAGCATTTGATTGACTCACAAGATTCAGTACAGCTGACTACAGCTGCTCTGAGGCTCAAGAAGCTTTTATTTCAGTGCATTGAAATATAACTAATTATTCCACCCTTTTTTGAAGTAGGATAATTTAAAAAAAACATGGGGACTACTCCAGAAACGGGTGCACCTTGGCGACTTTTGGCAATTTTTTGCTGGCGTGATCTACGCCAACTGCTATGCGCGACCTACCTTAAAAATGGCGCTTGTTTACTTCTGTTAAAACTGTTATTGCGATTTGGATACTAAATACATCATTTTCTAAATATTGAAAATAATGAAAATTCAAATAAAAATAATGTATTTCGTATATCGAAATCGCCGTAACGGCTTTTAACACAAGTAAACAAGCACCATTTTTCAGCTAGGTCTCGCGTTGCTGTTGAAGTAGATCACGTCAACAAAAAATCGCCACAGTCGCCATTTTTATTCAAAAAAGAAAAAAGCTCATCATTTTAAATAGAAAAACAAACATTGACAATTATAAGCATTGATACGTGCGTGATATAGCATTTTTTAAATAAAAAACATATATAAAATAACTTACTTCATTCTTCCGTCGAATTTGCTTCATCGGCAGTTTGCGGGGTATAGAGCGCCTTTACGCAGGACAAAAAGGAAAGGAAAAGGCACTCAGGTGCATTTTTGTATCTGCGGCGCCACATGAACTCTGCAAAGTACGAGTCAAATAGATTTTCGGTTTGACGATGGCCCTGTTTTCTAAACTCTCGTTTGACTAGGCCCCATAGACCTTCAATGGTGTTCGTATGGGCTCCTGTTATAGGATCTTTAAATGTCACTGAATGATTAACCTTCAGATGAACGAAACCGTTATCTGAGAGGCAATCATACGACTTCCAACAGTCGGACATGATCGTGGATCCTGGTAAGATATTTTTCTGTATTGCATTCAACAATGTCTCTTTCGTGCGATTTTCCACCACCTCAAAAAAACATTTATTACTACCTCTTTCAACTCCTCCAAATACCCATTTTCCATTCACTCTTTTACCTCTGTTATACTTCCTTTTGCTAAACTTGCTTTCATCAATTTCAACAATCACACCAGGTCCACCAATCTTTTCACTCTCTTTAAAACAAGCATCCACACACACCTCTCTACAAAAATTCCTCCAATCAGCCATTGTTGTGTCACTACTAACATTCACCTCATTCATAATTAGATTCGTGCCATCCTCATATACCCACAAGTACGTAAAAATTAAAATATCAATTAAGCTCAACTTACTCTCTTCAAACCAGGAACCCTTTCTTACAGACCTTTTTACACGGTGGGGATTATCTCCTTTCACTCGACAAATCCACTCATACCCATCTGATCGATCATTACGCTCGGTCAAATGCATATCTTGCTTACAAATCGGACATTCATACTTAGAAGCAATCAATCCCTCATTCATACACCAATCAACAATAGCTTTCTTTCCCGACAGTTCCAAATTATGAAAAAATTTCATATTTATCTTACCTACAGGAGCCATTTTTAACTATGGGACCTAAAACAAAGCCGACCACCTAATGAGAGCATCCAACGGAAAGTGAAAAACCAGTTTAACCGGTTTAATTCCGATTTGAAAAGACCGCTACTCAAATTTCGCTCCGTTGGTCAATACAGCCAGTCAGAATTAGGAGCAAGTCAAAAAACAGCCAATCAGAATGAGGCGTAAAAATACGTAAATACAGGGTTACCAGCTTAGAAAAGGAGAGCTATATCAGGGAAAAGCAGGTCGGGTGCAAGATTGAACTATTTATCGCCAATTTGGCAGGGGCCCCCTATTCTGGAGTCAAGCCAAAACATGCATTGGAAACCAGTTTAGATGTTGATCAGTGTCTGAAATTTTTTTAATTAATAACAAATGCATAATTAACAAAAATTTTGCACTTAAAATATCAATTTCAACTTTTTAAGATGTTATCCTGACGTTATTCTTCTCTGTAATGCTATGCATGACACTTTTCGTTCATAAACTGGAAAGCAAATGTTTTAGTCTACTTTGTCGTAAAAACCAGGGAGGCGGGAGTTTCAGTAAGGTTCCAGGGCCTTTGTGAACTTTCTTGATTTGAACTAAATGATAATGAGTTATAGCAGATATAAGTTCTTCCTGTCCCTGCAAGTTTTAAACAATGCTTCAAACATTGCCTCTCTCTATTATTAATTAAGGTACTTTTTTATTACGTACTTCGAGTCCCCTAAATTAAAGTCTCCTGATGAAGAAACTAAAACATTTCCATGCATTATTGAATTGTATAGTTGGCACAACCATAGTTCAAGCAGTGCATTTGTTTCGTGATTTCGGGATATGTCAGCTAATACAAAATTGAAATTGGAAAACTACTTCCAGATGGGCCATACAGCAGCATCTGCTAGAATTGTAAAGATGTGTATTTTCACAATTCAAAAAATATATGATTTGCAATTGATGGGAGTTGAAATGTATTTCAGTTGCTCAAATTTATTCAAATGATGTATATTAATGCATAGAAAGAACAAAGAAATAGAGATTGATATTCTTATTTATTAGGGAGAAGAAATATATATGATTTGAGATATTGTTTCATGAAATTTAAACACCGAGATAATTTTGAAATCTATAGATAATAATATTGTCATAGTTCTTTTTTCATCTTTGGAATACATTGTTGGAGAGGGATGCTATTAATGGTATGGTGCATCGTTACCCAACTGGGGGTTTGCATAGTGTTTGGAAAAGGTTCAAGAAAATAACGTTGCAATGGCGGAATTTTTATTGTTACTGTAAATGAAGTAAGGAAATAATGAATTGACATATACGTATTAGTACAAAGCGTAAAATTGATTTTTGCATGAATTGTTTTCCCAATAATGTGGAAAAGTCATTTACTGGCACGAGAAGCAAGCGCACAAAATTTGAAAGCGCTAATTTCCGTTTTTATCCAATTTCGAACATGTGAATCACATGTACATTTTGAACAAGTGGTACCAGAAGATTTCTATTGATTTTTTTAAATACTCCTACTATTTCCCAATTTTTCCTCCTTAGCATGAAGAAAGAGTCAGAAATATGAATTTTACTAAAATATAAAAATTTTCATTATTTTTGGCTAATTCCTCATATTTAGAACCAGAAGATATTTGTTGATTAATTTCAAATTTTGTACTTGCATTCATCACATTTTATTCTAACTTTTCTGTATTATCGCAATGGAAAAATTGAAAATAAGTAAATTTAATATTACTGTAAATTTCCATTACTTTGGTGATTTTTGTATGTTTCAATGTGAAAGTGGGACTGAAAGATATTTATTGATTGATTCATAATTTTGTTTGTATATTTCTCATGGAATTCTACAACTTTTTCGCACTATCGGTAAAGTTATTTTTAAATATTTTTTTTCTAATACATATGTTTACTGCACTATTAATAATTCAAAAAGATTTCAAGATTTCTTGTTATGAACATGTTATGACGTGTAACATGGAAAATAAATGTGCTAGCCAATGTTATTGTTTGTCATCATTTTGTTTTGTCAAGGGTTTTTTTTTTAAATTTTTAATAAACCATCACTTTTTAGGTTTGCAATGTCTTGAAGGTAAGATGCATGTGCATATCTGGACATTATCATCCTGAAAATGTTTTAGCTTTATTTATTTATTTTAATTTCTTAATTTATAGATTGGCATATCCTGAACTTTTTAAAATTTTCAATTAACCATTATTTTTTAGGTCTGCAGTGTTTTGAAGGTAAGATGCATGTGCATATGTCTGAACATTATCATTCTGGAAATTTTATAACTTTATTTACTTTAATTTAATTCATAGTTTGTTGCAGATGCTGAATGAACTAGGCTCCTGAACTGCTTTTATTTTAAATAAGAAACTCTTTAGTTTGCCAGTGCCTGGTTGCATGTTTTAAAGGTAAGGTGCATGCATGTCTGGACTGCATTGTTCAGGAAATTTTATATTTTATTAATTTTAAATGTGTTTGTTTCTCAATTCAATTGTATGGCTATGTCAGTTGTATTTTATAAAGGTGAAATGCATGTCTTTCATTGCCTAGGAATTATTTATTATTGGAAACTATATTTCACTACCTGAATGATTATAGAAGTTTTGCATGTCTTTCATATTTATTATGCTATTTATATATTTTTTAAAAAAATTGATGAATATTACAGAAGCTAACATACTACACTTTGTCCCAATTTATGTGAAGTGTCATTTGAGGAATCAAGGAAGTCAATTGCCCCCTCCTCCTGCTTTTGAAAATGTAATACAGTCGAACCTGGTTATCACGACACCCTGCGGACTTTCTCTAAGTGTCGTCATAAGCAGAGCGACGTCTTAACCGGAATTACTTCAAAATACAATTTAAAGAACATATAATGTAATCATGCATTTAAGTGGTTATATTCATTTTTTTACATTTTAAACTAGATTCAATTACCGTCATTTTGTATTATTTCATAAATCCATGCAAAAACATTAAGAAAATATAACTTTCTTTTTATATCTCGCAAGAAAATATTCTCCAATAAGGGTTTGCTTACTTTTGGACTTAAAATTTGAAATTTTTCTGCGTAGTTATCGAAGAAAGGTATTTTTCTACGACTCTACGACATCAATGCAATGCAACGCCTCTGTTTTATTCGGAAGTTTTCGAACAAAGGAAGGTGCTTTCTAACAAATTGCCAGTCTAAAAGAGGGATTATGGCACGCATTTTTAAAAGCTCATTTACAATGACCATTCAACTTCAACTGCAGTTGAATAGCCATAGTGATTCTCTGCTGCCCTGTCTTCCTAAACTTTCTGACTGGAAATTAAAATCTGAGTAAGTCCCTGGAATTTCAGAAGCAAAAGTAGAGTTTCAAAATGGATGCTTTCTTTCTCCTTTTCTGAAGTACTGCTGAGTAGAGATTTAATCCTAGGCAAATGAAACTTGTCATTCTTTTCTTGTGACTGTCAATGTTGACAATTGTAAAAATCTTTCTATACTTCAAATCCCTAATTTGAAGAAGTCCAAGTAAACCTGCAGAGCAACTTTATCTTTCCACCTGTCGCTTTCAAACAATCTGTGCACGCCTTGCAGGCTCGCGATTGTTAGATTCGAGGGGGATGGGGATTTTCTCGACTATAGGTAGATAACACTTGTCACTAATCCATTTTCAGGAATTTTACAAAAAACTTTGCATGAAATCTGCATTATTTTACTGAAAGGTTTCAGTTATAAAAATGAAATCGAGCCCGTTTTAACCATTTGAAGTGTCGTCATAAACGGAGTGGCACAATCAAGTAGTGACGTGAATTGCGGAGTTACGTAACATTAAAATTATAAGTTGCAAGTTCGGGACTTCGAAAAAGTGACGTGACATCCGGAGTGACGTGTTATCCGGGTGTCGTGAAAACGAGGTTCAACTGTATTATTTACATGAGCGTTTATGTATTTTGTTGTTTTTTACTTATAATATGCTTTAAATATTTTCCCTTTGCCCCCTTTTCTTGGAAAACTTTGAAAATTTGTGCCTGTTACTAGCAACTGCACCGCCAGAATAAGAACTTTTGTTTAGTCGTTTCTTTAGTTTTACTAAGCTGAAGAGAACAAACAAGTTAGTTCTCCGAAGTAGCAGCCAAAATTACTTAATAATAACAATCATTTTCTGGAAAACTAAATTTTTAGTCCCAATTCTTTGGGACTAAACTATAATAAACAACTGAACAGCATAATTATCACTATCCTGAATGGTGTGTTGCTTTGTTTTGTCTTACATTAGCATTTCATTGTGACATGCTTTTCAGTGTAAAGTGATATCATAGCTAAATTGCTTATGTCATTAATTGCTCCTCGAATCTCCCCCCTCCTTTAATGTTCTTTTTATATAGGTGCCGGAATACTCACTGCAATCACTGAAGATAACATTAAAGTCATTTATTTAAAATAAATTCTCTTGAATTAACCTTAGCTTTTATTTTGTCTAAGCACACAACCCTTCACATTTCCAAACTGTAATCAGTATTTGATTTAAATTTTGTAGAACATTTTTATAAATGATTTTTATTCTTGCATTAAAAAGTTAAATTTGCTGACTATTTTGTGTATGCAAGAAAGATATGTATTATTAAATGAAGTACAGAAACATGAACACAATGTAAAATATAATTTGCTTAGGGTAGTTTTAAAATTTTTTTTTAAAATTTACTGTTACAGTCCGACTTTGGTATAAGGTCACACGTCAGAACTTTACATTAAAAAAAATCATATAACCAACTCTTATACACATTTGATATTCTATGAGGTGGGCCTTTAGAAAAGTGATCTTCTATTGAGGTCTGACTTCGAAGGAATATTTCATCGAAAGTTTGCTGTCAAAGGTCGTTTAATATTTATTTAGGAGAAAGGGGTTTGGTTAGAAAATATGCAAAATACCTGAACACAGTAGTAGAACCCTAATCTATTTTAACCATTAACTCCCTTCAGAGTACTTCTGGATATAACAACAACAGCTCACAAAGAATTGGAAATGAAAAGAATGAGCTCATAATAATTGCTTGCTTGGATATTTTAAGTAAATATAAATGATTTTGTTACAAAAGCTATGAGTGAATTATTTTATCTTTATGTCCTGCTCAGGGATTTTCATAATTAGTATTTGTTTTGCATCAGTCCTTATTTTTAAAATATTTTTATTTCAGATTTTAAACAAAATCTTATTTTCTTAGTACAATATTCTAGATATACTTTATTTCTTATGCTCCAAAAAAAAAAAAAAAAAAATTGTGCTTGATACTTATTTTCAACATAATCACATCAACAGCAAATTTATTTTTTCGAAAATATTTATTTGTAAAATTAATATTGATTTATTTCACCAAAGTTTAACTGTTATGCATTATCTAATAAATATACTACTCAATATTTTTGAAAAAAATATTTTCTTAACAATAGTTGGCATTTGTTTTTGGAATGAAAAACATTTATTATTATTATTATTTTTAAAAATAATTAGTATATAACAATAAATTTTGTATTTACATGTAAGAATAATAAAGATTGGCGGGGTGGGGGGGGGGGGGGATTATTGCTCATTTTTTTCATTTTGGGAACATATCTTATGAAGAAGGCTAATTGGTTACTTAATACATTATTTTTGCACCAACTGGAGCCAATGTTCAGAACATGTATGTATAAGAACATTATAAAAGCAGAAAAGCTTTTTGCAAAGTTTGTTTGAGAATATATTGGTACTATTAATTAAGCACAACAAAAGTAAATTAATGTATGAAAACTTTTTAGAGCCTCTAATATGGAACAAGAACTCAAAAAAAAAAACTTTTTCTTAGCTATAGCATTCACATAAGGAAGAAATTAAATTTTTTTTCATTTAGTTTTTGTAAGCTACTTTCTTTATTATGAAGTATTTAAAAAAAGAAACATATATGATTTATATTCAAATGAACATTCGCAAAATACATTTGGGCCTATTGCAGTAATGTAAATCAGGTTGAATTAACAAGTAAAAAGTTCAACTTTTGGCTGAAATATATATTTAAAAAAAAGCGCAAAATAACAATGAAAATTAAATGCAGGTATTTTAGGGCTGCAAGGCCCTTTTTTAACATTGCAAAAAAAAAAAAAAAAAAAGAAAAACCTTTAGATGACAATATATGCATAAAATACAAAAGTGACAACTCGCAACAGGATAGGATCAGCCAGTTTGTTCCTAGTTATGCATATATGAATGTATATGATATATTGACTATTTTTTACTGACATCTTACGTCTTACTTTTGCCTACAGTAATTTGACTCTGACGACAAAAATAAACCATTAAATCGTCATCAGGAATACCTTTTAAACTTATGAGAATGATTTACGTTCGTATTATTTGCAAAATACTAATATAAATTCTTTAATTTACATTTGTTTATTATTTCTTAGAAATAACACTAGGTGGCAGCACAAAAGGAGAATATTCGTGCTCGATAGACTCATACGTCATGAACTGATTGGCCAATTGGGAGAGCGAAGCATACCAACCGAAGAGTTTCCTTGTTGGTTTTGTGAGCTTGCGTTACCAACACTGCAAGCAAGCAGAAGCGAGTGTGATCAACTCAACACGTTTGTTTTCAGCTGGCTCAAGAGCCCCATCTGGCAACACGCCAGATTGGGCGATAAATAGCCGATTGGGCGACATTTTGAGCTCGCTGGCGACCTAAAATTTTATCAAATCGCCTTGCTACTTTTTGGGTGACTTTCAAGTTTTTTTCGGTGAAATTTGAAAACATTTTGAGATTTTATTCCCTTTTTGTCTGAATTTGATCAAAGGTGATGTTTTGCGATTTTATAACAAAAGTCTTTAGCGTTGAACATATCAAATCCTTTTGCAAATAGACCTTATACCCACGTGACGCCGCCCCGAGGGTTATGAGAGGTTCGCAGCAGACAAAAAAAGTTCGGATTTTCCCCCCGCACACGCACATTAACGCATGTATTTCTTCTTCTTTGAGCTCTTCTTTTTCTGTGCAAAAGACGTTTCTCCAGTGCATTTTTTGACACAACAACTAGGCGGTACTGAAGTCGCCCAGTGAAAAAATCTGTCGCTAGAAATTGCAAATCACCAAACAAAAGGAGATTTTATATTTATTTTACCTTGAATATTTGTAAAATTGAGGAAGCCCAGATAAAATCCGGGAAAGAAAGCATAAAATATTGCGTTTTAAGCATTCAAGTTCAAAAACTTATTTGTATTTCCGAAAAATTGCAAACGTCTTGAACTATAACTTAAAAATGGCGTGTTTAGCTCTCATTTCAAAAATTTGCGGAAAAGAGTTCTGCCCCGGATCCTCCCCGTTTTAAATTCATGACACAATTTTTTTTCAAACTTCAGTTTCAGAAAATTTGCAGGAAAGAGCTCCCCCCCCCCCCCTCATTTAGGAAAATTAGTCTCAATTTACGCTTCCAGAGTTTTACTTTGAAGACTTTTCCAGAATTACCCCGGATCCCTACCCTCTTAAGCAGGAAAAGGAAATTTAGTAAAGATACGGAAATTTTAAAACGCAGTTTTTTAAAAAAGAGCTTCTACCTTCCAAAAAAAAAAAACCCAAAATTTTCAATTATTAATAGCATATTTTATTCAAGTTTTATAATAGTTAATGCATAAAAAGATGAAACATTAAAAAACCAACACTTTTTCTAATTTGATGTTCCGTAATAAGACGACCATTAAAGGGACTTTTTTTTGAAAAAAAAAAGTCTTTATCTGCGGATGCATTACTGGATTTTTTTTTTTTTAATAGCATTTTCCAGATTATTGCATATCAAGCAGAAAATCGATAAAAATGTGTGTACCTTCGTGACGTCACACGGGTAATGTACATTTGCAAACTGAAGTGAAAATATTTTGGGCAACTTTCTGTTGTCTGTGGCGACTTTTTAAAAGATTTTGGGCATGGAGCTATTATCTAGGGGAGATGACATCGTACCACGTGACGTCCTGCCAAATAGCAACCCTACCGAGCTCTGTTTGTGCCGATAGGGGGGCGTGGCAGGGCCGATGCAAGTGCCGATCGGAGACCAAGCTTCTGCTGAACTGACCGTTATTTTCGTGCTCATTCTCGTAGCTTTTATTGATTCTGTTGTCTTTTTATGTCTGTTGTTTTTATAATGCTATAGTTGCATCATATCCCCTGACTGTTTTTCCAAATTTGAAATCAACCAATTCATTTCGTTAGAACTTTTCCAGAGCTGCCACTCATTGGAAATTATTTCTGTACATATAGCAGTACGTAATGAAATCTTTTGAAAACTTTTGTGGATCATTATTTGAACTTAATATAGAAGGAATATATACTTCCTGGGAATATCCGCCTTGCATCTTGTAAAAGGGGTAATGCTTCTATAAACCGTACCTCTTGGATGATGTGGAAAACATTTTTATAATTTTAATGAAATTAGATAAGTAAATCATATTTAAAAAGTAAAAAATACGTGTATGTATATTAATTGTAATATGAATAGTAATGTTCGTTAATGTTGTGAGAAAGTAAGATTGTCTGTAATGCTAACTCTACATATACGATAGAATATCAGTGCTGGAGTTTTCCGTGGCGGGGCCAAACTTAAATATGCTGCCCCCCTTCATCTAATTATTGGTCATATTTCACATCGCCTTTATGTACTGGCCTTTTTTTAAGGATTTTTTATTTGGGGGGGGAGCCATTGATAAATCCATGTAACTTTCGTTAATGTTCCCAGGCATGGTCCCTTCAGCTCAACATTGGGAGTTGGTAAAGCCATATGAAAGGCCCCCTTAACTGGAGATATGAAATTCTGACAGTAAAGGGGTTTCTCTCTCGGGAAAATTTATGTGCAAACTGGTGCATCTGGCCAGTGGCATTAAGACATCAGTGCCTTAAGGCGCATTTGGGACGGCAAAAATATATTAGGAGAAAAAAGGCATACAAAAACTTTTTAAAAACTCTTTTACTCACGAAAATACTCATCAAAATGCAGAACGAAATTAGCATTTTTGTTTAAATGCAGGAGAAAGACCCCCCCCCCCCCCAACTAACGCCCGTATCAAAGATCCATGTCTGCCTTCTCAAATGTCTCTTGCAAGCTTCCCCCCCCCCCCCGTTCCCAAAAGTATGATTTGAAAATTTGTAAAAGAAGAACTTCTGTATTGTTTGAGCATGACATGATTTATATTTCACTATCACAAGCTCTCCCCCCCCCCCCCTGCGCCCCTTCCCAAAAGGATGCTTTGAAAGTTTGTAAATGAAAAACTATTAATATATTGTTAGCATAGCATGATTTATATTTCTTTATCAGAGGAGGAAAAAACCTTTACTTTTTTAATTTAAATTTTTGGCATTGAAAATTTGCCGCCCCCTAAAACTGCCTTAATATGGAGCCCTTGCCTAACAGACGAGCCTGCCGACTGATCAAAAACGCAACATATTCAGTATACCTCAATTTTAGTTTCCGATAGTTTATACAAATAAATAATTCTATTAATCGGTTTTAATCGTTAGCAAAATAGCCGATCAATGATCAAATCGGAGCGCCGAACTAGGATTTTAATTTTCTCTTTCCAAAAGTTAAATTTTCTTAATTAAATATATTTTTCTTTATTTTTATTTTATTGTCTTTTTTTTTTCTTCTTCATTTTTTTTTTTCGCATCACAAATGAATTTGCTGCCCAGAAGTGCCGCCCGGGGCAAGGGCCCGGGTGCCCCCCCCCCCCTAGACCCGGCACTGTTAAATATAACATTCTCCTTTCTATCTGCCTATCTAATTTCATATGCTCTTTGTTACTGAGACTGATTGTCTTAATTAGCAGTACAACCAGAATTTTTTTCTTAGTGGGATTTTTCCTAAGAAATCTTGTTATTAACATCTACATATTACTGTTAAAATTTGGCGCTGAATAGAAAAAAATTGGGGGGGGGGGGGTGCCTCTCCTTCATCGACCTTGGGTTTCAATGATACTAAAATTTACATTCCTATACACTAACTCCCCAAAATTTATGCATCACAGTTCCTCGTTTTCCAGTAAATGCTTCAAATTTAGTGAGCATAGCCATTTGTGTTCAGTCATTCAGAAATTTAAATCACTGATCAGCATTTTTCTTTGTAATGAAATTTTTTAAAGATCTTACTCCCCGTGTGAAACTCTTTTCATTGTTATGAATACTAACTTTTGTACCAATAGCTTATTTTAATTTCAAGAACTATTTGTCACATCACTAAGCAAATGCTTGTCATTATTTATATCATTTCAGTGTTTTTGAACAGAAAAAAAAAAAAATATTTCATTAAAAAATCTCAATTTTAATTTTATCTTTTTAAAATGATATTCCTAAAATTATACTTTGAATCATAGACGCTAGTTTTTATGCATAATTCTGCAAATATTTATTTAAACTACTTATTTCTTAAAATACAATGTACTTTATTTTAAATAAAATGTTACGCAACAATTAAATGTCCTCTTTGAAATATTTACATTAATGAGCTTTCTATTACAATGCGATATCATAGCTTATATAACCATAAATATCAGATCAAATGTGCATGTAAATAAATAAATAAATATATATATATATATGTGTGTGTGTGTGTGCATATATTAATAAGGCATACAAGATCTTTATTAAAACTTTTTAAAAAATGCTTGAGAAGACATGGAAGCGCAAACTCTGAATAAGAATGTATAAAATAAGTTTAATATTAATACAATACATGAGAAAACCGGCAAAATTATCGAAAGGCAAGCGCCTAGAGCATCGAAAAATGCGTTACAAAAACCAGCATTTTCTATAATATAATTGCACCTAATGTTAACCGTTTTTAAATGAGAACTTGCCAATAGTATGGTGTAATTGTTTTTCGCCTTATTTGGAAGATTGCATGAAATCGGAATAAGATATAGGAAATGAAAATTTGAAAAATTCTCGTAGAAAAGCATTAAGCACACGGTTTGTTTGTGCCGATGCGAAAGAGCGACACATGGCAGGAAATGGTAACCCCGATCCCTCTGATGTTAGCCGCCGTGTCATCTCCCCTCGATACTACCTCCATGATTTTGGGCGATTACATGTCCAGAAAATCTGGCAACCTTGCAAGAGACCGCCATTGTTATTTTTATCCTTGCTTTCGTTTATTTATCAGGTAAAATATGATTTCTGCATGTTGGCATGTAATTTTTCTGTGAAGAAGTATTAATTTTTTTGTCAATAAAGGATTGATGTTTGCTTTTTAAGTAGATATCATTATGAGCTTTGTTCCCTTCTGAACAACGTGGGCATGTCAGAATTTTACTATTGTGAATGCTACAGCCACCTGTGGACGATTTCGAGGAGCAATACATCGGCGGGTAAGAGTACGCACATAAGGAAAAGGTAGAGAGAATTAGAAGAAGCAAAGGCTAATCGAGCTGCTATGAAAAGTAAAAATGAGGCCAAAACTGAAAAAAGGAAAAACCGTAAAACAAAGAAAAACTTGTTCTGCATTGTATCGACAACCCAGTTCCCTTAACAAGTTCAGCAAACAATGAGGCGACAATATGCTCAGGCTGCGAGCAATCATATGATGAAGATTGGATCCAGTGTGGATTATGTAAGGAGTGGTGGTATGATGAATGTTCCAGCTCCGAAGGCACTGGAGCATTTGTATGCGACTACTGCTAAATTTTCTGAATGCGTACTCTTACCCTTCCTGGGTGTGTACTCTTATCCGCCAAGTCGGGTAAGAGTACGCATTTGCATTTTTTTTCCGCTTGCTTTCTTTCATATATTTTTTTGAGATAAAACTTTCATTTTGTGTACCTAAGTTTCTTAGTTAATAAACTGTGACTCGGTCAATTTTCAAAGTTCCCACTTTTCAATTCTCATTTTTATAAAAAACAATCCACTAGGTACTCTTACCCTTCTTTCCCTTACTGTAAGTGAAATCTTTTTGATAATGTAGTTAATTCATTTTTCCATAATAAGCGATGTCATCTACCTTTATTTACAGTAAACTAAAGAATAATTCAAAAATTCATCAACATATGGCACCCATTAGTTTTTTTCTTAATAAATACCGTAACATCAAAACCGTAATGCAAAATACTGTTTGACTTAAAGCACTACGTTTCTCACCACCATTCTTTTTTTCCTTTACATTTTTCTTATAGCTACATGTTAAAGACATGTGTAACTGGCTTGGTTATTGCAGTGCATACTTGTTATTTTTCAAAATCAAGAGTTTATGTTTCATCTCTGTGCTTATTTTTAGCTAGTATCTTGATTGGCAATCCATATCCCCCCCCCCCCCTTGTGTTTTTGCAACTATATTTTAATACAGTAAAATAACAGATGTTGAGAGATGCTAGAAGCAAGAGTTGTTTAAAACTGTCTTATAAAAATTTCGGAAGCAGTTTAATTGTTTTTTAATTTTTACTCTAAACTAAGAGTTTTTTAAAATCATGTTGAGGTATAAGTATTCATAAAAGGAAAAGATATGTTTTTAAACTGCAGCTCTTTTATGTTGTAAAAAACTGAAAATTAAGTTAAAAAAAAAGGTCTGGCGAGTGGCCAAATGTAAGTGGATTAGATTCCAATAAAGCCATATGAAACAACAACAAACAAGTAAAAAAAAAATCGTCTAAGTGCTCCTGACAAGGATGAATGATATGAAGATAAAATGTATCAAAATTGATACAACATAATAAGAAAGTTAACAGAATGAAGTTATATTATATAATTAGGTTGCCTAAAGTTTTCTGGTTTCGTGCTTTGCGTATTTCAAAATGTCCGGCATTCTCATGTGGGAATCACACTATGACACTTTGAATCATTCACTTCAGCAACAGATCTTCGTCACGATAAAACAAAAAATCCAAACTGAATTTTTAAATTTTTGAAAGTTGAAAAATATAAAATCAGCATTCATTAAGTAAAAATCCGTTCAAAAGTTGCATTGATAAGTCCGAAATACTATTAAAAAACTTACTTTTAAATGTTTTGATATATAATCTAGAATATCTGAATTTCTAACGATTTGACAATATAGAAACAAATATTGAAATAGTTTTTAAAAATTAAGATTCCTTATACAACTATGTTGTTATTCGATATTTCCTTAACTCTCTTTCGATTCATTAGATTTTGATACACTTTTAAAACTAAATGGAACAACAGAAAATAAAAGAAACATAAATGTATAAATGTCAAACCAAAATGAATACCACAAATAGCAATAAGTAGTATCTAAAATAAAATAGCTATACATACTTAACAGAAGTGCCAAAAGGAATACTTAAAAGAAGTAAAAATCACACATTATACAAGAGTTTATCGTATTTACATTAGATCAAATTAAGTTTCTCTTTATTTAGAAAACATAAAATTTATAACATGCATTTGTGAGAGTAAATGCAACAAAATGACATAAGACAACGTTTTAATGAATATAATATACAGTCTAAATTATTGCCTTGGCATCTTGTAAACATTGAAATAATAAATACGGAAATCTACACATCTCTAATTATTATATTTATTGTTGAAGAAATGGTTGATAAAAGGGAATTTACATACATTTGAAGCAATAATTAGGAAAAACATTAAAAATGCTTTCAAGCACAATTGCAGCAATTGCTTTTACTTATGTTCCTTGCTTTTTAATAGAAAAACTGTACATACAAGGAATATACACTTCTGTAAAATAATTTATTTATGCATTAAGTATCACAGCAATTAATCTTGTTATTGTTTGCAATTGAGTACTTTTAGTGAATGAGGTTAAATCTTCCTCTTCTTTGCGCTTTGTTTTAAAGCAAAAGCAGCAGCACAGTTTTAAATATACTAGAAGATTGAATATTCAGAAGTAAACTGAACAATTCATAAAAAAGCTGGTTTGCCTAAACCCTGCTGATAATAAATAAGCATTGCACTTTTCAACTTGCACAATTATGAGCGGAAAACAAGTTAAATCAAATGAGCCAAAAATAAATATGCTTCAACAAAATGTATCGAGAGTAAATTTGATTAAAAGAAAATTAAAAGAAACTATATTTAAAATTAGTATCATTTATGATTGGAATATTTTATCTTTGTTATAAAGTAGTACTAGATAGTAATGAACAATCTCATTTGAGCAATCTAATGCACTAACAGCTGTTCAATGTAAACAATAATTGCACGTAATTAAAGCACAAATGAGCGTTAAAATGCAGACATGTTTGGGGACTGCTTGGAATACCTTTTTCAATAAAATAGTGGAGCTTCTAGATGCAAAAACATGTCATACAATAATCTAAATGTATATAAGACTTGTATGATGCAATTGTACATTTTGGATAAAACTGTATGAAACAGTTTGGATAAATTGCCTTTTTTTTTTATTAGAAAAATATAAATAAATAAAAATGAAATACATCAAAGCTGTGTCTATATGATAAATGCTTTTTAAAATTTTATCACATGCACTATAAAAAGGAAAAATATTCAATTTATGCAGCGATTGAAGTAATTAAGAATGCTCTAGACATTTTTCTTACTTCAAAATGAATTATGGACTTTCCACAATATTGCTTAATATTTAAATATGCTTGGATTTATAATTTTAAATGATAAACTTTATTTTCAAAAATACGAGTAGTAATGTGATTTCGTTTCTTGAAATATAATCCATAATGAAGTTAATTTTCGTCCTGAGAACTAGTAGTTTAATTACATACTTAAAATTGTTTAAATAAATCATTAAAAAATCTTTTAAGTAAAACTTAACTGCTGAAATACTGACTAAGAAGAAGTAATGGATTTTAATATATCATTTCAAATTTTACTTGTTTAAATATAAAAATAAACATTTGTTGACTGAAGGTTTCACAAATAGCTCCTTAGTAATAACAAAAGGTTGCCTCATTTTTTAAGAAACTGCATCACTCATTCCTTTATAGCATCTGTTTAGATAGGAAACTATTCATTAACATTAAAAGGAAAAAAAAGTTTTATACCAATTCATTATAAGTATGGAACAGAAAAGTATCAGTTTGATGTTGAATAAGATTTTTCTTAAATGAAAGGTATGTATAAGATTAGGTATTAGTGTAGCACGCAATCTACGCTCTAGCTAGTAAGTAATTTCATAGATGGCATCAGTGAAATGCTAAATAAAGAACAATTGTTTCTACATAAAGTATTGTAAGATTTTAAACTTAAACTGCTTCTTCAAGGGAAAAAATGTTAAAAATTTAAAAATTAATTAGGTAATGCAAAACGTACTTCATATTAAAAATTAATTCAATCAGATCATTACAAATAAATAGTTGTTTATATCAGACACAATTATCTAACTCAGTTTTGTAGCATTATTTATTTAGTTACATGTTGTAGTAAAATTTCATCTACATGTATAACATATCTACTTTGTCTTGCTTTGTTAAATTTCAAATCAATTTATGCACAAATTAAAACTGACGGTTTACTTTGAAAAGCATTACCAAAAGGTACCAAGCTTTTATATACTGACAAATTCAAATTTAATTAATATTAAAATCGGAGACTGTATATTCAAAAAATGTTTCATAAATAGAAACTTAAACTTTCCAACTTTATGTGCGTGTCTTGTATGCACAGTATGATATTTATCTAACCTATAAAGTACACAGATTACCACTCTTAATCTTCAGCTGGCACACTCTCTAACCAATGTGAAAGGTTGCATGCATTTATTTTGAAGATTATTGTGAAATGTGAATACTAATACCTTAACCAGTGGAATTGTGTTGAAATTAGTCCAGAGTTACTAAAAACACTTCATTTAAACAAATTTTGGTCTCGTTATCACCATGCAACACTAGTGTGTCTACTAGCTATGCATGACTGCTCAAAGGTTAAGAAACATTCTATTTGTTTAATTTCTCCCTAATTAGTTTATTATGATATACATTAGAGCATGTACCAAGAAATTTCAAGAAAGTAAAAATATTGAAAATATTTTATTTCATGTTGTAAGTAGAATTAAGCCTTATATTGAATACTTCTCATGACAGAATCACTTCTAACAAGTCATATTCATTTGCGATACAAACAAAATTATTTAGTTTACACTACATTACAAGACATAAGCAGTTTCTTTTATAAACATTAGCTTAAATTTTTTAGGGAATCATTTCTTTTTTTAAGTTTGTGAATACCCAAGAAATTGAAGAAACATGATTCATAAATAAGATTATTATACAATATCATCACAGGGAAGCAATTTGAATTACATATTTGTATTACAGGAAAATTCAAATATTTTCAAAAAACAGACAAATTTATGAATGTCCATCATTATGATCCTACTACCATTTCAAATTTGCTTTCCAGATATCTTTCAATTACCACACTGATTTTTCAAATTAAATATTTATTCTTTTAGCTATGACAATTTACTTCTACAAAACAACATTGCAATGAGAGTTGTCAAATGTTTATTGAGACCTTGACATGCTCAGTATTGTAATCATATTTTATCACTTGGTCGACATAAAAGTTCATTCCCATAACACATAAATTATTTAAGAGTGGTTTATTTCATATTATATAAATTTTATACATTTTTTTCTAAGCTTTTCAGAGCAATACCCTGCTTAAGTAAGTTTTAAGAGAAATTTGATGCAAATGATAAATTAAGCAATCAATAATTTCATGTCAAATGACAAAAAGCATATGCATATTAAATTCTGGTTAGATATTTTTTTCAATTGTTGATTGATAGCAATATTAGCTATTTTAAAACTAATGAAAAAAATCCTTTAACACAATTTAACATAATAATCAGAACATTATAATTACAACTTGTGCTTCTAATACTCTTTACAGTACTGCATTGTAGATACAAATAAATTTGTTCACATCAAAGATTTCAATAGTTTTCTGGCTACAGTTCTTAATTACTTGATTTAAGTTATAACGATAATTAAAAAAAATCCCTTGCGTCCTTGACTTTTAATTTGATTGAAATAATACCTTATATTTAAGAATACACTATAATAGACATTTATATTTGATTTCCCAATAAAAAAATTTCATTCCCCAATAAAAAAAAGGGGCTAAAGAATTTATCCAAAAGAATATAACACACTGGTTTTCTCCATCTGTATAGATGTGCACTGGTTCAAATGTACCATTATTGTTTTTTCTTAAGTTGAATCTCAACTAATGTTTGTTAAGAAAGCTGCAAACCATAAACAAATAACTGAAGTTAAAATTTTAAATTTCAAAAAGAAAACTTTTTTCTTTTGTATTAAAAAATTTGAATGCAAAAAAAAACATTTCACATTTACATTCCTTCGATGCATTTTTGTACAAAAAAGGCTCTGAATGCCTGTTAAAGTATCTTTAAAAAAAAACAACACTCATCAGAAAAATTGGTGGGGGAAAAATGTTTAAAATAATAATAGTAGTAATGAGAAAACAATAAATAAAATCAACTTTACTGCAGATTCTATTGCATATTCTATTAAATTTTATTGCAAATTACACAATTCTATACATTATTCTGTTTTGACTATGAATACACAAGGTACAATAACATGCTTTAAGTAACAAACAATTATGCTCTGTGAAGCAACAAGCTATAGCTTTTGAAGATTCTCAATCTAGTTTACACAACCTAGAAACAAAAAATTTTAAATTCAAGTTGCCAACATTAGCAGCATATAGTTTTTCTTCAATTTGACATTATGTACATTTATTTTTTGTAACAATTAGTCAGAGATATATCTTCTTAAGTAAATGCAACTATACTTCCAAATTGCACAGTTATGAACAAACTATTCTTCAAATACTCGAATTTCAAATTTGAACTGTTTCATTTATGCATAGTTATAACAATTCTAAGAACTATAAATAAGAAGCACTTTGATCAAAAATAGTTTTCTTAAGTAACTATTACATACATGTATAATCCGTTCAGTGAGCGAATAAGTGATTTTATATATTTGATTGAGGAATAACATTTCCCAATATAGCAAAAGTGAAAGCATGATTATAATTGAGTGGGGGGAGCAGCTGAATCAATATGTAGCCCTGATATAATTTTAAGTAATAAGTTTCAGCAAAAATTGATGAAAAGGCTTAACTTTGGAGAAATATAAGTATTTCTTTACCGAGTAAAATGAGCAGATTATGTATGAAACTTTAATTTACTGTGGTGCAGTACTTGAAGAAGTACAATGAGGCGAAATATGAACAAGTTTCATGCTAACTATATTTAGCATTAATATTTTGATTTACTATTTTCAAAATAGATAGTTTCAATCAAAAAAGCAGTTAACATTAACTTTAGATGGAAGAACACATTTTATGCTGTACAAACAATTCATATTAAATATGTTAATACATACTAAAATATAACCAATTACTTAATACATTTTTGAGAAAACAGGTGAAAAATATTTGACACTGCAGTAAAAATTATAAAACAAAGATTAAAGATGAAAAAAAAAAATTATGTTGTATTTTACAACATTACTAGGTGCATGAATATACAATTTTCCTTTTTAATAATATATTTCACTTTTCCATGGCTTGTTTTTTAATAATCTATAAACTATTCTGTATTGCTAGTCTTTTGATATATCCTTTTTGAGAAAAAAATAGTTACTACTACTTTTTTAACAAGAAGTTGAAAAGTACAATAATTACATTCTATTTTAACTGACCCCAGTTGTGGTTAAATAAAGTCAGTTCAACTTATATATAAAATAAATGCAAATGACAATAAATGAATAAAAAAAAATTAAATTGAAATTGAAAAATGAAGATATGCTAGTGACATAAATTTAGAACTGCTACTAGTGCTCCGGCCCTGACTATCGCACAGGCATCCAGGGCTTTTGCCCTGGGAAGGAACTCTCTAAGGGGCAGAAAATTTTTCCATAATATCATTTAAATTCCTTTTTAAAAAAATGTAACAGAAAATAATCAGTTTAATTAATAATAGCCACTGGCAATTCTTCATAATAAAAGGTTATTCTTAATAATAACCAATTTCACGTTGACCATAGTACACGCACACATGCATACATGTAAGTCAACCTTTCCAAGGGGGCAGGAAAAGTTGACACTGCCCTGGGCAGGAAAACTTGTTAGTCGGGCCCTGCTAGTGCTAACAGAATGAAACATTAATCATACTAATGTAAAAATGCTTTGAGACAGTGGAGAAGAGAGAGATGAATAATGTAAATTTCACTTTGCTTATGTCACCTTGATATTCGCATTCTCAAAGCAAACTTTGAACTTTAACGCATACATTTTCCACACTACATTTTCTTCGAACTTGGTTATAAAGTTGGAAAATGAAGGTTTAGTTTTGAAATTTTTTTTATTTTAAATCTAAAAGCATAACAACAATAAAAGAAAGTTGTGTGAGCATGTTCTTAAAAATAATAGATTTGAAGGAACTTATTGTTTAAGTACTTTCAATAGATATTTAAGTAAGATGAAAATTAAATTCTTTATCTTATGCAGCATACTTATTCAAACCTCCCAAAACAAGATTTAAAGCGGGGTGGGGGGACTTGAAAAGATTTTTAAACATCCTGCATTGGGATTAAGAGCTCACTACTTCCATCGCCTGTGTAAAAAAAAGTACACATTTCCAGATTCTTTCCAATTTCAGAGTAAAAAAAATATTTCTCCCTCTTCATTTATTCCCTTAAAATGCTTTCAACTAAAACACAATAGTTAAGTAAATATAAGTCATAAAATATAGTTAGTATAAGTCTAAAAAGAGTTTAAAACAAATTACCCTTTTTTCTGGGAGACAACTTGGTAAACAATTTAACTGCAAGGTTTGTAGCCCATGCAACTATAAACTGCTGTCTGGACATTATAATTTGTATTTTTGACAAAACAAAAGCAATGAATCAATGTAATTTTTATTTGTCCAATAATCTGCACTTTGAATTTTAAATGATTTCCCGTTGAACAGCTGAAAAGAAAGCTATAATTGCTTTTTTTATAGTTTTAATAAAATGAGCCAAATTTTGATGCTTTTTATTTTTTCCCTTAATTTTTTGATTTAACCTAGGAAGTTACAAAAAAAAAAAAAGGATATCACACGTCACACACATTAATATCAACGGTTCATACATACAAGTCTTCAAGTTTTTTGTTTATATTTTCCTCTTGGCTCTAATTCCCTTATTTGTATTGTTTTCACTATCGGAAAGTAAATTTCAATATATATTACAACAAATTTTGCAAAAAATTGCAGACACATGTTTTGAGGCCTCAAAGATCCCCTTTCTCAATGTAAAAAAAAGCAAGTTTCTAGGTAAAAAAACATTCAACTGAAGCAAAGAAATGAACAGAAAACAGTTTAAATGGCAAAAGCAGAGGATTAATCAATGACAATGAGATTAAAGGAAGCAAAAGAAAACACAAAATTGAACTAAATTAATTGGACAATACAACTAAGAAAAGAGATGATGGAACTATTTAATCAAAATAATCATAGGAAGCTCTATTTTTCAAGCCAAAGTTTATTAGAACTACATTCAATGAAATGCATTCATTAAACTAAGTCATATCTGAATGCTAGAATTGTTCAAATTCCATGTATAGAATCATTAGAAATAATGTATGCACTTGTTCATCAATTCTGGTCAAATGATAAGAGCAGTTTTGGAAACAATAGCAAATTGAGTATCGGCTTTATAGAAGATGAAACTATACAGATGATACTTTGAATTTTTTAATGCATCTGATACAGATTATCATTTGGAGGAATTTTCAAATTTGTTTATTTTTGACTATGATTTAGAATTTGATTTATTTGAAGAATATAAAATAAATACATTTTAGTACATAGTTTTTTGGCATAGATAAGTCAAAATTGTATAGTACTACGTGAATGCTTTCGGCTCAGAATAATTTCATCTAATTTCACTTCCAATTGAATTCATAATCTTACCAGATTATGTGCAAGAAGTCAGCGGCAGTTGTGTAGTCGAGGGGGGATGGAGGGGGACAGCGTCCCCCTACCATTTTATTTTAACAGAAGCATCCCCCCACTTGCTTTGAAATTAAATATGAGCGTACTCCCACTTTTTGATGCTTTTATATGAAAGGGTTCCTCCACCTTTTTTTCCAGGACTACATCACTGGTCAGAGGCAAAATACTTCTAACTAGGTTTTCAAGTACATTATATATAATGTCATTGAGGCACTTACAATATTCATTGTTTTATTACTTTAGGATTCTTTAATTTTAATTCAGAAAAATTCTTATACTAACAAGACATAATTTCAGAGTAGCAAAACTTGTATTTCAGTGCATCAATTGGTTATTCGGGTACACATACCATTGACCTTATCTCCCAGAAAATAGAGTATGGTAATATGATAAAATGATTGTATAAATGCAGTAAATCCTCTATAAATTGGACATGAACACTCTTGGCTAGAAAGTGGCCCTTTTGAGGGCCAACCGTAGTATATACACACAACTATTCAAACAACAAGTTTATGTTATGTATCATTTGATGTACAGTACACTTTTAACTATCCAGAAAGATGGGAAACCCTAGATAACAAAAATCCTTGTTATGTGTGAAATTTAAGGATTAAACATATCAATTAAAAAGTTAGCAGTAACTTACTGCCTAAAATAGATCAGTAACCTTGTCTACTTTGCCTTTTTAAAGCATTTTGAAGAATGGTGCTGTAATTTCTTATCATTAATTCTTCTGTGCAGTCTTCAACTTTCAAAGTCATCAAGAAGTACTAAATGTCTGTTAGCAAAAAACTAGGATTTATGCTACACTCCAATATGCATTTTTGTTTTTCTCAGTAGTGAGCAGTTGGATACAGAGGGGAGGGCGATTTTGCAGTCCTAGTAACACATTGCCTGATATCATGTCATTCAATGTTTCATGCTGATCTAGTCTTCTTTTAACCAGTCACCCAAATATTTCTTCATTCAACATGTGCTAGTTAAAATTCTTGGTCTATTTGTGTTTTATGAAACATTCAATTGCATATATTTGTTTCACAAGCAGTCATTAAAATCCAGAAATTTCTCATTATAAATTACAATACTTTTTTCTCCTTTTTAATGGGTCTACATATTAGCTTACTGCCATTGCACACCTAGTGCATTAACCAGGATTTGGTAACCAACTCTTTCAGCAGCACCATTATGTGTGTGGTACCATGGCCACACAAAAATTTTTATGCCTATAGGGGAAACCCCTGAGCTCTTGTAGATGCAAATTTTGAACTAGGAATTAAATTTAACCAAGAATATCAACGCAAAATAGATGCTCAAGGGATCCTTAACATGCCACATAATCATACGTCATGGACCCTGTCAATTTTCTGCATCTCAGAAATCCTTCGACATTGGCCGGTTTAAACCAGCCATCTTGGAAGCAGAGTATTATACCACTATGCCACTTTACAATAAGTTTACACTACAATTGTTCTTAAGAATAATGATCTTACCTATTTCCAACCAGAAGGAGGAACAGCATATGTAGCACCCAACAATGCCAGAATGCAGGCAAATGCAAACTAAGATTTGTTTCAATTTGATATATTTAAAAATATAGAATTTTTTTTCTTCAATGTTTTTATTTTTAAGTTTGACAGTTTCCAAAGTAGTCTGCTTCCCAGTTGATTCCCTCCTGGATAATCAAGAGTGCTCTGTAGTTAACTCCAAATGCAAACAAAAGAAACATAAAGTAACAATCACATTACTTGTCAGTTGTTATACTTCAAAGAAGGAAACAAATACAAATTGATTTTTTTTACTATAAGAATTTCTTGAACCACATTTTGTAGTATGATAAAATCAGAGGGAAAAAAAACACGAATGTGCAATCCAGTGGTCTAGTTGAGGAAGGACGCAGGGGGACAGCGTCCTCCTTCCTTTTTATTTTAACACAAGCATCTCCTCAATTTTTTTATATTTTAACATACGTGTCCCCCCAACTTTTTTTTCAGGACTACACGACTAGTGCAATCCCTGTTTTTGTAGAATATAGTTTCATACAATAAAATTTGTTACCCTTAGTTAAACAAATACATTTTAATATAGGGCATTTTGAACAATGCTCTAAATTCATATAAGAAAAAAAAATTATATAAGAATTATTTTGCCACAGGATTTTTAGACACCTTGCTATTTTGATGAGCATCAAGAGCAATTGAAGACTCAATAAATTTGAGCCAAAAAGGAATGTGTATAAATGAAATTAGAAAGGTAATTGCTATTAATTTCAATACAGTAAACTCCTGATTATTCGCGGACGTTCTAAAGAAAAGAAACACTTGGGTGGATGAACCAACAAATAGTTAACGAATGGCTCGAAAACCTGTGCTTCAAAAAAGGGAACATCTTGATTTAAAAAAGTTGGCAAAACAGGCTGTTTTGTTGATTGACAATGCAAAAGTGTGCTCAGATCTGACAGGCAAATTTGTTCCCAAATGTAATTGCACTCACACACAACTAATGGATAAGAGAGTAATTGCAACCATAACGGCGACATAAGGAATGAAACAGTAAAAAAAAAAAAAAAGGGTTTTCGCAATAGGAAACAAAACCAAAGAACTGATTATTTCCAAAAAATTGTAAATAATCTAAAATCAGTTGTTTTTGTTCTAATTTTTGAAACAGTACAGTGTTTCATTTAGTCAATAAATTAGCTTATTTTGACTTCATTATAAATATAATTTTTATTGTTCTCTAGTACATAATATGCAAAATACGTTTCACATTACTGTACGTATTTTCACTCTTTGAAGCATACTTTATGTACAATACAAGTTTTTCAGAAAGAATATTTTGATTTTATTTATTCTTCCTTTTTAACCTCTTTGCGGGTTATTAACGATTTTCACTATCCACACTACTTATGCCATACTACTTCACAGACAATTCAAGAGTATACTGTATTTCAAATTAACTGAAATGTTAAATGAGCGAGATGTCATTGATTAAAGTTACATCTAATAATTTTTATGAAAAATAACTTTAAATATAAGTTAACCTGCACAATAGAAAGAAATATTGCATAGATTGATCTTTCAATCTGAAATTGCTGACTATTTAGAGCAGTGTGGTCCAACCGAGGGCCCATTCACTCCTTTTCGTTGACCCTTGCTCTCTAACTGGAAAACTTTTAATTTAACATTTGGAAAAAAATCCTTTACCCTTCTTACTGTTTTGAATTTTGAAGTAAGGGCAATGTTGAAGCTTCACAATTTGATTAATATAATCCAAGGCATACCTACTTCAAACTTCCCTTTCATTCATTGCACTTTTGAACAAGCTCATGGATGTTGAAGTAAGTGAAGTGCCCTGCGACCATCAAATCGAAATTTGTGATCTTAAAACAGAACCATTCTACAAGACTAAAAAGTGTGATGTCTCTGATATCTTCTGAAACTCTTTTAAAGAACGTTATTCTAAACTGCTTAAATTATCTCTGCAGACACGCTTTTCATGCTCCCAAACAAATTAATTCAGAAACAAGAAATAAAATTGAAAATGCTTCACTGGAATCAAGCCATAGACTTTGCCTTACTGAACTTTATGTGGCCGTTGATAAACTTGCATCAGTAAACCAGTTCCAATCATTATATTGATTTCTTGATTGTAAAATGAAGAACTATTACATTTCTTTTAATATAAACTCTAATAAAAGTTTTTGAATAAAATATGCAAGTTTTTTTTTTCTTTTTGTAAGGTCTGGCCTTCACATTCTTTTACTAAAACTTGATTGGCCCTCAGGTGTTTATCAGTTGGACCACACCGGTTAAGAGCATCAACTTGCTAAATAGATTTGTACTATATTCACTCCAGTAAAAATTACATTAAGTTTTACTTTATCTTGTATTTTCATTAAACATTTAAAAAAAAGACTGCTGGATAACATTGTAATGATTTTAGTTTTTAAAAGCTTACTTAATCCAATATTATTGCACAATGCAAAATATCAATAGACTTTTAGTCTGTTGCTTCAGCATTATAAATGCACAAAGACACTGAGAATAAAATATGGTAGCAATCAAGGAAAAAAAGAAGTTTACAGAGAGTTTAAATTATGAAAACTTATATTAGGATGTAACGTGTAAAACTGCTGTAAGAACAATCTAGACTACAAAAAAAGCATTCAGATTGCATTTAAGAACCTTTAACAATTTCACACAAAACCCCATCATGATTTCAAAGTTTACCTTTTGAAATAATATAAATAACTTGAATATAAAGTCGCTTTAACAAAAACAATGAAGAAAAATTGGAATCTCGAAACGAATTTAAATAAATAAACATTTAAAATAAATTTATTCATCTGTACCATAAAACATTAACATACTAACTAAATGTAGCATGTGTATAATATTTCAGCTTAAAACAAAATAAGGGGGAGAAAGGGTTATATTTTAATCTGCAGCAAAATTTCTTGAAGTACTTATACAGAATGATATTTCACTTAAACTTTTGATTTATTTTTTTCTTTTTTAATATGATTACTGAAAATTTCAACCAAGTGCTGAATAAAATAAAGACCCTTTCTTGAGTTAAAAATTTAAAAACGTAACAAGTGCTAACATAACAAGAGTAGGCTAAATTATATATATATATATATATATCATATGCGGTACAACTTTGATTTAATGATTTTCAGAAATTAGTGAGAGATTTTAAGAGGTCCGAATTGGATTTAATGAATGTTTAATTTCAATATACTTGATTTAATGATAGCACTTAACTGTTCATAAGCAATTGTTAAATCAGGGTTGTACTGCATATATATACACATATATATATACATAAATCACAACTTTGTTTACATAATGCAGAGGATGCTTATGTTACACATGCAAAATATATTAGCTACCATAACTTTTCTGGAAATGATATATTACTAAAACCGGGATTTGTCCTTGTCTCCCAATACTTTTTAGTAAACACCCACTGCTCCTTATTGTCATCAAGAATAACTTTCCTATGAAGACAAAATATTTCAGAGAATTCATTCAACTACAATGATTTATTTGAATTTAAATAGACATACAATCAAAATTTCCATTACTAAAATATTAAACTTTGAAAATTAAATAAATATTATACCATCAGTTTGAATAAAAAATTCTTTGAACCTTTTAACTTCAGAGCGATAACAAATTTAATAATTTTTACATATTTCTGCTTTACATATTAGGTAATAGACACGTTTGTGCTATGTCTATTACCTAGTATTTTTACTGCAAAACAAAATTTATAATAATAGTATTACAGCAAAGTAGAAATTTTCTATGGGACAGCTGTTGTCTTATCCCCTTAGTGAAGAGGTTAAGTGAAAAATAATACATTGTGGTTGAGTATAATTGAAAAATAAATACTATGGGGGGGGGGGGGGAATGCACTTGCTATATTTACTTGAATTGTTTATTTCGAAAAAGTAACATCTCAGTTTTTAAAAAGAAAGAACTCTCAGTATTCATTTATTAATTTTTATGCATAATTAATCAAAAATCGTTTTAATTTAGCAATATTGCATTGCTATTACCTTCTAAAATAGAATAGTAAAAGATCACCTCCGTAACATTTCCAACTTTTCATAAGCCATTTTTTTCCTATCTCCTGAAAAATATTTTGTTTTTAAGAGTTACCTTTTCGAAATGAATGATTCAATTGTAAGCTTACTTCTGGTTAAGCAACAATTTTTGAATTTTTATCCAGGAGTACAGAGAAACCTTTTACGAAACGTACAGAAGAAATCAGTTTATGTATGAAATTGTTTCTATTGTATGGGAAACAACTTAAACTTGAATTTACCTACCCCACTCTCATTAAATCTGCAATACAACATAATTAAAGTTCACACATGCCTGGCAACAAAGCAACAATTGTTACCAAAATCACATAAATAGAGATCACATTTGTTACCTAAAATATTCATTCATTGCATAATTTATTAATCGGGTTGTATTTTTTAGACTATTTTAAAACGGAGGCATTTGTGCATGAAAGAAATTGATATACAAGGTCAACTTGCCTAAATGAGATGCAATTTTCCATAAGTTTGTCTCGTATGTGGCGCATATGACTGTTGGCAGCAAACATTGTAAGCAAACATGAATTAAATGTGCTTATTCTTTTGTTGCTAAATGTGTTTTTTTTTATTTAAAAAGAAATATGTCATCATCAACTCATATAGGTTCATTCGTTGTCAAATAAGGTAATTTAACTTAAATGATGGCCCTAAGTGAGACAATGCATTTTATCCACCTCAGTGAATCGCTTTTTTTTTAATTTATACTTATCGGAACTTGAAATATGAGTAATAGTACATTTGAATTAAATAACTTGTCTAGCATTTACATTAATGGCAATTGTCATTTTGCAACTTCTCATTTAAGGTTTCGACACATTTAGAGGATGTTGACGGAGGTAGATATTTTTTGCAATGAGAAGTTCCCCTAAAAAAAGATCTTAATGAAATGGAAAGCGTTGTATTTTGTCCCTGAAATACAAAGGTACATTATATTGCATTTATATATCATTTTTGCAATAAGATTACAGACAAAAGAACTTTGTGATACATAGGGGTTGCCACACTTAGGCACATTGACCATACAGTTTAAATAGGTATAAAATGTGCTTATTTATGTATGCTTTTTCTTTAACTGTTGGCTAGCATTTTCGATTTTAGACATCTAAATCATAATGTAGGTGGGCTTTTTGGGTTTCTAAACTGACATTGCTGGATACTACCTTAAACACAATGTATATTATAAGCATACTGTTCATTATATTAAAACTATTAAAAAAACAAATATCAAGGTGCTTTTTAGTCTTTATGTTTCTATCAACATTACATTTTATTTTTGATTTCTGTCTAAGATATTTTATGAAGACAGAACGATAGTCTTACACACATGATAAACTAAAGATGTGCAAGTACAGATTGGGTTTTAGACAAAAAGAAGATAAGACAAACACAACACCAAAAAAGAATGGTTTTGTCTAATTCCTCCTCCTCCTAACTTTCTAATTAGAAAACAATCTTTCCTTCATGTTTTTTACTAAAATTGCAAGATTCCAATGCAATATATTTTTAAAAATTACTATTATAATCAGTATTAGCACAAAATTTGCAACAAAAATCACTGTAAATGCAAAACTGCAAAAAATAAAAATCAATTTCTATCAATAAAGCATATTTGAAATACATAAGTCAAATCATCGCAGTTTATGATTAAAGTATCAAAATTAAGTTTATCTATTTTTCAGAAAGAGATCAATTTTTAAATATACCAACTTACAACGGTTTATTTTTTTAAAATTTTAACATTTAAGATAATTATTTTATAAAAAGGATTATGCAATTATTAAAATTACAATTCACCCTTAATTTCAGCCAAAGCAATGTAGTTTAGCATTTAACAAACTAGTTTGAATAGGCTTTTATAATTGTTTTATAAATATTTGAGAATTGCTCATAAATTTTAAAATCCTCTGATTTTTTGAAAATGATAATGCCTCCTATTCAGCTGGCATAATTTAGTTGAACACCTGACACAAAAGTTTGAACATGCTTTCTATTTCAGCTGACACAAAAGTTTGAACCTGTCTTTTTATTTAGTTCATTTAATATTTAAGCTATTTATAATTTAAATTTTTTAAAAGTTTCTTTTTATCAATTCCTTAATTTTTTCATATCACTAATTTTCATGAACAATTCCAGGTTTACAAAATCACTAAATCCTGTGAATATTTTGGATTTCCATGCAAAATCTTTTAAATCATGTATCAACACATTTTATATTCAGTTATAATTGTATTCATTTGCAACAGAAAATCGATAATATGAATATATTTTAAAGTTAATGGGGACATAAGCTTCAAGATTTAATTCACTTTTCAGAAGAAGAACATATAATATTGAAAAATATTTACTCAAAGAAAATTAAAATCCTTAAACACTTACTTGAACCACATAGGATTGTAATCAATGCCTAATTCTTCTCTCTTTTTTCGCCTATCTCGTTGTGACTGTTCAATTTGTTGTTTGCTGATTTCTGCGGCAGCAATATTTCCTTCCTCCAATAATCTTTAAACATAATTTACATTTAAACTGTAACTTTATTGAATAACTAATAACTTCCTCCACTAACTAACATTTAGCACTTAGAGCAAATTTTAAATTACAAGTGATGGTATTTATTTAAACTTTAATTCAAAGCCAAATAATTTTAACTTTGGTTCATTATTTTCAAAAAATTAAAATCACATTGTATGGCCAAGTGTTTGGACAATTTTGTGGAAAAAAAATGTATTGAAATGCCAATTTAAGTAACTGATAAGCAACGATAATTTTAAATTATATTTAGTAATTCAGTTAAAACAACAAAATTGAACATAACATAAAATTGATAAAACATTAAAGAAACTAAACAAGCATTTTTTATTGGGTTTGTTGTGTGTCAACAAAGTACATTTCTGGAGATTGAAAACTGAGCTAAATTATACATTACTTCTAATGTGCATTTAATAAATATTCACCATCTGTACTTTAAGAAAGCAGTAAATTATTTGCAAGCTCAAACTTCTGAGGACAAAGAGGGAGTGAAGGTAGATTACCTTTGATCTGGACGAAATCTTGTATCCGTAGGTGGCAGCAACTTTTCCAATTCAGGATCAATCTCATTAAGTTCTATGGCAAATCTGGTGAACCCATAATACAATTCATAATCTTCAAGCATGGTGCCTAAAAAGAAAAATATCATATGTCAAAAGATATTTCTCATTTCATTTGGGTTTCTGCTATGGTTGAAAAGAAATACCTAAATGGCGAAAGTGAAACAAAATGTTTTTTTTTTTTTGTTTTCTTGCTAAGCCTGTCGTTAAATGTTATAGAAAAAAAATCAAGAAAAATTTGTGATCAGTATCCCAAGATAAATTTGTATAAGTTTAAGTTACTCAGATGTGTCTGAAACAGCCTGTTTTTGAACAGCAATTTGCATTTCCCCCTTAAATTTTTAAAGAAAAGATAATGCAACTTGGAAAAGAGCTCTAAATGAGTGTAGTTAATTCTGGTACATAATGCTAATATAGATAAGTGATCTTTTTATTGATAGATATGGAAACTGTAATCTGTCTGTATTGCACCTTTTTCTTCTATATTTTCATTTAATAAGTTAAAATTCTCACCAATCTATGAACAAAAAGAAAAACTATATATATTAATGCAGAACACATGTTTTTTTACCTGGTCGCCATATGCATTTTACAGTTGGAGCAACTCCACAATATAATGCTTCAGTCCATTTGCCAAATAAGTTATGTACAACTTTGCCATCTCTAGATGACACAGCTCCATATACTTCATGACGTTTATTGGACCAGTAACTAGCCTGAAAAGATAGTTCATAACAGTCAATTGCAAATGGAATTTTTACATTACATAAATTATTAACAAAAAAGCACATCATAAAAGTTAGAATAAATATTCGTATGAATCGTGTTACATACAGTCAGATTGGGTTATCAAGAATGAAATTTAAGACAAATTTACACCATGAGAGAACAATAGTGGGGGACAATATAAGTGGAGAAAAAATCAATACTTTGTTCAATACTACAATAGTTCTTCCACAAAAGACAAAGGTGAACTGAGCAATATAAGTTTCAGAAACCTCTACTTTGGGTTAATAGACCAGAAATATGGATTTCCAAGTAAAAGCTCAACCCAAACTTAATAGAGCAAGATAGTTAGGAGGTAGTAATTGAATAATTGCTGAAAAAAATAGTTCTTGATCCTTTTAGATTATTCATGTTATTGGCTCTTCAGGTAAAATTCTTGCAACTTTTCTAAGCTTTAAATATGAAATGATAAGAGTACAGTCGAACTCGTTTATAAAGAGCTTGGACTTAACGAGAACTCGGATTTATCGAGGTAAGCGATAATATTTGGTTGGATCAATGTTAAGTCTATGGAACAGAAGTCGCTTTTAACAAGCAAGACTCGGTTTTAGCGAGCAATATTTTTCTGTCTTGCAATCTTTTTCTCATCTTTCAAGTCTTTCTGTCTTATCTTCTTTTTTTCTTCTCCATGGTTTAATACTTTTGTAGGAAAAATTCCTCCAGCATTCCAATGTCAATAGGGAGGGTCCACAAATCCGGTGTGACAGGTGGGGCTTATTGTAAACAGGGGTGGGGTGGGAGGGGGAGAACAGCTGCACCTGATAAGAGTAGGGGCCAAGTAGAAGGGCCAGGTGGTCATTCTTTGACCTAAATCCGTTGAGTACACACGACAATTTTTATCTCACTATGTCGAAAAGCAAAGCTTTATCGGTTGACGAAAAAGTAAAAATTTTACGGGAGTTGAATGACAGTGATAAAAATGTCGAAATCTGCAAAAGGTATGGATTGTCTTCATCTACTGTTTCCACACTGCTAAAAAACAAAGGCAAGTTAATGGATGCATAGGAGCAAAATAAAACAGACTGTAAAAACGACTGCAGAAGTGTTCGAAAGAGGATTTGGACGAAGCGTTATTAAAATGGATGAAGGTGCAACGTAGTGCTGATTTTCCTGTGATTGGACCTACTCTAAACATGCAAGCAGAAAAATTTGCTGAACAGTTTAGATATTCTGAGTTCATGTGTTCGAATGGATGGATTGATCGTTTTAAAGTTAGGCATGGCATAACTTTTGGAAAAATATGCAGTGAAGCAAAGTCCACAAACATGGCGGACATTGCAAAATGGTTGAGTGAAAAGTGGCCAGACATCAGAGAAGGATACGCAGCAGATGACATCTACAACACTGATGAAACAGGGATATTCTACAATGTAACCCCACAGTGTACCTTAAAATTTAAAGGTGAAAAATGTATTCGATTCAAGCTCTCTAAAAATAGGTTAATAGCTTTAGTGTGTTTGAACATGTCTTGCACTGACAAGAAAAACTCTTGATTATCGGCAAATCAAAGAACTCTAGATGTTTCAAAAATGTGAAAAAGCTACCAGTAGATTATGATCATAGCCGAAAAGCCTGGATGACTTCGGACATTTTCACAAAATTCATTTCAAAATGGGAGAGACAACTATGGAGAGAAAATCGTAAAATTCTCCTTTTGATAGACAATTGTTCAGCTCATCACAAAATCACTGGATTTTCCAATATCAGAATTGAATTTTTGCCACCAAATTCTAAATCTGTTATCCAGCCGATGGACCAAGGAGTAATAAGAAGTTTCAAGTGCCACTTCCATAAGCAACTGATTTTGATGATTCTGGACTGAAGAGATAGATACAAACTGCAAATTTGGAAATGACCAAAGAAGAATTTCAAAACTATGTATCCATCGACAACGAACTGATGACCTCAGATGTATCGACCACCGAAGATATTGTAGCTGACGTACTATCGAATTCAGCGGAAAAACATGACGAAAGCGATGAGGACACTGATAAATATGAAGAAAGTGAACCACCCCCAACTTGTTCTACAATGATGGAGTTTTCTGAAAAAATGCAGACCTTTTTTGAAGCGAGGGATGTCAGTGATGATGTTTTCTGGCCGATGAGTCTTCTCCGAAGAACAATAGCACAGGAAAAAGACAGGGAACGAGTTCAGAGTAAGCTAACAAACTATTTTAAATATGTGCCGTATTTTCGGGAGTATGCGCCGCGGCGCATATGAAAAAAAGTGAAAAATTGCCAATGCGGCGCATACAATCTTTTTTTTTTTTTTTAAGTTAATAAAACGTATTAAAAACGGTGTCACTAGATGGCACCACATCATTTTTGTTCCATGTGAAGTGCGGGTGGAGAAAGTGTTCACGTGCTTCAATGGCGGCGAGCGGCCCGCCGTTAAATATTTATCTCCCGCCGTCGGACGGGTCCACTATAGCATCCATACGATGCTGACGTCATGATCCAAGAAAACCGTAATTTCGGCTTTGATACTTTTGTACTAGTTCGCGGACAATTTTCCTACACTGTCGCATTTCTATCCGCCGTGTTTTTAGTGGTGAAAATCGATCTCGAAGTTTTGAATGCAACATGGTGGCTTTGTTTATGTTGCGACCACATTAGGCCTCCAGATTGGACGATTGGATCATGTAAGGCCTTGAGCTGTGCAGCCTTTTTCAGTCGGACAGCGAGGAGAGCGATTTTGATGGTTAAATTGGCATTTCTATTAGTGGATGCGATCCACTTGTAAAATGCAAACCCAACGGCGATGACCACTTAAAAAAATTTAGAGCACCACGGGGAAAAGGGTCCGCATCTGAATAGTTGCATTAGATAACGAACCGATGTCTCCTAAAAAGTAAAAAATACAAATAAAGTATGGGAAATTGTTAAAAAAAAGAAAACCTTTAAAATATTTAATCGATTCTTATTTTTTTCACCTAATTGTGCTATAATAACTAAAATTTTGGCATGCGGTGCATACTCCCGAAAATACGGTAGATTAATGAAAAAATTAATTTTGGTAAGAATCTTTTCCTTTATTTTTATTTCCGTTTATTGTTTCTTTCCTTTAAGACTGTAGCGCAACCAGAAATTTTTTCCTGGTTGGGGGGGGGTTATTGTCATTAAATTAAGAAAAGGATTTAATTAAATTAATTAATGTAATCAAAGTAAGTAAGTATTAATTAAATTTTAAGTAAACTCAACCATTTGACCACCCAAGCCCTTCTAGTTGCACGCCTGCCTTAAGGACCCGTTTATTAGCACCCGGATTTAACGAGAAAATGTTATGGCCCCTTTGTGCTCATTATAAACGAGTTCGACTGTACTTAATTTAATCTTTCCCTTTTCAGTAATTAATACTTCATATCTTTGAATGCCAAACAAGGAAAAATCCAAATTGATTTTTGATACATTAAATGCATGAAGGTAGTTAATTAGAATAAAAAATAACTAGTTTTGGCTTCAGAAATTAACCTTTCTAGTTTGTTTATTTTTCCCTTTTTTTAACACCTAAATCTACCAAGTTGCCCTCTTTACAATATACAAATTACCTGAAAAACCTTCGAATCAATTTCTTGCAGCATTAATTTTTTACCTTACGTATCTGGAAGGTAAAGGGCACTATGTCCATTTTGAAAAAAATAGACATAATGCTGTTACAGCATTATCGTTTATAGGTACTGCCAAACACCATTACTTATAAACCAACGTTGTTTTATAAGTATATTTAAAAACTGTTATCATAAAATGTTAAAAATAAAAAGACCAAATATTATAATAAATGATTGTTCATTAAAAAAAATCCCATAAATGACAATTCAGAGGAAAATTATCACAAAAAAAAAAAACAAAAAAAACTATAAAAACATTTCCTCGAATGTTTAATTTTTGTGACATAGTGCCCTTTACCTCCATATATATATGGAGGTCATTCTCACAAAATAGGAAACATTTCAATGTTAGAACAAGTTGGAAAAAAAGTGTCATAAAGGGGCTCTACTGTAATAATAATAATACTAAATAAATAAATAAATAAAGTAAACAAAATGACTCTTAAAGAATATAGTATATAGGAAAATAGAGAGTTGCTGGAAATACTTTTCTATTCAACAACTTAAATACAGGATACAAAGGTTTTTTAAACCTTTTTATACTGATTATACACCAATCCTATATGGCTTTTACTAAAAAGAGTGAGAGAGAGAGAAAACATCACCAAAAGTTATATATGAAATACATTTCTCAGTATTCTAAAGATAGTTACAATATTCAGGGAAAAGGCAACTAACTGAATCAGCTACTTCAGAAGGAGCATGTTTTCTTTGATATTCAAATCATTTATAACATTTTTTGAATCTACACTTCTCGTAGGCCTGTCATCTCACATTTTTACAGGGGGGTAGGGCAAGAATATTTTGCATTTTTTTAAAAAACAATAAAATACAATCAAACTTCTTTATAAGGTCACTTAGTATATAAGGTCTCTTTTGAAAAATCCCTGCCGAGTTGTTAGGGAATTTTATAATTTTATTGCCGTCTGTATGGTCATTTAAAAAATATAACGTAAATATGTCTATTAACTAATATATAATAGCATAAGTATATGCTAAAAGTACATTTAATTTCCTTATGGTTTCTCACCAGTAAATGGGTTAAAATAAACAATAGCTATATTTTTCTTTCAAGGAACAATTAATTATCTTGAATTTCTTTTGATAAATGAAGTCAAGAAAAAGAAAAGAAAAACTAGGTTTTATTTTAAAGAGCACTTGCTTTCCTTTTCTGGAGCTTAAATTCAACAGGGTTCGTACGCTTTTGGCAAAACCAAAAATAGGGACTTTCTAAGGACTTTTTAAGGACCTACAAAAATCTTTAAGGACCTCACAAATTTTCGAAATATACAAAAACTGTTATCTTTATTTCAAAAGGGAGCATTATTGAAAGAGGAAATTGATTTAACATCGTATTTTTATTAGGAACACAACACAAACTTTTATGGAGCTCTCTTTGGCTTGTTGCTTTTCTAATGTCCAATACAGTCAGGGAGTTAAATAATTATTGGAGCTAGTAATAAGAAGCTCACAACACAAGTATTAATCATATATAAGCAAATTATCATAATATGAAAAATTATCAAAAATGGTTAGTGCTATAAAATACAAGTCAAATAAAAAACAATTTAAATAAAAAAGAATGTTAAAGAAAACACTGCACTTTGTCTTGAGAGCTCGTGGTTAATTTAGATTTTCTTTTTTCATTTTACTTAACTTATGTTGTCAGCATCTCAGTTTCGGCTTACTTAAATTTTTACCTCTGCCATAAATAATTTTTTAAAAGAATTTAGAAGAGCTTGCAAAAATTCAGAAAAAACTTATTCAACTTCAGAAAAAGATTTCATTTTGAAAACAACATAAAAATTAAAAATGGGGTTATTCGCTTAAAACTTTGTACATTACCCTCAAATAGTAAATACCAAAATTTAACTAAAATAAAGTTTCAAAAAATTGAACAATTTCCTTAAATAAAAAATAAAACAAGCAGACTACAAGCTGCAAATACTAAAACACCTGTCAACTTTTTAAATAATTGATATATTTACAGGATGCAAAAAGATAGAAGTCTCAAAAGCTGCGTTCAATTTTCGGCGAAGCATGTGCTAGATGTTTGCAAGTTTCCGAAAAATAGGTTTTTACATTTTCGCGCTGTAAGTTATGAAAATTCATGTAAATTAATACATGTCTTTTTTTTAATTTTCTTGTTTTGTAGTTCAATCCCTTTAGATAAAAAATACTTGTACATCAACTTGAATAATCGGATCATTTTGCAAAAAATCGAATTTTCGAAGTTCACAAATACAAACAGAAAAACTAGGGGAGAACGGAGCATTTGGCAGCTACGGTGTATAGGTTTAAGAAGAGGTCGGTTCCTTCAATTTACTACAAATTAAGAAATTTCACGAGATACATTATTTTGATTAACGCAGCAAATATCCATCATCTCCCACACAACAAAACCCCACAGCGAAGGATCGTGAAGCCAGATCGGTCGATAGAAATTTACTAAATATTAAAACATGGCTTTAAAACAAATTTTCGATATGGGAATTTATTTGATCTAAAAAAAAACAATAGGGGAACAAACTGTTTAGCGAAAGATCAGCTGAAAAGCGATCGGGGGAATTGGCAACTCGGCGCTAATTGTAGCGTAAGACATAAGGAAAATGATAATAAAAATAAATCATTCTTTTACTTTTAACAGTATAAATAAGTGATAATCATACAAACGATTGGTCAAAGGCAAAAAAAGCTGAAAGTTTTTTTTTTTTTTTTTTCTTTGCCTACATATTAGTTAAATGTATCTCTTTTATTGAAATAGATGTCAACAACATGCTTCTTTGAAGTATCCCCTCCCCCTTTAAATTAAAAAAAAAAGTTTCAAAAGCAATATTTATTTACTGATTACTTGTTAAGAGCTGCTCCTACTTGCCTAATTGATAATTGTTTAGAATGTAGATGATTTAGTAACAATTTTCATGCGAAAAAAATATTATTTACTTTTCAACTAAACTGAATAAATAGTATCGAATCCCAAATTTGATATCCCGAAATTCGGCCCTTTTTCGGAAATTCCCGCCTTTTGTTTATTAAATTTTTCCCCCTCGAGTCCTTAAAAGTCCGTTTTTCAAATTTTATTTCTTTTTCTTTTCTTTATTTAAAGCAAAATGAGGGAACTTGTGTGATTTGTTTTTCTGTGGTCTTAAATGATGCCCAGTTACTGGGCACTAGTGCATTTTGTACAAATGCTTGGTGCTTTGATTCAACTTGTCTACTAATATTTTTCTTTTCTTTTTAAGGTGTAGCTCGATCAGGGTTCGTACGCTTTTGGCAAAACCAAAAATAAGGACTTTTTAAGAACCTACAAAAAAATTTAAGGACCTCACAATTTTTTTGAAATATACAAACTGTAATGTTTATTTCAAAAGGAAGCATTACTGAAAGAGGAAATTGATTTAACATCGTATTTTTATTCGGAACACAACACAAACACTTTTATGGAGCTCTCGTCGACTTGTTGCTTTTCCAATGTCCAATACAGTCAGGGAGTTAAATAATTATTGGAGCCAGTAATAAGAAGCACACAACACAATTATTAATCATATATAAGCAAATTATCATGATATGAAAAATTATCAAAAATGGTTAGTGCTATAAAATACAAGTTAAATGAAAAACAATTTAAAGTTAAAAAAATGTTAAAGAAAACGCTGCAATTTGTCTTGAGAATTTGTGTTTAATTTAGATTTTTTTTGTCATTTTACTTATGTTGCCAACATCTCAATTTAGGCTTGAGAAAAATATTTCATTTTGGAAACAACATACAAATAAAAAATGGAGCTTTTTCGCTTAAAACTTTGTACATTACCCTCAAATAGTAAATACGAAAATTTATCTAAAATAAAGTTTCAAAAAAATTGAACAATTTTTTTAAAATAAAAAATAAAACAAGCAGATTACAAGCTGCAAATACTAAAATAACTGTCAACTTTGTAAATAATTGATATATTTACAGTACGCAAAAAGATAGAAGTCTCAAGCCGCGTGCAATTTTCGGCGAAGAACATGCTAGATGTTAGCAAGTTTCCGAAAAATAGGTTTTTATATTTTCGCGTTATAAGTTATGAAAATTCGTGTAAATTAATACATGTCTTTTTAAAAAGTTTCTTGAAAAATTTTCTTGTTTTGTAGTACAATCCCTTTAGATAAAAATACTTGCACATCAGCTTGAAAAATCGGATCTTCTTGCAAAAAAAAATTCGAATTTTGGAAGTTCCAAATACAAATAGAAAAACTAGGGGAAAACGGAGCATTTGGCAACTACAGTGTATAGGTTTAAAAAGCTGTCGATTCCTTCAATTTACTGCAAATTAAGAAATTTCACGAGAGACAAATTTTGATTAACGCAGCAAATATTCATCATCTCCCACACATCAAAACCCCACAGCGAACGATCGCAAAACCAAATTGGTCGATAAAAATTTACGAAACATTAAAACATTGCTTTGAAACAAATTTTCGATACTGGAATTTATTTGATTTAAAAAAAAAAAACAATGAGAGAACAAACTGTTTAGCGATAGATCAGCTGAAAAGCGATCGGAAGAGTTGGCAACTCGGCCTGTATTATAGTGTAAGACGTAAAAAAATGATAATAAAAATAAATCATTCGCTTACTTTTAACAATATAAATAAGCAATAATCATAAATACGATTGGTCAAACGCAAAAAAAGCTGAAAGTTTTTTTTTTTTGCTTACATATTAGTTAAATGTATCTCTTTTATTGAGCTAGATGTCAACAATATGCTTCTTTGAAGTATTCCCCCCCCCCCTCCCTTAAATTAAAAAAAATTTCAAAAGCAATATTTATTTACTGATTACTTGTTAAGAGCTGCTCCTACCTGCTTTATTGATAATTGTTTAGAATGTAGATGATATAGTAATAATTTTCACGCAAAAAAAATATTTATTTACTTTGTAACTAAACTTAATAAATAGTATAGAATCCCAAATTTGAAATCCCGAAATTCTGCCCTTTTTCGAAAATTCCCGATTTTTGTTTATTTATTAAATTTTTTCCCTTCGAGTCCATAAAAGTCCGTTTTTCAAATTTGATTCCTTTTTCTTTTCTCTTTTAAAAGCAAAGGAGGGAACTTGTGTGATTTGTTTTTCTGTGGTCTTAAATGGTGCCCACCATTGCACTTTGTACAAATGCTTGGTGTTTTGATTCTACTTCTCTACTAATATTTTAATTTTTTTTTCAGACGTAGCTCGATTTTCTTTTTCATACAATTGCAGGAAATAGCAAATTGGGAGCTGCCATGTGGGTAGGTAAAAGTTCATTTTAACTGAATTGGGTGTTGTAGTTTGAAGCATTTTATCAAAATCCATGAACTTTTTTTCTTTGGAAAATATATAACACATCAATTTACTTATACCTTTTCAAAAAAAAAAAAATAATAAAAATAAAAAAAAAACAAGAGTTAATTATTTATCTGCCAGTTGAGAAAGCACTGCTATTTGTAGTAAAAATGCGATGATGTTGATGTAAATCCGCCATTTTTGGTCCTGTCAATCTGCCGTTTTGGGTCTGTCCGAAAGCAGTCATAGCTCTGGACCCGAGCAAACCAAATTTGAGGTTCGATTAAGTAGTTGAAATGAAAGAAGTTTGATTCTTGTAAAGAATACAAAAGATTGAAAAACAAATGAAGCGCATGGGTACTTTCTTATTTAAAAAAAAAATTAAGCACCTGGAATAAAAAATAAGGACTATTTAAGGACTTTTTAAGGCCTTAAAAATGAAAATGAACATTAAGGACTTTCTAGAGACCTTTAAGGACCGTACGAACCCTGTCGATTTTCTTTTTCATACAATTGCAGGAGATAGTAAATTGGGAGCTGCCATGTGGGTGGGTACAAGTTTATTTTAACTGAATTGGGTGTTGTAATTTGAAGCATTTTATCAAAATCCATGAAATTTTTTTTTGTAAAATTATATAACACATCAATTTAGTTACACCTTTTCAAAAAAAAAAGTTACTTATTTATCTACCAGTTGAGAAAGCACTGCAATTTGAAGTAAAAATGTGTTGATGTTTACGTCAATCCACCATTTTTGGTCCTGTAAATCCGCCATTTTGGGTCTGTCCGAAAGCCGCAATAGTACCGGTCCCGAGCAAACCAAATTTGAGGTTCGATTAAGTAGTTGAAATGAAAGAAGTTTGATTCTTGTGAAGAATACAAAAGATGGCAAACAAATGAAGCACATGGCTACCTTCTTATTTTAACAAAAAAAAAAAAAAAAAATAAGCACCTGGAATAAAAAATAAGAACTTTTTAAGGCCTTAAAAATGAAAATGAACATTAAAGACTTTCTAAGGACCTTTAAGGACCGTACGAACCCTGTTCAAATGCAGCTGAAAGCTCAAGAGAACTGAAAATGCATCCAGTAGTTTAAGCAGATGTTCTCAAAACACTAAGCACTGTTTCTTATTCTCTCTTTTGCTCATTCAAAAGCATTGAATGAGCATTTAAAACAATGAACTAGAAAGCCAAAAACAGTGTAGAAAAAATGTATTTTAAGTGATAAAAATTTACCACTTCTTTTATAAGCATCATATTATGCATTGTTTATTATATATATTTTTTATTTAATTTTTGACATAAATTAATTAAAGAAAGGTAACGGATCTACTTACATCCTCTCTGTAACAATTTTACACTTTGTGCCTGTTTTAATTTGATACTTTAAGGTTCCTTTTCTATAAGGTTAGTTTTGTATCATCCTCACATTTGACCTCATAACAAGGTTTGACTGTACATACACATACATATAAATACTTTATATTTTTCAAGCCAGGGGAGAAGGGGCAATTGCCCCCTCCTGAGCCTCCTAAATGATAGGTCTGACTTTAATCATATCCTTCAAAATATTACTTACTTTAACAAAAGTTAATTTACATGTTGCATCTCCATTTTCTTCAGTAATAATCATTTCTCCATACTGATCAGCCCATCGTTGACTGCTAAACAAGTTATGAACACAAGTTGTAACTTTATTCCACTGATAGTGATCATTTGTTCTAAATTAAAAAAAAAAAAAATGTATATAAATATTTTACTATAATGCAAAATTTTGCATATTACTGTAAATTTTCAAAATAATTCATAAAATGTGGTTTCAGGATAAAAAGAAGAAAACACATGGTTAGATACGCTTATCGGTTCAGCAGACTTCACTTGTTCTTGGAAGGATGACTCGATCCAGAGCAATTTTACTTATAAATACGCTTGTACGAAATCTAAATCTGCCAACAATACCACAAATATTATAAAAACAACCCACATTAAAAACATTTCTTCCAACTACAAATTCAAAAAAGATAAAATCAAGGGAACAGCTCACAGCACAAAGGATTTGCAACACAGTTAACCAACTTATGGAACTCTGAGCTTAAACTGACTCACTTACTGGGGAGAGCTCCCTTGTATAACCTTGGATCACAAAAATAACAAATAAACAGGAAAATTCCAGCTATCTATGATGTTCAAAAAGCCGGCACGCTTTACGAGAAATTGCCAAATTTAGCACCAACAATTAACTGACAGAAATGATGCCAATTTGGTGATATCTCATAATACCCATACCAGATGTAGTAGAAAAATACTAGTGAGTAAGAACAAGCAGATAAAAAAAGACAAGATTCAGTAGAAAAAACAACATTCAAGTAAAGATTAAAAAAGTAAGGAATTTAAATATGAAAATTAATGCAGTCAATACCAAATATAATTAAATTAAAACAAAACAAACACATTATAATACAAAAACTACATTTATAAGCAGAATTCTGCAACAATATGATGCAGTGAGATGCAAAGGGGTGTAAGTGACCAAAAACAAGAAAAAGAAACTAAATAAAATGTGTTTGCATCAAATGGCAGCCTTCATGTAAACTTCTTCTAAATCATTCTGGCTATCAGTACCAGTTAGGGTTATCATTAACCTCTCTTGAAAGAAACAAGTGGGTATTCTTTACATCCTTTAAACTAATTATCTCAGAATTTTTAATTTTGTCTCACACCCCTTTCGCTTTAAAATGCCTCATATACACAATATAGAAAATAAAATGTTTATTTTTTATCCCCAAAATGCATGATCAAATGATATTAAGTAGCTTCTTATAGCACATCAATAATTTTATATTTAGAAATCTGCAATGATTTACTGTTTGGATTTTAGACAATTACAAAATACAGTGAAAGCCCGTCATAACGAGGGTTCACAGTTCTCTCTACTAGGGGTTCTGTTGCACTTTGTTACAAACACTTTTTTATTTTTAGCAATGAAAAAGCAATGAAGAAAGGCTTCTGGTTGTCTTTGGCTATTATGGGATGGAGTGGATTCGCCTATTTCGGCTATAATGGGATTTAAAGAGTTAATACAACGGTTGTCACTGGTTTGTGCAAATTGGGAGGTAAAAGTATCAGTTCGATGTTCCTCAACTCACCACCTCATTTCCTGGATGTGTGGGGCAATTGGCGATGAAATGTGCAACTCCTTTTTATGAGAAAGCTTAGTGTCAAATACCATAAACCATCGAATGAATATGGGAATTGCCATCCATACCTTTTCGATTTGCCTCATATGTGCACAGAGTAGTGCAGCTTGTAAAGCAGTGTGGAGTTTTAGACTTGCCTATAATCAAGCGTTTTAACTTATGACTTAAATCTATATTTGCACAAAATAAAAAGGCAAGTCTCTTTTCGCAACACTTTCCTCCCTTGCATGTGCCCCCTTTAGCCAGAATTCTATCAGGCCAAAATTCTTAAAACAGTCCTGCTTCCTCTGCATTACGGACATCTTTTGGACTATGGTTCATGGATTTTCAATGAAATTCCTCAATAGCTAGCGGACAAACAAAAGCAGACTCCCCATGAATTATTTACAAAGAAATGCGTTTTCTATTTCTAAACCGACTGAACCAACCATCGAAGCAATTAAAGTTCTCCTGGTTCTTTAAAGTTGTAAACAAAGTTAATGATGCAAGTTTGCACTTTATCTTACATTTTGATTGATGTTATAGCGAATGTAAGAAAATTTTCTATGTGTAACAAATGCATTATTCTAGTATCTTTACCATTAGCTCGATGACGGCGACTCAAATCAATTGCAATAGCGAAATTCTCATTATACACCTTACATGTTGCTTCAGACTTTTCTGTATCCAGAAAAAATTCTTAATTAATCAATTACAGAAACTTTTACCGATGTGTCATTTTAACTCTGAAATTTGCGACTCTGACAAGCCTAGGCAGGATACCGAACGGAACTTTCCATCAGGGAAATCAGACCTTAATCTTCGTTTGAAAATACGCCCTGAATCTAGCAGCAATGATTCTCTTAGTGATGTGACAACAAACAGGTAGGTCAGGTTAAATATGAGCAAAGCCAGCCTAGCCAAAGTGTCAGAAATCTCATTGACTGTAATTCCAGTGCCGTTTAATAGAGAGTTAATTAAAAGTTGAGAACAGGACCATTGTATGAAAGTATGCCTAATGAAATTAGCCTAATAATGGATTGTTAGTCAATAAATATCACTCTGTTCTGATCACCTCTTTTACCAATTTCGAAGTCAGATGGACACCAGCTACTTCAGCCCATCATGGTTGGTACATTTATTTTCGGACTAGTGGCCAAGGTGGCTATTTTCAATTCTGTCTCAATGTAGCATAGAGGGTAAAATATTAAAGAATATACTAAAACACCAACAGTCTCTTTTTTATAATATATGTTCAGTGAAATAGGCTAGCAACAAAAAAAGAAAAGCGAAAGATAAAGAAAAAACTTACTTTGGTAAATAGACATGAATAGTTCCTAAAGGCAAGATTTCCATCGACTTCCCCCAAAATTTTGTTTTAATTCTCATATCTGAAAGAGCATATGCAATGTAAAATTCTTGAAACATTTCCAGATTTTTTTTCACAATTAATTTTTAGCAAAATAGCACAATATTTATGAAATCCACGAAAAATGAGTGAAACTATATGTTAAGCTGGAAAACACAAGAAACAGGTAACTTACACAAAAACCTTTTATTTAAACAAGATTCCTATCTAAGATTTTTATTCGATTGATATTTTAGTAATGTATTTAGTATTGTTTATAACTTTACTAACAAATTAAAAATAAATTTTCACATATACTATATCTACAGAAAGCCGTCAAACATATTATATTTAAATTAAGATTATTTAACTAATAGATGAATATAACAGTTACATATTTCTTACTGGAAAAGTTATTCACATTATTATGCATCTTAAAATTAAACTTTTCTATACAACGACAGGAAGTGATAAAATTTAGTCCTTAAAAATGCTTCATTATAAGCATATTGAGTAAACTAACAATAAATGTAGAGTTAAGTAAAGGTTGAAAAGAAATGAATTAATGCATATAACTCAAATATAATACAAAAAACTAATTTGAGCAAAACCAAACTACAATTAGTTCCTATTTTCTGAGTGACTTCGAACCAGAGATACCAGAGGTAAGTAACCTGAGTTATGGAATAGATAATTCATTTTTAAAATTAATTATGACATGTATGATCTTTCAACAGACGACTAAGTACAGTTTTTCATCAAAAAAGACTAATGATAAAATGCTCTTCCATTCACTAAATATTTCATGAAATGATGCTTGTTTCTTTGAAGAAGAAGAACTATAGCTTTAAATCCACTGAAATAATTTTGAACATTGCAGTTTTTGCTTCCAAATGATATCACACTGCAGCACATGGAGATTAAAACGTAGAAACAGATAAGTTTCCAATGTACAGTGGCATGCATAAGTTTCGGGCCACCCTGATTTTTCCATTTATTTGATAAAATGTTTCATTCCTTCACTCGTTCATTGCCTGAAATATATGAGAAAGTTAGAATATACAAAGAAACATCAAATATTACATTGGTTCATAGCGTGTACTACGTAAAATGACTTTCGTCGGTGTGCAAAAATATTGGGCCACTTCTCGCCGCGGCTCTGTACTCCCGGTTTGTTTACATTTTAGGCTCACTGGTTTCAAAACATGCTACACAAAGGAAAATTAGTCTTCTTGTGGCGACGATGCCAAAACACACGAATATTCAGGTTCGTGAAGTTGTGGAGAAACTTTCTTCAGAAGGAAAAAGTTCATGTTTCACTGCAAGGGCTTTCTTTATCTGTCGGTAAAAGTACTGTGAATCGTATTATTTATAAGTATAAAACAACAAACTAACCGTGTGATAAAAAACGGAGCGGTAGGCCGCGAAAAACTTTGAGTCATGTCGACAAAATTATAAGAAGAAAGTGTGTTGTCGATCCTCGAAAAACCGCAGCCAATATTTCACGAGAATTACGAAGTGTAAATCTACCCGATGTTAGCCAGAGTACAGTGTCTCGACGTCTGAAGGCTGTAGGGATGATTGGATGGATTGGCGTCAAGTAACCATTAATTAGCAAAAAGAATAAGAATGCTAGGTTGGACTTTGCGAAAAAATATGAGCACTGGACGGCATCGGATTGGCGGAAACTGCTATTTTCTGATGAATTGAAATTTCAATTGTTTGGAAGTGATGGTGGGAAATACGTAAGACCTCCAAAACGTACCAGATATAAAGTAAGGTATCAAACTCCTACTGTTAAACATGGTGGTGGGAACATCAAAGTTTGGGGAGCATTTTTTGCCGATGGTGTTGGTCCGCTGGCAGAAATTCACGGCAATATGGACGCTGCAATGTACAAGAACATTCTGCTAGACCATATGCCTCTATTTGCAACGAAAAATTTGCCTTGTGGTTTTATTTTTTAACAAGAAAACCATTCAAAACAAACTTTGGGTCTTGTGAAAAATTTTCTTCAGAGCCGAAAAGTCTACCTCATAGCCTGGCCATTGCAGTCACCGGAATTAAATCCCATTGAACACTTGTGGCAAGACCTAAAGGTTTGTGTTGAAACAAAAAATCACTCCAACAAGACGGAATTGTGGAACCATTTGCGACAAGAGTGGGAGAAATTGCCAAAAGAACAAATCTTGCGGTTAATCAATGCCTCGTCGGTGTGCTGCAGTCATTCCTGCTAAGGGCATGGCAACAAAGTATTAAGTCGAGTGAAGGAGTACAAGACATTTAACCCCAATTCTCCTTTATTCTTTTTTATTTTTTTTAAGGTAGTATGTGTCCTGATACTTTTGCACAGTCATTAATAAAGAAATGTTGAACAAATAATTATTTGAAAGTAATATCAATGTATATAACTCATTATTTTCAAATATAAGTGAATATCTGCTATAATCGGTCGTTTATATTTCTTTCATCATCATATTTATGTGCAATATGTATGAAAAATAGGATGGCCCGAAACTTTTGCACGCCACTGTATAAGTTTTCAAACCGACTAGTTTCAACAAAAAAAAGCGAAGGTAAAGGAAAAATCTATTTTTCATCATCTTTCTCATGAAGCATTAATTTGCTTCATAAAGATTAAAATGCTACAGTTTTCAAGAATATTAAGCAATTTTAACTGTTCAAATATGTATGAACCTCCATCATGGTTAAAGTGTAGGAAGAGAAAACATTAGGTACATTGCAGATATGTCCTAGCAATTTAGTTATTTGCTATATTCTACATCTGTATGGAAACTCTAGTATTTTCTGCCGTGTTTGGTCATGGGTACATACATATAAACTGCTTGTTTGTTCAAAAAAGATTGAAAGTTACATTAAATTAAAATAAACCTTGAACCTGTTTCTCTACCACCGCCAAGTTAGAAACTAAAGAAAAGGTAAAAAGGGGGAATAAGTAGGGGGGAAAGTAAATAAAGGGGTATATTGGCCAAAGGCCAATATACCCATTTCCTACACTTTTACTCTCAATCAGAAGGCGAATAATTAAGAAATGAGAAGTTATTGTAAGTTGCTAAAAATTACCTTGCTGAAAAATGAAATTTTTTGATTCTGCATGGCAAACAGAAACAGGTGGGTGATGGCTAACCTGGTTATCATGAAAGAATAAAGAACATTATAGCATCAAAACAATAAAAATTTATATTTGAAAATAATTCAAAGAAAATTTTTTTTCAATAGAAACTTTAATATTGTACAACTCTGTTTTAAAACATTCCTAAATCAATCTGAAAATGTCCCCAGAAAAACTACTACATCTAAAACTCTTTTACATGACTTACACAGTAGGGTGAAGAAAAAAACGCAGGAAAAACTTTTTTCTTTTCTTTTTTCATTCAGAAATTTTTTAAAATTGAAATCCATTCATATCTTCTATTGCCCCAAGCGACTCAGAAATAGCTTAAAAGTTAATTAATGAAAAATTTCTTTTGCAAAATTTCTTTTAGCAAATGTTAAAAGTTGGGTGATTAGTAGTTAACACATTTTTTAAAATTGAAATCTATTCACATTTTCCAGTATGTTAAGTTCCCCAAATCATGTAAAAAATTCATACTTACAGAAATCTGTTTGAATTGCAAATAAATTAAAAATGTTACAAATTTGACAGACAATTGAGGCTTTTCCTTTTTTCTGCAAAATTGATTTCTTAACTAAATTTCATTTATAATTTTTAATTCAAAATTGCATAAAAATTGATTTTTTAATGCATTTTTAAATGCCTTAGGCAGGGTTCACACTGGGGAAAAATACAAAGTGGGATTTCCCACCTTGACCAAAATTTTAAGTGGGATTTTAAAAATTTAAGTGGGAACTTTTCTTTTTGTTTTTGGTTTTACAAGTATTACTAAACTGCGCGAACATGATCTAATACAAACTTGTGTAATAAAAGATGATTATCTAATCTATGCTCAGCAAAGAAGGAATAAACATTAACAAGGTTCACACAAAATTCGCGATTACGAAAACAGGTGCTTTACTAAAATGTTAAGCATGATAAAGGTCCTCTTAAATAACCGAAATTCTTTGATGTGTGATTTTTACACAAAAAAAGCCCCTAAAATTAGTTTAATATTTCCTCTATTTTTTCTGATCATATATCATTTTATCTATTGATGTTTTTCGATGAAAACAGTATATTTTAGAAACCAGCTTCTCCAGTAACTTGTAAAAGTGAAAGTTCTTCAATATCTAGCGCTTGTAACGACTTATATTATTAACGTCAATTTGAAAATGCCTTATTTCAAATATAGTGCAAAAATTCAAAATGAATAATTTGAAATAAATGAAACTTCGCATTCCTATGCGAGAATGGTTCGTTTTTACAATTTTTTGCGAAATATTTGATTTTATTATCGCTTTTTTTTTTTGGAAAGGTTCGGTTTTTTTTTTTTTTTTGAAAATTATTACTTGTATTCTACGTGAAAAAGATTCAAACTTTTTTTTTCAAACTAGAAGACAGCATAGCAATCAAGTTACTGTTTGATTTCTTGAAACTTTGTTACATTCAATATTTTTAAATATGCTCGAATTTTCACGCGCTCAATTGTCTGAAAAAGTCGTGCATATGGAATTCTGCCTTTTACACTTTCCTAATAATTGAGGCATTTTAATAGATATTTTGATGGTTGATTAAACACAGGATGAAACATTAATCCATTATAAAGGGAACTAAATGACACAATAAAAGAATTTAGACGTAGAAGGTACGCTAATGAGCGTTGATACATTCACACGCATTTTTATTTCGATCCCGATTTTATGGAAAGATTAATTTTTTGCGATCGTAAATTATGAAACGAATCCATTCTAGAACATAAATTAAATGCCTTTTTGGGGGACGAAGGTTATTTTAAAAAGTGCATGTATTCCACCTTTTTTGCTCTGAAGTCAACATTGGAAATAACAGGTTCTCTAGTGGTTTGAATTTGTTTTACCTCCCCCCCCCCTGGCTTTTCAGTGACCAAGGAAGATTCCCTTTTTCCAACTCCCTTTTTTCATTTTGTCCCCTGTGAATATAATGAATGAAATAAGTCTGCATTCCCAAAGGCCTTAAATTGTTCAATAGTTCGAAGAAATTAAAAAGTTGTCAATCTTTCATCCATGTTATTATATATGATAAATAGGTTTCCTAGATTCTTCTTTTCATTAATGGGGATAAGATGACTATTGAAAACTAACATACTACATTTACTTTGTATTGAATTATCAGTTTAGAATAGTAGTTTCGCGATGTTTTCAACGCGTGTCCGCTATAGTCCGTGGGCTGAAGTCTCAAAAAGAGCTTAAAATTAATTTTCGTTCTGACTCTTGAGGGGCAATTTTATTCTGCCAAAATAAAGCATAATATTTTGGCTGGTAAATGTAAATTCATAAAGTTCTCCAAAATATGATTGTCCATTAATTCACAGTAACCAAAGTTATGAGGAACTATTTCATTTTCACGTTAGAGCATGGATATCCGAAAAAGATAGCACTGTGACGTCACTAAAAAAGAAATTGACCAATCAGAGCAACAGGAGCAGCCCGCTGTTTACGTTTTAGTAGCGCTTTCACTGTCTGATTCTTTGGAGTTATACAATTCTTTTTGCTTTCACGCTGTTTTTTTTTTTTTTTTTTTTTTTTAAGTTAACGCTTTTAAAAAATTGTCACTTGCAGTTTTAATGTAAGGGGGCATGTTCGTTCATTGACAGTAATTTTTGAGTTGTTCAACTTCAATGATTTATTTAAATAATTTTTATTTAAACTTTTAATTCTGTAGGGGAAAAATAATAAAATCCCCTTTATAAAAAATTTCAATCGATTTTTTTAACAATTACTACGTCACTGAAAATATTCTTCCTTTTAAAAAAATCTGGGGATATTCTATATCATTCCAGACAAATATGCATCAAGGATGTGGCCAGATTTTTTTTTTTTTGGGGGGGGGGGAGGGGGCTGACTTTGAAACACTTATGTTGAGGAAAGTTTTAGGGAAGAATATATGCTACATTGCGAAAAATTTCCGGACTTCGGGGGGAGGCCCGAAATCCGGACAACACAATCCCAGAACGTGCCCCCCCCTCCCCTCTGGATACGGCCTTGATATGCATTAAAGGGGGACACAATCTCAGGGCACAAATCGGCTTTTTCACTTTTTATCTCTTCAGAAACCGCTATGACCCGTTTATAAAAATTTTGGGTTTTAAGAGTTAATATAAGCAGTAGTCACACGGGGTAATTCCTGGTCACGCCTTTTTTAGTTTTATAAACTGGTATAACAAAGTAACTGCTAATTGAAATATGACAAACGCTCCTTAACCCTACACTGTGCAATTTTTCATTTCTTTGTAAAGAAAAAAGAAAGAAAAATTGTGTTTGTATGTGCTAGTTATAAGTAGAAAAAAATAGTAAAAATTTTTTTATTAAATTTGGAAGAATAGAATCTGAGGAAATTTAACATGTTTTCTAAAAACAACTCCGAGCATTTAGGGGTAACATTAATAATTTTTTATATAATCATTTTAATAAATATAAAAAAATTAATAATAAATAGGTATGCATTATAATCATAATATAGCAACAAAATAGTAAAATTTATTAAAATAATTTATTTTATTATTATTTATAAATTGAAAAAATATATCAAAGTAAAAATTTGCCCATGTAACTATTAATTCTTAGTTACATGTGCAAATTTTTTACTTTAATTACCAATAAAGTTTAATAATTTCACTAAAAGGTTTTAAACAAGAAACCTAACATCTGTAGGGGGGTTTGATGCAATAATGTTTGTTTCTTCTTTGGTTGAGAGTCAATTGATTTTAAAACGAAATTCCTAAAAAATAATTTAGTCAACCACTTTACCCTAATTTGTTATATAATTACAAGAATAATCTTCCAAAAGATACCAAATAAAGTGAAATAGAACAACCAGAGACACCTGTTCTTGTTACACTGCAAATAATGCAGGAGCATAAAAAGTACCCCCGAATGCGTGGTGTTGTTTTAAAATAACAAGTGAAAAAGGCGCCATAACATGTATTTTTCATGAAAATTTTCGGACAACTTATATTTATTTTATTTTAACACTATGTAAGCAATTAAAGACTATTTTTCAAAAAAATGTTGCTTACAATTTGTAATAAAAATTAAGAATTAGTTGTTTTTTGTACAAAATCAACATGTGTTACGATTTGTGAAAAAAGATGAAGCTTGAGCCCAGTTTACAAGATCTAGGGGAAACCGTATTAACTAATACGATCTTGCATACAAAACGAAAGAATACACCACTTGTTAGAAATACAAAACAAGAGCTTAATGAACAAAAATTAGAGATGTTGTTTAAAAAAAAACACAGTGCTGTGTAGGGTTAACTATTCTATTTCACGTTGGAAGAAAAGATTTCTTCCTCACCTCGATAAGTGAATTAGTGGTATCAGAAATAAAGTTCAAGGACATGAACAATAATAAACTTTGCTTTGATACCACATGTGTCAAATGTAAAGCTGCAAATAGTGCCTTAAATAAGATGGGAAAACCCCTACCCATTTCAATGCCAAATGCATGTATATTTATGTGTCTAAAAAAACTCTCTCTTGCTAACATATTTCCGTTTAACAATGTAGTGTAAAATTTAGCTCGCAATGTAAAAGATGCAATATTTTATTCAATAACGGAATGGATACTTAAATGGAAGACAACAAGGACTGAGGCAACTGTGAGGTAAGTCCTCTGATGCGTACCCACTATTTAAATTACTGCTGAATTAGAAATGTACAATACAAATATAACACAGAAAGCAAGCGCTCCATACGCACGTAGAATACCAATATAACACATGTGCTAATAATATATAATATATCTTTCTATTATTTTACTGTGCACGGGATGAAAAAAAAATATAGATTTTCAGAAATTTTGGAGAAAAAAATATGTTACTTACTACTACAAAAACATTTTGAAAACAGATCGTCTCCAAAAATTATACCTTTTTTAAAGATCCATACCAGTGCTATATTTAAAACAAAATAATTCTCGTTGATGCTGCTTTATATTACAAATAGCCTATGCTTTTGAATCCAGTGCATATATTTTGTCTATATTTAAATACATTGGTCGCAAGAATTGATTACAAGAGCCTTTTTTAAAATGAAGTTTAAAATAGAATGATAGCAATGGTCGAAACCTTGTTTACAAACAATGATGTCAGCGACTGATGTTACAGTCGGCGTGATTGGTTAACTTCGCGGAGCAAAAAATTATTCGATGATTTCATTGGAGCAGAGTACGAATACATCGAAAAAAGAGTGCAAAAGGAAATCTCTTGTTATTAAGTTATGGCCAAGTATTTTTTGGAGAACTTAATAAAATTAGAATTACTAGAACATTTTAAATAGTTTCCTTCAAAGAAAAAATTGCCCCCAGAGCATCGGAACGAACTTGAACGATAAATGCATTGGGCCCACGGACTACTAGTTGAGGGAATAGCACGCAAACGAAGTTTTTTTGAGTGGGATTTCAAAAAATATTGCGGGAATCGCACGGCCTAGCGTGAACCCTGCCTCAGGGGACCAGAAGAAATTAATTCAAATTGAAAAAGAATTTCAGATATTGGATTCAATTGTTGGGAATGATACCATATTTTATGAATTAAAATAGTGGTTAAATGTCCAAAAGCAGTAAAAAGAGAGAGCATATGCATCCACATCCATTAAATAACACAAAATCATTAAAAATAGAGTTACATTGGGAGAAGGGAATACCAGCTTAATCACAAAGAGAATCATTAAGGCTTCTTAAAATTGGAGGAAGTTTGTTAATAATCAAGTCTCAAGATATGTGCATGTTTAAAAATAATCTAAAATTAATTTAAAATAAAGTACAATTGAGGGTTATGGTGCAAGAACCGGGTATGTCCAAAAGTTCAAATTTTTCAGGAGAACGAAATCAAAGTTGGGAAGACACCATGTAAGTCCACCATAAGGGTTTTAAAGAAACAACACACATGAATTATGTAGAACGGTTTAATAATTTGAACTCTGAAAGAAACATAAATACTATTGAGATTGGCTTTTGCAGCAGCGGAAGAAAGAGTTTCTCTTGGCAAACGTTGTTGCCTTTCACCACTATTTGTCACACAAAAGGGGAACGACCTCACTTGCTTCTTGCACCAATCGAAACATCCTCATTCAATGGAAGGATAAACACTAAAAAACTATTTTTGAAAAATTTGGACTTACCAGATTCTTGCAGCATGCCCCTCAATTGCATTCTTAAATTAAAACTTGTTCTCTTAAAAGTCCTAAACAAACATTTTTAAATGTCGTGGAAATGCATCTGTGCAGAATTAGTTAATGAAACATACAAAAACTATTATATAGTACTTAGAAATGCCCAAAATTTAGCTTTTTTATTCCTAAGACAACTGCTTAAATTTAAACAGCACCTCTTCAATTCCCATCATTACTCTGAAAATTTTTTGTCATAGGAAAATACATAATACATAACTGTCTTGAAAAACATGAAATTTTAAAACATAACATAATATATTCAATTGTTCACAAGACACTTAAAAAATTTCAAAATGAAACTATTTTAGCTTCCAGTTATGATGAAATTATATACGTAAAAAATCATAAACCCATAACTTGTGTCACTTACTTGAAATTTTTTAATGTCTAAAAAGGAATGTCATAAAGAGATCTTGGGCACACTTTTAAAAATCAAAATGACGTGAAAACAAATTACATATTAAAATGTTTGAAATGGGAAAGGGGAAAAAAAAAGAGTTTAGATTTCGAAAGGATTTGCAAAGGTAAAATGCTAAATGAATTTTTTAAGAGCTAAAAAATCACTAATTGAGAACTATTATTGGCAATGAAAATATATAATTATCTTTGCTTTGTCTGCATTTCATGTGATAAACTAATAAACTAGATAAAATATTATTGGGATTCAAACGATTTAAGATAAATTAATTCATTATTTGACAAGGTGATTTTAAATGTTCAAAATAAATTGCAAAATCTGTTTAACATTTTTAAAAAAGCAAATTTCAAAAGAAAACACCTATTATGTTCACATACACACATTAATCTTCATTTCTTCAATTCCTATTGTAGCCAAAGCAAAACAAAAATATTCCCTTCACTTCCAAATTGACAAGAATAAAATAGCAATGGTCAGGAAATATTTCGCTGCTTGGGATGGAAAGAGTTCATTGATCAATCAAAAAGTGGTCATAATTAGTTGATCAATCAAACATTTCAGTTCAAAATGATGTGTCTGTCGATACTAATAGGTAAAAAGGCCTTACTTGTTCCGCTATGAACTGAAACCCTTTATCATCTCTAATGCATTCGAATGTTTCACCTAAAACAGGGTTAAAAGGTTTATGACCAGCTCTATGATATGAGGAGCTGTATGCTGAGACTGCAAAGGCAGCTATATACACCTGCAAAGTAAAAAAGCAGAATGAAATACAAAAACATGTGATTATTAAGAAATGTAAGTGCACTAGAAAAAGACAAAAGCAGAAGATACCATTCTTTCATACTGATCAACAGTCTCTGCAGCTTTGTCAAGAAGCTCACTATATTCCAATTCTTCACAAAGTCGCTGTAATATTAAGCAAAAACTCAAATAAATACACATATAACATCAACATTGCAGCCCCCCAAAAAAAGATTTTCAATAGAGGGGGGGGGGGGGAGAGAAGAAAGTGGAGATCTATTCTTGAATTTTAACATGTTTAAAACTTGATAATTACTGTCATTAGTTTTTGGAGTTCTATTTATTAAACAAGTGACACTACTTTTCTAAAAACAATTTTATCGAAACACATAAATATTTTCAATGGGAAGCACATGAATTTGCTATAACGTTAGATAACTTACATTAAATGTGCTTAAGTGAAGTATTTAAATTTCACAAAAAGTCAAAGCATTTTGAATTGTTATTGTTAATGTTTTTAATAAAATTTAAATAAACATATATTTGTAAAAAATAATGATTTTTTTTTAAAACTTGGCTTTGACGAACACCACTGTAGACTATGAATGAATGATACTGAATTTACCAGGGTGTAATAAGGCATTGCAAGAAAAATTAGGGCTTTTTTTCTGAATTATAAAGGAGTTTTTAGAGGCACCTAAAACAGCTTGATAATTTAATAGATTTTTAAAGACCCATGGGTACAATGATAGTCTTATAGAAATAAATAGACTGCCCATTATTTGCATTGTATAAATTTAACATTAAAATGGATCTGTTTAAAACACTCAGATGTCATAAATTTCAAGAAAAGTATTAAAATTATTCATAAAGGCAAAGATCAATGACAAAACAAAATAATCATCAAAGCACAAATTCATTACCTGTAATACACATAATGGCTCATTTAAAGTAACAGGCATGCTGACTTTGCAAAGATCTTTTCCTATGTTTTTAAACAGAAGATTACATAGGCTAAAATCTCCTGTATCAGGTTTTGGAGCAGGAAGCTTTGAACGCCGCCCTGTATTACAGGTTGGCAAAGCAGGCACTTCAGTAACTAAAAAAAAAAAAAAAAAAAATAACAATAATGACAAATAGATAAGTAAAATAAAACATCAGCAATTATCAAAGTGATAAAAAAAGCATAAAGTTATGGGAAAGTAAATGGATTTTTTTTTTCTTAATGTTATTCTTCAATCAGTTATTTGTTGAATATGAATTCACTTTTGAAAAAACAAAACAACTGAAACAGAAAAACAAAACAAAAAATTTGAAATAAAGTTCAAATAAACTGATCTTTTCCTCTTTTTTTTTTTTTGCTTTACAGACAGCAAAATATTCACACAAATAAAACTGAAGGAGTGTCATATTTCAGTGCATAAAGTAGAAACATCGATCTGAAAAAAAAAATGTGGCTTGATTGCTTCTATTGAATTTTATATTTTAGATTTCTTGACAACTTTCAAAATGGTAGCAACTTAGAAATTTTTGAGATTTCGATTCTCAATGCTAGAAAGAAACATTTTAATTTTTCATAATATTTACAAAAATATTTTGTGCAATTTATAGCTTATGATTATATAAAAAAAGTATTGCCTATTTGTTTAATTATACATACAAAAAGCCTCAAAGAAAACTATTAATGTAAACAAAGTAATTTGCATATTTGGCTTTATTCTCATAAGAAGACAGCATAGCAATCAAGTTACCCTTGTATACACTGGGCATATTTAATACACATTATAAATCTATGTTTTTTTTAGATAAAACATTAAAAGTATTAAATTGTAAAGGTAACTCTGCTCAAAAAGTCATTTAAAATCATTTGGTTTTCTTTTCTGCAAAAGAAAGCCAGAAATTATTATTTTCTGTCTGAATTATCTTTTAACTTTATATCAAAATGTTTACATTAACATCTTTTGAATTAAAAACATACAAATGAAATCTTAATTTTAGGTATCAAAACAAACTCGCTTGGTTTAAAGGTGCATTAACAACAAAATGTAATATTTCATACACCTTAAACATACAGTCACGTCCATTTATAACAAAATCAAAGGGACCCAATGAAAATTTCGTTATAAATAACTAACAAACAGTATGCAGTAAAACTAGGGGGAATCGAAATTATTACGTTATAACTGCAAATTTGTTTTATACAACTTCACTATATACGAGTGCGACTGTATGTAAAAAAAATTGATCAATGCAAAGAAATTTTAGCACGGATAGGCATTGCTTCCCTTTCAAAACAAAAGAATTGAATAACATAATGCTCCAAACTTCAAGGCACTACAAATTATTTTACAAGGCAAAAAAAAATCTCACCTTAAGCAAAGGGAAAAAAGAAGTAAAATGCATAGCTTCGTCTCGAGAAATTTGAAGGTATTAGAATTTGTAGATTTCAGGTAACTGATTAATGTATGCATTCTAAAATGTTACATTGCAAAACTATTACCATAATTTTCAAAAAACTTCTTGTATAATAAGTACAAAAATATAATACCCCTGAAAAGTATTCTAAACAGCAATACTGTTTATGTGTGCGTAGTGTGTGTTTCTTTATCAACAATTTTTTGGCAGTTTTTGTTTGCGTGAGATTTCTGCTAGTGTCTCATTGTTTTTATTTTTGAGTATACAGTTCTAGACATATGATCATATATAGTGAATTAAGTCCTTAAAATGATAGTGTAAACGCTGAACCAAAAAGCAACAATAAAAGAGTGAAACTTGACATGTGGCTGCAGCAAAGCATAAAAATGATTATGACATTTTAAGGCATACAATATTTAAGGAAATTGTTTTCAGCTTAAATTCCCACCCAGTATATAATTGAAAATTTTGTTGTTTACATCTCAATTCTTGTGCAGATTTTTGACAAATGTGGACATCATGTCTGTGAATTTGTAAAAATGCACTAATATTAAAAAACAAAAACAAGCATAGCAGAATTGATTAAAGATCAAACATTTAATAAATCAAGAAGAAATTTCTTGGGAGGGGCTTAAAATAAATGCTAATTGGTGTCAATTAGAAGACAATATATATATATATGGACAAGTATTTTCATTAATAAATAATGTAATACAGATGCTGATTATCTTTTACTAGCTACAAGGTAGTTTCCATTATATTCATTTAAATGGTTACCACTAGGAATTGGTGTGTATTCAGTCCCTTCATCAGATGCATCACTCAAAAAGCTGCCACCTTCTTCTTCTGACATAGAACCCTGTAGAATTAAAAAAGTAATTCTTATACACATCCACACACACAGCATTGGAAAATATTGTGATACTTATACAACTATCAAAATAATCAAAATATCATATATTTAGGACACATATTGGATGCATATCAACACCGATATATATCACAAATGTTCTCTCCCAAACTAGTAAAGTATTATATTCATATAAATGTGTGACATTATATAAAAATGATTTGATTATGAATTAAACCTTAATTAGTCTTTACAAATCTGCTTTTATTTATAAATTATATTGATATATCAAGAATTTTTCATAACTTATAAGTTTTCACTCAAAACCAAAATTATGTTTATATAAATGTATCCCTTATTTAGCAATTATTTTTTTGCGATGTAGATTTGCTGATTATACAAAAATATCAATATCAAAAATATCATACTTTTAATTTTGATACGCAATAGTTATAGAAGCATAATAGAAACTTCCATATTGCAGTGGATTGGTGTCATGTTTAATGAAGAAAATTAATTTTGAGGAAACAATATTACACTATCTATTACTGAAAATGCAAGTCAACTTGACTACGGAATTAATGAACCAAAGTCAACTTAAAATAAACAAACACTATTGCAATGGATTTCTTTATTCAAAGCCTTATCATTATGCAGCGCATCATACCTGATTCAGTTCTATTCAGTTTTTTCTTACATTTTATTTTTTATTGTTATTTCATTAACTTGGAAAGGAGTCAATGGAACAATCAAAAATGAATTTAAAGTGATATAAACTTTGGTGATTGGATTCGTAACATGATATATACCAGATGATGCACACACACACACACATATAAATATACATAGCTTAATGTTAGTTGTTTGTAATCTTCAACAAATTCTTACTTTTATTTAATTAGAAAGCCAGCCATTAATGGAAGGGCAGAGAAAAAGCAAGACGTACACTTTTGACTCAGTTAGCACAAGGAAACTTACTTTTCAGTTCAGTCAAAAACAAAATGTAACTAAGCATTAAACAGAAATTTTCCCGCTGTTTGTAAATCTATTTTTGTTGGATATGATACTTTCAAAAACCTGACGAATTCATGTGTTTTCAGATACCTCTATCAATCATACATTGGGAATGACTGGAAATAGAACAGGACTGCTATGGTTTTATGCTCCAAGAGCGCTCAATCACCAGTTTTTTCTTGCTTTAAAAATTGGGTGAAATTAACCCTTTACGTAAAGTTATCAAACTCAAGGATTCTAGTGGCAACAAAAAAAAAAGGGGGGGGGGGGACACCAAAATTCTAGATGAATGAATAATATGTAAAACCATTTTTAAAATATATTTTTAGCCAGGGTTTGTTGATTTAAATAAGCTTTATTTAAATCATTTAAAAAAATCCTTAAGAATTTGATTTTAGTGTTAGAAAGTGTTGGTTTTTAACATAAAACATGTTGCATTTACAACTACTATTTCAAGCAAAACTTCACAAGTCCCTGTGCCTGATGTATGTGTATAATATATTTCATAACTTTAGAACTAATTATAATTATTTTTTTAAATTTTACAGTATTATTCGTACTCTTCAGATATCTTAACATCAAAGCATAATTCATTGAATTATTCATATTGCAATTCATAGTAATCATGATCCACTTTAGGTTTTTATTTTTAATAATAGTATTTTAGTTTACTTTAATGAATATGACATAATAAATGATTCAGATTGACAGTGTTTAAAACAAATTTGTTTAGAATTTAGAGTATATGTATCCTTAAAGATATTTCATCCATGTTTTATAATACTCATAGCTGAAAGTTTCTTTCCAAGTGAAATATTTTTTCATCTCAGTAATTTAAAATAAAGATATATGATTGAAACAAAAAAGTTTCAGTTTTTAGTAATGGAGTGCACATGATTTTGCTAAATGGGTAAGTAAAAAACTATTTCAAATTGCTATTTCATTTATAAAATAGAAAAATGATTAAAGTGCACTCAATGTAAAATTAAGTACTCACAAAAGATTGATTTTTTACAGCTTGCATCTGCAAAAGAATTCAGAATAAATTCGTTATTTTTTTTCTTTACTTAGAGCTGAAGGCTTAATCCTCTATGTTATATTGCACAAAAAACAAAATATTTTTTCTCTGCAGAAAATCGGTTGACTTAAGCATAGATCCAGTTAAATGAGGGTCAGTTAAAAGGTAGTCTACTGTATTTTTTAATTACACCCAAAAAACATTTTGGCAACTGAAAGAAAAAAACGCTAGATTTAGCCAATGATGCCTAATTTTTACAATCCTAATTTTTTCTAACCCTCTTCTGCAGCAGCTTTGTGACTAAATAAGTACTAATTTATTTTCTCCTGGAACAGTAACCTGCCAACCTACTGAAAAAGGAATGCAGAAGATTTTCCTTAAAAATTCAGAATTCAGAAAAAAGCAGAGAATAGTTTGACTGGAAAAATAAATCATTTATTAAATATATATAAGAAAAAAAATCTGTATGTCCTTCTGAATAACCTACTGATGATCATTACAGTATGAATCATACAGTTAACTATTCTTAAAGTCTAAATAAGATAATTATTATTATTAAAGTCTACCTAATCCAACCACTGAAATAACCATCAAACATAACATGGCCAAAAATTGCTGCAATTTAGAGAAAATTGATCCATTTTAAGAAAAACTACTAGAATATCACTGATTCTTGGAAAACGTGAGGAAAATAGAAAAAAAAGCTAACGAGTTTGAAATAGTGCAAGCTGACCAATTATTGTAAAAATAATGATAAAATGCTAAAAGTTGGCAGATATGCAGTAGGAGAGCATTTTACTTCCTCACCCTTTTCACATCTTTAATTTCTTTTAACTTCAGTAAATTGAGTTAGATTTACAATCAAAAACCAAAATTTGAATACACTGACATGTTTCCCTGTAACATGTATATTCTTTCCAACACAAACAATTTGGAGACAAAAACGTGAGGAGTGTTTAAAGTATAAATTGCAAACCATCTCAAACTTGGAAAATGTTTCATGTTTTAAACAATGATCACATAATTGATCCAATTTTATGCTACACTTCCCAACACAGGCCTGAACTATATACTGTTGATAGACATTAAGTTGAGTTTTATAAAAGTATGCAAAATTAAAGAGAAAATTCCTACCTCAGATGAACTACTGCAATTTGAAAAATTTTCAGCTGCATCGAAGAATTCAGAAGCAGACAGGACAGAAGAGCTTTCATGAGACAAGGAGGGCTGTAGAGGTTGATGAATGAGCTGTAAAAAGGTGACCACACAACACAATATTCAAACATTTAAATTGAGCTTAATTAAAGCTTAAATCTCTCAGCAGAATTTTGCATTTACCACTTCAGCTTTTTCAGAATGCTAAATATCTCTTCTGATTCATATCTCTGTCTATCAAACTGTGTTAAACACAAACCTATGCTTTGTTTTAACTAAAATCCATTTTGAATTAATGTATTAGCATCAATCCATTCCTTGCTTTGCCCATACACCACATGAGCATGGTTTTTGGGGTATTTTTGCAGTGCCTGTATGATGTACATAACCTTATTCTCTCTATTTTGCCCATATTTTAAAAAATACTATGTACAATTATTTGTACAGATAGGGGAAGTTGTTCACTAAATGCTAGGTTAAAAAAGCGTAGGATTCTGATTAGTTAAAAAAGAGAGGAATTTTTTAAAAATATTTTCTGTCTTTATTGTCTTAAATTGTAGTCTCTCAGCGATTAGCTTTTTATTTATGTCACTACAATGTTCCATACTAGATATGGAATGATTGTACTAGATTACTACAATCATTCTATATCTTTGTTTGTAGTGAAAGCAATTTTTAGAACAAAGTAATGATTTCAAAGTAAAAATTTCCATCTACTCTTCTGGAAAGTGAGGATACTGATAGAAATGATTCTGATGCTTTAAAAATTTATCATACTAAATCCGAATTTAAAGAATAGGGAAGTAAATTTAATTTAAAAAATTGTAATCAAAAAATAAGTGTAAAGTATTTGTATTTTTAATATGCACAATTGTAAGTGTCGCTTTCCTGTTACGTGTTCAAGTAACTAAAAAAGCAATGTCCAGTGAAACAATGATTTGATTTGGTTCAAGAAAAATTGTTCTAAATGCTTAAAACTATTGGAAATATTAATGTTAACGTAATTTTCCTTATATATTATGAAGCAAATAAAAAACACAATAATGAAGACGTGACGATTTTTGGACCGCATCGGAGAAAAAATAAACCCTTTATCTACTGCATTATGATCTACAGTAATTTTTTTTACAGAAGTAGTTTGTCTACGTATTTACACTGAAAATTAAGGGATTTACATAAATAAAATGCTCAGTGTATAAGTATTTATTTATTTACAGCTAATAAGTGCCACAGAGTATTTACCCTGTGAAATTAATTACATACACTTTTTAATCAAAATATTTCGTCAAATAGTTTTCTAAGTTCTTAACTAACACATTAAAAAAATCAGTGACTTGATTCTTGAATTTTACTACTTTTCTGCAGCGAAACTCTAAAGGAACATTCTGAGCAAAATGGAAGTTCAAAACACAGCATCGGTTTCAAAACTATCCAAGTTCCTTTCCTCGCTAAAATAATCTTTATAGAACCCTTGCTAATATGCATCCTGAAAAAGGGGAATTTAAAGACACTCCCGGCAAAGTACCATCAGAATATTGGTAAAAATGGTTGCTGGGAAGGAATTTAGAGAGAATGGTACTTATAAGTACCGACGGTAGATAAAGGGTTAAACTGTTATTGGGTAAAAAGCGACAGCACACAGTTCACTCTTTAAATTATGCTTCTAGAGTTTTATCAAAACGAAAATCATATTCGGATTTAAGATTAATTTATAACTTGTAACAGACACGAGTAAAGTATAATAATTTAAAATTATAGCAAAGAAAACCATAAAAATATCTTGAAATTAGCAATTTAAAAAAAAATTGTGCAATGCAGTTCAATTTTGATAATTCTGATAAAATTACAACAAACTAGCACTTTTTACCCCCTCCCCCTTCAGTTTTAAAATTGGCTATTATTTGCCTCAACACCAATTCATTTTCAACATATATTGTATGTTTGAAACTGTTTCAGAATTTTAAGATTAATCTCTGATCTGTAATAGATATGGAAAAATATAATAATCCAGAATTATAGAAAAGATAACCATAAAAAATATGCTAAAATCAGCAATAGTGTGTGTGTATATATTAGGGTGGTGCTTATTTTTCGAAGTTTTGAATTTTCAACCTCTTACCCTCTAAATTTGTTCCATTATACCAAAAAATGATTCTGATAAAATTTTATCACCAGCAAACAATATTTAGAGGTAGCTCAAAGAGGGTAAAGTTTCATAAATGAACGAGATTTCGCAATTTTTTGAATTTTTAAGCAAGATAAAAATGATGACTTGCAATTATGTTTAATTTATGTAATTATATTAAAAAGTAACTTCTATATGAATAAGTAAAAATTAAACATTTGTAAATTGAAAAGCTATCATAAAGTAGTTTTCTGAATAAAATATACAGTATTCAAGTCTACCTCATAGGTGGCAACAACTGTGTAAACGACTGATTGCCAAACTTATGGAGCCACTGAGCAATAATACCTTTTCCAAATTTTACTATGAGTTTTCTACCTCCCCCTCCCCATAGTAAAGGAAGTTAGGTCAAAAAGGAAAAACTTTTCAATTCTTAGTTATTTATTTATATATGCCAGAACGAGGCAAGAAGGCTACTATATTGGCTGTTTTTTCATGGATTTAAGCTAAAAAAATTCTCCATTTTCCTGCTGAGTCATAAACTTTCAATGCAAATATTGACAAAATATGGAAAATTCACAAACAGTCGTTAATGTAGTTATGTGCAGATTAACCACCTGAGTATGACCGCAATCAACCAAAGATTTCCTCGTGAGTTATTGGTAGAAGAGATTTATGGTTTAGTAACGACTGGTCTAAACTACAAGTATGGAACAATTTTGCTCTGAAATGACACAGTGAACTTGGCAGGTGGTAAAAGGTCACACAAATAAAATTTGAGAGCATTAGACATGGAAAAAAAAAAACTAAATATTGCTTCAGTAACACTATTGAATCCCAACTGCATTATATCTAATTGAATTAGACCAAACAAAATATTTATATGATTATTATTCAGTATTTATAATATAGATGCTGCTTGATTTCGAGGCAGTGCAAGGAGCAAACAAGATAGTTTCAATATAACTTGTAAAAGATAAGTTAGGCGTTGTTTAAGTTTGAGTTTGATGAATTGGGTAAATCTGAATCTCTCAGCCGCTTACTTTGAGGGCAGCAGTAACAATAAAAATAAAAATTGATGAAGCTAAGGGAAAAAAATAACCTTCAATTCATTTGTGCATTCTTTTTTAGTACTAATATTATCTGGTAATGGCATTCCGCCTAATATTCGCTGCTAGCCTGTGTATGTTACACACAGGATATTAGCTAACCCCAAGCAGCAAATTATATGTGTCTCCTTTCAAAGCCAAATGGTTCCCCACCCATGATTTAGACCAATAGTCATCAAACCGTAAAATGCCAACTACAAGTAACTCTTAATTAAATCTTTAGTAGATTGCAGCGGTACTTGAGTGGTTAATTTGCACATAATTACACCATCAACTGTTGATTTTCCATATTTTGTTAATATTTGCATTGATAGCTCATGGCTCAGGCAGAAAATAAAGAATATTTTTTTGGCATAACTATTATGTACATGAAAAATGTAGCTGCCCACTCGCATATATAAATAACTGAGAATTGAAAAGTTTTTAACTCTTTTTGTCCTGTCTTTTTCATTCTTTCTTTCTTTACTATGAAGAGAGGGAGGGTAAGAATAACTCATAGTAAAATTTGGAAAAGGTATTATTGCTCAGTGGCTCCATACGTTTGGCGATCACTCGTTTAAACAGTTGTTGCCACCTATGAGGTAGACTTGAATACTGTCTATTTTATTCAGAAAACTACTTTATGATAGTTTTGAAATTTACAAATGTTTAATTTTTACTTATTTATATAGAAGTTACTTTTTAATATAATTACATAAATTAAACATAATTGCAAGTCATCATTTTTATCTTGCTTAAAAATTCAAAAAATTGCGAAATCTCGTTCAATTATGAAACTTTACCCTCTTTGAGCTACCTCTAAATATTGTTTGCTGGTGATAAAATTTTACCAGAATCATTTTTTTGTATAATGGAACAAATTTAGAGGGTAAGAGGTTGAAAATTCAAAACTTCGAAAATTAAGCACCGCCCTAGTATATATCAAATCATGCAACACAGTTCAATTTTTTATAATTCTACTAATTAGAACAAATTAGTACTTTTTTATTCCGCCTTCAGTTTTAATAGTGACTGTTATCCATTTTAGCAATGATTCATATTTAACATATATTGTACAATCAAAACCATCTCAAAATTTACAAAATAACCATCGGCAACCCTAGGAGAAAAAAATTATGAGCTCTTCATGTGAAAGAAAAGGGGGGGAGGGAGCTTATTAAAAGCATCTCCACCTCTCCACTCCCGTTTCCCTGAATAAACTCGAAAGTAGGTTTTGCATGAAATTATACACATCATTTGCTGCATACCAATAAGATAACTTGTTGACATTTTTTTTAGAATTATGCATTTAAAACTCAAATAACTAAATATAGATTGTTACTAGCTGTTGCCTGAGCCTTTGTTCATGCAGAAATTTTGATGTGTGTGTTTGAGAGCCGACAGCCTGACCAAATGTGATGAATGTGTGCGAATTTTATAAAAAGCGTCCTTTTGGGGGACTGCATTTCTTGGTGGCAGATGTCCTAAACAAAATTAAATGGCATTAAGGCAATGACTTTTAAAAAACTGAAACATTAAGGCACTTAACAATTTTATTTTTTATTTTTCAAAGTGAGTGATCAAACCCTCCCCAACTGAGTGCTGAATTCTGGGCGGTAAATATTTTGTCAATTCCGGACTGAAAAGCACAGCATTAGCATGCAACTATGCACAACGGTTGTTTACAAAAAGAAAAGAACATTGTTTTTAAAATTTTTACTCAATTTGTAAATTATATATTAAAAATGTTTAAATTTAGGTTTCATCACACGAAAGTGATGCATTTACCATTAGATGGACGGTATGGCTCTATAGTTGCAGAAAAATGGAAAGGAACACATACAGCCCTAATCAGTATAGGCCTGATAGCTTAAGTGATAGAGCACTTGGGGCATAACTGCGGGACCTGGGTCCGAGTCCTAATCCGGAATAACCTATGTTTACTTAATTAATGCTAAAACTCGATTTAAGGAACTTTAATGAAACTTCTTTAAAATATGTTTAAATATATATTTTTTTTCTGCAGGACTGAATTGTTATGCTATCCCATAGGAACCGTGCATTTTCCTGGGATAAAAAGTAGCCTCTGACCCATAAACTATCGCAATGCAAAAAATCATGCCAATCCCTCGCTCTGTGACTAACAAAAACAAGGCTATCCCATGGAAACTAAATTCTTAGTGGATAAATTGAGTAAAAATCAATTAGTCCGAACTGGGACTTGAATGCAGAGCCCTCAGTTACACGCTGAGTGCTCTACCACTTAAACTATCAAACCGTTACCGATTTTCTTTCAATGTCATTTATAACTATTGAACCACACCATCCATCTAATGGTAATGCACCATTTTTATGTAATGATATCTAATGGGAACCATAAGTTTTTCCAACATAAAAAGTAGCTTATGAGCTATTCCAGACTATAATCTATCTCTGTGGCAAATTTCTTTCAGATCCGTTCAACCATTCTGGCATGATTGAGTAACAAACATATATCCAAACTTTTGCATTTATAATAGTAGTAAGATTAATGGATGATTTAAGCTGTTAAAAGAGAAAGAGAATGTTAGAAGCACTATTTAATGTCAAAGAAAATATTCGAAATGTGCAATGTGCTTTTAAAAAAATAAAAAAAGAGGATTAGAAAAGAAACCTTCACTTCATAATGTAAAATATACAAGAAAATACATGCATTACCAAACGATGAAACTGACACTCAAAAAAAAAAAAAAAAACCACTAGGCTGTGAAAATGTAAGATTATAATTTTACCATACAAAACAAGAAATCAATTCTTTTAATTAAAAAAGTTATTTTTAAAAATCTAAGAGAAAATAATTAATATTACAGGAGAAAATGAAGACTGCATAAAATGGTAATTGTAAATACAGGTATTTGAAAGGACTTCTGATTATCAAGTTAGAATTATATGTCAACCGAGTCCAAAATTTGCACCTATATGCAGAGCATACTACAAAAAGAACGATTTAAGAAGTACAAGGCAAAGCTCTAGAAGGGGCAAGAAAGCACAGAAATCTAACTTACAGTTGGTTCGTCATTATCTCCAGCAGGTGTACCTACTGGAGCGATAATGCAGCTAACATCACTTAATGTACGAATTTCTTGCAACTTTGCTTTCAAGTCTTTATTTTGTTGCAATGTCTGCAAATATAAGAAGTTTCTGAGGAACTTGAAAAAAGTACACACTTTCCATATGAGATATTTCTAAACAGTTATGAGGATATTTTCTAAGGTTATTATTAGCAAGCAGAAAGTTATTTGAGATAGCAAAAATCATCCCAGAAAATGTATACTCGAGCCTTTCCTTCCCAAGCAGAAAAATATTTCCTGACCTTTGCTTCCCGGACATATAGCCGAAATCCATGAGCAAGTAGTTTCCCTTCATAGGCATTTAATTCATTTCATAGCATAGATTGTCTGTGGATTAAAAAAAAACTTCAAGGGGTGGGAAAGCAACTCCATAATGTTTTATCACTGGGCATCAAAACTTGCCATTTTAGAGAGTTTATGGATCGATACTTCAGGCTGACTTCAGCTACTAGGGAAGTAGAGGTCTGGGCTATTTCAGGTATAATGAGAAGTTAAGAGTTAATGCAAAGTATTCTAAGAATGAAAAATAAAGTCTTACCTGGTTTAAAGAATTTCTTAAGCAAGCAATAAGTGCACCACTACTACTATTGCTAGGCACAGTTTCAGTTTCTAATACCTGCTTCAATCTCTCTCGTTCAGTGTGAAGGCTTCTGACAACTGATCTAAGTCCCCCATGAACTATGGATGAAAAGTATAACATTCAAAAGATTTTATAATCAAAAACACAACAAAAATTTTAATATAAAAAAGAACAAGTGAAACTGATTTTTTAAAAAGAATCTAAAGCACTACACAGTCAGTTTGTCAATTGCTTTAAAAGCTCCCCAATAGTCAAAGAATAGATCATGTTTACAAGAATATTTTAATGGCATCTAGGGTCCCATGACCATGGCATATTTCTTTATAGGCAGCATTTACTCTGAACAAGAAAAGATCGTTAGTATCCAAGCCCAGACTGTACAGAGGTTGGGAGAATATTCTGATACCATTTATTTTTTGAGTCACCAGAAAGCAGAAGCAGCTCAATGCTTTGTCATAATGCTGTTTCCAATAGGCAGAATGGTGGGATACACTCAGTTACATCTTCTTTTCAGCATTTTTAGTACTTCTATGTAAAAAGCATTATTTTCTGTGAGCCATGGCAGAGACTTGCACTGCAAGTGCTGAAAAACAGTCCAGAATCCCACTATTCTTCAAAGCATGGAAAAGTTGCTGGAAGAAATTCACAAAAAATGGACCTTGTTGAAATGCTGGATCAATCACTGAATATGTACAAAAAAGTCACCTGAAAAATGTGAAGTATAACGTAAAACAAAAGTTTAAGAATTACTGTGTTCAAATTGTTTATCTACCCTGCAAAATTTTACTTTTATGAGTCAATACTTTCTGGCAAGGTCCCCTCGACTACCGCCTCACTGACATCAAACATGACAGTTTTTCCTACTTACAAGTACAAATTGAATGGGTTTATGCTAAGACAACTTAAGAAATATATTTAATTAGAGTTTTTTTATTTCATTTGTATGCTAATTATATAAGTAAGTATCATGAAAATGCAGGGGCAAAACCAATGTTGGATGCTTTACGACTAAACTTTAATGATAACTTGTTTGATTGAGATCCAGTCTCCTAGAACCCAAGTTACACATCATACACCTCCTTTTTTCGTTTTTTGCTGACATGGACTCTTTACAGGTTGGAATGGGGGTCCATATGGACCACTTTGGGAAACCCTGAGCTAAACCAAGACTTTTTTGTTTCCCCCAATGAGAAGAAAAAACTTTGAGGAAATCCTTTTCAACATCACTATTAGCAATTTTGATCAGCCTATCAGAAAATGGCTTCTAGAATGTCTTTCAAAAAAAAAAGAGGGAGGCCTGACGTAAAGAGAATTTTTGGGATATAAATGACAAGTAAAGATCATGCTTTAAAAAAATTATGATTATTCTTAAATGAATAGTCAACATAGAACAAACGTTAGAAAACTTAATTTGGATTAAGAATCCAGTGGAAAAACATAAAAATTGCTGAAAGTAGAGCAAATAAATACATTAATTAAAATGATAGTCGAAATTACCTTCTTTAGCTAAAGAAACAAATTCTTCTCTGTATTTATATAAACAGCTGTGGGTGGAAGATGAACATGGTTCTGGCAGAGAACATGTCATCAGTGATACAGAATCAGACAAACTGTGAGGACGTATTAAATCTTCACTACTTGTCAGAGAAGGGTGAGAGCAACTTAAATGCGCCATTTCTGAAATAGGCAATCCACTTTCACCAGACTATAAAAGAGAAAGACAATGAATAATATAGGTAAATAAAAGGAATAATATAAGTAATGAAACAGAATGCTTTTTTCCTCACTCCTTTCCAAAATACCCCAGTTAGCCCAAGCCAGCCAGAACTATTCCAATGCCCTCCAAACTTTGGAAAACCGGTTCCTTGTAATCACAAAACAGGTGCACGCAATATCGTTGCAAATCATTGGAACACTTGATTCTGTCATTTATTAACAATGGACAGATTTTGCAAAATTTCAATCTGGAATCATCCATGAATTGGAAGTCTATAATTATTATGTAATCTTGGGGGCAGATGTTTTCTTGAAAAAAAAAATGAAGTTTTTAATGAACATAAATTTACTCTATCCAGAAACTAAGTCCTTTTTTTTTCTCGCAGCTAAAATATCTCCAACACATCAAATGACTTTTCTGTAAAACCTTTAGCCTTTTATAGAAACTGGGCGAGTTTATTCTCTCAATGGAGTTATAATCCTTCTAATTATATAAATCAATGTTACTCAACCTTTTTTATGAGACGTGCCATATATGAAAAAGTTATTTCCCGTGCCGCAACATAAAACGCGAGTTTTTTTTTTTTTTTTGATAATGTTATCAAATTGTTCTTAGAACAGATTCTATTATGGGCAAATCAAACTGCAGTTACTTTTGAAATAGGAAAAGTGCTATTTTGGGTATTTCTAAATAAGTTTTTATTATAACGATGCCTAGGATTTAAGTGCTTATAAAATGAATGTCAGATTAGCAGAATTATATTCATAATTCGTTTCCATCAAACTTTAAAACCTATTATATCAATTATACATTGAAAAATTTTATTCACAGTATTGCACTCGTACTTTTGCTTTAAAAAATTTGATTTCTGAAGTTTCTTTGATATCTACTTATCACTTGTAATCAATGACAATGTCAATCTCACAATTGCTAGATTATGCTATTCTTCAGACTTTAAACCTTTCTGAGTTGATGAAAAGTTAGAACCTTTTTTTAGTGATGTGGAATATTGATTGTGCATTATATGTTGTATTTTTTTGGCAAAAAATAAATAATACTGGCAGTATAATAGAAGCATTTTTTAAATTTAGGACTAATTTATTTTTACTACAAAATAAATAGCCAACTGTAGTTTGATATTAAATAGAAACAAAAGTTGTGACTGTATTTATCTCCAATTCTTGTAATACATTTCCAAATAAAAGACAATGATGAGCAACTGATTCGCACTTGCTTTCCTTTCCGACTTTTTAACATTCTGGTAAATTTCAAAATAGAACCAGCAAACAGGAATTTACTCATTGAGAATGGAATACAGTTTAAAACGGGGTGCCAGTGAAAGGCATGAGTGCTACAATAAAGGGATTAGCTTATTGATAGATAGCAGGGACCTGCCCTAAGGGGGGAGGCTAAAATAATGCATGCATTTTTCGAACAGATGCCCACAGGAAAACTTCTAAAGAAACTTGCGCTCAAGAAGGAAGCTGCTTGGTTTTCTTTCGCACAATCAAGTGTATGAAGTCCCATGCTTTAAGGATTAAACAAACCTATAAGTTTGGAACATACCTTGAAACAATCAATATATTTTAAGACTTTCTATTTTTGAATGAACAATATTTTGTTTTTGTTTTAACAATAAAAAAAAGTTGTTAAAGCGAAAATATGTTTGAAGAAATCTTTGGCACTTACATTTTTTTCCCGATTTAAATTCTCAGACGAAGTCATATTTTCTGTACTGTTGAATGGCGCTGCTGATGCGTCTTTAGAAACTATGATGGAGACGTTTTGCTTATTTGCTTTATTATTTTTAGCAGTTGAAGACTGGTTACTAGACTTTTGATTTTTGCTTCTCTTTTTCAGATGGAATCTTTTTCTTTCCTTTTTAGTGACCACTGCAGATTTTTCTGGTAACTGTCAAAAGAAAAACAAATGTAAATATCATTACAGTGATTGGTGATTTTATGCTTAAAAAACTGAAGGGAAGCAAGTTTAATACAGTAGAACAAAAAGTGCCAATCTATAAAATACAATTCTCTATGAACTGAACAAATTTTCAAAAACAAACAATAAGGGGTGCAGGTTTTAGAAAAATCTATATCCTGCGTTGTAAAAATAACAGCAAACTAGCAAATTTATATTTAAAAGTTTTTTTTTTTAATCCTTTCACCTTAATTCAAAGCTTTTAAATGAAAAAATAATTTTCACAGTAAAAAATTAGTACTAGATTTATTTTGTAAATGTAGCTAACAAAACTATGAAGAAAGCAAAAAAAGTGGAGGATACTGAACTTACAGCTGATTGTGAAGCATATTTATTTGTGACTGATAATTAAGTTGCACTATTTTGTGCTTCAATACTCATTGTATTTCAAATTTCTAATATGCAAATACATTTATATATTCGGAATATTACTTAGCAAAGTTATGAAAAAAGTTATAAAATGCAAAATCTCTGGCTCCAAGGTGTACATTATAAGTCTTCTACAGTATAACAGTATTAAAGTTGATTTTTGTTCTATTTTACCTATTCATTTCATTAAGTTTTTAAAATTATGTTTTTATTTTTAAGCGCATTCCTCTTTTAGACATAAAGTGCTCACAAACATTAGGCTAAGCACAGTCAACTCTCTGTACTCCACAGTTGTCTAGAATATGCACAGGAAATAAGATGTAAACGATGAGAGTTCAGCAGGAATTTAAGATGAAAACAACATTATAAATGTTAAATAAAAAATTATAAATGTTCATTGAAAAGGAGGAATTCAATTTCATTTTTTAATATTTATGGTTAAACTTGTATAAATATAATCTGACTTAAAAGTCTATCATAAATATTTTCAAGCTACGCTTTGCTGCTCCCATACTACAGGTTTCACTCTATGCTTACGTTTTGATGAACCCAGGACTCGAAAAATCTTTAAAATTTTACATGCCCTACCAGGCAAGGTTGTCTAAAAAATACATGCCCGAAAAAATTTTTACATGCCCAGTTGTTTTATTACATATTAATAAAAACATTTAAATTTGTAATATAGCATTTTTCTTTCTTCTTTAAAAGCTCAACAACCTGTTGCAGGTCTTAGCTGAATCAACAGCACGCTTCTTCCAACTCAGTCGATGCAAAGCAACTCTTTGCCAATTTTTTAGTCATTTTCAGCATCATCCAGCAGTCTTGTTGAAGGTCTGCCTCGGGCACGGGTTCCCTTGGGTTTCTTAAAAGTGAACAGTCTAGTCGGATTGTGTTCAGGGGTTCTCCAGACATGGTCGAGCCATCTCAGTCTGTTGCTTCGGATGACTTGTGTAATTTGAGGCTCTTTGTAAAGTGTATAAATGTCAGAATTGTATCTGGTTTGCCAGCATCCCTGTTCCTGTACAGGCCCGAATATCGTTCTTAAAACTTTTCTTTCAAAGGTATCCAAAGCTCGCTGGGTGTCCAAGTTTAATGTCCAAGTTTCGCTAGCATAGAGCAGCACAGGTAGTAAAAGTGTTTTGTATAGTTAGTGTCATATAGCATTAAACAGATAAAAAATTAAACAGCTTTATATCTGAATAAAAAATTGTTTTAATCATCTAAAAAATTACATTACAAATAAATACTATATAAAGAGTTGTTACTAGTCAAAATTTGCAAAATTTAATTTGTATTACCAATTTTATTGTTGACATGCATGTCCGTCAACATATCAATTTTGAGCTCCAGTAAAGATACGGTTATTTTTCAATAAAATACGAAATAATAAAAGAAAGTATTGGAAAGAAATATTTGATTAAAAAATTACATGCACTCGGAGCATGTAAGGGTAAAAGATTCATGCCCAATCAGAATTTTTACATGGCCCGGGCCTGTCTGCAATATAAGTTTTGAGCCCTGATGAAGAATAATTCCACTATTTAGATGTTATCTGATCATAAGTGTGATGTGTCAGGAACTACATAATTACACAGGGAGGTAAAAACAGATCATGAATCATTAGCATAAACCTTAAGCAAACAAGAATTGCTTAAATATTGTAAAAATAAACAAAAGGTATGAAAAGGTCAACTGATTCTGTCTGCTTCTCTTTCAGATCTCTGGTTAACGATTCTATGAATAATTTTCCGATAACTTTTGACAAAAAGAACCAACACATCTCAGTAGAAACATTTTGCATTTGCTTACTTTTTTGAAATTTCATTTAATAATTTTTTATTAAAATGCAAGGTCCTGAAAATAATTTACATTAAAAAACTAAACACAAAAGATTGAATAACTAAGACTTACCTAAATACCAAATTGCATTTGGTCTGAAGATAACTTAAGATTAAATTTTCTAGTAAAAAATTATTTGTATAAAAGAAATTTTCTTAAATAAGAAATTCACAGAAATAATTGTTATATTTCCAAACAGTTAATGAAAACACTCTCTATTCACTAATATATAATTTCTATGTGCACATACATGCAACACTTTACATTTAATGCATTATTGAAAAAAACCATACCTCTAAGTAATTTTCTTCAGAATTTGCATTCAATTCTAACTGCTGTAAAATGGATTCTAACTGGTATAGTTTATCTTGTAAACTGGATAAATCTAAATAAAAATTTGAATATGAGATTAAACAGAAAGTATGAACTTTTGTATTAATCAAAACCAACTAAAATTTAATTATTACAGAACACAGCAAGTGCCTAGTGTAAAAATAAATAGATAGAATTGATAAATACACCATGTTCAAAACTTGCAATTGAAAGCAATGCAATCTGCTTTCCAACAAAATTAAAATATTCAGCACCAATACAAAATCTGTACCTCTAGCTAGTGAAAAGCTTAATCCATTTCAGAAATTAGGAAAAAAAATTACATTCAGTCAACTAACACCATATTTATGCTGACAATATATATGTAATTCTACACTATCTTCTCACGAGCTTTTAATACTGATACTGTGCAATTTAATATTATTACTGGTCGCTATATTATGGTTTTTAAAGACAGTAAAAGTATATTGAGTTTTGAAAATTTCATAGGAAACCAAAATTCTATATCAAACATATGATTTTAAAATATATATGTATGATAACAATACATTTTTATTTCAACAACGGAATGAGAGTCAGGGCTCAAAGATTAATCGATGACGGAAAACGATTATTTGAAAGAAGGAAAATATTGATCATCAATAATTTTATGGCAATATGATTGTGAGAAGTAATTCTCTGCAAACCAACATATAACAAACTTCAAACGTTACAATTAATTTTAAGTAAAAATTTGAAGCTGGAAATATGGGAGCACTTGCTTAGAAAGTTTATGTTCAGTTAATTTGTGAAAGAAAATTATTTCTAATTGACACATAAAAGACTAAAAGAACTCCTATGGCTTCTCCTCGTATTATACACATGATTGCCAAAATCACAAAGTCACTTATAAAACAGTCTTTTGTAGATTAAAAAAAATTACGACAAAGGCAAATTGTCATTTGAGGTGTTTAATATCAAAACCACCTTAATCCAAAAATCACCTTTTTTTAAATAATTTGATACTTTTTATACTAACCAGATACACAGTGGTTTGGCACAAATCAAGCTCTATTTAGTCAAAAACTGGTGTGTGTCAAAAAGTTTTAAATTAAAATCCAGCTTTATAACACTATATTACTGTTTTTCATCAAGTTTAAAACAATAAAATTTTATTTTGACATAATTTTATGTTTAACTTTTAAATTAACTACCATCTGCTAATTTTTTTTTTTTTTTTTTTTGACAATTTTCTTAGAATTTTTGTAAATTTATTAAGGTACTTTCTATAATACGACTGAAAGATTGGAATAACAATAAATTATAAACATTATTGCAATAAGTTGATTAAAGAACACACCATTTTGATTTTACAGGCATAAAATTGATATACCACATGAGTTGAATTAAAATTTGAAAGGAAAGATGAGAAAAAGAATATTTTTTTAAAAAATAAGCTCAATCCAAATTACTTTTATTGATAAAAAATTAAACAGTACTGCTAATTTTAAAAAGGAAACATATTTGGAATCATACACCAAAGGGTGTCCAAATAAAAATAAATTGGTTTGGAAAAAAATAAATAGGTAGAGAATGAAATGCTTTTTGTCTCCTGTAAAATTTATAAAATGGATCAAGCTGATTTTGATACCTCTGTTTAATGCCTCAGTTTTGGCGGGAATTTAAGGAAATACACAAACATATGTTTAAACCATTTTCATGCACTCATAAAACCTGTTACTATAGGTAATTATAAGTAGGGTAAAGGCAAATATTATTAAAATGCTACAATTATTGACACTTGTAACTTAAAGTTGGTTAAATAAGCATTTGGGGTAGTCTAGGATTTCAAACTTTTTGCTATTTCAAAGCTCTCTATTTGATATACTAAATGCTTATTATAGGAAATTTAAGTTACAAGCATAAATAATTGGTACCATGTCAATTATGGGTTCCCAAACTCTTTTATTCTGTAAATCCTTGCCACTTTTTTGCTATTTTTCACAGATCCTCATAGTTCCAAAATAGAGTGAAACTGAGGGTAAAGGTTCCCCCAAATGCGTTACAAAGCAGCGGAGAGAGTGCAAAAAGTGAAAATGTCACATGAAAATTTAACTTAAAACAATAAATTAAGAATCATTTTATATGAATAGTTTTTTCTCTGATGTAAAATTTCACTTTTATATGTCAACATTTCCTAAGGAGGTTCCTCCTGGCTACAGTCCTGCTAGTGATAAGAACAAGTTTTTACAAGTTGCAAGCGCAAAGAGAATGGGCACTTACACAATTCATGAAATAAATTTAATTAATGGAGTACCAAACTCCAAATTCAACATGCTCGGGACAGGCACAATGCTGAACTTCAGAAATTGGCAAACTTTAGAACCCAACTCAAAATGCTGGATTTATGTAAGTGGGAAATTTTTACTTGGAACCCTATCTTCTGGGCATGATCTAAACCCTAGGCCACCATATGGTACTTCTCTATCCAAAGTGTGTACACATATGCATATAACTCATTAATAGTGTTTATAGTATCAAAAATAAAATGGTTTCTGGTTTGCATAATGTACAATGAATATAAAAAAAATTATTTTTCTAATAGATTGTTTTACAATAACTTCTGTATTTTTTAATATTATTTTTAAAAATGCAAATCTTTCTTATGCAGATCTAACTTAAAATACATATTGTGAATGATAACATTGCGTAATTTTACATCTGCAAAGCAATTATAAAAAAGTAAGTAAAAATATAATTCAACATGCGACACTAGTTATGTTAAATGAATTAATGAATTATAATTTTCAGATTTTTTTTTAATACAGAGTAAAAAAACATCCGAAACTTAACAGAAAAAAAGACTGAAATGCAAGGACTTCACTAAAATACTGAATGTGTCAAATGTGCTTTAAGACACGAAATGCAAATCTCCTCCCCCCCAAAAAAAAATTAATAAGAAATCATAAATGCACTCTCTGTAACAAAATAGTTTTAAAGTAATACCGTTACTGTGGTATTAAAGATGTAGTCAGACTTCGTTAAACTGCCCCCCCCCCCGATAAACTGCCACCCTCTCAGTTTGCCAAGGAAGACTGAAAAAAACCTTCCCTATAGGAATGTAATACAAATTCCTTCACTAAACCGCCACCCCTGCTGTCCGCCAACCGCCAATCATTTTCAGCGGAAACTGCATCCTCGGTATGCTAATATTGCTGTTTAAACCACCATCCTGAATGAGCACTCTTAAAGAACTCAAGGCAGATAAGTGACTATCCAGAAAACACGTCTGTGACCTTCAAGGGTCACAACATGCGACACATGCCATGAAGGGATGTCCCGAATAATACATCACTTGTGCCCATCGCTGATTGGACAGCAACAAAAATGTGGCTTTCACCATGCTGACCAGCTCCTTATCTCTTTTATTACAACATCACCTGCTCTTCCCTTCCCCCTACCTTCCCCACCCCACTCCTCCACAAACAGTTGCTAAACATTGTTTCCATTGTCCCCATCAAATTCCTATCCAGAGCTAGTTCTTGGAATCCTTAATTCTTTAGTCTTTCACATCCATTTTTAACCTCTCCTGAAATTTTCTTGCAGTTCTTCTGTACATAATGCCCTTCTTCCCTCTTGGTCCCAATCCAGGTACATGGATAGGTGTGTCTGTGGGGGGGAGGGGATTAGGTTTACTCTGTAACTGATCAAAGGGTATAGGAGGGCTTCCTCAGAGGAAAAGCAGTTTGTTTCAAAAATTGACAACATCTTGTTATTTTGCTTCTTCCTACGAAGATGTCGAAAACTATCTTAAGTGTGCATGAAAAAATTCTGATTTGCGAATTTTAAAATAAAAACTGATCCGCAAGTCAGCAATTTGTTGCAGATAATTTTTCCGAAATTCTGTTGAAGAGAGTTAGTCGACGAACTGTTGGAGACATACTGAAGGAAAAACAATAATGGCTTAAGAAAATAAAAACAGGAAAGCATGACAACTTCAAAAATGCCTTGTTGATGTGGATTACCCAAGTTAATGAAAATCACAGTGCTGTAACTGATGAAGTAATTAAGGAGCAAGCAAAAATTTTCGGTAAAGAGCTGGACCATAAGGGAAACTTCTCTTACAGTAACGAATGGCTCAATCGTTTCAAAAAGAGGCATGGCCTTAGTTTGCATAACCGGCAATAATAAATGGAAAATATGCTGGAAAAATAAAACTAGCAGAAATAATTTTGGAATATGATTTGAGAGATGTGTATAACATGGACGAATCAGGATTATTTTACGCTATGATGCGCTCTAAAACAATTTCAAATAAAGCTGAAAAAGGAGTAAAGAAAAAGAAAGTCAGAGTTACAACAATTCACTGCACAAACGCTGATGGCAGTGACAAAAGAATTTTAGAAGTGATTGGTAAAGCAAGAAAACCTCACCGTTTCAAAAATTTTCGTCCCGAACTCTACATTAAATAGCGTTTTATCAAGAAAGCATGGATGACTGATGTTGAATTCAGAGATTGGATGTTTGTTTTTAATAACGCGTTGAAAATTCAAAAACAAAATGTGCTACTAATACTCGACAATGCTCCTTGCCACAAGTTAAAAATATTATCCAACGTGAGAATAGAATTTTTGCCACCAAATGCTACAGGAATTTTGCAACCAATGGATGCTGGTATTATCAAATCGTTTAAGGCCCATTACAGATGGTTTTTGGTTAAAAAACTGTAGAGGACATACATGAGAACCGTAAATGTGATGCAACATTAAAAGATGCAATTTACTTCACAAAAAAATCTTGGGATTGTAAGTGAGGACACTTAAAAATTGTTGGAAGCATACGGGATTGATAAAAGACGATACAAATGACGGTCAGTGGCTGGTTCAAGATACTGCAATCAAAGAATTCAAAGAAACATTTCAACAAGCCAATGATGTGCTGGATATGGAAATGGCAGTTGATGAGTTTTTGACTATCGACAATGACGAACCAATATTTGAGGAATTGACGAATGATGAAATCATTCAATTTTTTAAGGCACCCGGAGTTGAAGGATCAGATCACAGTGAGGAATCGGATAACGACGAGGAATTGCAGCGTAAAATTACAAGTAAGGAAGCACAAGACTGCATAAAAAACTAAGACTCTATTTAGAACAAAACGAAAACACAGATAAAGAAATGATCAATAATCTACTCCGGCTAAAGAAAAATGTGGAAGACTTATGTACAATACAAAGGAAAAAAGCCACTTTGGATAGTTTTTTTCTAAACATTAAATTGATTTCTACTGGTAAGTTTCATCTCTTAATTTTCTGTGTAATTTGTATTTAATTAAAAAATCTTAAAGTACTACATAAATATTTAATTTTCAGTTTGGAAAAAAAAAGCTACCGTCCAAAAAAAAAGCATTTATAGAGGATTGGCAAAATTTCACTAAACCGCCACCCTCAACTTCCGCCCACTTTTGGTCTGTCATTAAGGTTGGCGGTTTAACGAGGTTCGACTGTATCAATATTTGATGGTATTACGGTATATTGCCCAGCCCTACTGTATATAATTAGTTAATTTAAGATATTTAACTTATTAAATATCTTAAGATCATCAAATCTGATCTTATTAAGATTAGATTTATGTAATAAGCATATAAATAAGAATCATAAAGTGCAATGATAAAATCTGCATTAGTTGCATTATGGCTAAAATTTGGTGATAACCTTCTTAAATACTAATCCAGTCTAGTGGAGACCTATGTACTTCCTTTTCTTTCACTGACATTGACCTCTTGTAGGTCTGAATAGATCCCTAGGGGTCCGTGTGGAACACTTTGGTAACCACTGATGTCAATAATAAGTACCTTGGGCCAAGTGCTATATGGTGAAACATTAGATAGAAAATGAGTTCCGACTTTTAAAGAATATTAATTACCTTTATTTCCTTGATCTATTGCTGAAGAGTCCAAAATCCAAGCAGCAACCCTACTTTGCTGAGAAATTGGGCTACGTATAAGAGTATGCCTATTATTTTGCCATGAGGAAGAATCTTGCATACTAGTTACTGGAGGAGTATAAGACACAGGGAAAGACACTGTAATGAGAATAACTTTACAATTTTGAATATTATTCCATCATACACAGTAAATTATTTGGACTAAAAGATTATTGCAAAAACATCATAAGAAAATCAGTACATGTACAATTTTCAGAAGATGTAAATAATGGATTTTAAAAACAGAGAAACAGGGAGAGAGAAAGAGTAAATAAGTACTAAGTACAGTAGAAGAACATTTTAACACAACTTGAGACTAAAATTTTGGAATTTTCTGGCATTATATAAGGTAAATGACCCGATAGTGGACAGTTAAGAAAATTTTCATACTCTTTTAAGTGGCAAAATTTTTTCAAGGGACTTACATCAATATTTGCATATTTAGCTTAATCACCAACTATTTCTCTAAAAATTAATTACCTATAAAATGTCATTTGATGAAAAATTAGATTTTTACGTTAAATTTACTAAACGCTTAATTTGTATCAAAAGTGGGCATTTATAAGTAAAGCAAATTTAGTAGTGGACATAAATTAATATCATGTATTTTATGTTGTTAACTTGAAGAAATAATTTTAAAAATGACTAAGGGGCCATTCATAAATGATGCTACGCTTTTCTCCCAAATATTTGACCCCCTCCCCCCTTTGCCACAAAATGTCACACTTCAACATACTTTCTCCCCCCTTTGTCACATGCCACGCTATGTTGCATAAGCATGATGTCAAACTTCTTGTTGCCCCCTTCCCTCCCTTGTCACACTTTGTCACAATTTCATGAACTCCCCTATGTCATGCTTCGAGGGGGAGGGAGTTTGTGAAATTGTGACAAAATGTGAGAAGGGAGGGGGTAACAAGAAGTGTGACATGCTTATGCAACATAGCGTGATGCATGACAAAAGGGGGAGGGGGGATGTTTAAGTGTGACATTTTGTTACAAAGGGGGGAGGGGGTCAAATATATGGGAAAAAAGCGTGACATCATTTATGACTGGTCCCTAAGATGATATTCTCGTTAACATGTTCGCTGCCGGTCACTTTAATCAGGAGACACACCTAACATACAATGCGGATTGAAACAAAGGCAAAGTCTTCCCTCCCACGAACAGGTACCTGGTTACAGAGACATCACTCACACTACGCTTAAGCCTCTAACTCTCGCTGATGGTCACTTAGGGATGAATCTTTATACAGTAAACACGATTGAAATGCCCACTGCAGCGGAGAGCAATTGAAACAGCGCAGCTTTTTTCGCGTGAGCTTGTGGCTGGCTAACTGAGACATCACTTAACATAGCGTTGTAAACTCTCACACAGTAGCGGATTTAGATTTGAGGGCGCCCTAGGCCCGCGATACGATATGACTCCCCCTTCCCCGCTGATCGTTGGGGGCTTCACATTACGTAAAACTATAAAATTTTTACAAAAAATTGTAAAAGATAAAAATTATTGTATGAATCAACTGACACTTTTATAATTTATCATTGTGAATTAATGTTTTGTTTATAATAAAGCGCAAACAAATGTTACAATTAAATTTTGAATGAAAAATATGAAGAAATATCTAATTTCGTAAATAAATAATATGCTAGCATTAAAAAAAAGGTTTTTCAAAATTTTTTCGTTAGATATTTCAGATTATAGTACAGGCCTGATTAAATATTTTAACAAAAAAATTCTACCCTCAAAATGGCACTATGTTTTGATAGTAAGAGCGCAATTAAATAAATAAGAGCGCCTTTAAAATTTGGTCTTACAGTTTAAAGAAAGCCCAAATGATTTTTAATTTTAGTCGTCTTAAAAATTTTGGCGCCCCTTAAAATTTGCCGCCCTAGGCCCGGGCCTCACGGGCCTAAGCCTAAATCCGCTACTGCTCTCACACGTGTTTGGCACTGGGGCAAGATACTGCCATCATGCGCTGGAGCTTGGTTGGCAGTGAACGTGTTAAGTACTAACTTTCTTACAATATTTTCAATTCTTTGATTTTGGTTTTAAGGATGTAAAACATAAAAATATTATGTTGTGTGTCTCAAAAGGGAATTCAATATAACTCTATAATTTAACAAAAAGGAATTAATATAAGTTTTGATTAAATTAAGAATTAGTAACTTGGTTGCTTTCCGAATCTCAATATTTCCAGCTTCTACCACACCATCCTTTTCTGCTGCATTTACGCTTTCTGTATCCATTCATGTGACTTTTCCGTATTTCGACGGAATTCCGTATTTTCGGTTATTTTCGAAAATCCTTAATTTTGGAAAACTATCTCCCTTTTTTTTCTATGAAAATCTTCGAAAGTAACCTGCCAACGTACATAGTTACCAACTTTTAGAAATTACGAGTAAAATTTACGCATTTGTCCGTTTTTTGCACTTTCAAGGTCCCGATTTTTTATGCATTTCAAAATCCGATTGCATCGGCTTCAGTAAAACTTCCTAGTTTTCATTTATTGTCCGATTCTGCCTCATGGACATCAATAACTTTGAGCTTGCTATTATTTTTATCTTTATTAAGTTACAGCTTCTGTAGTAAAGAACTTGCATGGATGCAATTTTGCCATGCCCACTTGAAAATTTGCCTGCAAATATAAAGAATTTTTTGAAAGTTATTTTAAGTTTTAGTGATATCTGTAAATTACAATTAATAAATAATACAACCTTATTAATAATCTAGTTAAAAGAATAGTTTGTCTAAAATGCCTCCCTCCCTCTTTTATGTAATTTAAAATGAATTTTTTATATTTTTGGCTGTGTTAAGCATTGGGGTTTTTTTCCCTTCAAGCACTCATTATAATAGCTCCAAAAATAAATAACAATTCTTTCTGCTTTCATTCATAATTAAAAAGCATGAAAAAAATTGAGCAATCTTCTGTTGGGAGATTTTTTTCAATATTATAAAATAATTGTTAAGTTTGAGAAAAAATAAGTCTAAGGTTTTTGATAGGGCCTTTTCTTGATCTTAGAAGTTCATAAATCCAGTTTAATATTATACATATAGCTAAATGAAAGTACTGTGTGCTTAAATCACAAGTGTGTTTATATTGTGTATTAATAATCTTGTTCTTCATATATAACTCTTTGGTACTTAGAAATCTTTTTTTTCACTTCACACCTAATTCATAATATTTTTAATAGTTAGTAGATGTGAAATAATTACTTCAGTTTAAAAAAATACTGCTTGGAAGCCTGTTTATTTCTTTAAAAAATGGAATTACAGTTTTTATAGACTGCACTGAATTCAGACTCTTTACGTATGAATATAAGTTTCAAAGAATGTAGGACTTTTGCACTTTTTTTTTCAGACATTAAGCCCCAATTACTCCTTTATATTAAAGTGTAAAGTAATGACTTAACTTCATTTTGTATTTGATAATTGCATTGCATAGTAATTTATGTTTAAAATGTAAGGGTTTTTATTAAGGCTACAACGTTTTGTATGGTATTTCGCGATGCCGTGATATTTCAGTATTTGTTTTCCTCAGTGAGTGACATGTCTGTATATCTTATTCTTCCATTTCCTCACTCAATCCTATACCAACCTCATTGCTGCGCCCTGAAGGGACCCAAGATACATCTTTCAAAGAAGTTAGTTTGCACGACTTTTAAGGTTTTCCTGCACCAAATTTGGAGTAATATTACTCCACACTTTTTACAGTGTAAGTTCAGTCGGCCACAAGCTCTACACTTCGGTAGGGCTAAGGCTTCGGCTAACAGGTTGAGGTCTGGTGGAGAAAAGTGTAGGTTCAGTAGTGGACACGCAATGTGTCAGAAGTGGACAGCAGGTGTCCACTACTGGTCGCAGTCGTCATAGAAATATTTAAGCAAAATAGATCACTTAAGGAAGCTCTGCTAATTGCTGCACAGACTTATCCTAATAAAATATTGAAACTGTTTCAGCAATAGCAGGGTTCACGCTAGGCCGCGCGATCGCGCCATTCCCGCAATATTTTTTGAAATCAAACTCAAAAAAAAAAATTTTTGGGCTTAAAGTTTGAAAATCCCACTTAAAATTTTGGTCAAGGAGGAAAATCCCACCTTGTATTTTTCCCCAGTGTGAACCCTGACTAGTAGTGGACATCGCATGTCCACTACTGACTTTTTAACAATTTTTAGTTTTAATAGTGGTCAGTCAGCCTCGCTACCAAACAACCGAGAAAATCACAAGAAACCATAGAAATGTATAATTAACATTCATTTCCAGTTACTATAAACATTTAACAATGGATAACAATGCATGCTAATTCTGAAAAAATGTTAAAACTTTGACTAACCTTCTTATTGATTGGCTTTAGTAAAGCCCAGCAAATGGGTCCCGTTGTGGAGGCAGTGATTAAATACTATGCCAACTTTAGTTCTATTAACCAGCACTAGGAATTGTTTTCTATAGGTTCTGATAATTTCATTCAAGTTTAATGTTTCATTCGCTTATTTTAGAAGCTTAAAGATCTAAGTGTCCACTAATAGAGCAGTGTCCACTACCGGGTCATTTACCTTAGATCATTTCACACATTAATAATCAGAATGTATCAATATACATGCACATTAGACTACATTAAAATCCAATGAGCAATAAAACACAAATTATGCGCCTTAATTGTCACTTACAAATAAATATGCTTCACAATCAAAAATAAGTTCCTTATTCTGCACTTTTGCTTGCTTCATGGTTTGCATAGATGCATTTACAAAGACAATTTGGTACTAGCTTTTAACTATGAAACTATTTTTCATTTAAAAACTCTGAGTTATGCTGAAAAGTTGAAAAACTCCTTTAAAATTTAGAGTTGGTTGTTACTCCAGCAGTGCAGAATATTTTTTTTTCTTTCTTTCTTTTCAACTTACTATTATTCTGTATGACTTACTCTATACAACTTACTATTTGCTTCTGAAAAATTAGCTGGTTTATGGAGAATTGTGTTTTATAGACTATAATACCAAAAAATGTCATATCTCTGTCTGCAGTCATACTTGATATATATATGAGGTGTGAAAATTAAATAATGAGACTAGTTTTTCTAACTTTTTTATTTATATAAAATGACAATTCCACATTGTCTCCTTCAAAGTAACTACCTTGGAAAGCCACACAGTGCTGGAGACAATTCTTGCATTCCTTATAGCAGTTTTTTTTAGCAACTTGGATATTGGAATAGCCTTCAACTGATCGGTTACGGCTGTTTGAATATTCTCCAATGTCCCAAAGTGAAGCCAGATCGAAAGCTAGGCAACCAGTCTCCTTACTTAATGCACTTTGTGTGTGTGTATATATCGTGGGGCTAGTACTACAACTAGGTAACTACAAATTTGGCGAAATCTGGGTAAGTGCACAGATAAATCCCATTAGGTGTGGTCCAGACCATACTACAACTAGGTATCTATTGTAGACATTTTACAGGAGTTATTTAGAGTTTTCAAAACTATATAAGTTGATGATCAGAAAAAATGTTCGATCTACAACTAGATAAGTGAACTTAACTAGTTCACCTTGGAAGAACTTCAAGATTGATCCAGATATAATCCAGAAATGGTAGTAAAATAACTTTTAGTTTAGTCTCCACAATCTTCCAAAATCTTAGCAAACTTTAATTTGCGTTTTTCTCAAAACAGCTGAATTGTATTTACCTAGTTGTAGTATTGACCCCAATATATATATGAAGTAAAATAATTTTAAAAAGAGATAAGGACTCATCAGTACTGGTTTGTCTCACAGAATGAGAAACGCAGAACACCTCACAAATTTCAAGAAAAGATAACACTAGAACTAAAGGCATTGTTAAGCAAAAGCACTAAACAAAAGAAATTTTTCTTACTGGTTCAACATTTTAAGCAAACATTAAAAATACATTACTAGAATTAACAAGACAACACAGAAAAAGAAAGCACATGGGGTTTCGTCCATGCTGCGGTCGAAAAACGAACAAAGCAACATACGAGCAGGCCCCCTACCCCAAAAAATTTAAAATGAAAGTAAAATAAACAACTTTTGTATTAAAACTGCAGGATTTTTTAGGCAAGAGTTGTTTATTTTAATTTTTTTGGATAGGGGTCTGCTGTTGTGTCGATATTTTAGTCTTGATTTTACTTCATTTTATTTATGCAATAACTTTACTTAAATATTTGCTGCTTTGTGCACATTTAGGTGATTAGCGTTCGCTTTTCAATTTTAATTTGTTTTAAAATTTGTCTTCCTATATATATACAGATAGAGAGAGATGCAGAAGACAGAGTTGAAAACAAGAAAAACCAAAGTAAAATAATACAACAAAAACAGCAGGTATAAACCTGTCTGCTAAAATAATAACATGTATTGTAAGACTTAAAAGCTGTCCCAAACATTAATGAAAGTTTTACCTGGCATTTCTTCTACTGGAGTTGTAATCTTTGGAGCTTCGCGTGTTCCAAATGATATCTCATGTTGTCTATACAATCTATGATGACGAAGTTGAGAAACCCAGTCCTGATACAGATTTTGGTTTTTTACCTAAAGTTGTGAAGACAAAAGTCAGATATAAGCACTCTACAAAGCATTGGTAAAGCAACAGAAAACTGCACAAAAGAATAAAATTTATAGCAACTTGCAAAGCAAAGACTAAAATTACTGCTATTGTTATGCTAAAAATCATTAAAATCCATTTAATGGTTTTACACTTTGCTTATGGTAGCTATGAATATTTAAGATTTTGAATATTTCCATAATGAACAGAAGCATATTTTTATCTTCTGCTCCAAATATCCTAACCAGAACACTTCTAATAGTTTTTTATATCATGTGGCTCAAAATGTTGTTGCACCAAAGATTAAAACAAAAAAGTTAGAAACTGTAATCCGACTACAGAAAAACTAAGAAGAATTTAACAAGTTAGGTGCTGATTGCTATTCATTGTAAGAAAGACAAGTCTTTTGATATGTTACACATTTCTGTTTATTTAGTTCTCTATTTAAGTCTTCTGGAAGTACCACATTAATAACCCTTATAATTATTTTCAAATGTTGTGGTCTTGCGCTGTCCGCTGCAAAAAAAAAAAAAAAATAAATAAATAAATTTTTATAGATAAATAGAAACAATTTGAATATTTTTTTATTCTTGATTGACTACATCTGAATTGTGTTTATTTCTCTATCAAGTTTTTTCGTAACTGACAATGCACGACTACGCCATTAAAAAAGAATTATAACGATATTAATGTGCAATTTCCAGAAGACTTCAACAGAACTAAATAACCAGAAATATAGAACATCTCAAAAGACTTGTCGTACTCAATAAAACAATGAAATCAATCAGCACCCAACTTGTTTCTTTCTTTTTAGTTTTTTCTGTAGTCTGGTTATAGTTTTTTCAAACTTTTTATTTAATATTGGACGCTTTTTCTTATTAATATTTTATTTATTATTATTGTATTTATTTGAAAACTATTTTTAACCATGAGAGAAATTGCAATGCATACGTCAAATCAGGAGAGATAGAATCATTTTAAAGACAAATCAGTGAAGAAAATTTTGTCTTCTCGCTTACCACCGCAGACTAAAAAGGAAATTTACGTACACACTCTTTGAAAGTTTATATTTCTACCAGGCATTCATATTTTGCAAGCTGGAATACCTGGCTGAAATAATGCTATATTTGAGTGGCAAGACGGAACTAAACACCAAAACACTAATACAATGTTTAAATGAAGCATTAACCTGTTTAAAAATATTCTGAATAAATACTGTTGCATTAATATCCACTAGGAACTTTGATTGAATACCCATTACTAAAAATGTATTTTTACTACCTCTAAATATATTTTACCAGTAACAAAAATTTTCCTTGAATTTGTTGACATACCCTCTAGAAGCTGTTTTTAAATTGACAGGGGTTGCGCCAGGGGAAACTTGGATCCATTTTTGGACTCTTCACAGAATACCAATTAATAAAAAAAATATCCTTTACAAACTTCCAATGAATCAACCCTTCACAAAATTCTGAAATGCCTAATTGTACTCCTAGCAGAATTAATTATTGAATTAGTGGCAAATAATAATAAAATTTCTTATCACTATGTCAAAATTTTAAATTTTCACAAAAATATTTTTTTAATTAAAAAAAGGACCCTTCTAAAAGTGCTAAATCAACCCCTGTTTAAACTACATTAGATCCCTTTTAATTTGCTACAAAGTAGCACACAAAAAGCTTCGTTGAAGCAAATATGTTCATATTACTAAATTATATTTGCTGTTATCTTTACAATGATGAAATTTTCAAAAAATTAAATTAATCCATAAAAATGCAAAAAATTACTAACTACGTTGGTTGAATTTCAAAATAGCTGCATCGAAATATTTACAGAAATGTTGGCCTTTGCAAAGAAAACGTTATTTAAATCTCTAATAGACTTTGAAAACCAGGATTTTTGCAAATCATTAGCAACAAAAAATCAGTACACCAAAATCAAAACTTTTAACTTATTTTTGTGTCAAAAGAGAACTTTACCTTCAGTACATACAATAAGAGTAAAAGAATACTAATTAAAAATGCTCCAGTAACCAATTTACATATTTCTACAACTGTCAAACATAAGAAATTGACCCTCAAACTCTCCAAAGTTAATGCTGAACTTCAACAGATTTTTGCATGCTTTCTTAAATTTTTGAAGGTATAAATAAAATCATAAATATTATGTATCTATAATCATATGGAAAATGATTAAAAGTTCATTTTAACCTCATAGATCTTATTCAAATTTAAACTAGTCTTCTGAATCAAACTTTTTCAAAATTTAAAGATTTCACCTACAATAAGATCTTAAAAAGTTGTTACTCAGCAAGTAAACTACCAAACATAAAGCCTAAATTTCAGCTTTGCTTTCATAAAATACAGCGCTAATAACCAATTACATAAATACAAAAAGTGCAGAGCAGTAAAAGGACCAGCTAGGCTAACCTAAACAAATAATCAGTCTCCCAATAAAGATAAAGAACCTTCCTAAAACTATTCACACCCCAATACAATAACAGATGTTCCAGTTAAATTATTTTAAATGCCTACTTGACAGAATTAGAATTATTTGGTAATTCCACTTTTTGCTACATATGACAAATTAATAATTTGAAAAAGTGCTAACAAAAATGAACAATATGGTTTTTTTTCTTTCTTTCAAACAGCATGGTTTTTCCCCCTTCTAAAAAGTGGCATAAAACTAAAGAATGGCAGTTTCTAATATTATAAAAATTCAAAACAAAGCAGTAAATTATAGCCACAATTCTGAATTCTGGCTTATATTGTGAAAAGGAATGGCTTAAAGCTTTTAATGCTTAAGATGTTAATGGACTTTATTTAGTGGATACCAAAACTAAAATGCAAAATTGTATAGTTGAATTTTACCAAATACCAAAATAATGAGGCGTTATAATTAGGAACATTGTTATAAAGATTATAATCCAACTCAAAGACTAGTTAATAGATGGGACTTGGCTTAAACGTTTTAATTTATTAAAATAGAAGATTATGATGGATCAAATTTTTGCTTAGAAAGCAGAACCGTAGCTCACTGTTAGCCGAGTGGCTATGATTGACTGACAAAGGTGATTATATTTAAATATGTTTTAGTGCACAAGTTTTAAAAATTTTTGCTACAAGATAATTAAATATTATTTACTGGGATAATTAAAAATTTCTTTCATCTATATTGAAAGAGGTAGATGCCTCCTAACCCCCTTAAAATCCACCACTGCTTCTTGGATACACTTTAACAGCAATAATCATTCTTAGTTTGATATTCATCAATCATAAAAGCAAAAATTAATTAACACAGACTGTAATTAGAATAGAAATATAAAACCTTTAAATGATAAATATGCTCCTCTGCGTCAATGTCAATGCGACTTCTCTGACATTTTGTTGAAATGACTGATAAACCAACATCAACCGAGCCATGGATTTTGCCACGAGCCATCTAGAGAAAAAAATTATGTGAAAAACATAAAAGTGGTATGAATAAATCCAGAATTTAAATATAATAGAAAATCAAACATACCTCAGTAGATGATTTAGCATATGTAAGTATTCCTTTATCTAGCAAAAAATAGCGCTGAAAATTTACATAATTAGTCAATTTCGAAACAGCATTTTCCATACTAAATTCAGAAATAAGCTATTAATCAGGGTTGCCATCAGGAAAGGTAAACACTTTCGAGCAAGTTTACATCTCTTAAGGTGAATATCAGAAAATAAAAACAGTAATCTTAATGAATGACAAAGGCATGCGCATGTGGAGCACCAGGGGTACCATGGTACCCGTATTCTCAGCCAATATTTTTCTGCACCTCATATGGCTTAAAACTGCTTCTTTTATGAGTAAATATTCAAAAATTTTCTTGGGAGAGCCCCCAAATTTCTGGCAAATTTTCTAAGCCATTGATACAGTGGTATCCCCATTGTTTAAGTTCTATCCACGCTTATGATCAACAATAAGATTCTTAGCAATATTTATTCTAATCTGTATATCATTCACTTCTTCATATGATTTATTAAATTAAAGTTGTTATTCTGTAAATAAAATAGAAATGAAGTTTTTTTTTTCTATTGTGAAAATAAAATACGAAAGCAAGAACTTCAGTATACATGACTTTAATGAAAGATACAAGTAGTACATAAACATTAAAATTAAGTTTTGTAATATTTCAGTGCTTCATTACATACAAGTGGGATGAATTTTCAGTATTCATTTCAGTAGAATTCTAGGAAAGTATGGGTATAATAGCAGTAAAAGAAATAATGTTAAGAATTCAATCACATTGCCTGCTAATACGAAGATAAATTTTAGTGTTCTTTAATATTTCATTACTTTTATAATTTGACAGTAGAAGAAAAACAAAAAAAAAAAAAATGAAAGGAAAAAAAGGAATTATCAGTCACTTGTTTTACTAACCTCAGGTACATTCCCAAGGCCTCGATTCCATTACTGATCGCTCTTTCAAAATTTACATGTCTATAATATAATATGTTAGCTTTCAGAAGGGACACTAAATTCATTTATTACTTGAAAAGTTTTTATTATCGATGTTATTTTGTTTCCATAACCATTAAATGTCACATATAAGACATTTAATGGTTATGGAAAAGAAATTGTTGAACAAATTGTTTTGGGGGTAAAGTAACACTAAATTGATTATAGGAGGGCATTACATTTTGTTAAGTTTCCACATCTTAGAGAAGTTCATTCATGATACTTTATGCTACTTTATATCTTACTTTTCAAAGTATCAAAGATAATCAGTTTGAAGCCTGAGAAATATTTTTTTTTCTTAAATGAAGATTAATTTTCTACTTTACATGTATCAAAACTAAATGAAAAATTGTAAGGGAATTAAATCTCCCAAAAGTGTCTAATGACTGAACCAAATGATTTTTCGACCATTTTCGAGGCTCAAAAAAAATTCATTCAACTTGATTTTGTAGTGCTAAAAAAAATTTAGTTCAAGTTTCCACAAGCTTCAAAAGTGAAATGAATTATTTTATAGAATCAGCAGTAAAATAATACTTCATGATCTTTCTGCAAAAAAAGCAGGCCAGCTATTTATGTACCATGTATATATGGTATAATGAAACTTAAACAGCTACCTTTGAACAATGTGGCAACTTTGTAGCAACTCTCTTTCTGTTCTGGCCAATTGCCATAGAAATAGCAACAGCTGAAATCTTTAAACAATGTTGCCTCCAAATAACAATTGGCACTAATACTGGGGATGAAGTATTATAATGGGGAGGGCGACATTATCCAATAAGTTTCTTTTGCAGACTGAAGACAATAAACCATGCTGTGGAATTTTTCGACTAGTGGCATTTTGATGCATTCATAATATTTTGTGAACATAGAAATATTTTTTTTATAATTTTTACTAGGGGTTTATTAGCATCACCAACCTCTCTTCCTTTTCATATTTTATTTATTTTCTAGATGTAGCATGCATTTAAAAAAATGAAATATGGTATCAATAGAAATAAAACAATATCATATGGGGCATAAAATTCGCTGAATTTCTTTTCCGCTTTTAACAACAATTACTTTGTCTTTTTAGTACTGAGTTGGGATAGGTTTAATTTTTATTACTAATGAAGTTGAAGTTATTGTACTCGCACACATTTTGAACTTTTTTCTATTAACCATGAAGCAAATCCATTTACAAATGAAACTGAATGAACGAAAAATAAACTGTTTATCACTTTTTTAAGTTTCATTAAAAATAAAATAAAAAATTATACTACTGCCGAATTCACATCAGCAGCTGTCAAAATAATGAGAGATAGATATATAGATAGATAGAACAAATATAAGTAGACAATTAAGTAATGATAGATTAGTGCAAATATACAAGCATAGATAGATAAGCATAAAAATAGATAGATTAATAGACATAGGTAGAAAAATACATAGATACAATGTTTTTTTTAAACTGCAACTGAATTTATTTATGCTGCCAACTTTGCAAAAAAAAAAAGAAAAAGAAAAGCACTGAAGACACCTCCTGGCATGAAAAGGGAAGCTACATAAAAACTGAACTGTGTACTACTAGCCGGAAAGGCTAGTGAATATCTTATTTTCTGCAGCAACACTTTTACAACAAGATGCCAAGTGTAACTAACTGATAATAAGGAAATTACCTACAATTGATTATACGTTTTAGTAACAATCAAATTAAGATTTTTTAAGGTACACAAATCTTGATTCAAGTTAGCATTGGCAACCCCGACTGTATTACTTAAAAATCAGCAATAGTGAGTAAAATAATGTATATTACTTTATGCCAACCCTTTAAAGGCCACTTTCTTCTTTTCAGTAAATAGCCCTCAAATTTGCTAGGTTTAATTTCACACTTTTTTCCATCTTTAAGGCCTTCTAAGATTTCCCATTCACTTCCTCTGTGCAGTTTCTGGAGCTGAACAGGCTTTTCATCACTTGCTATGTCCATTATCACAGGAGTTGATGATTCTAAGGGTAAGGAGAGTTGAGGATTCCTTTGATTTGCAGTTTCGGACTGTTGGGAACTGTGGGAAAGACTGTTAGTTTCAACACTAATTTCCTGAAAAAGAAAATAATGAAATAAATGAATGAGACTTTAGGTGCATAATGAAGTGTTCAAAATAACTATTTTACATAAACACAATTTTTATGAAATTTTTAATCAAATTAACTTTTTTTCAAGTTATTAAGATTCAACTATATTACGATAACAAAATTACCCAACACTCAAATGTACTGAAAAAATAATATTAATTATAATAGGGAAATCAGGAAAACTGTTCAGTATTTGGAATTTTAACCCCGATTTGTAATTCTCTACATGATAATATCCCTCACATTTTGAGACTGCAATCATAGATTTTATACATAAACTAACTTCACGGATAAAAGAAAAAAGAAAAAGTTACATACTGAATCTGACGTTCTACTCGGGCTCTTTCTTCGATCACATATTTGTAGCTCGTTCAAGCCCTTTTCAGAAGCAGAGGTGCTCATTTTTTGATTTAAATTCCCAGGCTCTGTAGCAATATGACGCAAAGATGAAGCCATGTTCCTCGGTTAGCTCGTTTGAAACTCAGAGAAAACTGGATCGCATGGTCATCTTGCAACACCTTCCACTACGTCTGCTAACATAATCATCTGAAAAGAAAACCAAATTCTCAGTATGCACAGGGCTATATTTCTAAATAGGCATAATGTAAAGTTTTATAGTTGGTGCACAATTCGAAAACATTATAAAAAAAAGAATGAAAGCGTTCATTTTTTGCGGAACTTTTAGGCAATAATATAGAGTACATTCCTTGCATATGCATTTCCATTAATGTTTGGTTGTTACGCTGTAGTTTAAAATGACAGCTGGAATAAAATTAAGACAACAATTTTTTGCTTTTCTCCTTATAGGGTAGAAGAGAGGGCTTTTGATAATTAGGGTGGAAGAGATGGCTTTTGATAATAAATAGATTATATTAGTAATAATAACAGAGTAAATTGTCAAAAAAGCCAATCTTCAATTTTTCTTCAATCCATATGGATGCTATTTAAAATAGATTCGATTCCTTTAAAAATTCAGAAAATTGACACAGGAACTTCCGTTCTTCATTGCAGGAAGCTAAAATAGTTAATGTGTTTTCGACGTCAACACTACTGACAACCTGAACATCTTTACTGCTTCTTGCAGCAACCAAGTTAACTAGATACGATTTGTTCTGCTGAACTCCCACTCATCACAGCTCCAATTATATCTAGGTTGCATGAAAACGATCATTTTTGATGTTATTTGAATAAAACAAAGATTCACTTAAGCACTAAAAAGCTTAAGTTTTTGTGGAAAAAAATAAATGAAATAAAAGTCAATAAAAAAATATTGCAATTATTGGAAACATGTCGCATGCTTCAGAGTTAAAAGCACTGCGTTTTTCTTTTGTCTGACATCTTTGCAACATGTGTCTGAAATTTTTGTAACAACTCTGTGTATTAAAAGATGTTGTTTTTTATTCTTTCTTAAATTATTATTTTTAATGCTTTACTTCTTCCCGGTTCATATCTTTTGCACTCTCTGTTAATATCTTGATCTTGCTTAAAAGTTAACTCATGATACATTGGCAGCAACCAAGTTAACTAGATATGATTTGTTCTGCTGAACTCCCACTCATCACAGTTCCAATTATATCTAGGTTGCACGAAAACGATCATTTTTGATGTTATTTGAATAAAACAAAGATTCACTTAAGCACACAATATTGCAATTATTGGAAACATGTCGCATGCTTCAGAGTTACAAGCACTGCGTTTTTCTTTTGTCTGACATCTTTGCAACATGTGTCTGAAATTTTTGTAACAACTCTGTGTATTAAAAGATGTTGTTTTTTATTTTTTCTTAAATTATTATTTTTAATGCTTTACTTCTTCCCGGTTCATATCTTTTGCACTCTCCGTTAATATCTTGATCTTGCTTAAAAGTTAACTCAAGATACATTGGCATACTCAAGGAAAATCAAAGTTCCCTAGATCTAGATCTATGTTTTGCATAACAATATTCTTCTTCCTAAATCTTAAGCTGAATTCCAGAATATTAAACCTGCTGCCAGTTGTAGGAATTTGGAGCGATATATTTTGTACCACCTCTATAACCGGACTTAGGTTTCCTTTGTTTGCGTTTCTTATGGAAATATTTGGTATTGTGCATTAAAAAACAATTAATAAATGCAAAGAAAGAATGTTCAACTCTTGTTATTTAGATAATTGATTAGCAAAAATAACAGCAGATAAATTCAAGTAGCAAAATTTGTGCTTCTTAATTAGTTAAAACTGATTTAAAGAAGCATTAGCAAAATTAATTTATTGGCAACAATTTTCCAGTTAAAATATAATTCATTTCATAATTAGTGTCAAAAACTATGTATGTTTTCTAAAATTATTTCAAAATTAACCCATTTCTATGTCTAACATGTGATTAGCAACAGGCGCCATTATCAATCCCAGATGGAGGAAACATTGCGCCATCTATCCTTAGTCCCACCATGGGTTAACTCTCTCATTTCGGTAGGAGAGATTGCTCACCCCCATCTTCCAACATATTCGTTTCTACAAAGAATTGTAAGTGTTTGCACAGCTACTCAAGGTTAGTAGCTTACTGAAAAAATGTTTCATTAAAAAGTATCTTCCAATACTCTCTTCACCATGAAAATATCAGGGATAGCAATAAAAATTCAAGCAGTTACATCGGAAAAACAAACTATAAAATCTACTCTGTATTATACACGTTCAGAAGAATAAATTTATGAATTCAAGTTGACACTATCTTGATGTTACTTTACAACTACCTACATTCTCAGAAGCGCATGATCAAATCTCATGACACTTTTGTCATATTTGACGAAATTGCTTCGTGAAAAATGCTCCGAGTAAACCTTTCGTCAAATTGGCAAAATTTGTGTAGTAACTTTTTTAAGTCATGTGATCGCGCGAGGAAAGAAACGTTGTAAATGACGAAATTTTCTTGACGATTACAGAATCGCCGAAAGTGAGAGCTCTATTTCTGAGAGTGTAAAGTCACGTTACACTTCCCCTTCACTCCTAAAATTCAAGTGGGCCATCCCTCAGACTGCACCATCTGACCAGGGTTTTAACTTAGTCAGCAGCTGCCTAGGGAGGCAAATTACTGGAGGCTGGAGAAAATTTTCCTCCCCTTCAGTATCAGGTCCAAAAAGGGAGGTGGCGTAATTGTGGTTGCGCCATCTGATGACATCCGATTACAGCGTGTTTGAGTTAATGCTGGTCACCTACCAGGTGAACCTTGACAAATGGCCAGCAATTTCCATGGCTTTGAAAATGGCGAATGATCACAAGGCAAGTGCCTCCACGTATAGGGGGGAAAGGGTTATACAGAGTGGCTACAGAATCTGTGAAGCAAAACTCCCTGACTTTTCCTTGATTTCTAGAGATTTTTAAGAAAACTTCCCTGATTGAACATTTTGCATATTATGTATATATAAATACACAAAAGATGAGCCATTAGAAGTTTTAAAAAAACACAAAAGATGAAAAGCAGACCAATTGAAAACAAAAGTGAATGCTACATCAGGGCCGGCGCTAGGCTGAGGCGATGAGGCGCCCGCCCCAGGGCGCGTCGTTCAAAGGGGCGCATTGGCCATAAATATTGATTGCATCTTTTTAAGAAACAAGCATTAGTTTTTATCTCGAAAAAATTGAATAATTTTTAAACTGTTTAATGTTACAGATGATGCATCGAAACTTCATCTAATTTCATTTTTGCATTAATATATATTACACGTTTAATTTTGATAAAATCAAACACAGAAACACATCAGGAACATCTTGAAACGTTTCCGTTTCTTTCTATCCCTTGTTGAAAGGATATACAGGGTGTCCCATTAATATTGGGACAAACGTTAAGAGGAGGTAGGGGACATGAAGACAAACATTATTCAGTGGGCAACCATGGGGCGCAAACGTCTTCTGTAGGAGCTAGGGGGAACTAAAGTTTTCGATCCAAAACTTCAAACGATGATTAAAAACAGAGAAAAAGGTCGATTCGTTTGCGGTTTTCGCTAAAATCATTCTTTATATCACCTTTTCTTTCAAAAAGATTTTTAAAAGAAAAAAAATCAAAAAATGTCGATAGAGGGCGCTTCAGACTTTAGAGTCACGAACAACTACTTTTTACCGTTATTTTTTGCGTGGAGTTAAAATTGTTCTAAAGTCTAGAGTTTAACTTAAATTTTAAACCCAAAATCGAAAACATTGGGATCGGGTAACTAGGAAAAATTGAGCTGTGAACAGGGAGGGAAATTTGAAATGCTCGTAAGAACTGAACAATCTATTCGATTTTTGTTGCGTTTTGCGTGTAGATCAGTCCCTTGGTAATATTTTCTTCAAAATGATGTACAGCTTTGGTGTTCTCATTTTTTTGATAGAGGGCGCTTAGTTATGTATCGGTGCTGCATAACAACATATCAGACGCCATATACGGTTTCAGCATGATGGGACACCTCCCCATTATGGCAGACGTGTTCGAGAACATTTGAATCACGTGTTTCGTCACCGATGGATTGGTCGTGGTGGACCGGTTCCCTGGCCATCACGATCACCTAATTTGAACAGCATCGATTTATTTTTTTGGGGTGCGCTGAAAAGTGTTGTGTATGCAACACCTGTTGATTCAGAACTGGATTTCGTCACAAGAATCGTCTGTGTAGCTGCGGATATCCAGCAAAATGCAAGTATCTTCCAAAGAGTTTGCCAATCGATGGTCCGACGGTGTAACGCATGCATCTCTAGCAATGGTGGTAACATTGAACATCTTTTGTGAAATTTTCAAACATCATGTACTATTTTTGTAATATCTTTTCATATCTAATATCTTTGAAAAATAAATATTTCTGATGATCTCAACCTTGCGTCCCTTCATTTTTTGTACGTTACATTGCTATGTGATTCCGAGTTGTCTTTGCATCCCTAACACTTCCTGGAAGTATGCTAGTCTGGATGTAAAACACCCAGAAGTAATGTCATTTGAAATTTCGGAGAAGTGTCGGAAGCGCCCTCTATCAAAAAATGAGGACACCAAAGCTGTACATCATTTTGAAGAAAATAGTTACCAAGGGACTGATCTACACGCAAAACGCAACAAAAATCGAATAGATTGTTCAGTTCTTATGAGCATTTCAAATTTCCCTCCCTGTTCACAGCTCAATTTTTCCTAGTTACCCGATCCCAATGTTTTCGATTTTGGGTTTAAAATTTAAGTTAAACTCTAGACTTTAGAACACTTTTAGCTCCACGCAAAAAATAACGGTAAAAAGTAGTTGTTCGTGACTCTAAAGTCTGAAGCGCCCTCTATCGACATTTTTTGATTTTTTTTTTCTTTTAAAAATCTTTTTGAAAGAAAAGGTGATATAAAGAATGATTTTAGCGAAAACCGCAAACGAATCGATCTATTTCTCTGTTTTTAATCATCGTTTGAAATTTTGGACCTTAAACTTTAGCGCCCCCTAGCTCCTGCAGAAGACGTTTCGCCCCATGGTTGCCCACTGAATAATGTTTGTCTTCATGTCCCCTACCTCCCCTTAGAGTTTGTCCCAATATTAATGGGACACCCTGCACATTTTACTGGGTTATTTCTTGTTTTGCACATTATCCTTTTCTTCTCCACAGCGACTGGCGGCTTCAATGTGTTCGGAGGGGACGCTTCATAAGTGTTTGCAGTTCCAGAAAGTGTCTTCTCTATTTTATGACGACAAAACGCAATCTATTGCTTTTTCTCTTTTACTGTTTTATTTTTCCTTATTCAGTCCATCCTGATCAGCGATTGTTTACTTTCAGCTTTTTGAAAGTTCAAATATGTATAATTAAAGTTTGTATCTATCATTTTTAATCTCTATTCCTTCATAATATATAGTAGGGGCGAAAATTTTTTTTTGCCTCAGGGCGCCATTCATGCTAGCGCCGGCCCTGTGCTACATCAAAATATTGGATATAACAAAATTTACAGTAGGTAAAATTTCCAAAAATGTAATTTTGTTATTTTGAAGAAGAAAAAGGCATTGTTACAGCAGCAAAAAATTTTGCTTCACAAAATTAAAGTATCAAATTAGTTTTGGGGAAAGACAAAATCCATTTTTTAATCACATGTTACCAATTTAATGTTCAACAAGCAAAGCATTTCCCTTAATTTTGCTTCTATTTAATAGAATTTTACGCTATTCAACATAAGTAAATAATAAATATTTGACATGTGTAAGAGTAACTGCTTGAAAAAAAAAATGATGCATAATTTTCAAACTTTTTTGAAATACCTAAATTTTATTAAGAAAATTATTCATTTTTTAAAGATTAAAAAAGCATTTAGGTTGGACTGTTCATAAATGATGTCACACTTTTTTCAATATATTTGACCCGCCCTTTATCAGGAAGTGTCAACATAACCCCCCTGTCGTCACATGTCACGCTATATGTACTTGCGGTGTTGCAGTTCCGAAACAAAGCACTATGTTATAGATCACATTACTAATTTTATTTTCGAGCTTTTAATGACATTTGTGAGCATGATAATAATTATAATGATTATATGAATACTTAATTTGTATAAAATGAGATTAAGTTTACGACAAAGAAGATAATAAGTATTATTGGTAAAAAATATTAATTGTTCGAATTCTGAAAAAATGACCAGCGCTATTTTATCTTAAAAGTGTAAATGCCAAAGATTTACTTTTAAACTTTTAACTAGAAGTAAATTTAAACCTTAATCAGCATCGGTGTTTTCGTTACAAAATGAAATCAATGAAAATTTAACATCAAATTATGGAAATATATATATATTTTCTAATGGCAAATTTATTGGACAGTAGTTACAGCACAACAAAAAAGAGTGGATGGAATGCAAAAAAAAAAAAGAAAGAAGAAGACGAGAGATCGCTGCTATCTCTACAGTCAAATTTATTAAATTTTGCAATGCTTGTGTATTTTTTGTACAATAAAAGTAATCATTTTAAAATTTGGATAAAGTTGCAGGGGAAAAAAAGAGGACAGCGAAAGCATAATTTTACAATGTGGGAATGCACAAAAGATTAAAAATAGGGAAATAATAACGTACATAAAACTTGGAGGGGAATCTCCTACGCATTTAAGAAGCTTAATTGCAGCTTCTAGAATGGACAAATTTCTAAACAAACGAGTTCAAAACTGTTATCTAAAACATTCGAATGAATCAGAATGTATTAAATGTCCGTACGAATACGTGCACCATGCCTGACAACTTCTTGAGAGAAAAATTCAGGCGATCTTTCTTTAAAATTCAGATGAATATCAGAGATGTACGTCAATTTCTGACTTGGGGGGAAGCACTATTTGTTAAAGACAAAAAAAAAAAAGAAAGAAAGAAAGAACATATATTTATTTTATAAATAATCCAGTCGTTAAAGCCCACATTTAGACCATTAAGTCTTAACCCTACACTGCGCAAATCTTTTTCTTTGTTTTTTTTTTTTTTTTTTTTTTTTTTTTTTTTTGTGTGTGTGTGTTCGTTTGTGCTAGTTATATGTGGGAAAAATACTAAAAAAATTCTTATTTAATTCGAAAAAGTAGAATTCGAGAAAAATTGACATGTTGTTAAAAAACAACACTGCGCATTTAGGGATAACAATATTAATTTTTTTATATAATCATTTTAACAAATGAAACCAAATCAATAATAAATAGGCGTGCATTATAATCATAAAATAGCATTAAAATATGAAAATTTATTAAAATAATTTATTTTATTATTATTTATAAATTTATAAAAATCATTAAAGTAAAAATTTGCACATGTAACTCTAATAATTATAAATTACATGTGCAAATGTTTATCTTGATTACCAATAAAGTTAAATATTAATTTCCCTAAAAGATTTTAAACAAAAAACCTAACATCTGTAGGGGGTCTATGCGATAATGTTCGTTTCTTCTTGGTTGAGCGTGAATTGATTTCAAACAGAATTCCTAAATAATAACTTAATCGACCACTTTAAGCTAATTTGTGAAACATTTAACAATAAACTTCTAAAAGATACTAAATAAAGTGACATAGAACAACCTGTGACACCTGTTCTTGTTTATACTGCGAATAATGCAGGAGCATAAAAATTGCCCCCGAATGCGCGGTGTTGTTTTAAAACAAGTAAAAAAGGCGCCTTAATATATATTTTTCCCGAAATTTTTCGGACAACTTATATTTATTTTATTTTAAAACTAGATTTTATTTTAAAAGCAATTAGAGTATTTTTTAAAATAAAATTGTTGCTTAAAATTTGTAGAAAACAAATTTAAGAAGTTACTGTTTTTTACAAAATCATCATGTCTTACGATTTTGTGAAAAAAGATGAACCTTGATTTCAGTTTACAAGATCTAGGGGAAACTATATTAACTAATATGATCACACATACAAAATGAAACGAAAGAATGCGCCACTTGTGAAAAAAGATGAACCTTGAGTTCAGTTTACAAGATCTAGGGGAAACTATATTAACTAATATGATCACACTTACAAAATGAAACGAAAGAATGCGCCACATGTTAAAAATAATACAAAATAAAAGCTTAGTGAACGAAAAATGGAGGTGTTGTTTAACAACAACACGGCGCAGTGTAGGGTTAATAATGTAGCTGTTAAAATTATATGTTTTGAAAAATCATAAATCAGAATTTATAAAGTTACTAAAGAGTTATATTCATAAAACAGTTGCCTTTTTTTTTTTTGCTTTAGTCAAAAAAAGTACTTCAACATACCATAACATTTTTTCCCCCATAACATAATCATTAACAATTGATTAATTCCATTTGAGGCAGTGCGAAGCAATGGGTTGTAAGTGACAAAATTGAAAATTTGGAGATAACTAGTACAAATGATAGGGAAAGCACCATTCTATATTGGGACAAGAAATCTTAGTGATAGCTCTAACAGGTGTTCCGCTTCAACGTAATTCGGAAAAAAATTAACAAGGTCCCGTAAGAAGCGAACTTTGAACCCGTTTTTCTCAGAATCGTTTTATGGGCACTTACATCCCTTTGCTTCTCACAGCCTCATATGTGACAGACATGGCAAAACACAATTTTTTCCTTCAGTTCAGGCATTAAAAATTAAAATAAGTTTTGGTGTGCTTACACATCGCCATGCCTAACGTAAAAATAGTAGAAGAATTTTTGTCTAAGAAATAAAAGTTTGAATTATTACGTATAAACATGCCACGATGTGTCCAATTTTTTTTCATGTCTGCAACGTCATGTTTTTATATAATAATTGGAGGAAAAAAAACATTTGACTTTTAGATTAAAATCCATCAGTTATTTTTAAAGTAGGCATGAAGATGTGTCAGCACACCAAAATTTATTAAGTAATTTTAAGATTTAATGCAAAAAAGTTGCGATAGACATGACAAAAGACATTTAGAATGTACTTAGTAGTAATATTTTCGCTAACATGAAAGGAAAAAAAGTTTCCGTTTCTTAACATTGTAGATTCATTTGAAAGTATGTCATACGGCGTTCGTTGACGATAAAATATAATACAGCTGGCAAAAAAATGCTGAATGCTGGACAAAACCGCTACATTTTTCTAAAAAAAAAAAGACGTTAAAATTCCATTAAAACTGCCAACATTTAAAATCCATTCGGAAAGGGAAAAAAATTTGTAAGAAACAAATTACTAGCGTAAAATTGCAAAAAATAACCAATTTTCGAAGAAATAAAAATCGTACAAGTTTGCAGGTATGCGTACATTTTAAACAGTTTTATGGTTTGAATACACAGACAAAATAAAGGGAAAACAATACCTTTTAGACACGAGGTAGAAAAATTTAAAACGAGAAAAATTCTATTTGCCGCATCAAATTACAAAATATCTATATAATAAATAGTGTGAAAAATGTTAGCAAGACATTAAGTAGAAACCATGTTTCTAACACAAGAAAATGTTAATACTGAAGAAAGACGAATTCAAGCTATAGAAGAGACAATAAGGAAAAAGTACTCAACCTTCAAAACAGCTTTAAAAGGGCAATCGCGTAATTTAAAGTATGATCCTTCATTGAGACGGAAAACGATTTTGAAATGGAAAATTTCCTCATTGTTCATCACTCAATAAATATTTAGAAAAAGGGTTTCACATTCAACAAACAAAATAAATGAAGCAAATGACTAATTAAAAAAGGAAAGAAGATCGATAGGGCCATCTAATAATCTGCCCAGAAGCTAAGGTTTTGTTTTTATTTATGTGTTTTTGTTTCGTCAGATTTTTGAAGCAAAAATTGACAACATGGTTCATACCTTTAGGAAAAGTTTCAAGGACGTTTAAGGTAAACATTTCCATGGATCAGGGACGCACTGACGACACGGTTACTATTTTGTCCACTTTTTTGTAAAAAGTCTAGTACGCCGAAGAAATGGATAAAGTGAAAATCCGTTGATTTTCCACATGCTGGACACGATATAAAAATGAGTGTGATGATGTAATAGAAACATATTTCTATATTATTCATTAATAATGAAATATTTTTATTAATTACTGAATTGAAATTGACTGAATGGCAAAGTTCGTGATTTTTTTTATTTTTTAAAAAAATCGAAAAGTCGGATTTTTAAAATTTAAATCATATTTTTTTAAATTTAAATCGGGTATTTTTTTTATTTTCTTAAAAAGACCTTAAATATTTTGGGTATTTATTATGTTGCATTCCTAGAAACAATATGGCATGTTAATCAATATGCAAAAACACACTTTAAGCTATTTTCACAGCAATAAATATTTTTTAATAATAATAATGATACACAATTTTTAATACAAATGCATGACTCGAATGAAACTTAACCCTACCAGGAAATATAGTTCACTCATAAGCACAGAGAAAATGAACAAATTTATTGAATTATTTTGCTGTTGGAAGCTGGAAAAAAGTAACACTTGTGTGTACTTAAATTTTTACATTGAGTGTACTTTAATCATTTTTTTATTTTATAAATGAAACAGCCTAAAATATTTTTACCCATTTAGTAAAAATCATATGCTCACCTCACACCATTACTAAAAACTGAAACTTTTTGTTTTAATCTAATATATTTATTGAAAACTTCTATGATAAAAAAATATTTTAGAAGGAAAAAACCTTAAGCTATTAGGGGACATGAATGAAAGTTTAAAGATACATATTCTAAATTCTAACAATTGTTGTTTTAAACACTATCATTCTGAAGTATTTATTGTGTAGCATTTATTAAATTGATCTAAACAACTATTTTTAAGATAAAAAACACAGAATGGTTCAGGATTATTATTTCTAATTTGAATGATTAAATGAATTATGCTTTGCTGTTAACATGTTTGAAGAATAAGAGTAATATTGTAAAATTGAAAAAATAGTATTTAGTTCTAAACTTATGAAATACGTTATGCACACAGACAGATGGGCCTAGGATGTTTTGTTTGAAACAGTGGTTGTAATTGCAACATATTTCATTTTTACAACACTTTCTAACATTGTAAAATCAATGATTTTTTTGGAAAAAAAAATTACTAGATTTAAATCAATGATTTTTTTTTAAAAAATCACTTGATTTAAATCGCGATTTAAATCAAGCTGATTTAAATAATCGAACCCTGCTGAATGGTAATCCCAATTCAATAAATCCAAAGAATTGATAACATGTTAAAGTAAGTAATTTTGTGGACTGTAAACTATAAAAGTAATCAAAGTGGTAGCCTTCCGTGTTGCCATGCCACAGGTCCGGGGTTCGATTCCCGGGCTGGGCAGAGTCAACTCAACATTTCATCCCTTCAGTGGGGTCGATAAAATAAGGACCAAGCATGCTTGGGAACTAAACACTGGGGGTTCCGCGTCAGGCCGACCACCTGACTGAAACATCTGCTTCTGCACCCCAGGGCCCTCGGTCTCAAAAACTGGGATGGGCACAGTAGGCCATAGCCCCCAAAAGGGCTGTCGCGCCACTGAGTTTAGTTTTTTTAGTTTAACAGTACTCAAATTTAACAAAATACATAAGCTGTGTTACTGGTCTCAATTTCACAACTGGTTTTGAAGGACTTTCTGTGTCTTAAACACTAGAAATTATTGTTTTTGTAGGTATTTTTTCGTTATGGCTCAAGTATCCCTCGCATGAAGCCACAATGCCAAACAAAAAGTACAAACTTATTAAACAAAGAAAAATTGTTCAATTGAGAATTATTATCAGTTAATATTGGAGAAAAAATGTCAAATTTTCAACTGCAACATTTCATTTTGCTATAAGAAGTATATATTGTTTTTAATTTAAATTTAAAAAGTGGCTCAACGCTCCCTATCTTCCCCTAAACTGTTCGTCAAACCGTGAGTGTTCGTTAGTTAGAATTTCGTAAAATCAAGTAATCATCTCGAATACACAAAATTGAATAAATCCTAGTTTACGACCGATAGAGGGTTTAGTTTTTAAAAAAAAGAACTTTTTTCCTCCTTAAAAAAATCATATGGTGGAATTTGGAGCACAAAAAGCATACGATAGATGCCCTATAACATTATAACTTAAGGATAATATGAAATACTAAAATCGTGCATCGGAATCAGTATCGATCTCATAAAACTAGCTTTTCTACAGCTTCTTTTGAGGTCGAACTTTGATCGATTTTCAGCATGGAACTGAACAAGTCGATTACTTTTCTTTCAACAACAAATGTCACAAAATGATATTGCAGGATTAAACTAAAAATAATACTTGAACGCATTTTTCTAAGTAATTATGTACTGCGTAGAGGCACAAACAATTCTCTCCGACCAAATATCAGTTCCGTTCACTTCCGATTTTTCTTTAAAATGCAGGAGAAATATTGGAGGAAATAATCAAAGATTCGATATCATCTTCGACTCCATGACTGAACATTCAAGCAAAACAATTTTGAAAGTACTTAGCATACTAATAATGTTTAGGATAATTAATATATCGCTTGAAAATGAAGACGTACTTCAAAAAAAAAAAAAAAAGTATGCATTGTTAAGACAAGCAACTTAACACTCTATCGCTCATAAACTGATGTATTTGATTTTTTGAATTTAAGATAATAACAAAAAATAAATACACATTTTTAAGAAATTTTCTTTTCTTTTTTTTATTATTTATAAAAACATTACAAAAATAGGATATCGAACTCAAACTCGGATCTATTTGACTTTTTGGATTCGGGATAACAACAAAAAAATATAATAAAATACACGTATTTCAGGCATTTAATTTTTTATCAGGAAAGTTACAAAAACAGTGGTCGAACGGTATGTTGCCTACCATGAGCGCACCGACGGAGAGGGACGAACGGGACGAAAAGGGATAATATTGAAACATTTAAAAATCGCTAGCCCCCTCCCATCCCCCTTAAAATTAATTGCAATGTGTTACTTCCCTCTCCAATCTTAAACTTTTTGCCTACTGTGGCCCGCCGATCTTTTTGAACTTATTGATGTGGCCCGCGGACGTAAAAGGTTGAAGACCCCTACTTTAGACAGAGTGGCCACTTACAAAGGTGGTCCCTCTTCCAGGCTCACTGTATATGTAAATTAAAAACTTACAGCATATTTGGAAGCTATGGGATCTTTAAAAAGATTTATAAAACTTATGGGTTTCAAACATAACCCATAAGTTCTATAAATCTTTTTAAACATCCCAAATCCGATATAGATAGAGCCCGATATCCGGCTCTGAGCTTAGGATACCGGATATCGAAAATCCGACAAATTCAATATACATGTAGCCCTAATCCTGACCCCCCCCCCCCCCGTCTCCCAAAGAAAAGTACTAGGTACGCTACTGAAATCCTTGATTTTTTTTTTCACAACTGTAATATTTTTATTAAACTGATTCTTTTTAAAATGCCATTTCTGACATGGTTCAAGAGGAAGGATCACTTTGAGCCAGGTTAACAATTCATTTGAAATTATTATTTCTTAATTTTTGGAATAAATAAACTGAAAGAGTCAAAAACATATTTTTTGAGCCTATCAGAAACTTCATCATTAAAGCCCAATCTAAACAATGTTAACATAAAAAAAGTCGAATGCGGTTTATCTTTCAGAATCTGTTTCTACTGTTTCGATATTTTTCCTGGATCCCTTTCTCATTTCAGATAGCTCGAGTAAAATGAGAAAAATGTTTCCTTGTGCTAAAACAAAGCATAATTATGAAATTAGGAGTCAAGATGGACTGCTGATCTCCTGGGATAAATAATCACGCACAAAATAATTAAGAAACCATTTCTATCTTACAACAACGATTAAGGGCGAAAATTGCAATTTCGAAGTTTTATAACAAAAAATTTTCACAATAGCAGCTCACTGGATGCAACGGCACTATGAAGTAAAATTCTCGGCAATAATCTTTTGGAGAATATCCCCACGAATGAGAATATTCCAGAATAATTTTCATAACATTTTGTCATCATACTACGCACACTAATGAAAAACATTAAGCTGTTTTGTTTGCTTTGACAGATAATTTAATCTTTCAAACTGGTTGCCGGTTAGTAAAGTTAAACTATTTGCCATTTTATTCAAATAAAAATGTATGAATTAGTAAATATAAATTCAAACCTTTTTGTTATGTCTACGCATTTTATTTCTATTGGTGTTTTATTTTTTCTTTGTAGTTTTGTGTAATGTGCATGATTTTGTACCTGAAACAGTTTCCTAACATACCTAAATGCAGAAAAATATACTGTGTATAATATTAGTTGAAATATATTTTATTTATGATTAATATTACTAAGGAACATGTTGTTTAACTTCAAATTTATATCAATACGGTTTTCATCCACTTTGAGAGTTAATTTACAATTACATTGCCTATACAATACATAAAGCAGTATTTTAGCTTGTCCACTAATCTCACCATCTAGTGGAGCTAGTGCGGGCCAAACATAAATGGTGTTATATTATTAACCCCTTGAAGCTCTTTTCACTGAAAATGAATATATAGGTATAGTATAAATTATTTTTGGAAATTTCAGTTGAAGGGGGTGACTAGAGAGCGGGGGGTAGGGTAAAAGCTATATAAAAAATTATTTTACAAACAAAGTACAAACGGATCTCAGAGAGGCATTAGAAATAAAAAAAATAACGCGATATGCATGATCGCCCGTGTGAGACATGGGCATGTGTAAATTGCCGGTAACTTTCGCCCGTGTCAGACATGGCCAAATACGTTAAGTGTTTAATCAATTGTATGAACAAATAATTTAATATAACAACGAAATTAAAGGTAAAAGAGTAAATTGTTGTTAAAAATGATTTTTAGTAATTTTTTTCCGCAAAATTTATGAAAATTGTTCGCACTAAGCCTCCTTCTCCTCCGTTTACCTTTAGACTTAACAGGGGTCGAACCAGCATTTTTGACAGGGCCCGTTTTTTGTAAATTTTAAAAAGATTTTGGTGAAAAAGCAAAGAATTTTATGAAAATTCAAAATTTAAATATACAATGATAAAAAATTTCATTTCTTTTTTGCCGCTTCTTTAATAAATAATTTTGTAAAAAGTACTATTTGGTAGCTCGGAACTTTGTGAAGGGTCAGTTTTGATTAATTGGAATTTTGTGAAGGGCCCGAAAACGAACATGAATTTCCTCTGGCGCAATTCCTGCATAAATCTCGAACGCATTTTCCCGTGTTTGACACGGGCGAAAGCTACCGGCAAATTTGCACATGCCCGCGTCTCACACGGACGATCTTGTCTCGCGTTATTTTATTTCTAATGCCCGTCTGAAATCCGTTTACACTTTGTTTGTATAATCTCTACTAATAATAAAGCAGCAAGTATGTGTGTGTGTCTGTGTATCTGTGTGTCTGCCTGTCTGTGTCCGGCGTAGGGCCCAGACCGTCCAACGGATTTTAATGAAATTTGGCACGAAATTAGTTTGGAACATGGGTGTGTGCACCTCTTAGAGTTTTTTCTGAAATTCGAATTTCTTCTTCTTTTATTCCAATATATAGCCGAAAGTTTCATAAAATAGTCATTTTCTATGGGAAGGAATTATCGCATCGCTTCGAGCTTGATACCGTTGAAAAGCGCGTAAAAAACTACCCCGGAAGGAGTTTCGCTCTGCGTGCGAAAATTCGAATCCTCCAAATTACCTAGAAAAGAAGTTATAAGCATTTTTCTCTGCAGTTCGAAATTATTTTTTCACGGTAATTAACTTTAATTTTAATTGTTACCATGCCGACTGACTATTAATCTTTTTTTCTTTTAACGAATTAAAATTTATTGCTTGCGGTTTTTAGCATTTTGAGGAGCAGCCGATTTTTAATTAATTTATTTATTTTTTTGGATTTTGATTATCATTTTTTTGAAACGAATTGAAATTTTTTTCCTGCGGCTCACAGGTGGTTGATAGCTTTATTTTGATTTCCTTATTTTGACATGTATTTTACGGGACCATTTTCCATACTGCACAGGGGTTTTTAAAAGAAATGTTATACTGTATAGCGATTTTTGTTATTCCAGCTTATTATTACTATTTATACTTTCATTTATTTTATTTTATTTTTTTTTTTTTGCCAGTGAATTAGCACATATGTTATTTTCCTATCTGAGTTCGGATGAAAGGTTTATTCCACTTTCAAAGCTTTGCTTGCTGCTGTTTGTTTCTGCAAGCTATAAAATTTCGTCTTTCTGTTTTAGGCCGGGTCCAGACGTTACGTTTTGCACAACTTTTTGTCTCCGCAGTTCAACACGTTGCAGATAAAACGTTGCGTATAGATTGGAAAAGTGCGCAGTTTTGAGTCCGGTGCGAAGACTGTACAGTTGCAGCGAAAACTGAGCTAGAAAGCATATGTCTTTGAACAGTGCAGACAAATCGGCACATGTAGACGGTAGCACCCCTTTCCGATTCATTTTGTTTCTCAGTTTCAATTCGTCAATTCGTCGGCGACAATGGCCGACTTTCGGCAATGTTCTCGGGAGTTTCTCACAAAATTTATTGCATTATGCGAAAGTTTCCCACGCATTTGGCGTGTCAAACCCAAGGAGTATAGTGACAAGGATAAAAAGGGGGAGGCTTATGAGAGTTTAGTGGAAAAATTCAAAACATTGATGCAATCGCAAACAGAGAAACAGTTATAAATAATTAATTCTATGAGAAGTGTTTACCGGAAAGAATTGGCAAAAGTTAATAAATCGATTCGATCTGGGGCTGGAGACGAAATTTACAAGCCATCTCTCTGGTACTTTGATTTGTTACATTTCCTAAATGATCAGGAGACACCAAGACAGTCTAGGAATACCATGGATGAAAATAAAGAAACTGCAGTTGTCGAACCACCAGAACAGGCAACAAAAAAATATTTATTTTATGTAATCATTTAACCACTTTGAACGCCGGGTTCTTCTGAGACGTTCCAGTCTTATTTTCTAACATGACACCATGTCAAAATTGACCATAGTAGTACCTCCTTCATGACGATATCGCACAAAACTGAGTGAAATATACAGATACCTCTGCACTATGTAGACGCATAAAAAACTGCAACGTTTTCATTCAGTCTTAAGACTGCGCAGACAAAAGGTTGTACAAAACGTAGCGTCTGGACCCGGCTTTGTCAATAAATAATAGATAAAAATTAATTGTACTAAAAATTTATTAATTAAAACTATTCTAATGTATTATAATCTTCCTTTTTGTGTGGGTACTTAAACTAAACAAACAAAATGAGTTTTCTTTCAAATATTTTCTTTTTTGTTTCGTTTCTTTCTTTCCTTTTTCCTTTTTTATTGTGTGTGTTTTGTAAAAAAAAAATGCTGAAATGTGTAGGATCTCCGGCTGATTGCCGTGGGCAGCTAATTTTTAATTATATGGAATGCTATACATTTTAATAAAATAACATAATTTGCACCTAAAAAAGTTATCACTATATACACAATGGCAAACCGACTGGTCTTTTCATTTTTTAACACGTGCATAGCCGTGCGGGTACCGCTAGTAGTTTTTATATAACTTTTACCCCCCCCCCCTCCCCACTCTCTAGTCACCCGCTATAACTGAAATTGCCAAGAACAATTTAAACTATACCTATATATATTCATTTTCTGCCAAAAAAAAAAAAAAAACCCTCGATCATTTTTCACCAGTTTTTCCGAAAACAACTCGTGTTTCAAACGGTTAATCTAATCAAAAATAAATTCTAATTTCATTCATACGTCTTTTTCACATAAAAGTTTTTTTTTTCTTCTTTCATCAGTCCCTTGAACTCTTTTCTACCTTGAATACTTCTTGCGAACAAGTGAATTAGTGTATAGTATTTTAATTTAATTTTTACAACTGATTTAGCTTTTCATTAAAAGCGCTGCGTCGCTCTGTGTCAAGTGTAGTAAAAGAGAATTCAATATTCCTTTATGTGGTGCTATTATTTTCTTTTCAAATTGCTTTAGGGGATAGACAAGAGAGGGGGGAATGTTTCTACGTTGAACTCTGCATTAGTTAAAATTGCAGTTTCAGGTACAAAATTAACATATTAGGAAAAAATGAACATTATACTATATGGCTAATTGTCCTTTGTCAAATCATTTAGCAAGTTTAGCAATAAAAGAATACCAGTTAAGACATGATATGCTTTTGTGCTATCTCAGTACAACAAAACAGACATGGATTTTGAAATTTGATGTTGATCGTTTATTTTGATTGTTGTGTGTCGCTGTAAGTAAACTTATAAACCTCAAAAATTAACTTTTGAAGTAATGAGTAAAATAAATAAGGCTGCGTAGAGACACTTAGATGTGAAAATAATGCGGAAATATATGTGATTCTGACTTCGAGGTACCGTGTTTTTCAATCCCAGATCGATATCACTTATAAAAATGTTTCCACATAGAGAAGAAGATTATCCCCCATGAAATTTTATAGAATTTCATTCAGTCTTTTTTTAGAAATGAATCTCAAATTTAGCCTTTCAACACCGAGATGCCAAGTTTGGCAAATTACAAGGCCGTAACCAGAAATTGTTCTCGGGGGGGGGGGGGGGGGGGTACCTGACTGACACATTTATGTTAAGGAAAGATTCAGGGACGAATATATATGCTATATTGCGAAAAATTTCGGGATTTCGGGGAAAATACGGGTCCGTTTCCCCCCCTCTAGATACGGTCTTGGCTAATTATACAAAATAACAGAATGCTTCCAAATATTCCATACTTCTTCTGATGAAACTACTAAAAAGTTTCCGAGTCTTCCTTTTTTCCATTAAAAATTTTAACGTGAAAAATTCAACTTTTCGTTTTCAAAATGGCATTTTCAAACTCCATTTCCGTATTTTTTAAAAAAATTATAAAAAAAGAAACCGAAATAAAAATGTTTTTCATTTTTAACGGAATATTTAACGGAAATTTTCAATTATTTTGAAACATTCAAATATAAAAAAAAAGTTATAAAAATTTGTGGAAAGCAGTATTTTTATGAAACACCACAAGACGTGACTTGAAAACGGCTGTAATAAAAAAATTCCAAAATCAAAATCTTTTAAACTCTTGTTTTGGGGTCCCAAGATAACAATATAGGACTGGCAAAATTAAAAAAAATAAATAAATAAATAAAAAACATCGAGTAACTTTTTCCCCCTTTTCTGAATGATTTCCCCTGGATGAGAGGTTTTTGAAACAAATGACCTCAAGCAGTTCATTGACAAACATCTTTCACTGCGTCCGGATATAGAAAGAACCGGATAACAATGTCCCGCATATGAGGTCTCCAAAAAGCTGATTTTTTTTCCAATCAAATATTTCATGTTTTCGTAAAACTATGAATATGATAATGTCATAACTCATAAGATTTTTAACTTTACAAATATATGCTAATTTTCATTGCGTTTTTGACATCACCATACGCAACTTTGGCCTAATCGATTCGTAGGAAATCCTAACGCAGTTCCCATAGAAACTGAACCGCAACAAAGCGGCTAAAGGCTTGCTTTTAATCACATTTCATCGTTTAATTAGAATGAATAAATACTAAAATAAAAACGGGAACTGTGAGTATTAAAAATGTTACCTAAATTCATAACTTTTCAGCTTTTAGTAGATAATAATTTCACAAAATCTTTACATTTTCGTGCAATTGTCTAGAAAATACAGGCTCGAACAAAACATTTAAGTGCCCAAAAATCTCATTCCATTGTATATTATTAAAAATTTCGCATATAGTGGAGCATCATTTGTACGACGAATCATTTATACGACGGTTTAGTGTGGTCCCACTTCTTGAATTTAGATCAGAAGGGTAAATCGATTATACTACGTTATCGTTTGTGGGACGTTTTTCGGTTGCTCCTTCACCGTTCTGTAAACGATGCTCCACTACATGTATTTCCTGCTGATATATCGGTAAAGAATTGCCTTCAAAAAACATCTACATTGCTTATTTACACGGGCGTCACGACCTATGGGGATTCGGGGACACGTCCCTCCCAATAATTTGGCAGAGGGGACAGTCCCCCTCAATAGTTTGGCAGAGGTGACAGTCTCCCCCTTTTACACGAAAATTTAGAAATAAAAGGACCCAGTAGTGTAGTTCTAGAAAAAGGTGCTGGGACGCTTACATATACAAGCATCAAAAAGTGGGGCTGCGCTTATGTTAAAATTCAAAACAAGGGAGGGACCATGCACGTATAGATTTTGAATCAAAAAGTCCTACTGCTTTATTTTTTATGTGAACATTCTGGAATTTAATCTTGTGTCATTGTCCATTTGTGATGGGACTAATGGGAATGCGGGAAAATACGCTTCCCGTCGCATCAATATTTCCATATGGAACAAATTAAGAGTTTTGTAAACTTGTTAAACATGAAGAGTAATTAAGTAGTGCAACAAAAATTGCAAACACGCGTTTCGAAATGTCTTCAGTGCATGTAAAATATGTTACGAACCCTTATTTCTACAAATTGGGGAAACATTTTCTGATAAGTATGAAAAACATGCACTTTTTTTAACCCAAACTGAGCTTCACTTTATACCAGTGGTCCTACCCAGCCTAGGCCAAAAGGGAGGAAGGGGGAAGGTCCGATATTTTTTTTAATATTTAACAAATACTCCAGCATTCCACATTTCTTCACTTTAACGTAGGTGTGAAAGTTTTCTAGGATTTTATGAAACCCGAAGGTTTCATAGGATTTTATGAAAAAGCTATAGCTGCCATTAAAAAAAAAAAAGACCTCCTAAGCGGTTTGATGGTCTGGCAGTAGATCACGATTTTTCTTCATTTGCAGAATACTATCGCATTAAATTCCTTTACTTACTTGATGTGACAATTGCCGGACTAAAAAATCGTATATTGAATCAAAGGTAATTCAAACACAATTTGAATTAGAAAAGATGCTAATACATGAAGAGAATCTGGAGCTTGCAGTAAACTACCCAGAATTTAATTTTTCAAAATTAAGGATTCCGCTTGCACTTTTCAAAGAGGAGTTTAAAGACATGACTTGCGCACATGATGTTAGAAAAGCATTACTAAAAATGGAAGCAGGATCGAGGCGATTATTCTCTAATATAGAAATTCTGATACGACTTTTGCTGGTGTCTCCAGCATCCAGTTGTGAGGCGGAAAGAAGTTTCAGAGCGTAAAAAAGCTAAAGTTGTATTTGCGCTCAACAATGACACAAAAGCGATTGAATCACGTTGAGATGTGTTTCGTTCATCAAGATGTCATCGATCAAGTTGATACGGCAACTATCTGAAAAAAATTTATTTCTACCAAAAACAGTGGAAGAAATATTTTTGGGTCAGAAAAGAAATGAAATAAGTCCGTATGCATAATCAATAATTTTTTTTCTTTCTAATGGGCTGCAGTATTGGTCCTCAACCATTGCAGACCTAGTGCATTCCCAGAAATTGGTACCAACTCTTTCAGCGGCACCACAATGAGTTTGGTACCATTGCCGCAATTTTTGACGCGCAGTTTCCCCCTAGATGGCGGCACCTGAGTTCTCGTTGATGCATACGGCACTAGGAATTTAATTTAGCCGAGAGTATCCATGCCAAACGGGTACTTAAACGAACTTATACATTCCGCATAATCATACGACAAGGGGGGCAGACGATTTTATGCACCTTGAAAATCAACTGAGTTGGGCCAGGTTTGAACCTGCGAACTTGGACATACGAGGCCTGAGCCTTACCACTACGCTTTTAACCCTGTCAGCACCTCATTAATTATAAACCATATAAAATGATTCTTTACAGAGTAAAATAAACCTTTTTTTAATTTTATTTATTTATTTATTTATTTATTTTTTTTTTTTTTTTTTTTTTTTTGAATAAATATTTTTAACATTAATGTTTTCTGAACACATTTCGTTTCTCTAGATCACATCTAATTTTTGTTGCAAATTAAGTTTACAAAATAAATAAATAGTTAACACACTTTGTATCGATAGAAAAAATGAGAAATACTATTGCTGAAATAATAAAGAGTTTCAATTACTGTTTGGCAAAATTAGGAAGACAAGTCAAAAATTGGCGTCGTCCCCCTCAATAATTAGACTGCTGTGACGCCAGTGCTTATTTAATTTATGTATACATGAATGGGATCGCAGACACTCATCTTTTTCATATGCAGAGGGCTGTGGAGTCAGAATCAGGCAGATTTTGGAACAAAGAATCAACTCCGACTACGACTTCGTTTTTTACTGATAAAATAACACCAACTTGAAATGTCAAATACTATCGTTTTCCATGCAAGAGATAGAGGAAAAAAAATAGGCGGCCAGAAAAATGACAAATTTTTGAGTGCCATACTAAGGGACCGTTCTTAAATGCCACACTTTTTTCAATATATTTTACCCCTCTCCTCCCCTTTGTAACGAAGTGTCACCCCCAACCCCCTTTGTCACATGTCACGCTATATTACATTAGCATATGTACTTACAATGTTGCAGTTCAGAAACAAAGCACTACGTAATAGTTCACATTCCTAATTTTATTTTTAAGCTTTTAATGACTTTTGTAAGCATAATAATAACTATATATGTACTTAATTTGTATAAAATGATATTAAGTTTACTACAAAGAAGATAATTAGTACAGTAAAACCCCGTTAAAACGCGGGTGTCGGGAGACATGTTCGGCACCCGCGTTATAACATAACCGCAGTATAGTGAAACTATACCATATTCACGAAATAATACTCGCAACTTTTCTTCTATAGTACATTTTTTCTTTTTCTTTGCTGCCATTTTGTTCATTGTAATTGCTGTGCAAGAAGCACACATCTCAACAGTGCAATTGAGCGATAGGTTATAAACCAACTGTGTTCCGAGAAAAAGGGGGCTTATAAAGCTCTTTATGTTATCAACATGGGATTGTGGAGGTCCTAAGAAAAATTAGATTTGGAAGGGGAGAAACGCATTTCTCAAATAAACAATATTTTAAGCCTGCATATGAGTACACTGGAGAATACGTTACTTTCCAGGAATGCGGAAGAATCTGGAATGCAAAGGTTGAAACGCTATAAAAAAAAGTTACACACGCATAACTAGACTTCTGAATGAACTCAAAAATTAAAGGGACTTTTGAGAAAAGAGGTATTTATTCTAATGATAGGAATTTTCTACATAACCTCCCTCACAAGTTCATACATAGTCCAACGTTTCACAAGTTTTATTACACAAGGTAGATTATATTTGTATAAAGTGTATTCTTTTGGCTCGAAATCAGTTTAATATTATTTGAAATTTAACAGTAAATATCAAATGGTTGTTTAAAACACAAGAAAAAAAGAAAGAATCATACAGCTTGTAGTAAAACTTTTACAAACAATGTCTAAGTTTATTCTACACTTTTAAGAGTTCTGATAGAAATAGTACCGAATTTTAGGTTATAACCTTTTTCCAAATGTTAAGTATTAACATGAACTAAATATATAAATAAATTGCAAATTCATATTGAATGTTTGAGAGGATAATTCCTTCATGAAAATATGAGGGAATGTCAATATTGGATTGATTTTCAAAATAGACAAAATTTTATTTTTCTTATTAAAGAAAAACATCATAGTGTAGATTAAAAAAGGGCTGAAGGTTAAATTAAAAATGGGTCAAGATGAAAAGTTATCAACTAATGAATTTAACACCAGCGTTAAAAGAAACAAATAATGTAAAAGATATTTTGGAATGACTGAATTTTTGGTGTCTGTTTTTTTTTTTAATTATTATTATACATAAATTCACAATTATTATTTCTAATTATTCTGTTTTTTTTCTGTACAAATATTGATTTATTTTAAGTAGCAGTCAATTGAAAAGAAATAAACGCGAAGCGAAGCGGTCTTTCTCACTCATCGTGTTTAGCAACGGAGACTGAGAGACTGGCCTTCTGCTGATCATGTGACTTGCCTGTTAACGAGCTTCCTGATGCAGGGGGCATTGATTTAATCCTTCGAAATCCAAAAATATTTAAATATACCGAACTACAGAAAAGTGGCCCCTTTAAAACAGTTAATTACCACGTTTTGAAAATATATAGAAATTGAAAACATACTGCACATACTTGAGAGCTTAGGGATGTTTAAAAATATGTGCAAAATTCAGATTTCAAACATTACAGCCCGATATCCGGTAGGGGTCCGACAGGCAAGGAACACTGGATATTCGGAAACATCGATACCCAATGCATTCCTAATCCTGACTTTGTTCTCCCCCCTCCCACCACTACAACAAAAAAGAAAAGAAAAAACAGCAAGACCTTGGCTGGTAGCTTACCATATAAAAGACAGATCAAGAGCAATATGTCCCCTTCTCAAGCCTTTTTAACCCTTTCTTATTTCCCTGGCTAAGCTATTTTCGATCCCTCGATAAAACTTCAACTTTTCAGAAGAATTTTCAACAGCTTTGTGGCAGCAATTTTGGGAGCAAGCCAGCAGCTTTATAATCGGAAGCAATCTAACTACAGGAATCGACAACGTAACTAGCCAAAAGCAGTCAGTCTTACAGTGCATCCATGTGATCGAATGCGTATTTTTCCCCCTCCCTTTGCTGCTTTCTGTTATCTATTTCAAGACTCATAAGCACCTAATAAAAGTTTTCAACCAGTTTCTTTTGGCACTCGGATGTTGTAAAAGAAATTAGTATGTGGACAATTGGAAACCGAAAGACCCAGCCAAAATCTTCAATTACTCGGAAAAGTTTAATTGTGGACATTAGTAGTGTGGCGTAGTGTGAACGAAAATACGGGGGGGGGGGGGGGGCACCAGCTCTCTCATTTTATGTTAAGGGTGTAGGAAAGGCGTTTTCGGCTCCCCCGATTTCCATAAGAGTAATGCACTTTGTCCCTGGCCAAATTAATAGAAGCACTACAGAAGTTTCGTAATTTCATTCTTAACACTCAGTCTGATGCAAAAATCCATTTTTACTTATTTGGTCATGTTTTAATACACAATGTTCGCACTTTCCAGTAAAAATTCCTTCACTCCTGTATTTAGGAAACTGTCAACAAATTGAAAAATGCAAAAAATATTTTGGATAATACTGCATCGTAAAAAGTAAATTTCTCCGTGCATTTCCGTAAAAATTGTACTTACACTCACGAAGATATAAGCATTTCTCCAATTTCCTGTAAAGTTTTTTTACAAAACGTTACCAAACTTTAAGAAAATTTGACAGCATACAAGTGAAAGATTATGCTGAAATTTGAAATTAAAATATTGAACATTTGATATACGGACATTTAAAAAAAAATCAATTTTTTACTGCGCATGCGCAAAAGATAGCAATATTCAACTGACATGATTTTAAACCCAAGTGTACAGGGCAACTCATTAAAAATTTCAGTTGAATAGTATCTTGAAAATTCAGAAAGATATCGGCAATTTATTGAAGTGAACTTCAAAATTTTTTTGGAAAAGAGCTATTTCTTAAAGGGGTGTTCACAAATCAGTGACAAGTGCTTGCAATCATTCAGTGCCTTTATGCTGTGATTTACGATAAAAATTGAATTTTTGAGAACAAACCTTCTCCAACCATGTTCTTCAGCAATGTTTCTTGTTCTTTCATACTAAAAGTAATTTTAATTTAAAAATAATATTTATGCCGATTATTCGGTAAAAATCGGCCGATTGTAAATAATCAGTAAAATGACCAAATTACTGCCGATTAATCAATCGGTGCATCTATAAAAACAAGTCATAGCTTCTGGAGTTGAAGGATTATTCAACTATTTGCGGCAACTAGAACTTCTTACTATAAATATTTCGGTGAATCCAAACTCAAAAACTAAACTTAGATCGGAACATAAAAATGAAATATACATATATACGTAAAATGTTGTACACACATATATAAGAACAATCTCTATTATTAACTCTAAAAAATGTAGCCTCTGAGCTCTTCAATCGCTGAACGGGGATGAATGAGAACGTTTAAATTAGGGCCGTACCGAGTAGAACTTGGCCGACTACCGATCGTGTTTAATAAAAAGCAGGGTTGGCCAATTTAAATCAGCTTGATTTAAACACTGATTAAAATCATAATTTAAAACACATTGACTTGGTTTTTTTAAATCATTGATTTAAATCAAATATTTTTTTCTTTTTTAATGTTTATTTTTTAATTTTTACTTAGAATTTAATAAGACTTAAATCCTACTTATTATTTGATACCAGTTTATGAATGTGAATATTTAATACTATTTCAGAAGTCACTTAGACTGCTACTGACCTTTGGTAAGTTGTACAGTACCAATTTGTGATATAAAAAGGGTAGATGAGCACAAATGAAAAAAAATCTAGTTGTGTATTTTTGGCACAGTAAAAATTATACATAAAGGCATAACTATTGTACTGTGCATCAATTTTACACATGGAGTTTTTCGTAACCCATAGAAACAGTACAGTCATATTTTATTGATTTGAGCAATTGAATGATGGCATAGCAGAAATTTATGTTTCCTTTTTTTTCCCTATTAATTAAAAATTCCCTTTGCCTTTAATAAATAATATTTGTAAGCATTCAATTTTTACAATTACTTGGTATCGGCCGAGTACTTGGTCAAAATTTAGACTCTGCAAATTGGCCGAGTACTGAGTATATACTACCGAGGAATCGGTACAATCCATGGACATAGTTTTCCCCAGATATTAATAGTTTTTTCTCCTTTTTCTTTTTTTTCCCTCTGCGCAAAACTCTTTTTATTGCTGCTATGAATATTACCTTTTGTGCCCAATAGATTATATTAATTTTTAATTCCAAGAATTATTTGTCACATCACATGACAAACGCTTGACATTATGTATATCATTTTGGTGTTTTTGAACATAAAGTTATTATTTCATTAAAAAAAATCGCAATTTTAATTTTATCACTTTTATATGATAATTCTAAAATTATACTTTGAATTATTGACGCTAGTTTTTCTGCATAATTCTGCAATTTTTTTTTTTAATCTGCTTATTTCTTGAAATACAATGTACTTAATTTTAAATAAAATGTTACGCAAAAATTAAATGTCCTCTTTGAAATATTTACATTAATGAGCTTTCTATTACAATGTGACATCATTGCTTACATAGCCATAAATATCAGATCAAATGTACACGTAAATAAATAAATTATATATAACATTAAAAATAAATAACTTTTTAAACCGCTATTTAAATTAAGTTTCACTTTTAAAACATAAAATTTTATATACGCTCCCTAGCCCGGGAAACTTACCAGGGAAAAAACTTACGTAAGAAGAGCAAATTGTGCCGGGGCTGGAGAATCGTTACTCAGTAAATCCATCACGTAACCGAGACCTCAAAATATTATAAAGAGTTTCGCAAAAATCTCTGGAATTCATGATGTAAATATTCTTGTCTAAACGTTGATGTTGGTGCTTGTCCTGTGCTCTTTATTTTCCGTTGTCGCTATATCCTACTTGTGTTTTAAAATAAGAAGTTGTAAAGCTGAGACTGCAAATAAATATCTGATTGATGATTTTCAACCACGATTGATTTAACAACAGACATTCGATTAAATAAACGGCTGCACGTAACTGGATATATATATGGCTGGATATATTAATAAAGCATTCAAGATCTTTATTAAAACTTTAAAAAAAATTTGAAAAAGCTCTGAATAATAAAATGTATAAAATAAGTAGTATTGATACTATACATGAGAAAACGGCAAAATTTTCGAAGGGCAAGCGCTCAGAGCATCGAAAAGTGCATTACAAAAACCAGCATTTTCCAAAATAAAATTGCCCCTAATGTTAATCGTTTTTAAATGAGAACTTGCCAATAGCATGGTGTACAGATTGCATGAAATCCGAATAAAATATAGGCAATGAAAAGAGCGGTAGATGGCAGGAAATGGTAACCCCGTGTCATCTCCCCTCCATACTAGCTCCATAGTACAGTCCTCGTTGTAATCAAGAACAGTACCGGATCTTGGAGTTTTCCGAGGCGGGGCAAAACTTAAAAGTACCTCCCTCCCCTCCATCCAATTATTGTCGGTATATCATATAACTTTTATGCACTGGCCATTTTGGGGGGGGGGGGGTGTTACTTTGGGGACACTGATAAACCCATAAAACTTTCGTTAATGTTCCTTCTGCAAGTCCCTTTAGCTCAACATTAGGGGGGTAAAGCCATAAAGCTAAGGATGCAAACTGACGCATTTTGAGGCCTCAAAAGATTCGGACTGCAAAGATGTTAAGAATAAGAAACCAAACAAAAACTTTTTAAAATTTACCTCATAAAATTTTTTCATAAAAATATTCACAAAAATGCAGAAAAAAATTGGCATTTTTTTTAAATCCAGGGGGAAGGACCCCCCCCCCCCCCTATGCTTTGAAAATTTGTACACAGCATGATTTGTACATTTCTCTATTACAAGGGGGGGGGGGAATCTTCACTTTTTAAAATTTAAATTTTTAAATTTTAATACATTGCGAAATTTGCCGCCCCTAGTCTCAATTTTAGAGTTTCTGACAATTTATACAAATAAATTATTCTATTAATTGGTTTTAATCGTTAGCAAAATAGCTGATCAATGATCACATTGGAGCGCCGAACAAAGATTTTAATTCTCTTAAAAAAGCTAATTTTTCTTAAATATTTTTTCCGTTTTTCTCTTCTTTTCTTTCTTCTACTTCCTATTTGCGGAACACAGGTGAATTTGCCGCCCCCCCCCCCAGAAGTAACCCCCCTTGCCCCACACTAGATTCGGCACTGATCAAGAAAAAAGGAATCATTCTTAACTGCTGTTCTGGTCCTCTACACCACTTCATTTTATTCAAATTATTACCCTAATGCAACTTTAAATTTTTCCTTCTCTTGGGTCAGTCTATATCCAAATACATCCAGGAATTATGCAGAGTTTTAGCGAGTTCTTAAAAGCAAGAACAAATAAGATCCGTATTCCTGCCATTAATGGTCGTGAAACTGTTTTTAAAAGCGTTTGCCCTGGTTTCAAGCCAAAACGTCAATACATGGCCAAATGCTTGCATAAAGACCAAATGAAAATGTTCACGTCCGCTTCCTCAAAGGCATTTTTTTTTTTTTTACGAATCGCTGCGTAATTTTTGCTTTCTCAATTGCATAATTGCAAATATTATATCCATATTCATTCATATTACACATTTATACTTAAAATATTGCATACTTATACTTAAAGTTAAAACTTAATTTCTTTTGTACTTTTGGGTTACTGTTCAAGTACACTCGAATCATGTTTTCCTGCGGGGCATAGGGACAGGTGCTGATACATGAGGGGGGGAATGGTGCCCCCCTCCCCGCCCTCCAAGTATTATTAAAGATTATAAGAGCATCGTACTAAAACCTTACAATTTTTCCTCTAATAGAAATTTAGGGGAGTGACGAAAAATCACAAAGAAATTGCCTGTCCTCAACAAAATCCTGCATCTGCGCCTGTATTGAAACTACATCTAAAACAATTTCTGAAATTTAAGTATGTAGTTAGAAGAAACCTTATAATCCTTTATTTTAGAAAGGGAGCAACTCATATTTCTTTGAAAATTGATGCTTTGATTAAAAAAAGTTTTATTAGGGCAGGAGCAGCCACGTTAATTTTAATAAATCTCATTAATAATTTTCTTATTTACTTCCTGTTTTTTTTTTTTTTTTTTTTTTTTTTTTTTTGAGCACATTATTATTGACTAGAAGTCGAACAGCAGTCGAAATTTGACCGTGATTCATTCAGTTTTTCAAGTTCAGCCTCGAACGTTTTAACAACTTTTAAACATTTTCCTGTTTGACAACAGTGTTTTCTTTAGGTCAGGGGTTTTTCATCAGGGGTAGTTTCATCATATTGAGACAACCCATTTTTGCTTGAATAATTCCAAGAGTAGTTACGCGAAACGAGAAAAGCATTCAATTGAGCCATCCCTCTTTACAAGACTACTGCCAAAAACTAATGAGCATTTTTTCCTCACCAGGGCCCATGTGTGTACCAAATTTTATTCTATTCCTACACTGTAAGAAAATTCCGTAAAGTAACGCGTAATTTCCAGCAACTTTCGGGGCTTTCACAGGTTTCCGAGAGCTTCCTGTTTAAAATAGCTTTCTTTGCGAAAAGGTTCCTGAATTCAGAAGTGGCAACACCTCTGCTCTACGCTTTGTGTTTTGGCGGGTGCGCCGTGACATTTTGAACGTTTGAAGCCAGCACAGCACTAGTCGTACGGCATGTAAGTAGATTAATTTTCATTCTTGTAGTGATCTTTCGTTTTGAGTTTTACCTAATGAACTGTCTGAAACGTTTTTATAACTGTTTTGCAACATTTTAACATTTGCTATTGCTGCAGCATTGTTTTTCGGACAAGGAACACGCATAAATAATTTTTAACTAAGATCGTATCGCTTGGAACAGTGGAAAGGTATTTTAAAGCTATTATTGTAATTGGGACATATTTAACGGGGAATTTTAAAATTATTGTGAATTTTAAAAGGCCTGTGTCAGAATGTAATTTTGCAAAACGTGTGATACCCTGTTTATGTATTTGTTTTTGTATGTAATGTCTCGTTATAACTTATGAATCCAAAAATCACTCATTTTTTTTATATATAGTATTACATTAGAAGGTAGTTTACGGAACTGCAGCATATTTAAGCATGTTATGTTTCTTTCAACAAGGCCAAATTTAAAATAAGATATTAAAATGTTGTTCTCATGCAGGTAAATATACTTGTCTGATGGTTTGAAAGTTAAATATTCATCTAGTTATATCTTGTTAATCTAGTTTTTAATTATGTTTTCCAAGTTTTATTGGTAGCATCTGGCATATGTATATGATTGTGATGATTAGTTATAACCAAAAAAAATCTTATGATGCATACTTTTGTGTTGTATGCTATTTTATAAAATTTTATGAAACTTAAATGTTGCACATTAAGCATACTTTTTGAAAAATTTGCAATGCATTGAGCTGTGAATTAATTATGTTTCAAATAGATTAAACTTTTGCGAGACATTTATTTAGACCAAATGTCACAATAATGCGTGGTGTGCGAATAAGAATTCAGAACTATTATTTTTTAAATACAATTTTGGGACAGTAATAAATATTCAGCAGTAGTTAGTAAATGTTTGTCTAGCTGTAAATCATCAAAAGCATTCAAAGTCACCTTCCTCATTAAAAGCGCTTAGGGATGTCTCGAGTAGCACTTTGGCCCAGTCGTAACGAGTACTCAACCCAGTATCTAATCTCGAGTAGTTGTGAATCAAAAAGAATATTGATGTGCCCATGAAGAATTTTGAATATATTGAAATGAAAACATACATTTTAACTACATATATATAAACTAATGACAGAAAATAAATGTAAGAGTTCGAAAATAGAATTCTTTAAACATTATAACTCTTTCTAAAAATCAGCTTCAAAAATGATTATTGGTTGTAGTAAAAATTCATTCAATAATGTAAAATGCCTCATAATCAACAAATCATCCCCCCCCCCCCCAAGGAAAAAAGTCTATTCACATTGTATGTTTTATTTATTTTCTTTTAATTTTTTGTTTTTAATAATAAAGTGATATTTCAGCGATTTGTTAAATCAAACATGTTGGGCGCTACTCGTGCAGCTTAAGATAGTACCAAACAAAATATAAAAAAGGAAAAAAAATAGTCGAATTTGCATATGAAGTTTACCAATATATAAGCTGCTTAAAAATATTTTATATACTTCAGTTTTTTTAGTTATTGCATATTACATACTTATATTGCATATTATTGTACTAAGCCGTTATAAATTTGTCTACTATTGGTAATGTTAAAGAAAATTATGAAATTTTTACAACTACCCAGTAATGGCCGAGTACTTGGTATATTACTAAAAAAAATCCTACAGCAAGCAAAAGATGTAAAGAATTCTCAGACTTTATTCGATTGGGGCAAAAAAACTAACTTATCTAATCAACAATAGAAAAATCCTATTAGGTATTGGTGTTTCAGATTTGAGGGAAAACACCATTTCTAGAGATAAGTTGCTAGATACAGTAAACAATTTAGAAATCCATCATTTACGCTGGCGAATAGTCACCAGCTGTACCAGTAACCTGTAAGTTTTTCATTTAATCAAACTTAGTATGCATCAACCTATTTTTGTGATGTGAAGCTCATGCCTCCATATTATTTAAAAAATAACCAAAAATTTGTAGAAATAGCAAGATTATTCCAGGTATGGATTTTAACGAAACGAAAAGCTGTGATGGCATCATCTGTAACTGTTTACATTGAAGACGGAACAGAAGTGGACGATTCTTTTCTTTACCAACCAAGACTCTGGTTTATCTCCTCTCTGAAAATGATATGCTAAATATATTTTTGAGCATTTTATTGTGTTTATTAGTATATTTTTCCTTTAACTATGATGTATAAAGCTTTCCAAAATGCTCTGATTACACTAAGCTTTTTCTTTTGATGAAACTTCTTAAAGATATTTTGATTTGAAAGCTGAAGCTTTTGTCAAAATATATTATATAAATTATATTATAATTTTAGCAGCAACAGCATTTTATAGTATGTTTTGTTCTTGAAAAGTGCCTCATGTGTGTATATCATGTTTCCTATTGGTTAAAATCATTTGCCACTTACTCTTTGAGGACTAAAGTTAAAATGCAGCCCCTTTTAATAGCAATTAAAACTGCTAATATTTTTAATATCATACAATTTTAATTGTCTTAATGTAGTTTTTACTCTCAGAGAAGGGGAATGAATAAGTGCATTGTGGCTTGCACAGTAAGAGCATGAATAGTATATCCTTTTTTTCTTTTCTAGAGACCAAAAAAAAAAAAAAAGGGTTACAATCTGAAGTTATACTGAATTTCCAAATATTCCAACCGTGCCCAGATGTTCTTACACCAGAAGGGGATAGCCAGAGGGATGCTGTTGCAAATTCTTCAATTTCCATCCAGTGTTGGCTGCATTATGTTCATGTTTGGCTTCAGTGGCGTACGCAAGGGGGGATAATTAGGGGTTTAACACCCCCCTTGAGCCCTAAATAATAGTGCTTTATTACATACTCGAATTTCTTTTAGTAGTTTCAGAACATTATGAACCCCCCCCCCCCCCCCGAAAAACTTCTGCGTATGTAACTGTTTGGCTTATATTACTGCTGTAGTGTAAAATATTTGTGAAACCTATTTTTAAAATGCTTTAAGAATAGACTTATATTGGCATCTTCGAAATAATTATTTGATTAAAATGAATCTGTAAAAAGCAATCATGCATAGCAAAAAACTTCCAATTATTTAAATTTCTCAAAAAAAAAAACTAAAGCATTCTTGGTCTAACTATATACATTATTTAACTGTGATTAATTAGAAGTATGGTATGAACATAAATCACTAAATCTCATTTGAAACACAATTATTACAAATTGCTTGATGTTTTTTAAAAATTGCATAGTATATACTTATTGCTCATGTAACTGTAATATTTTTCATTATTATTTTGTAATTTTAGTTTAAAGGTACAAATCTGGTACATGATTTTTGTTTGAAACAGTTAAAATAGTTTCATTACTCGCAATAATCTATGAATCTCTACACATGTACTTTCAAACATATTAAAATGTAAAGCAGTAACAATATTTTCAAGTTCTTTCTTTGCATTTTGTTCTCATTTAGTATTTTGAGCATTCCTTGAAAACGAGGAATGCTTTTTTGCATCTTTTCATTTTTTAAATTCTTCTTTGAATGAGATTGTTCTTGGTGAGGTTTGACTCTATCCTCTTACCAATGATAGTTAACAATGCGTGTAAGGAATATTGTTAATAATTTTCAGTTTTAAAATTTGATATAAAAGTCCATTTTTTAAATTAGTTTTCCTTGGGGACAAGCTTATAGTCTGCGGTCTGCTGTACGACGAGTGCTGGCTTCAATGTTCAACTGTCATCGCTAATAATATCTGTGCTTTTCTTTCTACATTGGGATGAGCAAAATATTTAATACTGTACTGTATAAACAAACAATACTGTTTCAGGGGAAAATGAGTTCGGAATTAATATTACAATGCTTTCATTAATTTGATTTTTATGCTTTATTTATTTATTTCAAGCTTATATATTGTTACATAAGGGTAGGTGTTCATCTAATTATATAGTTTATATTTTTTAATTGGGGGGGGGGGGTTGAGAGGCATAGGTTTTCCGAAAATTTTGTGTTTAGAAAATGTTTTTGTACTGAGAATCACCCCTTGAGAATCAATTTATGTTCATACCATACTTCTAGTTAATCATAGTTAAATAATGTATATAGTTAGACCAAGATTGCTTTAGTTTTTTTTTTTTTTTTTTTGAGAAATTTAAATGATTGGAAGTTTTTTGCTATGCATGATTGCATGCAAGCTGAAAAACTGTAGGATGGCCTGTCACATTTTATACATATGCCTCTTTTTTATTATTATTTTGTCAAGCAGTTTCATATAAAAATCCCATTTTTATGTTTACTTATATGTAGGTGTTGTGTGAACTTAGAGATTAAAAAATGTCATTTAAAAATGTTTATTTGCTGTTTATTTATTTTTTGTCTAAATTTGTTGTTTTTTTTTTTTTTTTTTTTTTTTTTTTTTTTTTTTTGCAGAACACTTTACACTAAGATATTATTCTTGATCTTAACAAATAATAATTTTGATAACTTCATTTTTTAATTTTTGTGCATTATATTAAACTATGGATATACGGGTAATTTTATTTATAACATTTATGACTTGAACTTTCCTATGGTTGTACGAAATGCGGCAACAATTAAATATCACTTCAGTTGATTTAATTGGTAATTTCTCGAAAGCTTAAAATTTTTATTTTTAACAAAATACTCTTGGAAAAACATGAACTTAAAGTGGTCACAATTTTTAAAAATATATTTTAAATTCTAAACTTGATATGTGCTATTTGCAGCTACTAATTTACAAAACAAATGTTTTCATTATTTCAATTTTGTCTCGACTTATACTAATAACCATGGAAAATCATCTTATTTCTTTTATACTTCATAAATGAATATTTTCCCTTAGAAATGGCAGAGAAGTGAAAAACAATTGTTAATAAATCGCTTTTTAATTGTTGCAAGCTTTTTTCTTTTTTTTAATACCTAAGCGTCATAACATTTTATGTTTTAACATGATTGGTAATTATTCATATTGCTAACAATTAGAATAAAATCAAGTCATATTATATTTACAAAGAAATTATGGACAAGTTTGATTTTTAAATTAGTATGTTTACAGGAAAATAATAAGTTCTTAAAACAGGTAATAAATAAGCTTCAAAAAGTTCAGATATGTATTCTATTCATTGCAAGGTAAGTATCTTGATTTTTTAAACTACAAAGGTATTTTGAAGAATTCAGACAAGTTTCTAGAAATCCAATACTTATATCTGGAAACTACTTATATACTTGAGGGATGCTTCTGAGGTATCAATATTATTTTTGATGATATAGCTGAAAATTAAATAGCTTAAAACTTTTGCTAAGTAATTGTAAATTTCATGAATTTCAAAAGTTAACTTCACAATGAGCTAACTTTTGAAATTCATGAAATGTACAAAAATTACTTAGCAAAACTATTGAGATATTAAAATTGTTAGTTATATCATCAAAAATGATTCTGGGAGCGGTACTGGCTTCTAGTGGGAAATTTTAGAATTCAGAAAGGTTCCAGGTTAATTCCAGGAAAGTTACTGGCTTTCTGTAGGAAGTTTTCCCAGTTATTCAGAAAGGTTCCTGGTTAATTCTAGGAAAGTTACTGGCTTTCTGTGGGAAGTTTTCCCAGTTATTCAGAAAGGTTCCTGGTTAATTCCAGGAAAGTTACTGGCTTGTTGTGGGAAGTTTTCCCAATAATTAAAAAACTTTCCAGGTCAATCCCAGGAATGTTACTGGTAAAAATTAGGCACATGAGGTGCCTAGGGTTTTCCTAGTATCGTTCCTGATTTCTTTTTACAGTGTAGCATAAGAGTGGACACAAAGAAATGCTAAAATAAAAAATGCCATCTTTCAATTTAACGTCACTGTAACTTTGTTTTTGTTAGAGTGCCCTTGGACATTAATAAAATACAAATTTGCAGCGGAGTTGGATTCAGAGACAGCTCGAAATCCACACACGTATCATTTTTGAGTCAAAATATTTGTGTGAAAGTCTGTGTACATGTACGGGGTCGCGGGTTGCTTAGTTGTTAAAAATGGGGTTGCGATGTAAAAAAGGTTGGGGACCACTAGTTTAAATCATGGACCTTGTAAATCATAGCCACCGCTTGTGGGTGTTCTAGTGGCACAAGGGTAGGAATGGGTGTGGCTCACATATCCAAGAGGAAAAGCCAATCTCTGTTTAGAAGGCCAAGCACGCTTGCCAACTTTTGAAAATGGTCATCAGTACAACTTTTATGTGAATGCAATTACTTCATCGAAGTAGTAGTAACATTCGCAACTTTAAACATATTGGTATATACAACAGTATATTTCTATTTATCTTTAACATCACTATTGGTTTCAGCAAGTTTAATTCAAAAACTATTCGCTTTTGGTGTAATTAGAAAGGCCTAATTAATGATGTAAATTGATTTTTTTTTCTTTTAGTGAAGCAACTGTTTTTGCAGTACAAAAACAAAAACTTCACGAAAAAGAACATTTTCACTTTGTTCCCGCCTAAAACAACTACTTATAAATAACCATTTACTAGTCAATAATTACTCTGAATCGGTATCTACAATTTATGTTCTCATTTTTAGAAGCATATAAATTGTTTTGTATCATACTCTCGGTTGCAACTGGGTTGGAAGTTTTGCGTGGACGTGGCCAAAATGGCGCGATTGAAAGTTCTCTATTACACAAGATGAAATTTAATATGGGATGAAAATAATGTTCAACACTAAATTATCCATGTCCGAACGGCAGAATTACACATAAAATTAAACCAAGAGAGTTTTACAATAACGGATGCAATCGGATTTCGAAATCCGTAAGAAATCGCGACTGAGCTAAAATTCGTAAATTTTACGCATAATCCGTAAGAATTGGAAAGTTCACAAATTGACCGTAACCAGCACAAGGGCTTATTGAGTTATTTTGTTAAAAGCGTTTTTCTGCTTCATTGACGAGATTAAATTGATTTAAAACAGAAATGGGCTAAGCTTGGGATGACGCATTTTATTTGTGGGGTAGGTAATGCTGTTAAACTTTCTGGCATAGCTTTTCATTTTCTTGTATTTAAGAAGCTACAAAGTGTTTATAACAGCAAGCAAGGATTTAAGTGAAACATATTTCTTTTTTAACTTCGTTTAAGTAATTACTGAAGAAAGTTTTGTGCCTTAGAAATTACAAGTTATAGATTTTTCTATGAACAGATGAAATTCTAGACTGTTGTATTCCTCTATTTTTTGATACACAAAATAACAGATGTTGAGATTGAGTTCTGCTCGATATTCTTTATAAATACTAGAACTTAAAATTCAAATTTTTATACCAGGTTCCCTGGGAATCTTTTTAACGGTGCTAACTAAAACGAGGAATATTTTAGGGACCCACTTTGGATGTGTTACCAGAATATCAGTGGCTCAACCAGAAGGAGGCAAAGTGTGCCTCGTGCCCCTCAACCTTACAACGACAATTTTAAACTTTTTCAGAAAATAATTTTTATTACTCAAGAACATATATCTGGAGCGAAACAGTAAACTAACGAGATTTCGCTCTAAACTACAGAGCTCAGTAGGAAAATGTGCTCCACTGTTTGAATTTTTTAAAAACTTTTATCAGCGTAATAAAATTAATTTACTTTAAAAAAGGGAGATAAATAATATGTATTTAATTTATTTGGAGCATGGTGCAGCATGTAGCTGGATCATGTATTCTTAAGTGTGCTCCAAATCCCTGAGCAGCATACCCCCCCCCCCGTTCAATGATTTTTTTCTAGATACTGTGTATTCAATAACCCCTGTCTGATGAATATATTGAGGATATTTTTGCCGTTTGAAGAATGTAAATTCTGTACATATTTTTAATACCTAAACTGCACAGCCAACAGCTTGCAAATGTATAGTAAGTTCCTAATTTATTTATATTTTCAAAGCATGCCAGTTGGCTAAATTTATTTATCAAATTTAGCATGCTGGCTATTTCATGCAATGGCAAAATTAGATTCGATTTATTTGTCGGATGTCAAGAATACAGCTCATATAAGAACTAAATGAACTGTTAGAAAAAAAAATTTCCTCAAATTCTGATGGCGTATTGTGCACCATGAACCCCCCCCCCCCCCCCCCCCCCCGCACTTGTTCATGCGAGCCGGAATGATCGAAGTATTCATCATTTTTCAATATTAATCAATATATATCAAATAATAAATAGCTGTGCAGTTGTCCTGTGATGCACATCTCCAGTAAGATTTTTCCTTTCTTCTTAATATAATCCTGTATATAAAACCGCAGTTTATCGCAACCTTTCCTCCACATTTCGTGGATATGAAACTAACAGCAGAGGCAGACATTTTCTATGCACGCACAAGCTGGGGTCAAACGAGAAAGTGCGAGTCCACGTGTGGCTAACACCACTGCCCCATAGTGATAAGGGGTAGGGATAAAGAATCCCTCTTCTTTGAAAATAGGGAAAAGTTTGAGTTTCCCTCAGTCTGTGGGAGGAATCTTACGAACACCATCTACTGATCACCTGTCAATCATTGGGGTGGGGAACGGAAGTGTTGGCGAAACGATAGAGACACCTTCAAATCAAATCCAAAGGTTAACATTTCATTCAATAAAAATAAAATATTATTAATACTATTCAAAATAAATAAATAAATAAATAAAGCTTAAAAGCATGCATATAATGTCAATTTTCCGTTGGTCCTGATATTTTAATGATGTCTTTATTCTAGGCATGCCATTTAAATAGGCCAGTACGGGGCGATTGCTACCTTGTCTTTGAGGATATAATGGATTTTTATGAATGTGCATGTGTTTTGTTTCCTCAGTATAATATATATAAAGAGAATATAACCTTTGCTTTCCCCACAGGAAAAATTTGAAATGATGGACCTGGTTTGGTCTTACTGATAGAGGATTGACTTGTAACTCACTGTAATTCATAAAATATTTTTTTCGAAGAGAAAAATATAAAACAAGATGAAGCCACAAATAATTGAAGATATTCATTTTGGTTATAAAATGATATTAATTGGTAAACCTTAAGAGGCATTTTATTTTAATTCATATTCTGTAAAAAAATTTTAAAGTTAATTAGTCCAACATAATTAACTTTAAAAAAATAATTTACGCACTCCAAGCTTCAATAACCATTGAATTACATTGCAAATTCTAATATACGAGTAGTAGCACATTTATGAGTAAGGACTGCTATTATGCCCCTCCCCCTCCCTTTGAAAGTTTTGGTTCTACCACAGTACGCACATGTCACCCCTCTCCTTCCCCCTAAAGAACAATGTGTTGTATAATATTGTATCTATATCTTATATTGCATTTATATTAATATTTTCAGCAGTGCAAAAAAAATCTTAAGAAATTTCATTTTATTTATTTGGTTAACTTTCAGTAAACCACATTTATTCGCACTTAGGATATGTTGAAATAGCAGCAGTAAAATTGTATAATTCAAGTTACATGTACTTTTCAAGAAATTTTCGCTCATTTTGGGGGTTAACCGGGGGAGGTCCGCTCCCCGTAATAAATATTACACACTGCACAGTCAGCCAAATGCACACATTTCCTCCAGTTGATACTATTTCTCGAACATGTTTCATATTCACAATGCACTTTTGAAATAAGATTCTGCATGCATATACATATTGAAAAGAAGCCGAATATGTTCTTTAAAACCAGGGGTTGTGGTTTTTTTAATTTTTTTTTTAATTAAAAAAATGGATTTTTTCATTTGAATGAGATTTTTTTTTATTTAAATCGGATTTTTTAAAATTTTTTAAACAGATCTTGGATATTTATTACTTTACACTTATAAAAACAGTAAGACACATTAAACATTATGCAAAAACACATTTTAAGCTATTTTCACTGCAGTTGATACTTTTTAATGACAATAAAAATGAACAATGTTAATACAAATGCATAATTCAAATGAAATTTAACCCTACCAGGAATAATAGTACACTCAAGAACAATAGTAAAAAATGAACAAATTTAATCTGAATTCTTTTACTGTTGAAAGCTGTAATAAAATCAAACAATTGTGTGCACTTAATTTTACATTGAACGCAATTTATTCATTTTTCTATTTCATAAATAAAATAATAACTTGAAATTTTTTTAATTTACCTATTTAATAAAATCATATGTTCACTCTATCCATTACTAAAAACTGAAACTTTTTGTTTTAATCAGATACTTTTATTAAAAATTTCCAAGATGAAAAAATATTTCACAAAGAAAAAAACCTTAAACTATTATAGAACATAGATGAACACATTGCAAAAATAATTTGCTCAATTATCTTTTTACTGATTTAGAGATATAAATTCATTTGCATTGATGAACTTTTCATCAAGTTATTGACGTATGGGGAGATTTTTTCATGATTACAATGTATAGTAAATTCATATTATTACTATTATTATTATTATTGCTTTAATAGCGTTTCAAACAACATCCTAAAAAGAGGAAAATGTTCTTCGGGAGACTTAACTTAAACATTTTGTAAATAAATATTTAGCAGATTTCTCAATTAATTGCCAAAAAATATGAATTTGAACACACAATGCGAAAGATTTTACTTCACAGAAATCCATACCTAATTTTTTATTAAAAGCAGTTTCCTTGCTTTTTACTGTGCGCTGTTGTAGCTTACAAAACAGAGGGCCATGGGGTACAAAAGCAGATGTTACGGTTAGGTGGTCGGCATAACTCGGAAACCACAGTGTTTAGTTCCCAACCATGCTCGGTCCCAGTGGCGTAACTAAGGGGGGGGGGGCGGTCCGCCCCGGGCGGAGCGTTATTGGAGGGCGGCAAAAGATTCGGATTGCCCTTCCCAAGTTCGCCCAGTACGCACTCTTTTTTCAGTTCTTTTCGTCGCAAGCAGTTTTCCTGATGACAATGCATTTTTAAGTCTACTTTTTTTCCCCGAAAAAAGTGCCATTATTAAATAACAGTTATTTGCGCTCAAAGTCACTTCAGAACATAACCTCCTAGTTTCTCTTCTTTCTCTCCAAAGAATTCCTGAAAGCGACAAAGGCAGCCCGCTTCCGCTTTTGTTGTACCCCCTAGGTATACATTTTGTTCCCGTAATAAAGGCCAGGTTTCTTGGGATGAATTAGACCATATGGTAATGGTTTATGGTCTAAGTCCCAGAGGGACAGTAGAAGCAAATAGAAGTTTGTCGCTGCCTATTCTCAAGGCCCTGGTCATTTTCTGGTCTTATCCGATGCTGCAGGCGCCAGTGCAAAGTGAACCAATTGTCACCATTAGCCAAATATGAATGACTGGCTTATTTAAAACTTCTACCGATCCTTCATTTTCGTTTATCAGTTAGTGACATTAGCCAAGGTCCAGTCTAGTCCCAGTCTGTTTTTCTTCTACGAAACTCGTGATCGAGCAGCACAAGGAAAGAAAATTTTGAATATACCCCTAATATGAGATATAACAGAGATAACCAATTTCTCCTCCAAGTAGGCAACAAACAAATAATGCTATAACATTTATTTAGTTCTTTTTTTTTTCTTTCTTTCTTCAAGGAGCAATTCGTATTTCGAACAAAAATGTATTTGATTCATTCATTTCCATACCTTATTTTGTTTTTATTTATTCTTTGTTTTCCCATTTAAAAATTAACAACAGATTCAGGGCTGGAGCTACCAATTAAGACCAACTAGGCAGCTGCCTAGGGCGCAAACTTTGAAGGGGGCGCAAAAATTCAACCACCTTTTTAAAGCTACTCGGTTGTTAATTATATAATTTTAAAAAATATAAAAATGCGATTCGGTATGTGTAGTTGATCACTCCCTCACTCCCTGCCCGTGACTTCAAACTCCAAAGGCATGTGACTTCTTTCTCTACAGTTACCTAGAATTATGCCCCCTCCCACCCCTGGGGTGAAGAGGTCTTTGTTCAAAATTCTCTAATTTCCGATGGATCTTGGGACACAAAACCAGCACCGGGAGCCTTCTACACTCTGTATGGGAAGAAAGAAGCACAATTGAGTGAAGTGCTGGATAAAGCGTCCAAATTAGCTTTATTACGACCATGATTTGTTTATTACTGTTGTTTTTAATTAAAAAAATAAGTTTGTAAGGTAGGGGCGCTCCCATCAACTTTGCCTAGGGCGCAAAATTACCTCTCGCCGGCCCTGAACACATTTTAAGACAATTAATGCAGAGGTTTTCAAACTGGGCGCCCCGTTACCCTGAAGTGCCAAAGCGAGAGATTAGAGGTGCCGTGCCGAAAGACAGGGGTGCCACCAGTAGGGTGTCATGGCGCAGACTTGCGCCATTGAAATAGGGGGGGGGGGTCATCGTTTCTTGGGAAGGGATTCATAGCCTTTTAGCGGGGCACACCATCGTTCAAACGGGGGGGGGGGGGGGGGACCATATTTTATTAAATACACTCGTTATATCAAATCATTGTTTTTATGGGAACAAACTACAATAGTTACAATTAAAGTACTTCCGATAACTTAAAATGCAAGGTATAATCCTTATTTTTATGTTATTACCGATTTACTTATGTAGTTCTTTTTCGCCGAAACCGTACAAATATACAATTATATATATATATATATATATATATATATATAAGAGAGAGAGAGAGAGAGAGATACTTATATAGAGCCTATTGGCGTTGACAAAAGTTTCTTGCAACCGTGAAACTACTGCAACTGTAATAAAAGGAGCGAGAGAAAAAAAATTATCTCAATATAGCACAACAGCTTGTTACTCAAAGTGGGTAGTGGGTAGCCAATCGAACATGATGATATCATTCAACCAAACCTTTTTATTCGGATTTATAGCAGTCAATTGATTTTTTTTTTTTTTTTAATTTTGAACTTTAAAAAATTGAGCACTGACTGCTTTTACGATGCAGCCATCAAAAATATCTTTCTTTAAAGATTTAATTAATCTGTGTTTATCCAACACCACATTTATTAATAATCTTCAGCACACCCCTGAACGAGTTTTTTTTCTCAACTGAAGAATATAACGCAGGCGCTGAGAATTCAAAGTCATTTTCAGCACGCTTGAAGTACTTACAGATTTTCCAGTTAATATTGTGTTTTATATTAGCTGTTACCACATAAAAACATTTTTTAAACGATGCTTCCAGTGGCGTACCTTGACTCGGATTTAGGGGGAGGTTCTTCGGGCGAAGTGAGCTAATTTCATTGTTTTACAAGAAAAATTGGTCAAATTCTAGACAATCTTTACCATTTCCGGGGGGGGGGGGGTAACCCAAAACTAGCCCTTTATCTACGCCAGTGGATACTTCAAAGATGCATAATTTACAAGTAGTCCAGAATCGAATAAGGCAACGGCAGGGGGGCGGGAGGGGGAAATAGCGGGGAAAAAAGTAAACCAAATAAAAATTAATTACGTTGTAAAACCTAAAACATTTTATATAAATGACGAAAAATTTAATTTTTAAGTAATGATGTTATTAATTTACCTTCTTAACAACTCGATATTTAATAATTTCGCGAAGATTTCTCGATATTTAACAATTTACTTCTCGAATTTTATTTTATTTCTCCCGAAATAGTGGTTGCAATTTATCTAGTTCTATCTACTTTATCCCAAAATTATGTTCGTCTCAGTAATTGAGGAAGTCCGTTTGAGCAGGGGAGTCCAACCTTTCACACTTTGCGGTACCCTTTGAGCTTACCGTTTTCTTGAGGGAACATCTTGATCAAAGAGCAGAAAAAATAGGATATCAAAGCTTTATCCTTCTCAAATTGAAATATATATAGATATATATATATATATATATATTGTTGCATCTGTATTTTATTACAAATTAAACATCTTAATAAGATAATGGATGGTAATATGTAGCTAATGAGGTTTTTTTTTAATACATGAGGCTTTATGGTTTTGCTGCAGAGTAATTAAAAAGCATCCGCGTAATAAGAGGAGAGTTCGTTAGACTGGTTTTTTACTGCATATAAATGAAATAAGTAACTAAGAAATGTTGATAATGATGCAACAAAACTCATTTTTATGATATAAAATTTTTAAAAAAGCAACAAGCCCTCTGCAATGTTTCGTTTCAAATTTTTGATAAAATTTGTTAGAGCATAAAATATTTATAGCATAGTTCATTTTAAAATTACCCTTTAGCTAGATACTTCATTTTAATTTAAAAAGAAATGAAATGCTTCTATTTTTTAATAAGGAAAAAAAACACTGGAAAATGTCTCCTCTACAACAAAATTTTCTTAGAATGAACCGTTATTTGTTTAATTAAGTTAAGTAAATTTTATCTCTTGTTTCCGTTCAATTTATTACTTATTTGAATTAAGCTTTAAGCTAAATATAAGTACTTAAATTAAAATACAAATAAATTTTGCTACAATAATATTTGTTAAGAAAATTTTTCATTCGAAAGCTTTTAATAAATTTCACATTCGCTCAGTATAATGGGAAGAATTTTCTATATTGTCACGATAGATATGCTTAATAATTATTAAAAAGATGATAGGAAACTATTCGTGACATTTCCGATTTAACTGAGGCAAGTGTGGGGCTCCTACTTCCTCTTGACATGACCAAACCATACTTGCCTAAAATAGGGTGACCAAACGTCCTCGAACTTCGGGGACAGTCCCCAAATTTGTATGTTTTTAATACTTTGTTCCCCAAAACACTTTAACTACTTGGGGACGCGTAATGTCCCCAAATTTAAAAACTTCTGTTTTTTCTCTTCAAACTGCTTCTTGATTTGCACTTTAGAACTTTTAGATAGTATTTTGTAAAATTTTAGATAATATTATGGTAATTATCAAATTGTTGCCTTAATATGGCAATTTCTAATAGGCAATGATCTAAGAAAATATGCGAACATTTTGTAGAAAATATATTTGGATACCGTTTGAAATACATTAATGAGAGTAATTTTTCATAATAGAAGGGAATATGTATTGGTTTCTTATGTCCCCAAAGATGTCCCCGAAATATTTTCTGGCGTCCCCAAATTGCCTATGGATTTGGGGACACGTCCCCGAATTGACGTTCAGAAATATGGTCCCCCTACCTAAAACTATGTTTTTAGGACCACAAAAATTTTTTGAGCAGAGTGCGAATCCCCTAATGTCTCCAAATATAGATTGAAATTACGGTTTTGGGCATCAATTTCGATGAATTTCCAGAGAAAGTACCTGAACTCCTCTTGCCTAGCCTAAAATTTCGCGTTTTAGATTTCAATTTCGAAATATTTCTAGGGCTGTACCCCAAAATTCTTGTTTTTCCCAGTCATGAAATATAGCCTAATATAGCATTTATAAGGCCCGAACCCCCCGATTGTGCGTCGATGTTACATGACAAGATTTATACTGCTTTTCCGAATGTAGTGCCTGTTCGGACTAGTTCTGCGCACGCCGAACCCCTGCGAGATTACGCCAGTCTGACTCGAGCTCCAATCGCGAGCAGTCGCAGCGGGCCATAGAGCCCCATACTCAAAATCTTTTCATTCAAAGCGAGTTTTATACTCCGTAGATGTTTTTAGCGGGTTTTACCCCATTGTAAATATTCGTATCATGTGTGGATGTATTGTGTGTTCGTGGAAATAAATCAAAAAGGACAATTCTGTATTGTATATTATTTCTACAGCTTCTACCACATTACCCACACCTTTCTTTTCAGTGCCCACCTCTATTAAGATCCCTGCTTAATAAAATCAGCCGCTTATAAAATCAAATTTAAAGAAACGGATTCACATCCATGTGAACCCTTTGTTAAGCCACCGCTTTTAAAAATAAAGATTTCAGATACTTTCATCTATTCATCGCATGAAATGAATCAGTTATCAATTAGGAGCTTTTCTAATCAAAACAAGTATGAGTTGCGATGCTTAACCTTTTCTTTTTGGGATCAAATCCCTTTATTTCAGATTCAGCAATATTTAACTAATTAACAGTGCTATCATATTTTCAATTCAGATGTGACATATCTATGTACATATGTGTGTGCATGTACAGGTGGAAAAAAATGGTATCGCCAATCTCATAACCCCCCCCCCCCCCCCCCCCCCCCGCCCTGTTTTCTGCCTTCGGACACGACTTTGTTCTTGGCACGGGAAAGGGGCGGCACTTTTATTATTCGCCCTGGGCGCCACTATGGCTAGTTACGCCACTGCTCGGTCCTCCTTTTTTTGACCCACTGAAGGGATGAATAATGTCTTAATTGGTATTTTTAATTCCAATAATTAATTCTTGTCACTTAAATATAGTCAACCTGCCTAGCTCGAAAATTATGTACATCAAAAAATTTTATATCTTGAATTTTTTGAATTCATGGAAATCTTTATTAATTTTTCAGACCTTTTCCCTGTTTATTTTGAATATTTTGGGTGCAAAACCTGTATTTCTCAAAATTCAAACTTCGTCACTGCAAAAATTTGAAGCACGACCTTGCATTATTTCATCTTAAAGAATAGCCCTCAAATAAAAAATAATAAAAGAAACTGCTCAACAATAATGGGGGAGGAGTGGTGGCCCACCCACAACCGTGTGGCTTCAAGTTGACAAACTGGACACATGGAGGATGGATTTTTTTTCTCGTGAAAAGTGAATCGAGCAAGTGCTTCTTGTAAGAAGGGGATAGGGGTGCAGAAAGAGAATGAATCCAGTAGAAGCCCTTGATGTCTGTTTGCCTGGAAATGGCAGAGTTATTTCATCAAAGAAAACCATTTCTTGAATCTGAAATCATTCTCACTGTGATCTCTTTATTGCTGCTCTTTGAGATTCTAGTGTGATCTGTTAAGAGAAAATTAAATGTTTTTCCTAGAAGTGAAAATCAAAATGATGGATTTCCTGGATCAAAATCCTTCGATGAAGCAAGCTGACATTGCTAAAAAGTTTAATATCCTGCCTGGCACATTTTCGAAATAATAAAAAACAAAGCTTCATTGAAGACAGACAACAAATATGACAAAAAGGTTAGAAAATACACTTTTACAGACTTGTACAAATGTCTGACTTTATGGTTCCAATGTGTAGAGTAGAAACTCTACAATTTTAAATATGAAGTTCGAAAAGAAAATAATGACCTTGTTTATAGAACTTTAGTTCTTGTGAGGTAACTTCTTCAAGAAGTATTATTTTGAGACTGACTACATCAAAAATGTAACAGCTGTGGAAAAGTGGCAAAGTCAAAACAAAATTTAAAAAATTAGTTTAACTTACAGAAAGGAGTTGTAATGATTCTTAATAGATGATGTAGAGATTTTTTTTCCTTCTTTGGGATAGTACAATCAAAATTATAGGCATGTGCATGTCAGGGGGGCACCATGATACCACCATTATTAGTGCATCAAAATTCACAACCGCCACACCTTAAATTCACAAACGGCACATTAAATGTATTTTATAAATATAGGGGCACGACCATGGCATAGTGGTAAGGCGCAAGCTTCATACGCCCAAGATTGCAGGTTCAAACCTGCCCAAGTCTGGATTTTCAAGATGCAGAAAATCGTATGCACCCATGTCGTATGATGATGCGGCATATAAAAGATCCCTTGAGTAGACATTTGGCTTGGATGCTCTCAGTTAAATTAAATTCCTAGAGCAGTTTGCATCAAGTAAGAGCTCAGGTGCCGCCATCTAGGGGTTACTGAGCATCCAAATTCGCAAGAGGCAATGGCATCCGCCGATAGTGGTACTACTTGAAAGAATGGATGCCAGTTTCGGGGAATGCACTAGGTCTGCAAAGGTTAGTGACCATAGGCAGCCCCATTAGAAAGAAAAAAGAAGAAAATATAGTATAACTAATAGACAACTCAAGAGAAAGATATAATGAGCAACTTAAGTAGATGATAAGATGCAGAAAATGGGAACTAAAAATTTTAATTTTTCTGAAAACACACCCTATAAAGCATGGGGAAATGCCGATTCCTTTCGCCTTGTTTTTGATTGCACATCAATCCAGATCTTACTTTTTTTAATTGAATTAATCAATTGATAATCTGTTAGCAGTGTAATAAACATCAAGTTTCAGAAATTTGAAATAAGTACATACATTTGTAAATAAGTTATGGTAAAGACCAGGACCTAGAAGTTGAGGATAATGTATTTTTTCTGTAGTTTTTGACATTTTTCGATGTTTTTCTTGTTTTGAGGCATTTTTTAAAAAATTTTTACAACATTTTTAAGTATTTTTTTCATTTTACAGAACATTTTGCTATGTTTTAGCTCTTTTTTTCTTCTTTCAATTTTCTAATTAAAATTTAGTTTAATTTATTAATTAAATTTTACAACATAAATAAAGGTTTGGTGAATGGTAGAGTTGCGAACCTATTGTTAAAATGTGAATGAAGACAACTTGAAGAAAGCAAAGAATTTTTGACGCTGAATACGATTACTACCGGTGTTTTAAAAGGATGAGATTCCGCGTGAATTAAAAGAAAATATTTCCACATGAGTGTTTTTATTTTTTTATTTTAAATTTGTCTCAACATTGAAACACATTTTTCAAGTATAAAATCTTACTTTCGGATGTGGTCTTTGATAATTTTAAAAAATATTCATAATTACTCAGAGCAATTTTATTTTCTCATTTATGATATTAAAATTGTAAAAATACATGTTTAAAAATTATTGGTTGTGTTGTTATTTTTATTCATTTACTTTTTCAGAAAATTTGCCAATGGTGGTTATATTTTTTCAAAAAACAAATATTTAAACTGCTTCAGTCGAATTTGGACCTTAGATCTCAAGTGCCTTTTTCAGTTTTAATGGTATTTTTGGTAAATTTTTAGGTCACGAACTTTGGGGCCCGCTTATGACATTGTCAAAATAATGATTTAACTTTGTTCATTAAACTAAATCTGCATTAAAACTCAGAGCAGGTCACAGTTAATACCATGCTTAATAGAGGTTCAAAGTTATCTGGCACAGATCCTGAATTTTCTGTGAAATCTTTTAAGCAGGTATACGCTCTTTTTTGAATAAAATCAGAAGATATTAGGGGTAGATCCAGGAATAATATCTGGAGGGCACGAGGAAGTAAAAAAATTGCTCTCCCTCATAAATATTTTCACATTAAAGTTCCCATCACAGCTTTTATGTTGTTTAGGAACCCTTAACCTCTTCATTCCAAGTGTAACCAATTGGGTACATTTTAAAATACTGTTTATTAACTACTGTTTGCAATTTGAAAGCTAAAACACCCAATTGTTTTTTTAAATTACTCAACAGATAGTTTACTTCCTTTTAAACGTGGAAAACATGGAAATTAGGCATTAATTATTATTTAAACTAATTACACTGCGGAACAAAGAAAATTAAAACATCTGCGGCATTTATTTTGTTAATGGTTTTAGTAAACACTTGCATTATACATACAGGCCCGCTTCTAGCCATCTGAGCGCCCGCGTGCAAAACCTATCGTGCCTCCATCATCATCATTGTTATTATTTTATATAGATAACAGTATATTTTGTTGGAGACAAAAAAAATAGAATTTAAATGTTATATAAGTGCTCTGCATTCATACCTTTCCAGCATCTGTTTTTTTTTTCCGATTGGTGGCACTCACTTACCGTGAATCAAGCATTGAACGTATCGCACCACCAATGCACACAGGAAAGACACAGCTCGAAATTGGCTACTTTGACGCTCTCAGAAGAGAATTTAGAAAATTTTGACCAAAAGTTTAAAAATGGACGAAATCGACCCTGCCTTCAGAACGCTTTGCCTCCAGTTATGTTATGAAAAAAAGTGGGAGGGAGATCCAAAATATTATGGAAAAAAGTGTTTCATTTATGAGCAGCCCCCAAAATGAAAGATTTGAAAAAGGGACAGTAAAAAATTGACTGTAATTGTGATCAGAAAACGTTATTTTGATACAGGTAACGGTAACTCTGATATATTCTCATGCCTCAGTAAACTTATTAAACGTCATATTTCAGAAAATTCTACCTACAAATCTGCTTCAATATTGAGTGCATGAGCTAATTTGGAAGTTTCCTTTCAAAGTGTGATATTCTGAAAACTTTTTAATCAAATTATTTATCTAATGTATGCCTACTTGAATAGTACGCATTAAAGGGTTTTGCATCTTAACGAATTAAATATTCGTTACGATGCAGACCTTGCATCTGTTCGTTAAAACTATTGAACCAAATAATAACGGACGGAGCAACTAGATTTATAATTTTGAAGTTACAAACCAGCTGCAAGCTCAATCACAAGAACTTTCTGATACTTCCAGCTTCAGCAAAGCATTAAATATTAATTTGTCAGTATGTTAAGGCTATGGTTTGATCGTATCAATTCCGCTGGGTCATAGCATTGCGCCTATTTTTAAATCAAGTAAATGTTCAGATAATCGACTATTTTTACAGACGATGAACAAAATACAGATATTTCTTCTCTTACATTAAACGAGGAAAATGAGTTTCGTGTGAGATATTTGCTGGTATCATTGATTACCTGGAGGACCCCCACCCCTTCCGAGCAATGGCGCACCCCCAAAATCGGCCAAAAGCCTATGAAAACAACCCCCTTAAAAATTTCAATGGAGTATTTTGCACCATGAACCTCCCTCCTCTCCTATAGGGCACTCCCTGGATTAAAATATTTAGATTATAAGCTGATGTTGAAAAGGAAATGCACATCTCTTCATTGCCATTATCTTATTTTAATTTATTGTTAGTATTTTTTAAATCAGTTATGTTCTCCATTCATATTAAAACCATTTTCATACTTTTTACATTGCATACTTTATCCTCCCCTCCCCTGCCTCTTACATTAAACTGCTTCATTAATATATTTTGTATCATGTTGTTTCCTTTCTTTTTCTTATGTGTGAAACAAAATAAAACAGTTTTGAAGTAAACAATGTCTTGAAATCATATGGATTCCTTACAGAAGCCTTTGCCAAGAAAGCAGATTTAAAAAGTTTCTTGATGTTTCTTATTTCAAATGAAGTAATAAAACGTTTTATTTACTCTCTAAACAACATAACAAGTACAAAGAATATTCTTTTAGAACATAATTTTTCAGCAAGTTCGCTAAAAGTTTAAAATATTAAATTTATAGAACTACATTTTTATTACACTAGTAAAGGTTATAGCTAACTAAATACTTACGATAAATCATGTTTTATTTCACATATATGCCGGAAGACGAAGTAAAAACCCGAATGAATAAAATAAAAAATTTTTTAAATTGGATCACGGTTATTATTTCAAATTAAAAAAGTGTTTTAAGCACATCCAAGTTAAAGGTAGATTTATAGAATTTTTGCGCTGGTTTCTGACAAAGAGAATAGAGAACTAAGGCTGCCAAATTTTTTAATTCCAAATGGGGACGAGTCCAAATTTTCAAAATGAAAAGTACATACTATACGCACGTGTACACTAATAAAACATATGAAAAAAATTTTTATTAATTGAGAAACTCAACGTTATTAAATCACAAAATTACAAAAACATACGTACACATGTTTCGAAATTACAAGGCACCTCTTCCTCTTTGCTAAAAACGGAATTCCTTGTAATCTCGAAGCATATAATATGCACCAATTGTGCAGATTTTTTCGCAAAAGATGGTACCCACAAGCTATATTGGAATGTGGTTAAAGTTTTAATTGGGGACTGTTCCCACAAAGGGTTTGATCACCATGGGGGTAAATGAAATTTATTTGTTTGTATAACTTTGACAGTTCTATAATGCTTTTAATCTTGATCCTTATTCCTTTCAAAGAGGGACTCCATATAGCATTAAAGTAATAGTATTTCCTGTATGGCTTCTATAAGCTTTGGAACATAACCAAACTACATCGAAACGCTAGTGAATCGTATGCTCATTTGAATTGCAAGTTTCCACCTTTACATTTAAAAAATTCTTCATCTAATTTTTTTTTTATTTTTTTTTTTTTAATTTTCTTTTACTGATCTTTCCTTTAATGAACACTACGCATCCCTGTCAAAACAAAAAAGAGGAACAAAAAACGATTATGCTCTTTGAATGAATGCAAATGGGGATCAAAAGGACATCAATATTTTAAATTGAATCTTTAGTTACATTAGTGGCGAATTTGCGCTCTGCGCCGGGCAGTACATTTCTAGAGAGGACGCTTTATTCATTTATTTATATTTTTAGAGAAAGAAATGAGTAAAAATGCATTTTCCTGATTTTGGTATAAACTTACCGTCATACAAAAGAAGACATCAGTTTTTCTGTAGGACAGCAAACCTGTTTGTACATTACTACCTTTGCCTGAATTCCCAAGAGAAGGGGCGGCAAATTGAAAGACCGCCCTGGCGAAGTTGACCTTGATAAACTTCTCGAGAACATTAGAAGAATCCCATCTGGTCCTAATCTTAAATTGGACATCCCAAGGGGAAGAGCATTAGAATGACCATGGAGACCAAAAGAACCGCTAACACAGGTCAGTGAAGGATAATCTCCGAGTGTCTCCCATTCCCCTGCTTTGAACCCGAGGCTGGGATCGGATTGTTCAGATTTCGGTAACAATCCGATAAGTTAAATGAGTACTCTTTGAGTATGGGAGGGGCGGGGGGAGCGTCATTTTGAGAGAACAAAAGAAGCTTATCAAGTGTCACTGCTGGGGAAAATAGCCGAGAGGAAGATCCTATGCGAGGCAAAAAAGTTTTTTAATATTTTTAAAAAACTGTGACGAAATTTAGGTTTGTGAGGCCGAATTTGCCGCCCCCTTTCGCATGGCGCCCGCGTGCTGTGCACGCCCGCTTACAGCGGCCCTGTATACATACACAGTATGCATTTACTTTTTTTGGATTGACTCTGGTTCTTGAGATAAACAAAACATAAGAAATCAATGAAAAAATTTGAACTACCATCCTAAATATCTATTAATTTGATTACCACCACTAAATTTTATTATCTATTCACGTATATAGGAACAACAATTTTACGTACAGTATGGGACCCCAATTTCGGAATCCCGAAATCCGGAAGACCCAAAATACGGAACTTTTTCCGAATTTCGAAAAAAATCGGCCGCAAACAAAAAAAAAAAACATTTTTTTTTTTTTTTAAAAAGAATTGGGAAATATTTTGCCTGGTTGGTTTTTGGGAAAAAGGCGTTTTAAAGAGAAGGAGAATAAAATGTAATGAACATGTTTAAGGTAAAAAACGTGCCGTTTTCAAAAAAAAAAAAAAAAATCGCGATTTTCTGAAAAGGGTTCGTTTTTGCGATTAGAGTTTTTATTCATTGTTGCTCTGATTCTGAGTTAATATCATGAAATTTTGCTTTTTTTATTTATTGTAGTTTTCTTATATATTTTTTGTTTTTAATGAGCTCTAATTTTCGCGCGATATGAACATTCGCTAAATTGAAAATCCGCGTTTCCCGCATTTTCCCGATAGTCTGATCTTTTACTACAATTTAGTGGCTAGAGAATCTAAAATCATATCAAAATTTGACAGAATTATTTTTTCTTATTGTTTAATTAAAGAGGTTAAAATAAAATCGGGAAAAGTCTGGATGTTTCGATGCTTTGTGTCGATTGTCGAATGTAAGCCTACTCCAACTTTGTTTTTTTGTGCTAAATTTTGCAACTTATAACCATGTATATACGATAATAAAAATGCTGTAAATGAGCAAAATGGTAATAAAATGTTCCAGAGCAAATTATATGGGCTCTGATGCTACTTACAAAATTTTTTGAATGAGGACCCAAAATCCGGAAAATTCCGAAATCCGGAAAGATCGCGGCCCCGAGTGTTCCGAATTTGAGGTCCCATACTGTATTAGCTATTAGACCTTCAAAGTATCAGTTCACGTCTTATTGTAAGTTTAAAAGTGCTTTTTGTCTCGGAAAATAAGAGTTCGTTACGAAAACGTTGTGTTAACAACCCCAACAGTTTTTGTTATATATGTGGAAAAATTTGGTTTACAAAAGCAAAGAAAAATGATCAAGCCTTGTGTAAAATCTTTGTGATACTGGAGTCAAGGAAGCCATAAAGGGCTTCAATTTGGAGCGCCGATGATATGGGCTGAGCCTACTAATCACTTAAATGACTGTTACTTTTATACAGTGAATGTACAAGGTATCAACCGGTATAAAAAACATACTTGGGTTTATCCTAATGTGGAATCGGCTAAACCCCCAATATTGCACAGTGATGATTTGCCAATTCCAGTATTTTCAGGACAACCATTTTTTGGGGAATCATAAAGCACCAGACTATTCAGAATTCGTTGCTAAAATGATTCAAAATTTTCACACATTAAGAGCTACTATGAGCATTAAATTGCATTTTTTGCATAGCCATTTCGACAGATTCCCGGATAATCTGGGCGATTACAGTGAGGAACAAGGAGAATGGTTCCACCAGGACATCAGGATAATGGAAGAAAGATACCAAGGTCAATTGGATCGCCACATGATAGCAGACTATTGTTGGACTTTAATAAGGGATTGTCCTGAGCAAAACAGTCACAGAAATTCTTACAGAGAAAGTGTTTTGTAATTTTTTTAAAAATTATTTGATGAACAGCATTTATATATTTTTCGTTTTTATATCGTTCTTATAAAGGGTCTTAATAAAAATATTTTTTCAATACATATTGGTATTTTTATTTAGGCTTTTTCAGTGAAATATTTAATATTCTTTATCTCAAAAACCAGAGCCAATTTGACAAATTTAATAATTTTCTAGTATTCAGTACACTAGTCTTATACAGAATTGACTTTAAGCTAGAATGCCGCAAAATGACTGTTCCCAGTGTTATTAATTAAAATTTTAAAAAAGAATTTTTGTAGTTATTTTGTTTTGAAATAATTTTTAAAATTAGAGAACCAAAAAATTGCGTCAAAATTTTTTGTGCTTAGTTCTGGCGTCTGAAGAGGTTAAAACCAATTAATCTGCATTTAAGTACAGAAAAACACGTAAAAATTATTTCATGGAATGATTATAAATTTCTCTTATTCCTTTTGGGGATGGCACGTGCCCTCTGTGCCCCCCAAAAATCTGGAAGGTATATTGCTGTACAGCTCTGGGGTCAAATACACACAATTCATTTAAATTAGAAACATCAACCAATATTTGTAACATATGATACATTTTCCGAGTATCCTGTAAACCTAAATCAATTAAAATCTGTATAATTTTAAAGCTTCATTTTCTCCCATTTTTACATGTGCCAATAGTCTCATTGGTGAGCAATATAAACATTAAAAAAAAACTCCATGTAGTTAAATGCATAACTCAAAATAAAAACTTTGCATATACCTTTTAATGTTTTATATTACCTTAAATTATGACCATTAAATTGTTTCAAATGTAGGGTATTTTTGGACACTGAAATGTAAATAAAAAGAACTGCTCATGAAGACAATTATCAGAAAATATAAAAAGCAGACATGAATTGAAATTAATTTCCACAAATTAAAGAAGCGGAATTAATGAATCAGAAAATAAATGACATAAAGCAGTCATTTTTTGTCACAAAATTATAAAATAAGAGAAATGTCAAAAAAAAAAAAAAAAAACGCTAAAGTTTGAGGTGAAAATTCTCCGAACACCAAACAAGTATTAAGTATGCCATGGGCCTAAGAGATAATAACCGTGGCTACAATACAACATGAGAATGCAATAAACATAAGTTATAGTTGCTTCCAGAAATTAAAAATTAAATTTATAAAGATATATGTGACAGAACTGTCCAGCCTTTCTTGAAATGTTGCAGAACCAAAATTTCTGAACTGCAATGTGAAAACGATAAAAAGAAGAAGGAAAAACACTCACCTACATAGATGCTCTGATTTCCAAGGAGATGTTGAGAGAAGTTGAAATTTAGTTTGACTACTTTTTACATGACAGAAGTGAATAAATTCGAAATCGAAAATGTTTTATTTACAGGTTTCGGCTCTGCGACAAACCATCGCCGATTGTCCTCGTCCTGCAGCTGATTTCGGTCGCCACCCCACGACCCAAGAAAGTGGACTCGTCCGATCCGCAGCTGAGAGCCGATTTTAATTTCATTCATATATGCACAACTAATATTAGTTAAAATGTTTAAAAGCACTAGAAGTTTAATGAATCAGTCATATTGGCTTGAATTTCATTTCTAAGAAATCCATAAAAAAATCGTAGCATTATGCTATCGATTAATTTTTAAAGGACAGTAATGTTAGAGAGCGTAAATATTCTTCGTCTACAATTATTATGTGTCATTTCATTGGTTCATGCATTAGTGAATTTAACATTTGGGTACAGTGGCTAGAATACCTAGTGTGCCGTTCGGCACGAAAATGATGAAAACGAAACTAAGCCACCGGTAGGTGGCGCTTGCATCGACAGCGAGGTAACTGATTAGCAGAGCGAACGTTAAAGAATCATTTACTCGCCTTAGTTTTCGCACTTTTTTCAGTACTTTAAAAAAAGAAGGTGCAAAAAATATGTGATTTTTTAAAAAATGTTCAATCATCTGTTCTAGAAAAGAATTTGGAGCAATAAATAGACTGCTGTCGTTTAGGTGAACACAAGCATGAAAAATGTTTTTATTTAGTTTTCGGAAGCAGTCTTAAATGAAAACCATGTATTTTGTTAAGAGAATATTGTTATACATTTTAAAGACAATGGTTTTTTAGTCCAATATAGTGTGAATGAGCTGCTGAAAATAATTGCATTATTATGCTCATATTACCTAAAAAAAGGAAGGCTATATGTCTATATACTATATTTTAACATAAATAAATAAATAAAAATTAACAGTAATTACTATCACATACGTTTTTTAAAAAGCACATTGCAATCTGATGAATATTTTTTTAAAAAAATAAACACTTGCAATGTCATTTTTTAAATGAACTGCATGCTTAAAATTTTGTGTTAGATTTTTTTTTTTAAATATAGATTTAATTTTTTTTTTTTTTTAATTTACATTTATTTAAAAACACATTATGATGCACAAAGTTTTGGTCAAGTTTCAATTACATACAAAACCAAAATAGAAAGAAATAATAAAAAAAATCTTGAACCAAAGCAAAAAGCTTAGCTTTAAATTTATTTTGTTGTTATGGCAAGCACAATTTCATTTTGATATTACATTTCTTCTTCTTTAACGTCAATATTGTTTCATATATAAAATTTAATATTTGAGTCACATCTTTTAAAACTTTTTGTAGATCCAGACAAATGTAGAATTTTGTTAAAAAACTGAATCCCCCTCCCCAAATTCCCCCGCCCCCTCTGGTTTCTACCTTTGTCACATTATGATACACAAAATGTTGGTCAAGTTTCAGTTACATACTAAATCAAAATAGAAACAAATAATTAAAAAAATCTTGAACCAAAGCAAAAAGCTTAGCTTTAAATTTATTTTGTTGTTATGACAAGAACAATTTCATTTCTATATAACATTTCTTCTTCAACGTCAATATTGTTTCATATATAAAATTTAATTTTTGAGTCACATCTTTTAAAACTTTTTGTAGTTCCAGACAAATGTAGAATTTTATTAAAAAAAACTGAACCCCCCCCCCCACACAAATCCCCCCGCCCCCTCTGGTGGGTACCTTCGTCACATTATGATACACAAAATGTTGGTCAAGTTTCAGTTACATAATAAACCAAAATAGAAACAAATAATAAAAAAAATCTTGAACCAAAGCAAAAAGCTTAGCTTTAAATTTATTTTGTTGTTATGACAAGAACAACTTCATTTTGATATAACATTTCTTCTTCTTTAACGTCAATATTATTTCATATATAAAATTTAATTTTTGAGTCACATCTTTTGAAACTTTTTGTAGTTCCAGACAAATGTAGAATTTTATTTAAAAAAACTGAACCCTCCCCCCCAAATCCCCCCGCCCCCTCTGGTGGGTACCTTTATCACATTATGATACACAAAACGTTGGTCAAGTTTCAGTTACATACTAAACCAAAATAGAAACAAATAATAAAAAAAATCTTGAACCAAAGCAAAAAGCTTAGCTTTAAATTTATTTTGTTGTTATGACAAGAACAACTTCATTTTGATATAACATTTCTTCTTCTTTAACGTCAATATTGTTTCATATCTAAAATTTAATTTTTGAGTCACATCTTTTAAAACTTTTTGTAGTTCCAGCCAAAATGTAGAATTTTATTCAAAAACTGAAAAACACCCCTAAGCTCCCCCCTCACCGCCTCTGGTGGGTACCTTTATCAGAGGAACTTTCAGCCAAACTACCATATTATTTTAATATATTATTATAATGACGTTCCAACAAGCCTCTACTTAATTTTCTTGACTGGTTATAATTCATAGTATATTCCACACAAAATTTGAACATATTATCCCATATAATCCTTTAAAGTTTAGTAAGTTCAAACCCACATTTAGTTCACCAATATGAGAGCCAAAAAAAAAAAAAAAGCGATACTTTCGAAAGCAAATTATGTTCGGATGCAGATTTAAAAAACCACAGACATTTATTATAGCATTGCAAGACTTTGCCCTTTAGAAATTCTTGTTTTCTTTGAGGTGGTCAGAATTAAACCGATGTATCACACATAAGTTTACAAAAACCAAAAATGGACATTTGTTACAAAATCCTTTTCATTTATTTATTTTATAGAATAAAAAAAATGAAAGTTGTTCCTATTTCAAAGTTCGAATAAGTGAGATATTTATTTCATTTCCTGCTTCCTTACGGAAAAAACTAATCTGAAAGTAGTTAACAGCAATCAATTCATGTTAGTGCATCAGTGTAACTTGTCACTTTCTGAATGACAATCGGCTGAACGCAAGACTTTTGGTACACAGGGCCTTTAATCGCAGCAGCTGGCCCCAAAGCCGTCTTCCGGCGGGCTCGAACTTACCTCGCTATCGAATAGAGCGCCATCTAGTGGAGGCTTACTTTCGGGTACAGAAAAAGCGCTGGAGGACAATGGCGAACGGCACACTATCCATTCTAGCCACTGTAATTTGGGGTACGTTCAAAAACTCCGGAGTTCTGGAAGTTACCGAATTCGACCGGTCGAGACCATGACGTCACGGTGGTTTCCTGGATCGCCGGAGTTTTTGAACGTACTCTGCTGGTCGTTTTGGGTTGTTTCTGCGCGCAATAGTTTCAGCAAGTTTTTAAAATAGAAAAAGCGTATTTCTTCCGTGAACTGTTGATTCCTGTGACCTGCTGAATAATGACATCATTCACTCGAGCCTATCGGTTCACTTTGGCGTTGGCTGCTTTGTTTTCGTTTTTGATTTTAATTACGCTATTATTACTTAAAAAAGAAAAGAAAAGCTAAAATCTTCGAACAATATCGCCAATATTTAAACTCCCTTGCATTACTGTATTTAAAATATTTTTTACTCTTCACTTAGTATTTTAAATGCAGAGAAAATATTGCTAAGCGCTCAGATAATGGGAAAAATCTATTCTATTCATATTTCTAACAGAAAATTTCGTTTTACTTGTACTTAAATATTTTTACAATTCGCATGTTCTCTATCATTTATTTATCTTGAGATCAAACTCTAATTGTGACGAACTGAAATATTATACTAATTGGATGGTTTAACTTAATAATTTTGTTAACGACGCTAATTGCTAGGGTCAGTTGAAATCTTGAAATTACACCAAAAATCTTATTTTAACGCACAGCTGTTCTAACTGTGTTTGAAAATTATTGAACTGTTGTGTTTAAGATACAAAATATCGAAAAAATTTCAAGGTGTAGTTAAATAATTAAATGTATTAACATTTAGTAACTTTCCAAAGTCATGCAAAAAGAGTCGATTAATAAAATTCTTATGTTTTATATACGTCAATATCTGGTTCAAAATGCAAAATCATGGTGTAATCTCATGACTACTAGCGATTTGAGTTCACGGTGTCACGGTTTATTTAAATGGAAATTGCTCAGAAGATATTTTGAATTTTAACTTTAAAAAATGAACTTAGAAAACAATTTTTATACTGGTTCGACAGTGACTTGAACAAAATTTAAGAGGAAAGAACTACTAATATTTTTGGAAAAACAATGATTCACTCAGTGCAGATACATTTAATGTACTACTTAGGCCAATTAATAGAAGTACAAGAAGCATTTCTTTTTTCCTATATACTGATCACAGCAGTGATATAGGGGGTACCTTCATAGTCTCAGAAGTTTTTGAATTTCACATATGTTAAAATTTAGAACTGAGTTATAGGTATGCTGCATGTGCAGCGGATGCACCCAGTGCCTCCTTTTTTTTTTTTGCTTTTTGTTTTTTTCTTCTTCTGCAATCATTAATAATAACACCTCATCATCAGAAGAATATCACTAGTCCAGGCCGTCGCCATGTTTGTTTATGGTCGGAGCAGCAGCGGAAACGTGCTACTGCGCATGCGTGCAAAATGCTGTCGTATCCGCCCAGGGAGTCTGAAAGGAAGGAGCCTCAACCAGGGAGTCTGAAAGGAAGGAGCCTCAACCAGGGAGTCTACAAGGAAGGAGCCTCAACTAAGCGGGGAACGGGCCGAAAACATGGCGCGATTTTTCCACCGCCGTCAGATGGCGCTAGAGTAAAATGTCTTGCCGTTTGATCAAGTAGGGAAAGAAATTTCGCTTGACCCCGAGTATTCGGAGAAAGGTAGCGGAAAATCAGCTCGTTTTGGCGGCAGGGGCCAGGCGGTTCGGGCGTTCGGGCACGCATTAGTCTCTCGTTGTTCCAACAATTGAATTTATTATTTGCAATATTTTATTGCATTTTATTATAAGTTAAACATATAATCAGAAGGTTATTTTAGTATCTTACTTAATGCATTTTTTTCTTTCGTAAAAAATCACTGTAATTAGCTAGTGACTAGATAATTTAGGATTAAAAGAGGGGTAGCAGACGGTCATCTGGTATTCGTGCCATAATGAATGCGAGGAAAATGTCGGGGCCAGGGGGCACTCCCCCCACCTCGACCCTCTTAAATGGAGGGCAGTAAAAACACATTGTACGTTGCATTAAAACAACACAAAATAGATGTACATACGTAGAAATACATTAAATTATTTTCCAAGTGAGGGGGGAGGTGCAATTGATCCCCCTAACACAACGGGTCTGTTGGGCACCCGATTTTTGAACTCCGCACGTCGTTTCTTTTATCTAACGCTTACTGTACTTCATTATTTAAACTCTTAATAATCTGGAATCAGTTAGTTCATAAACTTCAGGAATGTAAATGTTTTTGAGCGGCTTCCAACACACCACACACACACACACATGCTTTTTTATATATAAATATATTGAGGCGAAAATCCCTCCCCTCCCCTCCCCAGAGCAATGGCGCCCGCACCTATGAGCGATGACCTTTTTCAAAATTCTGCTAAGGGGCCGTCCATAAATGATGTCACGCTTTTTTCCCATGTATTTGACCCCCTCCCCCCCTTTGTCACAAAATGTCACACTTCAACATACCCCTCCCCCCTTTGTCCCATATGCTACGCTATGTTGCATAAGCATGATATCCCACTTATTTTTACCCCCTCCCGTCCCCTTGTCCCAATTTCACGACCCCCTCCCCCCCCCCGAAGCGTGACATCATTTGGAATGATCCCTAAACTCCTAGAAAAGGACCCCATAAAAACCCAATCTAAAAACATATATATATATATATATATATATATACATATCAGTGGCGTCACTACGCGGGGGACCCTTTTGTTGAATGTTGAAGGTGGCACCTAATGCTATTTCAACGCATTATAACTGCAAATAAATGTAGTGAACTAAAATTTGCACAAATAAATAAAATTGAATTTCTTAAGATTCTTTTTTGCACGATTGAAAATATATAAACTATAAGTTTATACAACACAACAAATGTGGAGTTTTTTTTTGCGTGTAAAGGCGGTTTGTCCCACAATTTACGCTCCCCGGCAGGTGGCATTCATGATAGGAACGCCACTGTATATATATATAACACACACACGTATATATATATATATATATATATATATATACAACGCTCATCGAGGGAATGATCACCCTATATATATACATATAGGGGATGGGATCATTCATAAATGATGTCACGCTTCTTCGAGGGGGGAGGGGGGTTCGTGAAACTGTGCCAAAGTGTGACAAGGGCAGGGGAGGGGGTAACAAAAAGTGTGACATCATGCTTATGCAACACAGCGGTATTTGTGACAAAGGGGGGTAGGGAGTGTCCTTTGAGGTGCGACACTTTGTGCCAAAGGGAGGAGGGGGCCAAATATATGGGAAAAGAGCATGACATCATTTATGAACGATCCCTAGGGTGATCGTTCAACATTCCACTATGAGCGATGGTGCGTACCCAGAAATTTTTTTCGGGGGAAGGGGCACCTGACTTCGATACACTTATATATGTCAAAGCAAGTTTCAGAGAAGTTAAGAATATATGCTAAATTTAAAAAAAATATCTGGATTTCGTAGGCGGGCGGGCCCGACTGCCCCTGTCTGGATACGGCCTTCGCGGTGCACTCCCCCCAAACGATGACCCCTCTCAAAATTCGGCTCACCTTCACCCTTCGTAAACAACCCCTTAAAATTTTCTATGGAGCAATGGGCAACATGTCCTCCTCCTTCCTTTCGTGTGCGCCCTTGATATATACTATATTTATGTATATATCATTTCCGCTCCAAGAGGATGGTGCATCCCCCAAAACGATGTTCCCTTCAAAATTCAACAAAGCCAAAACGACCCCTATAAAAATTTTAATGGAGCAATCTGTGCCATGACCCCAAAGGGCACCCCTAATAAATATATACTTACCCCCCAATTGTTCACCCCTGAAAAAAAGAAGCCTCCCCCACCCCTTAAAAGAAGCAAAGACACCTAAAACAATCCCCTTAAAAACTTCAATGGCGTGCGGTTTGCACAATACCCACCACCACTGGAGCTAGCATCCTTTTTTTGTGTGGGGGGGGGGACCTGACTTTGTTACGCCTTCGAGAGGGAGGGTCCACAGCTTTTGGGGAGGCGTGCGCTATCACATTTAATGGTCATGTTTTTTACTTAACTTTACATTAAAGTTGAAACCGTTTTTAGTTAAATTCAAGTTACAATTAGCTTTGCAAGGATGTCTAAACGCCTACTTTATTTTCGGAAAAACCGCCCCCCCCCCCCCCTGAGAATTTAAAGCAATATCGGAAAGTTTCAAATTTCTAAAAAATTGGATCTTTTTTTTTTTTTGAAATAGTAATTTTAACACATCAAAAATAAATACATTTTTATAAAATTTTCATTATAATAGAATTATTTTCCCGAACATTACTGTTAAAGCATTTTAAAACAGACAACATAATTATTTCGTAATGTTGGTACCTGTAAAAAATGTTTCTGTTGAGAATGAAAAAAAGGAAGTTGTTAATATTTTTTATTTACATAGGGATCATTCATAAATGATGTCACGCTTCGAGGGGGGGAGGGGGTTTCGTGAAATTGTGACAAAGTGTGACATGGGGAGGGGAGGGGGTAACAAGAATTGTAACATCATGCATTATGCAACATAGCGTGACGCATGACAAAAGGGGGGGGGAGGGGTCCGCTGAAGTGTGACATATTGTGACAAAGGGGGGTAGGGGGTCAAATATATGGGAAAAAAGCGTGACGTCATTTATGAACGGCCCCATTGTGAAACTTGATAGTTGTTTAAGTCATCAATAAAAAACAAAATAACACATAAAAATATTTAAAACCTGCCTTTAAAAAAAATTGTTGAAATGTATAATAGTGCTTTAAACAGTGTTTCTTGTCAAAAAATTACCCCTTCAACTGTGTCGTTAAAGTTGTAATAAAATGCTATGAATAAAACAGATATATTATTGCTTATAATAATTTAAATCAACGAGTAAAGAAAAAAAAATATTTTGAAGGTTAATCTTATTTTCTGGAAAGCAACCAAATCAAATAAATTTTTAGAATCAATAATACTGCAATAAAAAAGCCTATTGAATTTACTAGTTAATTTTCTCAATTATAGATTTGATATAAAATGTTATGTTTGACGGTTGGTCATGTATCTAAAATAAAAATAATATAGCGTTACAATGTTATATGTTCTGTAACAATATTTTAAGACTGAAAACATCTCAAAATTCCCAATGTTCCCAAATTTCCCAGTTTCTTCCCGAAAATTTACGAGCTTTTTGCATCTCTAGTTACAATCATAGCAAACCGAAACCATCCGTAGCAAAACGAAACCATCAGTCGCAAACCGAAACCATCGAACTAAAATAAAATGAACCAAATATAATAAAAAGAAATCACAAACACATTCTGAATTTAAAAGTAGTCCATGATCCGATAACCAGCTTCTCAAAAATTGACTATATCGATTTAAATACTCTTAAAAAAAGCCTTTTAAATAATTTTATTTTTTGTAACGTTAAATTATGTTGCGAATCACCCTCATGGCAAGACATTTTACATGCGCGCCATCTAGCGGCAGTGAAATCGTCCGGACAAACTTTTACTATGGAGATTCGTCTCCTTCTTTTTACTCCGTGTATCCGCCAAGTGTGCACAGTAGAAAACATTTATCGCCGTCACGAAGGGGAGAACATAGGCATCGCCGACATGCTTCATACAAATGTCTGCTAGGTGTGTTCCCTGCCATAGAGACGAGGCGCCGGGGGGAACACTTTTGCCTTAATCTCGCCATTGAAATCTTAGCAGTGTGGGATGTAGCCCCATCCTTTTGGAACCAGATGTCTCCCAAATTAGTTACTGCTCTCAATTCTTCCAGCTCAGGTTCAAAAAACTCTTCGAACATTGTGACATAACTCTCAGTAGTGACAGTGATGGTTCGCCCAATTATCTTCGAAAAAGTAAGGACTAAAATAATCCCAAATTGGGATACTGCACACCGTACAGTCACTTTAGGGGAGTGAAGTGGCCTCTGGTGAATTTCCCTTGGGTTTTCATTAGCCCAATAGCGATAATTCTGTTTATTAACAGCTCCACACAAGTGGAAGTGGTGATAACAGAATGGCTATTTTCAAAAAAAGTAATAACATCAAGCCTACGATGCTCTCCTGTCCAAACCATGGTTGCTACTGAAAACTAGACTCTCCCACTGCCACAACGAGACCCCTCCCCTTTCCCCACCACCACCACAGGCCGAGCGCCAGCCAATCAAAACCGGTTCATACCTTTTGCCCCACCCTGTATATATTTGAAATATACATTGAGAAGTGAATGTGGAAGATATTTTGTACAGTAACATTTAAAATTTAAAAAAGTAAAAATTTTGAAGCATCAGATGAGAAGATAGAAATATCGCTGAGGTAATTTCCAATGGCCGAAGGAAGACACCTTATTAGAAATTTTGTTGATATGTTTTATGGACCAGTAATTTGAAAGGGAAGTAACACTTTTGTTGTGGACACTAGTGTCAATATTATTGCTTACAAATGTTATAAGAAATTCTGTCAAGAATTATAGAGGAAGCACTTTTAGTTTAAATAAAAGTTTTGAGATAGAGCATTATAGTGTTCTTTTCTTCATTATTAACTTTTTAGTAATTATTCAGGGAGGGGAAAATTATTATTGCAACATTTATAGTCAAAATGCACTAAATAAGGATAACATATCCAGTGGTGTAGTCCTGAAAAAAAAGTTGGGGGGACGCTTATGTTAAAACGTAACAAATTTGGGGGGACGATTGTATTAAAATAAAAAGGTAGGGGGACGCCGTCCCCCTGCGTCCCCCCTCGACTACGCCACTGAACATATCATATTAATTTACTTCTGACATTTATTAATAGAGAAACAAGGTGTGACCAGTATTTACCCTGAAGCCGGGGTAATTATTGCTCGAGTAAAATTAAACAAAGTTGAATTGAGTTAAATTAAACTAATTATTGGTTGAAAGAATATCACAATACATCCCATGTTGTGTAAGCTTGTTCCATGCCAAATTTAGTGATATTCTATTAAACTTCTGGAGATATTCAGATGTTGTTGTTTTTTTGACCAGGAATTACCTCGTATGACCCTGCATTGTTTAATTTTTTTATGACTGCACTTTATATATCGTTTTAAAAATTAGAACTATCAAGCGGAAATAGTTAAGATAACATCCACTAATTCCTATGCACATAGTGAAATTTTTGATAAATATTGTGAGCTCCTGAAGCCTCATTTGCCTTTAACCTTTTTCAAATAAACTAATTATAAAAGAAAATAAAAAACATGTAATTGACAGAACATGTATTTTGAAGAAATTATTAAGTTATTGCATAGATAGTATAACAAATTTTTTGATGTAAATCATATAGCTCTGAAGTGCTAAAAATTGTAAGTTATAAATATTTTATTCCATTTATTGATTTGGTATGCTAAGTTATAAGCAGGGATATATTTAGGTGCAAATCCAGAAAAATAGGCAGCATGGATTTTGCATGTCAAAATGGAAATGAATTCCAAAACGAATGCTTTTGCCATCGCTGTCACATATAGCTTGCATCGGTTAATAGTATTTTTATTCTGCTTGTCTTTTACTAGATCTATTTAAAATAATCTATTTAAAATAACATGCTCGCATATGCATAGCCGCTATTTTTTTATTCATTTATTTTTGGCCGTAAAATGTTGTTGGATAAGTTTTACCATTGAACTATTTTTAATTAATTGGTGAATTATAAGGGGGCTAAATGTCTAATTTTGCTTTGAGATGTTCATTTTTAGAATTAAGTATTCTTAAAATTGACGGTAAAATAAATATTTTTGTTGCCAAAAAAAAAAAAAAAAATGCATGAGAAACGCTGATGGATGCATCATTAATATTGAAACATTTTTTTTAGATTTCCGCAAAGGAAGATGAGTTTTTTGTTGATCCATTACATTTAAATAGTTCAAATTAAATCTGGCTAAAAATATTTTAAAGGAATTTATTGAAAACGTAGTTAGAAAGAAAAAATAGAAAAACGATAGTTCGAAAAGTAACATAATACATAAATCTGAATGGCATGATCGTGAAAATAACTAACGACATTATTGAATCATGTTTTAACTCTTAACTCGCGCTTTTTAATAATGATTATTCAATTAATTATACGAAAATTGCAGATCCTTTTGCGATCAAATCTGCCACTGTATATGTGCAGCGACTGACTATGCCAACGCGGGCAATAAAGAACTTTCCCTAGTGCGCCAGTTGGCGAGAAAACTGTAACTGTATGGACTGTCTCAAAAAGCTCTCCACATGTGATTCTCAACAGTCACTCTGTAGTCTGTGCTGTGCTTGCGTGCACGCGGTTCGGTCTGATAATGTTATACAGACACGTATTTCTTCTTATTATTTTCGTAATTAAATTTTGTTATGTTTTTCCATTAAGGCTGTTAATTAACTAATCTATTCGCATTTAATGATTAACTAATTATCAATTTTTAGTTAAAATGTTAATTTTATTGCACGTGCTAACAAGCGTGCTAAATATGCTTAGTAGTTTAGAATTGCTTCTGTTTCCTGGTTTGATACTTTATATCTTTCTTCATCACAAAGTTGAATAGATAAGATCAGCCTTTTTTATGTTCCCTAAAGTAGTGTAATACTAATTCAAATGAAGTTTGGGCAGTGAAAACAGCAGAAGGGATTCTGAAGAATTTTTAAGCACCCGTTGTAGATAGTGCAGGAGAAGATAGGTCAGGAACGGACTTAGCCCTTCCCCCTCTATGAGTTGACCACTAATGTGCTGCACTGCAAGTGGTCAACTTACACAGGTTTCACTGTATTGGCAATGAATTCCGGTAAAATCCTAGGAGAGTCGGAGGAAGAGCCCACCCCGTTTCATACCCGTCAATTTGGCGTCCATCTCGCAGAACGATACAAGCAGGGTTACGATCAAATCAAGATTACCAAGATAGTGTACTCATCGCTAACGGGTGAGCTCTCCTAAGATCCAACAATGAATTCCTGTAATTATAAATTTAAAATGTTAAATTAGAAAATTATGTTGTAGCAATATGATTTATTTGAAACCGAAAAGCATGCCACTATATGTATACTAATAGCATAGCCGCACACCATTCAGTAGTTTCAAGTATCAATTACCCTTCTGAATTCTTCTATTAACCTTTAAGTTACGGCGCTCGAGCTCCCGAAATTCATCCATACAACGGCAAAACTGCGAAATTTTTCCCCCTCAGTGTAACCACGGGGGTCCTTAACAGCAGCAGCAGCACAGCATTTTCGATGGGCGTACAGAGAGTCTATTCCCTTTTACCCGATAATCATGGCATTTGTACCATAGAACTTAAATTATTCCTAAGTTTAAAAATACTTCTAGTCTCCGCCGTAGGCGGAGCACAAGGGGGGAGCCATACTTACGGCTCACTGATGTTGAGCATCGTACGCCCGAAGGGCTTTACGAAGGATCTGCAAAATGTCGTCGTACCTATTGGACGGCGTTTCCTTCCATTTGAGAGGAGCGGTGGGGCCATGCCTCTTGGTTTTGGGCCTTTCGAGGCAATCTTTGTAGCTTGCGGGGTGGTTAGCACTGCAGTTTGCGCAGACAGGGGTTTTACCTCTGTTCGGGCAGTCTCTAGGTCTGTGAGCGCCTGAGCAGACCACACACCTATCCTGCACGTGGCAGGAGTAGGATGTATGGTTCCACTTTTGGCAACTGAAACATTGTAGAGGGCTTCTTCTAGGTCTAAGGCTTTCGAATTTTATCGAGAAGTAGCCGATTTTGAGTCTTTGACCTCTAAGCTTCTTGTTTTCTGTGCTATTAAGTAGCTGAATGCAGAAAATCGGTAGGAGTCCGTCTCTTCCCTTAAACTGTCTGACGGAGTGAATCTCTATGTTGTGGGACAACAGGCCACTCTTAACCTCTTCTTCTTTGTACGTTGCAGGTAGTCCATGAAGAACTAGTCGCAGGGGCAAGATGTGACCAATTGTTGGGGCGTGATAATCGAGTTTACGTTCTTGTGCGTAACTTTCAATATCCTTTTGGCCGTCGTCGGTCTCCGGGGTGATTCTAACTTGGTCGTTGACGAGAAGGCAGTCGAAGCTTTCTTTGCTTCTCACCTTGATTTCTTCGACTGTCCTCTTGGGATCCGGAATGTTCAGTAGAACAACAGGTTTCCTTTTTCTTTTGCTGGGCCGGGGGGACGGTTTATCCTCTTCCGAGTGATCACGGAGGGCCGTGATCTCCTTTAGTAGCTCCTCTTCTTTGGCCTTGTAAACTGTTATGATCATGCTCTAAGATGCGCTTCTGAATGGTGGCGTAGGCTTTCGAGAGCTTATCGAAGGCAATGAGATCCCTTCTGTGGATCCAGGGTAAATCCGCCATTAAGAAGCGGACGCGACCGAGAGCGTATAGTCGATCTTGCAATAGTATTTGGTTCTTACGGTAGTAAGATCCTCTTTTTCCGCGATGCTTTGTATCGTCTGGAGAGGGACGCTGTTATGTATTTATATTTTATTTCACTCTTAATATCTGGCAACTAATGATTTCAAAAGTGTTTCTTTAACTTACTTCTACATCTGGCAACAATCAGTTGGATCAACGATCGCTTCGAATGTCGACATGCAGCTGGCTGTGCGTGTAGTTTATTCTTTTTGTAAATAAATAATGTCTAACGGTTTCTCATTCATTTCGATTCAATAATTCAACCTTCAAACATAATAAAGTGGCGACGAGAGAAAAATGACGGAACTCATCGATCTTGTAACTGCATTGAATTCTTTCGTTCAAAAGTTAACGGAAACGCCAGCCGCTGCTACGCCTAATCCGGATTCGAAAGTAAAACATCTTCTTCAAAATCAATCTCTGAATTTCGAATGTTTTGACGAAAGTAATGAAACTTTTGATGAATATATTCAACGACTCGAAAATTATTTCAAGCTCAAAGGATTAATCGGTGCGATACCAGAAGTTGCTGAAGCTAAACAACTCATTCTTATAAATTGCCTGGGATCGAAATATTATCATCTACTTTCCAGCCTGACGTCTCCTGATTTACCAGCGACGAAAACTTATGACGAATTATTGCAACTACTGAAAGAACATTTGTGTAAAAGAATTAACATTTTAACAGAACAACACAAATTTTTGTGGCGAACACAGCACCCGGGTGAGTCGATTTCCGCTTATATTGCTATTCTAAAAGAACTATTAAAAACTGCTGATTTCAAATCAAGTTGTAACTATGTTGGATGCCATAAATCTGTTATGAATTTAATGCTAAGAGCACAATTTATTCGTGGATTAAATGATGCTGATATTCGCGAGAAAATATTACAACAAGCAGAACTAACTTTTGAAAAAACATTAGAAATTGCATTAGCTATTGAAGCATCGAAAATAGAAAACAAAGAAGTTTATAAAAGTTGTTCAACATTATCTAACGTTAATAAAATTTCAAATTTCAATAAACAAAAAGTGAATCAACGTTTCAGACAAAATTCGAGAGCTGTATCAACTCGAAATGATCGATCGGTAAGTCGAAATCGAAATTCTATCAATTTAAAAGAACTTAATTTAGAAAATGTTTGTCTGCATTGTGGTAGTAGAAATAGCCACAGAACTCGAGAATGTCGCATAAAAGATAAATTAACATGTCAGTCTTGTTCTAAAAAGGGCCATGTCCGTAAGGTTTGCATCTCTGAACTCTTAAAGCGTAATAGAAAGGTTGAATCCGCCAGTACCAGTAATGTTCGTCATCTAGAGCAGGAAGATCCTCATGATTTTCAAATAAGTCAAGTAGTCGATATTTGTTCAAACTCCATGGTAAATGATGACAGATTATTTGCTAATATTCAGATAAATGGTATAAATGTACATTTCGAATGTGATTCTGGTAGTCGTGTAAGCATTATGAACATATACGATTTCAAGAAATTGAACATTAACACACACATTCTAAAAACTAACATTTGCTTTCGTAGTTACACTGGTGAAATTTTTAAACCAATCGGTTTCGTGAAAATAAATGCACGTTATAATGGATATTCCAGCGTAGAAGAATTATATCTAGTCAACTTAAAAAAAGAGCCAATTTTGGGTAGAGATTGGATTAGGAATCTCAAGATTAATTTAAATGAAATAAATGACACTTGTGTGAAACAAATTCCAATATTTGATCTAAATAATTCTATTGCTTCTATTATCAAAGAATATTCCGATGTGTTCGAACCGAAAGTAGGTCAAATTCCAGATTACACCTGTGCACTTAAATTACGAGATGACGCAAAACCTGTGTTTATAAAACCAAGATCAATACCATATGCCTTAAGAGACATAGTTGATAAAGAACTCCATAAATTGGAAGCTGAAGGCATTATAGAAAAAATAGACCACTCCGAGTGGGGAACTCCAATTGTTACAGTTCCAAAGTCTGATGGTTCAGTCCGAATTTGCGCTGATTACAAGGTCACAGTAAATAAACAACTTCATGACGCCAGACACCCGATACCACGTATTGAAGAAATATTTAATAAATTACGCGACGGATCATATTTTTGTACGTTAGATATATATAAAGCCTATTTACATTTGAAAATGGATGAAGAAAGTGCTAAAATACAAACTATTTCTACGCATCGAGGAACATATTTAGCTAAACGTTTATTTTTTGGAATCAAATCGGCACCTAACGAATTTCATTCATTTATTGATCAATTTGTTCAAGATTTAGAGGGAGTTATTGCTTATTTTGATGATTTAATTATTCAAGGAAAGACATACCAGGAATGCATGACTCGTTTAATTCAAGTTCTAGAAAAATTACGTAAATACAATTTGCATGTTAATGTGAATAAGTGTAAGCTTTTTAAATCGAAGGTAGAATATTTGGGACATATAATTAGTTCTGAAAGACTCAGTAAATCTCCAGAGAAAATAAATGCAATTCAAGATGCTCCTAGACCAAAAAATGTCGACGAATTGAGAAAATTCTTAGGACTGGTTATGTACTATTCAAAATTCTTCAAAAACTCCTCAGAGATATTATATCCTCTAAATAAACTTCTCAGAAAAGACGTTCCATACAAATGGACAGCAGATTGTGAAGCAGCTTGGATAAAAGCAAAATCAGAAATTGCTAGTGATCCAGTACTTATACCGTTTAACCCTGATTTGCCTGTAACTCTAGCTACTGATGCAAGTCCATTCGGATTATCCGGTATTCTTTCTCACCGTATGCCTGATGGCACGGAGAGACCAATCGCATTTGCATCGAGATCACTTACTGCTTCAGAAAGGAATTACAGCCAATTGGACAGAGAGGCAACAGCTGTTTATTGGGCAAGTAAAAAATTTTATGATTACATATTTGGCAGAAAATTCACATTAATTGTCGATAACAAACCAATGATGACACTCCTACATCCTGAAAAGAAACTTCCAGTATTATCCGCAATTAGAATGCTTCGCTATGCACAAATTCTATCAAACTTTGATTATTCTATTATGCATCGTAAATCAACTAATCATACAAACGTGGATTATTTATCCAGAAACCCTTTACCTTTATCTACCTATGAGGTACAAGTTGTCGATGATGAATATTTCTTTCAAGAAACCATAATTAGACATATTTCTACAGAAACAATTACAGCTACTGAAATTCGGAAAGAAACAGATTTAGATGAGGAGCTTTCAAGACTCAAGGAAAATGTTCTCAATGGAAATGTACGGGATATAGAAATAACACTTCAAGATTCAATTTTACTAAGAGGCCAACGTGTAATTATACCTAAGAAACTGCAACCAGCCATTCTTCAAGAATTACACTCAACTCATGTTGGGATAGTAAAAATGAAAGCACTCGCTAGAAATTACTGTTATTGGAAAAACATCGACTCCGATATAGAAAACCTAGTAAAAAGTTGCAAGAACTGTTGTGATGTTAAAAATAACCCACAAAAAGCTCCAATACACAATTGGGACATTCCTACAAAGAACTGGCAACGAGTTCACATGGACTATGCTGGACCATTCATGGGACACTTCTTTTTCCTTGTCGTTGACGCAAAATCAAAATGGCCTGAAATTTACTCAATGAAAAAAGACCCTGATTCTGCCTCTAGAATACATTATTTGCGTGAAATATTTAGTCGTCACGGTCTGCCTGAAATTCTTGTTAGTGATAATGCATCTATTTTCAAATCCAAGGAATTTGTAGACTTCTGCAAAAGAAATGGTATTAGACAAAGATTAATTGCTCCCGAACATCCATCAACAAATGGACAAGCCGAACGATATTGTCAAACTCTGAAAAAGAAACTAAAATGCATGCGATTCCAACTCGGCACCCTCCATGAGAAACTCTGTGAATTATTATTTCGATATAGAGCGACTCCACATTCAAGTGGGAAAACACCAGCAGAATTAATATTTGGACAAAATCTTAGAACCAAATTAGACCTCCTAAAACCCGACCCTGTCAATTATCATAAGAACAAGGCCGAACAACCTTATTTTGAAAAATCTTACGCCGAGGGAGACCGTGTCCAATCCAGAAATTATACCAATTCTATTCAATGGAGATATGGTACGGTCGTCCAACGATTGGGACGTGTCCATTATCTGGTTGAGCTTGATGATGGATACGTGGTCAAGAGACATTTTGATCAACTACGCCCTTGTCAAGTTCACCGACAACCACCACCCGCTCCACTACTCTTTCCACGCAAAAGATTATCGGTAACCTTCAGTGATGAACGCGGAACTTCCTCAACAAGCTCTTCAACTCAGACAAGTCCGGATGTCCCTCAAAGACCTAGTCCTTCTACAAGTTCTATTCGGACATTTCCACCACCATCTATGGGGTCACCACCACGAAGTGGGACCGTTCCACCTGCGGTCTTACCATCTCAAAGTGGAATAACGCCTAGTCTTCGTCGTTCCACACGAATACGAAGACCAGTTGAACGTTTAAATCTGTAACAAACTTCAAATATTTATTTAAATTGAGATCAGTCTCATTACAATTTTCTTTCTGTATAAATGTATATATTGTATGTGTTAACGTGCGCAGCGCCTGTAATGTAGTATAACTTTTCATTTAGCGTGGGAGAATTGTTATGTATTTATATTTTATTTCACTCTTAATATCTGGCAACTAATGATTTCAAAAGTGTTTCTTTAACTTACTTCTACATCTGGCAACAATCAGTTGGATCAACGATCGCTCGAATGTCGACATGCAGCTGGCTGTGTGTGTAGTTTATTCTTTTTGTAAATAAATAATGTATAACGGTTTCTCATTCATTTCGATTCAATAATGCAACCTTCAAACATAATAGACGCCTTCGTCTGCAATTAAGCGTTCGTACTCTTTTGGTTCGTCATCGTCGGATTCAAACTCCGAGTCCGGATCATGGTCGGAAAAAGACGCGAGTGTTGGAAGCTCTCCCAATGCGAGATCCGCGTTGACGGGGTTTCCCCCGCCGGCCCTGAGAAGGGCCTCGGTGTCTCGGTCCATCAGGATCGGCGACTTATCCTTCGCGTTGTCGCTCCTAGCAGCGGACTCCTTCGTCGTCTTTCTTCCACGCTTTCCCATGGCTCTCTCGCATCGGGTCCTTAACTCCCATTATACCTCTTTTGAGTGAGATTGACTTCATTAGAAGGGTTGCCAAAATACAAACTTTCGTTAGTCAGTTGCTATTTTTTTGTTCCCGATCGCCAATTCGAAGTAATTATATGAGTTCTAAAGTTAATTTCCGAAAGAGAATAAAAAAGGAAGATATCAAAATAATAATAATAATTTGGAAACATGCAGTTTTTTCTTCCTCATTTATTATTGAAGTGTAATGTGAGTTTCCCTATGTTTGTCTAAAAAATTTTGCTAATCAAATAAGGCAATCACAATTTCTGCCCAAATTAGAGTTAAAATTAACAATAAAAAGTGCTGTTAAATATAGTTGAATAGTAGTGACCTTTCATTGTTTTAGACTTTAGAGCATCAATATATATATATATATATATAGGGTCAGTTGGGGTAATTGTAAAGGCTTTTTCAATGTTTTAACTTTTGATCCTTCCCTTCCTCTTGAATGAATTCAGAGATAAAATTGTGAGCATTATAGCAACTACTGTACTTCTTGTGAGTAAATGTGTACAAAAATTTTGACTTTATGACTATTTGTTAGCGAATGAGCTTGTGTTTACAATTACCCCAGAGATCTGGGGTAATTGTAAACAGTGATTTATTTTCGAATAAGGTTGATGCAAATGAAAAATTGTTTCATACACAGTCTGCTTGAAGGCTTAAGAAGTTCCGGAGCAATGGTTCTCAATCTGCGGCCAACAGGCCGCATGTGGTCCGCTGAGTTATGTTATGAGCCGGCTGAGATCACTTAACGAGAAATATCTTGCAAAAAATCAAGTAATGCGACACCGCAGTGGATCGGTCGGTTAAGCTTGGATCCCACATAACACCAAAAGTGAAGAACAACTGGCCGTGATCAACGCTTTGGACGGTGACAACCTCCCGCGACTGATTACTCTGAGACCGAGTGCGCTAAAGGGAGCTGTGCACGTAAAATACATCGTCGCTTTAAATGTCCACCAAGTTAGAAATAATTTCCGCTAAGGGATCATCCTAGGTGACGATCTCTCATCTGGGAGCTGGTTCAAAATCATTAAGCCCCTCTGAACCAAGTGTACTTTATTCTAGCGGAGCTCATTAATAATCAGTAGGAGCTTCCTTAATTCATGGTTGCCCTGCAAGGGGGGGGGGCTTGGATTTCCAAGTGGCATTATTAGCAACAACAGCAGTTATGTAAAATAGACATAAAAGTGTAATTTACATCAAAATATAATACTTATTGTCCCCCCAAAATACTGGAAATAGGATAAATTTAAGTGTTTACAATTACCCCAGAGTACGAAATATCTGGGGTAATTGTAAACACCTAACTTGCATAGGCGTAACTAGGGTTGGGGAAAGGGGGGGGGTCACACTAAAAATGTACAGACTAAACACCAATAAGCAGTGCAAAAGAGTTCAAAATTTACTAGTCATAAAGACTTGTCATTACAGATATACTCCGTGTTTATTTCAGGCATCTCTAGGGGGGGTACCCCCTCGGAGCAAGTCAACTCCGCCCCCCCCCCGCCGGGCGAAAAAAATCGGATCACAGTTTTTAAAAAAAGAAAGAAAAGAGAAATTACGCTTTTAAGACACTTTACTTTCAGAAACACTTTCGGGGAAAGGACATCGAATAATATCACGAGCGACACCAAAAGTAACCTAAAAGGTATTAAGACATTATTTTGAAAAAAATTGCCGGGGACAGAGTAACCAAACTCCTTTCTGTTTCCTCTAATATCACCAAAGAATCCCGAAATTGCATTGACAAGAAAGATTTCAAAAAGTTTCCAGGGGAGAGCCCTTGAATCCTCGCCTATGGTTTTGGACCTACCTCCTGTCCGGATACCTTGCTGAATACGCTGCCCTTCCTTAACATGTCCCCCTTCCCCTGGAGCCAAGGCCGTATCCAGAAATCTTTTTCTGGGGAGCCCAGGCTATTAATTTATTTTTTATTTAAAATTCAATAGAAAATTCAATATTTAGCGCTAAGCAATCTTATAAGTCCAGGTATTCATAATATTAAAACTGGGAAATTGTGCAATTTTAGAGGAAAAAAATCCAAATTTCCCTACGAAAATGCACATCCCCAAAATAAATTTCTAAAATTTTTGTTAAATCTATAGCAAAACATACCTCAGAAGTGGAAGCGTCTGAATCAAATTTTCTTTTCTTTTTGGATGACGAACGTATCCATCGCTGGAGTGCAAACATTATTATATATCGAAAATAATTAAAAATTTAGCTAAAATATAAATAATACTTTGATTGTAAATTAAAATGCAGCATTAAATCGTAGCAGTGAGCTTGGAAACGTTGAACGGATGATTTCCAGAGTCGTAATGCAATTAGTGATGGACCGTAAGAAAAAAAAAAATTTAAAATATAAGAGATGAGAGAACATCTGTAAATGAGAATGCAATGCAAATACAGTTCATCAGTTTTCCAATCGGCCCATCTACAAAAACGATTTTACCAAAATGGGTGTTTGGACAGGAATAAATAAAAACTGCTGTTTTCTTAAGTTCCTTGATAAGCATCCCTTCCTGGCTTGAGGGTTTAACCCATTAGGACAATTGTTGGCTAGGGGTCCTTCATTTTCAGACCCCAGCGCCTACAGCACCATTTTATCAGAAAACAAACCTCCATCACAGAAGAATATTTTCCAGGAAACTTGTGCGATTGTGTTCCCAAATTCCTGCCTTTGGGTAAAAAAGACATCAAGAAGGAAAGAAAACCCTCTGGAGTGATTGAAATGATATCTGTTGTCTGTCTGTGTGTGATATGGTGATTGTAGCCACCTTTCGCTGTAAAATTCCTAAAGGTGATAAGGGGGTTGATTATAACCAGATGAAAAGTCCGCTGTAATATGAGCTGCGTACTTTGGTCATGATCACAACACTTCAGAAAGAGGAAATAAAATCATATGCATATGTGTTTATTTTTCTTAGGGAAAAAATAGATATGTGCTTTGCAAGGAGTAGCCAGAATTTTTTTTGTATGCCTAATAAATGTGCCTAAATAACTAAATACCGAATGGGGGATGAACCCCCAAACCCCTGGTTACGCCTATGCGAGCAAAATACTATTTTACAAAAATTTTAACAGGACATTTTCATTATTAGTATGTACACATTAAAATCTTAATACAGTAAAACCTTTTCAAGAAGTTTTTAATTTCAATACCAGTTTCATTCCCATCTCCCTAATATTAAAATAACCCTTTTAAAAAGTTTTGATTTTATTTTTTTCCCGCTGAATGACTTTTCATATCAAAAACAATACCAATTTAGAAAGTTTCCGTTTGCTAACTCAAGATCGGAAGGAAAATATTAAAACTTACCTAATTACAGTGCAATAGCGCAAAGAGGAATAAAAAACAATATATACACATAAATATAAAAATATCATTAGAAATATATAATATATATATGTAGGATGCGAGTGCGAAGAGACATTGACAGCAGCGCCCTCTGGCGATAGGGAGCGCAAGCAGTTAGTTTGAGTAAGACTCCGTTCAGTGTGGACGTAAGCGCTGCGGTGCTCGAATGATGTTGTTCGTAATTGAAGCTGTTCTGTATATTTTTGTAAATAGGAAAGTGTAAATATAGTCAGTTTTTATATCTTTATAGTGAGTTATGATTTTAGAAACCCCTAGACACCCAAGACAAGAGCCTATATATATATTAAGTACTTTCATATTGTACGTTAATTGGGATTTTGTAGGAATATTGCTAATATAAGTCAGCAGAAGTCACTTAAAATTATGTTTATAATCCTTTAATATTACTTTTATTAAACTGAAAAGGTAAGTTAGGGAAGGAAAATGCTACGCATTTTGATACTAAATGAGTGATACATGAATCTGAATTTTTGAACTGCAGAAACTGAAGCACATGACTCTCACAGTACATTGGTAAAAAAGAAAAGAAAGACATTGCACATCTGTAACTATTTAGTGATTTTCTTTCAAGGCTGTAGATACAAAAGACTATCCTGTTGCGTCTTGACCCCCCCCCCCCCTCCCCAACAAGCTCACATCCCTCGGTTTTCTCGGAAGCTTAGTTGCCGAAAGCAATAGCAACCCCTCCACCAATTCCGTTGGCTACAACAAATGCAGACGATTGACACCCCTAAATGACGATTAGGGGCGTCCAGACTCGAGCACGCTCAGGGTGAGCATGACGTCACGAGGACGAAAAACAGCTTCTGCGCATGACCTGAGCATGCGAGCAGCCATTCGGGTGAGCCGCTGCCCGCCGCTCACCCTGAGCGTGCTCGAGTCTGGACGCGGCTATTGACAGATGCATCCCCCTTTATCACGTGACTCTCCGTTTTAGTTTCAGTTTCTCAACGAATATGAACTAGCGGTGTACCGTGCTCCGGGCCCCGAGGGTCTTGTCCTTCAACGTCCATCTCCACGATTTTGCCCGAGGAAAGGGCCCTTCCTCGGATGAGGGGAATTCCACATCTTGTCGCCTATGTTGTTCACACGAAGTAAAAAAAAAAAGGTTTTTCCAAGCCCACAACACGATTGACTTGACATGATTTCCACCAAGTTGAGGGGAAAAAATGAATAAATAACTAAATACCCAATGGGGGGGGGGGGTTGAACCCCCAACCCCCCCCCCCTGGTTACGCCCTTGCTAACTTGCACATGAATGACTTGCATGTGTGTCTAAACCAGAAACATTCCAAAATACTCACCACAGGCAGTAAAATATTTTGGCAAAACTTCGTGAGGACAGGAAATGTTAATGACTCTAAATGTACATGCTGTACCACAGACGCAAGGAATTCCAAATTTTTCTGCGGTATACAGGGTGTCCCAAAACGACCGCATAAACTGTGCAGAGCTAGATTTCTCGTTGGGAGTACATAAAAACTGGCCAAAGAAGCGTTCCTGTACGATCCATAGTTTACGAGAAAAATACGAAAAACAAAGCATGACGTCACCGCTGGTGCAAGAAAAAACACTGTATTGGACATATCAACAACAGTATTTGTATATCTGTCCAGACGATAATGTTTAAAACGTTCGCTTTAAACATTATCATCTGGACAGATGTGCAAATATTCAACAAGGAAAACTATATCACAAAAATTCATACTTCATTAATTTACCATCGCCAACGACGCCAGTTTTCTTTTTCCAGTTTAAAAGTCATGCACATTATATATTTTTTTGTGTTGTGGACTTAAAATTGATAAAATCTTATGTTTTCTTTGCTGAAAATAAGTCTTATAAGGAATTTTAATGCACTTATGCAACCCCTCCCCATTGTACTGTGGTTTTATGATGCATAGGTGGCTACTATGAGTTAATTGAGTTTAGTGGCCATAGGAAACTTCCAAAATTTCTGATTGTTGACCATTTGAAAGCACCTATGTGCCAAACATAAGTATAGTGGGGGAGGGGGGGGGGAACACACTCAAAATACTTTGCCATTGTACGCTCTAAACACAAGGTTTCAATGATCATCGATTAATGTGTTCTACTAAAATGTTGGAATAAAATTTAGATAACGGGCCGTACTCGTATTAAAATTAGTACCAACTCTGAAATTTTAAATACAATGCGTTACATTTGACATCGGAAATGAGTTCAGTGTGCTCATATTAGTCTGTACAGCACATTTGATTGCATTCTGTTCATTAGAATAGAGGAAATTAGCGAAAAACGTTTTAGGGGCCATCACTAAATTCAAATTGCTATTTTTAAGGTTTTTTCTACTTTATTTATTTAAAATTCTCGTCACTTCAGTTTGTGGTCATCCGGTTCAGCTATACAGTCACTTAAACGGCAGCAAAAAAAAAGTCTTAAGTGTAGCATAAAAACTACTACATATTTTGAAGCTCATCTAGATAGATGTTTCATAAAAATATATGAGTTAGATCATAATTTTTTTCAAAAATCAATTTCATAACTCATAAAAAGTATTAATTAATTATTTTTGACCGTGAAAACAAAGTTTTAAATGTTGGGTAAGCTCATATTTTTACTAAAACAACAATCTTTGCCATACCCATGGTAGTTTATGATATGAAAAAATATATTTAAAAACTTTTTAACATTTACAAGACATGTTTTTCTGAATTTAATTCTAAGCAAGTTACGGAAATACAAGAAAATTTGTATACAAGGTTAAATTTTTGATGCTGCATGCAAATGTCATAAAAAGGGGGGGGGGGGGTTGTCTTTCAAAATTTTAAACCTGATACTCATTTTAATATGGACGACCCCGTAACATAGTTCAAAAACAGAACTTTATAAGAGTATTATACCTGATAAAATGACATATTTCGTGTATCTCTAGTGTAAAATAGTGCCCAAATAGAATGGAGAGTCGCCGTCCCCCACTGTATATAACATACATATATACACATGCTATCTCTTTTTTTTTTATATATAGATAGATTGTGTTATTGTCTTATTTAAATTAAGTGTAAGCTGTATTTTTTTAAAAGTAAAATTTTGCATTCAATATTTTATAAAATTATGCTTTATCCCCTGATTGCAGTGTCCCATACAAAAATTTCAGCAAAATTTGTTAAAAGTAGTCTTTGGCAAAGACTTTCGAAATTTTGCGAAGACATTTAAATCTTGGGTAATTTACTGACTACAAATTTGAAATTCCTAGCACGGGCCCTGGAATGTAGCACTTTTATAGAATTTAAACTTATGCCACATATAAGACATATTAATATAAATTATGCAGTAAAAAGCTATCAGTGGATTATATTAAACTACAATAGAAAACTCGCACCTTAATTATTTTCTAAACTAAGCACAAACATTGTGTGATTATATGGATCAGTAATTATCCATACATTGCATTTACAATATTAAACATTATTTTTATTAATTTTATGAATGCTCACTGAACATTTTTTTTAAATTGATTCCCTGATAAGTAGAGCTGTTAGTTGAGAAATGGAGGAAAAGTTTTTGTTCTTTACAAATTTGCAACTTTCTTACATGAGCCAAAATGTACACAATGTGTGCTATCAAAAAGGCCACATCAGCTGAACTGCATAAAGTGTGCTGTATTATGTTAGAAAAACCTTTGCGCTACAAATCCAAAGTTAAAATGCAAAGTAAATAAAGGAAAAAATTAAGACCTCCTTCAGTAAAATTATTATCTAAACACCTCTGATAATGCCTGGAGCCTTCTACTATATTTAAGGAGGATAATGCAAACATCCACAATTCAATCTATACTAATATTATAAAGCTGTAGAGTTTGTTTGTTTGTACGCGCTAATCTCAGGAACTACTGGTCCAATTTGAAAAATTCTTTCAGTGTTAGATAGATCATTTATCGAGGAAGGCTATGGGCTATATATCATCACGCTAAGACCAATGGGAGCTGAGCTCTGAAAATTGCATAAAATAGTCCTTTTCTATCGGAAGAAATTATCACATCCTTTCGAGCTTGATACCATTGAAAAGCCCGTAAAAAAACTATCCTAGAAAGAGTTTTGTCCTTTGTACTAAAATTGGAAGCCTCTAAATTAACTAGAAAAGAAGTTATAAGTGTTTTTCTCTGTAGTTTTAAATTATTTTTTCACGGTAACTAACTTTAATTTTATTTGACCCAGATGATGACCGTTTTATTTTATTTGCATTGTTGCATCGTTTCAACAATTGTTACAGTTGCCGTGTGAACAAACAAATCAATGCAGTTGCTATTGTTAAACAAATATAAATAATAATAATCAACGTTTCTAGCATTTTGATGAGGCATCGCTGTATTTGCAAAATATAATTTAAGATAGACCGTGCGACGCCGGGCGTTGCAGCTAGTCTATACATAAATCTTACAGGGTTTCCACTCTTTTTTTTTATAACTAAAAATAAGCAATTTCTAAGACTTTCCAAAGTCACTTTCTAAGACTTTAAATAAAATATTGTGGAAAACACACGATACAATTTAATAGATGATAATCCATTTCAATCAAGTTGAATGTTCTTACAGATAAGTTAAACTCAAAATTTTAATGTATTTAAGTGTATCTATCTCTTCCCAAAAAGTATACATAAAAAGATAAAGCCAGTCTCACTTTTACAAAGATGCATATTGTGCATACATATAAGTAATATGTAAAGAAATAATAGAATAGAGATATCAAGAAAAATGGAAACTTGCCTCAATCTTCAAGGTTTAAACACTAAAAATCTTGACTTAATACAATAATGATAGGATTTGAATGCTAGACTTATTTTGTTTGTACTGGTTTTTTTTAATAATCAAAAAAATATTTTTAAAAAAATAGAACAAATGTTTGCATGACAGTCATACCATGGTGACCATCTTATTATTCTATTTTTGAAATGGATCTAAATTATTATAATAATAAAGTAAAATAACAGTATCCTCACATGTTGTCAGGCATTAGAAGCTTGGGGGGAAGGGGGGTTAAAAAATGTAACTGATGTTACTTTTGCCAGTCACCAGCAAGATTTTTTTAATACCCTTAATTTCACATAAAAAATCTTATGCCAAAAGAGGGGTGGGGTAGCATTATCATGACTCTATTATAATAATTTCGATCAATTTCAGAAAAAAAAAAAAAGAGACACAATTTTAAAAGTTAGAAACATAATTAAATTTTAATGTCAGTGGAATTACCCATGAACTTTTTGATCCTAGGTTAAAAAAAAACTGCAATGATATGAAAGAAAAATAAAAGTGGTGAGGGCTAGTTAACAATTTTATGAACAAATAACAAATTAAAATACATCAAAAGCTTTGCCGATGATACTTAAAAAACATTTACATTTCAATGAACTTCTTTTTCTTTTTTAGAGATCTGAATGTCTAATTGTTTAATTTCAGAGGGTTTTTCTTTAATATCCCTCGAAGTGAATTGGCTTTTACAAAAAGTGAAATGTTTTTGGATGACTCTGTCTTATTACAGTTCTTCTACTGAATTTTCCATAGCTACGACATCAGGCTAAAGAAAAGCTTTTTTAGATTTTAAATAATTTAATTCTTCTTTTTCTATTGTCATCCGAAATTTGTTTTTCTGATGCTCTTCCAAGTGGAGCATATATTTTTGAACACACCCAACGATGAAAACGCATACGAAATGAGATAAGAGAAAAAAGCTAGCGAATAAACTTTTTCTCCCTATATATTATGTTGCAAGGATTGCCATTCAAGCAAGCCAGTTCTCCTAGTTTCAATAATAATCAGTCGTAAGAAGTTTCATCGCCGATCTGGCGTTAAAAACTGATCAGAAATTGTATTAAAAAATACCGTCATTTAAAAATTGACTTTCGTATTCAAAGAAAAAAGCACTTCTAAGCACCTTTGATTGAAAATAAGTACTTATAAGGGCTTTTAGAAACGAAAGGTCAAATTTAGCATCATAAGCACACATGGTGTTATTATGGTTTCGAGCTAATCAGGTCCAGATATTTGAATAGTCATCACAGAGTGCCTACAGATTTTCAAAAGTAAAATTTCGTGACCCTTCAGTGATTCATCCGATATTGATTACGAAGGACATCGGATATCTGCCCCTCATGCTTGAAACTTCTAAATTCTATACATATTTAAGTTTATATTTTGGGGTAGAATCATCAACTACAAAAGAGTTTTTAAAAATATTCTTGTTTTTTTTAACTGTCTAAATTAATTTGCATTTTAACATTATTTTCATTAAATTCTGCATTTCTAATGTAAAACTTTCTCATTTACTTACTTTCTCATTACATTTACATAAAGGTTGAAATGGACAAAATGAGACATTGTCAAGGGGTTTTTCCACTGTGGGGAAAAAATTGTTGCTACAAACATAAAATTTTATATGGGATCATTCATAAATGATGTCACGCTTCGAGGGGGGGGAGGGGGTTCGTGAAATTGTGACAAAGGGAGGGGAGGGGGTAACAAGAACTGTGACATCATGCATTATGCAACATAGCATGACGCGTGACAAAGAGGGGAGGGGGTCCGCTGAAGTGTGACACATTGTGACAAAGGGGGGGGGGTCAAAAATATGATAAAAAAGCGTGATGTCATTTATGAACGGCCCCTATCCAGGTTTATCTTCTATTTTTTGAGAATTCCGTACAACCTCAATTAAACTGTTGTCTATGAACTTTTAAATGTTATTGTTAAATTAGGAAGATATGATGTTCATTTGATGCGATCTGGCACTTTTGAAGTCTGTCACTAATTAAAAGAAATTGCTTAATAATGCCGTTAAATCAAAGCGACACGGCATCACATTGCATTACAGCTTCATGATCGAAAACAATAAAGAAAAAATTTTATTGCAATTTTTAAAAAATATTCTTACAAATGGTCGAAATATTTCATAAAAATACTAAAATAAGGTGGAAATTTTAAAAAGTTTTGACCACAACCGAAAATACAATACAAACGGAACCAACATGTGTTACATAATGTGCAAAATAATATAATTAGAAACAATATGGTAAAAACGTGATTGCTTAAAAAATCACTAAAATACATTTCATACCCAAGCCGGGGAGTCTCGTAAAAAAACTAATCAAAATGCTTAGTAACAATTATTTGCAGTCATGAAAGTGTAAAAAGAGAAAATAGAATGAATTTTTTTAAAATTAAAAATCAAAATAATAACACATATTCGCACTCATTAAAATATAAAAAGAGAAAATTGAATGCACATTTTGAAAATGATTACATTTAAAATCTGCACATACCGCTTTTGTTTCATTGCAATTATACTATGGGAGTCAAAAAGTAAGTGAGGAAAAAAATCTAAATTATTGCAATATATAATAGTTTGAAATGACTATGCATCCATGATCGTAATAGAAAAGACTCATTTTTTCGGACAAAATGAAGAAGTTTTTGATTTTGTTGCAAAAAATGTTTCAAATATGAAAATATGACGAAAATTCAGATTAAAAAAAGAAAGATTGATATATTTAAAAGTTTTTCTTTTTGAATACTTTAGGGCTAAAAACATTCAGAGGCAACCGCAGTTCCACAAACTTTTGGACGGGAGGAGGGGTCACTTTATTCCTGACGTGACATCCGAGGATCTGCGCGACGTTCAAGACGTGGGTCATCCCGTACTTGATGTCCAGTTGGATAAGGCCGGAGTCGGCAGAGAAGTCGTCAACGAACAAGGCCAAGACGATCAGGTAGGAGAGGAGCTTGTCCTTCATCTTCGCCGGAAACGACCTCAGACTCCTCCCGTTGGCGCCCGTCGAAGTCGTCGTGAAGTCGCGGAGCAGTCGATCCCGGAACGGTTCAGGGATGTCCTGGGCGGGGACTTTCTTGCGGATGTCTGTGTAGCCCAGGGTCAAGAAACGTCTCATTATGTCATAATACACCAGATAGCGAGCTTTCACTGGGTCCTTGACCCCGACTTCGAGGTGACGCAGGACGTACGCGCAGTAGACTTTTTCTGCTTTCCATTTGGATATGTCATCGGGGCTGGCATCGAGGAGTCGCTCGGCCTCGTGCGCCAGGGCTTCGTACTCTTCTGCGGTGATGATGTCCTGGATATTGTACACTTCTTCCGGGGCGGAAGCATCTATGTTTCTGGTCGGTATGTAGTCGATGGAGTCTGTGACGTCGATGGGTATCGCAGGAGACATCGTGACGCTGTCGTCAATCCCGATGTCATCCAGGCTCTCTTCCATGCTCTTTGGAGTGAGGGTCCGACTCAACCTCGAGCTTACAATGCGCTTACTGATCTTGCTCCCGAAATTTGTGATGAGATCGTCCACGTCTCTGCGGTAACTCTTCTCGGGCTTTTCCTCCTCCTTTGATTCGGGGGGGATCAACATAGGTCTCAAGCGAAAATATTCGGTATCATAGAGCTTCATCTTGCCGGAGCTCTTGTCGTGAACTCCCACGTAATATCGATGGGTTCCATGGGTTAGCTCCGATTCGCCGCTGTAGACCAATCTCCCGTTCGTCGCGTTCAAAAGGCGCTTGACATGGTTCGCATCCGATTCCATACTAGATCGAAACCTTTCAAAATGAAGAGTCGAAACACCGCCATGTTTAATAGTCCCATTCGTGAATTCAGCAATCGAAGTGGGAGCCCGCTTTCCGATCTGTTTGCTGAGTTTCAGTTTACACTTCTCGTTATCTGCCATCGTGCACAACAATTAATATTTCATATCAAACCTTGTGTATTATTTGGGGCGAATATTTCATTTCGCACCGAACACGTGATAACCACAGTTGTTTGTTTTTGGTTTTTCGACGTGGTTATTGAGCCGGGCATAGGCTGAATAGACCCCAGAGATATTCAGCCTGAAACAGGCTGAATAGCCAGTAGGGCTATTACGCCTTGAAATATGAGGCTGTATATCCTGTTGGGCTATTGCGCCTACAAAAATAAGTTAGAAAAGTCATTGAATAATTCGAAGACTATTAATGATTGGCTTGGAAGCAAATAATTGCGGTGATCTTAATTGAAAATTGAAGTCAGGTTAAAACGTTAAAACTTAAAAGGGGAAAAAAATCAATGAACTTTTTTATGCAGATTGAATTTATCTTTTCCTTCTCTCCAAGTCAGTGTTGCAACCCTTTCGTAAGGAAACCCGAAATCCATTCACTAGGGCCCTAGGGACTTTATTGCAAGTACGAAAGTTGTTTTTTCTTTCTTTCTTTCTAATGGGGCTGCTTATGGTCATTAACCTTTGCAGACCTAGTGCGTACCCCGGTAATCGGCATCCATTTTTTTTAAGTAGCACCACTGTCGGTGGATGCCATTGCCACTGAGAATTTGGATGCTCAGTTTCCCCTAGATGGCAACACCTGAGCCCTCATTTGATGCGAAATGCACTAGGTATTAATTTTAGCCGAGAGCATCCAAGCCAAACGAATACTCAAGGGATCTTTAACATGCCGCACAATCATGCGACATGGGCGCAGACGATTTTCTGCATCTTGAAAATCCACCGACTGGGGCCAGGTTCGAACCTGCGATTTTGGGGGTACGAGACCTGCGCCTTACCACTACGCCACCCTGTCGACAGTACGAAAGTTGTTGTACTTCGTATTTGATACGAATAAGCGGATGTGCATTAGGGTGTCCCAAAAAAAACCAACTTTCAAAACTTTGAACTCTCACCCCCTAAAAAGTTTCCTTTTGGGAACATAAGATCCCAGGTAAAATTTTAGAACTCTAAGAAAATATTTAGGGGTCCCCCAATAAGAAGGTCAAAGTTTTCAAAATCGACCGAAATTTAACGGTATTTCACAAAAAACAGTGGCCCCTAGCGCCACCTACAAATATCTAAAATGTTCCAAAATGTTATATATAACCATTTATATATGCAAAAAAATGCCTTCGGTGTATTCATTAGACAATATGGAAACAATAAACTTTAATTGTAACCATATTACTCTAATAGAGCCTTTGTTTCGAACATATGCAGGTTGAATATTGATTGCTTCTGTCAACAAAGGAATACTCGGCTAACATTATTTTGTGAATTATTTCAATTGAAAAAATGATTATGCATGGCTTATTGGATATCCTACTGAAACCATCAAAGGTGCACGACTTCCAACAAGAAGAGATGAAATGAGAAACTTTATTTACTTTCATTGTTCTCAAAAGCACACAATCAAAGATAGTGCGGCAAAGTGCTGCAAGTTCTTCACTCAAATACCATGAGTGCCGGAACATCATTTTAAAACCTACTACACGTATTTCTATATCGTTATACTTTCCCAACCTTTGAAGTAATGAACTGTCGTTTGCGGGTGCACCCAGTCGACTGACATGTAATCCATGATTGAAGATACACCAATATAACAAATTGATTGAATCGTTGTAAACCTTGAATCTCACGAGGTGATAATTCCATTATGGATTCATTTCCATCAAATAAGAGTTCCATTTTTAAAGAATAAATAGCTCTAGCCATCCAGCGAGCTCTATGAAGAGCACCTGGTTTTCGAATGGAACTCTTCACATTTTTTCCAACCATCAAAGCAGAAAGATTTTAAAATTCTCTGTAATCATCTCTTGGTAGGTGTTTCGAAGCAGCTTGTAACTGATCTGAAATAAATGTTTTCAAAGTATCTAAGCCTGCCACTATGGGTGTTTTTCGACATTTTGGTTCATGATGGTTAAGTTTCGGCCATTTTTCTTTAAATCTCTTTAAAATATTTGTGTCAGGTCCATTAGATGGCCCTAGGCATATGTGAAATACATCTGACAGTAACACTTCAAACATATGATGTTCAGACCCGGACTGGCTCCCTCTGTGGCCCTCGGGCAGGTACTGAAACGGGGCCCCGGGAAAATTTTGAAAACTATATGCAAACTGGTGCATTTTGAGGCCTTAGGAGAGGCATTTGGAAGAGCACAAATATTAAGGAAAAAAAAGACGCAAATGAAAACTTTATAAAGTTTAAACGATTTTATTCATAAAAAACTCATAAAAATTAGCATTTTTTTAAAAATCCGGTCCTCTCCCCCCCCCCCTTCTTACTAACGCTCATATCAAAGAGGCACGTCTCTGCCTTCTCAAACGAAACTTGCAAGCCAACACCCTCACCCCCCTCCCCGCCTTTTCCCGATAAGATGCTTTGAAAATTTGTAAAAGAAAAGTTATTACATTGTTTGAGCATAGCATGATTTATATCTCACTATTACAAGGGCGAAATAACCTTGACTTTTTTTTTAAATTTTGACATTGCAAATTTTGTCGCCCCCTTAAAACTGCCTTCCCAGTAGCCCTTGGCTGGGCCGTGGTAGCCTATTGGTTAGCACGTCGGACTTCCATCTGGAAGGTCGCGGGTTCGATACCCACTGAAGACCACCATGTATACTTGGGGATATGTGCATGTAAAATCCGTAGACACCACTACCTCTCCCCGTGCGTAAGCAATCCTAAGGCCTCGGCTAACAGGTAGGGGTCTGGTGGAGAAAAGTAGCCCTTGGCTGCCACAGGAGCCAGCCGACTCATCAACGACGCACCGTTATTCAGTCTAACTCAGTTTTAAAGCTTCCTACAGTTTATACAAATAAATACCTCTATTAATCGGTTTTATAATCGTTAGCAAAATAGCCGATCAATGATCAAATAGGAGCTCCGAACTAAGATTTTAATTCCCTTTTCAAAACTTAAATTTTCAAAAATATATATATATTTCTTTTTTTATTGTATTTTCTGTCTTCTTCGTTTTTTTTTTCTTTTTCTTTTTTTTTGTGCATCACAGTTGAATATGCCTCCTCTCAGAAGTGCCGCCCCCCGCCCGGGGCATGGGCCCCGGCTCCCCCCCCCCTCCTAGATCCGGCACTGCCTAGCGCGCTTGGAAAATTACTTTCTCACGGATCCTTAGTCAACCTGTGGTATAACTTGTCCTGTTCATGATATTGTCTATCTATTCATACATAAATACCGTGCTTTACAAAGTATAAGAAATAAGATTTACCTTTTATTTTTTTAGCAATTTTTAAGAAAAATGTAATTTTTAACACTTATTATTATATATTGCAAAAGGCAAAAATTAAAGAATTTTTTACTACTTTATAAAACCAAACTGCCCTTTAAAATACCAGAAAATCGTCACCTGACAATTATTGAAAATTTGAGCTTAAAGTATTGATTTTAATGTTCTTTATTTTAAATTGATTTTGAGTGTAAAACGCGATTTCGGGACGGGTTGAGGCAATTTCCCACAGAAAGAAGTGCTTCTAATGTTCCTAAAAATACGGAATGTATATGTAACTGTATATTGTATGATTTTGAAGAAAAACAATCACAGAAGTAAAGTAGGAACGCAAGGCCGTAGCCAGGATTTTCTTTTCGGGAAGAGGGGGCACCGAACATCATGGCCGCTGCGTGTGTTTGTGTGTCACTCATTTCCCTGCACTAACATCATAAGTCGCAAATTTACGATGCTTGAATTCGCAACTGTAACGAACCGTAGAACTGCAAAGTACTGATAATTCTCGGTTTTCTCCCAGGGAATTTAATTGAAAGTCAGGCATTTTGAAAATTACCATTTTCAGTACCTTCAAAAAAGGTTTCATGTCCAAAAATAATAAGTTTTTTCGCTGATTTTTTAAATTCGTTTTGAAGCGCTACTTTAACTTTAAACCTTCAATTATTTCCTTACATGCCGTGTACTTTGTGTGTTATTGGTAGTGTTCGGCAGTAGTTAACCAGAAGTAGTTAACTACTAGTGGCAACTACTAGTTGTAACTACTTTAGTTTTGAACTAGTTAACTACTAGTTAAACTACTTTTTTCCCAACGACTAGTTACAACTACTTTCAAAATTCTAACTACTTTAAAAAAAAAATTAAAATCTATTTTTTGAAAAAAAAATAACTATTTTTAAACATTAAATTACTTAAATGAGCTAAAAAGCTCATGAATATTACTCACACAAATGTATTCTTTATATTATGTTATATAATAAAAAGTCCTCATGAAAAAAAATCATAATATTTGCTGCAGTATTTGCACAAATTAGAAAAAGCTTTCTAATATAGCCAATAAGTAGCTACTCCAGTATCATGCATACTGATTTTTATGATTTTCTTTTCAGAAAAAAAATACTGGTTTTTATGATTTACTTTTTAGAAAAAAATACTGATTTTTATGATTTTTTTTAGAAAAAACTGATTTTTATGATTCTTTTTTAGACAAAATATTGATTTTTATGATTTAAAAAAAACTATTTATATCAGCTTTTTCCAAATTATTAAAATATAAATATTTTTTTATTATGCATTTTAATATAGTCTGGGTTCAAGTATTTTATTAGAATTTTAATTCACTATATGGTAGCCTTAATGCATCTGGTCCTCTAGGGAAAGGTGGAATATCTTCGTTAAGGTGTCAAAGAATGACATTTTATCAGCGAACATTTTGGACATGTTGACTACAGCAAAAGTATCAACAGCATCTTTGGAAAGGATTTTTTCTACATTTGGAATAGTGCATTCCAAATTAGGAAACTGATTGGGGGTTAATAAGGCATCAAAACTGGTATCTTGAAAAGTAGTAAAAAATATTAATCTGTAGTAACCATTTTCTGTGATATTTGCCATCTCTGTTTATATATTCAAGAAATTATAACCAATTTAGTCCAGAAATAAAAGCTTTCTCTTCTGTTTCTTGTTGTTCTCTGTTTATTAAGCATTCATTTTTTATATAATATAATTAATTGATAATTAATTTTGAACTAGTAATAAATAATTATTTCAACTGAAATATCTTAAAATTCTTTGAAGACATAAATAATTAACTGAATATGTTACAGTATATGTGTGCGCATACATATTTTGCTTAAAAAACCCCAAAAAAGCTGATTTAAACAAAAAAAAAATACCATTTTTTAAATTTTTTAAATAAAAAAAATCACCAACCTGCCTTCAACACAATTTGAAAAAAATATAATCTAAATTCTAAAGCATGCGCGTTACGAAGATATTTTGTTAATGAATGGGGGTTAGGCAGAAGGAGAATTTTAAACTGATATTAAGAGTAAACCCTTTCATTTTACAACAATTGCTGAAAAATTGTTATTTCTTAAAAACATAAATTACTAACTTTATGAAATAAATACATATTGAAATAAAAGTTTAAATTTAGAGAAAAAAGGTTTTGTCTTTATTCATATTCTCTTTACACATTAATTGTTCAGTGTTATTTGAAAATATTCAATCTTTGACTGTTTTACAGGAATTTCTTTAAAATTGTTTTAATGATTAAAAATAATATTGAGTTGAATTATTAGGATTAAATACTTAAGAACAAGCTTAAAAATGGAAATTCAAATGAAATATACTTAAAAGTAGTTAACTACTTTTGGAGAACAGTTAACTACTAATTACAACTAGTCTCAGAAAAAAGTAGTTAACTGCTAGTTGCAACTATTTTTGTTTAGAGTAGTTAGTAGTTGGTAGTTAACTACTTTTGACGAGTAATTGCCGAACACTAGTTATTGGTATGAATATATTTTCAATGCTACAAAATATTTTAAATACTCTTTACAATTTAAGGTTAACAAATTTTTTACCCTTTTAAGCTTTGATAATAAAGATATCGATGAAAATATTCTTATCATCCTAATCCTGATTGCGTGTGATATGGGTTATCTATATTGAATTACTTTTGAAGCACCTTTGAAGTTCAAAAGGAATAAAAAAAAGATAAATAGATAAAAGAGGTTCTCAGCATGTGCGAAATGGGGGGTGGCGTATTATTGTTTTGAAAATATTAGAAATATTCGTACCTTTTCTGCTTCATGTCTACAAGGTTTCTTCCTAGCTATAATCTAACTCGGGATTTTTCCGCAAATCTCTTACTGCAGTGTTCGAATAAAAGTCTTGTGTCATATAAGAGTCCATTGAAAATTCCCTCTGCCAATGTCCGGCAACCTGTTTTATTGCAAATTTTGCGAAAAAGAATATATTCGTGCAGAGGCAAATCCCCACCCCGGCCGATCCTCATCGGAAGCGTATGTTGATTCTATTTTGTCAGGTTTCTTAAGCGTCGTGTCCCCTACTTCTACAATATGGGTAATTATAGTTGATGAATGTCACTCCCAAGAATGCAGCAACCTTCAGCAAAAGAGATCACGAAGAATGAGCTGACCGACAAAGCCCCTTTATTTAAAAAACTTGTATGTTTGTTGTTCTTGTGTGGTCGAGCAATTGGAGCCATGTGTAACCTAAAGCTAGAAATCAATCCATTATCTGCTGATGACTCGGAGAGCTATTGAATGGTTGCCTGGAGAATCGAGGGAAATGATCTTTTTCCGGTTTATTTTCAAATGTCCCCTTTCCCAATATGTTTTTGAAGCGTTCGTCTTGTCGTCAGACAAGACGTCCCCTGTCCTGTCTTCTCTCCACAAATGGGTTGGTTGGTTGGTTATCGAGAAAAGGACGTTCAATGGTTTTTATGTTGTCAACAAATGTTTTTATACATATAAAAAGTTCCCGTGCAATATTGCAATTTAGATCCGTGAAATACAATATCAAACCGTCAAAAAAAAAAAAAAAAAAATAATAATAATAATTAAATTTAAAAAATAAAGGAAATACATTGCAGACAAAGCTAAAAATTACAAAATTATTTCACCCCCCCTTCTTGCATACGGTATAATATTATAACTCGTATTTTAAGTTTACGGAAGTCTTTAATTGTAACCAACACATATTTTTGCTTGCTTCGCGAACAGAAAAAGAATGTTATACTGATGGGTTATGCAATGAGTTATGAGTTAATGAGTAGAAATAAAATCTTCGTCTAGAGCGCAATGAGAAGTTTGGGGAATAAATATGGGGTCCCCCTTAAAATATTCTTGAAAATATTAATGTTGCCCAGTATTTGAATTGCTCATTTTTGCATCCAATTCCTGTTATGTACAATTTGCATTAAACATCATTTATTGCGAGGCCCTACCTGTATCCATGTGGTCTACAGTATGGGGAGATGGAATTTGAAATAATGAAGGGGCCTTTTCAATTCGGGGCCCCCTTCGTTGGCGCCGCCATGTTGGTCCACTGATCTTTGTTTCTCTTTTTGAAATTGGCTTCTAAGCCATTATCAAATCCGTTCATGTTAGCAGCTCCGACAAATTAGCAAGAAATAATATTTCATGTTGAAGTGCCTCATTTAGCTATTTTTGATTTTACAGGCTCATACAAAGCAAGTCCAATTGGGCCATCGATCACTGTTATGTTAAAGTTTTAAAAGACTTAAAACTTCTGTAAGATTGCGTTAGTGAAGCATCCTGGGAAAAAGTAATGAAGCAGATGCAAATAGTTACGAAAAAATGAAAAATCTGTAAAAAGAAAAAATCAGATCGAAAATTATTTTTCCCTTCCTTGTTTGGGGGCCCCCTAATCCGGGGGCCCTCGGCGATCGCCGACCTGTCCAGTCCGGGCGTGATATGATGTCGACAGGACAACCATAAATGGTTTCAACCTATTTTTCTTTCAAGAACAGTGTTTCACTTAAGTTCCCAGTATTTGTTGTGTCAAAGCACATCAACGACAAAATAATCACATTTCCATAACTGTAAATGCTGCAAAACAGTATTAACTATTTCTATACCTGTTCCAGATGGTAATGTAGGCACTCCATTTTACCATTGTAGACTTCGGAATACTTATGTTACTTCTATCTAATGCAGCAGCAACTTTTGAGGTAATTGCTGACCTACACATGGGCGGACCTCTAAATTTTGGGGAATATTCATGCTGTGTTTTCCAAACTTCTTAGTGATGAGGAAAAATCTTTAATAGTTACAACAATCTCGAATAAAACAAGGGCGGATCTAGAAAATCTTCAAGGGGGGGGGGGGGCGATTTTGGAAATCTCGGGGTTCAATGTAAGGATGGATGGAGGAGATTCTTCATTCCTTTTCAACAGTCCCTCCGCCCCCCCCCTTTTTTTCAAACAGCAGGAACAACAAAAAAAAAATGCTAGTGTAGTGCTATTTAAAATTTTACTAGCACATTTTTTCAATGCATATACGTTTATTCAAAGCCCTTATAAAAGGAACACAAGCTGACGTTTTTTTGCTTTCGCAAATCTGTCTATAATTTTTTCAACGTCCAATGTAATATCTATATGGATATGCAATAACGCTAATTCAGTGAGTCTATCATCACTCATTCTGCTTCTTAGCCAAGTTTTAACCGAGTTAGGATTTCCTTTAAGCTTTCTCAAGAAAAATGTAGGCTTGTAAATACATTTTCTAAATTTGAGTTGATATGCCTAAATTACAAAATAATAGCAATTATTAGTAATATATTTTCTAAAATTTTCAAAATGTAATACTAAATATGTACTAAAAAAACCATCAACGATTATGTGCAATTTATATAAACATCTGTAATTATGAATGTTCAATGATTTCAGACTCCAGGTTTTAGCGTAAATGCTGCAGGAATTTACACCACGTGCTAAGGGTTGGCTAGCTGTCACCAGTTTGATGGGTAGAAGAAAAGAGCAGGGAATCTCTTTCCCATTACTCCGAGGATTAGCAACTCAGCAATACTAAAGGACAAAGGAACAGGGGGAAAGCATAGAACTTGAAGGGCGTTTTGGGATTCCAAGAACATAAAAAAATGGCTGGTCCCGGGGCACAAAGAGTAAAAACTCACTTAGGAGTGTCGTTGTAGTATTCACTTAAATCAGCCCAAGGGGGGGGGGGGGGGCGATCGCCCCATCGCCCCCCCCCCCTTGGATCCGCCGTTGGAATAAAAGGGGCTCACATTTATTACAAAAACGTCCTCAAAAATTTGTTGATTTAAGAATTTCTCGTAATTTCTTTCAGACAATACAAATTACTGGTAGCTTCCTGGACATGCAAGTCAAAAATTGGTTGGAAATGTAATCATATAAAGATGCTGAACCAATTGCGAGAAACTTACCATGTGTTAATAACTGCGCTGAACGCGGTACTTCATCAATTAAGGGTTTTAACCAAACAACAAGAAATGAAGAGCAATACAATTTTTGTTTCAAATAGTAGAAATGCACAGAAAAAGCTTCCGACAGTGTAATCATCAAAATCTTTTAAATATTTAGTCACTTCTTTTGCATGGTTCAAATTAGATGTAAATATGTTATATTTTATGCTTTTATTGGCATTATGTTTTCAATTAAATTTAATATTGTTTAATATATTGTTGAAATGTATATATTATCTCTTTAACATATCGAAAAAATGAACACATGTTGAACCATTTCAAATGCTCCCAAATGGTTTTACTTGATATTTCTTTAATGTAAAATATTGTTAAATTTCGTTCGATTTTGAAAACTTTGACCTTCTTGGGGGACCTCTAAATATTTTCTTATAGTTTTAAAATTTTACCAGGGATCTTATGTTCCCAAAAGGAAACTATTTAGGGGGTGAGAGTTCAAAGTTTTGAAAGTTGGTTTTTTTTGGGACACCCTAATGTGCATTTTCGAGCGCGATCTTCATTGTAAAGCGTTATTAAGATCGATTACGTGTTATAATTCGGTAATTAGGCATTACAGTAGCTGTCGGTTTATGGTTGAATTTGACTTATTAAAAGGTTTTCGCAAGATTTATTGCAGCAATATATATTTTCACATTTTCAAGGATGTACGTCCATGTCCCTACCAGAGCCAATGACCCTCTCCCTCTCCCGCCCGCCAGAAAAATAAATCGGCCAAAATCTCTAGAAAGCATCGAGCATCCCGTAAACTTCAATGGCGTAGTCGACACACCCTTGGTGGACATCCCTAATAAAAGGCAAATGCCCCCTTTCTCAGGAGCGTACTTTAAGGGTGTCCCAGGGGGTGCGTGCCCTTTCCGAAAGAATAAAGAAAGATATAGTGTCCCAGAGTGAAAAAAGTGATTGTATGACTGTATATCGACTATCAAGGGGGGTGGGATGCATTTGGAATCTCTGCACTGTTTCAATTTTCTGGCTTGAACATCTATTTATATTGATTTTAAAATAAAAATTGAATATCTCTCGTAAAAAATGTTTTCATATACACGTTCTGCATCAGAAATTCTTTTTGATGAGTAAGTCTGAGGCTAATTTCACTATTAAATCAGGATTTACAAATAACTCAAATTTCATCATAAAGTTCAGTGCTGCTTCTCTTCACTGCTCAAAACTGAATAAAAAATTCTTCAAAGCTAAAAGTGAAGCATGAGAATAAGATATGTTGCCCTTTCCTTTAATCTTGTCCAGCGCCGATTTCAGGAAAAGGACGTAAAAATGCGTTATTATGCAAAAAAGTGAAGTTCGGAAAATGAGTTCAACTTTTTGCGATGTTCATCGGAAAAATAACTAAATCCAAAAAAAAAAAAAAAAAACCTCCAGGTCTTTTTTATCGTCCTTTTCAAAATAAAAATAAAAATAAAGTCCGGAAAAAAATTACCACTTTTGGCGATGTTTACATCGGGGACTGTAAACATCGCCAACACCGGGGTTTGGCGCCGAAAAAAAAAATTCCAAAATGGCGCCAATGCCAGTTATCCGTAACAACGTACGTGGGACGTGGTACAGACATCATTCGTGTTCGGGACAAAGATGGTTGGCGCCGTTACAACCCTTGCTGCGTAAAGGGTTGCTTTAAAAGGAATGTTTATCGCTTTGTGGCATATGTCTTGTTACCATCCGCTAAATTTTGTATTTTGAAGACTAAAAACTCCGATTTTTAAAACACGGAATGAGGATATGAAAACCCCGGATTTCCAGGGTACACCCGGAATACAATCACCCCTGCTAAAGGTACACTTAGGAAAAGCATGAAACTAATTTTGCTATTTTCCCAATAAAAAAAACCAAGTCACGTAAGAAGTTTCACGCGTTTTTTTTTTCCGATTAAGATATGCACTTTTGTGTAGTTTATACACCTCTGAAAGATTTTGGTAAAAATTTTTATATGGAATATTTTACCCTTATGATGAAAGATTTTAGAAGTTTGAAATAAGTCAGCCATATGGCCCCTTCACATGACTTCCCTACTTCCATATTTTCTCCTGTGGCACAATAGATTTTTCTTTGCCCCCCAAGGGTGCCATATTTTTTGCACAGGATAATTCTGTAGTTTGAATTAAAATATTTACTTTACACGTTTAAGAAAACTATATTTTTAAACCACAAGGTAGCGCAAGGCCATATTTCGGAATTTTCGAGCCCTACCAAGAATAGCGGATTTATGTAAACATCAACGTTGATATGCGCAAATTTTACTTCAAATTGCAGTTTTCTCAATGGGTTGACAAATAAGTAACTTTTTTCTTTGAAAAGGTAATATAAGTAAATCCATGTGTGAATATATTTTACCAACCAAAAAAAAAACTTATTCATGGATTTTAATAAAACGCTCCAAATTACAACACACAATTCAGCAAAAATAAACCATACCCACATGATAGTTCACCATTTCACTAATCACCTGCAATTGCATGATAAAGAAAATTGAGCTGCATCAACATTTAAAAAAATATTAACAGAGAAGTCAAATCAAAACGCCAAGCATTTGCACAAATTGCAAAATTACTGGGCGCCATTTATGACCGCAGAGAAACAAATAGAGCAAGTTCCTTTATCTTTCTTTTTCTTTTTTTTTCTTAAGGGAATAAAACTTGAAAAACTAACTTTTAAGAACTTAAGGAAAAAAATAATGAATTTTTTATAGGGAAAAAGATATTTAACCAATCTCAAGAAATCAATTTTCACGTTTCAACATAATAGGGTTTTCTGGTTTTATCTTGGTTTCTTGAGTTTAGTTCATATAAATCAGAAACATATCTACACACAATTTACTGGCATTTATTAACAGCTTCTTGGATTAATATTTTTCTGAATTACCCCTCCTCCCCCCCCCCTCAAAGAAAAAAGTCAGAACTTTTCATGAAAAGTGTCGAATTTTTAGGATTTTCAGAATTTTGAGATTTTGAATTTGGGGTTCGGTACTGTAATAATGATGGGAGTATCCTTTTCCTCCATAGTTAAGGATTTCACATGCCTAAATACGTCATCGGCAGATTGTGGCCCAAAAATATATTAATTTTAAGTTTGCAAAAATTACTTTTCTGCAAAACTAGTTTGGAACAAAATCAACGCGGATTTCGAACGTTGGCGGATTTCAGGTCGGCCGATTTGTGGCGCTTGACTGTAGATGTGTGTGTGTGAACAATTTTCCTAGCTTTTGTCGCAGTACAAATTGAACTAGTGAAGAAGTTTACAATGAAAGACCGGCAAAATGCATCTTAATTTATTCTTACAAAAGAAAAATGCAATATATTTACAAAACTTCCAAATTTACATTTATTTATTCCTGCACGTCTTTCACATTAGCAGCTCTGATTCGATTTTTTTCTTCTTCTACATAGTCAGGCAAATCCTTTAAAAAAAAAGTGAAATCATTAATATCATAATACATCGAAATCTAGTGACTTAATATGACTTCTCTATTTTTTATTTACACTGAGAGGTTATCATTTGTTATAACCTCCTGAGACCTGGCATTCATTAAAATGGATGTTTTGCTTTTTCTCCCTGTTGTGAGATTTTATTTTAGCAAGCAAGACCTGGACTGGAATCATAAAGGAGGAATAGTAAATCACTTTTTAGCTTTGAGAATTCGGAAACGGTAGTTTATGTGTTTGCAATATGGCACAGAAGTCAAGTTGAAATTCGGCGCTGTTTTTCGCATTATTGTTTTCTTTTTTAATATTGTGCTAGGATTTTTATTCAAGTTTGATCTCTTTTCTTGTGTTATAAGTAATGAGTACAATATTTTGTCTATCTATTTTTGTGTAAGTATCGCATAGTTCTACTGTAGTTATGACCTCAACATACATTCAAACGGATGTGTCCTCCAGAAAAATTTTAAAATCCAAGTTTATTTATTTTTTGAAAAACATCACTTTTAATGCCCAATTGTTCAGAAAAACTGATAGTTGAGAGAATATGTGTATTTTATTTTGCTCGGGTCTCAGGAGGTTATAGGTATTCACATTGTTTCTTTGAAAACAGAAAATGATAAGTATTTTATAACTGTCATTGCTGAGATACATAAAAACAGCATTAGTTCCATTTTGGAGCTGCATTATAAGTACAGTACAGAACCTCTTATCCGGCATGCTCGGGACCACCACTATCCCGGATAACTGGATTTCCCGGTTTTTTGGATCGCTAAAAAATGCCGATATTCGGAGGTTTATCGAAACCAAATTACAATAACAAATGCTTATAATACTTCAAAATAAGTAGAAAATAGTAAAGAAATACTTTTGAATTAAGAAATATAAAAAGAAAAATAATTAAAAAGGTTTTATTTAATAATAAAAAACAACGTTTCTCTTGCGCACTAAAAAGGTAAAAAATACGATAGCAACGCCGCTACTGAATTTTGGTCTCAATTTTCGGAACTAATCGCCATATTTAATTTTATTGGAAATACTTAAGAAACTAATCAAATCATGATAAAAGTGGTAGAATATTGCACTGTTATCTGCTGGTTCTGAGCTATATGTAGTTTCAGTAGAACAATAGCTTATCGGGAAATGGTCGAAAATTCGATTGCTGGATGTTTCAAACAGCCATTACGTGCGTTATTTCGTCTATAAAAGAATTTTGTCCCATTCCTGCTATAATTTCTTTAGTTAATTCAAAGCAACGATCGTTAGACACAGCAGGCCAAATGTCATTATTTTCGTCTTCATCGCTATCTTGCTTTTTGTCATCGTTGTAGCACCATTTGGATAATTTCCGAATCGGACATCTTGTTTATCATATTATTCATTTCGTAAAATCTGATCATCAATCATTTTTACAGCAATGAATGGTTTCAAAAAGGAGGAAAACGAAATGTAAGAAGCATGTTTACATGCAGAAACGCGCAAATTTCATACTTGTGTAAAACGATTTCGCTTTTGCGAGCTCGATTTTAATAAAGAATTCATTTTCACATTTGCAATTTTTGTTGCCTTAATATCAATTTTAAATTCTTATTACCTTATTGCTGCTCTTAAATGAATCAAAATATATATAAAACAAAAATAAACGAGGTTTAATTTTCACACGATCAGCTATTGCGGAAAATTCGCGAATCTGCGGTATTAAAGATTTTCCGAACTTTCGTATTGTCCGACTTTTGTTGCAATTCGTCTTCGAATACTGACGAGGCGATTGAATAAATGTAGAAGAATCTAATTACTTATTTCTTTCATGTTTAATTATTGAAATAAATAGAGAAAAGAGCGGGTTTTCTCAAGTATCGTTGGAGAATTTTTTTTCTTCTAATTTTCATCCCCAGTAAGTTGACGCCCCTCCGCTAAAAAAACGTCGTTTTTAGACTAAATTGTTCGACTTATAAACACTGAATGTGTTACTTGTAACTTTAAAATGCGTATTTTTAAAGGCATTTTAAAAAAAATTCGTATTTTTACTAAATGGCAAAAAAACGCGAACTTTTCAAAAATGCCGGAAAATTCACGAAAAAATTCCCGGTTTTCTGGTTCCCGGATAAGAGGTTCTGTACTGTATAATGTTTGTAGAATTATACTGGGAGCTTTTAGTTCCTTCAGAAAAATTCTTTCTGGTGTTTATTTCCTCAAGGTTATGTCCAGCATGATCAATTGTAATTTTTCTTCTAGATTAAAAAAAATAATGTTTTTCTTAGGGTTTATAGAAAAATAACCATAAAATTTACTAGCGTCGTATCAAGTAGCTGAGTACTCGGCATACCCCAAAACTCCAATTCTTAATTGGTAGCCAATGGCTACTAAAACCCTACAAAATGGTAGCCAAACTTAAAAAAAAAAAAAAAAAAAGTGCATAAAATGTGCATTAAAAAAAATGCATTAAATTTTAATTTATAGAACAATATATGAAATAAAGCATGTTCTTTAAATCACTAAAGATCCATAAAATCACTGGATAAAGGAACTACCACATACAAATATTTATGCAAAAAACACAAATCATTGTAAATATAATAAAATATGGAGAAAGAGAGGATAAATTAAAGAAATTTAAAGCATTAATTATCATTATGTATATGCCATAGATTTTTCAGCAAACTCTTGTCTTCTACTGAATCCAGAATTCAAGGAGTGCATCCACTACATATTGGTAGCATTATATAAATCATCACAAGATATCTCTCATCCATTTCTTTGGATCTGCAGTCTAGCTTGCAAAGTTTCTTTTGTCATCGATAAGCTATGTTCGCCTAGTACGTACTTCATTAAATTGCATACTCTTTCAACCACAGCATTACTTGCAGGTATGCAAAGCACAATGTCGACTAATTTTTTCATTTTTGTCAAGTGCTCTAGAGAATTTCTGCATAATATTCTGAACAAGCGGAGGAAATTTATTGGACTGAATTAAAGATTTTAGTCCTCTCCATTGTTGATCTGAAATGATTTGTTTGGCCTGGAAATAAATCTTTTTGCCCTGACAACTTCAGAGACTCCAGCTAATGTAGTGAAAAAAAAAAAAAAAACCTTAGAAATTATTAACAATACCTCCCCACCTTTCTCCTCCCCTACGTGATAGAAGAATCTTTAGTTGACAAGAGAATTTGGGAAAAGGACATACGTCGGACATAGTTTGGGAAAGGGGTTTAGCATTAGCCAATGGTAGCCACATTGGCAATTTCAATGAAAAAATGGTCACCAAAGCGTGAAGGTTGCATTTGGGGACCACGAGTTTTGAGCTTTAGTACTCGGCAACATTCCGAGCATCAAGCACGTTGAAAAAAAGAACCACAAATACACATAAGGAATTTTACACTTTTTGAAATAGCAATACGGATGGTGAGCAGGTAATCATTTTTAAAAGTTAAATCCAATGAGAAATTCAACTATACAAATACAAATGCAAGTATGGAAGTACAAAAAATGATGACCAACAACAGGCTATGACCAAGGTAGGCTAGTACTAGTCATGGACTCTTGAAAAAATAGAATTTTTCCCAAGCCAAAAATTTTACAAAATTAAAATTGTTTTAAATGAATGAACATATATATACACACACACTCATATATATATCAGTGGAGAGGCACCCACTCATCTATAGTTCATAGTCTTTCCAAATTACATATTCAGTATAATGTAATATATTTTTCACATAATTTCTTGTGATAAAATGATTTTCTTCTAAGTCAATGTATCTTTGGCTGCCATCTCAATTGATGCGAAAAAGCAAGAGAATCCGTTTCTTTCAGCCAATCGGCTCCAACAAGAAAACTAGCCTAAAACTGCCAAGTCATCAGCTATCTTAGTGATGCGGAGTATACACCGAACTCAATACAAACTGGAATACAAAAGTGAAGCCCATGTTGATGAAGAATGGGGTTGAATTGAGGCGTACAGGGTAATCAGAATTGCAACAATCTCCCTGTTTTGTCAGTGTTATAATTTTCGCTACTACAAAGTGCTCAAGAGCTCAATATTTACTTGACTCAATTAAGAGCTTATGAACAGCATAATACTTATGAAAATAATTTCAATAATAGACACCTGTACATTATGCAAGAAAATGTTCTTGGTAAATGATGAACTTGTACAAGAATAATGTCTTTCATTCGTTATAAGCTGTACTTATACCCTGATATTCAAATGGAAAATAAATTGAAAGTTTGTTTGAAATTGATCTTACTAAAATCTAACCTTTTTTTCTTGCATAAAAAATTATTTGAAAACACAATCTGGTAAAATTAAAAAAACTTTTAGAAGTAATAAATAAAAACATGTTTGCAACTAAGTATTCTACTTCCACTGAGGAGGGGGGGGGGGGAACTAGTTTGAATATCGCCAACGGGGATTATACTACAGGATAGCCCCTTATTTTAAACAAATCTGCAATGAATTTATTCAATGTCGTCACAGGAGATTTCTTTTAAACTTTTGGTAGGGGCAGGAACCGCCAGGGGAAAATAGTTTACAACCCTTTTATAACTTAAGAAATAGTTTCATGGAATTCTTACCTTCAATGGCTGATAAATATTATGAACAATTTGAGCTCCTATAAACATTGACAACATAGAAGAAAGCACAAATGTAATGTATCTGGGCCAAGAAATACCTGCAGGCATCTAGAAATAAATTATATCAGAGCAGTTTATATAGTCATTCTGGGTAACTTTTATTTATTTAATTTCATTTATATTTAATTAATTCCATTTAATTTCCCAGCATTTATTGATGTTGTATCAAGGCACATACCTGCAACTAAAGAATCACATTTTTATGACTGTAGACACTGCAGAACAGTATTAGCTATTTCTACACCTGTTCCATACAGTAATGTAGGAACTCCAAAGAGCTTAGTTTTTTCATCAAACAAAGGTAAAACTATACTGGTAAACAATTAATCTGAGCAGTTTCATTCAGTGGTGTAGTCCTGGGAAAAAAGGTGGGGGGACGCTTACATATACCAACATCGAAAAATGGGGGTGCGCTTATGTTAAAATTCAAAACAAGCGAGGGGATGCTTGTGTTAAACTAAAAAGATAGGGGGACACCGTCCCCCCGCGTCTGCCCTCGACTACAGCAATGGTTTCATTAAACGATAAGTCAGGTAACAACTTTTTGTGCCAATGTACTACTGGCATTGATGCTTTAAACTATCTTTTTATTTGCTCAGAAGGCCAAATGGCGGAATTGCTGTCATTCTCGATGAAACATACTTTTTGATAACACTACAGATTAGTACCTTATCAGATGATGTGGATGCTGTTACACAACCTTCTTCATTTGTTATAGATGCCATTATCATTGTAGACAACTGAATACTTATGTTACTTCTAATACAACAGCCACTTCTGAGGTAAATGCTGATCTACGCATGGATTTATTGTTATCAGTGGAATGTGGTACTGTTAGCTGTTGTGAAAGAAACAGTTGATTCATGAGGTGTATTGAGCATGGAAACTTCCTTTCCCTTAAAAAGCAAACTTTTCTAGCCTTTCCTTTGGTTCACCTGGTCTGGTGCGTTACTTCTCTTTTTATGCTTCATAAGGTTTTGTCTGATTTTCATACAAATTCTTGATTTATCTGTATAACATGTTGTTTCTGCCTTACTGGGAGCCTAATTTTTTCCCAAAACAGAAAATTTGATCGTACACAAGAGCCTTTGATTGTGGTCTTTTGAGATAAATGAGAGTTAATAAAGTTTCTCATTACATCTCTTCCTCTTGGAAGTCCTAACCTTTTTGGACCTTTGATTAAGATATCCAATTAGCCATACATATCATTTTTTATAGTACTATTGACATAATTCATGAAATAATGAGTATTTCTTTTGTTGAAAGAAGCAATCAATATTCAATCTGCATATGTGGGAAACAATGGCTATATCTGGTTAGGTATTATTAGTTAAAATATTTGCTTTCATATTGTGTAAAGGAATACAGTTAAGGTATTTTTTTGTATATATTAATGGATACAAAGAGGAATTTTCATCTGACAAAATGTTTATGACAAATTTGTCAATAGATAATCTGCATGTACCTATCTTATTACAGATTCAGGAATACATTACTAGTGCATGAAAGCTACTGATCAGTGGTGTAATCCTAGCAAAAAAAGGGGGGTATGTTTACTTTTATGAGCATCAAAATGTGGGTGTATGCTTACATTAAAATTCAAAACAAGTGGGGTGCTTGTGCTAAAATAAAAATTTGTCCCCCTTTGCCTATACCACTGCTACTGATGTATTAGGGGTTAATGGAGCATTTAAAAGAAGAAATTATTAGGCGAGTGGGCCCCAATTGTGAAGGAACAGTGAAACCTGTGTAAGTTGACCCCTTGCAGTACAGCACTTTAATGGTTAACTTAGACAAGTGGTCAACTTATAGAGGGTGGAGATTCTTTTTTTTTTAGCCATTTCTTACACTACGCATTTATTCATTTATAAATAATTAAAATATAGCGACAAGAAATGACATTAGTTTAAAATGGTGATTAGCTTTCTCCCCCACAATTATCTAAAATATCATTAAAGAAATTTAACCCGAATGATTTACAATGTATCCTACACAATTTCAAAAGTACTTAGTTAAAATGAAGATAAATATCATATTAATTATGTCAGTTACTTATATGATGTTAAAGATTTTCTAAAAATATATATTTTTCAAAATGGCTGTATCAGAAAAAAGAAGAAACTTATTGAAAGAATAAAAGAGTGCCCATAGTCGTTTTCCCATTTAGTTAACTTACAATGAGGTTTAGGCAAACTTCATATGGATGTTTCATCCATCCAGACAAATGTCGGTCTAACATTATAGCATAAAAAATATCCCGGAGAAGCTATTTTAGTTTTTTTTCTCTCTCCAAAAATGGATAAACAAATATAGTAATAATGAGGTGGTCAATTCAAAGGGTTTTTTTATAATACTGCCTCCCAAAGTTATAAAGGTTTCCCTACATTATAAAATATAGAGCTAATACGGTTCTTGACAAAAGTGGTCAAATTAGACAGGTGGTCAACTTTACAGGTTTTACTGTAGTCTATACAGAACTCCCAAATGTGACTTAATAAGTGATTGCACCTGGTAACAAAGGATACATAAACAATTTCTGAGGCAGTAGAAAATACTTGCTTCTCCCTGCATTTATCAATTTTAAATACCATAGTTAACTATTGTCTGACCTCTAGATTAGATTTTTTTTTAAAACTGAAGGACACTTAAATTCTACAAGTAGATCCGATGAGGGCAAAAATCTTATATATACATTTAAGGAGAGAAAATGAATTTTTCTTAACCAATCATACTCTAAACATTATTTTGATTGTTCTTTTGTGCTTCCATTGTTCATTCTTAAGACAAATGGTAAAATCTGTTTAATTCTTAACAATGCCAAAGGGCAAACTTTAATAGCATATGATTAAAGTTTGCACACTTTTCTCCTAAATTGGGTAAATTTTAAAGACATGCCACTCTTGATTATACTAAGTTAAGGGGGTATTCTATTCTAGAATTCTCAAAAAATCTATTTTTTTTTGCATATTTTCAAAGTTTAGACCTTCAAAAATATGCCTGTAAAAGGATTTTTAAATTTTTAAATTTTTTTCAAATTTACAGTCATATTAGTGACGTGACAACTAAACTGATTCGACCGTAGCAAATCAATAGCCAGCCATAGGCAACTTCTAGCTACCAGAATGCTCCCTGTGTCGTACAAAATCTTTTATTTTCAATATAAACTTTTAAAACGTGTAGAATGCTTGTAAAAAATGTCATTTAAATCATTTATTTTTATGCTTATAAAAACATAAATGTATTATTCAAGCACCATAAAAAAGTGTTCGGGGGAAGTTTATATAATATTAAAACTAAAAGATTCTAGTACAGTAATTAAAATATTTGGCGAGAAAAAAACAGCTATATCAGAGGATTTTTAATACTTTTTTTTTCTTATCTTTGCAAAAAAAACTCAACAACTATTTGATCGGATTGGACTCCTTCTCTTTAATTCAACATTTCTTTATAACACCTGCACTGCAAAGGTGCAAGTGCAGCTGCCTTTATTTTCTTATTTTTTCATTGGGAGGAATACAGATGGGATAATATAGACCAAGGGTCTATATTATCACATCTCCCCAACCCTATGCCCGCGGGCACCATGGCGCCCGTCAATCGGTCTAGGTGCGCCCGCCGCTTGTGCCCAACGATAAAATATTTCACTTTTCCATTTTAAACTAGAGAACATTTAGAATCTAGAGCATATGAATAAAGGGCTATATAACTATGAATAACCCTATAATGATAAATGACAATGAATATCATAAAATCAAAATATAGATTACGACTTACAGAAGGCTATGCTGTAATATAATCCTCCCTTGGCCACATTCTAGCTGGCGTGCCAATTTGTAATGATTTTCGGTTGACGATATCCTTTTGTTTCTGTGGTAACCCAGCGCCATCGGTGTTGGCTGACGTAATGTGTGGCAACCCTCAGTGGATGATGGGATAGGTGTTGCGGTGTGATGTTTGTACTTTAAGAATTTTTTTTAACTAATAAGTAGCTTTGTTTTTTGTTTAAAGTTTGTGGACTGTTCCTAAAGGAAGAGTGCAAAGTGTTAAGGTGCATTGATTCGGTTCAATTGCTTGCAATTATGGCCAGATCAGTGAATCGATTTAAGTTTGCCAACGCGCCATTTTTTTAAACGTGTTTAGAATGTGTTGTGTTAGAAACGGGTAAGTTTGCAGTGATTTGGGATTAATATTGACGAGCCAATCAGTTTAAAGTGAGTTCTTAATTTTTGTAAATTTATTATCTGCTTATTTTATGTGTTTGTAAGGTTTAAAAAAATGATTTTTCAATTGTTCTAAAATATTTGCTGCAGTAAATAGTGGCGTTGCTAGTTTTGTTAAAGTAGGTTTCCATTAGTCTAACGTAAAATGTACTTTAAATTTTGCATTGAATTGCGCAATATTTTTACTATGTTTTTCGTTGAATAATGCATATCATTTTATGCAATGAAATTAATTGCAATAATCATTATTGTGCCTAAAATGTGTGTTCTTTCAAGGAAGGGTTTTTATGCTAGTTTTAGTGTAGGCTTCCAATAGATTGATGTAATATGTGCTTTAATTGATCAATGTTATAAATTTTGTAATAGAGTTTCTTATTTTAAAATTCCGACAGCTTTATTAAACATTGGTTTTGCATTGAATTGCACAATATTTTAATTATGTTTTTCATTAAATAATGCATATTATTTTATGCAATCAGGGGTGTCGTTGACACGCTATAGCGCCTAAAAGACGTGTGATACGCGAAAAGGACCCAATATTTGAAACCTCAGGTGTCCTAAAGGATGTGTTATTTTCCTTTCATTACTTTCTTAAAAGTAAAACCAGAGTAGAATGGAAGTTATTTACCTGAAAAAGATTACTAATTCCTGAATGTACTATTTCCTGAAAAGTCCATTATCCACTGAGAACAAGCTCCCTAACAACCTTCCTTATCAGTATTTTTCTTTCATTCATTCCCACTATACACAATCGGCCCAATGGAACATATTCCTCAAAGGGGGCCCAATCTTTGTCCCCAGGGTAAAATCTCACTCTGGTTGCTTCCATGCTTCTTACCTTACAGCATGTCATATCTCCTCTTTTCTTTTCAAAGCCCCTCCCTCACCCCTTTCATTACAACAGGCACGTGTCAGTCGCCAACTCTCGGACGTCCGCCAGTATTCTGCATCTTTAATAGTTTTAAAACAGTATTGGAGTGATTGTGCTCCAGTTATACACTAAATTCAGGTACTTGGAAAAAAAATTTTCTAAACGTTTTCCGAATTTGGTACGATCATGTCGACAATTATTATTGCTTCAGATAACCGGAGAAATGTTTTCTTTTTGCATCCGCTCTGGAAGTTGGAAGATTAAAATTTTTTATGCTTAGTAAGCTTTGTTAGAAGGCAAATGCAGTATGGGACCTCAAAACCGGAACACTTGAGGCCGCGATTTTTCCGTATTTCGGAATTTTCAGGAATTTGGGTCCATATTAAAAAAATTTTGTAAGAAGCATCAGAGCCTGTATAATTTGCTCTGAAAGTTTTTATTAGCATTTTGCTCATTTATAGCATTTTTTATTATCGTATATACCAGAGCATATTTTAAGGATTTTTCACTGGGCGACATTAAGGACTGCTTCCCCTAATGTCCATCCTAAAAAAATCATTTTCCGTTGGGGTTGTTTGACTGTTATTGGGACTTTTTTTACTGATTATGCTCGGTTTAAAAAAAAAACTTTCATTTTTGTAAAAGCGTAGCCCACCTGGGTTCCGGGCTTTTTCAGGAAACCTTAAAATATCGATTTCTGCTTAAGCAATATACTAAGCCATTGTTTGGCTATTTTTTCATTTCATAGCGCTGTATATGTATATCATTTTTAAATCATGCATCTATGTTTTATTCAAATATTAGGTAAAAAATTATCTTTAAATTAAAGAAAAAATCCAAATTAACCTCTCCTCCCACCATCCAATTATTGTTCATATCTCATACGCTTTTATGTGCTGGGCATCTTTTTGAGGTTTTTTCATTTGGGGGCCGCTCATAAATCCATAAAAAATGTCCCCAAACACATTACTGTTTCAACTGAATATTAGGGGGGTAGAGCCATAAGAAAGGACTCTCCTTAACCGGAGATATAAAATTCTAAGAGTTGATGGGGGTCAGGGGGTTTCTCCCCCAAGAAAATTTTGAAAACTATATGCAAAATGGTCCATTTTGAGGACTTGGGAGATGCATTTGGGAGTGCAAAAATTTTAGGGAAAAAAGCAAACTCAAACTATTTAAACGTTAAACGCTTCTACTCATAAAAATGCAGAACAAAATTCGCATTTTATTTTAAATCCAGGGTGCATGACCCCCGCCTCTTCCTTACTTACGCCCATATCGAAGAGCCCCATGTCTGCCTTTTCAAACGACACTTACAACGACCCTCTTCCCAAAAGGATGCTTTGAAAATTTGTAAAGGAAAAACTACTGTAATGTTTGAGCATAGCATGATTTATGTTTCATAATAAGAAGGGGAGAAACTTGATTTTTAAATTTTGGCATTGCACAAGTCACTGCCTTCCCAGGAGCAGTTGACTGCCACTGGAGCCGGCAGACTGATCATCGATGCAACATGTTCAGTATTCAATTTTAGTTTTCGGCAGTTTATACAAGTAGATAATTTTATTAATCGGTTGAAGTATTGAAAACCCAATCTTTAGCTATATTTGGTGATGTTGGAGGAAAGAGTGCACGCTCTACCCCGGACATTTTCATAACTGACAGCCTGAAAATGAACTTTTAGGCTATGTGGTAAAGTTAGAAGAAAGAAAAGGTTGGGGTCGGGTTTTTCTAACGATTTTTTTTAAATTGAAGTTAATTTTAGACTGTTTTAGGTGACTTTAGGGGAAGAAAGAATTCAGGGCTTACTCTCGGGAATCTCTAAAAGCAAGATAAGGATATCTTTGATGACGTTAGGGAAGATGAAGAGAGGGGTATTGAAGGCTCTCCCCCAGGAAAAATTTCAAAATTGAAAGCTTAATAAGAAGTTCCGTCTAGAACTAGACTAGTCTGCTTTTCCGTATACGCCCAGCTTCAAATTTATAATCTAGCTATCTCTCTCTCTATCTTTATCATTTAGTTTTAGTTCTTAATTACTTCAAATATAGTACTTTCTTCAACGGTGAATACATATTTAATCACTCATTCATTCATTCACTCATTTCGTATATTTATCCACTCATTTATTTACTTTTTCATTCATTCACTAATTCATTCATTCATTCAATCTTTCGTGCATTCATTTAATCATTCATTCATTCAAAAATATAGCTAAAAACACGATCAAAAATTTTCATGGGATAATTTAACTAAGGCTCGCTTAGTTCTGGTTGAACTTCGTATCTGTACATGTTTTATGTTATAACATCTTCTCGATAAAGTTTGTTCCAAGCACATCGATCTGTTACATCATGATTTATATAGGATTGAAATTTCTCCGTAGGCGCTATGTTTTTTTTTTTTTTTTGAACTGTTCAAAAATGAACAAAAATTACTCAAATCAATATTTCACACTGAGAGCTTCTCCAATAAGCCTGCTCATAGGAACTTTAATCTTGTTCCCAGAGTATAAATAATTTGCTTCATTTTTGCCCATAGGCGCTAATGTTAAGATTTTTTGAACTGTTAAAAATAGACGAAAAATTGCCCAAATCAAAAAGTAAAAACGATATGAGATGTCCTCGCCAAGATGTTTTGAACACACACACACACAAAAATAATCTTTCGAATCGGTCAATTCCCTCAAGAGTTATTATGGAGGTGGGGGGGGGGGGGACACGGTCCCCCCCCATCTCTAAACCCTTCTTTCGTTTTTTTTAAATTTTTTGAATCTTTATATAATTACTTCACTTATTTTCGACTTTTCTTTATTTTCAACGATGTTTTTTCGATACATTAAGCCTGTTTTCATGCTGCATTAACTTTTTTTTAAGTTGCTAAAAACGCCTGTTTAGTTATGTTATCTCTGGTGAAGTTATGGGAAAGTAGGCTCGGAAACTTTGTATGGTACTTTTTCGACATTGAAAGTTCTAAAAATGCAATTAGCGTCTTCTTTTCTGTTACTGTAATTATCGGTAAATTTAGCCTGCATCGTTGTATAGTCCGCAGGAAGAAAAATTCCTTCCAAAAAAAAAAAGTTCGGTGTATAACCCGCACCCAGAAAAAAACATGGGATGCACTACTAGAAAACAATACATTCGCCTGTAGCGCCCGAGCCTCGATCTGCTTTGGACAGCCGGTTCGAAAGCTACGATTTATTTCTCTGCATTGTGTTTCACAGGAAAAGATATTTCGATATTTTTAAACAGTAGTTGTCTTTTTAATAATACTTTAAAAAAAAAAATTCATGTATTGACCGCATCGTTATATTGCCCGCAGATAGTAAAAAAATGAGTTTTTTCGTAGATAACCCGCGGGCTATACACAGATAATTACGGTAATTATAAAGCCGCCTCTTACTGGCAATTTTTTGAATTCGAAGTACCGAAATTTTAGGTTATCTTTGGTGATGTCAGGGGATGCGGCGGATTTTCCTCAAATATTTCTGAAAACAAAATTTTAGGCTATAGGAGAAGGGGTGGTGCGTTTGTTGCTTTCCAGCAGAACTGTTTTGAAATTAGCGTCCTAAAAAGTCTTTTGACAATGTTTGATAACTTTTAAGTATCCGTCAGAAATTTTTGAAACTTATGCATTCAGAAAACGTCTTTGCATTGATAATCAGAGAAAGTGGAAACTGAAGAAGCATTCATGGATACATGCCGGATTGCAAAGAAAATGAAAAATTAATTTTTGTTAAGAAAGAAACGACATTTTAAAAAAACTACGCTTTCCTTTTTTTCTTTATTTTTTTGCCGGCCCCATCTGTAGTGACTAGGCGACAACATCTCGGAACTGGGCGACATTACTGTTGCTCACTTTCTATCTTATTTTACGCACTCGTATATACTCGCCGAAAAGTCGCGAAATTTAGCACCAAAAAACGAAGCTTTTTTAGAAGTCGGCTTACATTTGAGGCGAAACATAGGAAAATCTAGACTTTTCCCGATATTATTTTAACCCCTTTAATTAAACAATAAAAAAAAAAAGAATTCCTTCAAATTCTGATGTGATTTTATATTCTCCAGCCACTTAATTACAGTAAAAGATCAGACTATCGTAAAAATCCGAGAAACAATCGCAAAAACAAACCCTTTTCAGAAAATCGCGAAATAACCTTTTTGAAAACTGCACATTTCTGATCTTGAGCACGTTCATCATTTTATTTTTCCTTCCTTTTTAAAATGCCTATTTCCAAAAAAAAAAAAAGGTGCAAAATATTTCCCAATTTTTCTTCAACATGCAAAAGGTGTTTTTGTTTTGATTTTTTTTGAAAAAGTTCCGGATTTTGGAGCTTTTGGATTTCGGGATTCTGAATTTGCGGTCCCATACTGTAAATGAAATTTATATTTATTTTAATTAAAATTTAATCACAAGGTGTTTAAAAAAAATTGTGTGATCGTTAAGAATGCAAGCTTTAAAAAATAAAAAAATGCTCAATTACAGGTTTAATTTTATTTTGTTTAAGTAATTTTCAGTTTTTGCAACATATACAGTTCAGTCGTTCAAAAGGAATTCAAACAAAGAACGAAACTGATAAAAATTAACGTTACATTTGAAGAAGTCTGAAAAGAAAAATTGGTGTTTATGCACACCTTGCTGGAGTAGCGTAGCTAGACCAGGATTTGGGGGGGGGGGGGGGGGGGGGGGGAGGGGGGTTTGCCAATTTTATTGTTTTACAGGAAAAATGGCCAAATTCTAGACAATCTTCACCATTTCAAGGAGGCTTCTTCAGGAGAAGTGAGCTGATTTCATTGTTTTAGAAGAAAGAGTGGTCAAATTGTAGACAATCCACCATTTCAGGGGGGCTTCTTAGGAGAAATGAGCTAATTTTATGGTTTTACAAGAAAAATCGGTCAAATTTTAGACAATTTTCACCATTTCAGGGATGGGGTTCATCCCCAAACCCCCGCCTTATCTACGTCAGTGCCTGGCTACTTTATTATAGCGACAATCACCTTAAATCAAGACATTTATTTATCCCCATGAGTTGATAGTGCATTTCCAGGATATATTAACTAAAATTCATTTCAAAACATTGCTTCATTTAGCACACGTCTTGTCTTTATTAAATATGTGAACTCTTGGAGTTTGTTTTCATTCTATTGATTTGGAATTTTGTTTATTCCATCTAGTAGTTATATAGTTAGTACATAATATAGAATTTCGATACCTGCTTTTATAAAAGAGAAAGGTTGTTTTTAGGGCTATATTAAGGAATATCTCTTTTTTGATGCATTATGGTTACTTACCTTTCCAAACTGAAGCAATAGCAACATACAAAAATGCTAGGAAAATATGCTTTGGGGACCCCCAATTTTCAAGATGGGACTCACTTGTTTTAAAGTTGTGGGTCCTTGGGACCCAGTTCTCCGAGTACCCAACGACACCCCTGTGCAATGATTAAAAATTGCAATAGTTATTATTGTGCATAAAATGTGTGTTCTTTCAATAAAGGATTTTTTATCTAAGTTTGAGTATTTGTAAAGTAAATAATTCTATTTTTTGAGTAATTTTCAATCTGTTAATGTATGTAAAATTTCTATTATTTAAAAAAAAAATTCCAAAGTTGAAAAATTGAGGGAAAAAAATTATTTTTTTTTTACATGGCTGCCATTTTGCGAAAAATCTTTTTTTTTTCCAAATCACTCTGATCAAACGAAAACTACATCCCTACTCTTTAGGAAATGACCAAGATTTTTGTTTTCAGACCATCAAGGAGATTGGAATCGTGTCAACCAGGGGGCAGCTTATTCTTTTTGAGTCTCCAGTTTGCGAGACTGCACTTTTTTGAATTTTTTTATTACTAAATTTTTTTGTGCGTTTTAAACATAAATAAACAACCGATAAAAAACAAGATGGTAAAAATCTTTACCGTTTTTTATTTACAGCGTTTTTAAAAGCACCTAAAAGTTGGCTCTCTAGACTAGAATAGACCCTTAAATAGTTTACCACGTATTAGTTATGTAAATTAACTTTGAGTCAGTATTGTCAACAGGATCCTAATGTCAAAGTTCTAAGGGGAGAGTATATTACATTTAAAATACAATAAAACACATGCACATTAATACATTATGTTTTACAAGCCGGGAAAGGGGGGGAATTAACCGCCCGAAACGACGGGCGGGATAGTCAAGAAACAGCTTTAAAATTATTTAAACAGATAATTATTTTTAAGTTTTAAACTATTTCTGAGATGTGCTACTATTGTCAGCGGTGAGGGAGGTTTTTAAAAAATAAAAGAAAACATTATAAAAGTGCTAAATACCTTTCTATCAAAAGCGAAAGATTACAGTCACTGCACATCAGCTGCACATATCACTGAAACTGAAGTTATACTCTGCATAACTATTAAATAATTAACTAGATTGCTATTTTCTTATGACTTTGCTTGTGGAGGCAAAGTCGACGTTTCTGTTTACATTTGCGAGGAACATTGCTGCTCTATAACGTTGAGAACAGTTCTAGACAGGGTTGCCAGATTTTGCAAGCCAGTTGGGAGAAAGAATTTAGCCAAAATTAGCCGTTTAAATTAATTTGGTTGTTGTTGTTTCTGTTGTTATTGCTCTCAATTGTTGTTACCACTAAAGCTCCAACTCGGATATACATTCTGTCGGATATCGGATATCCGATGTCTCTTTGCTTGCCGGATTTGTACCGGATATCGGATAAATGGTGTCTCTTGTCTGACGGATTTGTACCGGATGTCCGGTTCTGATGTTTGAAACCTGTAAATTCTATGCATATTTTTAATCTTGGTTGAAATAAAGAAAAAACAAATAATAAATTTGTTGTAATAAAGTGATTGAAAATACTTTTAGCCAGAAGCAGCTAAAACTAGCCATTATGGGTAATTTTAGCCACATCTGGCAACCCTGGTCCTGTATTGTAGATCACCATATTGGCAACTTCATCTTTTATATAGCGCTTTCATATGACAGCCCGCAAAAATTATTTCGCATTAAAATCAAACACTTCAATGAGAAGAAAATTTCCGGATTGAAACTATTGCTGACCCATTTTCGTCCAAATATTGCATAAAATAAAAGGATGCTATCCGAAATTGCAAATGGACTGATAACACATTTTTTTATTTAATATGCAGAGGAAGTAAAATGTAAACCATGGGTTTTCCTTTCTCGCCAAAATAAAAGGTTGCCTTCCATTTATCTGTCAAGGAATGCTCCTGCATTGACCGGGCATCTCAAAAGAACACACGCAAAGTTCTTTTTATTCGTTTTTATCATTCGACTGTAAACTTGTTCCACGTTCCTCGTTCCTTGATGGACAGTCAGCTGAAATGAATTTACATGTATTTATATCAAGAGCTTATATTAAATTTCGCGGGGTACCTCATTCGTAACTAAAGTACACAGGTAAAGAACGTAGTATATGTCAAATAATTTTGTCAGTGAGTTTTCGCTATTTTGTACATTTTAATCTTTTTCACACTCACAAAAAGTATTCTATTAATTTAGAATAACTCTTATTCTCGGTTTTTCGCGAAGAAAATGACTTCTTTTGTTTTGTCATCTAGTTGCAGCATGGCCACAGGCGGATTAAGAAGTTTGGAGACCCCTCATTTTATTGTCCTGAATAGTAACTTTTGAAGTAGTTGAGTTAAAATTTAATTTATTTAAAGAAATATGAAAGAAAATTAAACCATACATTTTTGCACTTGAAACGCTTGGAAAACTACCAGGATTTTTCAAGATTAAATTCACTGGGTTGAAAAATTTCATTTACGTCTTTCGCTAAACTGTTATAAAATTTGCATGGAATATAGCCTGTCGTGAGGCTCTCCTATAGAATTCTCTGCAATGAAACATTGAAAAGAAAAAAAAGAGGGGTGTGAGATAAGGAAGGGGCTCTTTATGAGCTGCTCCCCCCCCCCCCCCCCCGTGGGTCCGTTAACCAGGGTTCGAAATTAGGACATAAAAGTTAGGCGTCATTGGCACCTAACATTTTTGTTTTAATTGCCAAAGATGTTCTGCTAGGAGTAATTCTAAAATAGTTCAAATTGCTTGGACAGAGATAACAATGGTTAACTATGAAGAGAGTAATAGAAATATAATTTCACGTTAAATTAAAGCACAAATGAGCATTAAAACGCAGACATATGTTTCGGGATTACTTGGAATCCCTTTTTCAATGTTTGCAAGCAATGTTAACATTGCTTGCTAGATGCAAATGTTTTGCATCTAGAAGCTCCCTGTCGCATTGAAAAAGGGATTCCAAGCAATCCCGAAACATATGTCGGCGTTTTAATGCTCATTTGTGCTTTAATTTAACATGAAATTATATTTCTATTACTGTTTACTTGCACAAAGTTAAATTATTATTATATGAAGAGAGTTTTGCAATCGCTAAAAAATATCGCAAAACTTTACAACCTTACTGAGAAATTTGATAAGTAAGAGAAATATGTTCAAAAATCAAATTTCTATCAGTAACTTTTAAGAAAGGTGATTTTTAGTTAAAGTTGAAATTTTACTTAAGTTTATGAATCAATATAAACGTCTGTTTTAATCAGCCCATAATAAAATAAAATGTCAGTTATTTAACTTAACTATTTTTCAAGTGCTATTTACAATCCTGTGTTACTTCATTTGCAAGTAAAAATTGCCAACTCCAAATTTTAAGTTCAAGAAGTTAAGACTGTCTTCATAGACATCGTAAAAACTCAAAATACAGAAGATTAGATGAAATATGAACTAAACTATAAAGTTATGCTAGACTTTAAAAATAAATGAAAAAATGATGAGTTGGTGCAAATTGTGGTTGTCAAACTAAAAGTTTTTTAAAAGGCTAGGCGTCAAAAGTGACGATTGGATGGGAAATCACGGTCGTCAAACTGGAATTTTTAGTTGCAAAATACGACTAAAGACCGCTAATTTCGAATCCTGCCGTTAACTATTTAATCTGCCCCCCCTGAGCACACATCTCATTTTAAAACTTTAAGAGCAAACTTCCTTTAAAAGCTCCCTATATTTCTAAAAAAAAATCTTTTGCGAATAAAAATTCATTATGCTTGCTCTTGATTTTCAGTCTATGGAAGATGTTCAAGTTAGAGTCTTACATAACTCCTCTGCTACTCAATTATGTTGATAAGTATATTAAGAACTTGAAGCCTGAAGATTCACAGGTTAGCATATTTTATGATTTTCATTTAACATGTAAATCTGTACTGCAATTTCGTCTGGGCCTCACTAAATCCTAACAGATATCCATGTTCCTAATGAGCTTTGTTTTCTTGTGGGTTTATACCTCAGTTCACTGGCACCACATCTGACCACATGGGTTGGCGTTGGTGTGGAATTACGCACTAATTTTAGTCCGTGGGCCCAATGCATTTATCGTTAAAGTTCGTTCCGATGCTCTGGGGGCAATTTTTTCTTTGAAGGAAACTATTTAAAATGTTCTAGTAATTCTAATTTTATTAAGTTCTCCAAAAAATACTTGGCCATAACTTAATAACAAGAGATTTCCTTTTGCACTCTTTTTTCGATGTATTCGTACTCTGCTCCAATGAAATCATCGAATTATTTTTTGCTCCGCGAAGTTAACCAATCACGCCGACTGTAACATCAGTTGCTGACATCATTGTTTGTAAACAAGGTTTCGACCCTTGCTATCATTCTATTTTAAACTTCATTTTAAAAAAGGCTCTTGTAATCAATTCTTGCAACCAATGTATTTAAATATAGACAAAATATATGCACTGGATTCAAAAGCATAGGCTATTTGTAATATAAAGCAGCATCAACGAGAATTATTTTGTTTTAAATATAGCACTGGTATGGATCTTTAAAAAAGGTATAATTTTTGGAGACGATCTGTTTTCAAAATGTTTTTGTAGTAGTAAGTAACATGTTTTTTCCTCCAAAATTTCGGAAAATCTATATTTTTTTTTACATTGTGCACAATAAAATAATAGAAAGATATATTATATATTATTAGCACATGTGTTATATTGGTATTCTACGTGCGTATGGAGCGCTTGCTTTCTGTGTTATATTTGTATTGTACATTTCTAATTCAGCAGTAATTTAAATAGTGGGTACATATCAGAAGACTTGCCTCACAGTTGTCTCAGTCCTTGTTGTCTTCCATTTAAGTATCCATTCCGTTATTGAATAAAATATTGCATCTTTTACATTGCGAGCTAAATTTTACACTACATTGTTAATCGGAAATATGTTAGCAAGAGAGAGCTTTTTTTAGACACATAAATATACATGCATTTGGCATTGAAATGGGTAGGGGTTTTCCCATCTTATTTAAGGCACTATTTACAGCTTTACGTTTGACACATGTAGTATCAAAGCAAAGTTTATTATTGTTCATGTCCTTGAACTTTATTTCCGATACCACTAATTCACTTATCGAGGCGAGGAAGAAATCTTTTCTTCCAACATGAAATAGAATAGTTACCCCTACACAGCACTATGTTTTTTTTTAAAACAACATCTCTAATTTTCGTTCATTAAGCTCTTGTTTTGTATTATTTCTAACAAGTGGTGTATTCTTTCGTTTTGTATGTAAGATCGTATTAGTTTATACAGTTTCCCCTGCCTAGATCTTGTAAACTGGGCTCAAGCTTCATCTTTTTTCACAAATCGTAACACATGTTGATTTTGTACAAAAAACAACTAATTCTTAATTTTTATTACAAATTTTAAGCAACATTTTTTTGAAAAATAGTCTTTAATTGCTTACATAGTGTTAAAATAAAATAAATATAAGTTGTACGAAAATTTTCGTGAAAAATACATGTTAAGGCGCCTTTTTTACTTGTTATTTTAAAACAACACCGCGCATTCGGGGGTACTTTTTATGCTCCTGCATTATTTGCAGTGTAACAAGAACAGGTGTCTCTGGTTGTTCTATTTCACTTTATTTGGTATCTTTTGGAAGATTATTCTTGTAATTATATAACAAATTAGGGTAAAGTGGTTGACTAAATTATTTTTTAGGAATTTTGTTTTAAAATCAATTGACTCTCAACCAAAGAAGAAACAAACATTATTGCATCAAACCCCCCTACAGATGTTAGGTTTCTTGTTTAAAACCTTTTAGTGTAATTATTAAACTTGATTGGTTATTAAAGTAAAAAATTTGCACATATAACTAAGAATTAATAGTTAAATGGGTAAATTTTTACTTTGATATATTTTTTCAATTTATAAATAATAATAAAATAAATTATTTTAATAAATTTTACTATTTTATTGCTATTTTATGAATATAATGCATACCTATTTATTATTAATTTTGTTTCATTTATTAAAATGATTATATAAAAAATTATTAATGTTACCCCTAAATGCTCGGTGTTGTTTTTAAAAAACATGTCAAATTTCCTCGGGTTCTATTCTTCCGAATTTAATAGAAAAATTTTTACTATTTTTTCTACTTATAACTAGCACATACAAACACAATTTTTCTTTCATTTTTCTTTACAAAGAAATGAAAAATTGCACGGTGTAGGGTTAAGGAGCGTTTGTCATATTTCAGTTAGCAGTTACTTTGTTATACCAGTTTATAAAACTAAAAAAGGCGTGACCAGGAATTACCCCGTGTGACTACTGCTTATATTAACTCTTAAAACCCAAAATTTTTATAAACGGTTCATAGCGGTTTCTGAAGAGATAAAAAGTGAAAAAACCGATTTGTGCCCTGAGATTGTGTCCCCCTTTAATGCATATCAAGGCCGTATCCAGAGGGGGGGGGGGGGGCACGGGCCGGGATTGTGTTGTCCGGATTTAGCCCCCCCCCCCCCCCGAAATCCGGAAATTTTTCGCAATGTAGCATATATTCCTCCTTAAAACTTTCCTCAACATAAGTGTTTCAAAGTCAGCCCCCCCCCCCAAAAAAAAAAAAAGATTCTGGCTACGTCCTTGATGCATATTTGTCTGGAATGATATAGAATATCCCCAGATTTTTTTAAAAGGAAGAATATTTTCAGTGACGTAGTAATTGTTAAAAAAATCGATTGACATTTTTTATAAAGGGGATTTTATTATTTTCTCCCTACAGAATTAAAAGTTTAAATAAAAATTATTTAAATAAATCATTGAAGTTGAACAACTCAAAAATTACTGTCAATGAACGAACATGCCCCCTTACATTAAAACTGCAAGTGACAATTTTTTAAAATCGTTAACATTAAAAAAAAAAAAAAAAAAAAAACAGCGTGAAAGCAAAAAGAATTGTATAACTCCAAAGAATCAGACGGTGAACGTGCTACTAAAACGTAAACAGCGGGTCGCTCCTGTTGCTCTGATTGGTCAATTTTTTTTTTAGTGACGTCACAGTGCTATCTTTTTCGGATATCCATGCGCTAACGTGAAAATGAAATAGTTCCTCATAACTTTGGTTACTGTGAATTAATGGACAATCATATTTTGGAGAACTTTATGAATTTACATTTACCAGCCAATATTATGCTTTATTTTGGCAGAATAAAATTGCCCCTCAAGAGTCGGAACGAAAATTAATTTTAAGCTCTTTTTGAGACTTCGACCCACGGACTATTTGGGAGAAAGGGCATTATGAAGAGGAATAGAAAAAGTAAACTGGTGTTGGTACAAAAGAAGGCATGTCATTGAACACATCAGTACAAACGCCTGTTACAATTCCTTTCCCACTATTATTTACATATTCAAGATAATAAAATAATCACAATAATAATGATAATTGTTTTTATCATTAGTATACATAGCATTCAAATACCAATAACAAAACAATTCCATTACTTAAAATATAGTTACGGTTGGAGCCTAACGATTGAATAAGTTTGACACACAGTCAAAGCTAAAACTTCAAGTTTCTGCACAATAAAAAGAGCAGAGTTTCTTGTTTGTTTACTTGATAACAGATGGCGCCAGCATACACAACAGCCATTTGGCATCCATCAGACAACCTCTTCCTAGACGATTTTTAAAGCCCAAATTTCAGAGAAGTAGTACATTTTTAGACTGTGGTTCTATTTTTGCCATTATCCCGCATAGATAAGCTTTAAAATGAGGGGTAAATCATGGAATTTGATGAAAGAATAAGGAAGATATCGTGGAATGAGAGAAAAACAGGCTAGAGAAATAATATAGATAATTATATGGGTGGAATGGTTTATACAGGTGATGACTTTCTTTCTAACTTAGGGAAGATGTTCTGTGTTCGCTGGCAAAGGAATGAAAACATAGCGCAATTCTTTCATCGCCCCAAGTCTTCGGAGGGAGATGCCCGAAAATCGGACAGTTTTGCTGTGATCGGCTAGTTTTCGAAGGCATAATTGAAATAATTAAATTAATGTATTTTATTATAAGTTAAATACATGTTATTTTAATACTTTATAAATATATATTTTTTTATTTCCCAAAAAATGTCTTTTGATAAGACATGGAACAATATAGACATTGAACGTTGTTACTTGTGTTTATCACAGCCAATTAAGACTATAGAGGAATCAAAAATTATTTATTTACTGTTTATTATAATAATAAAACATAATTATTCTGATTATTTTTCGCATTTTACAAAATTTTTTATTCATTGAACACAATCTGCCCCACAATTTTTAAAATACTTTTTGAGAAATTCTTTTAACCTTTGCTTTCTTGAAATATAACTCATGCTTATTGCTTTAAGCATCCCCTCTCAGATTTTTTCTGTAATGTAATTTTAATTATAATACCGTAATGCATTTTTATAATTTTATTAATGAGCTGTGAATAATTTCATAAACTTCAAGAAATAAATGTTATGAAATAAATTGCTGCTGTTTTCAATGTATCATACCCAAGTAGTGAAGTATTGTTTATACGACCCCGAAGGGACTATAAAAAATCATCGTATAAATGAAATACGCTTATCTCACTAAATCCAAGAATTGGGACCGCACTGAAACATTGTATAAATGTGTGTCAAATGAACGATTATCGTATAAACAATACTCTCTATATAAAAGGGACTGGGAATGTTGACCACTTTTGCAATTTTTATCTTTTTTTTGATAAAAAGGAAAAAAGTTAGACATAAAAAATGACAAAGGTTCTTTAAATTTGTTTTCATGTCCTAATATTTTTCACCACAAAATCTGCAATGCATTATGAGTAAAATACAGTCGAACCTTGTTTTCACGACAACCAGATGACATGTCACTCCGGATGTCACGTCACTTTTTCAAAGTCCCGAACTTGCAACATACGAGGGGTAATCAATTATAAACCGGAATTGTTTTTAAGAAATTTACAGGACCAGGAGAAAGAATCCATTTTGAAACTCGACTTTTGTTTCTGAAACTCTAGGAATGCGCACAGATTTTAATTTTCAGTCTGAAAGAGTTTAGGAAGACAGAGCAGGGACGAATCACTATGGCTATTCAACTGATGTTGAGGTTGAATGGTCATTGTAAATGAGCTTCTAAAAATGAGTGCTATCATATTAAACTCTTTGTTCGAAAAGAAGGAATTTGCTTTCATTGTACAGTCAGATAGTGGTCAAAAGTAAAGGGGTTTTACAGTTGGGGGAGAAACTTTCAAGTAAATTAGATTTGTTGCATTGCATTGATGTAGAAAAATACCTTTCTTCGATTGAAGAAGCTAAACAGGAAGATTATGCCTTTTTGTACAAAATACACAGAAAAATTTTAAATTGTAAATCAAGAAGTAAGAAAACATTTATTGGAGAATATTTTAGTGCAAAATAAAAAGTAAGTTATCTTTTCTTAATGTTTTTGCCTTGGCTTATTAAATAATACAAAATGACGGTAATTGAATCTAATTTAAAAAGGCAAATGGAGATGTAAATAACGTCATGTATAATATAGCCATGAAATGCGTTATTACATTGTATGTTCTTTAAATTATCTGTTTTGAAGCAATTCCGGTTAAGATGTTACTCCGCTTGTGACGACACTTTATAGAAGGTCCGCAGGGTGTCGTTATAACGAGGATCGACTGTATAAGTAAATTGTGTGTAGTCATGGTTTGTCACCACTATCATCATTTCGAACTAGGAAAAGGGTATATTCTCCATCTATTTTTCATAAAAAAACAACAAAATGCATGCAAATTCATTATATTCTCAAAGCCAGTATACCTCAAAAGTCAAATTCTTGTTGGGTAGCCAATGACTACTAAAACTGCACAAAATGGTAGCCAAATTAAAAAAAATAGTAGCCTACCTTTAAAAAAAAATTTGCACTATCTGCAAAAAAACAAATTAACTGTGCATTGTTTTTAAGAGCACAAAACTGGTATTAATTGTGACGAGCGTTTGAATTACAGTTAAGTAAACCATGTAATTCTTCTCAGGCACGCAATCGCCGGTGTTTTTAGGGTTAGACATTTTAAGAACATTTAGTCCCCCCAGGACTAATTTTTTAGCTAATGTTTAATCATTATACTTGAAATAAATACATGTAATAATAACATATTCGTCAATGCAATGTATTAGAATCCGAACAGCGAACAGTGCAAAATCTAGTATCAAAAATATGGATGGACTTTTTCAATGTAACCTATAATGCCATATTTACGAACTTAATTTTTTCAGAAGTGAAAAAATACTCCCTTTACTCTTGCTTGTCGATGCCTAAATTCCTACTAAAAGTTGATTGAACAATTATCTATCTACCTTGGCAAAATTGCTCAGGCTTTTTTTCTATTTATATACACACATTAGTATTATCATTATTATTATTATTTTGTAAAATGTTTAAACTAAAGAAAAAATTCCCTATTAATTTTATGATTTGTGATACTTCTTTTCAATAATTGTTTATTTAGCTACCAGTTTTCAATAATTGTTTATTGTTTTTTTTAAGAAGTTGGATCCAGGTAAATTAACAATTTTCTAAATATTTCTTATTTATCCAAAATTTAGTATTTTCTAAAAGGTAAATAGGTGTCAATACTAAACTCAGATTTGAAGTAAATAAATAAATGAAACAATAATAGTGATTTAATAATAGTGAATAATAGTGATAAACGCAATTTTCGATAAACACCTGTTCAATATTGGTACAGTTCGAAAAAAAAAAAAAAAAAAAAAAGCCAGAAACTATTAAAATAAAATGCAAAATAAGCAGATTTAGGGAAGCAAGTATGAAAAATATCTTGTAATTTAGAAAATAATTGAAATTTGTACCCGATGGAAAAGGATTAAAATCTCTAACGTAGAATCCAATTTTCGGCGAAGAACGTGCACGATTTTGGCTGTTTCTATCTTTATACTTTTTTTCTTTTTTAATTGTTAAAATGAAACTACAAATAAGTAGACTTAAGGTTGTGCATGCAAAAAATATCTTACAACTGTCAAGATAATTGAAATAATTCCAGGATGGAAAAGGATTGAAATTTCAAGCACGGTAAGCAATTTCCGGTAAAAATCGGAAGAAAAACTAGTGTCCGTGTGGCGCAAAAATTAACTCCTATTTCTTTCTTCTTTATTTAATTTTTGGTTCGCAAGAGAATTTGGGAAAAGGTCACTTGTCAAGATTAAAGGTCGGGAAAGGGTTTTAGCATTAGCAAATGGTAGCCACATTGGCGACTTCAATAAAAACAATGGTCGCCAAAATGAGAAAACTGGTTGTATTTGGTGACTGGAGACCGCGAGTTTTGAGCCCTACCAGGGGGTTGATTGCCTCCTCCTGATCCTCTCCAAATGACGGGCCCATTCCCCGGGGTACAGCAGACCAACCTTTGTGGTTTAGTTTAAATTACTTTTCTTTCCTCCGAAATTACTGCCTTATGATGCTTTGGTCTACAGAACCTACTGCAAATATTTTCGCGAAATAATATGAGCCGCTTCCCTTACAATTTTTTTTGAAAAAATTGCAAAAAGTCATCACATTTCTTTATTTTATTATTAAATACAAGAACACTAAAACAAAACAAAATATGTAGGTTTTAAGTTGAATTTTCATTTTTTTTCAGGTGTAAAGCGTTACCTTGCATTACATTTTAATATTAGTTTACTAAGCCGAGTTATCTCGATTAAATGGAAAAAAGTTGACTATTGGTCTTTGTATGATAATTTTTGAAGCAAGGAACAACACAGCAAACCAACAAAATTTGGCAAACTACTTTGTCAAAGCTGAATATTTCCTTTCTTTAAAATTTTTTGACAAAAGATATTTTTTACTTGGCTTCCTTTTAGCATCATTTAAGCAAAATTTCATGATGGTACTTCTGCGGTATCATGAAGAAAAAAATTATCTTTCAGTTCAAATGATTGTTATATAATTTACTAATAATATTATAAAAAGCATTTTTTCAGTTAAAGCAATTCTAGTATAAAATATGGCTTCCTCATGAAAAAAAACAAAGTATTTAAAACAATTTTTCTCTGAAAAATAGTTATTTAAAAAAACTAAATATGTAATTGAATTTGGCATTTTTAATTAGAAAGTTGATTTAGTGCACCCTTTCTTAGCAATATTCTTTTACAATAGATTTACCAAAGTTTTATTCCAAGTATTTTAACTTTTCCTCAACATATTGTTCATGATTGAATTGAAAAAATGACAGATGGCAAGTTTTAGTCTCCATGGGGAGGGTCAAAAACAATTTAGTATTTAGCTATCTGTTGGGCTTAGGAGGCTAACTTCAGCAGCGAGTCTTTTTATTGTTCCACCTACATCATTGAACACACGTTTGCCATGTGCTGTAATACAACATGTGTGTTTGCCATGTGCTGTCGACCCATTTTTAAAAGTTTTATTTTTATTTTATGTATGGAATTAATTTACAACATTTACTGACTATTTTCTTTGCAGCAAAATTTTTATGGGACTTTTAGTCTTAGTTCTTGCTTTTATTTATTTTTTCTCTTAAAGAAAACAAAACTTTCTTGGATAAGTTGGCTAAAATGTTAAACACAAAACATATAATTTTGAAATATAGAAAGAATTACAACAAATTTTGTACACAATTATTTGGCAAAGCAAAGCAAAACAAGCAGTTATTCAATTGCAATTGTGGAATTTGTTTCTGAAACAAGCTCTGCTGATTAAAACCTCTATGTATTATCCCCCCCCCCCCCACCTGAAAACAAACCATGAAAAAAGCATTTTTACAAAAATAAATACTAACAATAAATGCAGTTCCTTTTCCTGGTGTATAATGCACTTCCTGAAATTCCAAAATATAACTGGGACTGGGAATGTTATTTCAAATATGTTTAAAGAAATTTGGTTTGACAAATTGTGCATTTAACTAATGCGAGTACAGTGTTTTATGACAGTTATCTTTAAATGAATTATTTTCCTATAAAAAAATCTATAAGCAATTTGATCAGAATTATGGTAATCGATCAATTTTGAATGTATATATTTGAATGAAAATGTCAAAGATAAAACATTTTGTTCTTTATGATACCACAGTAGTACCATCATGAAATTTTGCATAAATGGTACTAAAAGAAGGCTAAGTCAGATATATTTTATTCAAAAAAATTGAAAATTTCAATTTTTAAATTAAAAATATTTTATTACTCTTTTTTTTTTTTTGAGTTTCTGGGTCATGTTACATATTTTATAAAACCCCATTAAACACTAAACAAAACAGTACAACTTTTATCTTTTTAGGTCAAATAGTTTGTCTAAGAATTGATTAAAAAGACAAAATTCATGGTTTTGTCAAAATTAAAAAAATTTATAACTGGGAGTCAAATGAGTAAAAAACCTTGGTATTTTCCATTTCCATCTATCATATGAATACTCCATTGAGCCAAAAATAAATAAAATCCAAAAACATGAGGTTTTTACCATTGGTTGGTTTTGATGTGGAATAGTGGAATTATCCAAATATCCCCCCCAAACTGTCCCACCCTGGGAAAAATGCATTTTATGGATTCCATTAAAGTAATGTATTCGCTTGGTGGCCGTACGCCTAGAAACATAGGGAACATCCCCATCCCATGTAAAAAGCGTTGTTTAAAAAGAAACATACCTGATGAATTTGTGTAGAAAAAAAGCTCTTTCGAATGATATATAATGTTAAGGTGTTCAATAATTATTTTGTCTGTGAGGGAGGAATTAATGCTAATTGCCATGGGAATTATTTTTAAAAATGCTTATAATTATTGCTCTAATTACTTAGAAGATTCGAACAAACTTCATTTTGTGCAGAAAAAAATTCTTTCAAATGACACATAACGTTAAGGTATGTGGGAATTTTTTCACCTCCTCATTAGGCAACGATGTGAATTTTGCTTAAAAAATTGATTTCAAGAAAACTATTTAGAAATTTTAAAAAATTGCTTTAAGGGGGGAAATACGTGTAAAGGTCTCAAAAAAATAAACAAAATTTTCTTCATATAAATCGATTCTGCAACTATTCAATAATACACCCTAAAATTTCAAAGCAAAATTCCAAGTCGTTTAATAGTTATAAGCATTTGAGCGAGCGCCTCCTATAGAGCGGTTGAACAGGTAGTCCCTCGTTCATGAATAACCTGAAGGATATTAGAGAGACAGAAGAACGTTAGCAAATGTCCTTTTATTTCTTTTCAATTGAGTCCTCGGATAGAAATTTCTATAACTATTTGTATCTATAAGTGTAAAAAAAAATTGATTCATTACTGCCTTAAATTTACCTTCACTACCACTCTTTTTTCAGGGCTCCCACGGCTGCGCCAAAACGATTTTTCTGCTGCATGCTGCTACAAAATGCGTTTTTTTCGCAAAATTTGCGCCAAATAGCGATTTTCGGGAAGAATAAAATCTAAAAATTTTTAGATATTATATTTTTTTAACCTTAAAATCGACATCATTCGATACATTTTCCCTTTAGTCAACTAATTTTTTACCTTTGAAGCAGTTTATTAATGAATATTAGCTCTACCCTCTCTTAAGAACATCACATATGGATGAGAAACTTGAGCAGAATGAGAAGATGTATCCCACGCTTGTAGAAGAAACAGTGATACGATTTCTAATATTTTGTAATATTATATAGAGAAAAATCATTCCTCTTATCATTATATATTTTGAACATTTTATTTGGTGTTTTTAGCAAATATGTTAAGCAATATTATTAGAAGAAATAGAAATTTTGTTGTGGATGAACGACCTCATAAAAGTACACTTGCTTAAAGTTTCAATTTTTTAACTAGATTTGAAAGTTAAGAAATTGTCATGCATTTCCTCTTTCTTTTAATTCAATTTAGTTTCTTTCAGCATCCAATTGCTGTAACCCTAGGACTCTTGAAATATAATTGTAACTATTACACAAGTTTTGAAAGATGTAAAGATAAATTGTTGGAAAAAAATAAATAAATCATTAGACATTTAATTATCAACATATAATAAGAAATGCATTTTGCCTTTCTATTACAGAACTGAAAAATACAATTTAGTTCTTGAATTTTCTTGCTGCAAAATTATGAAACTCGGCAATTTACTTTTAGTGCCATTAATTACTTCCAAAGCATCTAAGTGAGCATTTAGGATTGAAATTTAAAGGAATATTTTTTAATCAGAAAAATAATAAATATTACTGCAGGTAGAAAATAGGATCGACCTCAAATATATTGCTTGATAAAATATGAAATTATATTTAATTCATTCAAAATTTTACTGTTACTATAATCACAATGATTGTACCTAAATAAGTACCATTTAAAAAACAAATTTTAATTAATGATAAATAGTTTAAAATAGTTGAACCTTTCATATTAGTTTTTGCTTATTTTCTTGAAAGAATAGTGTTTTAGCTATTAAACAAAAAAGAGAGAATGCAATGATTTTTGAAAAGAAGAAAATTTTAAGCTTTCTTCCAGCTATTCTGAACTGTTAGAAGAAGAAAAAACAACAAAACATTTTTTAAAATAATCTGTTTCTTGAGAAAAGGGATCATTCATAAATGATATCATGCTTCGAGGGGGGGGAGGGGGGTTCGTAAAATTGTGACAAAGTGTGACGAGGGGAGGGGGTAATAAGTGTGACATCATGCATTATGCAGCATAGCATGACATGTGACAAAGGGGGGAGGGGGTCAAATACATGGGAAAAAAGCGTGATGTCATTTATGAACGTCCCCAAAGCATTGAAAAACACCCTTATAAGGGTTATAGGTTTAATTAGTCTTCTACTTTTTGAATAGGTTATAAATAATTTCTTAAGAAATATAAAAATAATCCAGTTTTTGAAGGATGACTGACGTTTACATTTCCTATCATTTTGAAGACTTGAAACTGCTCGTACCCTTGATGTATGAAAATGACATTGCTTTAAAACAGCCAATATTCAAAAAATAAAGAAAAAAAATCCTCCAAAAATGGTACAAAGTTGATATTTTCGGCTCCTAAACTGATACAAAAGTCGATTTCTTCTGCTCCAAACTGATACAAAAGTTAAAATTCTTCTGCTCCAAACTGATACAAAAAGGACATTTTACCTGCTCCGAAAGCTGCTACAAATTCTGTTAAGGCGGTGGGAGCCCTGTTTTTTTCAAACTCGTTTTTCTCGAAACTACTTTTTTTGAATTTGCGTACACTCTAGCTCACAGAGTTTTTGATCAATCCTTTTTAAATTTAGCACACCATTTTTTTTATATATATATACTCTAGTTGAACTAGAATCATAAGCATATCTTTATTTTTACTTTTTTTTTATTGTAGAAAAGAGAACAAAAAAACTGTCAAAAATCGTACTTAATTTTCCCATTCTAAGAAAAGTAGAAATTTTCAATTTTTTGTGATGATTTTAGTTCAACTAGAAGGGACACTTATAAAAGAAGTAAGTTTAAAAAAATTGATTTCATATAAAAATTGTGTCCTCCAGGATGTACGTAAACTGCCGATCTGGGTGGTGACTTACAGTGTGCAGCAGCTGATATCTCTGGGATTTTTCAAGCAAAATGTTTGCAAATTTCAGTAAATGTTCTTCAATATATCTATAAAATAACTTCAAAATCTCAATAAAATTTTTATTCTTTATCTGTTAAAAAAAATTCATGAAAATTGCTCTTTCTCGCCGTCTTTACACCTATTTCCCCCCTTAAGGGGCATCGTCTGTAAGTGCTTTAGATTCACCTGGATATTACATGCAGACATACAGACATTGGCTTTCATACATACAGAGATTGTGTGTTATTTAATTGGCACAATATATTTTATTCAATTTTTGCATTTTCAATTCATTAATTTAGATTTAGTCTTTGCTAATTCTTTAAAAAAAATGGTAGTGGCATTTTATTTAATTTCAGCATTTGTTATGAATTAAATTAGGTTCCATGTTTCAAAAAATTTATCATTTTAGATTGTTGTTGTTGTTTATCATTTAGGTTGTTTTAAAAAAATATAATATGTATTTTCAGTATAATATGGCATTATCATTTTTTCATTAACTAGGGTAGTGTTTCAAAAGATGCCAGTATTTGCATTTTTGACAAGAGTTCATAGGATAATTTAGTAGTTTTAAAGGTTTGATTTCTGTCAAGATTTATCACACACACACGCCAAAAAAAAAAAAGTAGGGCAGAAAGTTTGAAAATGCTCCAGGTGTTCCTTGTTATGATAATCCTCCCTATTAATTATTCTTTTGTTCTGAGAATTTTACCCACCATTTGTTCTTTTATTTCAGTTTTCCCTATGGGGTGGAGATGCTGTGTTTGCCAATTTGGATTTGAGACTGGATGTTTTGGAACAAGAACTGCAACTGCCATTTACTTTTGTCAATGGCCATATTCATGAGCTTCGTATTCACATTCCATGGACAAAACTAGGCTCTGAACCTGTGATCATCACTATAAATACAATTGAATGTATTCTCAAACTGTGCACTGATAGTGATGTTGCTGACTGTGATGCAAAGACAATTTTATTATCCAAGAAGATACCCGCTAGTAAAATTTCGAGAAGACCAGAGGTTAATGAAGCACCACCTGGCTATGTACAAAGCCTTATTAATCGTGTTATTAGTAATATTTCCATTGTGTGCAATAACGTCATTTTGAAATATGTTGAAGATGATATTGTGCTATCTTTGAACATAAAGTCCGTGGAACTGTTCAGTGTTAATGACAAATGGGAAAAGGCATTTGCAGATTTAAGCTCTGCTGTTCGAAAAGTTATTCACATGCAAGATCTAACTGTTTGTTTAGACAAGGTATGTTTGAATGAAGTAAAATCAAATAGTTTATTCTCCATAAGGACTTATTATTACGTACCCTTTTTTTATTATTGATCTAAGTTGAAATATCACTTGCTAGTGTAGTATTTCATTGTTAATCTGTTTTTTTTTAAAAAGTTTAATTGTTTGAAGCAATTTGTGACTAGAAAAGAAACTGAATTGGGGGGGGGGGGGGAATCGTTGAATTTAAAGATAAGTGAAATTCTTTTTATATAGATAGGCATAATCGAGAGATTTGCATGGAATCACTCGACTGTTTTGATGCTGGAAAGCTTTCAAAAAATTCGTACGATTATGAAATCAAACCAAGATGCTTATTTAATTATGAAATCGTTCACACTCAATTGCATAAGAATCACTCGATATTCGGTTATGCAAATCTTTTGTTCTTGCCCATCCCTCTTGAGAAAAAGAAATGATTATGAGTACAATAGGGGCAGGGGGCAAATCTTGAAATTACAAAATTAAACTCGTAAAATCAAAATGAAACAAAATACTTCTGCAGAATGGATTAGATTACTTTTGTTTTTGTATTTTAGGATAAGCAGTAGACTTAAAAATAAATGTAAGTTGCAGTAATTACAAAACTTATATAAATTGAAAAAAACAAATAAAACAAAAAAACATGAATTTAAAATTAAAAAAAAAATTGTGGGGAGGTTGTGAGACTTGACAAAATTTGAGAGAAAATGTTATATTTTTACAATTCATTTTTATTTCAGTTATAGAAAGTGAAAATCGAATGTTGTGAAGGAACATAACCTTGATTTCAGTTGTGAAAAACTTAAAATGAAAGGGCTTGAAGGGGGGGGGGGGGGAGCTTATTTCAGGGTTGCCACGCACCAGGAAAATCTAGAAAACCTGGAATTGTCAGGGAAAATGAAAATGACCTAAATTGGTCAGGGAAAATCACTTTTCACTGAAATTCCTAGTAAAGTCAGGGAATTTCTTTCATCTTCTGTTAGTGCAGTTTCATTTGTTGCCAAGAATAAAATCAGCCATTTATTTCCTGGCGCAATTCGTCGCTCAATATGTCGTTTCCAGGCTGCAACGCTTGGCTCTTTTGCGCTCATTTTTGTAGTGCTGCGATACGGGAAAGTAACGATGCAGGGGCACGCCAGCAGTCAAGTCGACTCACCCGAATGGTTGCTGGGTTGTGTGTTGCGTTGGAGGGCATGCGCAGAAGCTATTTATAGTCTTCATGACATCATCGCTGAGGGGGCTTTATCCAAACGCTGCTTCATCCCTGGTGAATAATATAAGTGAATTCGTTTTTTTCCCGCAGGCAAAATTTTTTTGTCTATAAGTGATGCATCAGAAGTTTGATATTTCTTTAAATATTTTTTGAGGGAAATCAATGAAATTGATTTGCTTCTGGAAAAGTTTTGTATTTAACAGATGATGATGCTAAATTTAAAAAGCTTTTTTTTATTACAGAGATATTATTAATGCCTTTATTTGCGGAACGTTCGTTTGTGTGTACAAAACTGAAGTTCTATAAAAATTTTTTTTTTTTTAATTGGTCAAAGTCTAAAAAGCGTAATAAAGTGATGAGGTAGGCAATGAAAACGGTTTCGATTTCATGAACTTTGGAATTCAGAATATTAGTTTATCATTCCTTCACTCCTGCTGGAAGGGAAGGACTGCATGCTACATTTGCGCTACTCCTTAAGTGTTGCATGTTGCTTGGATTTTATTTATTTGAACATTTTAAGTATTTACCATTCTTTATCCCCCCTCCTTTTTTTAACAAATAATTTTCTCTGAACACAAGCCTGTTTGAATCGAGAGTAGCGGTTTTATGGTGAATTTCCCCTTATTTTGACGGCATTCGTATTTTTGGCAATTTTGGAAGAATTTCCTTTCTGCGAAAATCTTTGAAAGTAGCCTGCCAACATTTCGCAAAATACGACTAAAATTTACGCGTTTTGTCCGTTTTTTGAACTTTTAAGAGTCGGTCCCGATTTTTTCTGCATTTCGAAATCCGATTGCATCGGCTTCGGTAAAACTTCCTAGTTCTCATTTACTGTCCGATTTTGTCTCATGGACATCAATGACTTTGATTTTACCATTATTTTTAGTTTTATTAAGTTCAGCTTCTATAATAGTAAAGTACTTGCACGGACGTAATTTTGCCACGCCCACCTGAAAATTCGGCCGAAAATATACGGAATTATTTAAAGTTATTTTAAGTTTTAGTGATCACGTTAGTTTCTTATAATTTTTAATATTACAGTATTATTAATAATCTAGTGAATTTTTTTTTTTGCCAGAAATGTCCCTCCCCCCCCCCCCTTTGTGTAATTTAAATTATATGTAATTTAGAATGAGTTTTTTTTCTCTTTTTAATTTTTAGCTGTGTTTAGCATTAGGGTTTTTTTCCTTACAAGTACTCATTATAATATTGTTGCAAAAGAAATTAACATTTCTTTCTGTTTTTATTCAATATATAATTAAAACTCATGACAAAAATGCAGCAATCTTCTGTTGGGTGATTTTTTTCAATATTATAAAACAATTGATAAGTTTGAGAAAAAAATAAGCCTAAGGTTTTTGATAGTGCCTCTTCTTGATCTTAGAAGTTCATTAATCCAATTCAGTATTATACTATATAAAAGTACTGTGTGTTTAAATCACAAATATGTTTACATTGTGTATTAATAATCTTGTTCGTCTCTTGTTATGCTTTGGTACTTTGCAATCTTTTTTTTTTCTTGCACTCCACACCTTCATAATATTTTTAATAGATGGTAGATATGAAGTAGTTACTTCAGTTTGGAAAGATAATGCTTGGAAACTTGTTTATTTCTTTAAAAGATACAGTTAGTTTTTATAGATTGCACTGAATTCAGACTCTTTACGTATGAATATAAGTTCCAAAGAATGCAGGAATTCTGCACTTTTTTTGTTAGACATTAAGCGACTTCGCTTTGTATTTGATAACTCTATTACATAGTAATTTATGTTTGTTATATAAGGTTCTTAATAAGCTTACAACATTCTGTCTTGATATTTCAGTATTTTTTTCCCTCAGTGAGTCACATGTCTGATAACCTATAATTCACCTCTTTTTTTCAATTTTTTATTTCTTGCCTTTTATATTTTTGTGCGATTTAAAAGTTACTAGATTTTAATACTAGATTTCCTTGTAAATGCATGTATTAGAAAACCATCCAGTAAGTGAAAGCACAGGAAATTATGCTAAAGCGAATCTTATTTGTGCAAAATATTTCCAAATGACAATCAATATTATTTGGTGATTTGAAATTATTTGTATATCTTGAAGTTTTTTTGTTTTTTGCTGTGAAAAATTTTGCGGTGTTCCAAATTTCATTGACCATGTTTATAAGTTAAGTTAATCAATTTGTGACAGTATGAAAATCTATAAAATATAAAACTTTGGGCTGCAAGGTGTATCAACATTTTCTACTGCATTCCAACTTTTACTCATAACAAATGTAAGTAAACTTTAGATTATTTCAACTCAACCATTTAAAATTTGGTAATCATTATTGGTAATTTTTCATAATCATTTTTGAAATAATAAGGTAGGATTTTATTCACATTTAAAACATAGTATACATGTGCTAATATTTGATAATGTTAGTCGACATCGATTAACCTGGAATTTTGCCTAAAATTGCCTGGAATACCTGGAAAAGTCGGGGAATTTTATAGTCTAACATGAGTGGCAACCCTGTGGTTTTGTTTGCTCTATCTAGTTAGTCCAAAAAATCCACTTAGTTGTATGTGTAGTTGTGTAGTAAGTTCAGATTTTTCTGGAAAAGATGAAATAATAAATATATTTAACAATAATTTCTGTGAAAATTCCTGTTTTACTTTTTATTCCTCAGCCATTTCTGGACAGAAAAGGTCGCTCATGTCATTACTAATTTTGCTAAAAAAATTCACCAAAAAATATTTTTATTTGGAAATACATACACTTCAGGCGTTATAATTCACACTTATTTTGATACCATACACATAGTGTCATCTTTTAGCTATCAAAACAATTACATTTCTTTTCCTGACATTTGTGACATATATGGGAAAAGAAGATAACTAAAATAAATTTGTATAACAGACACAATGCATAGTGTCCTCAATTAAAGACGGGAAATTTTGATAAAATTATTTAATGACCCAAGATAAATGTTTAATAATGATTAACTGATCATTTAAATGAATTGGGTTTGTGTAAATCTCTTGCCTTTCAATTTTCTCTGTTATAGTTCTATAGATCTTCATACTTTGTGCACTCAAATCTGAAGCTCTAGAATTTGGGGGTGCAGAAATTTTTTTCGAGCCTAAAATTTCACTTGAACGCAAAATTTTTGCCAAAAATTTTCTCTAACAGTATTTAATTGCTCTCTCTCTCTCTCTCTATATATATATATATAGTAGTTTATACTGCATTCAATATGCTTAATTGATGTGAGTTTTAAAATTTTATGTGTTAAAGAGCAATCTAGATAGAAATTAAAATGCTTAACTGAAAAAGATGGAAGGAACATAAATTGGTTTTCCAAATTCTTAGAATAAAAACAATGGAAATTCCCAGTCAAAAAATATCAAGGTATGGCGAAAAAATCACTCTTAATAGCAGCTTTTTTCCCCAAAGTCTAAAATTTCTCATGAATCTAGTTCAGGTGCTCAAACATATTTTGCACCCCTGCTTGAATCTAAAACTCATCCTCTGTTTAAGCTTAAAATAATTCTCAATTTTCAATAATTTAGAAAATGTGCACTTTTAAGGTGTACCGTCATTTTTCTTAGCATTTTTAAAATTAAGAATTTCTTCTTAGTTTTGGGTAAGTATAATACTACTAGTTATTTTTAATTTCTTTAAATTGTGCTCTTGTAAGCAAAATTGCTATTTTATTATACTTTTTATTTTGTTTGATATAGCGAGATGCCAGTGGTAAAATTGAAACGTACCAAGACCCTTTGTTGTATCGCTGTTCTTCTACATGGCGTCTTTATAGTGTTTACAACTCATCTCATTCCAAATATCCAGCTGTAACAAGGATACATATGTTTTGTGAAAGCTTAGATTTTTCACTAACTAATCAGCAGATTCCTATGTTTCTTAGATTGTTGAATCTCTGCATAGCATTGCAAAATCAAAGTACCTTCAAAGATAAAGAATCCCTGAACGTGGCTGATGATAAGACTGATGGCATTACTACTGCACTTGATGAACATACTGGTATCATTTTTAATGTTTTTCTTGCATAAAGTTACAAGAAATTATAATAACATGTAACAAATGGTTTTTGTAAATTGAAAAATGGATAATTCTGTAATGCTCATATTGGTCAATATAGGTTTTCTTTTAATACATTTTTGCAATTCATCTTTTACACAATTTAAAATACAAATACAAAAAGTGAAGCTGAAACAATGACTTTTGGCTCTGCCTTCTGTGCAAAAATGTAGCTCGTCAATATTTCTATTTTGATAAATTTAAACAGTTCCGGTGCTTGAGACTATACATATTAAATCTTGTAAGTGTAGAATCAAGATCGAAATCTATAAGTTCCCGTACTAACCTTGTCACCGTCCTTTAAACCCTTTTGGAGAAAGTAATATTTTTATTAGCATAAGAAAACTCAAACTGAACAGCATAGGCAAAATGAAGTCTTACCTAATTTATATGTAACAGTGAAAATTTCCTTAGAATTATTCAAAATAGACTTGTTAATAAATCCAAGCATTTTCTTTCAGGCCATCAAGTATTGTTTTTTATGAATTTGTGCCTTTTCAACTTCTCTAAGAAAAGAATCAAATTTTTCCTCAAAAAAAAATTTAAAATCAACTGTTTGCATTTAATCATTTCATTGGCCTATCATGTATTTTTTTTAGAACTTTATTTGTGTCTTATTTTTGTTTATTTTTCGGGTGAATGAATCGAAGGTGTAACCATGAGGCTGTTAATGTCAGTTGAATATATTTGTTTCTGATACTTCATTCAGTAGAAATTATTTTTTTTAAAGAATATTTTTTAAGGTAGTTGAAGTTTTTTTTAGTAGCTTCAGAAAAAAAATAGCTACTGCTAAAATGCATTCCACTATAAATACATTGTAAAACAAAATGTGCTAAACACTTTTTAGATGACAAGGAAAGCAGGACTCAGGAGGAAAGTTGGGGAACTTGGGCTTGGTCATTTATACCAGATATGATGCCAGTATGGAATGCTTCGGAAGTTGAAGAACAAGAAAAAGAATCAAATTTATTGAAAGCAACTAAGATTCTTCATTTTGGTATATATATTGGGAAGATCTCTTGCATTTTGAAGGTATTTCTATTCTGTTATGGGTACAAATAACTAAATAAATCTACAGTGGAGCCACAATATATTATTCAAATAAAATAGTGTAGTTATTAAATATGTGTAAACTTGAATGATAGCCAGCCATGTTAACTGTAAAAAGTTTTGGTGTAATACAACTCCAAAAACCCAACACTAAAATACCACAATTATTTTTGGTGTACTTAAATACTAAAGATTATTCTTGGTGTAATTAAACACCATGGTTAATTCGTGGTGCAGTCAAACACCAAAAATTTACTACACTGTTTTTGGTGTAAAGTAGTTGCCACCATTTTTGGTGTTTAGAACCATTAAAATTGAAACTTATTTATTTTTGGTCTAGTTTAACTTGTTGATATGTTACTGTAAAAAATTTATACAAATGTAGATGCATGCTATTCTTTTAGTACATGAAGTTTGTAATACAATAATATAAGGAAAAAATTGGCCAAATTTTTAAAAAAGGGGGAGAATAACATTTAACAAAATCACACTTTATGTTAATAAAACCATACATTAAAAAAGTACATTGATGTTTAATCGAAAGAAATTACATGTTTCAATCTTCATGAACTTTCAATCACCATACCAAGAAAAATAAAATGAAAATTATCAACATACAATTATACAAATGATACAGCTTTGACAACTGAAGAACAGACGAAAAGTTTCAGCAAGTCATTATATCAAAAGGGAGAAAAAACTTAAAAGCTCAAAGTTTGCAAACAAAAAAAAAAATCTCTCGCTTGTTTTGAGCTTACAGAGGAATCGCTTTTTCAATGTAAAAGAAGGAAGCTTCTGGGTGAAAATCAACCGTCTGAATGTTTAAGATGGATGATTTGGGCATCCAAAAGCTCTCTTTCTATTGAAAGGGAGGCTCCTTATAATATTGCAATACATGTCTGCATTTTTTTCCTTCAAGTTTTTTGTTTGATCAATGATAATTTTTTCCTTTGGATTTTTCGCATATATTTAGATATTCAGTTTCTTAAGGAGGAAGAATTATTCGAGATTTTAAAATATATTTTAAATATATCTATTACTATTACAAAAGTATTTTGTAAGGGGATATAAAAATAAAAGCTTGCTTACTTCAACCAAAAAAAAAAAAAAAAGAGAAAAGAAAAAAAAAGGATCCTTTTCTTCAACCTCTTTCATAACTTCACATGAACCAAAATGTTGGTAATTCCAAATGTTGGTTGATAAATATCTTTTCTGCTTATAACAAAATTTTCTCTATAGCAAATTCATCATAGAGAGATTCCACTGTTAGTTAATGGATACATTTTATGCATTATTATTATTTTAAATTTTTATAAATTAGTGTATCTCAAATTTTCCCTTTTTAATAATATATGAACTGTATACATGTTATACTCAATGAAGATTTTGTTTTATAACAGAATGACAAAAATGATTAGTGTATAATAGCAGAAATATATGCTAGTAACAGGTTGATTTTCTTAAGTGGGTATCATAGTCAGAAGCTTAAATCTATAAGACTGGCTGTGCATCAATTTTTTCAAAATGTATTTTAGTCATGCAATATTTGAGGTGGTGAAAAACTGGTGTAAGTCAAGTGATTAATATTTTGAGAAAAACAGTATTTTGCATTACAGTATTTAATAAGAAAAAAGTAATGGGTGCCATATGTTGATAAATTTTTTAGGTTTACTGTAAATAAAGGTGGGCATCCCATATTGAAGGAAATTGAATTAAGTACATTTTCAAAGAAATTTGATGTACACCACTATGTTTCTCACCACCTCATTTGTTTATTGATTCATATTCATACAGTAAGACAGCTCATCTAGTTTTTATCATGCTTTAATTCTTAACTAATAGTGCTATCTTTTCATTCTTGTCTAAATTAGAACTCTGTGAAAGTCGGTTGTAATACAATAATTTTCTTACATTTTTACATTATTAACCATTTACCACAAAATTTGGATGTAGAAGAAGATAGTAATAAAATAATTTCTTGTAAATACTGATTAATGTCTGTACTAGAATGTTGTACTAAACGTGCCAAAGTTTTCCTTTCTGTTCTTGAGTTGTCTCAGAATAAACTCCAGCAGTTGTGCAATTAATAAACTGGCAGGTTAAATTGTCTCTTTTTAAAACTTGTGTCTAATAGTTAGAAGATGGAGATACTTTAAGGGAGTCTGTTTTCAATGCTTGCTCTTTCGAAACTTACATTTACAAAATGTTCATTGCAGACTTTCTTGATCCATTTGAACAGAAAATTCTCTCAATTTCTCCAATAATGATTATTTTTACTTTTTAAATCCCCTTCTAGTCGAGTATATTCCTTCTTGTAATACATTTTCTGTATTTTTTTTTTACTAGTGAATGCATTCTAATGAACCATTAAAGTAGTTCTTTTTTCATTCAAAAGTAATATTTTACTAAGAATATAAACATTTAAGACATTTTGTAACATAAAAATAAATGTTCCAAACATATGTATGTAAATTTCTAGTGTCTCTTATAAATACAATACTATAGTGTGATAAGTATAAGTTTTATTTGTAAACGTTATTGCGGTAAAAATGTATTACTTAATGTCATATTTTTTTTTCCAATATAGCAAACTCTTGTTGTACCAGATGCTACTTGCTGTAGTTCTTCAAAATTCATATTTTCTCCATTGTTGGTACTTGATTTGTATGGTTGCTGTATGGAATTTACTTCAAAAGGCAAAGACTTTGTGAATATGCAGATTGGCATTTCTGGCAGTACAGTAACTGGCTTAGAGGAATGTGCATGTGGTTATGAAGATTTCTCAAACAATGAGTCTGTGATGGTAATTTTGAAAAATTAAATTTTTTATAGCAGTTCTATGATGTTTCTCCCTTTTCTCTTCACAAAATTCTCCATGTATTTTTAAAGACAATTTTGCTTATTTTTTCTGGCAAATGCAGTTACTAATGAATCTTTCCTCGTGTTAATTTTTGTTTTCTATTTATTCACTATTTTCAGTAACTGTACAGCATTACCTGTGATTATGCTAAACTAAATTGATATTGAATTTATTTTGTTTTATTAAGTATAATAATTATACTTAAAACAAAAATAACTTTCATTGCAAAACCTTTGATTATCTGAAATATATGAAACTAAACAATTATGAATGAGATACATTTAAACAAAACTGACTTGGGATTAAATCCACTTGGTCTCCCAATAGGTCCCACACAGGATAAAAAGCCTTTTATAGCCCATAAGTTAAATGCTTTTTACAGTTCAGTTTGGACTTGAAGTAAATTCTAAGGTGGGAATGAGGGGGCAGACGCAAACTGATTTTAGTTTCATTCCATTTTCATTCTCATAACTCAGTGGCATTAAAACTTTGTCGAGTCACTTCATTAGAACAAATTGGTAAATTTTCACCAATTTGTAGTTGAGTGCACTTTGCTTATTTTTAGTACTGGATAAGTAAAATATATAAAAATCAAATGTAATTGTATTGCTTTTCAAGCACATGCTTTCAAATTTTCCCCATTCTAATGTACAGTACATGTGCTGTCCATTTGTATGTGTAGGTGTTTATTATCTCAAGTTATCAATTATTGCATACTAACCAGTTTGAAAAAGTATGTAAAATGATTGTAAAAAAATGTACTTTCGACTTCGAGGTTACATTGATTTATAAAATGTTGAAAAGAGTTTATGTGAAACTACACAAACTGCTTAGTTATGAGTATCGTAATGATGTTTCAAGAAGTTCTCTATTTATAATGTGATGAATAAGTATTTCCCCTATACATTATCTCATGGTAATAATTTTCATCCCAAAAACCCCAGTATACAGTGTTCTCTCTCCACTTCGCGCTTCATGTTTCGCGGCTTCAGTGCTTCGTGGGGTTTTCCAAAATATTCATCAAAAATTAAAAATGAAAAACTACAACCATGTCGGCAGCCACATTGCGGAAAGGAGCGTTGTTTCATGTTGATGTGCGAGAGAGAAGGATCTCTGAATGTCAAACAAAGAGATGAGTTTTATGAGTCAGAGTACATACCACAGGCTCTCAAAAGCTCCCACCATTACCAGACTCTTCGCCTCTCTAAGAAAGCAATGTTGATTAATGCTTATTACTGAACTATAACGTTTTGTAATTAACTTTATTAATTCACACCGACACGTTTAAGTAAATACGTATACTGTTGTAATTTTTGTCTTAAATGTCTGAAGAAAAAAAACTGTTTTCATATTTAAAGCATTCATGTACCCGCATACACGAAAAGTCTTAGGGGCAAATCCTACTTCGCGTTTTTTCTGTTTTTGCGGAAGGTTCTAGTCCCCATTAACCGCGAGAAACGAGGGATCACTGTACTGTTTGCTACAAGAAAAGTTTGCTGATTTTTTTTTTAAATCAAGGATGTTGACACTCCAGTTGCCTCAGATGCTCTTTTCAGGAATTGTTGAAGAGGTATTTTCAAATCTTTGTTTGCAGCTTCGTCCAAGCAAAATTCTTTAACATTATATACACTATTTTGCGTGTGTGCAATTTTAAAGTAATGCCTTTCTTAATTGAAAAGGCATATTTTAAGTTCTCAATCACTTTAGCTTAAATAGCAATGTCTAAAAAATTTGACTATTCACCAAAATTTTAATTAAAAAAATTAGCAGTAGGATAAGATCTTTAGAAAACCTGTACGCCTACGCAAAGGTGAGAACATGAATAAAGCAAGGGTTACTAAAAAAAAGAAGCAGACTTTTATTTGGTGACCACCTATTCTGCCAAATAAAAATTCCTGTCAACCTTTGCAGAAAATGAACTAAGTCCATTTCTGTGGCAACAGACAGGCACAGATGTTTGGTGCTAGCTTTTCTTGTAGCAGATGGACAATACTTGTCACGTCTCACTTTTTACAGGAAGTGTCAAAGTTAATTAAGCATATTTTTAAAGTGATCCAATTGTGGTTGATAATTTTAAATGCATAATTCTTGTGAGAATATCCCTTTTTAAGGCATGCAATTTAAAAATGCTTATCAAATACACAAACACAGTGTAATAAACTTAGACTGCAATTTTTATTTATTTTTTAAAGTTCTTCATAAAATTTCAAAGTTTTAAAATTATCATTACTCATTATACTGGAAAATCTGAAAAGAATATAATGTTTAAACCATATTCAAACAAATTTGTATCCTATAAATTTGTATTTGTTCATCCTGTATAGAGGAATTTTGATATACACATCCAGAAACTAAATTTGCATGTATGTGTGTGCATACACTATTTATTTTAAATATAAATTCTTATATTTTAAAACTCACATTCCTGTTTTGCTTGCTATATTTTGGCAAAATCATTAGGAGATCTGCATTGCAATATCGGAATCCCGAATACTGTTATTTCGTGCTAATTTGCAATTTCAAATTGCACACTTCTTCCTCAAGCTTTGAACTACAACTAACGTGTTGCTCATTGTTGCAGTGTTACCTATCCCTCAGTGGTACCAGCCTGTGCAATATTTATGAAATGTCCCTCGTATACTGCTCTTATTATAAGTATTTGATTATAACAGTTGATCCTCAGCAAAATTGTTACATTATTTTAGTTTATGAATTTTTTGTATGAAACAAGTATATTTTCGTTCCTTTTTTTAAAAAAAAACTCTAACACCAATATTCTGGTATCATGTTAAAATAGTACTGAATATATGGGCATGGGGTTTTTTGTTCGGTATTGCAAACACTGCATCCAATAATTGCAAAATGCGACAGGGGGATTTCTCCATCTGAATACTGGTAATAATTTTCATGCATTGTGAAAACATTTTAATGTTAACAAAAGATGTTGAATAATTTGCAATAACTTGTTAATGGATATCCAAAATATGCTATTATTAAATATATCATGGGGCAAAAAATAAATTTTCAGATAGAAGCTAAATTTCGTTTTTCCCCCCATCCCATAAAAACAGAAAGAAATCCAATTTCTGTTGCCCTCTCTCTTAGAAACTACGTGGAAGTCAAACAGGTTGCCAAAATTTCCGACTAGAAGTCGTCGAAAACATCTGGATTAGCCAAATAGGTGAGCTAAAGAAGCTTTTAATCAATAGCCGCAGAAAAAAGTAGCCGGATCGGTGAATCTTTGCCTAATATGGCAACCATGACGCCAATCAAGGAGGAGGAAAGTGGTTGTGCTCCAAAGGCTCAACCAATCAGCGAACAGTTGCGGCGGAGCTCTGTTTCCCTGCATCGATGCACATGTGTTTGAGTTTGAGAGAGCCATTTTAAGTTGGCATTCAGCTATGAATTCTAAGAGTAAATTTTCTTCTATCAAAATGCCATGCTGTGTCAAAAAAGTGAATTTAATTATTAGTATTACCTGCATTAAATGTATTCCCTTTTACTATATATTTTTTGTTTGGAAAAAATAAAACTGCTACGAAATCGGGTATAGAACTTCCGATTATCCCCCCATGCTATAAAGCTAAATTGCAAGTTTTGCCGAAATTCAGATTATCCCCCCATGGGGAAAAATGGAAGACTTTCAGAGGGAAGTAGGGTTTGGGGATTTTCGGAATTATACAGTAATTCATTATTGGTCAACATGCATGTAGCAGTTTTTTCAGGATTTTTATGTCTTTCTCACTTTTACCCTTTTAATAACAAGTATTTATTAGTTGTCACTCAAAATTTGGTTTGTTTTGCTTGGATGAAGACTTTTATGAAATTAAAAATGGTATTTTTGTAAGTGTATTTCAACTATGCCTCTTTTCTTATGTAGCCAAAAGTATTTCTGAAATCTGGTGTACCCCCTAGCAGTGGCCATGCTTATAATTTTTTATCATCTTCATTGTTTGATCCATTAGCTTTTGAGAATTGCAATCAGATAAGAAAGTACTGTTTCAACAAAGAAGAACATATGTCGAAATTAACTGAAGAAGTATTAGTAGAGAGATTTCCTGCCTTTGCTTTTGACTATCTTTATGAACTTGATGTTCCTGATGAATGGTTAGGTAAATGAATAATTCATTATTATAATTAGTGTATTCACTAAATTCTTCATTATTCAGAACTTTTGAATAGTTTCCTTTTTTAGATAAAATGTCTACTGTGACTACTCTGTTTTTGGAAGAAAGTAATTGGCATGAGAGTTCAACATGTCGTTTAGTATTTGGACCTTTATGTGTTGATGTAACTAGCAGTTTGGTTCACAGAATATCGAAATTAATATTTTCTGCCAAGGATTGTGACTATTCATATTATTCTGAATCGAGTAAGTTTGATCACGTAACCTTCTCACTTTTTTTTTCTTGTTAGGCTATTCAAATATTTTTACCTGTCTAACTAAATGTATCTCTGTACTTGTTACATGTTCTGGACATTTTATAATATTTTAAATTTGAAATAATTTCAAGTTTATCTTCAGGTTTTCCCTAATTCCTCCATAAATTAGGAAGTGGTTAGTTCAATATGTCTTTTGTCATGTTTGTCCCAACTTTTTTGTTAATTTTCATTTACTAAATATTAAAATAATGTAATAAATTTTGGTGTGCTTGCACACCTTCATGCATATTTTAAAAATAGTGGAAGAGGTTTTATTTAAGGGAGATACCATTTTGAATTTATGTAAATAAAAAGCCAAGACAGACATGACAAAAATTAGGCATGTCTGTCACACAATGTTTTTTTAAATATAATGGTTTAAAATTTTATTTTTTAAACTAAAACTCTTCCACTATTTTAAAAGTGTGCATGAAGATCTGTAAGCGCACCAAATTTTATGAAATCAATGTTATATTTAGTACTTGAAATGAAACAAAAAAGTTATGTTTTGTCTTGTGTCACATATGTAATTATCTAAAGTTCTTTGTGCCACAGCAATCTACTTGTTTTTGAGGAAATGAAATCAATTTTCATGATTAAAATATGTTAAATTAACCAAAAAAAAAAAAAAAATTGATTGCAATAAATACTGGTAAAAGGACAAATGCTTGTCAGAAATTATGTTTGTAACATTCCAGGCATGATTGTATTCCGGGTAATTCATATCCTTCCATTTTTTAAAAATCAGAGTTTTTAGTTTTCAAAATTGAAAATTTAGCCGATAGGAGCAAAAAATATGCTGAAAAGCGATAAATATTCTCTTTGTAGCAACCCTTTACGCAGCAAGGGTTGTAACGGCGCCAACCATCTTTGTTCCGAACACCGAACAATACCATATCCCACGTGCTTCTCATTGTCGCCATTTTGGAATTCGTTTTCGGCGCCAAACCCCAGGGTTGCCAATGTACTACATTCCCGATGTAAACATCTCCAAAAAGGGTAATTTTTTTCCGGACTTTATTTTTAAAAGAACGCTTAAAAAAAACTTGGAGTTTTTTTTTGGATTCATTCATTTTTTTTTGCATAATAATGCATTTTTACGTCTTTTTCCTGAAATCGGGGCTGGACTTTGAGTTATTTTCTCAACTTTTATATTAAAAGTTGCAGATATTTGACAAATAAATGAAAAAATAATCACTCTAAATAGAAAAAGTATTTCACTGCAAAAATTTGGCAAAAAATATATAGTCATGGGAAATTCCTATTCATTATGTTTTACTATAAATTACAATTTATTTGCAAAATATAAATAAATAAAATTTTTCTTATTAGTAAGAAGTAGGTAAGTAAAATATAAATTTCAATTAAAAAAATTATTTTAAACATGCTGTTGTAACTATATGTGTATAAAATCTGTCGTATAATTTATGGTGCATAAAAAGTGATATTGACTTTTTGCATGAAAAATTTTCAGGGTTTTTTACTTTGTGTCCCAATCACCCCTGAAATTCATTCTTTGGATTAAAAAAAGGAAGGGAGAGGAATGGATCTATATGTAGAATTAATTATTGAAGAAATATCATAATTGCATATACAAGTGCATGTGATATTGTGCTTTCCACAGATGAATGATTAAATTTTGTTGTCTAGTAATGAAAAGGTACACCTACAAAGTAGCAAAAAGCCAAAGAGATGTTTCAGTTGTTAGGTGATTACACCCTGTCTAAATATATAGCTGGCACAAAATAAATCTGTGCCATGCTTCCCTCAAGGGCTCAAGTATGAGTAAATATTGCTGTTGGGTAAAGGGGGATTTTTTTTTTTTTTTTTAATATCTAGAGGGCAGTACAAAGGATTGAATTTTGCAAAAGGAATCCATTAAATTAGATTTTTTTTCATTCTAATTAAAAAGCTTCTTTGTCCATATGAGATCTTATGTTCTTACTTGTAATTGTTAACAGCAATAGATTTGGTTTCAACCAGTCCCATTCTAAAGAATTCTGAATTTCTATTATTATTTAGATATATTTTTTTATGCACAAGATTGTAAAAAACATGACTGAAAACTGAATTGCCGAAGTAATTTTCCTTTGTTGTTAAATTTTTTCAGTTGCAAAAATTATGCGTGGTAATTAATTTAATAATGCTGTTTTATTTGAGGGGGGGGGGGGGGCACTTGATGAAGTTTGAAACATGTTTGTGAATTTATATCTTTGGAAAATGCAAAGAAATTTCAAACTTGAGATGCTATACTAAAGTTTTCAAATTTATTTCTAAATGAAGAGAAGATCGCTTCTGCTGCTCTGTTAGTTTAGATTAGGCCTCATTGATCTAAGACATGCAGGTCACTGAGTGACCCATTTCATAATTACATGTGACCCATATTAGTTTTGAAAGTGAAGTACAATATAAAAATAAATTATGAAACATAAACATGAAGAAAACACCTGAAGAATAAATCGAATAATAAATTGAGAATTAATAATAACAATATGACTTTTGTTTAATTATAATGTTATAGTATCAAACATGCATTTTTATTTTAAAATGTATTTATAATTTATTAATTTAAAGGAGAAATCTATAAGTTTGGATGTATAAAAATTCCGAGAATGAAAATTACCCCTGATCCAAACCATCCTCTTAATGTACACAGTTTGGTTGACTTAGACCTGTATCCAAAATAATGCTGCCAATGCTTGGTCTTGATTTTCACCAGAGGACAAAAAGAGTTGATCTCTTGCATGTGGGATCTACAGACTTCTATACTCGATTATAATTCCTTCTATAATCTTTCCTTTTGTAAATGAGAAGAAAATTTTTTTAGCTTATCTTCGTTACAGTGTACGATAAGTAAGAGTATTTATGTACTGTTTACAGCAATTTATATTTCAATTTAGATAAACAGTCTTCCCTGGCTATTAATATTGATGATGATGTCATAGAACAGCTGGAAGAATCTGTGCCTGTTAGAATGTATCACCTGACTTTATTTAAACCAGTCATGCGATTGTATATTGCTGATCATGCATCCCCTTTTACTGCACCAAAACATGAATGTAAAAAGAAAAAAAAGGTACATTTTTTTAAAAATTTGTTATCTAGTTTACTAATATTTACTGCATTACATGTTCTTATTTTTGCTGAAATTGAAATGCATGCTATTAATGAGTTTAATTCAATTAAAAAAATGGAACTCATGGAAGTTAGAATGGCTCAAAGAGCTTCAATTATTTACTGTGTTTACTTTTAAATATTTCATTAAAATAAGCATAAAAAAAGGAATAGAAAAAAGGGAAAATTTCTGGTTGAAGCAAAAAGCTTCTCCCCATCTTGGATATTAGTGTTGCATTTAGGAATTTCAACTGTCACAATTAGGTCGCTAAGAAGTTCAGCTATGATTCGTGCGTCTAAATGCGACACATATTTTCAAACGATTATAAATAAAAACAAATCATCTGCTCTTATTTCAATTTGGGGTAGGTTCAAGGTTGAAACGTGGATGAAATTATTATTTTTTTTTTTGACCTTCAAACGTAACAAAAGAAAAATACAGATCTCTGATTCACTCTTTCGTGTTGTATTTGAAGGAATGTTGGGGGCGCTACAAACCGAGTTATATTTATTACAATACGGAAATTCCGAACGTAAAACGCCTTAAATGCGATGGAGGATTTCATATTTTGTTTTCAAAATTCATATGTTTTGATACATTACATTTATGAACATTTTTACGAGCAATATTTAAGGTAAACAAACTTAATCGCATAAGGGATTGTCTCATTTAGGTTAATGTTCTTATACCAAAACATTAAACACTTAACAGAAATATCCATTGAACTATTTCTAACTAGATAAAAAACAAACTGCTTATACAGTAGAGTCCCGCAAGCTCGGCACTCCAGATAACTCGACCAAGCCCCAGCACGAGTACAACATGACATTACTCATTTCTTAAAAAATATAACAAATAAAAATGAGCCAGTTTTAGCTAAGTCAACTAGTTTAGTTTCATTATCAACAACTTTATGCCTTCATAAAGTATTTTTCTGAGGTTTGTGTTATCAGGTAAATTACTGTATTTATTAATTTTCATTTCCATGTAGTAAAGGCATTATGCCTTTATAAAGTACGTAGTTTTCCTTTATTTAAGGCTATTAACGCAGTTCATTCTGTGTTGTATTTTCGAGCAAACAATACATGCAATTATAGCACCGTATTTTATGAGGAAGGACTTATTCATATTTAATCTCATTCCAGATAATCCAACCTTTTCAAACTCGACCATCCTTCAGTGCACTTTAGGCTGAGTTTTCAAGACTGTACTGTAGTACAATGGGATTTCACATGATTACTATCATAGTCGTAATTTAGCCATACATACGAAAGTACCCAATGTGTCCCTACATGTTCTTGACTGCATTAGTTTTAAATATTAAGTTAATATGAAATAAAAAATTCATGGAACTAATAAGTCTGAAGAAAGAATGTTTTCTGAATAGCAAAGTTATACAATAATTAAAACCACTTATGTTTTTGTGCATGCTGATCTCCATTTCTTGAAAGTCACTTCTGTCAGTGGAATTCTACCCAAATCACTTACAAGGGCTCAATTCTATTGGAATCACAAAAACATGAACATTCATGTAACTGTTTTTAGAAGCTCAGAAATGAAAGTTCACCTATGAGCAGACCCAGAAGCAAGGGATGTAAATGAAAAAATTGAAAACTACGATACAACTAGTGCAAACGATAGGGAACATACCAGTCTATATTGTGGCAAGAGTTGTTAGTGACAGTTCTAACAGGTGTTCTGCAACAACATGATTTAGAAAACAATTAAGATTAAAGGTTCCATAAGATCTAAACTTTGATCGTGTTTTACCCTTTTCTTCTTACTGCCTCATAATGTGGACTGAGGTAGCAAAGAGGTTATGTATATGAAGTAGTATCCAAACGTTTAGGGAATTCGCTCTAAAATGGACATTAATTTTTAACTGTGTCATGAAGTCAACATTGCTTTTTTTTGTTTGCATGTAAATTGAGTAATTCTTTTTAATATAGGTTGTTGACTTTGGCCGCATTCAAATCTTATTGATACAACCTTATAGTAGGAGTGATATCAGTCCGGTGTGATATCAGTCAAGATAATTTATTGAGACTTATTTGGAATAGCTTCAAACCATGTTGTATGTTTTTATTTGTCTAAGATTTTTTAAATGAATTTATAAATGCCTTCATTTAAAAACTTTCAGTATTTTTATTTAAAAAGAAATGTCTTTTCTATTTTTCATCATTAAGTTTTAAATAATGGTCATACTTTATGGAAAATTATAATATTATTGCGGCACAACTCATTACTCTGTAATTTGACTAACACTTTTTCATCCTAAATGTATTGTTCTGTATATTTTTATTAGAAAAGTGCAAAGTCATCTAAACATTGCAGAAGTCCAAAAGCATCTGAAGCAAACTTTTGTGTGGAGCTTTATGCAGACTGTGTGGATTTGCAATCAAGCATGCCCATGTATCCTTTGCGGCTTGTGAAAATTGTTGATAAGTTGCGGGAATCTTCTCAGTTTTTGCTTCATCATTGTTATAATTCCAGTTCTATTAAGGTATATCTATTTGGGAAAATATATTTAATTAACTTGAATGATTGTAACAGAGTCATTCCATTTCAAATCAGGCAGGCAAGTCTAAAACTTGTCACATGACCTTCACAGATTTTTTGTGAAATTACAGTATTTACAACTAAGGGACATATAAAATATCCCAAAAGGATTTTTTTTTTTTAAATTATTTTTCTAATTATAGAACTTTAAAATTTGGCACAAAATTGACCATTCTCAGTAAATCGGCAAAGCACTCACTTTTAAAATGGCCTCTGTTTCAAAAGTTTTTAGCCGATTCAAATAATTTTTTTTTCTATAAATAATGAAGGGATGGTATTTTATTTAGACGCTAATTTTAAAAATCTAGTTGGTTTTATTTATAAAGAAAAAAAGCGTAACCTTAACCTTCTTAGAATTTAAATAGCATCTTGCACAAAGTGTAGCTACCATGATTTAATGCATGTTATTCTGTTCATTCGAATTACTAGTTTCAAACTCACGCGCTTTACATCAAATACCATGTAACAGCAAAAGTAAAATGTATTGTAGGAATACAATCAAAACATTATTGGCTATCCTAAAATACTGCTAAATAGTAAAAATCCATAAAATAGTAATGCTTACATGTGACACTCAAGCAAACAAGAAGTGGGAAGCAGTTAGAAAACTACCAGCCTCTTAAACAAATGAAACTCGATACATGATTTCTAAATAGGAAAATTTATTGAACGTGTGAATGACAGTTATTGAATGAGACAAATTACGAATATATCACCAATGGTTTAGGGACACTATCCAATAATTTGTATACAGATAATCTAGAAAAAATATATTTCAATTAGCCAGAAGAATCCGAAGGAAAAAACTAGACCAATATATAGTAATGTTGAAAGTAAGAAGTATAACACCATCTGAACCCTTCTAGTCTTTGCATTTTTTGGTAATAACGAGTAGAAGATGATTCAAGAACTTGATTCTACTTATTTTGCTTTAAGTACATAACTACGTATGTGTTTAAAACTATGTATATCAGTGCTATAGCATATTTGATGTAAAGTGTGTGTTTAAAATTAGTAATTGGATTGAACAGAATAACATGCATTAAATCACAGTAGCTACATTTTGGGCAAGGGGCTATTTAAGTTCTAAGAAGGTTTAGTACAATTTATCAGCAGTAATTGTGTAACAATATAGTATTTTCCTTAATAAATATTGATTAAATCTTATATTAAAGTAATTAAATAAGAACAAGTTTGAATTGAGAGAGAGATGAGAACAAGAACACACCAAAGGTCATTTTTGAAAAATCATATAAACATCTGGGGCAAAAATACACAATATAATTTATAACAGCTCATTAAGCATTTCAAGGGCAACAAATGAGCAGATTTTCAGATATTTGAAAAATGGCTTTTTTGAGTAATCACACTTCAAAAATCGTAATTTTTGAACATTTTCAAATTTCAAACTTTAAATTCTGACGGGATATGCATCTCAGGCTTATAATAAAATTTGATACAGAACTTCCATAACAGCACTTTAGATTGCTATCTCTGTTTGGTCAAAAATAAATTTCTTTCATAAGGAAAAAAAAAATCGGTAAAAATAAGATTTTTTTTTCACTTCAAAAACAAGTTTTTTCTTTATAAATGAAGCCAACTATATTTTAAAAATTAGTGTCTAAAAAAAATACCATCCCTTCATTATTTAAAGAAAAAAGGGGATTTTTTTTCATCCGCAAACGAATTTTCCCTTCGCTCTCATCAATTCAAAGTCACAAATGCAAAAACGAACCCTTTTACACAAATCGCGATCACAGTCTCAATAGAGCATTTACAAGTACAAAAATTGCAAATTTCCGCTATTAAATTCCATCATTAGCTTTTATTTTTATTCTTTTCAAAATCTTTGCTTGAATTATCGGATATTTTTAAAACAATGTGTTTTCAAAATGGCGCGCATCGTTTTACTTTACATATGACGACTTTGTGGGTTTATCGCCATTGTTCCTCAATATGACTAGCAGATATGGAAAATATCCTATTTGAAATGCATGAGTTGTACCATACTAAAAGTTTCTTTGAATAAATTAGGGATGACTCAATAAGTATAAGATTCAAGACCAATTGGTTTATGAATCATTAGTAGGATGTTTTACACGTATTTAGATTGCGTAACGGAAGTTTCTCTTCGTGGTGACTGTTGATGTTATTTTTGTTTTAATTTTCACTTATTATTTTTACTTCATTTTAAGGAGAAAAGCGAACGAAAAGAAAAACAGAACTTTATTTAGCTCAATAAAAACGTTATTGGACTTTTTAATTTTTCGTCCGTTTTTGAAAAAGTGAAAAAAAAAAAAACCTTTTGTCGGAATTCCTGTTTTATGAATGGAAAAAATAATAATTTTTTACCACATTAAAGCCTTCAACTAGTCATAAAGAGTACATTCATTATGTTCTTTTTCTCACTTTTACTTTATTAAGCCTTCCAAAGTTTTCCGATTTCTGAAAGAATAAAGGGGTTTGTTTATATCAGTATTTTTCAGATATTTTCGCTATTATACTACAGAAAAATGCTTTTTTTTTCAGTAGATATTTTGGACAAATGCCCCCTTTTTTAATGAAGGAAGCTTAATGTTTTCTCCGAAAACGGCGAAAAATGCCAGGAAAAAATGCGAGCGAATTTTCCCGGTTTTCCTGGATCGGCCATTAAATGTTGGTGGGAAAATACGCATCAGGCAAAGATATTTCCTTTAATTTCTTAATCAACCATAATAAGCTAGTCACAACTGATCTTTTGCCTAAAAGCCCCCCCCCCCCCCCTTTTTTTGTTAAATTTGAAGTCCCTTTTTTTATAATGAAGCCTCGGTTTTTCCTTTACTTTCATTTAAAAAGTACTTCTCATTATTATTTTTTATTTTAAATTCTCTTGATTGATTAATATTCATGTGTTCATTTATTAATTATAATAATTGTATTTTTAGTACATGAAAATGATACATGTACGGTACCGGACCTCAAATACGGAATCCCGAAATCCGGAACTTTTTCAAAAAAATCGGCAGCTGGAAGAAAAACAGCTTTTGTTTTTCAAAGAAAAATCAGAAAGATTTTGCACCGTTTTTTGGAAATAGGCATTTTAAACAGAAGGAAAACAAAATGTAATAAACATTTTTAAGATCGGAAATGTACCGTTTTAAAAAAAGTTATTTTGCGATTTTTTGAAAATGGTTCGTTTTTGCGATTAGAGTTTGTATTAATTGTTGCTTTAATTTTAAGTTAATATCATTAAATTTTGCTTTTTTTTTTTCATTTCCTGTAGTTTTATTATATTTATTTTTTAAAATGAGCTCTAATTTTCCCGCAATACAGAATATTCGCGAAATTGAAAATCGGCCCTTCTCGCATTTTTCCACTTGTCTGATCTTTTACTGCAATTTAGTGGCTAGAGAATTAGAGTGTAAAATCATATCAGAATTTGACGGAATTCTTTTCTTTTATCGGTTAGTTAAAGAAGTTAAAATAATATCGGGAAAAGTCCAGATGGTTTCAATGTTTTGAAGCGAATGTAAGTCGACTCCGACTTCGTTTTTTGTGCTGAGCTTCGCGACTTATAGACGAGTATATACGATAATAAAAAATACTATAAATGAGCAAAATGCAAATAAAATCTTCTAAAGCAAATTGTTCAGTCCTGGCAACTTCCAGGACTTGCATGCATGGTGTGGTTTCTATTTTTATATTTTTTCAATCTAGTATTAAAAATAATGGTCAAAAGCATGTAAACACACATATGATGCGTACCTTTGTATGTATTGCTAAATTCTGACTGTGTTAGTAATTACGTGAAGTGTGCTATGTGTAGTTAATTTTAACATCTGTTTTGTAGTATTTTTATGGATGTTTTAGGTTAAGGGTTTAATGTTCTGGTACACTTAATAACTCTAGATTTCTGTACTTTTCCATGATTTTGAAATTCAACCTCCAAGAAGTAGACATTTTTTTGATAATTAGTGGGATTCTTTTTAAATATTCATTTTGCAGGTTTTGCATAATTCAAAGGTATGAAACTAAGATTTAATGCAGAATTTGTATTAATTTTGTCATAACAAATAGTGTAATTACAAGTATGAAACAAATTTTGTAATGTTTAACAATACTAACTCACTATTAATTCTTAATTGAACATAATATAGTACTATGCATATTTGTTCCTAATTTGGGTGCTATTTATCATTTTAAATATTTAAGTACTTTTACATAGTTAAAACTAGAGGAACACATAAGTGTACTGAAAATTATTAGTCTCCTAGCAATAAAATTTATATATTTTTTAGTCTTATCCTGACTTCTGCAGGTAGAACCAAAATTTGGAACTGTTAAATATTTTTTGCAGCATTATTTTATGCTTCAGTAGTAAAGAGGTTAATGTCGGATGTTGGAACTCTTATTCAAGCGCTTGAAAAAACAATTGTTTAGCGTCAAATAGTTCGAACTGATATTCAAGTACTTGAAAATTGTTGTTTATTGTTGGATAATAAAACTATGGTTCAAACGCTTCAAAAATTCAGCGCTAATTAACATTAAAAAGCACTAAATTGACATTTATAATGTCGTATTGTTAGAACTAAGATTGAAGCCACATATAATTACACCATATAAGCATTGATTCACCAACTTAGGAAGTACCAAAACAACATGTCTGTCGAATGCAATTTTGTCCTATTAACGATTTTGTAATTTGTGTTTGACATTAAAATGACAACATCTGAAGCATAAATTGATAAAATGATGTAATATTCTCATTTTTTTAATCATTTTTTTTGTATACCATAAAACTAAACCATTACATTTCATAGTTTTTTTTCTGTTTTACTTTGATGGTTTTTTTTTCTGAGAAAACATATTTTGTATGATCATGCAACATTGCATTAATTCAAATTTTTGTATGGAAGATAGTTTTTTCTTTGTTTAACTTTGTTTGTGTTTTAGGTGTTTGACTTTGAAGTATATCTTCAAAAAGAAGGTGCTCTATTGCTACCAGAGCGTAATATCCTACAAAAGACATCATTGACATTTTTTATCAAAACTCTTATGCTACCAGAAAGTTGGACTGATCTCAAAAACATTACTTTATGTGAATATGCATTTGAATGTGATAAGATTGGCCTTTCTTTGCATGAAACTCAATTTTTTATTTTGTTGAGTATTTTTCACTCATGGACATCAAAGCATTTCAATCCTGTGGGAGTGGAAAAAATAAAATCTATAATGCAAATTATGAAAGTAGGTAAGTTTGTATGATTGATTATATTAATGATTTCTTTATCATATTTTATTTCATAAAAGCTGCTAAATATTTCTCTTGGAATATTTATTGGTCTAAAAAAGTTCTAGTTGTATAACAATTGCTCATTAGTATTTAATTAAATTTAAGAAATTTTGAATAAAAATCAATAAACTCACAACTTTTTATATTTATGCATACAAAAAGTATTTATTTTTTTCTTATTGGACACAGCCATGTGTAGAAGTGATGCATGAAAGGTTTGCTGCACTTTAGTATATGTCAAGAAGTTTCATGCATTTTTACTAAATTTTTATATTAGATCAGTGCATATATGGGGAGTCATTCTCTTGAAACGAAGCTCTTTCAAGAAAATTTTTTTTTTGAGTCTTAAACATAAAATAAAAATCGTTATTATTATGTTTTCTATTAGATACGAACTTGCTGTATTAAGTCATACTATTGGCCCAGATCATATTTGCAAAATTTTAAGAAAATGTTTAATTTTTACTTGTCCACGGACATGACACTGAATTTATGAAATAGATTTAATAGTAATGGGATTGAAGTATGACTTTTGTTAAGATATCAAAAACTTTTTTTGTGTTACACAATTAATGTATTACTGCTTCAATTTCAATGAAAAGCATATACAATTGAATGTCTACCACAAATTCTTGAAACAATCCAAATCCATTAAATCACTAGTTGACTTACAGTAAAAATATACTTATATTAATATAGAAATTACAGATTTCATTTCAAATTTCAAGTAAACTAAGAATTCAAAATTTTACTGGGGGTTTTTTTATGAGAGTATATCACTAAATATATATTGTACTCTATTGTTTGAAATGGGCAACTTTAGTTCACTAACTATATCTTTTGCTTCTAAAAAAAAAAAAAAATAAATAAAAAGATCTTCAGTATTTGGAAAAATAAATTTGTTGCTGCCTGATTGCTTTAAGTACTTGACATTGTATTTATCCAAACCAGAATATGAAATTACAGCAGTATAATGCTTAATTGTCCTTTTGACTCCTATGTTTAACACAACATAATCATTTGCTGTAAAACATTTTTCTCTTGATTAAAGTTCTGGATTCACATAAATATGTATTGGTGAAATTGATTCATCATCAGTTTACCTGGGTAAATTTCCTTCTTTTTTCTGGGGCTTAATGTACTGTTTTCATCCCTTTCGAGAAATTCTACACTGAGTGGCCAAAAAAAAGTCGCAGGCACTAATATTTTGTAGAACCACCTTTGGCACGAATGACAGCTTGCATTCGGTTTGGTATTGACTTTACCAAATCGTGCAACTTCTGGACACTTATTTTTGGTCGCAATAACATCAATGTTTCGCCGAGATTGTCCAGTGAAGAAGGAAGAGTAGAGTTACTTCTCAATGACCTCTGGATGACATCCCACAGATTCTCAATGGGATTGAGGTCAGGGCTTTGGGGAGGCCAGTTCAATCACTCGAATGAATCATCATGCTCTTGGAACCAGTTATTGACAATGCGAGCTCAATAAATCCGAGCATTGTCATCCTGAAAAACGTCATCACCTTCTGGAAACAATGCATTGAAGGGATAAGATGGTCACTCAGTAAGCTCAGATAATCTGTAGACTTAATTTTATTACTGCACAATGTTGCTGAACCTAGCCCAGAATAGCAGAAGCATCCCAAGATCATAACATTTCCTCCAGAGGCTTGAACAGTGGGTACGGTACATGATGGGTCCAATGCTTCATGCGCTTCCCTTCTAAATCTGATGCGACCATCATGTTGGAATAGAGTAAATCGGCTTTCATCAGATCACATCTTCCGCCATTGCTCAGGAGTCCAGGTTTTATGTTCCCTTGCAAATTGGAGTCTTTTTTTTTTTTTTTCCGATTAGTCTCGGTAACTAAAGGCTTTCTTGTTGCAACACAACTGTTTAGGCCCATTCCTCGGTGTTCTCGTTTCATTGTACGGGTGGAAATGGTTTTGCTTGCCGTATTGAAGCTTTTTGTAAGTTGTAGGGTTGTTTTTTTACGATTATATTTTACTAATCTTTTTAGTGATCTTCGGTCACGATTGTTGAGGATCATTTTTCGAACACACATTTTCTGCGAGGATGTTTCTTCACCCAGCACTTTCCACGATTTAATAATACGCTGGACAGTTCGTAATCCGACGCCAGTAATTTCAGCAATCTCTTTGCAGGATTTCAGCCCTTGGCGCAGCCCAATGATTTGGCCCTTCTTGAACTCTGAAACGTCTTTTCCGCGACCACATGTAACTTCTCTAGACATGATTGCTTTCAAATGATTCGTTGCGCACTGCTTCTTCACTATTTAAAGGTAGTCGTGAGCGCTAACATATGCAAATTTTCTGAATACGTCATCTTTCTTTCCTCTTTCACAATTTGAATATGTTAATTGACATCGCGACTTTTTTTTTTGGCCACTCAGTGTATTTAGGAGCTCTTAAAGCGGTGCTTATGGAGAAATTCTTATTTCTCTTAAGACGTTTAAGCAAGTTAAGAAATTGGACATAATCAACAGTAACTAGATTAAAATTAATTATTAAAAGTGCATGCAAAGCATATTTAGAAGGATGTTTTTGCAAATAATTAAATTTTTTAGACATGTCTTTCTTGTTTAGGTGGGCACAGGTGAGAAACCATTTGCATTATTAAACAGAAAAGCTTCCAGCCATACTTTAAATTTCTATGTAGAGGGAGGAGGGTTTGTATAGACATTGCTTGCGTGTTTATTTTGATATAATTGTGGTACATTTTAATTATTATTATTTTTAATTATCCTGTTCAAACATAAGTTGAAAGTTTGAACTTGGCATCAAAACTGCATATATGTAACTTTCAATACAGTTTTATCAGTTCCTTATTGCATTTAGATCAAAAGGGGAAAATTTGAAGTGTTTAATATTTTGGACACTTTTCTTGTTTAGTGATGTGTAGTTGCCAAAAGAGTGCAAAGGACACATGCATCCCCCCAAGAGTTTTCTCCTAATTGAAATGTTGCTTAACCCCTTGACATGCAAATTAAATGGAACTTAATACGACCAAAAAATACTGTTTAATTTTGCATAACTGAACAATTATGTGAAAGCTGAAAAAGAGTATTTTATTTTGAAATTTTGATTTTTGTTAACTAGATTGATGTTAACAAAGAACATGTAAGTAACATTTAAAAAATAATAATTTTTCTTCCCATGAAATGAATGACGAGTGTGACTCGTTATTTCATGTCAAGTGTTAAGAACATTCAGAACTGTTCTTAAACAAGTTTGTGTGTCCAACACTGTTCTTGAAAACAATATATAATATGTAGAAACAATTCTGAGACTACAGTGAAACCTGTGTAAGTTGACCACTTGCGGTATGGCACATTAGTGGTCAACTTATAGAGAATGGAGATTTTTTTTTGGTCATTTCTTACACTATGCGTTTATTCTTTTGGAACTAATTAAAATATAACTTCATGTATTAATGTTACTTTAAAATTAGTAGTTGGCTATTTTTTTCACAATTATCTAAAATATCATTAGTTAAAGTTAACCTGAATGACTTACAATGGAACTTATACAACTTTAAAATTAAAGCACTTAGTTAAAATAGAGCTAAATATAGTATTAATTATGTAAGTTAATTGTTTGATGATAAACATTTCCTAAAAATACATAATTTTTCAAAATGGCTAGATCAATTGGAAGAAAAAGAAATTTTTTTGAAGAATAAAAGAGTGTTCATAGTAGTTTTCTCCATATGATTAACTTACAAAGAGGTTTAGGTAAACTTTATATTGATATTTTATCCATCCAGACAAATGCTGGTCTAACATTACAGCATAAAAAATATCCTAGAGAAGTTATTTAAGTTCTTTTTATCTTTGCAAAATTAGATAAATAAATATACATATAATTAGGCCGTCCTCTTACAAAGGCTTTTTTATAATACTACCACCCGAGTTTGGCTTACATAAGTGGTCAAATTAGGTGGTCAAGTTACAAAGGTTTACCTGCATTATATAATATAGGGCTAATTCCGTTACTAACAAAAGTGGTCAACTTAGACAGGCGGCTAACTTACAGAGGTGGTCAACTTTACAGGTTTTACTGTATTTATATAGTTCAGGTGCAAATGATGTTTTTAAAAATAATATTCTTAAAGAATAATTCATTAATCTAACTAATTATTTTTAATTATGATTTACTTTTTACAATCATTTAAATGGCAGGATTATAAAATGTTTTTTACCCAGCAACATCTTTCAATCTTTCAGTTATTTTTTCTTTAATATACATAATGCAAAACATTTTATTGTATTTTTTCAAGGATAAGTTTTGTCTCAACTGCTTTATTACAAATCATTTGTTCAACTGAGCAAAATCTTGTATTCTTCAAAGAATTCTCCAGAATAAAATTATTACTATAAGGGGTAAATGCACTGCAAAATAATGTTATTTACATGTTCTGACAATGATAATTTAATATCATTTCATAATATTAATGATGCTTGCACAATATTATACTAAATTTTTTGAAGAAAAAATATTCTCAATTGTTATCCAAATTTCAACTTCAGTAGAATATTCTCGTCTCACATTTCTAAGTATGCCTATGTTGGTTTTTTTCTTACTATTTCATTATAATGTTTCATTAAATAAAATGAAGTTTTTGAATTTATGCTTATTAATTTCAATAAAAGTTTTATGTGTTTTTTCTGCTCACCAGGATACCCTCTTCTTTTTATTAAAATTTGTGATGCGAAAAGTTCTTATATAAAAGCTGATGAATTGTCTTGTTTTAAACTTACTGTGCATTCATCGTGCTTGGAGTTTCAAAATGAAGGTAATCTTTTCTAAATAAATAGCTGTTCATAGACATGAAAGACGCTATAATTAATATGTGTTTGTAATACATATATATTTTATTTTAGATCACGCAACGGTGTTGTTTAGTGCACCGGAGACAACTTCAAATGTGCATAAAGGTCATGATTTTTTTAAATTCGATGAGTCTCAATCTACTTCAAAAGATAATAAGCAATATTTTTTGCAATTTCTCTTACAAGTTCCTGAACAAGAAGGTAAAAAGACAAAATTTTATTTGTTTTTATATTTATTAATTATATTATTTTAACTTTGTGTTTTTAAAAGTAATTTTTCAAATACTTATGAAGAATAAATATGCAAAATTTGTGTATTAAAAGCTGTTTTCAATATTATTTATACACTTTTTGTTATGATGTTTAGCTGTTCATTTTAGAGCAATCTGCATTTGAATTCAGAGTACTAAAGCTCTCAAATTTCTAATTAGTTATATTGATCGAAGAATCCAGAATAAATGTAGCATCACATGTTATTTATAAATACTGCCGTGGTTTATCAAAGATATCAGCTTTGTTTCTACCTTTCAATGTGTCTTAAAACGAAGATTAATTCCAGTGTAATTTTTATTCGTATTGTAAATAATAAATATATGCAAATTTGCTTTATGAATACGTTGATCTTTAATGAATCTGTTTACATAAAGAAAACTTATTTTCTTTGAGTAGATTAGAGTTAGATGTTTCGAAATTCACTGAAACACAAACAGAAAGAGCACTTTGCATAATCTTTTTAAATTTAGAGAACTGTATTTTTTATATAGAGATAACTGTTGCTGTTACTTTATGTTTTCTTTAAACATTGGTTTTAGTGTTTGATCAAGAGAACTGTATTTACTTATAGTGCATGGAGTTAGAGAAAAAATACCCAAAATATTTCACTTCTGGCTACCAGTCTGAAGTTTCGTACTGTGCTCATATGCATATCAAAGAACAAAAAACCACCCAGACACACTTAATCGGATGTCGGGACCACCTGTAATGACATTATGAAAATAGCCACCGGGAAGAGGCAAATAGCTTCATTTAATTGTTTAAAACTCCATTACAAATCATAATCTTATAAAATACTAACATACTATATGAATGCCCTTTAAAGAAGCTACAAAATGGTATTGATTCCTTTTTACATTAACTGGTTGAGAAATAATCATTAAAGCATGGGTGGTGGAAAAAAAAACATTGGATTGTATGTCATTAGCATCCCATCTTCAGGGGTTGAGCCACAGGAAATTCGGGTCTGTTTTCGGACCCTTCGAAAAATTCCATGCTTCCAAATCGTACTTTTCACACCATTATTAAAATTGTTCATCACTATGTGTTTAAATTTTCACAAAAATCGTTTTAAAATTCACAAAAAAGACTTTGTTAAAAAATGCTTAATTGACCCCTGTTCTTATAATCCTTAGCAGTAATAATTTTAATGCTTGATGTCCCAAGCTGATTAATTATATTGTAGCATAGAATTTACTTTACGTAACGGTCAGAACAGATTCCAGTTTCTCCCTTCATCTAGAGATAACTTTGTATTGTTGCCTGCATAGCTTGTTTTATTTTACCTCTGCTATTTCTAATAGAAAATAATTGTGTTTAACCATTTTTAATGTTATGGAGCATTTCTTATTGAGTTATAGTTATCAAAAACAAAATAAGTCATTTTTTGTTTACTGCAGCAGGCTCTTATATTAATTGGTTATAAATTCTATTTATGTTTGAGATAATTAACTTTGTTGTGCATGATCTCGGAAGACTTAGCTTCTTTTCATTACTGAATGTATTTTTCTTTTTAAATTTCACTGCAGTTGAGCAGTCCTAGAGCTATATGTTAAATGAACGAGATATCTCTTCCAGTTTGCTATGGCATCCCCAATCAATAACCACATTTTATGAAACTAACAAAAAAATTTTCCAAGCAATTTTTATAAGCAAAACAAAAAAAAAAAAAAAAGAAAAGAAAAAAAAAAACCCCTTCAAAAAGTTCTATGAACTGCTCACGTTTGAGTCAAAAGATATCCTAATTACAATGTATTGTTGCTATACTGGAAATTGTACCCATAACTGATTAGTTTGGAAGAAGTCAGAACCCAAAGTCTGATATCACTACTGAGGAATATAATAAAAATACAGAAAGTTTCCATAAATACAAATAGAAAAGGGACAACCAGCAACAGGCTCAGGGCCCAGCTAGGCTGGTCCTAGTCGATTTAGCAGTCCCCAATGAACATCAAGAGCTTTCTTAAAAGTTTTTATCCCACTGCAATTCACAGTCGCTTCCGGTAAACTATTCCAACTGCCTACAACCCTATTGAAGTAGTAATTTTTCCTAATTTCAAGATAGCTTGAGATTTGAAAAGCTTAAAACAATGATCTCTGGTTCTAACTTCAACACATAGCTATCGCCCATCAACATTTCCCATTTTAATGAATTTAAACAACTGAATCATGTCCCCTCTAACTCTCCTTTGTTCAAGACTATACATATTGAGCCTTTTAAGCCTAACCTCATAATCTAAGTCTGAAAGTCCACTTACCAATCTAATAGCCCTCCTTTGAACCCTTTCCAATAAGGTAATATCCCTTTTTTAGATACAGGGACCAAAACTGAACAAGCATACTCCAAATGAGGTCTTCTTAAACTTCTGTATAATGGCAATACAATTTCCTTAGACCTGTTTGAAGTAGCCTTTTTGATAAACCCAAGTATCCTGTTAGCTTTGTTACTTACTATGCTACACTGCTGACTGGACTTGAAGTCGTGACTAATCAATACTCCTAGATCAACAACTGCTTCTGCTTCCCTAATGATGGAACCTTGTAAATAATAGGTGCGTGTTTATTCCCATGACCAAAATGAAGCACTTGACATTTCCCAACATTAAAAGACATATCCTGCTTACTTGCCACCTAGACATATGATTTAAATCCTCTTGAAACTGATTGACTTGTTCCTCCGTGTCCACAACTCCCATGATTTTGACATCATCAGCAAAAATATTGATGTCCCCAGAAATACTCTGAGTAATATCATTAATAAAAATAATAAATAATATTGGCCCTAAAACTGAATTTTGTAGAACACCACTCAAAACATGAATTCCACTGAGAATACTTGCTCTTCACTACTACTCTGTTTCCTCCCAGTCAGCCAAATTTTAAACCAAATTAAAGTTTTCCACCAATACAAATATAAGCAAGTTTGCTAAGAAGAGCTTCATGCGGTACTTTATCGAATGCTTTCTGAAAGTTGATGTAAACAACATCTACGCACTTTTTATTATCTAATGCTGTGGTAATCTTGTCATAGAAATGCAACAAATTATTTGTACTGGGCCTACCCTTCCTAAAACCATACTGAAAACCATTTGCCTCCAGGAAATTCACTATTTTGATTAGAGTTTCAAAATTTTTTCAAAGAACTGAAGTAAGACTCACAGGCCTATAATTTCCTGCCATAACTTTAGACCCTTTCTTGAAGAGCGGCGTTATGTTTGCCAGCTTCCAATCCACTGGCACAGTCCCCGAGTTATATGAATATATGAAAATAGTCAAGACAACATCCACTAATTCCTTTGCGCATTCTACTAAAATTTGTGGATAAACATTTTCAGGTCCTGGGGCCTTATTTGCTTTAATCTTTTTAAAATGAAACAACACATCATCCCTAGAAAATACAAAATCCTCAAGCTGTGTATTTGCTTGCGTCTCGCTTATGTCAACTGTTGAAATACAGTTTGTTAAATACACTGGAAAAAAAATATTTAGAATCTCAGCAATATCCCCTCATTTTAAATCAAGTTCCCTTTCTCATCTGCTAGTAAGTATTATGAGCTTTCCCTGAATTAGCATAAGCAAAAAATTTCTTGGATTCCTTTCAATGTTATCTGCAAGTTTTTGCTCCAATTCCCTTTTCTTACTCCATACCAAATACTTGAATGTATGTCTAGCTTCACAATACAAAACCCTGTCAGCATGGCATCCAGTCTCTTTAAGTCGCCGAAGAGTGGCCTGCTTATAATTGAGAGCCTCTTTTCCCTCCCTAGAGAACCACATGGGCCAAATTTTCTTGAAATCCCCTTTTATTCTGAAAAGGAACATAATCCCTCACTGTTTTCTCCAATATCTTCCTAAAATAAAAAAGATACCAGATTCATATTTTTATCCTTGTTAAAATATTTGAAGAACATAGCACATTCTTTGGAGATGATGAGTTAACCATGATCATAACAATGGAGCTATTTCTTAAATCCAAGGATAGGAAAAAGATTATTGACTTATAGAGAGACAGTACTTTTTTTATTTCCAAACTATACTTTGCTTGTAAGGAAGAACAAATGGATGCAAAAGAACATTTTTGCTATAAAAAAAAAGCTCTTGTCCCCCTTCCATATCTAACATCAGTAAATTTGGAAAATCAAACCAAAAATTTGGGAATTTCCTATATTGTTCAACCTAGTTGACTGTCTTTGACGCGTATCCGTGAACCATACATTCACTTCTCTCACAATCAATGGAGCTGACTTAATTCACATGCTCTTCCCTGAATCTAATTTAACTGCAACTATACATTTGAATGAGATTAAAAAAGCGTTGTTAGTCGCTTTTGACCACTATCTAGGAGAAAGTCTGAAAAATAACACAAGACAGTCAAGAATATCTTTATCGAGAGTAAGAGTAAAAATCAATGTTTTAATACCCAAATAAGTTTTTTGCTCACGACAAAAACAAAAAGTGTTTCGAATAAATTTTACAGTAAATCTCGTTATGGTGGATCTACCATACGGCTAACAGGTTGTTTGTACCTAGAAAGACATTGTTTTGAAATCACCATAAAGGGTGAGGAGGGGGGATAATTTTGAAATTATCTCTCTCCCGCATTCCATAAATGAACTACTGCTTGGAAAACAGCAATTGCTTTTAGATAAAACATTTTTAGGCCATTCTGAAACCCAGCAGAAGACTCATTGAAATATTTTACAAACCAGCAGCATTTTTTTTGCATCAGCTAAGGAGGTTCTTGCACACATGGACAAACTATTTTCCATTTAATTTCCAACATTTGGATCGCCTATGTTACTATATCAGTGGGGAAAGAAAAATATCAGCGATGATAATGATTTATTTACATGCTACAAGAACAAGACATGTGCATTTGTGAATTTTGTATAATCATGCAATGTTCAGTGATGCAATCATAACTTCCTCTTGGGAGCGGGGAAAGAGAGAGATGATAATAGTCTATGTATATTTTTGTAGAAGTATATTAGGATCAACAGCGAAACCAAGATTTCTGGGGAAGTTAGCCCCAAAACCACTCTCTGATTGTGTTGCTAAACACTTGATGTGTTGCAGTCATATCATGCTTAAATTGTGCATTTCTCTTTAGCTGTAAGTAGCAATCACTACCCCCCCTTTTTTGGGGAAATCTGTGAAGTCATCAATATAACAGGTATTTGTTTCTGTATTAATGCATGTTTTTTAAAAATTATTAGTATAGTTTAATTTATTTTTATTTATTTATTTACTTCCTTTAAGTGTCACATTTTCAAAACATAGATTTTAACAAAGCTGATTAACCCATTTGCATCGTTAGCGCATTATGCGCAGCCTCCACAATTGAATTCCTACATTTGAATGATGCAATGGCTGTAATTGGTTTTCCATTGTAAGTCTTATTAATCATTTGATTTATAGGCAAACTACTGATATAAAAAACATGCAGAACTAATTTGAATTTAGTAAAATTTTTGGGATTTGTTGGTAGTTATATATATTAGCATGTTAAAAATCTTACTTATCACCAGGGCTTACTAAGAGACTACTGTTTTTCGGTCAATTTCATGTTCCCTATTCAATAACTCCTAAACTATTTGTCCCATAAGAAAGTGTCTTACAGCTTTGAGTAGCATTTATAAAGCGCTTTCATGTGATACATTCAAAATTTGCAATATTATGATATATAATGGAGTTTGGAGCACTTAAACAAATTAATTTATTTCAACATTCATAATTTATCTCGGCATTTCATTTTGATGACATCATCACTGGGGGTTCTTGACCTCAAATCAAGTGTGTCTCAATGGTTTTTTTTCTTCTCTGGCATGATCGTAAGCACTGTACAAAATTTTACACTGGTAGCTGAGTAGGGAAATATTTTTTCACCAACTCCACCAACTATTAATAAAAATAAGAGTGTTACTGTTATTTTATGTATTTACATTGATTTTAGTGCCTGCTCTGCTAATCTTGCATGCTAGTGGATCTACAATTTGTTTTGACCCAGACTTCTTCACTTGGTTATCATCTTTTGATAAAATAGTGCCCACAGTCTTTGATCCAGAGCAAGATTATAACACATCAAGTTCTATTGATTTAAAAGGTAAATTATGCTCTTGAAGATATTTTATTTCTATTTTTCAATCTTGTAATTTATATTGTAATACAGTAGCCCCTCGTTATATCGCGCATGTTGGAGGATATAAAAAAAGCCCGAATGCGCCATAGAACCGATGCCGTTAGAAATAAGTCAAAACGTACAAGTAAATTGAGTGAACCTGTGCGCGAGGTTATGGTGTGAAAATGATGTTAAAGATAAAGGTAACCATTTTCTTCCCAGAAAATTCCTTTACCTATCACTCTCCTTTTCTTGGTTAAGGGGATTGTATAATTTGCATTTCTTTAGCCAAGTGCGAATCCTTTCTGTACTAAAAGGTATCCAGAAGTGGGTGTATTTTTTCTCCTTGGGCAGTGAACATCTGTCTGTTTCATTTATTAATGGGCATCAGGATCAATACAAAAAAAACAAGTAAAACTTAAACTGGTTTGAGTAGAATCATTCTGCAGGCATGTATGTTGGGGAGTGGGAGGAGAATTGCTGCCGCCATCGAACAGAAACATTCCTATTCGATGGCTTTGTTTAGTGGGGATAAAAGGGCTTTACTCAGAAATGCAATATTTTTACTTTCGCAAACTCAAACAAAATTTTCGGAGACATAGAAAAAGAGCGATATATCTGAATGAGCGATATAACGAGGGGTTACTGTATTAGCAAAAACATTTCACTAAAATACATTTTGATCTTTTTGCCCATATGTGTTTTTACCATGTTTTTGATTTGTATAGTTTGACATCATCCTTTCTTTAATGTCCCTTGCGGTATATTTTTACTGTTAAGAATTTATTACTGACTATGCAATGCTTGAACTGCGAAAAAAACTTTTGTCTGTGTATTTAATTTTTCTCCCTGTTTTCATCTAAGAGGTTTTTCTTGCAAGATTAGTATTTCTAAAAATTTTGGAAACTCAACATCTACTGGTATAGTCCTTGATAATTCAGGCAGTTAAAGAAAAAACTTACTTTCATAGTCTTGGAAGTTTTTGAATCGAGCATATGTTACAATTTAGGACAAAGTAAGATACCCATCAGTTTTTGTTTGGTTTGAAAAAAATCCTGGCCCGAGACACAGGCCGCTAAAGATGGTACCCAGGAATCATTCCTCTTGTGCGGTTTTTGAGAAAAACTTTAAAGTGCTGTATTTCCTGATTTTATTTGAAAAATAATTATCTTCTGTTTAAAATTAGAGACTACATTTTAAAATATCTCTTAGACTTTTCTGGCTGCAGCCTCTTTTAACTTTTTTTTAAAGTTTTTTACTTCTAAAAAGCTGATCTTAAAAATTTTGATTTTTTTTTTCCCCTGTTAGTTGATTGAAAAAAGGGAGGAGCTTCCACTTTTGTGTTTAACAGCTTTTAGATACAATGTAAGGTTTTGCCATATACTTTACCAGTTTTGTTTATAACATAGTCATATATTTGTCGCATGAAATTAATATAGCTAAGTTTAATTTTCTTTGACATGATATTCAATTTTTAATAAATATTAGAAACATATTTTCCTAAAAAAAATGAAGTACCAGCAGACAAAAAGACAGATATATATTTTCCAATGTCATACATAACCCTCTGCTTTAAAATATTCATTAAAAACAATATTGATTTCACTTGCTTTTTAAAAATATTATTGACTCATTTTTGCACAGCTAGAGTTCAAAACCATTAGTTGTCAGTTTTAATATGTACTATTTGACAAGGGCAAAACCTTTTATTTTTGTTTCACATAAGATAAAAGAAGTTTCTATTGATAAAGCATTTCTATTGATCTCGTGAAAAAAGTAAATTCTGCATAAAATCTCAGAAAAGGGAACTATTGCGGGAGAGGGGGGAGATAAAATGAACTTAGGATTCAATCACTATCAAATTTTTCCTTTTCTTTCATAAGGAAGTTAACAAAAACAAAGCATTGGCACAAAACACTACTATTTGTTTTATCTATAATTTATAATGCAATTTTGGATTCAAGTAGAGTACAAAGGAAGTGGTATGTTTTGCAACTTGCACATGCAGTGGTGTAGCTAGACCCAGATTTCAGGGGGGGGGGGTTTCTTTGGGAGAAGTGAACTAATTTCATTGTTTTACAAGAAAAATTGGTTAAATTCTGCACAATCTTCATCATTTCAGGGAGGGTTTTATCCCCAAAACACCCCCCTTATCTACGCCAGTGTGCACATGTTTTGTAAGCTTCGATATATTTTTGATTGTAATATATTTCTGAGATTTTTTTTAAAATATGCTTTTAGTATTTAACAGGGTGCACATGATTTAAATCTGATGATTAAAAAAAAATCATTGATTAGTATTTATCAGGGTGTATATGATTTAAATCAGATGATTAAAAAAATCCTTGATTAGACAAAATTAAAAGAAAACGAGAGTGTTGAAGTTTTTATTACTTATTTTTATTAGCAGTAAGTTTTCGTGGCAGTAACTGAATTGAATTCAGATTAGCTTCAGAGGCATAATAAAAGTTAATATATCATTTGGCTAATTTTTTTGCATGTTTTTGAAGAACAAAGTTAAAATTTAATGGGCAAATATCAAAATATTTTTAATGTGACAATCAAACAATATATAGAGAATTTGCTCAATCATTTCAATCTCAACTGCTTTAGATATATTGTAGGCAGATGATGAAAACAACTAAAGTTGTTACCAAGTATTCAGAAAAAAATAGAAAATGACCTAAATCAGCAAGATACAGTAACTACAATACCTTTTTAAAAAAAACATGAACGCACATTATCACCTGCTCTTTTTTTTAGCCATATCTAACCCCAAAATACAAAAAGAGATTTCACAGCCAATTGGTTTTGATTAAAGAAAACACTGAATTATTGAGCAATGGGTTGAAATTCATAATTCATTCCTTTTGTAGAATTTTATTTGAAAAAAAAAAAAAAAAATGCAGTCTATGTCAACATTTGAACATGACAAGTGAGAAATGGCTCCCGGGGTGCCATCTTTTGGCGGTTTGTATCTCAAGCCAGGAATTTTTTAGAATGAAGCAAAAAATTACCAGTATCTGACTTTGTCCTAAATTTTAACATAGTTCAATTCAAAAACTTCTGAGCCTATGAAGGTAACCACCTGCCTGAATTCACATGGACTATATGTACTATATTTTTTGTGAGATAGGGGGGCTAGATCTGTTTTATTTTCAGATGAGTACTGTCGTACCTTAAGATTGTTTTTAACACTTTTTTCATTAGGCTATAATGTAGGTGCTTCTTATTTTTTCTGCCAGGTATTTGTATTCACTACCTTTGAAAGTTGATTAGCTTTTAATTCTGCCTTAAACATGAACTATTTTTTAAAAAGAACTATGCATTTTCCCCAAGCAACATATTATACCGTAGTATACTTGTTGAAATTTGGGACACATGCAGCAGATTAATGTTTAAAGTAGATTACAAAATAAAGAGATTCCACATGTACGAAAGCAAGCATACTTAACTCCCTCTCCCCCTTTATTTCTTGGTCGACATATAGATGACGACTATTTCATATGAGCCACATTATGAAAAAAAATGTGCATCCAGAAATAGAAATCTGGGAGTAAAGCTATTAAATTAACTCACTTTAAGTTTAAAAAAGGCATATGAAAGATCTCTTGAGTTTCTATTTGGGTGGGATATTCTTTGCTAATTTAAATTCCTGGTGCAAACTAGACATTAAAATTCTCAAGTGGTGATAATATCTGTCGATGATGGTGCCACATGACAGAATGGTTGCCAGTCCCTGGGGAATGGCATAGGGTCTGCAAATGATGAGGAGCCAATATGCAGTTCCATTCAAACAAAACCATTAGTTTAAAACAATTCAAAAATGCAATCAACTTTTTAGTTCAATTATTGAACATTTGCTTTCAAATTAGCTGTAAATTTCAGCAAATGTTTCGGCCATTCTGAACTTTCAGCTGAAGATTTGAATGATTAAAAAAAAAATCAATACTAATAAAATTGTCATAATCCAAAAGCTTTCGTAATTTTGTGCTTCACTACTAACAATGACCACTACTAACAATAACTGTAGTGCTTTATTTTGCTTAATTCTTGTAATCTACTTTCATTTAAAAGACATAACAATATAAACTTTTAAAGTAAAACTTCCAAGATATAGCACCTTCCCACCTTGCCCCATATTCACATACCATATTTTGAGATTTCTCAGTCTATGCTGATTCTACTAATCAGAATTAAAGAATATGCTAGTATATAACAGTTCATTGATTTGAATCAAGTGATTTTATTAAAAAATCATAGATTAAAATCATTTCTGAAAATTTTCTCATTGATTTTAGTTTTGAAAAGTTTTGTTCTAAACATAAAATGTGTTGCATTTACAACATCTGTTTCAAGAACAAATTCATAAGTCCCTCTGTCTGTGTGTGTGTGTGCATTTTCCGTCTATAGATGGGTTCCTCCTTTTTTTTTATAATGAAAAAAGGTGGAATACTCTGAACTAAAATGCTTAATATAGATTTAAATGTGTTACAAGTGTTTTTTTTATATTGTTTCATATAAATCTTAATATTTAATTCTTTAATTTTTCTTCAATTTGTCTTCCTTCAGTTTTGTCCAATAGATTATACTTCTGCCCTCGACCAACCCTTTTTAAGTGTTTCATACAATTCAATGAATGAATCAAACTATGTTTTAATTATAAAATTTTTTAAAAAGTAGCTAAAACAGAAAAATGCTTTAAAAAAATGAAAAGAGTACTTAAATATGCAAAATATGCTGTAAAAATCTTTAAAAATGCTTAAAAACAGGAAAAACTTCGAAAAATGCAAAAAATATACAACTTCCGGGGTCTAATGTTATTCTCCTTATTAGGAAAAATTTAAAAAACTGAATGATTAATACATGCAATATATTAGCAAAAGTTTTGAATTTATAAAATAAGTCATTGAAATTGTCAAGGGAACAAAAGCACAAAGTTGTTTCTGTCAATAATCGAGGAAGGTTGTGATTTCAAAGAATATTTGCAGAATGACAATTTTGGAAAGCATTTGTGATATTGCATCTGCATGGGGACACACATCAATCCTTTAACCCTTGTGAAGTCGTGTGATTTTAGAGCATGTTTTTAGAGCACGTCCACTGAATTTTGGAAATAATAATTTCCTACAATTTGTTTTCAAAAGGATTTGGTCGTTTTACCATTCTTTCCTTCTGTGAGTTTTTATGTTGCTAAAATCCTTAAATGGTTTCAATTCCAAGTCATTTTCTCCCCTGTTAACAAAACTTGCTTTCTCTTCTCTTAAAGATCCTGTTCATCAGCTAAACTGCTGGGACATTTACAAAATTAGTAGGCCATAGCCTTTCTTATAGTTGGCAGACTAACCCGGGCTCTAAAAATTTGTTTGAAAGAGCTTAAAGTTTATGTGCAAAAACAGTTTATTAAGTCTAGTATTGTTTAACATAGTTGGAATTCCAACCACTCTTTTGATTTTAATTCTTGTAATTCAAAAATGTTCTTCCCATTTAGATCTTATTTGGTTAATGAATTTTCTTTTATTTCATATTTTTTGCAAGCTTGGCTTAAGTTTCTATAATCAATTTTTCCTTTCTTATTCTTTTGGTTTGTTGTTCTTTTGGATCTATATTGTAGTTGCTTTAATTTTCAAGTGCCTAATTTTTGTTTTTTGTTCTACTCCTTGTTATTTTGCCTTGCTCTTAGTTCTTTTGTTTATATCACTCTCCCCCCCCCCTGCCTTCTTTATATACCTACACTGTTCTGCATTTTCTTTTTGGTATTCACTGTTGTTCTGTACTAATTTCCTTCCATTTTAATTATTTATAGTGTTGTTTTTATGTCTTGGTTTTAATTATTTTAAAGTTTTTCTGCTTCTTTGGTCCTTCTTGCTTTATTCTGTTTCTTTTTGCGTGAGTTGGATTTCCTTTCTTTGATTCTTGTACAATTGGGTGGGTTTGTTTTTGGTGTTTTCTTATCAAATATTTTTCTTTTTGCATCATACAAGAAATACAAGCTTCCTCACTTTCATCAAAGTTAGTGCACATTTTATTTTGTCAGATGCTCCCTTCATAAAATATGGCTCCATAGCTAGAACAGCAAAATAACATCACTCAACTACAACAGTAAAAAATAACTATAATTTAAAAAAAAAAAAAAACACTAATCATTAATAATTAAAAAAAATGACACAATCTTTCCCATCAGGTAGAAATTTCTTACTAAAAGGATCATAAGGTCATTTTCCCTCAGGTTTAAGAATAAAGCAGCAAAGGTAAAATATTTTAGAAAGCAGTTTTAAAAAATGTAACTTACCAATGCTCAAAATTAACACTTAATATAATGATTGGCAGTTGAGTGATTCTCTAAAGCATGCATGCCGGATTTAAAAACCGAGAGAATTAACTGAATATCATATATATACTCTGTTCTGTGAATCACAATGGCAATTTTTTTTTTCCATATCAACAGCACTGCAATATTCAAAACATTGAAAGTTAAGTAGAAGTTGTTTGTAGCTGAGTAGTAGTTCTGACTGATTATTGTGTGCTTACTTCGTATATATTTCTAGGATGTAAATTAAAATAATTGTTTCTTTTTTTGCTCTCAAAAATAAAAAGGCAACAGTTGCTATACACATTGAAATTATACATAAAATCATTTTAATATATTCCTTTTCTCTTTCAGAAAATTCAAGCTGTAGTAGTCGCACGAAAGATCATTCTGTCAGCCAATCTTTGACGAAATCACAATCAACTCTTCTTAATTTTGCAAATAAAAACAGATTTCTTAAAGGCTTGCAAAGCACCTTACTTGAAAGCAGTGATTTTTTGTCTCATCTTGTTTTAGAGGTATAGACATATGATTTATTTTTTGCATTTCTTTTGAATGGGGTGAAGATGATTTCTTTTTCTAATGCAAGACTGTAATTGGTTTAAAGGATGGAAAATATTTCAATTTTAATTCTTTATAAATACTGATGATTTAAGCTTATGCTATTTATGTTTTATTGAAACAAAATTTGCAAATATTAAAGTATGAGCTGCCCTTCTACAGGAAAGTATCTAACTGCACAACAGAACTAACAGAATAGAACTCTAACAGAATAGAATAAATTATGGGAAGCCCGACTCCTGATCCAATTTTCCCTGAATGCTTATTCCTTTTACTCGTGTTTTAGACAACTCATGTAGGAAGCCATAGCAGAGGGAAATCAAAACATAGATTTCCCTCTCCGGAAATCTATGGGAATCCGGTCCCCTCTCCGGAAAACAACTCCGGAAAAAGTGGATAATAATACAATAACCCAGAAACTGTAGTGAAAATCTGGCATTGCCAGGCTAAATTCGGAAAGCTGGCAGGTCTGAATGCAACACAAATTTTTATGCTACCGTACAAATGTATCATACATATTATGTTTAAGTTTTATACATTGGTCATGTGAAATGCTCTTAATGTTTGTAGATCTTTTTACCGTAGGTCTTGAATAAATTGCTTGAGAAATCTGAAAGTTTAACTGATGAGCTAATATTTTGTAATGAGAACAAACATATTATACCATAGTACAAAAATGAATAGGGTTCCTATTTTATGAAATAAGGCTAACAAGGTTGAAGAGAGGATTCTTTTTTAAATATCCCTACAACAAGGGTAAAAATAAACGTACCTCTAATGGGATGTATGACTTTGATTGCTAACTGTAATAATCTAATTGATTGCCAATTCGGCAATCATTTGCAACAAATAAGATCATTTCTGTTTCATCATTACTTCCATTTGTATTGAAATTTTACTTTCATTGCACCAAAAGAAGTATTTCAATAACTATTTGTTGAATCCCAGCAATTTGTGTTTGATGTGAAATTTATGGTCAGTGAAGAAATATTTCTTATGTAGCTTTTTTTATTAAAATTTTAAAATTGTTTCTTAATTTCAATATTTGTAATTTTTGTTTTTAGATTGATATTGAAAGTTTATGTGGGCTTTTACCTCAATCATGCACATACATCAAGCAGTCCTCAAATTCTCCAGCCCTCGCAGTTTGGCAAAATGCAATAAAAACTGGTGGTTTAAATGATTGTTTCATATTTAGCTTTCCAAGAATTAAAATAAAGAACAATAGCTCCTCCAGCTGCGTTTTTCAATCTGAGGATATATTACTGATGAATGTACCTGTAAAGTATTCCACCGATGACAAAAAATGTAAGTTTCTTTTTTTCCTTGTCTATTGGAAAAAAGGTTAATGTTTATAGTTTAATTGTCTAGAGATATCAGTTTTGTTTTTAATATTCAGTCTACATAGGCATGCATCTGAGGGGTACCTTGGTATTCCCATTAGCTCATAAAAACAAATGCTAATACAAAACTGACAAATTTAATTGTATTTTATATTTACTAATTTTGTTCCTCAGATGCATTAGAAATGCTTCTTTTTGCTTAACTTGTCAAAAGTTTCCATAGAGGTACACCTAAGACCCCCCAGGTCATGGGTGTACTAAACTGCCAGTAAATTTGTCCAGGGTCGTGGTTGCCTAGTGGCTAGGATGTTGAGCTTCGGATCGGAGAATCTTGGGTTCGATATCCCAGCTGCTGAAGACCCACCATGTACAGCAGGGTACCGGAGGGTGGATAATTTCCCTTCCCTTCACTCTTAGGTCAAAAAGGGAAGGTGGTGTATTTGTGATTGTGCCATCTGGTGTCATCCATGTACATAATGAGCCAAGTTATACTTCCATCGTTGTGGTGCTCATCTATAAACGGAAGGCACTCCTTACTGCCTTAATTCCTAGTCACTCTGTGAAGGGGAGCTTGGATATCCAAGTGGCATTAGAAACAACATAGAAACACATTTGTATCCTCACGAGCACAGTAGTACTCTAGTGCTGATTTCAGGATGAAAGGGCTGCCAGGGGGAACTATGAAAAGGGCACTAATGCTATCTTCAAAAAGAGCACCCTTGAGTCGTGCTTAAAATTTTTTTTTGAACTGGTTTAGAATTCCCAATTAGTAGTTGTAAAAAAATCTGAAGTGGTTTCATACTTCTAAATTTTATTATCAGAGCTGCTCTTAATCCGATTGGACCGAGTTCCAAAAAAGGTGCCATGCTTAAAGTGCCTTTTTCTAGGCAAAAAAATTTAAGCGTTAAGAAATATACTTGCAAGTTTAGCAAAGTTGCAAACTTTGCCTGTGTACCTCTAAATATAGGTTTTCCTTAAAAATATATACAAAGACTTATATATACGTATATATATATCACTTATGCATTTTCATTTCCTCACATTCTGCTGCAAAATCATGAATTTAGCAAAGAAAATATTAGGTCTTGCTGACATTTCTCTAAAACCAGGAGTGGGAGGGATGTACCAAAATTGCAACAAATCAGAAGGGGCCACCACGAAAGTACTCCCAATGTGGCCGCACAAGTCTTAAGGCCGGCTCTGATTATTATTGACAAGTATTTTGGGTGACAGTGACCTAGGATTTCAAACTTGGTGCCATTTTAAACCTCAAGCTTTCAAATTTTTCTTAATCATTTTCATTTGCTTATAATTGCAATATTTTTTTGTCTATCTTTTTGCAGGGGGGATGGGGTGGGAACTATGGAGAGCGTAGCTTTGTATCTTGGCTCAATATATTTTGTCCTTTTTACCATTAAAAAAGAAATTATATCTAAATACTGCTGCACAATTATATGCAAGAAGACACTAATTAATGTGATATTCTCAAAGCCTCCCCTCCCCACAGATCCTCTAAATGATGAGCAGTTTTTAAACAAATATATGAAAGCTTTTCTCTCCATACTGTTTTCCCCCTAGCGCATCTGTGAAGTGTCTTTTTTTATTTTATAACTGTTTTGTAACAATGGGCCGTTTTCATTTCATTTAGTTATTCTTTTTTATTATTTTCATTTTTAACTTATTGCAAGGGATTGGCGCGCCACGGGTTGAAGACCCATGTACTAGACATTTGAAATGAAAATAAACTTGACATTAAATAAATTAGCCCTGCATTGTACACCAGTAGGTCATAATTAATGCTTAAAATATTAAAATTAGGAACTATATGATTATATAATAGCAGAAAGTATTTTTTACTTAACACAAAAAATTAAAATATGGGTGTCCAATTTTGAAAATGGTTTGTGTTATAGTATACCTTGATCTTCCGAGGCAACTCGATGTTTTGACTTGAATAAACCACACTCATCATAAGAATTTACTCAAGTCGTCGTACGAAATACTAGTTTCAAAAATTTTATCTTAAGGTGAATTCTATCTAACTTGAAACCAATAAAAACATTTGAAACACTTCCCTAAGTATTTATACATCATTAGAAAGTTTGGAGCTGCACAAGCATGAGAAGAACTGGGAATCGTCCCAAAAACCAGACATTGAGTGGTATAAGCCAAATCAGGCACCTAGGTTCCTGTGTCAGCTCAAGGACTACTTGCATTTCCTATAGATGAAATCCATTTTTTGAATGCAGATGTGTCAAATTCCTTTTGTAAAGTATTGTTGGAATTAAAATTACATCTTATATTAATTTAGTGCTTGAAATTCTTAATCATAGTGATTTTTTAATACTACAATTTTCTTTTATAAGATGAATCTTTTAATCTTAAAACATATTTAATGTGACTTGTGTGATTACGTTATAGTTTACAAGAAGTAAAGGTATTACATATTCATCTACTGACCTGACATTCAGTGCACAAATAGCATGTCTGTCATAAAATGTAACATCCCCTGCACCCAGTAACGTCTGTTAGACAACATATTTATTTTTTTATAATTTCAAAATACGACTGAATTTTTATTTGAAAGTTCTGATAAATTGCCTGCATGTCTTGTAGTGTTATTTTTAAATTACTTAAGCAACTGTACATAATAGATTCACAAACTTTTACAACTAATGACACTACAGTGCAAATGATGATCTTTTTTATGTAACATCCGTTACAGTCAAAGAATTCTATTTTTTGCTACTTCAGAAAACGTAATATAAATTTTCAAATATGTACAGTTCATCTTTATCATTAGTTTTATTAGTAAAAAAACTAATTTTGATTCCGAAAAAATTAGTATGCATCTCACAATCTGTTTTACATTTATTTTTGTGTATGTATGTAATGCCGTTTACTATGGAATTCACCCTAAGCAAAGAGTTTAAGCAACTTTTTGCTGAACTCTGAATTTAATATGTTTTTTTTTCTTTTTTCAAATCAGTATGATTTCATTGCATGACTGAAATAAATACTACTTTTCAAAAATCTTTAAAAGCTTTCCCCTTAACTTTAAAATTAAGTTGCACATTATATTTCTAAAGATACATAGTTAGTTTATTTTGCTGAAATTGAATGGAATTTCAGTACATTCTTTACTTTTGAATATAATACTTGGTTCCAATGTATTTCATTTTCTAAATGTTTGTAAATATACTGTATAGCATCAGTTTAACAATCGCCTATATATTGTTAAATGCTATCGTTAAATTGGGGCAACATAACATTTATCCAACACAATTTTTAACTTTTAAATCCATCCTTAAGTTGAGGAAACTTAGATCAAAGCTGTACTGTATTTTCATACAAAAAACTGTAAGATATTATTTTATATTCAGATTTGTGTTTTCTTTTAGATCCAGACTGTTTCCCATGGACACTTCAACTTGACAGCATGAGTATTTATACTGTTAGTGAAAAATTAGATGCAGATTGTGTACTATTTCTGTTGTCGCCTACTACTGCTTCTGCAACAGTTGCGTTATGCATTAAAAGTAATCAGAATCAATTAGGTCTGTGTATTCATATGGATAGCAAATCTGTGAATGTGGTATTATCTCCTTTTCAAGTAAGTTGTTATGCTGTATAAACATTTTTTTGTGCAATTCTTATTATCTTTTAGTGATATGTTACTTAAAATGGTATTGTCTGGTATACCCATTCAATTCATTGTGTGTTTTGTATGAGGGGCATTCAGAAAGTAAGTTTCCCTATTTTAAAAAAAGGAACTTTCCCTTTCCGGAACATATTTATTGGCAACAAGTACAGCAAAGTTTCAGCTATTTTTCAACACAGCCACCACCAGAATTGAGATTGTTGTCGTATCGTGGGGATCAATTTTTGTATCCCTTCGTTGTAGAACTCTGCCGCCTGTCAATGGAACCAGTGTGTGACAGATGTCTTCAGCTCTTCGTAGTTGCCAAAACGCTCACCGAAATACAGGAATATCTTGAGATGCAAGAAAACATGAAAAGCGCTGTGAGCAAGATCAGGGCTGTAGGGTGGATGATCAAACAACTCCCAGGAAAATTCCGTTAAAAGAGCTGCTGTGCTGAAGAAGTCTCGCGTGCTGGTTCCATTCACAGGCGTCAGAGTTCTTCGACGAAGGGATACAAAAGTTGATTCCATGATACGACAACAGTCTCAATTCTGTTGAATTGAAAAATAGCGGAAACATTGCTGTACTTCTTGTCAGTAAATATGTTCCTGAAAGTGAGAGTTCTTTTTTTTTTAAATAGGGAAACTTACTTTCTGGATGGCCCTCGTATATAGAGGTAATGCTTCTGCAAGTCTGAATTTCTGTGAAAATATTTCTGGTAGACATGGATATTTGATGCAGTAATTTAAGGATGGTACTGTGATTTACGAATATTATCAGCATATTTCTCAGATTTTAATGTTATATCTATTGGCAATGTACATATATTTTTTATAATATCATTCTAAAAAAATGCCTATTCACATTAAAAGTATTTCTGTAATTGGTGTATAGTTACTTTAAATTAAAATTATGATGAATGGTTCTGTTTTGTACATGTGTGTGTAATTAATGTCCATATGCAGTTCTTAATCCATGTGGTTAATTAAGGCATTGACATGGGAAAGGAGGGTGTATGTGTGATAAACTACTTGTTTTCTTTCTGAAGTAACAGATGTATTCATGCTTATAAAACTTCAAGTTTGTGATTATGGTGACAAAATTCAGCTTTTATAAAGTTAAAGTGATTTTCGAGTCTTTTATCAATAAGTATGGTGTGGAAAAAGGACTTTGATAGGTTTTATTTCTGCTAAAAATAGGGCAAAGTGGAGCAAGTTCAGATGGTTTTTCATACTTTAGCTTTTAAAATGTATTCACTTTGTTTTTTTGAATTCGCAAAAAACACATTAATATACTTTCATCCTTTATGCATTTAACCATGTTACTTTTAACATATATATATATTCAAGTGTATCAACCTTCCCTACATGGGGCAAGTTGATGTCAATGTATAACATCTTATATAATGTAATTAAGGTAATTAATAAGAACATTTGTACCAAGAATATATAAATATTTTATTTAGCTGAAAGACATTTGAATTGTAAAAAAGAAAAATGTAAGCTGCTAAATAAAAATAAAAGGCTGAACAGTTAGTTTCGGTGAGCTTGTTAGAATTTGAAAGTACAAAATCAGATGTACAGTGAATACATGTATACATTTTTGAGTCCGACTGAACTTTTTCTTGCCTTTTCTACCACAGTTTTCTTTGCTTCTCTTTCTGTAGCTTCTTTTTCCAATCTTTCCTTGAGTGGTGTGATTGTGAAGATCAGTCTTCAAAGGCGCACTGGAAATTTTGGCCATGCTGTCGTTTTCCAAAATTTCTGTTGTCTCGTATTCATTTTGCCGTCTCCTCCTCACATACATATGCTGAATCTTTTTTTATTGTTAGGTCAGGATTTCTTTCCTCAATGAAAGGCATTCCATCGAAGAGGAATCCAGTGGGTTGTCTAAATTAATTTCCGTGCTGAAATGTGAATTCTATTATAATCTCACAGCGAAGTAGCTGTTAGCATATTTGTTTAGTTGCATATTTTAAATATGCAGATCCATCCAGACTTGTCATTTATCAGTTTTCTACGGGGATGGGGGAATTTTCCTGTAATAAAAAGGCAAGTGATATATTTCAATATATTGGTACGCTATCGTTGGTACGCTATCAATGTGCCAACTAAATGTATCAACTTGCCCAAATATTAGGTTGTTTCAAAAGTTTTGTCCGTTTTAATGTCGTGTGTTTTTTTGTAGCTCCATATCTCAATAAATATTTATTCTACTGTGCCGTGGTATATACTGATCAATGGCGAATTTTGAACTCTATACGTTGATGCTGTTAATTTTTTCTAATTTTATTTTTTTTATTATTTTCAGTCTATTACTATATGATATTATTAAGCGATTTTCGGCCAATTTTTCTCTATGAACTCAAATTGAACCAAAGCGTTGCCGAAACAGCCTGAAAAAATTAACCAGGCATTTATCAATGATAGTGTTAATGAAGGCACTGTTCGACGTTGGTTTACGAAATTTCGTTCCGGAAATTTTAGCCTCGAAGATGAGCCCCAAAGTGGTCGATCTAGAGCAATGGTCAGCAACCCGTCGATCGCAAGCCCATTTTCAGTTGATCACGACATCATTTTGGACACTTTACATGTTTTTTTTTTGGGGGGGGGGGGGGAATATCAGCTTCTAAAAACTTCTGAATTAGAAAAATGTTTAGTAATTTATCAGACTGTTTGCTGGAACTAAAAAAACTTGCCAATAATATGAAATGTTAGTCGTCACATTAACTATGCTCTCGGTGAGAGTTAATTGAAATATGTAACGGTATTCCACATGTGTGTTTTATTTAAAAAACAAAACAAAAACAGTATTTTATAAAATTTTAAAGAAATAATATATTAGTATCTGAAATATTTTAGGCCCATTAGTCTCACTTCTTTCCTCTTAAAGGCTTTAGAAAAGCTTATTGATAGGCATATTAGAGAAACAATTTTGTTGGTGTCACAACTCTCTCCCTCTCAGCATGCTTATCAGTCTGGCAGGTCTACTGAAACTGCTTTGTATAGTCTCTCGTATATTTTGGAAAAGTCTATAAAAGACAAGGAAATAGCCCTAGCTGTCTTCCTCGACATTGAAGGGGCCTTTGATAGGGTACCTGTAAACACTATTTTGGGTGCCCTGAACAGGCGAGGCATTGACACAACTATTGTTAATTGGATTGAAAATCTGTTATCATATAGGTATGTTAACGCGTCTCTGTGTGGTGACGAACTTACTGTGCAAGCAAATGCTGGCTGTCCTCAGGGTGGTGTACTTTCACCTACCCTTTGGTGTCTCGTAGTCGATTCACTTTTAAATAATATTACAGCTTTTGGTCTTTCCTGCATCAGCTATGCTGATGACGTAACTATTGTAGCCAGAGGTAAGTTTATTGACACTGTCTCCTCCATTTTATCGCAAGGGTTAAAATGTGTGGAAAGGTGGTGTCATTCTGAAGGTCTCTCTGTGAATCCTCTTAAAACTACTATGGTTGCTTTCACACGCAAGAGAACTATCGAGGTGCGTAGTGTCAGCTTCTTTGGACAATCTCTCACCTGTTCTGATGAGGTAAAGTACCTTGGAGTCTATTTCGACTCCAAACTTAACTGGAACAAGCATTTTACCCATTGCCTGGCCAAGGCTTGTAAAGTATTTTGGTCCTGCAAAAGAGCCGTTGGCTGTACTTGGGGCCTTAAGCCCAAGGTTGTCCATTGGATCTATACGATGATAATATGTCCCATCATTACGTATGGCTCCATTGTTTGGTGGTCAAGAACCGGCTTAAGTACTGTTAAGACTGAGCTTAACAAATTGCAAAGGATGGTCTGTATTGCCATAAGTGGTTGTATAAGGACCACACCTACTGCTTCTCTTGAGTTGCTTTTAGGTCTTTGTCCCCTCTACATGCGCATTGAGGCTGAGGCTTTCTTGTGCATGGAGAGGCTTAAGCATTCCGGGCTCTGGAAATCCTATTCTGGGTACCTTTCCTGGGAAAACTTTGATGAGGAGGTCCTGGGGCATCCCCTTTCTGGCTTGCCGAGTGATTCTTTTGACACTCATTGGGCGTTTGATAGGCCCTATCAAGTGATCTTTCCCTCTCGCCGTGATTGGAGTGATCTGCCTCCAATGCATGGCAAGAGTTGCGCTCTCTGGTTCACTGACGGCTCCAAAATGAATTTGAATACAGGTGCTGGAGCTTATTGTCCCAGTGATGGCACTGAGTACTCCTGTCCTCTAGGCAGGTTCAGTACTGTCTTTCAGGCGGAGGTCTTTGCTATTCTTAGGTGCTGTATTTTGTGTTCAGAGAAGGGCTACCGTAACAGGTGTGTTCATATCTGCTCTGATAGTCAAGCTGCCTTACTGGCCTTAAATAAAGTCGCTATGACTTCCCGAATTGTTTGGGAATGTTTCAACTTGCTTTGTACTCTTGCAAAGCATAATAGGATTACTCTTTATTGGGTGCCTGGGCATTCAGGTGTCGCGGGCAATGAAATTGCTGATCGCCTGGCTAGGAAAGGTTCTGACACTCCCTTTATTGGCCCAGAGCCTGCAATTGGGATTTCTAGGAATCTTATTAGGACCACTGTCTTTAATATTTTTAAAGATAAGCAGTATCGTAACTGGCGTAATATAGATGGACAACGCCAGGCTAAAGAGCTTAATTACGGTTGCCCCAGCATCAGGGCGAAAGAGTTACTAAAACTGAATAGAAATGGTATCAGGAAGGCAATTGGTCTTCTTACTGGTCACTGTACCTTAAAGCGGCATCTCACTATTATGGGGGTCAGTAACGACCCAACCTGTAGGGGTTGCCATTTTCATGAGGAAACCGTTGCATATATCTTATGCAGTTGTGAAGTGTTTTCTGCTTATAGGTTTGAACACCTGGGTCGTCATATCATTGAACCCTGGGAAATTCATGACATCCCTATTAGGTGCCTGCTGAACTTTGCGTCAGCTACTGGTCTCTTCTAGAGACATGCTCATCTTTTTGGGGTTTAGTACAATAGACCTCTGGTCGCAGTGCTTGGCCGTTTGTGCCCCCCTTTCCCTCATTTCATTTCATTTCATCTGAAATATTGTTTTGATGCGAGTTAAGATAACATTATTTTAGAAACTTTAAGTGTATTTTAAAGGGTATTTTTTAGGTATTTTAATAGCATCAAAACTTGTGCGGGCAAAAATTAACCTACAATTTGTAGACAGGAGCAGTCCCAACATGTCCTATTAATTCCTATTAATTGTGTATGCACCGCCTGACCCCCCCCCCCCCCCCCAGTCCTCTGAGTCGATCTTGGTGTTCACCGAACTTGAAAAGTGGATCTTCAGCCAATTTAGCTTGCCGACTACTGATCTAGAGTAATCCAGGACGAGGATTTGAGGACCGTGGTGGAGATTAACCCAGCGCAAAAGGTGCGTGGGATGGCGGAAGAACTGGGAGTCAACTCCTATGCAGTTTTTGATGGTTTAAAATGTATTGGAAAGATCAAAAAATGGGAGCCCCACAATTTAAATGATCGGCAAAAATTGTCACATTTCGAGGTTTGTTCTTCATTGCTTTTACGCAACCAAAATGATCCTTTTTGGATCGGATCATCACGTGTGATGAAAAGTATATTCTCTACGACAATAGGAAATGTTCAGGACAGTGGTTGGATACCGATGAGCCACCCAGGCACTTCCCAAAGGGGAAACCCCACCAAGAGAAAGATCATGGTTACTGGTCGGATACTGATAAGCCACCCAGGCACTTCCCAAAGGCGAAGCCCCACCAAAAAAAAAAAAGGTTACTGTATGGGGGTCAGCGACTGGTGTGATTCGCTATAACTTTCTGCAACCAGGCCAAACCATCACAGCAGAGTCCTATTGTGAGGAAATTGACGAAATGTACCGAAAATTGCTCCAGCAGCAGTTGGCACTGGTCAACAGAAGAGGTCCGATCACACATGCTCCACGACAACGCCCAGCCTCTCGTCTCACAAATCACCGTCTGAAAATTAAAGGAATTGTTCGTCAAAGTTCTGCCCCACCCACCATACTCCTCAGACCTCTCACCAACCGACTACCATCTTTTCAAGCACTTCGATAACTTTCTCACCGGTAGAACCTGTTGAACTAAATATAAATTCTTGGAGAAATCAAAAGCTCACCTTCTGTACCTATTCACTGCCTACACGTTTTCCCCATCGGACATCTCTGCCTTGTCACTCAAAGCGAATTGATGTTGTTGAGATGTCTTACTTTTGCCAGTTTGCTGCCGAAGCCGAAAGAAGAAAGGAGAATTTCCATTTACGGCCGGATGTTGAGTTGCGTATTCCCCATGCAAATTACATGTGACGTACGTGCTTGCGTGGGGATCGCAACTCGTATATAAGGCAGACGGCAGCTGGCATCAGGGCTTACTCTTTTTCAACTTCCCCGACCTCTCACGTCTCCGATGTGATTGCACATCGTGTTGGGCTTCAGTTGAAGCCGTTGTTTTTTTCATTTGAGGTTAATTCCTCTCTGCAGACGTGTGTTAATTTTTACAAATGTTTTAAATGAAATGTTATTTTACTTGGTTGAATATTGACCAAGGGGATTGTTAAAATTGCCGATATTTTTGTCAACGCATATGAGCCACCAGTTCCTGTCCCGAAAGGATTTCACCGAAGGATATCATCAGGATGTCTAATTGATGCCAAATTTGGTTTTTCTTCCGCTCACCTTTAACAGAATCGAAAGAAGCAAAGAAACCTTGTGCACTTAGTTTTTTTATCTTGGACACCGGTGACTTTATTGTGAATTTATTCAAGGACGTGGTGAATATTTTATCTCTATTTTTCAATGTTGACTCTTTTACATATCGGTATTTTAACATTATGAGGTCGTTTAACATGTTGTCATTTGTTTAATAAATGTTCATTTTTTTATACAAATATTTGTCATGTATTCTTCTCGGAAAGGCCAAAAGGTCCACTCTAAATTTTCGTTGGCATATCTTAGTTAATTTTTGTTTAAATGTAATTTAAAAATTCTCTAAAAACCAACAGAACCTTTGCCAATCAGGACCTAGCAAAATCGGCCTTCGTCGATTTCATTGAATCCCGAGCACCCAATTTTTATACCGACAGAATTAATAGACTTGTGTTACGTTGGCAAACCTGAACCGATTCAAATGGCGCTTCTTTCAATTAAATTGAATAAATATTCACTGAGATATTACAATTTAAAGTAGACTCATAAAAATGGAGAAAACTTTCGAAACAACCTAATAGCACCACGTGATGCTTAAGTTAACCTGACTACTAAATTAAGAAGGCTATAAAATTTGAAACTATTGCATATTACTCATATTTAAGTGCACTTGTACAGGAACTAACAATGAAGAGTCAGGAATGTGTTGTCTTCTTCACAAATTCACTTAAACACGATGTCTGTAAATACTTTTTGCTAATAAAAACAAACTTTTGGTCATAACTCTCTGATGAGAGTTTCACTCAATGTGAAAAGCCACCAGGCACTGACTTGAAGTAAACTACAACTTCCTCTCTCACGGACTGCCTGAGCATGCATGTTTGGTCACGCCATCTTCGAATCAACTTGCCCCCTCGCCCTAACTACCTTTCCTATGTCTATGCTCAATTATAAGCTGAAATTATCCATTATTGTATGCCACATAATTTACATAAAAAAGCTACATTTATTGATTTGGCTTTTCAGATGCAGATACTTGTCAACTGTCTGAAATTAATTTCATCTGCTGCAAGTTTTGTTGAAGTAATTAAATCATGGAATTCATATTTTTGTTCCAAAACTTATGAACTCTCAGAATGTGGAAGTATATATCCAGAAGATAAAATCCCAGAAGTCTCTAAAGCAAAAGACATTTTTGATAAAACAGTAAATAAATGTCCACCTGCAGATCAAAGGACTTCTGAATCTAAATTGGTAAAGAAATTGACTGTTTGGTCTCAGTTGACATTGTCAAAACTAAGTGTTGTGCTCATGGGAAAGCTGCCAAATTCTGATGAAGAAAGTAAGTCAATTAAATTGTGTACCCGAGAGCCAATGCATCTTAATTCCATTTTTCGAGTTTTTGCTATGGAGTTAAAAAATAAAAATTTTTAGTACTATAAGACTAGACTTTTATGTGCATTTCTTAGAATAAAGCTGTCTATTGAGGGCCTTAAAAGTTCAGCACCCTCATGTAGCTAGTGGCTTTGTCGTTGGTACTCTGTCCATTAAGTGCAAACTCACAAAAATTTGAAAACTGGACTTAAGATACTATGGCTCTCAAGTACAGAATTATTATAAACCTTTTACTTAAGCTTCAAGCTTGCATGCTTTGGATTTTTGCACAAATGGGTGCATGTCAAACATTTTAGAATGGATGCTTTTGCAACTAGAAATGACTGAAATTAATTAATCTTAGTTAGTGATGTAAAGTTCTTGGTGATATTCTCATGAAGGAGAAAATTCGAAAATCTTCTTCTAAAATTTATTTACATAATATCATATCATTACAGGCTTTAAATGCAAATGAGTAACTTCAAAATAAAATACTTAATATATTTTACAGAATAAGCATTACTAACTTAAATACTATTTCTAAAAAAGTTGTTTATTCTGAAGTCTTACATTGTGTGTACAAGAACATTCAGAATAGTTCTTGAAATACACAACTGTTCTCAAAAACAATATAAATTGTTCTTAGAAATTATTCTGGGAGTTTTTACATGTGATTTTTCAAAGGCAAAGTAGGTTTTTAAGAAGAATATTCTTAAAAATTGATTATAATTTAAATTAAAATTATGCATTATTATTTTTAATTCATTCTTCATAGTAGTTTGAATTGTAGAGTTGAAGATGAAGGCTGTGCTCCTTTGTCCAATCTTACAACTTAAAAAAAAAAAATTTCTATGTAATATAAAATTTAAAAAATATATTTTAAAAATACTTTTAATTGATGAACATTTACTCTACTTTCTTACAAATTATTTACTCAACTGAGAGACATTAATCTTTCACAGTGTTCAGAAAAATTCTCTTAAATGAAATTACCAATATAAGAGGTAAATTATTAACCTATGAATGTTATATACATATTTTGACAACTATAATTGTTATTTCATAATATTAATATTTTTAATTAAATTTCAATTACTTCCAAGAAGTAATATGTTCAATTTGTCTCCAGATTTCAGCTTCAGAAAAATATTTCCATAATATTCTCGACTTGCATCTCTTTGCTTATCTTAATAATTGACTTGTCAAATAACAAAAGTTAATCTTATCTTGGCAATTTATATAATCGCACATCGTATTTGGATACTTGGAAAAAGTGTTTTAAGTTTTGTTCTATTTTTTCCACAAATGGCAGGTTAAATGTCAGAACTTTTCTTATCAAAGTTTTGATAATTTTTAATTTATTAAAACTTTAAGAATAAAATGACTTTAATAATTTTAAGCATGTTTCATACTATATACGAACAATCAGATGGTCATCATAATAAAAGTTTGAAAAATATCTACTTCACTTATTTACACTACTTGAACTGTAATCCATATTTTTACATCCAAGCATTTTATGTATTTTGTTGCTTTGAACGTCTTTTCATTACTTGTACATGAATCTCGCATTTCTTATTCCTTATTCCCCAGCAAAGTCATTTTGTAATTTATCTTTATGCAGTTATGTTTGCAAATTGGTCATTTTGGGGCATTAATTTTGAGTGCACTTATATAAAATTATTTTTAAATATTCAGTTTTATAATGGTATTTTGATTTTTTTTTTTTAAATTTCAAAACACTGCTTGTTGACATTTTATGTGATCATTCCATGTCAGTTCAACCACACCCACCATCTCAGATTTTGATGAAACTTGGTATACTTATTCCCTTTATTGTTATAAGCAACGCCCTAATTTTTTTTCTTTCAGTTGGAATAAGTTTTGATTTCATGGCCTTTGTGAAATTTGGCATGTTGGCAATTTTTGTCATTTTTGAGATCGACAAAATGAGCTGCTGTTGTTTAGGAAAGCAATTTCTCTCAGTAACTAATGCTATAATCTTTCTGAAAATTTTTACATAAAATGTCAAGACATTGAGAATTTCAAGAAAAACTAATATAAAAATCTTAGTTTACATTAAATGGTTTTAAAAAAATTATAGATGTTTGGAAAATTTATGAAAAAAAAAGGCATTATCAAAATTCTTAATTCTTAACAAAAGGATCAAATTTAAAATCTGTCTAATATACTTAATTGTTGAAAAGAAAAATCTCCCTTGTGCTGTCATAAAATATCACAAATTTAGGTACTAACTTCTGAGTAAGTATCATTACTTTTAAACAACTGTTACATTTTTTGCTTCACCTGTAAAGTTTGCATTTTTTTAAAAGTGACATAGTTACCGTTTTTGGCCATAGTTTTTCAGTCTTTTTGAAATGGCGACCCCCGTAAACAGCCAAAAACATGCATAAAAAGCTTTGTGACCCCCTTGATGTAATGTTTTCTTTGTACAACACTGAATTTTGTAATACTTCATGATAATTTAAGACATTTTGTTTCATAAATTGATTTTTGTTTACTTACTGTTTCAATCCAATTACAATTCCCCTTATACCTAAGCCTGACCCCCAGGTTGAGAAACTATGTTCTAGGCCAGCATTATGTTGTTGGAAATTTAAATAATAACTGTTGTGAAGAAAATTATTAAATATTTAATTCTTAAGTTTTATTCTATCTGTATTACTTTCAGTTGCGACTTGTCCCCTCTCCTCCCTTTGTTTTATTTTCTTGTTCATGGAGAGTGAATTGTTGATATTGGCTTCTTTACCAATTTAGCATTGCTTTATCTTGTTTAATGCATGGTATCAAAGTTAGGTGCATTGCAGATCAATGAAAATTGTATCTTAGGAAGATGTATATGTAAATGTCATTATTATTTATGCATAAATTACTTAATTTAAGTAATACACATCTTATTTTGTAGGTTTCAAAGTTCAGCTTGACATTGAAGAAATAATTTCATCATTGGATATTCAAAAAGTGTATTCTAAATTCATTACAAAGCTCACCTCTTTGGGTGCACATTGCTTTAAGAAGTAATTTTTTAATTCTTTTTCTTAAAACTGTATAAAAAGTTATAAAAAGTATTTTTGAAGGGGAGATATGAAAGAAAGGGGTGTTTACTTTGATGTATGCAGTTTTCTTACTTTTTCTAAACTATTTTCTAGTATTTTTACAGGTGAAAGTAAAGGTGGAGAATGTCACTAAAATGAAAGTATTACCATAAAATGGGGTGCATAGGATCAGTTTTAAACTATTTTGCAGCTGTAGTTTTTTATTAAAAAATAAAGATTTTGCAAGCTGGTTTTTCTATTCTTTTAGTTTTGGTTTCTAGTTTTGAATTAATGTTTCATAATTTATTTAACCCATTAACCGCCAAAAGTCGAAATCGTTATTTGTTTTCGATACAATTAACAAAAGTTGTTATTTAGTCACATACAATAGTAATATGCTGCAAAAAGAAGAAAATTGTAACTATCTTTAGAAATATGGGGTGTTGCGTTGACACAACGTCAGCGGAAAAGGAGTACGGATGCAAAGAATTCTCGTCAGAAACTATGCTGCGATTTCAATGTGTTTTAAAAATTGGAAAATTTTATGAGTAATATTATAGTTTTAAAACATGCATTACACCTTATAGGATACTAAAATGTATTAAACATAAGGGTATATGCGCACTTGAGAAATTATACATTTGAGAAAATAATCAGTAACTATTTTCCATACATGATATGCTTCACTGCAGTCATGTTGTAAAGCGACATTACAAATACTGCAGCGATAAATTGTTTGGTTGTGGCAATGCTTGACTTTTCTTGTTGGTTGACTTTACAATGAAATGTTTCCCAGTTACTGGCTTTGGAAAGCTGAATTTACTTGGCCGTCCCATCGTTGTTTTTTCCTGATAAACATCACTATCAAAGGGGTTCTACAAAAAACAAAATGCAACCTCCCTTTTAAAATCCCAGCAGTGCCTTCTTATTTCCTTCTTCAAATAATCTTGAAAGTTTCCAAGCATTTGCAATGGGGCAACATAGATACAACTTGTAAATATTTACCACCACCATTTTTTACCTCAAACTTTAAATCTGTAATTTGAAACCACGTTGTCACACAAGTAAGCAACACCCCCCCCCCCCCATTCTCAGGTTATATTGCTCAATGATACGTGGCTGGGGAACTAACACCTTTCTCTTCCGGATTTTGGAGAAGCGAGAAACATTTTTTACAGGTTCATTATTTCCAAAATCATCCTCTTCATTTGCATCATCATAGGAGTTTTCATCTAAAATCTATGATAATGCTTCTTCTTACGTAACATACTTTGTTCTAGGCATTTTTTACAAAAAGGAGAAGAGAATTAAATTCACACATTCAAATTGCACAGTATAGAAATGAAATGTCTTTACCCGGAAACAAGTAGAAACATTTTACCCCTTTTCCGCTGACGTTGCGCGAGCGCAACACCTGTATTTGCTTCCCCCTCCACCGCCATATAAACGGTTGATTGGTGGAATATACTGATAAGCTGTGACCTTGAACCAAAGTATTTTACTTCCAAGCCCTATTTTGTGTTTTTTATCAATCTTTCTAGAAAAATCCGAGATCTCAAATTTGGACCAAAAAAATCAGCAAAAATAGCGCTTGTTTTTAGAAGTAAAAATTTTTTTTTGAATCATTGTTTTTTGTTGTGGCATTTCTATTGATAGTACTAAATCTAAAACTGCAATCGATACAAAAATAACTTTATTAGTGAATTTTTTATGATTTTTCTTAGTAGCCGTTGCGTCAACGCAACACCAGCGGCTAATGGGTTAAACTGCTCATAAATTTATGGATTTTTTAATTTAATCTGATCTTAGTCCGAAAGTTAGGGTGAATCAGCTCAGCCATAAATATTTGGTACATTTTAATATTCTTTTTAAGACTAATTGAATCACTGTTCTTCAAAACAAAAATTATGAAAAGGTAACATTAGCTATAATAAAATAATATATTGATAGTTTAATTGGCTCTGTATATGCACATAATTGACCAGAGGAAACAATAACATTTTAAAATGTTTACATTTTGAAAAATAAACATAAAACTCATTCTGCCCTAATAAGAATGTACAATCACACAATACTTGAAAAAAGAAATGAAATAAAAAAATTGCACAAAATGGGTTAAGGTATTTACAGAAAATGACTTTAAAAAAACACTTCAAATTTGAAGAGAATCACTCCGAAAATTTTGTTTCATGTCGAATCCAGTATTGTCCTTGAACAATTTTTTTTTGGAGATATGCGTCACTCAATTTGCCTGTTGGTGACCTCTCAAATATCTTCTACATCTGAGAATACGAAAAAGCCTTCCTTTGCTCCCATTCGTTTATGACACACTTCACTGTCGATGTTTTGTCCAACACACTTTCAATTTTTGATCGAAAAGTGAACCTGCCTAATCAACAAAAATGTTCTTTGCAAACAATTAAGAAAAAGCTCTCATTTTTGAAGGCGATCTTATTCACCCCTTTTTACGTGGTCACCGAACCCCTATTTTAAGAACAAAGTATTACATTGCTTTCCCTTAACCAAAAATTCTAAATTGAATTCTTGAGTTAAACTAATTCTTTTCATTCAATCTATAATCCAGATAGTTAGTTCACTGCGTTCGTCGATGATGTGATTTGATGACGCCACTGACAAATTCTAATCTATTTTAAACAAATCTGAACCTGCAATTAACTTCTTAATCTCAGTAAATTTAGTACTGTTTGGAACAGTTTCATGGAATTTTTCACATTGAAATCCTTTTCCTTCCAACCATTTCCTTTGACAATTTGAAGTCATTATTATCCTTGTTTGGTATTATTTTCCCTAAAACGCTAGTATACCTCAACATTTTGTCTTTCCAGCAATTATAATGTATTATAGCAACGCTTATACTTTGCTTAGTTTTTGGAAATGATTATATTAATGGGTTTTCTAAAAATGTTTATTGTATGTATTGGAAACATGACATTGAATTCTTCTAAGTCAAATCAGTATATCTCATTTTAAAAATCTGCAAATTCATCCAAGTTCAATTGAATACTATGTATAAAGGCCTTATTTGAATAGTGGTCCAATTCCACTGTTCTAAAACAAATGGAGTTAGCCTCATTTTCATGTTCAGGTAATTCATTTTTAACTTATATTAAAACTGGTAAACCTCCAACTCATTTCTGCTGCCCACAGAAGCAGTTTCTGAAGCTCTGGAACAATAAAATTCTATGCAATCGTCAAGTTTTAGGCTCTGTGTCTCTAACTGTTCAACAGAAGTTGGACCGCTATTCAATTAATTCCTAAATATCAGATTTTTTTCCTGCAGCCCTTTACTATAGCTGTAATATTTCATTGCAGTTTTCTTTCTTTTTTTATGCTTTTCATTTTGAATTTAGTTATTAAAATGTTTAATTAAAATTTCATGCTATTGAAAAATCTAGCTTAGGTGCATTTTCTTTTTAGAAATGAGGAAAGTTATTGGTGTCCTGGACCTTATGATGGTGTTATCTTATCTTGCAATAATATGGTTCCCCAAAATTTAAAACCATTGCTAAGCAACTCTAATGTGGTTCAACATGCTCATGCCAAACCAGACAATCAGCCATTCTTGGTTGCTACATATACCCGAGCTCTATGTTCCAATGCTAAGCAGAAATGGAATTTAAAGCAGAACTCAAACTGTGATATTAGTGATCTTGAATACATTAGTGAAATAGATTTAAAAGTTAAATCTTTTGATGCAGTTTTATGGATGTCAGTATTCGATGTTATATGCAAAACATTTTACTTGTTTTTTAGAAATTTTCATGAAAGTTATGCTAATATTGCAAATAAAGCCAAACTTCCTGTTGGAGTACAGTTTTGTAGTAAAAATCTACCTCTTTTATACATTGAAACTAACATCGTTAGATTGTATCTCCCAGAAAATTCGGTGCTGAATTCCTTTGAAAGTATTTCAGATGAAAAAAGAAAATCTACTACTGCTAAGAAAGAAATTCTATTGTTGCAGTTAGATTACATAACACTGACATCACAAATAGAAAACCCATTAACAAGAATTATTCTTAACTCAGATTTGTATTACTCCACTGTAAATGCTAAAACAGAAGGATTGTCTGGAACTGCTGTTGAAGATCGTCAGTACCAACTAGACATCAATGGTTTGGTTTTGGGATCTGGTAAGTAGTTTACATGTTTGATTTAAAATGCGTGTTTTTTTTTTTTGGTAAAATGGTTGAATTTTGGAATGGATGAATGCAGTTTGTTTGTTTTCTAGTCAAATATATATATATATTTCCAAGTCTTGTTTAAAATTTAATACAAACCTTTGTGCTCAGTTGTTGAATTTTGGAATAACTATATGACTGATACTGTATGTACATTACACCTGTAATGTTCATGGAAATGTTAATGAAGGTTAAAATAATGCTGTATAGCAATGTAAGTGATGTAAGTGTATAGCAAAAGATGTTAAAATCTTTTTTTTATCAGCTTAATGTGTAACCTTACGATAAAAAGGCTAAATATTCAAGGAGATTAATGGTTGGAGTAATATATAAATATACTAGTTAATATCATAAATAATATCTTAATAACAAGAAATATTACTAGGATATTGTATCAGAATAATCACTTTTTATTTTTGTTTTCATCATTTAAGATCTATAATCTGGGTATGGTACATACATTGTGAACAAAATTTGTAAGCAATATCACACATTAACTACATTCTGGTTGGCTTTAGTATCACCAAACTACAAATAATCTAAATAGTTTTATGACTTAGTGTATTCGAAGTTAGATGCATGGTTTTTAACAATTGTGGAAGGAATTTATTTGCTTTTGAAGAAATTATAAAATGGAAACTTTATTGTCAGCATTCTGATAAAAGTCGAGAGTCTATAAATTTTTTTTAAAAAAGTTAAATTTGTATTTGCGATTAGTTTTCCTGATATAATTCAATGAGACAACTTAAAAGTTCTATTGGTAAACTAACTGTAGGAGTTAGGGGTGTGTAAATAATTTTTCATAGCAATTTCGGAATTTAAATTAACACAATTTCAAAAATTGGAGTTTGTCAGAATGCTGAAGATATAAATGGATCAGGGCACTTTTTGCTAGAATGCTGAAGGCTTAAATGTTTTGCAAACACAACTATATTCACTGTAGCAAATATGGCATCCTGATATTTTTTATTATATATGCTAGAACAATAGATCATGCTAAAAAAGGGGTTTTTATTGAATATATTGCCTTATCTCCCCCTGTAATGTATTTCAAGTTTTGTTTTAGATGACCGTAACAACCTTGAAATCAAATTAATTAATTTAAAAAATAAAAATAAATACATTTAGAAATAAATAGTAAAAGAAATATTGTCTAAATTTGCTCAATCTATTATTATTATTTTTATTATTTCCACTTTATTATTTGTGATAAATATTTATTACTAGTTATGTTTCAGTTTCAGGAATTAATATATTGCATAAAGAAGAATTTAAAAAGGACCTATTCTCTTATCACCCTATAACAATGGGAGAAAATCCTGCTTTGGAGTGGAACATTGGAGTTGTACGAGAGAAAAGGAATTTATCACGTACCGCTTACATGATAACATATATTGTATCTCCCATAAATTTAAGAGTTGCAATAGCACCAGCAATTATCTGTGATAATCTGAATAAAACATTTTTAGATGAGGTTAGTATTTATTTTGTAGTTTTTCACTAAGTTAATGTAAGCAAAATCATTGTTTTATTTTTCTGTATTTTTTACATGTCTTTATACTTTCACTTTCTGTCCTTATTTATCTTTTTTAACTGTAGTTTAGTTGTTTTTAAACATATATAAGTTTAACACTTTCCTTCCGTCCTTCCCACTTTAGCCAATATAGCCCAGGCCTCTACTTTCCATAGTAGCTGAAACCAGCCAGAAGTATTCGCTTTCCCTCTTAATTGAGAAACATTAACTTGTTGGAGACTCCTTTCTTTGTCTGTGGAACAATTATCAAGGGTTAAGTGCTACCTTGCGAGTTCTTAAGTGACTTGAATGTCTAAGAAGGGAAAGCATTTGCTCGTAGATTTCAGCTATATGTCTGGAAAGTGAAAGCTCTGAAATATTTTGCTGATTGGGAAGGAAAGAGTTAATCGGTGCACTTTTCATGGATAGTGCCACTTTTCTGATACTTTTATTATCTTTCACAACCATGTGCTCCATCTGTAGCATGTGTTCATTTGTTGAAACTCTTTTGCCATGCTCAACTTTCTTCCATGTTTGTGGCATTTTCTGCAGAGGAAAACAAAAGCATTGTTGTGCTCTATTTTTAAGTATAAGATTATGTAGAAAAGTTGCTCGCAAAAATGATAAAACACAAAAAATCCTAATTTTAGTTCCTTTCACTTAACAATGAGATTTTGGCTCCTGAGAAAGGCAGTATTACAATGCAAAAACTTGACATTTGTAGTTAATATTGAGAAATAAGAAAACTGGTCATGATGCTCCCAAAACTTTAAGTGTAAAGTAATAAAATAGAGGAAAATATTTTAATAGAAATTTTGATTTCTAGTTCAAGTTGCAAAATTTCATAGTAATATATCTGTAAAAAAGATAATTTTATCATAAAGAATATTTTATGAAGTAAAATAAGAAAAAAACTTTTTAGTCACTAAATATTTATTGAGCTATAAAAGGGAGCGATGGGACATGTCCTATCCCTCCTTTAATGCCTACCTCATCCCTCCCTTTACGTAACATGTTAATAAAATGGCTTTGGAAAATAAACACATAACTTTTAGGCTTAACTTAACTACTAATTCTTAAAAGTTTTTTATTGAATCTAAAAAGCATTTACAATTAGCATTGAAAATGATAGCAGAAACCCTTTCGCTGCAGCAAAAAGTGCTTTTTGTCACATACACTTGGATAAACCTGCAAGGTTTACTCAAAGGACTCTCTTGCCTTTTGCACTCTCCTTTTGCGAGGCAACTCAAAGGATTCACAGGAATAAAAGGAATGAGGGTATGGCTACTTCATCTGGTGGAAACGTCATAATTTAAAAATATTGTTGGTTTTAGGAAAAATTGCAGGTGTCCCATCCCTCCCGACTCTCCCCTACTAGTAATTTTGTACTATTATGTAAAATTTTAATACTAGTTATATGTGTATTCTTATTTATTAATCTTAAAAAGTTCTTTGTATGGTTTTTCATTATTTCATTAGTTTTTTTTCTTTTTAGAAAATAATTGTTGCTGGGATATCTTTTGAACTGAGCATTACAAAAGATATTTGTGTCTATTTGAGTGATCACCAGATTTGCTTCATATATTCGCTCTTGAAAAATAACTTAAATTTCATGACTGAATTGTTTTTAAGCTTAGAAAATACAAAAATTACAAAAACATTTACTACAACACTTTCAAATGTTACTTCAAGCCCCAATAAGGACACAAGTGTGTCTCACATATACATGCCACCACAAATTCTTAAGGAATCAAACAACCAACCTAAATTAGCAATGAAGGAAAAATATAGTGAGCTCAATTTTGTACCATTTGAAGCATTAATTACTGCAAGTTCTATATCTTTTACATTTTTTTATCATGACAATGATGTTAATGAGCATAGCCCTTGTGCTTCTAAACATGAAGTTATACCTTCGCCAAGTAAAGCAGAAAGTGCAACTCAAAATTCAAGACTACATCCTTATCTATACATATCAGTAACGCAGCCACACAGTTACATATTGTGTTATCCAGAACGACAGAAGTTTGAATCTTCATGCTTTGATCTGCTAGTGAATGGATCTTCATCTGCTCATGTTGTCCAAAGTATGTAATTTTCTGTTTTGCCTCAAATTTCTGTTGTGGTTTCTGATGTTACTTCAAAGTCCAACATGCTGTCTATTAGGCTATGGTCCTGCGAAACAAACACCTCTGCCTGGCAGAGGGCCAACAAGTATCCATTCATGTTCAAGGGAGAAACTTTTTTTGGCTGGTACAATAATGAATGTGCTGCATTATGTTTTTGTTTTAGTTCGTTCAAGATACTTTTTTCTTCCGAGCTAATGTTATATGCCAGTTTATAAATTTAACAAACGGAGAAGCTAACATTCTGATTTGTGTGCTATTAAACATTGTCGAAATTCCCTAAAACTAGAACGAATTTGTCTTTTCAGCCATGTGCAGAAGCGCCTAAGTTAAAACTCCTTGTTCAGACTATACCATCATCCACTAGTGGCTCATAATGAATTAGGCCATTTGTATTTCTTTTGAATGCAGGCTTTTTTTTCTCTAATACATGGGTCATAATTGCAAAGGCCACTTATGGCAGAATTTATATTGCCCTAATCCCCTATCAGATATTCATATGGAAAGGAGACCTAAAGCTGAAGTTAAGTTGAATAAATAATAAGAATTTCTTTGAAACTCCCTAGACCCTATCAAATGATGACAAAGATGTCTAACCTTAGGTATATGTATAGTATGTATATATCTCCATGTGTATATGATGGGTTTTCATTGGGTTGGATATCGAACCTTGAATCCTCAGATATGAAGTCCAACTTTCTGTCCACTATTAGGATACCACAGCCCCTCGAATTTCTCTAACCTCGGATGAGATGGAATTTTTCTATTAGTGGTTTTATAATGCTTTGAGGGTTCAAACTTATGTGGGCCCAAGGTAGACATTTCAGTGTTGATTCACCTCGCACATTTTTTTGACAGTTGGAAAAATTAAAGTATTATAAAATTAAATTAGGAAAATGTTATGTATATATTTAGGTAAATATGTGTTAATTTACTGTGAAGTAGTAAAAAATATTTTTAACAAACAACAAACAAACAGCATTAACTAATGTAGCTATTGCACATAAAAAAATTAATTTGGCTAATGACATAGTTGGCAACTTTTTGACAACTGCAAAATTAGTGTTGTAAGTTTTTAGTAGTTACTGGTTTTATCCAATTTTAACTTCATGTCTAAAAGCAATTTTGGCCTATTTTTTGCCAACAACTGGGCCTCCTTCTGGGAGCCTGAATGACCATGTGGTAATCGGGTAATACAGTTATGTCTTTTAAATAATAACCTCTTAAATGTTCCTTCCCTTCCAGAACCATGTGATAAATCAAATCCCCTATGCAATGTGTCAGGTGAATTCTTGAGTAAATTCCATCCCTCTAGATATATGATAAATAGTGCCATGTGCTTAAGAGAAAATTAAATGTTTTTATTTATCACTCTTTGGAAAGCACTGATTCAAAATTTGAAATTCAGTAACTGATAAAACAAATGTATGATAAGAATTATGTTAAATTAATTTTAAAAAAACCAAACAAACGAAAAAGAAAACAGGGATTAAAAGTCTAAATTGTGTGTGTGTGTGTGGTTTTTTTTTGCATTTTGTAATAACTAAACTAAAACATTTTTTACTAAATTTAGTTATAACTGAAACTAAACTAACCTAAAATCCAAAACTAACTACAGTTGATTCTCAAATGCACGAACCAGTACTTTACGAACACTCATAATTTTACAAACATTTTTACCTGTCCCGAAAAATCTTCTATTTAAACCATGTAATTTTCAGTTCGTTTTTACGAACTAAGAACCAAAAATATTTTTTTATCAACTTGACGTAAATATCGAGCTTTGAAGTAGCTCTTTCTTATAGAATGTCAACAGTAGGGACCCAAAGCCCAAGGAAAAAAGATTATCCCTTTCACTTCTAATGAAATTTCACCTTCCCCTGCCATTGTATTCTATTTTTGGAAGAAGATAAGTTGAATCACTGGTCAACTCAATTGGTAAAGGCTCCTTAGTTAAAAGACAGATCAGTCCAGTTTTAAATTAGATCTTAGGCAAACTTATTTTCATTAGTTGTTGTGTACAATAAATTTGTTCAGTGCAACATCTTTGTTTTGTATGTAGTTTCCATTGATAACACTATGTATACTATATATGATAGTACCAGCTTTTAATGTTTTTTGATTTAACAATCTTGATTTTACAAACTTTTTTGTGGTGCCAAAGAAATTGTAAAATCGAGTGTCAATTGTATAAGATTAATTTTCACATGTGACTGAAATTTTCTTGTCCCTTACATAAGCTATTTATTGGAGAATAATATAGATGGTTGAATTTAGGTTTTGTTGCAATTTATTCTATTTTGTATTTTATGTTTGTCTTTTTAAAATGTAGTAACACATTGTCATAAATTTGAATTTTAAATAAAGTAATTTACAAATATATTAAATGCTCTTTAATATCTTTTAGTGTAACAAGTTGAATCCAGTTGATTCAAATATAGTGGAATCCGCCAAATTGAACTACTAGATAATCGGACCAGTCGCTTATTCAGACCAAACTCTTAACTGAAACATTTTCGATTACATAAGCCTAATATTATTCACTTAGTGGGACCAAAAATTTGTTTAATCGGAGCAGAGAAATAAAACAAGAACCGTAAGTTGCTCGCATAGAGCGGATTCATAGCAGATCAACAAAGTTAAAACCTAATTTATTAGGTGTCAATCAGTGCCTGATTGCCGCACAGGCCAACTAGGCGGCGGCCTTGGGCCCCCAAATGTGAGAGGCCCCAGATTGTAATAAAAAATTCTGAAAATATCTGTTTAAAGATATTTTTTTACAACATGGAAAAATCTTAACACATTTAAATGGCGAGCTAAAAGTATTTGCGTAAACAAGGTAAACTATCCACAATCCCATGAACCCAGTATGAATAGAATAATCTCCAAGCTTATTTAACTTTATACATTATACTAGTATTTTTACTTTGTGTACCATAGGGGCCCCAAAATAATGTTGTGCCCTGAGCGCCTGACTCTTAATCAGGCCCTGGTGTCAATTGCAATTCCTGTCACTTTCAATAAAATCCAATGTTATTTACAGCAAAAATGTTTAATAAAATTCCCACTTGATAGCAGTACTATTAAAGTAAAGGTCAAAGTTAAAATGAATTTTCGATTTTATTTGGCTCCGCAGTCTGAAACAGTACAATGAAATCAAATTATCAGTTTAATAAAATTCTTTGATTGCAAAATAATTAATTTATATTTTAATGGAATTTTTAATAGATGTTGTGTGCTTCTTAAAACTTGTTTTTCTATCAAATTTATTGTTCTGGATATAATGATTTGAATCAATATTAATCAAACAGATTATAACCGAAACTATCAATCTGAAACCGCTGGTTGAATCAGGGAGGTATTGTATTTACCTGTAGACAATCGTGTTAAATTTGTTTAATCCATTAAACGCCAATGTTCCCATTTTGGGAACATTGACTTCTGATTTTTTTTCAAAATACTTATTCCAAATATCATTATACTGTTAATTTTTCTTCAAACCGCTATGTTTGAGACAGCTGCAACTTTTTTAAAAAGCTCGCCTGGTAATTAATAGTTTTTATAAAAGTGTTAAAAATTCGAAATTTGGCTTTTTGAACTCATTTAATACACATGCATTTTTTCCCTAATAATATAATAATGAAAATTAATTCCTCGCCTGAAGTTAGATTATTACTGTCTATTTTATAAAATATCACTGATCCAAAGTCAAAATAGAACATGTGCAACTTCTGGTGACTAACTGTCTCAAGGTTATTTATGTGTAGCATCACAGGAACAATACGTGAAAATAGGCTACAGAATTGCTGCGTAAAAAATTATAAAATTATAAGAACATAAAGAAAAAAGATAAACATTTGATTCGATTACTACAAAGTCTATCAGAATTGTGAAGTGGAAAGACAGCCAGGTTGTGTGTTTAGCTTCCAATATTGAACTAGTTGAACCGATAGGTGCAACAAAATGATGGAGTATAACAGAAAAGAAAAAACTTAATATAGCGCAGCCTCATTTTGTTGCTGCCTACAACAAGTATATGGGAGGGGCCGATCTGCTTGATCAATTTTTAAGCCAGTATCGGACAAAAATCAGGGGCAAGAACTGATGGTGGCCCTTTTTTTACCATTACATTAAACATGGCAATTGTAGCTGCTTAGAGACTGCATAGAGAATGTGAGGGAAAACTCTCTCAGTTGGAATTTCTGCAAGAAGTTACGACTACATTGATGAAAAGAGATGATGAGCCAAAACACAACTACATTGATGAAAAGAGATGATGAGCCAAAACATAAGGATTATCTTCGTCCCGGCCCTTCTGGATCTGTATCCCAAGATGTACGTTTTGACGAGGTTAATCATTTCATGTAAAATGCAGGAAGACAAGCAAGGTGCAAAGTTTGTCTAAAAAACTCTCACATTCTAGGTATAAAATGTAGCGTAATGCTTTGTAAGAACTGTACAGCTCGCTTTCATTCAAAATAATACTTTATAAAAAAGGATGTAACAATTAAAAAACAAAAAGGTGCACAAAACATATACATTACGAACTGGCAAGTTAGATTTTATTAATTCAAATCACAAAAGCAGCTACTATTACCCAATAAACTTCAGAAATTCAAATGTCTAATACAAAATGCATATGGAATCATATACCCCCGTTAGGTGCCAATGTTCCCATTTTGGGAACATGCTATAACTTTTAGTTATTTAATTTTTTTTACAAATTAAACTGAAGTAGGTACATTACAAAAAAAAAACAATTACTTATTAAAAAAAGTTGTTGGAACATATAGCGGCGTTTAATGGGTTAAATATTCCCATGAATACATTTCGTAAAAAGTGTGTCTTGTTTTTATGTGTGGCATAAATGTGTGCTTCTCAATAATCATTAACCTCTCCACTTGTCTACATACAAGAGTAAAAAACTGAAAAAATGCCTTCCATACTATTGAAAACTTTTTGCAAGTTGGCATTTCTGTATAATCATCAAATCTGTTTTTAGCACCTAATTTTACAACGTTTTCATTATATATTGTTTTAACTGTACTATATTTTATTATAGTATATATATATATATATATATATATATATATATTATGTATTTTTAGAGCCTTGTGCATCTTCTGCATTGACTCCTGATGATTTTAAACTTTGTTATTTGGAAACAAGGCCAGGTGAGCCTCATGTAAAGACCGGTATTAGGCCAGCCTTCTTTACTGTAAAGATCACAGACTTCTTGAGCACCCCAGGTACTTTCAATTTTCAAATGTTTCTGAATTGCAATGAAATGCTGCAGCAGAGCCTGAAAATTCTATGCAATATTTATTCCTTCATAGCTTCGAGACAAGTTGAGATGAAAGTTTTAATTTCAGGGAAATTGTTGGTTAACATTTGAATGGCGTTCATTAATATCAAAATGTTCAGTGCCGATAAAATGCTTTGCAAACTACGAGGGATGATCAGATAAAAGGTTACAAGCCGCAGCATTTGAAAATTACATATTATTGTGGAGAAATTTTGTTTCCCCAGAGTGGAAACAGATCAGCATCTACTTGTCATACAGCTGGTGTGCGGGTAGGTAGCAAAAGTTCCCAGATGGTTCAGGGCAATTAAAGTGGCAAGATGCTTAGAAAATCGGTCTCATGTAGAAGTGCGAGCCGTGATTCAATTTTTATGGGCAAAGAATGTGTCTGCATCTGACAGAGTGAGTTTGGCATGTTGAGTAAAGGTGTCTTCTTCCTGCATCACTATGCCAGGCCCCATACTGCTAAAGCAACACAGGTATTGTTGCAATGGTTCAGGTGGGAAATCTGGAGTTATCACCCCCCCCCCCCCCCATGTAGCCCAGATTTGGCACCCAGTGACTATTTCTTGTTCCCGAGGTGAGCACATCTAGTAGACAGTGATGTGAAAACATCCACAGAGACCTGGCTCAACGGACTAATTTCTACCAAGACTGGTTAAACATGTGGGTTCTGTGCTCTGATAAATGCCTAAATAGACTTGGTGACTATGTCGAAAAAGTGATAGGCAAATATGCCCCTAAATTCCCTTTTGTATTTTCTGTCTATTGTTAATAAATATTTTTTATTCAACTTGTAACCATTTTTTTTGATCACCCCCCACCCCCCCGTGTAAAGAAAAAAATATATTTCCCTTAAATTATCTACTAACATATGCCATAATACATTCTTGTACCACAAATTTCAATCAAATAATTCTTTCCCCATTTTTGCTTAGTTAAATTCGATTTCTAAATGTTATGTTGCTGCAGTAAATATATAATATTATGTGTTCCAATGTGCTTTTGTACTATATATACTTTTGTAACAAATATGAAAACGGGTATTTTTTGAGATATTAACTGAATAATGTACATGAACTTTATGAGAATGAAATTTACTTTCATTCAATTGAAAATTTATTTTTCATTTTTCCTTTTTCTTGAAACTTTCCAAATATCTATTAGTAATTCATATTTTTTTGGTGTAAATTTTGTAAGTTATTTATTCATTTATTTTTTACTGTGGCCCTTTCTGTTCTCTACGTCATTTCCTGAATTTTCTTGAAGTAAATTAGATAGTTTTCATGGTTTCTCCATAGATATATTTGAGCAAAAGTTTAGATTTTATGCCTGTTGTTTTTGGCCAATATTTGTAGATGATGTTCATTTAAAATCTCAAATTATTTTCAAGATATGAAAGTACAAAACCATAGAAACCTTAAATTCTTTGTTTTTGCAACATGAGTTTCTTCTGAATTTATTCTTCATTGTGAAATTGTAGAATTATGTAATGCTAATTGTTTATTTACTAAGCCTCAATCAAAGTTTAAGTTTAATGTTATGATGTACTGAAATTTATTGTAAAGGTTGCGGTTGATATCTTGAAGTGTATTGCTCAATCTGCCTTTATAGGGCAGATTCGTATCAGTGAAGTAAGACATATTACAGTTAGTTACTTGTCGTTAAAGTGCATCTCCAAAAATGTTCAGCAAATTCTCTTTCAAACCCTTAGCAGTGAACAGACTAGCTGCCAAAGACATATATTTAGCGTTTTTGATTCATGTGTGCTATTACAGGCTTTTGCTTAACATTGGCAGCAGCGCATGGTGGCCCATATGGGAGTCAAAGGATGCTCAAACCCCTCTCCCTTAGCTAGTAGAAGTACTTAATTTTTAATGTGAAATATTATAATAATACCTTGTTGAATCTATAATTTTTTGCTATATTAGTTATATGCTTCTAGTAATCAAGGGGTTCCACGTTTTTTTAGCAGTTTGTGCCTCAACCGTGTCTACAGGTCACAAAAATCACGAAAAAGTCTTAAATTTGGAAATTGATTATGAAAGTAGCAAAAAATTCATGAAAATTATGCATAGGTCATCAAAATTTCCTGTCCAATGAGACCGCTGCCCCCAAGATGACGTTGGTTGTCTGTTATCAAACAGGTTTTAAATATCCAAAATTTCATCTGGCCACTGCACAAAATACCCAGTTGTCCGTAATGTTAAATTTTGTTTTTTAAAATTTAATTCAGTTAAAAAGCTTTCAAAATGTAGGTGAAGTAGAAATGTACTATGTATTTGGAAGCTCTGGGATGTTTAAAAATATGTATAGAATTTACAAATTTCAAACATTAGAGCCAGATATCCTGTGCATATATGTCATACAAAGGGACACTAGATATCCGGCAGAATCAATATCTGACACATCACCAAATTGTCCTTAATAAAACCCCGAAAATGTCACGAAAAAGATGGTTTTAATTTTTGAAAATCTGTAGACACCACCATTTCCAAAACCATTTTAGCACCCAGTGGCCCACATTCATAACTACTTTTGTTTGCACAGACATATACGTATGTGTGTCTATGTATATATAATTTAATCAATGAAGTACGAAAATTTTCTTAGGTCTTGTCCCCTTAAAATTACATACATTTACCCTCAGGGGGGGGGGTAGGGACTCATTTAATCCAATCAATCCACTTTATTAGCTTCTGTAAATGGATTCCTCAACCTTTAAAGGAATCCATATTTGAAGTATTTTTCTCTTTTAAGCACTTTAGTATCCCACTCCTTTTTTTAAAAATTTTTTGACCGGTTGGTTTTTGGGAATGAAAATTTTTGCACCAATAGTTTTTCCCAATCACAATTTTGCTGTATGTTTTCCTTTTTTTTTTTTTTTTTTTGAGTCTTTAAGCTGGCCTCATTAACATAGGTACAGCTTGTTCTCTTCTCTTACTAATGGATGTAAGTTTGTTGTATTATGAATTCCAACTTTGCAAATTGTATAGTCAATATTTTTGGAAGGTCATAAAAAAAATCTCGAAATTTGAAATGTGAAATCCTGTACACTGTTAAAAATTTCCGCATGAAAATAGTAAAATTCCCATTTATTTTATTGTTATTTTACCATATTTAATTACAACAGTTTAATAACCATTTAAAAAATGGTACTCAAACCGCTGATTGTGAAAAAAATCTTTTATTCTTTGTTTATCCTAAAGAACGTTTAAATAACCGTAATTTTCAAGCGCTCAATAAGAATCAGGCGTCCATCTTGGTTGCGAAACCTTACCTGTCGTACGTTGTTGTTAAAATATGAATCAAGATTTATCAGTTCAAATCTGCATGTGTATATAAAAAAGAAAAAAAAGTGGCTTAAGCAGTGGTTACTAAATAGAAACACATACACACGTAAAGCAAAAATTGGAGACATCGGATTACCGAATTGTTTGCTAATGAGCGAACCCATAATTTGAGCTGCTGAAGCTTGTTTGTATTTTAATTTTTGCAGCAAATAAAATGATTTTCGTCAATATACAGTAAATTTAGACCAAAAATGACTTTGGATCCAATCAAAAACTGAAATCTCAATTTTAAGGCAGTTTTCCTGTTGGAAAATAAGATTTATTGATAAATAAACGGCCGCTTTAAGTGCTGATGGTTGAATGACTAGAGCGCAAGGTTGGTATACCATACACCCGGGTTCGATTCCCGCAAGCTTTGTTTACGGTTTCTACGCCTCGAAGATTCTACGCCTTGAAATGGTTCCAAAGAGGTAAAAATTTTGTTTTGGGACCATTTTTAAATGGTTATAAAATTGTAAACCGGGGGTGTTTAAAGCCCTTAGAAATCAGGAAATTTTCATTTTTATACCAAATGATGCAGATTTAAAACAAAAAAGTGTTACTGTTTGTTTTACATTAATCACATTTAATAAATGTATAGTTAAATCAACGATTCGTTGATTAAACTATATATTTATGTGTAGTTTTGTAGTGTAGTGTTGATTAACTATGAATGCGTAAGGATTTCGGTTATTTTGTGAAAACTATGAATTTATTTTAATGATCTATAAAAATATTCATTAATTAGGGGGTTCTTTTTAATCACTGGCGTAGATAAGGACTTTGGGGATAAATCCCCTCCTAAATTGGTGAAGATTGTCTAGAATTTGACCAATTTTTCTATATAACAATGAAATTAGCTCACTTTTACCAAAGAAACCCCTCTAATAAAGGTGAAAATTATCTAGAATTTGACCAATTTTTCTTAGAAAACAATGAAATTAGCTCACGTTTCCCGAAGAAACCCCCCTAAAATGGTGAAAATTGTCTAGAATTTGACCAATTTTCCTGTAAGACAATGAAATTAGCTCGCTTCTCTTGAAGACCCCCCCCCCAAATCCGGGTCTAAACGCCACTGTTTGTAATTAATGTAATTAATATTAATAGCAATGAGTGAATACTAATTACTTTTTGATTGTTAATTGGTTTTTCTTGGAAATAATTTCGAGCATTTGGAAATGAAATTATTTGAGCCCCCCCCCCCCATGATTTTTAAATTGCTACGCTTCTGCACAATGGCACAATGGATATATGAGCAAGGATCATATTGAAATGATTCTTGATTTCATGGAGGAAAATCCAGATGTTTAATAGAGCCCGCTTGTCGGAAAACTTTACGAGAGTTGATTTGAAAAACAAGGGGGCGGAATTTGAAGGATTGTATGACATTTGTTTGTTTTATGACTGTAGAATGAAAAATTCATGGAAGTGTTATTTCTTTTATTTATTTTTTTAATGAATGCATAGCAAATCAAGATGTAAATGTTAAATTCTTAACTTTATGTCATGATAACTTTTGAATACACCACAATAACAAGTGAAGTTTTAAAATTTTGATAAAACTTAAAATTTTCAGAACAAAAGTATATACATAAAATAGATTTCTCACTTAACGAACTTAAATAACAGCAACAAAAATAAGCGAGTGAGATCCAAAAGTGAAAATGCAAACTCGAAGTTTAAACTGAGATGCTTCCAGCATAAGTAGGGTTATATTGGCCCATTTCTGTGGTCATAAACTAACTGACAGAAAATATCTTTTACCTTTTAATGTTATGAATTAAGTTTTACCCATATTGTAGTAAATGACATTTGTAAACTGATAAACACACAGCCTTCTGGCAGACATTTTTTTTTGTTTACTTTTAATGACAGCAGTTAACGGTAAATTTTCAGAAGTACTGTATTTTTTATTACAAATGGACGAAAAAAAGTAAACAGAAAATGATAAAGTAATACTTAATATTTACCTATAACTTAGCTTACTGTTTTCAATTATGATATTTTGAAATGCTCTCGTGCAACATTTTAGAACTGGAGGATTTGCATCTGATATGACAGTAGTTTCAATAATATTTATGGGCTTCATAAAATAATTTGAAAAATTCACACCAAAGTTGGCTAAAAAAATATATTCATAGAATGAATCATCCTTGTCATATTTCACCCTGCTAAATTACATAAGCATATGTACTTGCAGCTTGCAGTTCAGGCATAAAACACCATTATGGGTCCCATTTCCAATTTTATTTTAGAACTTTAACTATGCTTCAATGACATTTGTAAGTATAACAATTAAGGCTCGACCGATGCATCGGCCTCACCGATGCATCGGCGCCGATTGTTCGACAAAGTTGCCATCGGCATCGGTGGCTGATGTTAACTTTAGAAAAACATCGGCCCATCGGCCTGTAAAAACATCTAAAAGCCGATGTTTTTCGCAGGGACAATACTTTCCAGAAAACATTCTGTCTTTAACTTTCTTTTTTCTCCATAGCTAGGGATATCTATTTCCATATACAATAACAGGCAGCATATGAGTTTAAAAAAGCACAAAAATAATGTCATTCTACAAAGTATTTGACAAAAAATTCGGAAAATAGTTTAAGCGATTGCTGCCCGAAAACCCTCATTATTAAAACTATTTCTCTTTGCTCGGGAAATAGAATATGTTGAAGTAAAAGCAATAGAGGCGTCTTATGAGTGCTATTTGTTTTTCGCACTAGGTTAATTGCCTCATTCTTGTCCGTTTTTCGTTTAATAATGACTTAGTACATTAGATGTCATTGTGCAATAATATTATTCCATGTGCTTTTAGTTTGTCATGTTTCTTATTGTTCCGAAATTGTAAACAATACAAAGTCAACTCAATCAAAGTACGATAATAATTTTAATTTTTTCCAGTGTAAACTTTTTTCTATTAGCGATTTTTTTTTTTTTTTTTTTTTTTGCTCCTTCAATCCTCCCACGTGTTACACTTTTCTGCAATTGTGCAGCAATATCGTTGCATCTTCTTTTAGTGTGCGGTTATTCTCATTATTTCACTTTTAGTTTATAACATAGAAAAGGTTGGTCAAAAATAAGAAACAATTTTCCAGTATAAATATTTATTGATTGAAATTTATTGTGTCCAAGTTCGACTTACAATTTTAAAAAATTGATTTCTCAAAATTCCGAGTTCGCGCGACAGGATTTCATAACATCTTAATAAAAATGCTAAAATTTCATTATTTTCAAAGATTGATCAATGCATATTTTTTTCAAAATATATCTTAACTTTTTTATACGATAAATATTTTAATCTTTAACCGTGTATACTTCGTTTTTTAGCGCATTTTTTGGCTTCTTTGATACTACGTGTTAGACAGTTGACAGTTTTTCTGCTATTATACAGCAATCTCGTTGCATCTGCTTTCAGTTTAGAATATTTGTTCTTATTTTATTGCTAGTTTACAACATAGAACATATTGATAAAAAATATGAATAAATTTTTCTGTATAAATGTTTATTGATCGAAATTTTATGTGTGCAAGTTCGACTTGCAATTTTCAAAAATTTAATTCTTAAAAAACGAGTTCGCGTCACAGAGTGAAATAATAATAAAAATGCTACAATTTCATTAATTTTAAAAATTGACAACGTATATATAAATATATATATATTTTTTCAAAATACATCTTAATTTTCATAAACGATCACGTGTTTTTCAGAAGATATTTGTCAACAGAAAACTGCTGGTGCTCAAAAATATTGGTTTATTTCGGTGACCTTACATTGTGCTCATGAAAATATAAAGAACATGTCAAGTATTTTGGTGTAATTTTCAACTCACAAGAAAAAAAGCTAATAAGATTAGTTCTCAAGAACCCCCCCCCCCCCCCCGCATTCATTTGTACTGACAAAAAATCTCACGTCTGTTTTTAAAGCAATACTCAGTATTTCTTGGTTATGAACGGGGGGGGGGGGGGGTTACTGCGAGCGAAATATTTTATTTTAGATAAATAATTATTTTTAGTTAAAATAATTTTATAATGAAAAATAAACATATCCGCTTTTCTTTAAAAAGGGGGGGGGGGGGATTATGAAAAAATCTGAAAGGATTTCGTTAAAGATACAAACCCACATTATTTGTTAGTCTGTCTTATAACATCTGCATTCCTCTCCATGAAAAAAATAAGAAAATAAAGGCCATCGCACTTGGCATTTGCGGTGCAAGTGTTATAAAGAGAAAATGTTGAAAAAAAGGGAATTAGACCTGAGCCAATCCAATAGTTGTTGAGTTTTTTTGCAAAGATAAGAAAAAAGAATTAAAAATCCTCTGATATAGCAATTTTTAATTTCTTTTAACCTCCAAATATTTTATTTATTTTATTAGAATCGCGAGTGATTTTTTTTAGTTTTAATAATTATGTAAACTTCCCCTAAACAGTTTTACGGCATTTGAATAATGAATTTATGTTTTTACAAACATAAAAATAAATAAATGATTTAAATGACATTTTTGACAAGCATTCTACAAGTTTGTTTTAATGGTTTAAAGTTCAAAGCGACTTTTTTTTCCATCGGCCGATGGAAGAGGAGAATAATCGGCAATCGGCCGATCTCGGAACAATCGGCATCGGCCAAAAAATGCCATCGGTCGAGCCCTAATAACAATAATAAAGATGATGATGTGTGCACTTAATTTGAATAAAATGAGATAAGAGTTACAAAAAAACATAATATGACACAAAAAACCATAAATATAACAGTAAAAAATATTAATATTCAAGAGCAATTAAAACAATTGCATTTTAGACCTTGACGGCAGTTTACTTAGTGAAAAGAAACTTTATTTTAAGAACACAAAATGTTCTTGAAGAGATTACATTAAAAAAATAAATAAATAAAAAATAAACAAAAATAACTCTACATAACACCAAATAAATATATCATCCGGAAGACCAAAAGCATCTTCTCGTGTCCTATAAATTGGTCTTCTTCGAGCACTTTGGCGATTTAAAAGGCGCTGAATTAAAATCCCGTCGACAAACGCAGACATCTTTATCAATCCCGCCACCTCACTTGCCGGCGAGATTTGCTTCGACCAAAAGAGGCGCGCTAAACTCGTCCCGACCGGTTTGGAATGCATGAAGTCGAGATTTTTGCTCCGTACCTGTGAATTTCGCTTCAGCGCCATCTAGTGAAGAGCTTGGAACTAATCCCGACGTTGGGATTTCGATCTTGGAATAGGGGCCCAGGTTTAGGTGAAATAAATTAACTCTGGTTTAAATTAACTTGTTTAAAAGTTTAGTTTAATTCAGATGGAAAAAACAATATAATGACTAACAACTTATTTTGTTATTCTTTATTCATGTATTCATTTTGAGTTGTGATTCTCATGTATATTAATGAACTTATTTGGAATCAAAATTTGTAATGCATTCTATTTCTTTTCTAGGAAATGTAGCTCTATCAATAGAAAGACCAGTCAGATGTAACTTAAAAACAGAATTGCTAAATTCTACAGTTGCCTTTGCAAAACATTTCTGGAATGAATGGTCATTTATCAATGCTTCACATACAAGCACAGAGCATTTTAAAATGGACACTAGTTTGACATCTGAATCAGTAAAGTTTCAAACTTTAATGTACTTTAAGAATATTTCCTTATGCACCAGTCAGGTAGTCTTTGAAGCTGCACCAGCAGTAGATAATAATTACACAAAAATTCTTTTAAGCATTGGAAGCTTCCAAATTCAAACAGAAGTTGAATCTTGTAAAGGTAAGAAAATACATGTATTTTATTTCAAAACACTGAGCAATTTCATGTTGGATCAATCACTTTTTGACCTCACAATTTCCAATTTTAATAAAATTTAGTCTGAAGGATGCATGTGACAAGGTAAATACTCCTACCAAGTTCAAGACTTTAGGCCTAAAATTGTGAGATACATGCATGGAAAAAACACTAAATTGTGCCAAAAAAAAAGTATTTCTCAAGGCCATTCACAAACTTTTGACCCTGAATATCTCAAAACATACCCCCTCAGAAAGTTTTTAAAAAAAATTTATTGCCGCAGCACTCATTCTACCACTGTACCAAAAATTAGAGCCGGCTCCATAATAGGAAGGAACTGCAATATTAACACATGTACCTGTCTTAACATATGATTTAGACAAATAATACAGAGTAATATACTGTTTTCTCAATATATGGTCATAATTTCACAATTTGTATTAGTACCTTGATTGTTTTAATGCTTTTACACTTCATATGTAGGGGAGACCAGAGCTAATAGTGACAGTTTTGTCATTTTTGATAGTAGTTGTAAGATTTGAACTGAAGTGAAATATCTAGTGGGTCGTAGAAATAGATTGAATATTACGTGACATATTTAAACCAACTATTATCATAATCAATGCTTATCATAACATAAATTCTGCATCACCATGAAATTTGTCATAAATTGCCCTGTATTGGGGGGCTAGTCATGACATGCTTGGGGCACAATGTGACATGTGCACAAATTATGTTTAAAATGTTGAAATTTTAACTCAAATGAGAAATTTATTCATTTGTAACATTCCGAACACAATAAAAACATTTTAATCTTTTAAATAACACTGTAAATCAAATGAAAATAATTAAAAAAATAACATTGATTCAATGGCGTACATAGACTTAGGTGCGCCTCCCCGCAAGATTTAGAAGTGCACCCTATCTTTGGCTTATTACAAAAGATTGAAACAAAAACACTTGAAGGTATGTTCAAGTATTAAGGATAATTAAAATCATATTTATCATTAAAAGGTGAATTTTCAAAAAAGTAACGAATTGAAACATTGCATGCACTTACCAGTTTGGAATTAAATTTATCTTAATAATACGAGAAAATAACACTATCTTAAAGTACTAATATTTAAAATTTCGTTAAGGGTTCTATTATTTATTTATAAGGTGAATTAAGTAACAGTAATGATACAAGGGAAACTATTTGTTCTCAAAATTAGACACTAATTGGACAAGAAAATCAATGTTATATTAATCTGTCTAATAGATTTCCCTCTTCGTTTTTTACAATTAAGAAATTTTTGAACAAGTTCGTCGATGTTTAAATTATGAATCCTGTCGCTTTTCATGCTTAAAACAGCAAGACCGCTCAATCTTTCTTCTGTCATCGTACTTCTGAGGTAAAATTCGATTAGCTTCTGTTTGCATGATGATCTATCTGATGATGCTGATGGTTACTGGTAAAGTAAGAAAGATATAAAAGGCAATGCGAGACTTGTCTGGGAGACTTGGATGATAAAATTGTTCTTGATCGTCACTAAATGAGCAACTTCAGCTATATTTATTTGTCAATCCTAGTTAACTTTCCAAAATGTTTCGCAAAATGATAATTTGTGATGCAATTGAGATTGCTACATCGTTTTGGTTCTTCTCGCAAAGTTTAGTCACCGATTCCACAAGTTCTTTATTTGTGCACTCAAAAGCGTTAATAGATCTGTTAATGCTTTGGGAGTTAAAAAATTGAACATATTGTTAATTGAGGATATGCTCTCAAACCTTTGATGGATTTGGTTTACCATTATGCCCAATAGCAGCATAGAAAACTTTTACTTTGAAGCAGTAATATGGGGCTTTAAACTGAGAAAACATTTAAAACAAACTTTTTCTCTAAAAGATCAATTAATGCTTTTCGTAGCAAATAATGCTATTGTAGCATTATAATTTTAAATCAGAGCTTATTTGCATGGGGGAAACTCAACTCCTGCACTCCCCCCCCCCTCCCCCCCCCCCCCCCCCCCCCGCTGTGATTTTTTTTCTTCTTTTTTGACGGATTTCAGATTGTTCTAAAGACAATGAGATGCAATGAAAAAGGATTCAAAATATCATTCATTAAAAGGTAGTACATATTACAATCGCATTTATTTCCATCCCTCTTCAGTATCAAAGCTTTAAGTACCAAACATTTGTGAACCATAAATTAAAAAAAAACTTACAAGTATTTTGTATCAAAGTGAATACATTCATCACAAGAACAAGGTATACGGCATGTAAAGAGTTTAAAGTTAAACTGGCGAACCTTAAAAACATATTAAAACATCAGTGACAGAAAAAATGAGTATTTTCAAATCTATGGACTTTAATTTAAATTCCCCTGGAAAAAATTGAAATTTTCATTTTGAATCTCTATTTTCCCTTTTCTATTGCCTTTGGGCTAACAGAAGCTCTCGCAAAGGGGGGGGGGGCAAAATCTTCAGTTGTCCCTGGCCGCTGAAAACCCTAGCTACGCCTCTGAACGAACTACCAGCAAGTAAATTCTGAAAACGGTCGAACTTTTCCCGCCCTGATGAACTCTAATAACTCTTCTTAAAAATTCACGAAAACAAAAACAATCCTCTATTGTAATTTATTTTGTGAGGAAGTAATATTGAGTACAAAATTATATCTGGGTACAATTTCATTTTCTTATAGTTCAAACAAATGTACAGTATTACGTAACTTGCACTATACGTACTTGCATTTTGACCCTATGTAATCTCTTTTCCTATTTTTCACTATGACTGTATGCATAATGTAATATTAATAAACAGTTACTGTGTACACTGAACTGATGTTTTACTTTTAGCTCCCTTTTGAGGTTTTCCCTTTGCGTGCTTTTCATTTTTGCGCATTTTTCACTTATTATGCGCGTTTTTGGGCGCTCTCTTGCGCCCGCGTATAAGTATGAGAGATCCCTATACTATAATATGCAGGTACACAGGAAAGAGGAAGTGAGAGGGGATTAATTATGCATTATGTGGCCATAATAGCAAAGAATTTTACTCAGAAAGCTTAGGAGTGACATTTCATTAGTAGAAAAGAAATGCTAAAAAAATATGTATAAAAACAATTTAGGCATATATATTTGTATCTAGTGGAGGTTTTTTTTCTTTAGCGGGCGCCCTAAAACATTGTGCGCACCCCCCCCCGCCTGCGCCGCAGGGGTTGCGGGCGTTATGTACGCCACTACATTGATTCAAGAAACATTGTTAAACATATCATGAGGTAAATTTTATCCATTCAATTATCCTAAGGTTTGAGGATAAATGACCAGATGAAAATAAAATAATTAAATTATTAACAGTAGTAAACTCTTAGTCCATTATAAAGATACTTTGAGTGACACTTGATGATAAAAATTAAACAAATGAAAACGTGTAGGCCTATAGGATAAGCCTACCTAAATTTTTAATATCATTACTGTTATCGCTTGTTTCAATGTCGGATATGTAGTTAATACAAATTTAATAATGTTCATTTTTAATACATTTGACATAAGCCCATCTTTTACATGTCTTGCATTGCACCTAGACTTCTCCCAGTCTATAAATTTTGTATTGCACCCCCCAGGCAAACTAGACATAAGCAATTTTCATCATCTTCCAGAGATATCCGGCTCTTGGTTCTTCATTTTTTTTCAATAATGCAGGGGCTTTTTTTTTGCTCTGTTTGTCCTTTTCATATTCTAGTTTCTTTTTTTGCTTTTTCTTCTTGAATTTGTTCCCTGCGTTCTCTTTCTTTTTGTTCTGCTCAAATTTTCTCTTTTATGCATATTATACAGTAGGTTTTTTATATCCCACTTCAATATTTCCATATGTATTTACTCTTCTTTTTGTTCATGTTTCTAAGAAGGGACATACGGATTACATTGAAAATTTCTTATGCTTTCCTTAAACTGCACATTCCGGAATTTACTTCAGTTGCAGCCCTCTTATAATCTTCTAAAGTAATGTTATCTCTTTCAGTATGCTTCTTGTAATTTTGCACCAGTTTTTCTGAAATATAAAAATTTCCATTAAAACTTATGCTGGGGCAAGTAGTGACGCTGTCTCATGTGCCCCTAGGCCCGCCTTACATCATTTTGAATTTTATTCATTAGTTTCTGCAATTAGGTTATGATTAAAAAATGAAATATATAAAGTAACCGCTAAAAATATAAGTATTCAAACAATGTTTGGGAAGTATGCGTAATCCAGTATTCTTAGTGGCAATGATGATTCCAACGTAGGTCACCCAAATTTACTTTTGCGGTAGGACACATTATCAATACTGTCGAACCTCGTTAAAATGAACCAATTTTTATAAATTTTCTTTCTTTTCTATCAATCTCTTTTATATATTCATGTCTATAATTAATGATTTATCAAAACATTTTTTGAGTAATAAGTAAAAAGGTGAATGCAACATTGAGGAGACTTTCCACCAGTTTTTGATAGGTGGCCATGGGAATTGACTTCCAGGCGTTCATCACAGCTGAAGTGAGTGCTTTCAATGAGTATGGCCGACTTGGCTGGCTACGCAATATGCTTTCTAATTCATCCCAAATGTGTTCTATGGGATTTGATCAGGGCTCTGAGAAGACCAATCCATGTTTTGAACACCATTTCGTCAAACCATGACTCTGCAAGTCTCGATTTGTGAATAGAACACAGGATTCACGCTAGGCAGCCCGATTCCCGCAATATCTTTTGAAATCCCACTCAAAACTTCGTCTGCGCGCTTTTCCCGCAACTAGCGGACACGCACTCAAAACATCGCGAAGCGAAACTACTATTCTAGACATACTTCAGTACAAACTAAATGGAGTATGTTAGTTTTCATTAATGAATAGACGAATCTAAGAACCCTATTTATCATGTATAATAACATGGGGGAAAGATTGACAACTTCTTCATTCCTTGGGATTATTGAACAATGTAAGAAGCAATTTGGGAATGCAGACTTATTTATCTTCATTCTTTCTATTCACAGAGGACAAAATAAAAAAAAGGAGTGGAAAAAAGGAATCTTCCTTGGTCACAAGGTTACAAGAGAATGCTAGTTTCTAAAATATACCGTTTTTATTGAAAAACATCAATAGGTAAAATGACTTATGATCTGAAAAAATAGAGGAAATATTAAACTAATTTTTAGGATTTTTTTGTAAAAATCACACATTAAAGAGTTTTGGTTAAACAACGAAAATACCAGAGGATCTTTTTCATGCTTAACATTTTATAAAGCACCCATTTTTGCGATCGCCAATTTTGTAAAGCATCGGATCCATTTTGTGTGAACCTTGTTAATGTTTATTTTTTCTTTGCTGAGCATAGCTCAGATAATCATCTTTTATTACATAGTTTGTATTGGATCATGATCGGACAATTTAGTAATAATTTTAAAGACAAAAACAAAAAGAAAAGTTCCAATTTAAAAATCCCACTTAAAACTTTGGTCAAGGTGGGAAATCTCACCTTGTATTTTTCCCAAGTGCGGCCCTGGAAGTTATGCTGCTGGAAGAGAAAAGGGCCTTCATCGAAATATTGCCATAAAGTTGGGAGAGCAGCATTTTCCAGAATGTCCACATACATCTCCGAATTCATATTTCCAATCACAGGAACATGGCCAAACCATGAAAAACACCCCCACACCCATAATGCGGCCACCACCAAACTTTACAGTCGGTACAATGCAGTCACTTAAAAAGTGCTCACAGGGCATCCGCCAAACCCAGACGCTTCCATCAGACTGCCAGATTGTAAATCGAGATTCATCACTCCAAAGAATATTTTTCCACATGTCCACAGTCCAGTGACAGTGAGCTTTGCACCATTGCAATCGACGCTTCAAATACTGAGGAGTGATGTTCGGCTTGTGAGTGGCTGCACGACCATAGAATTCAAGGTTTAGTAACTCTCGACGAACAGGTCCTGCTAATAGAACTAACATCTGATGAACATTTGAATTCCTGAGTGATTTCAACCAATGAGGACTTACGATTTTTTTTCACAACCGTTTTAATAGTTATACGGCTGCATTCACTCATTATGTGAGGTTATGTGTCTAAAGAACAACATGTATTTTACTAAAAACACATTTTATTCACATAAAACAATCGACGGTCGGAAACCTAACTGCCCCGACTTCTTCACGCACACAACACACATATATATATACAATGGCTGTTGTCAGATCCACTCATTTGCATATCCCTTACACTCCCCCCCCCCCTTCTAAAGTTCAAAAAAAAAAAAAAAAAATTGGTCTGAATTTTTTTTTCTCTCTCAAGACTAGGAAAAATTTACTCTTAATTTTACTAATCTTACTATTCTATTTCCTAATATAAAACTGTTCTTATTTTAATTCTACATTCAGTCCAATATTTTAATAAATTAACTTTTCAACACTTAAATTAGATTTCACTTTAATTTTAACAAATTATCTTTTCTTCAAATTGTTAAACTTTAACTTGAATTTTACAAACTTTAAGCCAATAAATCTAGCTTAAATTTTTAGCTAATATTCTTTCTTAGCATTAACTTAACTTTATGATTCTACTCTAACTCCACTTTTAAGATTTCACAAATAATTAAATCATAGCACAAAATCAATTTCAAAAAAAAGAAAAAAAAAAAAACAATTACACTATTCTTCATCTGTCTTAAACAAATCAGTCTCACATTTTGTCCATGTCATCCTAGAAGAAGTAAATACGAAGTTATTCATTTTAGGATTTCTTTCTTATGGGTTTTCTGCGCCTCTTGACTGGTATTATCCTTTCTATCTCACGGGCGTTAATATCTCCTCGCTTGCTGGCATCTGATGCACCCCGTGCATGATCCTTTTTTCCTGGGCTGGCATACCTCTGGTCCTGGTAATTTCCTTTTTTACGGAATCCTTTTGTTCTGTTCTTTGTGGGATGAGAATTCTGAAAAATATTTTCATTAGTAAATGTAGTAACATTTTCCACAGAATTTGGTCGTTCCTGATTGTTTAAATCTATCCAGTCAGCTCTATGTCTATACAATCTTATTTGACCTATGTTCCCCGTCTTAAAAAGATCTGCTTTCTGTACGACTAAATTTGACTTCTTGACTTCTTTAATCACATAAATTCCTTCATATTTCCCAGCGGACTTGCTTACAAAATTTCTAGGAGCCGAACTTAAAAAATGAGTTTTCACTAAAACTTTATCTCCAGGTTTAACTTCCATTAATTTTCTTCTGTGATTATAATATTTCTCTTGACACTTTTGTGATTTCTTCAATGCTTCTTGCACTTCTTTTGTTATTTTCTCAATATTTTAACTTAATTTTTCCTGTTCGTGCGGTTCCCCGAATATTAGTCCCTTAAATGAAGTGATGAGTTTTCTTCCTAAAAACAATTCTGATGGAGATTTTCCTGTCGAGTCATGCACAGCCGTTCTTAAGGCAAACACAAACTGTTGCTAGTTTATAATAAAATGGAAAATAACAAACTTTGTTTACTCTTGAAAAAGTTTTTCTGCAACCTAAATGTCCTGAAATAGCATTATCATAAAATTCCCTTAAAACTGTTAATTTTAGACTTGAAGGTATTGCTACTCTAATTTCATTACAATTATTTTTCTTTTGCGTATTATACAAAATTTCTTCAACTAACTATATGATGTGGATTTATTTTCATTAATTTGTTTTAAGTTTTCTTCAACAGATTCTGGATCTTTTAAATACTTATAAATTTGTCATAACTGTGAATCCTTTTTTTGTTCTTCAATTAATTGTTCCCTCGAGCTCAATACTGATGACATAAATACCGCACATTTTATTATTTTATTTTGAAACTCAACAGCCTTTCTCGGTAAACAGTTCTCTACTAAATTCGTATCCGTGATTTGAGAATGGTGCGAATATACTGCTAAGTCGCTAGAATTTTCTGTTGTATTACCCTCCTGTAAATTTTCAAACGTTAAAGCTTTATCAACAAAATCTAGTTTTAAACCAAATCTCCGCATAAAATCTACACCCAAAATACAAGGTACTTGCAAGTTTTTCATTATTAAAAAAGGAAAAGTTATTTTCTCACCTCTTATTTCCACATTCAACAATATTTGACCTTCCAGTTTACATTCAGTTCCACTTGGTGAAAAAACTTCCCATAATGCCCACTTACGCAGCTTATACTTGAAATATTTATTGGCTATTTCATCCGAAATAAATGATTTCTCTGCTCCGGTATCCGCCATACAGTGTACAACTATGTTATTTAAATGCACTAGAAATTTTGGTAAATTAATTGGCCGTAAAACTACTGCATTTACGTTTAAACATTCCGTAGGATCAGTTTTACACGAAGTCTGATTATGCGAACAAGTTTGAGTTTCTTCCGGATATGGCATGTGATTTTTCTTAACAAACTGTGTTTTTTTAGTGTACCTCCCCTCAGCGACAAGACCACACTGATAAGGAAACAATTCTTCTTGATTGACCTTGAAAGAATTCAACTCTTTTCTCAAATACGCATTTTGCTCAATTTTGTTCCTTTCAAAATTTTCACGTTTAGAACTATAATTTCTGTTTGATTCTTTGAATCTAAACTCATTAATCCTATTATTTCTTTCAAACAGGTTCATAATACTGTTGACCAGTTCTAGAAGAATTGTAATAGTTCTCGGGGTACTTCGCAAATCTCAATGCATTTTCTTGTTTCAAAATTTCTTTTCACGATTCAAATTCACGAGTTACTTGTAATAGTTCCTGCACCAGTGTCCACGTTTTTTCTATCTATGTAGTTCTGCAGTTGTGGTTGTAGCCTTTGCACTATTATTTGAATTATTTCTTTCTCGGGAATTTTCACATTTAACAATTTTACAATGTTGAGCTCTCTAAATATAAAGTTTTCAGAAATTTCACCGAAATTTTGCAGTTTACTATAAAGTTCCACTTCCAGAGTACTTTTATTTATGTATTCTGTAAACATGTCTAACAATCCCTGTCGTAAAGAATCATGTGTTTCAACACATGCTTTGGGAACCAATTTGTACCAGTCTTTCGCACGTCCTAATAAAGCATATTTTAAATGTTTTAAATACTCAGAACAAGGAATATTTTCAAAACTAAACCATTCTTCCAATGCTTTCAAAAAATCATTTATATTTTCTTTTCCCGAATACTTGCAAGGGAATATTTTCGATTCTTTTGAGCTTTGTGTCATATTCTCGTGACTTAAGTGCAATGCACTAACTTTACTTGTAATCTCATCGATACTCATTTTCAAACTATAACTTTTTATACTTTATCACTTTTCTAGTCTGTTCTGAAAAGCACTTACTTTTTGGTTCGGGTGCCACTTGTGAGGTTCTGTGTCTAAAGAACACATGAAACAATCGACGGTCGGAAACCCGACTGCCCTGACTTCTTCATGCACACAACACACTTATATATATACAATGGCTGTTGCCAGATCCACTCATTTACATATCCCTTACAATTATTTTCGGCCTGCCACTTCATTTTTCTGCAGTTTCACTGTCTCAATGTTTCCACTTCACAATTATATCATTCACAATGGAATTTGGCTTCTGTGGAATGTCTGAAATCTGACTATATTGCCACGTTCGAAGTCACTGAGCTCCTTTGACATACACATTGTCTCACAAACACATAAATATGACCTGACAAAACACTAACAACACTTTTATGGCTTTGGTTATGCATCAAATTACATCACTGGCCAGATTCACTTATTTAGGGGGGTGTCCAGATACTTTTGGCCAGGTAGTGTATTTTTGTTGCATATAGTGCAATTGGAAAATCGACAGATGTTAACCTGAATTAAATTGCATTATTTGTGTTTAAAGTCTGAATTTGAACCCTATTGTATACTTGGCCAAAATTTATTGTGCAATATAAAAGTTTTTGGAAAACCCCTTATCTTTTTCCTCCAATTTGAGAGCTTGCTAAGTACGGCTCACTGTATGGTCTATATCTCTTTGAAAAATATCCATATTGAACTGAAACTTTCATTTAAGTTGCTCCATAGATCTCACTATCAAATTATGAAAAAAGCAAATTAATATCTTTCGCGCATGCGCAATCACCTTTATTTTAATAAAACTGCTCAAATATCGTCGACCATTTATTATATTTTTACCACGTTTTGGTTTCATTCCATATATTTCCGTGTATAAGACGATAATTCTTGGAACACTTTTGAAAGCTAAATCGGGGGGTTCCGCTTATATACGGGTCTGATAATCTAAACAAAAAAGTCAGTCTATAAATCAACTATAAATAATTAAAAATGTTTTGAGAAAGTTACAGGTCATTTCTATCCTTTTCTGATACAGGGTGGTCAAAAAGCTTTTTACTTCTTTAAATTTTTGACGGCCCCCTAATTGTACATAAGCCTGAATTTTGTTTCTTAAATGTGAGTTTAAGTATGTTCTTTCCATGGTACAAAATACAGAACAACAAGTTTAATATTTCGTCAGAATTTTTTTAAAATGTCTAAAATCCAAAGTGTCCGGATACTTTTGGCCAGGTAGTGCACAATGCTCGACTTGAGGCTCTAATACATATGTAAATGAATGCTATAGATTTTGAATTTGTCATCAGAAAAAAAAAATGCTGGTTCTCAAATAAAAGTTTTAAAAGTTAAAATTCAACAACTTTAAACATTTATTAACTAAAATTATATATCAAGGGAAAAGCTTTCAAAGTTATAATAGCTATATATACCATATTGTGTTTCTAAAATACTCGGCTATAACACATTGTTTTCTACTTGTTTCTGAACAATTGCTCCAGAGATCGTCATTGGCATCTAAATTGTTTAGACATTCTGATGAATTATCCTCTTTTTTTTTTCTGGTAAAAGTGAAAAATGACTTTTGTTCGTTTCATATTGAATTTGATGTTTGAATGGTAGGGACCACAAATAAGTGTTCAACTTATCCGATATTTCAAATTAAGCTGCTCGGTTTAAACAAAGAAAGTAGCGTTATTTCTTAATGCATTAGGATGGGGATCGCAAACATAGCTCGTCTTAGCAGTAATTCGTTTTAAACGTGTTTGAATTAATAAAGTTTGTCTGTATTGTTATCTTGAAAATAACACAACACTATACTCTCAGACATGGATGGCACACAAAGACATTCCTTTATTCATTTAGGTGACATGACAGGTTTAGCAGATCAGTCAGGAAGCTCGATCTCACTACTTGCCCCTGGCTCAAGTAGTCCTGGTCACCCCTAGGCAAGAGTCGGGAGGGATGGGACATTCTTCACAAAAATATTTTTTACAATTTTTTTTCCACTTACATAACATTGATATAACAATAGTTGAGTAACATATGTGCTAATTCAATGGGAGAAGACAGTAAAATAAATACCAATATTAATTTGGAATAACAAAAATTGCTGTAAAGGACACTTCTTTAAAACCCCTGTAGAGTATAGAGAACCATGCCATAAAAATACCTTTCAAAATAAGAAAATAAAATAAAGCTATTGATTGCCCATGTGCTTCAGAAAATATATTTTAAATTGTTTAAAAAGAAAGAAGAATCAAAAGCCCAAAAAAAAAAAAAGAAAAAGAAAGAAATAAATAACAATTGGTTGTGCCTCAAAATGCTAAAAACATTGAAAATAGAATTTTATTTAGCAAATATACATGTAGACAAACCAGCAACAATTCAAATGAAATAAAAATAAAGAGCATTAACAATCCTGGGGAAAATAAAATTAAAGTTGATTTACCAAGAAAAATAATTTCAAACTACTGCCAAAAACACATATTACATTTTTAAAATTTAATTAGAAGTTTTGAATTGTAGCTCTAAAACAAAACTCCTTTTGGGACAGTTACAATGCTACATAGCCATTTTATGCTATTTTTGTTCTAAATTGAAATTTAAAAAAAATTTGAATTTTAGGAAAAACTTTTTAAGGTGCACAGAACCATATTCCAAACTAATTCCCCGCCAAATTTCATGAAAATTGTGCAAACTGTCTTGGCCATACGCGAGACACAGATACTCACACAGTCATACTACATATTTTCTGCTTTATTATTAGTAAATATGTTGCTGCGAGAAAATGGTAATCAGTTATCTTAATTGTGCTGAACTTGCCTTGTAAGACATGGCTTTGAGTGAATAAGAATACAATTTTAAATGTCATGAAGAATAATTTTCCAGTGGGCTGAGGTTTACTTTATGATTTATACCAAGAGATAGTATTTGTTTGGATATATGCTGGGGATTAATATAAGTTTCTGTCTATTTTCTAAAGCAGTTCTTAAATTAGGATGAAGGGGGCTAGTGCAGCAAGTTTTATGAGTTTTGCAAAAAAATGAAAAACATGTACCGAATACAATCTTTAGTGCATCAAATGTTTTTGCACTTTTATCTTTTACTTGGTTGAAATATTAAATTATTTAGCAGTATAGTTATTTATTAATATATTTTTTACTTGAATGTTTTTTTTTCCAGATGATTTGAAGAGTTTAAATTTGGAAGTAAATGCAACAAGTCTGATGTTTCAGTTGCACTCTGACAATCGAACATGGAATTTTTTACAGCCATTAAATTTTTCAATGCAATCCAAGTGCAGTTTCGATTCATGGTTTCACGTACAACTGTGTATTGTAGCTGAAAGTATGCTTTTAAATTTATGTACTCATCATTTATTAAAGCTGATAACTGCAATGGAAGCCTTAAAAGATCAATATCAGGTACTGACTTATTGTGAAAATTTAGATTTGTATTAATTTAAACAAAGTAAAAGGTCATTGCAGTATATTGATAGCTCTGAACTTAAAAAAATATGCAGTGACTTTTTATGCACTAGCATGAAAAGAAGCAATAAAAGACTTAAAAAACATCGAACATAATTTAACAAATGAGATACGAGGGTCATTTTGTAAGTAAGAACCGATTGCACATCGTGTTTGCGCATCCAGTCGGGTAACGTCAGTTCAAGTTCAGCAACTCTTGGCCGGTCCCCCACTACACCTCCATTACATTTAAAGTCTCTGCCAGTGCTGGTTGTGTGGTTATACTGCATAGTTTGTCGTCATGTCTATCAGTAATTCCGCCGATTGTGAAGTGCGTGCCTTTATTCCGTTTTTGAATGCAAAAAACGTTTGTTCTGCTGAAATTCAAGAACAAAAACGCAATTGGACAATTGTCACTGGAAAGTACTGAATCATCCGCCTTACAGCCTAAACTTGGCACCATCAGACTGTCATCTCTTTCCAAAACTTAAGGCATTTCTCAGTGGGAAGCATTTGGAAAATGATGACATGCTTAAAGAAACAGCTACGAACTGGTTTAATAATCAGAAGGCAAGTTCTTTGATGAAGGGATCCAAAAGCTGGTACCACGGCTTGACAAATGCTTGAATGTTGATGGCGACTATGTTGAAAAGTGAAAAAAAGTTCATATTTTAGTTTTTGATATAATTTGTGTTATTAAATAAAGTTTCTTTTACTCCATTACAAAACGCTTCTTACTTTAAAAATGACCCTGATATGACCTCTGTGAACATATTTCTTTCTTGACAATGTTAACAAAATAGTTTCAAAATGCAAATGCAGTATTTGTTCATCAATCTTTCAAGACCTCAATGGTGGTATGTATCTCTCTTTAGTATGTGAATGATTACAAACCAAATTTTGTTTTATTTTGTCTCGAAGCATTTAACAACACTGGGTGGGTTTTGTTTCTATACTGTGTTAAATTTTTTATTTTTCAAATTTAGATATATGGGAATATTACCTTTCTTCTCAAATTAAATGCAAATATTTCTGAAAAGATTTTTATATTCTTTTACATGATTTGAGAGAAATTTTGTTTTTATTTTCATCAGCATCTTCTTTATCAGTTCAAAATTTTAAAATTTTCATAAATTCAGTTCTAATGAAACTGTCTTGTGCATCTTCAAATTCCAGGATATAAATTTTCATCGGTTTGTCATTTTCAGTGTTCACTTTTATTTTAAAATTCATCAGATTCATTTGTTGCGCTGAAGGTTGTTAGCAGATTGTTTGATTGATTTTTAAAAAAATCTATTTTGCAACTCACCAATCAGGGGTTCTTTTGCTGTAGTGTATAAGTAAATATATATATATATATATATATATATAACAATAATTATTTTCCTACATCAATAGCCAGAAACACTGGCATACAGCGGGTGTGCACACAGAGGCCACCATATAAAAACGGTTTGCTTTAGTAGGACAGAAAATCCATACAAATAAATTTGAAGTCCTTTTTGAAAGACTTGTGTTCTCGATCAGCGGTTCTCAAATATTTCAAATCACGAAATATATTAGAAACTGCAAATGCAACAAACTCTGGTATATATGTATATAAATAGAACAACAAAATAACATTGATGATACATTATAGTTTGGTCATTGAAGCATAGTGGGAATTAGATCTCACCATTTCACTTTTGTCCTGCCCTAATTTCCTCAATGAAGACATAGAAAAATAAATAAAAGTATTAATAAAATCAATTTATACTGTCAAATGTTTAATAATAATATTTTTTCTTTTAAAAATACCTTTACATCACTGGATCATCAGCAATTTTTATTTGAGAAATAATAAATGCTCCCTGGAGCATAGTTTGAGAAAATCTGATTTAGGTATATATTTAGGTAGTTATGTGTTACAATGTAAACATACAGTCGAACTCGTTTATAACGAGCACAAAGGGACCGTAACATTTACTCGTTAAATCCGAGTGCTCGTTAAATCCAAGTGCTAATAAACGGGCCCTTAAGGCTGGCGTGCAACTAGAAGGGGGATCACACAAGACAAAGGTCTTGTGTGGTCAAATGATTAAGTTTAGTTAAAATTTAATTGATTCTTACTTACTTTAATTATATTAATTAATTTAATTAAATACTTAATGGCAATTACCCCCTCCCCCCCAGCCAGGAAAACGTTTCTAGTTCTGCTACAGCCTTAAATAAAAATTGTCGTGTGTACTCAACGAACTCGGGTCAAAGATTGGCCATCTGTCCCTCCTACCTACTTGACCCCTACACTTATCAGGTCCACCTTTTCTCCCCCTTCCACCCCCATCCCCCTGTTTACAAAAAGCCCCACCTGTTGCACCGGATTTGTGAACCCTCCCTATTGACGTTGGAATGCTGGAGGAAATTTTCCCACAAAAGTATTAAACCGCAGAGAAGAAAAAAAAAGATAAGACAGAAAGGCTAGAAAGATGATGAGAAAAAGATTGCAAGACAGAAAAATATTGCTCGCTAAAACCGGGTCTTGCTCGTTAAAAGCGATTTCTGTTCCATCGACTTAACCCTGATCCAACCAAATATTCTGGCTTCCCTCGTTAAATCCGAGTTCTCATTAAATCCGAGCTCGTTATAAGCGAGTTCGACTGTATTACATTTTTCATAAAAACTTAATCTTTTTTTACATGCACTTTTGATTTGTTGCTACAGTAGAGCCTCGGTTATCCGAGGTAATGTGGACCGAGGGTACCTCGGATAATCGAAAACTCGGATAACACGGACTCTGTCCAAATCGAGAGGGAAAGGGTTGAAATGAATGAAAATGTCGTCAAAGATGTAAAAAAAAGGCATTTACTGTACATATCATGAAATGAATAAATGAAGTTACATACATACAAATATCTAATTTTATATGTTTACATCAGTAGAGTACTTTTCTCCACCAGACCCCTACCTGTTAGCCGAGGCCTTAGGATTGCTTACGCGCGGGGAGAGGTAGTGGGGTCTACGGATTTTACATGCACATATCCCCAAGTATACATGGTGGTCTTCAGTGGGTATCGAACGCGCGACCTTCTAGGTGGAAGTCCGACGTGCTAACCACTAGGCTACCACGGCCCCATCATCAGTAGAGTACTTGTTCCAGTTAAAGTTGTCTTTTGAAGAAGTATGTATGTAGTATATATATATGTCGCTTCTTCGCTGCCGTTTTACAAAATAGTTGTAGCTGTAGAAGGTTTGTTGAAATTGTCTGTTGTTCTAGCTCTTTATAGCACCAGACAATAATTGGATGACTGACGTCAATCAGTGACGGCGCCATCGGCCGCCAAAAAAAAAATTTTTTTCAAAGGCAAATGTACCTTGGTTAACCCGAACTCGGTTAATCGGGGCTCGGATAACCGAGGCTCTACTGTACTTTCATTTTTATTTAATAAATAATATGTTATATTATCAATTTTTAAAAAATGTAAGGTTTCATTGTACATGAGAATGTCATTAAATTCAAATGATTAACTTTCTTCCAAAACTCTTCTAACCCCCTCCTTTTAAAAATGTTAAAGGCAAGATTCTCTTTCATTTAGGGGTGAATATTAGGAAAAGTGCCAAATTGAGTATGGAATATTTCAATTTTTAAAAATTGATATTTATAGTTTAATTTAATTTCAAGTTAGTAATAGTTTTTAGAAAAAAACTAGGGGCAAGATCAAGAATAAGAATTACCCCTATTTTTGAAAGGTTTAATTTCTGGACTGATACAGATCTGACAATTGTTTAAAACTTCTGTCCTTAACTTGTACAAAATATACTGCCCATATTATTTATATAAAATTATGTAATATAAAACAAATAAACATGTGTAACAATCATTTATAAATGGTAATATTGTGAAAAATTAAGCAAAAAATTAGGTATTTTATAAAAATGTCACATTGAAAATTCCAATTCAGAAAATTTTTTAGAAAGTGAAATTATTCCTATTTATAAGAGATCAATTGTGTAGGTAGGTGGGTGAGGGGATACTGCTTGAATGAAAACATTAAATGGATAAAACACTCATATCTTTAGGCAATATTGTTTAAGTTTTTTTAATACAAATTGCGAGTACGGCGCTTACTACCGAAAATATGGTAATGATTTTTTTAGGTGGGAGGGGGAGGTAACACAAAATGGTTTAACAAATTACGTATTTTTGAAAGCAATGTTGTTTTCAAAAGGGTCTTGACGATCAAAACTCCAAAAATTTACAGAAAGAAAGGTCTTATTTCTTTAGAAACTTATACTTTGGCAGCGAAAATAAGGTCTTGAGAATTCATCTTCGGGAAATTTTCCTAATTTAAAAAGTAATCGAAAGTTTGGCTACGATAGTTATGATTTAAGCTTATTTTATTCTGCAAAAAGCAACTCTGAAACACATAGCAAGGAAAAAAATTGGAAACTCAAGCATCGGAAACAAAGAGCTGCATCATTGTTACTAATTTGACGAATTTCCCTTATGTTCGCTAAACATCGCTAATTAATAAATTGAAACCAAAAGTTGTATATTCTGTTCACAGCATTCAATTCCTTTTTTAATAGACAAACAAAATTTTAAAAGTCGATTAATTTAGGTTTTAACTTGCGTTACTGAACTGATCTTTCATTTGGTAGACACAGTAAAATAAAGAAAGTTCAAACTTTCAAGTGTTACTTGCACTTAACAAAACGGGGTTTCACCGGAAATAATGTCTCGGAAGTCGGCTTTTCTGATCTGATATGAAAACTTGGGACAAGGATAGATTTTGTTTTTTTCATTATATATATATGTTTTCTGAAACATGAAAATCAATTATTATAAATGAACATAAAATACATTGTTTCCACTGGTAGTTGTTTTTCTCGCAATGTTTTATAGTGCACATGATTCTTTTTAAAGATCGCGATTCGTAACTGGGACACATTACCGATATGATTTTGAAGAAATAAAAATTTTCTTATGCCATAAATTAAAGTAGGGTCATTTGGGGTAATTGTAAACAAGCTTCATAATTACACTTGTGGTGGTTTTAAAAACTTAACTGCTTGTGAGTGATAAACTGACAGCATAGTCAAGACATTGAAACAGTTTCATAAGTCTCGAAACAACTGTGGAGGCATCACCATTGTTTGAAAATAGCACAGTGAAAAAAGTTATTTAACAAAATTTAGTGATCTTACATTTTCCTCTCCAGCTCATCTACAAAAACGGTGTAAGCGGCTTCAATCATTTTTATTTCTCATATGGAATGCTGCTAAAAACATTTAGTTATGAATTTAATCTTCCCTGTTATTTTTCACGTGCAAGTTAGGTTTTATAATTACCCTATATATTTCGTACTCTGGGGTAATTGTAAACACTTAAATTTCTCCTATTTCCAATATTTTGGGGGGGGGGGGGCAATAAGTATTATATTTTGATGTAAATTACACTTTTCTGTCTATTTTACATAACTGTTGTTGTTGCTAGTGCCACTTGGAAACCCAAGCCTCCCTTGCAGGGCGACCATGAATTAAAGAAACTCCTACTGATTTATTAATAAGCTCCGCTAGAATGAAGTACACTCAGCTCAGAGGGGCTCAATGATTTTAAACCAGTTCCCAGATGAGAGATCGTCACCTAGGTTGGTCCCTCAGCAGAAATTATTTCTAACTTGGTGGACATTTGAAGTGACGATGTATTTTACGTGCATAGCTCCCTTTAGCGCACTCAGTCTCAGAGTAATCAGTGGCAGGAGGTGGTCACCCTTCCAAGCGTTGGCCACGGCCAGTTGTGCTTCGTTTCGGTGTTCAGTGGGATCCAAGCTTAACCAACTCATCCACTGCGGGACAAATTTAGCGGACCACATGCGGCCTGTTGGCCGCAGATTGAGAACCATTGCTCAGGAACTTCTGAACTCTTCAAGCAGACTGTGTATGAAACAATTTTTCATTTGCATCAACCTTATTCAAAAATAAATCACTGTTTACAATTACCCCAGATCTCTGGGGTAATTGTAAACACGAGCTCATTTGCTAACAAATAGTCATAAAGTCAAAATTTTTGTACACATTTACTCACAAGAAGTACAGTAGTGGCCACAATGCTCACAATTTTATCTCGGAAATCATTCAAGAGGTAGGGAAGGAGCAAAAGTTAAAATGTTGAAAAAGCGTTTACAATTACCCCAACTGACCCTAACAACTTAGAAATTTTGCCATGGATTGAATGTAAAACAAAGTTAACACTATTAAAAAGAATATTTCTTTGGCCTTTAATAGGAAATAATTCAGAAATTGTTTTGGGACACAAATTGTCCCTTTTCCTAATATTCACCCTTAGAATGAGATTTTGACTGCATTTTTGTGCTGCATAAATGAAAATTAGAGGAATGATGTTGGTAAAATCGGTGGCAGTGTTGCTGAAAAAGATCAAACTCATGTAATGCATTTACATATAATTTAAAACAATGTTATGCCATCAAATTCTTTGATCATATAAATTACTAACGTACTAAAATTCTAATGAAAAGTTACCATTAATATAGAATATATTTACAACAAATATCTACTTTGAGTCCAAAAATTCCAATTAATTTGGAAATTTTTGGTGATATTCTTTGATATATTTATATGTTAAACAAAAATATGTCTTGAGTGTTTCATACATTTTATTTCTTTTGAATTGCATTCATTTATAGTTTCTTTCTTTTAGACAGAATTTAAAGTTTTCAAATCTGTTATGTTCAATGGTGAAGAAAGAAATGAGGTTCATAATCTAGTTAATGAAGTTAGAAAACGTAAAATTTGGACTGATGATCTGCGAAAGGGAATGTTCCAGTTTATACAAGCTTGTGGTATGTTTTATACTGAAATATTTTTTATTCATGGAATAGTTTTCTTATATTAGTTTCTGTAAAAAATAAAAAGACTACTTTTATGCTCTGCATTATAACAAAAATACAACAGCACTTACATGCCATCGGTACCAGTAGCGTACACAGGGTTTTGTTTCGGGGAGGATTTACCAAGGGTATGATCCAATGTTCCTTGTTTGATAGATCTGTACTAGGCAGCTGGCTCTGATGTTTGATACCTGCTATTCCGTACATATTTTTGAACTTTCCAAATCCGTTGTAAGTTTTTAATCTATATATGTTGTCAAAACATGTTAATTCTGAGAGGGAACCAAGTCTTCCTTGTCGTGGAGCTGAAAACTAAAAGTAGGTAAAATACTAAACTTGTAAAAACTTGTCTGAATGTCGGCTTTTCATTGTTAGGATCAAAATAAGTGTCTTAAATGTACCTGAAAATGTTTTCTGCATTCATAATTTCCATACCCTTTAATGTCTGCTGCTAAAATCATATGAGTGTGGTTGTGTATGTCCAGTGCATAATGCCAGGTCCAGATCCATGATTGTTGGGGAAGAACTTGTAAGAAGAGCATCACAAGGTTGTTTAAGCAAATCTTTTTGAAAATCAATATAAAAAACATCTACACTCCTTTCATTATTTAAAATCATTAACAATTGCATACAAATGGAATAAATAAATTGCACAGGGTCCAACCATTCTGCATAGTGTATAATTTATATTTGATATTGAAATTCAAATCCATCATAAAATTTTCAAAAGATTCTTAGTTGCATTGAAACTTAAGCAGACAACTGCAAACAATCTTAGCCCAAATAAGAGTATTCTTTGCAATTTGAATTTTCTTGATTTCTATTGGCTCCAGAGCTCTCAGAACCATGTCACATACAAACGATAAATAGTTCATTCTTTAATTTTAATTTTTAAATAAAATACCCGAAATTTGATATTAAAATATTTATTTCTCGTAATTATATTGCATTGCTTTACTAAAAATATATATTTTTATGTTGGCGGAAATTTTTGTCATAGAACATGATTTCTAGTTATCTTTTCGGAAGTGTACCATGGCTATGGAGAAAAGTCGTTCGCTAACAGCTAAGAATTTCTTTTAGCTTCATTATCAAATAATAAAACAACCACAAAATACTAACTTTCATAAACTTTTCTTTTTCCTCCGTAAAACAAACATGATCTCTAACAGCATTACAAAGGCAGAGATTTTCTCCTGGGAGACAGCATTTGTCTTTTTATGTATATATATTTCCATACTCCAATTGGCAATATGGCTTAAAACCAAGGGCTATGGAAGATTAACCGTCAAAAAACCCCGTTTACTGTCCCCGCCTAACAATTTTCTTCAATTTCTGTCCTCTGTGACCCATTTTTGTTATATTTTTCTAACTCGAATGAAAACACATCCTTTAAATTTCATTTCAGCCTAACAAAATCAACATCTGGATAAAAAGTTGAATAACCCAAATTAAGTCTATAGTCTGATGCTGATAGATTATGATCACTGTTTCCATTATCTCCTTTAGTCTCTAAACAGAAATTGCATCATCAAAAAAAAAAATAAATAAATAAATAAAATCCCTTTGAGCTCTGCTTGTTTTTTTAGTATCATAAGGGTGCATTGAACAGGGGCCCCACCAGCAATTTTTTCGTACACTAAGAAGAAAAAATAGTAGTTATAAATTTTTAATAGGATTAAAATATGTGATACATTTCTGCCACTCATCTCAGAAACATGTCTTTTAACCTGTCTTCTTGTACATACTGAGAAATTCTCATGTACTAAATAGTATGAGCATAACTTGCATAGAATATGTGGGTGAATTTGTTGGTATTGCGTAAGACAAATTTTTTAAGCGACATATTAAATATTGTGCAAGGCCTTAAGTACAGTGGAAATCTAGTGTAATAATTTGCAGGAATGAATCCTGAAACTTTTATTTGGATTTATTCAATAATTATATTCCTGGACTTAATTTAATTGTCTGATGTGCTGGAGATAAGCTGAGAACTTCAGAAAACAGTGTGATAGCTGGTCAAGGGGGAGAAATTGACCCCCACCCTCTCTTGAAAAATATAATATATATGTGTGTGTGTATTTTGTAGTTGTTTTTTGTGCAATATACATAAAGTTTAACCCTTTGACCACTGCATGTGTAATGACAGGCCTTACTGGCACCTCCTACTACAATACCTGAAAGTCTTAAACTTCTTGGGGTTCATCTGCTTTATGCACATATTAAAGCTGATATGCTTTTTTGTCTGGGAAGCAATTGATTATTTTAAGCAATTGGTTTGAGCACTCCTTTTTTTCCACTTTTGGTGTGGTTTTAATCATTCATATGCTTGTGCATCCACATTTGAATGTGCCTTCTGATGTCTTTGAAAAACCATATGCTGTCTATCCACCTTCTGGAGACAATTAGCATTAAAGCTTCATTCCTATTCCTATTCGAGATAGACTGGTTATTCTGAATTATATAATAGTACTAGAGCTCGTATCGATGACTAAAAATGGTATTTAGATGTCTTTTCTTTTTGACAAGTTTGCTTACAGGCTTTTGCTATTCTTTTGAGTTTACAAATATGCCTTAATTGTGATCACTAAAGTACATTTATACCTGAGATGATAGCCAAGCTGCTATTTCTGCATGCCAGAAATATGTTTTAATTTTCTCAATTGTTTGGAAGTGTCATTTAGCTTCTACTGATTTTGCTATCGACAACAAGGTTACTCTTTGCTGGGTTCCTAGCAGGCTTGGAGTAATCGCGATTACGTAATCGTAATCGGCTGTAATCGATTACATTTTGACAAAATCGTAATCGTAATCGTAATATGATGATGGCATATTCTCATAATCATAATCGAAGTTGTGTAATCCCGTAATCCTTTTTCTCCCGTAAATTTTAATCGTAATCTTAAGGAAAAAATCCGTAATCTGCTAGTCCTGCAATCGTGTAATCTGGACCTGCTGAAAGCTGAAATTTTTAGCGCTACCCTTGGATAGAAGAGATAAGATTACAAGAAAAAGGATTCAAACTGTGTACTGAAGTCCTATTCTAAGCGGTCTGTAACCTATGGGCGATCATAATATAAAAGGTTCTGTGTGGCGGTCGCAGAGCCTTGATGGCAGGACCATATAATAATCTGCTAGAGAAGCTTGTTGTCCTACTTGTTGCGGTCTCTCAGAATCCCTAATTGCGGCTCCACTCTCCACGGGGAATGGCTGGAGAGCCCGAGAAGAAAGGGAGTCTGGTCTGGATATGTCACTCGCATCGCCTTGGGACTCTCAGTTGGGGGGGGGGGGGGGTCTCCGGTCTCCTCGCGTCGCCCAGTTTCGGTACAAGAGCGGTAATCTGTCCGCAAGTCACAGATTTCGGGGTAGAAAAGAAAGGGGAAGGTGTCTATAAGGACCAAATGCATCGGTCATTTTGCTTCCTTAATTACCCCTTCAAAACATATTCAAACGGTTGGGCAATAGGCGAGAGTCTGGACGGGACCGCCGCAAGTAAAAAAGAGAGTTCTCCCTTTCTTCTCTCCGCGGGGGTCCCGGTTTGGAGCCGGCATTAAGAATGGGCGCCCCATTTTCCCTTTCAATAATCGAAGTAGACTGCCCCCCTGAAAATCTAGTGTTGGTACTATCACCTACACACATAAAGAGACATGAAATGACTTTTGTGTTTTCGCCTTTCTTTAATGGCAGAAGTGAAGAATTTTTCTAAAGAATAGCACATTTACACTTCAGCAATTTAGGAGCAAGCGTTACATGATGCTCTATGCTTAAGATGCATGAAATCTTAACCCTGGTACGTGTGATTATTATTATTTTTAAAAATATGTTCTTTGAATATTTAAAAAAGTACATACATTTAAATCTTAAATTTATTTATATTTTAATGCTAATATTCTTTTTAATTAATAGGTATGTAAAAGAAAATGATATATGTTCAGACATTTTCCCAATTGTTTTTTACATGCATGAATTAATATTTAGGAATTATTTTAAAAAATTATCTTTTTCTTCTTAGAATTACCTCAACAGAAATTTGTATTTCAGTTGAATCTTGTACGTTAAATTTGTGTTGTAAAACTACTTGCACTTTATTTTTTTTATTAAAACAGTTAGTACATGGAAAAAAATATATGCTCGTGCATGTTAAAAAAAAAAAACCACAAAAATCATATTAAAATATTATAGTCATTCGTATTATAATTATTCTTCATATTACTTTTTAACGATTACTAATTTTGCTAAGAGTTATTTGAATGTTCATGTTCAAATTTTTTGAAATTATTCTAAAATGCAGCGTTTATTTTCAAAAGATTATTTATCTCTTACACTATCTGAATATTTTATAAGATGTGCATGAATTGCACGGGATAACAAGTGATTTCATAAAGAATTATAGAAAATTATTATTTTCAGTAAACTAATTGGTGTTATGTGAAATATTTGCACAATTTAAACTAGAAAATAAATACAATGGAGAAATATACATTTTCAGAAATTGCGGCCCACTAAATTTTGATTGTATGCACACAAAATAACAATGAACCAGGTAAATCACTTAAATCACTTATGCATTATATATACATTTAGTGCATCGTCTTTGCTTACATACAAAATACGATCAATGTAGTTATTCCTCACATGAGTTTTAAATATTCGAAAAATACTGAATGTGCCTTTCCTGATTATACATATATATATATATAATGCAAATTTTTCATTTCTGCAACGACGTCATAATTGCAGAACTGTGATGTTGAAATTGTTTCATTATAATTGCATTCATCATCATTTCAGTTATCTCTTATAAAATCAAAAATTTAATTAAAAATCTTAACTTTTTGATTTATGACACTATTGTGAAAATGAGAGTTGTATGCATAAAATCGGATAATTTTATGCTAATCTAATCGTAATCAAAATCGTAATCGGATGTCATAATCGTAATCGATTACATTTTTCAACGACTGTAATCGCTGCCGTAATCGTAATTACTTTTTGCCAAAGGATTACAATCGTAATCGTAATCATAATCTCTCAATTTCTCCCTTTGTAATCGTAATCGTAATCGATTACGTTTCTTTGTAATCGACTCCAAGCCTGGTTCCTAGTCACTCTGGTTGTCCAGGCAAAGAGCAAACTGAAAAAAATCCCAGAATTAAGTCTGAAACTCATTTGGTTGTCCTTAATCAACTTTGGGTATCTATGGGAACCACAACCCTCTAAATGATACTCTTTAAGTATAGAGGTATGAAGAAGGGCCAGGTTCACAGAGCAAGCGTTAAGATTGCTGGGCGCTAGCCCAGCCTAACTATCTCAGAGCGGTAATGAGCATTCATCAGACTTCATTTCCTCGTGCCCGGGGGACCTATAAGGTCTTAATCTATATAATTAATGAAGAGCATTATTTTAACAGGACACACTTGTATTGTTCAGAGGCAGTCCATGGAACTATGGTTGCCCTAGCATATGACATAAAGGTCTTCTGAAGCTGAATAGAAATGGTCTAAACAGGTTATCTGGTCTTATTATGGGACCTTATACCCTTAAAAAGGCATCTTGCTCCCGTGGGGATTATGAATGGGCCCATCTTTTGGGGTTGCTTCCATGAGTTGGAAACTGCCTCTTACTTTCTTTGTTATTCTGAGGTTTTAGTTATTTATAGATTTATATATCGTGGGCATAATTTAATTCAGTCTTGGGCACTGCAGGGCATTCCTGATTGATGTTTGCTGAAATTTACAGGTCTCTTAGGGTTCCCACCACTGGCGGCTCCAGTGTTTTTCAACAGGGGGTACTTCAGAATAGCTTGACTCCAACCCCTCCCCCCCCGTATCCCCCCACCAACCACTGCAATTTTTTTATGAGTAAGAAAGGAGTTTAATTACAATATTTACACGAGGAGCCTACTAGCCCCATAAGATTGAAATTTATCAATACACTTGTCAATATTGATATTTTTGCAGCGTTCCTAAGTGCCGTTGCCAAAAGGCAGCGCATATCACTTGCCATGTAAACTGGTTCTCCAAGCCCTTCAAGGAAAATTCTCTGGTCCTGGTAAAATACCGAGAATTTCACTTGCACGTGTAAACGGGGCTATTGTTGACGGACTTGGAAAAATTCTCCTATCCTGCAGTAGGTTTTTTTTTTTTTTGATTAGAAAGGGAACTTGTCGGGTTAAACGTCATATGTTAGTGCTACCATCACAGAAAAAGATACGTTTTAACATTAATTAAAAAGTAGATTTGTCAACTTTTTAAAATTTCAATTTTTAGCATTTTTTTCAAAAATTTCAGTAGATCTGACAATTTTCAATTTTGGAAAAAAATTCAAATTTCGGGGAAATCCCACATAATAATGTACGATTTGGCGCCCCCTTTTCAAGTTAGAACAGGGGGTACGACCGTACCGTCGTACCCGCCCCCCCTGGAGCCGCCAGTGGTTCCCACGAGCCTTAAGGGGACCAAGACCAAATTTACTTATTAAATAAGCCATTTATTTTGAAAGTAGGGCAAGTCCATTGTTGAGAAAAAAGGAAGATAATGGTAGCTTTAGATAAAATGATCTCTTTAGCTGTAAACAATTTGTAGTCAGAAATCAAGAACAACTTTAAAAGGAATTGGCATATATGATCTTATTTGATGTCTTTAATAGAGTATTTGTCGAACTCAATCGCACGGTAGATCATTTCCACTGTCATTTAATTTAAGAAAATTGACTATACTGAACAAAATAGAAAACTTTAACGCATTGAACACTAGGGATGTAACGAATACTGATTTGGCCGAATACCGAATATTCGGCAATTTATTCCAGACCGCAGCAGAATATTCGGCCATTTCTTCTAGGCTGAAGCCGAATATTCGGCCAATGTCTTAGGCCGAGTATTAAAATTTCTAGAAAATCGTTGTAATAGAAATTATTTGTCAGATTTAAAAGTATCCACAAAAATACCAATTTCACACATTAATCTATGATGCATGATTTAATTCTTGTTTGTTAAGAATCTAAAACTATCTAAAATTAATAAATTTTTTGTATTGTTTGGAAGCAATAAAACTGAGAATTTCACCCACGAGTGAAATAGAAATGACAGGTTTTTATGTAAGCTTTAGCATTATTTTACTAATTATTTAATTCAAATTAAAGAAATACTATTGTTTATTAAACTTTCGCGTTACTCAAATGCTTTTACGAAGATATTTTAAAAGTTAATATTTTTATTTTATGGATATTTACATACCTATTTTTAAAACATCTACAGTGTTCCCTGGCCACTTTGCGCTTCATGTTTTGCGGCTTCAGTGCTTCACAGATTTTTCCAACATATTCATCAAAAAAAATTAAAATGAAAAAATTACAACCATGTTGGCAGCCACATTGCGGAAAGGAGCGTTGTTTCATGTTGAAGCACGAGAAAGAAGGATCCCTGCATGTCAAACAAAGAGATGAGTTGACTCAGAGTACATACCACGGGCTCTCATAATGTTAATTAATGTTCATTACTGTATAAGGTTTTGTAATGAACCTTATTAATTAGCAGTGACTCATTTAAGTAAATACGTATAATGTTGTAATTTTTGTCTTGAATGTGTAAAGTATAAATACTGTTTACATATTTAAAACATTCGAGTACACGCATACACGAAAATTCCTAGGGGCAAATCCTACTTCGCGGTTTTTCAGCTTTCGCGAAAGGTTCTGGTCCCCATTAACTGCGGAAAACGGGGGATCACTGTATTAACATTTAATGCATTTGAACTGGAATATATTTTTATTTTCAAAAACCACAGTAACTTTACCCCAATAGAGCTATTCAACTATTCATGATATATTCTAGGCTTTTCCATTTCTCTCTTACACAATATTCACAATAAATAAATCTACCCAAACAACGTCTGACTTCCACGTTGTTTATAATAACAAAATAAAAGTATCATATTTCCCACAATAATTAACTATTGACAGCTTTTGGAAGCAAATGCAAAGTATAAAATACAATATTATTACTTTAAAATCTGTTTTTTTAGTCAAACCTAAAAACAATGTTTAAAAAAAAAGTTTTTTTCTAAATTATTTTTATTTATTAAAACTATATACTAATGTACTCTTTTGCAATAACTATAATACAATTATAAATGTTTAAACTCTATTAATTTCTTTTTTTTTACATTTTTACTGCAGCAGAACTATTCGGCCGAATAGTTCCTCATTATTCGGCCAAGCCGAATTTGATCTTGCCGAGTATTCAGCCAGGCCGAATATCTAATAGTGGCCGAATACTCATTATATCCCTATTGAATATTATATAAGTTAAAAACTTTCTAAGGAAACGAATACTATATACGTTAACTGTCTAAGAAAACTGATAAAAACTGAAAAACAAAAGGGCCAAAAATCTAAGAAAATAAAAATGATTGCATTTTGAATATATATTTCAATATTTCATTTTTTTGAATTTAAAATTTTAAAGTTATTAATACTAATGCATAAATTTGCTTACATGCAATTTTAAGAATGGGAGAGGGGGGAGCGGATATATATCACTTGAGACTTGATATATATCAGATTTATAAGCTTGTGTGTATCATGATGTATCTCCAATTACCAATTCACGTTATTCAAAGTTTAAGTTTGTCTTACATTACGCTGTTCATTGACTTCTAAGTTGATGAACTAATGAGAAAATATAATTCACCTTCCCTGTGGTGCTCTGGTTCATATGTCACACATTTAAATAGGCCTATAGTCTTTAAATAGTTTGTGTGAAAGGTTATGAAAAATCTAACAGCGAAATAAATCCATTAAATTATAAATATCTATACTTTAATATTTATATAAATATCATGATATTTTCAGTGCTGCGAAGGGAGGATGGGGAGATGCATTAAGATCTGGCTCTACTCCAGCTCCGAGTAATTTTAATAAATTATATTATTTCATTTCTTTTTCATTAATTATAATTATTTTCTTTACTGAGAAAAGACTAAAATTTCCGAATGAATCGCAACCTTGGAGCACAACAAATTTCCTTGCTCCGGCTCCGTTCCATTTACCAGAAAGTTTTCTAGCACCTCTGCTCTGCGTTCTTGCTCCTCACTAATAAAGGGAATAGGAGCGATATTGTTTATCAAGGATCTCACATATACAAGCAGTAGATAACAGGGTTCCCACTGTCCTAGTAAATTAAAAAATAGGGCCTTTTCCAGGCCAATTTGTAACTGTATTGGGCCACTTTACATACTAATACATTAAAAAAAAATAAAGATTAGGTGTATACTTAGATAAAAGTTACACACATCTAATTCATGCTCTCCCTTTCACACATATTTAATGACCATAGAAAAGATTACAAATGATTTCATTTAAAACATAAAAATTTCTGATACTTTTATTTTTGCATTGATTGTCAATTACACAGGAAAGACAATAACGGTGGTTTACTTTTTGCCAGGTTACTGGTTGCACTTTTAACTAAATTTTTTAAAATTAAATTTGCTCTATTATTATAGCACTAAAAAATATTTTCATTTTAAATGTTTTCTTTAAATTTCACTTATAATGGAAAAGCTTATCACAAAATAAAAACAGCTTTTGTGAACATTTTTTACTAAATATACAATTAGTTGATAAACATAAAGCTTCAAAATAATCCATGGGTGACATGCCGTTGCAAAAAAAAAAAAAAAAAGAGTATAACTGAGAAGATTTGCAAAAATTTAGAGTTATTGGGTAAGTTTAGTTTAATTGGGAATCAAATCGTTCGATTTTTTTCCCATCAATTTTAGCAATTGCTGTGATTTACATTTAAGATTCAAACATAGTACAATATGATGCATTTTTATTCACATGATTCAAGCAAATGCTAAAAAATTTCGCCTTTGATCATATTTTAGGGTTTTATCTACTAAATAGGGCCTTTAGAGGGGCCCCTATAAACCAATCTCAAAAATCGGGCCTTTATAGAACCTTTTTATGGCCCGTGGGAACCCTGGATAAAGTAACACTTATTAGTGTAATGGTAACTGCAATAATTATGCACTAACTTTAAATCATGTTCAAAAATCGTATTGATCTTAAGGTAAATTAGCTTAAATGAGACGCAATTTACCCTAAGTTTGTAGAATTTAGGACGTTTTTGACCAGATTTATGGCACATCACCATGTAAGAAAATAAAAATTAAATGCACTTGTCTCTTTGGTGCAAAACTAAGGGTGTATCGATGAAATTAAGTTTTAGATATACGAACATTTCAATCACTGTCACATTTAAGGTAGCTAAAACCAAAACGCGACATTCATTCTAATTGACCTTAACATTTTTTTCAAATAGATCACCTGTTTTCTTCTTCCCTTTTCTTTTTCATTCAACACAAAATAAAAAACATCGCTATTTCACGCTTTTGTGTCGCATTTAGAGAATGTTGGGGGCGCATCAAAATGAGTGATATTTATTACAATAGTTATTTTCTTAACCAAAAACGCTTTAAATGCAAGGAAAGATTTTGCATTTTGTTCCCGAAGTTCAAAACTTTAAATACATTAAACTTCTTTGCGGTTACATTTAAGGTCAGTGAACTTTGTCGCATTTAAGGGCTGCCGCATGTAGACTAAATAATCTTATTTAAAGAATGATTTTTTTAATATATTTACTTTTTATACAAAATTTTGAATTATTATGTAAAAACATTCCGTGACAGACAAGCTCAATTTTCGATCACGGAAGTTTTTACCGAATAATTTAAATATTTTTTCTTAGATTTCAAAAACTCCACTATGAAGATGTGAAAGCACACCGAAATTACGCTTGCACTTAGTTTTTAATTTAAATTGACAACCACCACAATTATATTTGATGTTTAAATACTTGTGGTTTGTACTTTCATACTGAATTTTTTTTAATGCCAGGAGTATGATTGGGCTCGTAGAGCATTTTTTCGATGTTATTTTTGTTGTTTAACGTAATTCTGGCAGGGCAACTGATTACTGTGCATTTCTAATGGGATTTGTATTTACTTTTAAGGTGTGTTCTATAAATATATTCTTTGTAGATGGAATAGCTTTCCTCCTCGAGTCGAATCAATGAAACTCATTACGTATCGTTTCCATTTTGAAAAACTTATACACTACAAGACGTAACTGCTAACTCAGGTAGGCAAGAAAATGGTTTACCAGACCACATGTGGATGTTAGGGGACAAAAAATCCTTACACCTCCCTGTTTCGCAAGTGGGGACACCTCCCGCAGTTTTGATTGACATAGGGGGCGTAAACTCATCCATCAAAAGCAAGGGCAGGTTTCCAGAAAGGGCCAGTTTTGGGGTGAACCTACAATTTACACAAACCACACATTTTACACTTAATATTGTCAGCATTCATTAAGGTAAAGGGGTCACTAAGTCAAAAACTACTATTTTGAGATTATACAAGTTTGACTTTCGAATCGTTCCAACAAATAGTAAGAATCAGTTTAAAGCCTCCTAATTCCTACAGTAGGTTTAATGATCCAACTTTCAAATTCTATATTTAGTTCATATCTTAAAAGTACTAATTAAATTCTAGTTCACTACAGTAGTCATTTTCACCAGAATGTCAATATGATGCTTTTTCCCTATATGCATGTTTTCCTACTTCATTATGTAACACATTATTTGGTTCTGTTAGAGGACCAAGATGTGGAACCAAAGCCCAATGAAATAGTTTTTTGTCCAGCTTCAAAAAATCATCGTGCATCTATGACTTGGTGTTATCCAGAACCAAGAGCATTAACAAAGGTAGAAGTAACTCCTGTGCCATTTCAGTGTGATGATGGAAATTCAAACTCTGAATTCCAAGTGAGTAGCTTTAAAAATATGAAAGTTCTTCATAATTTTTTCCCTTTTCCTTTTTTTTTAGTGTGCCTGTGTATAATGTTTCTTTATTTTTCAGAAAGAAATTCATGGTTGTAATTTTATCCCTCTATCACTAATGAATTCGGAAGTATTTGACTTTTTAGATTTGAGATAATAACAAAATAAAAATAAAATGCACATACTTCAGGATTTTTTTACTTATTTTTTTATTTAATATATAAAGAAAATTACAGAAACAGTAGCAGTTGTTTTGAGATTATTTTTTAAATTTTCTTTTCAGGCTTGAGTATTTAATTAATTAATAATTCTATTATACATTTTTTTTCCAAGTTGCATCACTTTTGCTTAAATGCTATAATATTATGTAAAACAATATATAGGATGGGTGTCTTTAGTGTCTAGCATTTTGCTGATTTATATTGTTAAATTTTAGTCAATTAAAACCTAATATGTAACTTTTCCTCCCTATTACTGTAGATCATAACATGCTATTTGCAGTACTGGAATTCAACCTCACAGGAATATGTTAATCTATGTGATTTTATGCTGTCTGAAACCGATGCATTTGCTCTAGATTTACCAAGCTTAAGTTCAGATTCTTTGGGAGTTTCCGATAGGTGGAGAGTCCTGTTAGACCGACCTACATACATGTAAGTCATTATTTTTTTCACAGCTAAAGGATGTAATACATTACTGCTTTGTTCTTTAAAATTTTGTATGCTCAAAATTGAAAGATACTTTCAGAGAAATAAGTTAATTAAAATAAAAGTAACCTTTGCAAAAGGTTATTCTTTAAGATTTTGCATGTTAAAAATTTAAAAATACGTTCAGTGAAGGGTATTAAGTTGATTAAAATAAAAATAATAATTGTAAAAGTTTGTCTTCTGAGTTTGAAATATATTAAATACTGTGGTCCCAATTCTTGGATTTACCCAAAACGGTAAATCGATTGTACGATGTTTTTCGATAATTCTGTTGGCATCATATAAATGATACTCCACTGTAAATCCATATTAATAGCACAAAATTGTACACACATTTAAAAATAATAATGCCTATACAAGATTATAATTAGCATTCAAAATCCGTGGTGATTGAAATTTATATTTGAAAAAAATTTCATATTAAATGTTAGGTAGACCAGACATTGTCTGTCGATCAGTGTCTTTTCAGGGTTCGCGCTAGGCCGCGTGATTCCCGCAATATTTCTTGAAATCCCACTCCAAAAAAATTTGTTTGCGCTTAAATTTTAAAAATCCCACTTAAAATTTTGGTCAAGGTGGGAAATCCCACCTTGTATTTTTCCCCAGTGTGAACCCTGCTTTTCATGCTTACTGGTCCTTAGGCCCAGTAGGTTTTTTTTTTTTTTTTTGATTTTCAATGCTGATGTTATTCAGCAATCCAATTAACCCATACAGTTATTCAACATCAAGTAAATGTGAATCGAAAAGAAAGTAATGATTCTTAACACTAGAAAGACGGAAAATTCCCCTATACCGAGAAAGACTGAAGGGGCCAGTGTGGCCCCTCCGAGAATTTTGCGGTTAATTCTTTCTAAATTTCTTCTTGAGTGAGTCCACGTGCCCCATGCATGTTCTCTAATCCCTATACAACAGTTGAATGTATCATAGTGTACTCTGTCCTTTACTTTCTCACGTCAAAATGTAAAACTTATCTATCTTTGGAATAGCACTCGCCATTGTCCAGCAAGCCAGGTGTCGCATTTGTTTCGCATTTTGGATTGAAACCGGTTGTAAAAAGAGAAAGGTCAAGGTCAGACTAGACTGAATCACACCTTGTCAGACTACAGCCATCAAAAGAAATGAAGAATTTAACCAATTCCATTGTAAAATACTTTAAAGGCCACAGTGGCCCCTTCCGTCGTTCTAGTTATAAGGTTCAATATCTTCCCTTCTATGAGGGTAAAACAAAAATTATTAAATAAGCACTTAAATAGGATCATATTAGGAAAAGTCGGAAAGTTACAATGCATTCAGTCAATTATTAATGGAATAACTGAGCAGCAAACAACGAGAGGGGCCACACAGGCCCCTCCGTCTTTCTAGTGTTAAATGATAGTTAAAATTTGCAAATGGGGTCTGATGAAATAATAGGTTTTTAGTTGTGACCCTCTTGCACTGGAGGTATAATATGTAAACATTATCTTACTCTGATGCTTCCTCTTACGTATATATTTAAATGATTTTGTTTTGTTTATGATTTATTGTTTCTTTATTTTCTTTAAGAGATGATGATGGTGTTTCTGGAAAAGAAAGTCCTAGCTTGTCTCCATTAGCATTGGCTGCTTGCTTGTGTATTGATTCATGCTTTGATTCTTGTATTACACCTGTAGTTCAAGTTAAAGCCACATCTGAACAAATTAAAATCATTGCTTATAATTACTTTGAAAAGTCAGGTACATTTTTGTTTTTTGATTGATTTCTGTTTTTTAGTATGTTTTGTATTGTATGAGATAGTGTTTTCATGCAGTCAAGAGCTGAGACCAACTAGATTAACATGCCAATGATCCTGTGGCAGACTTCATCCACTGACTCGGGTCCCTACCCCCCTCAGTGATGTTGCAGCCTCCGATAAAGCTTTGGAGTCCTGAAAAATGATGACCCCTCCAAAAATTGACCAAAACCTCCTGAAAACACCCCCTCCCCCCAAAAAATTGCATTACATATGACTTTATTTCAGAAATTAATCCAAAGAAATATGACAAATCTACATCACCTCAAAACAGCAAAAAAATTAAAAAGAAAATTGAACAAACAAATGTAAAACTAAAAGAGCAATATTGCAATAAAACCAAGTGAAAAAGTGGCTATATCACATGGAGTTCATGATGGTTCATGCATCCCAATACAAATGTCTGTTATTCTGGGAGTACAATGCATGTCAAAAGATAGTTAAAATTCATGTTATTCGTTCTGCAAATTATATGTGCGTTGGAAAAGAAAATAGGCATCTTCTTTTCCAACACATGGTAACCCAACATTATGGTAAGATATTTTAAATGTTCCACCAAAAAATCATGTCCGGTTTGTAACCTAAAATTAGCAACCACTGCTTCTTTACGGGATCTCTTTCTGTACAACTTCCAGAAATCTTTAATACCCTCCCAAACTTTATTTTTCATTGCATTTAGCATGTCAATGCAGTTCTCTTCATTAAATTTTTTGGTGATCTAACTTTTATGTGTTTCTGGAGTAACAGATGTAGTGTCTTGACAGGTGTTGATTTCATTTTTTGCTAGAAAATGTGCTTGTCCATCTCCTTTGGTACCAAATTGTGATGGAATCCACTGGAAGACAATAGTTTTCTCCAATTCTAGAAGAAATTTTATGATTTGTTTGCATATAGGATCTTAGTTTCTAAGTGGGAGCTCTCCATTACACCTTGGATGGCCAAAATTGAATCAACTAGGATCACCACTTTAGTGTATAAATCGCATTTTGTTTTTAGGTTTTCCTGGGGCCAGATAAGTGACATGGATTTCAGCATCGTAATTCGTTTTTGACATCCAACCACTGCACTCTGTGGGAACAGCTTCTGCTTGGTCCTGGCTCAGTGATAAATCTGTAGAAACTCTGATTCATTCAGTTTCCAGGTTTGTCAATCATACATACGGATGTTCTCTTCAGAACTGATTCAATGTTACTGTTTTTCCTCATTTCCAAGACTGTCAGATTATTTTCAATCTCAATGTAGTCAGCAGGGTTGATTCGCTTTTTTGTATCTTCCACTGGTATATTGGAATCAAGTTCCTCAAGTGTTTTTTGCCATATTTAGTGGAGAAATTTGCATTTTCTAGGTACTACTAGCTTGATAATCTTGTAGCCTTTTGCGCTATGTGAGGCCTTCATTTTAATATAGGCCCCACCTGTTTGCTTCTTTATTTATAAATTGCTAAGAGGTTTGGAAGTATAAATTTGCATGGGCTGCTATTAGTGTTTGAACAGTTGCAAAGTGTTCATTCTTGTGATACAAAGGTTTCAGCACTTTTGAGACTCTTTATCAAAATTCTGTTGCATGGAAAATTTTAATTATCATGTTTAAAAGCAAATCCAAATTTAAAAGAATAAGTCATTTATTACTGATTGTTTTTCTGCCATTCTGAAAAATAATGAAATCCATAAATGAAATAAAATAAATAAATAATTAAAGAAGTATTGCAGATAAATTGAAGGAAAAAATATGGCTGGGGATGCAAAAATCCTAGTGTTAAAAAAAGAAAAACTTACTTTAATCACTAATCCGTTTTTACTACTTAGTTTAGTTCCTATTTATTTGTTTTTTTTTTTAAATCTTTGAACATCAGTACTTTAAATGTTCAAGTTCCAGTTTGAAAAGAAGAAAATCATGCCATAATTTCTGGAAGAAATGCTGCACCCGAGGAAAGCGGCCTAGATAAAAAATAGAAATGCACAGATACACCACATCGTCATAAATGCCTTGGTCAAGAACTCTGCGTTACTGTGAGCCATCCATGGTATACCGTAGTATACACTATAGCAGTGGTCGGCAACCTAAATTAGTTGAAGATCTACTTTCCAAGTACGGCAAACGCCAAGATTAACTCAGAGGAGGGGGGGGGGGGTTACATGCACAATTAATAACACAAGTTGGGGCTGCGCCTGTCTTCAAATTATAGGTTAATTCTTGTCAGAACAGGTTTTGATGCTTATAAAATACCTACGTTAAAATTTCTAAAATATTGCTGTGTTAACAACGGTCAACTCGCATTAAAACAAACTCGGATACTAACGTATTATTTCTTTTAAATTTGATAAAAGACTGGTAGTTTGTTTTGTTTCTTAAATAAAACACACATGTGAAATGCCGTTACATATTTTAATTAACTCACCGAGAGCACAGCTAATGTGACGACTGACATTCCATATTGTTGGCAAGTTTTTTTAGGTCCGACGAATGGTCTGACAAATTAATAAGCATTTTCTGGAGAAAAAAAAGGTTCGCCTCCCGATCCAAAAGTCATTTGATTTTTTTTTTCTTTTCAAAACTGTCCCGCGATCGACCGAAAATGGGCTCGAGATCGAGCGGTCGATCGCAATCGACGGGTTGCCGACCACTGCACTATAGGATTGCTTGTGTCATTCAAATTTGTTTTACATTTATTAAGTACATTTATTTGTTTTACATTACCTTATTAAAAATTTAAATTTTACTGTAATTATATTTATAAAAATATTCACAAATTGGAAACCATCAAAGCCATCACAATCGGTGTGGAGATACTCTTGAAATTAATATGTATCGCAAAGAAAAAACTAGAAATTTTAAAGTCTCAAAATTGTTTGTTATCCTTCTTTAATAATGAAGTAAATTCTAGTAAAAAATGATCAGTTAACGTATGAAAAAATTGAAATTTCAAATGTATATCAGAGAACGAGTGGCAGAAATGAAGAAGAGATGATGAGGTGCAAAGCTGGCGAATTGCACTGCTCAGTTATGCTCTGATACCAAAAGTGCAGTCCTTACTAACTTCCTTTGTAATCACCAAACAGCACGAACTTATGCGATGCCGTAGCATTTCCTCCAATATGACAAGCGCAGGCATGTTCATTGACCAAGTAATGGCGAGAAAACCTGAAATAATTTATTCTCATCGCTACCTCCTCAATTTTAACTCAATACAGAGGCCACATCATCTTCGTTGTCTTTGTTATAATTTACATCCTTTATTTATGTGGATGATTTCTGAACAATGATATGAAACTCAAAACCTATGCTCCAAATAAGTATGGTTACATGAATTCTGCAGAGCAGGTGCCAGTACAAAGTCATTGAGACTGGTTTGGCGACTTCCCAGGCACACACCAGGGAAAATTGTCCAATGTCAAACGCTCTTTCAGTAGAAATGCTGCACTGAAGAAATTTTAACTTTTAAACATGTAAACACTGCAGCAATTCTTCCAGAAGTTACGGTTCTTTGAAAAATTATCAAAAAAAGGCATTTAAGAAAGTATTGATGAAATCTTGTTAAACCGGCAGCCTCGACTTTCGCCGACTTTCGGCACGACATTAAGGTTGGCCATTTTATGAGGTTCGACTGTTTGCATATAGATATAAAAGATTGATAGCTAATTTAAGCATTGAAATAAGAAAAGTTTCTTAGCCCTCCCCCTTAAGAGTATATATAGGCTCCTGTGGTCTGGTCCCTTCCATCATTTTAGGCATGAAGTTCAACATATACACTGCTATGAAGATGAAACAAAAAGGATTAAATAAGCACTTGAATATGAGTCATTTTAGGAAAAGTCAGAAAACTGCAATGCATTCAGTTAATTATTGTTTGAATTACTGAAGAACAAATATTGAGGAGCCTCACAGGGCTCCTCTATCTTTCTAGTGTTAAATTGTGGTCAGTGACACTTGCTATTGGACTATTATATCTTTAATTATTTACATTAATATAATTGTACATGTATAACTTTTGTTTTAATATTTCAATGTATAATTTGGTTTTTGTTTTTAGATTCCTCTCCTTTTCTGCAGGGTTTTAAGTTTGATAACCAGTTACCTTCTAGTCATGAGTTTGCAGCTCTTTCCTTTATAACTCCTGTAATTTCATACGTCAAGTGGTCAACAAAATTAAAAGGAGAGGTATAAAATATTTGATTGTAATTATTGTATAATGTGTGTAAATACTACAGTATAGGACCTCAAATCCGGAATGCTCGGTGCTGTGATCTTTCTGGATTTTGGAATTTGCCGGATTTTGGGCCCTCAATCAAATAATTCTGTAAGCAGCATCAGAGCCCATATAATTTGCTCTGGAAGTTTTTATTAGCAAAATTTTTTTTTGTATATCCTCGCCTATAAGTCGCAAAATTTAGCACAAAAAACGAAGTTGGAGTCGATTTACATTCTAGGCAAAATATCGAAAAATCTAGACTTTTCCCGATATTATTTTAACCTCTTTAATTAAACAATGAAAGAAAAGAATTCCCTCAAATTCTGATATGATTTTATATTCTCTAGCCACTTACTAAAGACTTTTAATTACACTAAAAGATTAGATGATTGGGAAAATGCAAGGAACACTGAATTTCAATTTCGCAAATGTTCTGTATCACGTGAAAATTAGAGCTCATTTAAAAAAATAAATATAATCAAACTGCAATGATATTCAAAGCTCATAATTAAAGCAACAATTAATAAAAGCTCTTATCGCAAAAATGAACCTTTTTCCGAAAATCGCAAAATAGCTTTGTAAACTGCATATTTCCGATCTTAAACACGTTTATTACAATTTATTTTCCTTCTTTTTAAAATGTCTCATTTCCAAAAAAAAAAAAAAAACCTGCAAAATATTTCCCGATTTTTCTTTAAAAAACAAAAGATGTTTTTTTCAGCTGTCGAATTTTTTGAAAAAGTTCCGTATTTTGGGTCTTCCGAATTTTGGGATTCCGACTTTGGGTACACTGTATCATTCATGTAATAAAAACTATACATTTTCCAGCAGAACTTCTAATTAATTCTGATTAAAAGTTAAGAGTTGAGGTTTTTTTTATAATAAAGTATATAGAATTTATTACAAAAGCACAGCATAACGTGTTAGATATTTCAGCTGACCATAAGTTTTTAAAATCTCCTCGATTATATAACTTGTTTATGCATGAGGCTTTTGGGTTTCAGGAAAGTAAAAGTTAATATTTCCCATGTTTTTATATGCATGCAAATCTAATATAATCTTCCAATTTAAAAGTAAACATCTTTATTTATCAACCCAGATAGCAAAGTATATTGTTACAACATTTTATAAAGGTTGACACATCACCAATGTGTATGTTGCCTTAACATTGCCATTTTACTCCATGTGCCAGGAGGTTGTCACATCATGATTAAATGCTGCAGACATTTTTAATAATTTTTAGGTTGATGAGTGGAATGAGATAGAAGGATCGATAAATGTAAGAAAATAACTTTATACATGAGAAGAACAAGAAAAAAAAAAAGATTACCAAGTTCTAAAATTGTTTCAAAATTACGTCTAACTTTTCTAAAACTGACATGTGAAAATACCACTTTCAAAGCTCATTAACTGTATTAACATGTGTTCTTTGTACAAGCACAAAAAGTTTGAAAGTATAAAATGAAGTAATTCTTTTTTAAATGGCACCTAAAGTCATAAATGTGTTATGCTCCCAAATTGCAAATCCATTTTCAGCTAAGAATTAAAAAAACTCTTTGACTAAAAAAAATTATTTTATGCTTCTGTAGAATGATAAAAATATCATGATTAGGCACTAAAGAAAAATAAATCTTAACAAGATAGAAGAAGGAGTTTACAATTCAATATTTACTAAGTTGATTTCATCTTGGTCCCTTAAAAACAGTGACTTCTGGTTCTACCTTCTGTAGTAAGTTGTAGGTAGCACATCAACACTATCCATTTAACAAAATTTAAACAGCTGTACATGTGCCCTTTAGCACTCCTCTGCTCAAGACTGTATATTAAGCCTTTTAAATGTGGAATCATTCTTCTACACCATCTAATCATCTACAATCTAAATCTGAAAGTCTCCCTACTTAGTGTAGTTTTCTTTTGAACTGTTTCCAATAAGGTAGTTTTTGTTTTCTTTAGATAAGACGACCAAAACTGAATAGTATACTCCAAATGGAGTCATATCTAGCTTTAGAAACACCCTTAGAAAGATTTAAACTATATCTGTTGATAGATCTGCTGACAAGAGTTTTGTTGGCTTTGTTAGTGTCTGTACTACACTGCTGCCTAAACTTACACTAATTATGACTTCCAAATCAATAACTGTTTCTGCTTTACTAATGATGGACTCTTGTAATGACTTGTATTCTTATTTCTCTGAGGTGTGTGATGAAGCACTTGACATTTTCCAAGATCTGGCATCCTCCTCCTCCCCATTTCCCATGATCCAAAAGAACTACAATTTTGGAAGGCCTTTAAAAGGTCAGAGAGAAAGTGTATTATCCAGTATATGAGTTATTGGACAAAAAAGCACAATTAAACTCATCTACTCCAGAATCTACTGCAAAATGCTGATAAATTTGATTTTATTTTCAATCATGCATTCAGTTATTTAAATGTAACACTATGTTGTACCCTTTATAAATTTTCTATTTCGAGTTTTTGTGGCTGAAATGATATGATGGCTACTTTAATTATAGTTTCCTTGAGAAAAGTAGAGCAAAGAGAGCAGAAGTGATTGTTAATACTTCATAGCAAATGAAATGCACTAAGCACAAGGTGTATTAATTTTAATAGAATTTTGTAAGAGGCTTCAACATAACATCCAAGTGATGTAAATTAGATTCCAATGGTTGAAAAGTTGGAACTCCAGTGCATTAGAATTGTGTATCCTGCATGTGTATATAATGAGTGAATCCCAATTTTATGCTCAAATTATATGCTGCATTTGGACTGCAAATATCTTATTTAGACTGTAACAAAGTTTTGCCAAAAATTTGCACTCATTTTAAACAAAGTTTGAAAGTGGTTGTATCATTAGAAAGAAATATGCTGGTTGGGCAATTTAAAGATGCACTTGATGTTTGCGTTAAAATGATACTGCTGGCAGCAGTATACTGTATTGACTGGAGTTGCCTAATACAGTAACTTCTCCTTACAGACACCCCTCTTAGGTGACCTGCTTTTAATTCCCCACCAGCAAAGTATTGACCCTAGATACACACACAATCCTCTTTCACAAAAACCTCTTTATTGGGGACCGATATTTTCACTCTACTGGCATCTGCTATAGAAGAATTTTACTGTACATGTTTAGTATGTCAGCCACAGTCAATAAAAGGCCACAAATGAATGCAATGAGTGAGTTTATCAGATCAACTTTAGCACTACTGAATTTCGCACTACCGACCATTTGATGTATGACCCGCACGGAAATATTTAGTGAGCTGTTTGTAGATGACTAATACTGATGTGTTTTCAATGTTAGTTGCAGTCTAGGAACTTGTCTAGAACATAATAATCTGGGTTACTGTGTTTTTATAGTTTCACTACTTTGATAATTATAAGCCATACTTACAGCTCAGCAATGCAGAAACAGTATTCTGCAACCTGTTTGGTGCCTTTCCTTCTGTACCATCCCAGAGTTACTTTTCAACAACCTAATGCCCAAATTCTCTAGAAATCCAGGTTGATATGGATTGTCTTTAAGTTTGCTGAGCTCTTCCTAGGCTAGCTAGACAGCCTTATTTCTTCATTATGGGCCATTCCAGAGTGCAAATGCTTTGTGGAGATCCGCAGTTTTCAGCTTTTTATACTTATTTCCATGTTTTCAACTCAAATTTAATCCACTGATATATCCTCCCTCAAAACTGTCAAACAATTATTGTTTTGCTTCAAAAAAGTCGAATTTTCAGAAATAAATTTGCCATTTTCTAATAATCCTAAACAAATGCACTTGAGTTTCCAAAATTGCTGATTTTATTTTTGACACTGATTTGTATATTATTCAACCATAGTTTATGCATCACACTGAGGATTTTCGAAAATTCTAACAGATAGTATATAAGAAAGAATTTCAATGCATCTTATTTATTCTTGAGTACTATATATATTGTTCGTGCACATAAGTCTTTGTTTTGTAAATTTTCAATTGTTTTAAAACTTTACATTTTTTTCTGGCCATTCAAATGATTATGTATAGATTTTTTCCCCCAAAACAAAATTGCTGTAAATCGTTTGGCTTCTAAGTAAACTTATTTCACAGTTCTGCATAAAATTTGAGGATCTCTTCAAACTGCGTAAGAAATTACTTTTAAAATGATCAGCTATTTAAAGAGGTAATATGCAAGAAACAAGTAGCTTGAGAAATCACAAAGTTGGTTAATTCTATATGTTCTTTTTTAATGTCTGTCACACCTTTTTACTTCCTTGTACAAAGCACAGGAAGCATTGTAATAGCAAAAAACCATTTGCACTCAAATTTCTGCCTAAATCAGACCCACCAACTGCTCTGAAACATGCGGAGCGACTCTGGAAATATATATCCACTCCGAATGTTCTGCAATACAAGTAATTACTCCAGATTTTTTTAAGCAGTACTTTTGTTATTTTAATGGAAATAGTGAAATATCTAGCAATTATGTACTGCAAAGCCTGTACGTTTTACCCATATAGCCTCAGGTCTAGAGGGATCTCTTGGCGATGAAATACAGCGACTTCCGAAAAATACCATTATCTATATTTACTGTCCTATATAGGTGTAGGGAAATAAAAGTAAACTAAAAATTTATTTTTAAAAGAATGAAACTAAGAAGTATAACTTTTATTGTGCATGTATGATACTCACACCCATTTTTTTAGTTCTTAAAAAGTTATATTATATTTGTACAAGGAAGTCATGTGATGCACACATCAGCTTGTTGTTTTGTTTCAGGCACTAAATATTAAAATAACTAAATAAATGTTGGTGCGCTTACATCTGCATGCCTACTTTAAAAATAGTGGAATAATTTTAGTCTATGTAATAATTTGAATAATTGTTTAAAAGTATACTTTGACGAATGTGACAAATATTAGACATGAGTTTCAAGTCATGTTTTTACATAATACTTCAAAATTTCATTTCTTAGACTAAAATTCTTCCACTTTAAAAAAAAAAAGTAAGCATGAATATATTCACGCACACCAAAATTTATTTTGTTATTTTAATATATAGTACTTAAAAACTAGTGTTGAGTTCTGTTCATTTCTGTGTTATATGGAATTAACTATGTGTGAATTTTGTTAATAACTTTACCTTTCTTAAAGAAATATAATTGTCCCATGTAGAATATTTTCTGTGGAATGGGCCTTATAGAGCCTATCTGGTTCTTGGGAAGGCTCTCGTTATGTTGCCAATTTAATCAAACATTTACAAAGTGAAAGAAGATTTCCTTTGTGCACCAAAGCGAAGCATTGTAAAGATACAAATTGCGAAGAATTTGCATAAACTAGTTTCGGTCTTGAGGATCCCTTCCTCGGTGCACGTTAGTTAAAAAATGTATATGGAGCACACCCTTTCTGATTTCATTAATTTGGAACGATCAAATTCAAAAATAAAATCTTTGATTGTTCTGAAGTTTTAATCATTTAGTTTATCGTTAGTGTACATCATGTCTACTAATTTTTAACGATGTTGCAAATGTTTTTGTCTTTTTTAGTATGCAGTCTGTTTCAGATTTTACAAATGCTTCCTTCTTTTAGTAACAAAAAATTTATATTTTGTTAAATAGAAGCAAAAAGGATAAGTTTTTCTTTTGCTCATCTACAGTTTAATCCTCAACATTACTTGTTTTCAGTTTTCATCTGGTTTGACTTGTGAAATGTTAGAGTATAGGAATCTCACGATGCTTCCCATAATTAGTCCTGTTGATGTACATAGTAATGCCTCCATTAATTTTTTTCAAGAAAAGGTAAATATTCATTATTTTCTGTCCAGTGTTTACAAATTCATTTTAACTTTTATAGTTTATTCACATTTCATTACTTTTTTATGTCACCAAAGTTTTCTTCACGTAAAAGTAAAATCTGATTTAAAATGCTTTTTTTGTCAACTGCAAATGGCAGCAAAACTGCCACTTAGCTTTTCAGTTTTCTATTTCAGTCCAAGAAATGCCATAAATGTTTTCTTCATCGAGTTCTTTCTTGCAATTCACACAGAATTATCTATTTGCTTCAGAAAACATGCATTTTACATTTCAGTTCCTAGTATGGGTTGATTTATGAACCGGGAAAAACCTATAATAAGAGTGTGTGAGAGATAAGTAAGTAACTTTAACTATGTAATAATTAAAGTTACATACTTTAAAAAAAAAAAAAAAGCACAATACGCAGGTCAATTTTTTTCACTTTTGGTCACTTTTTTTAAAAAAATGGTCACTATTACATATACTTTTTTTAACTCAAGAAAAGAACAATATAAATCTTGAGAAAATGATGCTGTATTTTAATTAAAAAAGAAAAGAAAACTTCAGACTAAAAAATTTTAGCAGTTGCAGATTATATTACTCGGAAAATTACATTATGTTTTCTTTTTCTTTCGTTCACCCCATCACTAACTGTCGCAATTATAAAGGAAATTTTTTGGAGCTCTGTCAGGGATTTGTTTTTCTCTTGGATTTTGTTGCCACAATGTAATTACATGGGGCTGAAAGAATATTACATTAATATTCTTTAAAAAATTTTTATGTTCACTTAAATGATTGGTGCATTCTTTGCTGTATGCAATCTTTCTGCATCCTTTACAAGAGACTGGTTTCTTTCATTTCAACTGTTTGAGTTTCATTAAAGTAAATTAATAAAATTCTTTTTTGAAATCGTTTAAACTTGGGCTCTCAAATACTATAAAATTAAGCACAGAGTCATGCCTTTTTTCCCTTCCTATGTGTAAGTTTTATATCTCATAAGACTATACATATAATCAATTTAAAAAGCATTAAGCACAAAAATAAAAAGTGAAGTTTGAAAAATCAGACTTTTAACTTTCACACACTCAACAACTACCTTTTTGGTGAATTAATAAAACTATATGATATTTTTTAAGAAATGAAGATTTTTGTAAAGACTAGAAAAATAAGTAAATAACACTGATTTATTTCTTTATTTTAAATAAAATTTAATTTAGACTTATAATTTGTTTCTAAATTAAAAGTTGAAATCATTGTAATGTTTTCCTTAGATATTATTCATCCTTTTAAGTGTTCCGCATTAACTATTGGAAAGGTTAATAATTTATTGAATATTAAATTCTCAACACGTAGCAAGACATGCATTTTGTCTTCCTTGAGCTGGAACAAATAATTTAAAATTTTATATTTTGTTCTACAAACTACTAAAGTCGGACATATATTTTTATTAACAAATACAATTTGCCAAAGTTTGTGTTTCAAAGGTTAAACGAATGTCTTTATTTTAAAAACAAATTTCCACTAAAGATTATATGTATCTCAAAAATTAGCCATTGATGCTTTATCACTTGTAAACTTCAATTTGATGTTTTGAGTTCGAGATAATGACAAAAACTTTGATTTTTAGAATTCCAGTTTAATAACAAAAAATAAATAAATAAATAAATGAATAAATAAATAAATAAATAAAAAGGAAATATGAAGTTACATGTATTTTAGGATTTAAATTTTTTTTTACTATTTATAAAGAAAATTACAAAAACATTATCAAATAATCGAACGGTTTGTTGCCTACACTATGATACAAAGGATTAAAACAGTATTTTCAGTCTGAATAATTTTGATAAAATATCAAATTTAGATTTATTTCAACTGAAATTTTCTGTTACTTCAATAAGTACAAAAAAGATTTAAAAAGTAGCATTTGCAAATAAAAGTTGAAAGTTCTGCCAATTTGAATAAATAGTTTCATTTATTTTAAACAAAGTAACAATTTGAGAAAGAAAGTGTAATTTAAAGTAAAATTAACTTTTATGTCTCTTACTCTTAGCCATTTATAGGTTTTGAGTAAGGTATTTATGAACATAGTTACATGTACAAAAATTCTTATTTCTGAATAAGCTATAAATAAGTTTTTAAAAGTTGGATAAAAGCTCTATTTATTCGATTTTAGTTTTCAAAAGATGGCAAAACTGCCGTTTTCAAGTCATATTCAGTATAAGTAAAAACACATGCACAAAAGTTTACATTTTAATGGTCACTATTTTGGCACTTTTTTTTAAGCTGTGGCCCCTTTTTCAAAATTTTGAAGACTCAAAAGTGCACCTCCCTGTGATACTGCCAAATAGACCTTAAAAAAATCACTTGCCACTCTCCACTTGGTCATTGAACTGCAAACTTTGGCAATTAATAAAATTGCCCTAGTAGTTCCTTTTAAATAAGTAAATAAATAAATGAATTAATTAAGTAAAAATTAACGTAAATTTCAATTTTATTAATTATTCTGTTCATTTTTTTAAATGTTTAAACAAAACTTTGAAGTAGGGGGCTATAAGATGGGAAAATGTCTCTATAATTAGGGGTTGGTACATCTTTTTTACTGGGTCCGGTTGTTGTGAATTTTAAAAAGATTTTTGTGAAAAATTAAATTTTTTTGTAAAATTCAGACTTAAAATATAGAGTGAAAACATTTTAAAACAATTTTTGCTGCTTATTTAATAATAATTCTGTGAAAAGTACGATTTAGTAGTTCGGAATTTTGTGCAGGGTCCATTTGATTGACTAGAATTTTGCAAAGGGTTTGTTTTGATTAATTGGAACTTTGTAAAAGGTTCAAAAACGGACCCAATTTTTGTCTTTCATGACCCTAAATATTACTTTAGCTGGAACAAAATATTTTGTTGCTTTTTTGTTTAAATCTATTCTGGTAATAGTATTCACTGTTTATACACAAAACGTTTAAAATTCACAATTTACAACATTTTAATGTAGCCTGTTACAGCATTTTAATGTTTAATGTAGCATTTTAGCTAGCCTGCTTTAAAAATTTTAGATATTTTTCACCAAATTTCAAAATTTGATTATGTGTTAATTTAACTTTGTGTTAAATTAACTCAAGGTTTGAAGAACTCGAATAATAAGGAAGAGTAGCAATGAATAAATTAAGTATAGTTTTAAAATAAAGTACCAATAACATAATGCACATTTCATCATTTATAAAATATATAATGATTTTTGTGCAAAAAAAAAAAAAAGTAAGATTAATTGGTTGAAAATTTCTCAAAAAAAGTTCTGTAAATCTCGGTTAAAACATTCGGAATATGGTGTTGATTTTAGAGACTTGTGTATCTCAAGGTATGTGGCATCCGGCTGTACTTGATGTTTATGATTATTATTTTTAAATTATGATTGTTATATCAGCTGTTAATTTCTATAGCATGAAAAGAGGAACAAAAGTCAACTACTTCAGGAAAAAATTGTTAGCTGATAACTGATGTGTCAAGATCTTTGATACATCCTTGAACCTGAATAAATCTTAGCCAACAAAATATTTATCATTTTCTTTTTTTAAATTTAATTAATTATTTTTTTTTTAACTTTTGATTTAAGAGATTGTGTCATCCATAACTGCTTTTACGTTTATATAGGTTCCTGCAATTGACATTGAACTGACTTTCCAACCTTGCTTTGTTCACCTTACTCAATCCACAGTTCATACTCTGATGTATACCATGCACAATTTTTCCAAAGTAAGGTTGAGTATTTTTATATATATGTTATTCTCTTTCTATTAATAGTAAATTTTCTTGAGTTAATAATTTCTGTCTCCATTCAAAAAGTAATACCTTTTTTACCATAACTTTGCAATCTATTCTTTCTGAAATATTCCTATTATATAAGACAATAATAATCTGCTATTACGAATTTAAGCCTGGGAAGCTACACTTTAGGCATGTTGTTGATTACAGTTGTAAAAAAATTCTTAATCTTTCTTAAAACTATGAGTGATTAGTAAAAAGTGATTGAAAAAAAATGTGTTTAAAGTGATTAAGAATCGCTCTCAGAATCACTACTATCAGTATTATCAATGTTGCTACTTCCAGAAAAATTTGTTAAGATTTTGAATGCATACATTCAGCCATTATTTTCTGCTAAAAATATCTTCCACTACAAACAAATGTTTGATACAGTTATATCAGCAAAAAACTAAACTCTGGAAGACAAAAATGCATCAAGAAAGATGAAACATGTAAGAAAAGCATGGCATTTTTGACAAATAAGAATACTACTTTTGTAAAATAGCATTTTGTGGATGTAAGAATAATTTTGTGTTCTAATTAAGAAAAATAAGGGCATAATAAAGACAGCACTAGAAAAATTAGCTGAATGGGGAAAGCAAAAACAGCATGAAGCCAAGCCCGTATGACATGCAGGGTTAAAGATGAGCCTATTAGTTTTAATCATAAAGAACTTTTTTTTAAAAATCTGTTCTTTATCCTGTCACATTTGTATTTTTTTCCTTCACTCATATTCAGGACATTTTACTTTTTGAGCTAGGTAAAGCGAAAAACATTTGCATCTTTGGGTAAAAAAGGTTGCTGTGTGTGAAACATCCTTATTTTTCTCTAAAAAAGTAAATTCATATTTATTACAGCACTGTTCTTGGCTCTCTTCATTTCAAGATACCTATTATGCAACTGTCCCACCAAATTACTATTTTATCTGTAATAATCTGAAGCAAAATGTAACTATAGGGCAGGTATGTTTTCTTCATTCTTTTTGTTATTTTGTAATAAAGTTTTTATTGTTTTTGAATTAATTATGGAAACTAATTTTATTTATATAAACTGATTAAAATATTCCTTTACTCATTAAAAATAGGTATTTTGACAAAGTCAGTCAAATTTATATACTTTAAATCTGATGACTTCTTAAAAAGTTATGAATTATTTGGAAGTAGTAGGCAGCTTCATTTTAAGAATCCTTTACAAGTACTCACAATTTCATGAACTGTTTACCAGTCTTGAAGAATTTATTGAAACAATTCTTTTCGATCTAATGACCTCTGGATTTTAGAAATATTCTTTTAGTCCCAAGGCCGTTTTCCCACCCCTCACAAAATTCCAAAAGATCAAAATTGACCCTTCACAAAATTCCAATAAATCGAAACGGACCCTTCACAAAATTCCAAGCCACCGAATTATACTTTTCACAGAGATATCTATTGTCACTAGAACAATCGACATTTTAAGCTATCTAGAATGAGTATTGCGGTCATTTTGGCTGCAAAGAAAAAAATCCTGAATAAATGTAGGATTTTTAATGGAAATACCATTACGAATTATTAAAGTAAGTTTTTGTATTTTTAAATGCTTGCAACATTTTAAAATGCTATTTTTAAATTACATGAAAATACTTTAATCCTCAGGAAATAGAGCCAAGTGCTATCGTTGAGCCCTTGTCTCGCATTTGAACCAATAACATGTAATTTAGAATTAAAATTTTCAATGCGCCGTGCTTAATATTTTCTGCATATAGCAAGCAGCGTTACTCAAGTTGTGGCATGCTGGCGGCGTCCAGCCTGTAAATCTTTTCAGAATGCATCAGTCCTCACAGTTAAGAAAAGCTTCAGAGATTGTGATATAACATATTTGTTCAAGTATCGCTGAAGAGCATACCCCCGTTACGTAAGTGATTGCAGTTGTATTTAACTTGAGAATGACCGTTTGTTATTCATATTCACTGATACTATCAAAGAAATGTTCATAAATTTTCATATATAAGCTAATCTTCATGTATATTACCACTTAATAATCTTACATAAGCTATTTTCACAGAACTAAGCATATTTTTCTTCTCCAACCTGCTTCCCTGTTAGCACTATGCCTTAGGGATGCCTTCCACCGGGCACAAGATAGTGGGGTCCACGGATTTTACATTCACGTATCCCCAAATGTACATGGTGGGTCTTCAGAAGGTCGGGTGTCAAACACGCATGGAAATCTTCCACGCAAACAATCTTCCACGTGGAAGGCCGACATCGCCACTAGGCCACCACGGCCCTTAACTAAGCATACTATTTATGAGGAAGATATTTATGTATTGGTTTGTATTATATTACAGCCATGGAAAAAATTATAAGGACGTGTTGAAAAATGAGTATTATATATTAAAATAATCATCAACTGCAAACAATATCAAATTTAATTAACTACTTGTAATTAGGAAACATTAGAAACTTATTAATATGAAATTACATTACAATAAAATTATTAAATCACAAATTAATACAAATGTATTATATGAAATATGGAAAAAAATATAGGGACATTAACACATATGTCTCAAAATAAATTAGTATTCTACAAAATCACCTTTTTTCTCAGTTACCTTTATTAATCGTCCAGTCATTGACTCAGAAAGTTTAGTTAAAGTTTGTTTAGAAATGTTTTTCCAGACCAAATTAATGGATGATATCAGTTCGTCTTTATTTCCATATTGTGTCCCATTTTTATACACTTCTGTAGCTAAAATGCCCCACAGATTTTCTATATGGTTTAAATCAGGGCTTCTTGCCGGCCAGTCCAAAAGTTTCACTGAATTGGCCTCGAACCATGAACATGATGCACGAGACACATGGCAACTTGCATTGTCTTGTTGAAACAAATAATCACCACTTGTGATAAGGGGTGCTTCAGGTAATAAATTTTAAGCTAACATGTCAACATATGATTCTGAATTCAAGCGACCTCGAATGGACACTATTGGTGGTGTTCCATCGGCTGCAAAACCTGCCCACACCATCACAGAACCGCCTCCAAACTGTCGTTTGGAAAAATGGTCTCTCTTTTCGCAAATCATACCAGCAATGGTGACAACCATCTGGTCCGTCCAAATTAATTTTTTTTTCATCAGAAAATACAAAGTCTTTCCATCTAGACACAAAAGAAACGTATTTCGTAGCGAATTCCAATCTACGCTTTTTGTGAAGTTTTGTAAGTGACCGTAGTTTAGCATATCTAACATTGGAATTCTTTCGCAGAACATTACGCACTGTTCGGCTAATGCATGGTAAATTCATTTCTGTTTTAATTTGAGTAGAACTCTTTTTTAAGCAAGCTCTACGGACAATTGAACGTTTCTGGCACATAGTAAGAGTGGGAGGCCTACTTGTACGCTTTTTCTTTCCATACTCCTTTGAATTCTTCAAAAAATTATAAATTACTGTTTTAGATCTGTTTATCTTCCTTGAAATTTCACGTCCATCCACATTTTCTGTATGCAATAATTTGTCCCTTTTCATATTCAGAGAGTTGTGTGCTGCAAGGCATGATAAAGAATGAGATTAAGTGAAAAATTTGACTGCGTAACAGTTTTGGGTTATTGTAAACAATCATATGATACTACTAAATATGCAAATTTTTGCTTTCTATTTCAAAAGAAATGTATGTCCTTATAATTTTTTCCAAGTAGCAAACTATTAAAAGCGTAAAAATTCATGTATTTTAATAATTTTCAAAATTTTCCGAGTAAATTTTGCTTTAAAATATCTCTTTTTACGTATTTTTAGCACATAAATTTTTACATACTTTTCTAGCTAAGCAACTCCTAGAATTGGCAACTTTTCGCTTGTCCTTATAATTTTTTCCATGGCTGTACTAATATTATTATTATTATTATTATTTTACGTTGATTTAGAAGAGTGAGAATTATTGTTCTTTGAAAAGGGTGTGCTGGTAGTTGCATTTTTGCAAACTGGTAGAAGTTCTCTTTTATTTAGCCACGTATTATAACAGCAAATGTTTCAAAAATGGGTCTGTAAACCTGAAAATGAAAAAAAAATAAATAACAGACCCTTTTTTACGGAGCATGTAAATCTTGAAGCTCGAAGCCCGTCAATGTTGGTGCCGCAAACATATATCTGCCTAATGAAAACCATAAAAAAGTAACCCTAGATTATCACTAAAATTGTCTGCACACATTACTGAAGAAATAAAACATGCAAGAAAAAAAATTATAATTCAAATGCAGTTGACGCAAATCTACTGCGGTCTTTTTAACTGCGAATTTCGTTCTAGGTAAAACATTAATTTGAGCACTTAATTATTAAATATTGGATTTACAAAATGGGTATGCACTTAAAAATCTCTTAGAAGTTAAATAAGTGGCAAATAATAAAAACTTTTATCACTATATATGCTTAAATTTTCACAAAATTATTTGGTTTTCAAAAATCTTTTTAAAATTCACAAAAACAAGACCCTGTTTAAAATGCTGGATCGGCCTCTGCAAGGAATTTATGTAAAATTAATCATCTTCAGTATAAAATTTCAACCGGTATATTTTGATGATAGATGTGAAAAAAAATTATCAAGCTTAGTCTTGTGTCATATAGTGCAGTAAAATTTTTTTATCAAGCTTAGTCTTGAGTCATATAGTGCAAGTGAATGAAAATTATTTAACTGTAATTATGACGAAATTTAACTAAATTTTTAGTTGAGGTATATTTTTAATTGTTTACTTTCTCTAGAAGTGTGTATTTAATTTTCCATATTTTAAACCCCATACTGAAAGACTGTTATATGTTTATTTATTTAATTACTATATTATATTGACTCATTTATTATTCTTTTTGATTTGTTTCAACCTTGAACTTTCTGCACAGCAAAACTGTGCAGAAAGTTCATATAATATGTATGCATACAGTGGACACCGCTATCCATCACACCATCCCGTCCGCACCATCACATCCCTACGAAGATAATTTGATAACAATAATTGTGTGATAATAATAAACGATTAAAGTAAAATGTATACTTTTGCCACTAACAAACAAGTACACTGTTGATTTTCTCAGACAATGTTAATTTACATGTTGTTGAAATGAAATGAATGTATCTGGCAAAAAACAATAGTAGTGAGAAAAATATATAGTAGTAAATTACTGATTTTAAAATTAAATTAATCCATTGCTGATTGTCTATTTTTACAAAGCTTATAGAACTATTTGGTGTCATCTTTTCTGTACACACATGACGTAAGGTTGGAAGTGCCTCCCTCATTTAAGCAGCCATGAATACTTTTCTGACAGATGTTCATAAAAGAATTTACAAGCAAAAATTAATAAATAAATAAATGAAGATTAAAATACAAACGGAAAAAAATTATTTTTTCCTAATTTTTCCAATTTAATGAAAGGAATGTCTGTAAATTTATCACAATAAATAGAGATTTGATTGCAATATATACATAAATGCGTACATGTGCACACAATCAGTTCTTGTAACTTGAATCTAGAGTGACTGAAGAAAAATTCCGACTTATTGGAAGTTTGATTTACCATTAGTTTCAGTTCCCAACATTTTAGGAATGAAAACTTTCTAATATTTCAATAAGTGTGTAGATAATTGATAAAATTACATAACTTATGAGTTCTCACAACAAAATTTTATGTTAACAAATATTAGCAATTTAATTAAAAACGTTAATAAATAGTCAATCAAAGTAAATCTTACTTTTTACTCGTAGTTCATACTTAAAAAACTACATCATTTTAAATTGCAATAGACCTTTTTTGTGATTCGTAATGCAATAAATTCTAAAGTTTTTGCATGAGCATGCATAAAAATTAAAGGCACAGGCTTCTCTTATATGCTTGGGAACAGCATCTCCTGTGTTTCTTCTTCAGTAGCACTCTCCTCATTTTCTTCTGTGTCTTGTACAAGCTCTTAATCTGAAACATCACCGCAAACCATGATGTTTTCATCAAATTTTATGAAGTCCATTTGCTTCCATTCTGTTTCTTCAACTTCTCAAATAGTCACCAACTTAGATGACAAAATGAAATGTGTGAAATATGTGAAAGAATTTTTCTTTTCGTTACCTGTGGGATAAGATTTTTCCGCTCTTTTAGCTATCAAACTTGGAGACACAATGTTGAAAGAACTTCAAAGGATGTAGACACCGAGATGTGGAGAATAACATGGAATTAAAGGGAAAGGGTTGGGAACTGATGAGAAGTTTGACTTATAGTAATACCTAAGATATTGGATATCAAGTTATTGGGAATTAACTGTGTGCACATATATATAGTCACACACACAGTCAATATATGTATAGATTTATCATATATATACACACAGTCTATATAGGTATGAATTTCATATATGGGTCATTCCATGTCAAGTGATCCAAAATTTGAGAAAAAATTTACCTCACCTTCTTTGAATTTTTTCAAATTTGGCTTATCAATTGCACCCCTCAAGGTAATTAAAAATACAAATTTTTAGATTTTTATCTTGTTTAGTTTTTTAGTTATCAGGCTTTGATTTTGTAAAAAACTTGCATATTTACAGGCATGCTTCAACACAAAACAGACCACAACTCATCAACAAATAGAGATAAAAAGTTCTAGTAGAAAGCACTTTGAAGTATATTGAATGCAGTTTTATGTGATATGCATCATGACAAATTTTATTAAAATTTTAAATTTTAAAAAATGACCTGAAAACTTACTCGAAAAACGTATCATTAATTTCTTTAAAAACATTCTCAAATATCTCATTAAAATATATCTGAAATTTGAGGATTAATCAGGAAAAATTATTTTTAATGCATAAAATAAGTCAATTTGTTCATTTAAAAAAAACTGTTGAATAATTTGAAAACAATACTTTGAAATAGCTATGATAAGACAAAAATGTGAGTGTATTCCTTGCCTCCCTCCCTCAAATAAATTTTGAACTTGTTCATTTCATGCACAGACATGTCCATGATTGTTCACTCATGCATAGATGTGCTTAGAAGGCTAATTAAATCATCTCCTTTAAGAAACCATCATCTTAAAATCGATTGAATCACAAAAATGTTCATTTTTTGGTAAATCAAATATTTTTGAAAATTCGGGAAAATATGATCCCATTGAGTCCCCAAGCTGAAATTTTGCATAGACAAAGATAAAATGCACAGAAATATTTGAGAATTTTTTTAAAGAAATTAATGATATGTTTTTCGAGAAATTTAAAATTTAAGTTTTTAGGTCATTTTTTAAAATTTAAAATTTTAATAAAATTTGTCATGATGCATATCATATAAAACTGCATTCAATATACTTCAAAATGCTTTTTACTAGAACTTTTTATCTCTATTTGTTGATGAGTTATGGTCTGTTTTGTGTTGAAGCATGCCTGTAAAAATGCGAGTTTTTTACAAAATCAAAGCCTGATAACTAAAAAACTAAACAAGATAAAAATCTAAAAATGTGGATTTTTAATTACCTTGAGATGTACAGTTGATGAGCCAAATTTGAAAGAAATCAAAAAGGGTGAGGTAAAATTCCTTGGATCACTTGATATGGAATGACCCATATGTATATACAGGGTTCGTACGGTCCTTAATGTTCATTTTCACTTTTAAGGCCTTAAAAAGTCCTTAAATAGTCCTTATTTTTAATTTCAGTTGCTTATTTTTTTTTTTTTTTTGTTAAACTAAGAAGGTACCCATGCGCTCTATTTGTTTTGCTATGTTTTGTATTCTTCACAAGAATCAAACTTCTTTCATTTCAACTACTTAATCGAACCTCAAATTTGGTTTGCTCGGGTCCGGTACTATCGCGGCTTTCGGACAGACCCAAAACGGCGGATTGACAGGACCAAAAATGGCATATTTATATAAACATCAACGCATTATTACTACAAATTGCAGTGCTTACTCAACTGGTAGATTAATAAGTAACTCTTTTTTTTTTTTTTTTTTCTGAAAAGGTATAAGTAAATTGATGTATTATATATTTTTACAAAAGAAAAAAAAATGTTCATGGATTTTGATAAAGTGCTTCAAACTAGAACACCCAATTCAGTTAAAATTAACTTGTACCCACCCACCCACATGGCAGCTACCAATTTGCTATTTCTTGCAATTGTATGAAAAAGAAAATCGAGCTACATCTAAAACAAATTAAAATATTAGTAAGAGAAGTTGAATCAAAACACAAGGATTTGTACAAAATGCAATGGTGCCCAGTAACTGGGCACCATTTAAGACCACAGAAAAATAAATCACACAAGTTCCCTCATTTGGCTTTTAAAAGAAAAAGGAATAAAATTTGAAAAGCGGACTTTTAAGGACTCGAGGGGAAATTTTTTTATGAATAAACAAAAATCGGGAATTTTCGAAAAAGAGCCGGATTTCGGGATTTCAAAAACATTTTTCTTACAACTTACACTTTAATGAGCGGCGAGTTACTAACTCTCCCGATTGCTTTTTGGCTGATCTTTCGCTAAACTGTTTGTTCTCCCATTGTTTTTTTTAAATCAAATAAAAAATATATATCTAAAAAAATAATTTGTTTTAAAGTAATGTTTTGATATTTAGCAAATTTTTATCAAGCAATTTGGCTTCGCGATCGTTCGCTGTGGGGTTTTGTTGTGAGATGATGGATATTTGCTGTGTTAATCAAAATTTGTATCTCGTGAAATTTCTTAATTTGCAGTAAATTGAAGTTCTTAAACCTATACACCACAGTTGCCAAATGCTTCGTTTTCCCTTGTTTTTTTTTTGTGAACTTCGATTTTTTGCAAAAAGATTTGATTTTTTGAGCTGATGTACAAGTATTTTTTATCTAAAGGGATTGTACTACAAAACAAGAAAATGTTTGAAGAAACTTTTTAAAAAGACATGTATTAATTTACATGAATTTTCATAACTTATAGCGCGAAAATGTAAAAGCCTATTTTTCGGAAACTTGCTAACATCTAGCACGTGCTTCGGCGAAAATTGCACGCAGCTTTTGAGACTTCATCTTTTCATCCTGTAAATATATCAATTATTTAAAAAGTTGACAGTTGTTTTAGTATTTGCAGCCTGTAGTCTGCTTGTTTTATTTTTTATTTAAAAATATTGTTAAATTTTTTGAAACTTTATTTTAGTTAAATTTTGGTAGTTTACTATTTGAGGGTAATGTACAAAGTTGTTTTAGTATTTGCAGCCTGTAGTCTGCTTGTTTTATTTTTTATTTAAAAATATTGCTAAATTTTTTGAAACTTTATTTTAGTTAAATTTTGGTAGTTACTATTTGAGGGTAATGTACAAAGTTTTAAGCGAATAAGCTCCATTTTTTATTTGTATGTTGTTACCAAATGATTTTCTCAAGTTTAAAAAGTTTTTTCAGAATTTTTGTAAGCTCTTCTAAATAATTTTAAAAAAATATTTATGTCAGAGATAAAAATTTAAGCCTAAATTGAGATGCTGGCAACATAAGTTAAGTAAAATGAAAAAAAGCTAAATCAAACACAAATTCTCAAGACAAAGTGCAGCGTTTTCTTTAACATTTTTTAAAATTTAAATTGTTTTTCATTTCACTTGTATTTTATAGCATTAACCATTTTTGATAATTTTTCAATTGCTTATATATGATTACACATTAAACTTGTAATGTGTGCTTCTTATTACTAGCTCCAATAATTATTCAACTCCCTGACTGTATTGGACATTAGAAAAGCAACAACACAAAGAGAGCTCCATAAAAGTGTTTGTGTTGTTTTCCTTATAAAAATGCGATGTTAAATCAATTTCCTCTTTCAATAATACTTCCCTTTGAAATAAACATAACAGTTTGTATATTGCGAAAAATTTGTGAAGTCCTTAAATTTTTTTGTAGGTCCTTAAAAAGTCCTTAGAAAGTCCTTATTTTTGGTTTTGCCAAAAGCGTACGAACCCTGTATATAGATATATCATCTATAGTTTACCCTTTCTGTCAAAATTTAAAACTATGTATTGCTCTTTTTTTTACCAAAAAATGTTATGTTTACTGAATGCTTGATAATTATTGCAAACTAATATTTTAAGATTGAAAAGCCAAATTGCTTTAACTGTTTTAACATTGATGCAAGTTATGCATTTTTTGCATCCGTTAATTTATTCAATATGTTTAAATATTATGTAATAGGTTGGAACTGAAGAGTATATTCATTTAGCGCCCTTTGAGATTCGTGCTTATAGTTGGTGGTGTCATAAAATTCCACAGGTATACACCAAATAATTCTTCTTAAATATAGTGATTGATTGAATTACTGATTTTTGTTCTGATTAGTTTATTGTCCAGAACAGTTTTCTAAAATATTAATAAAATATAATTAGGTTACATAAGGACTTGCACCTGTAATAATTAAAAGTATTTACAATGCATCAAAAATAAATAAAAATATAATGCTGAACTGCAAGAAACATTGCAGTTCAGCATTATATTTTTATTTATTTTTGATGCATTGTAAATACTTGATTTAATATTGTGTTTCTAAATATGTAGGGGAGAGGGGGGCACATGTGAACAAACCATATTCCACCCAATTACTATGAAGGAAAAAATCTGAAAAAATATATGCAGATGGCATCAGAAATACTATCTCCAGCTTGAAATTTCAAAGCTCTCAGGCATTCTGTTTTTCAGTTATCATAACACCATTTGATTTGGAAGGCAAAAGTAAAAACATGTTCCAGTTCTTGGTGTAAAAACACATTCTGCACAGTTTTTTTAATGGGAATTCAACATTTCATCTTAAAGGGGCATTCATGCAGTAAGTTTTTATGAAGTGTTTGTTATTTCAATATTTCATGAAAGAAATATCTTTTTTTATGAACTTATGCTTAAGTTGATATAAGGGGCACATGTGAACACATTACCTAGGGTCAGATGTGAACAGTTCGCAAGTGCCCCATAAGGAACTTTTAATTTTAATATTGAATACTTAAAGTTTCTGATATTGAATAGTTAAAAGTTGATATTAAAAAAATAAGGCTTCAAAGAAAAGGAAGAACTTGCAAAGTTGTTTAAAAAGGAAAAGTTAAAGTGACTCTGATTCCAACATCAGTTTGGAAAAAAGTAATTCTCAAGGTACTGGTACGGAAGTTAACATTGCAACGGAAAATTTAGCTGCAAATGATTTTATCCTTGCAGAATTTGCTACAAAAAAAAAAAAGAAAAAAAGAAATTCATTATGTTGGCTGTAGTGAAAAAAATTACAAGTGATGAAGCGTATGTGAAATTCATGAGGAAGCAAAATAATGAAACCTTTAATTTCTCAGAAACAGATGTTCATCTATGATGAACACTGATAATATTCTACTGAAATGACGACCACCCACAATTTCGGGTGGAAACATCGAGCTGCATCTTCCATTTCTTTTCTGTGAAACCGAATCAGTATATTGTTCATTAAAGCTATTTAATTAAGATTCATTAATCATGAAAAATATTAAATTTCAGATATTTTCATTGTAACTGTTAATGTGCATAACTTATTCTTTAAAAACATGTTTAGTCATCTTTTATACCACATATGTATTAGTGTTCACATGTGCCCCAGGTATGGTCACAACTGTCCCCCCCCCCCCCCACTGGGGCAGATGTGAACAAAATTTACAATATTTTGTAATGAATTTTTAGCTTGGAATTTACTGATATAAATATTAGATAGCTTCATGAAAATATCAACAAATGAGTAAACTATCATATATACCACTTTTTCACCGATATCTCGAACCAATACTGAAAAATATATAAAAAAATGTCATTTTTGTTCACATGTGCCCCCTCCCCCTCTCCCCTATAATAAAACTCTATTTCCTGTAATAGTTTTATACTTATATATTTCTTTTCAATTATTCACAAGCTAACAGGTACCAAAAATTAAATATAATCTTTAACCAAGCTGGTTTTAAATACTTTCTGTTCTTCTCTTTTTTTTATTGCATAATTCATGAGGTACCTAAAGTACATTATATTTACCTTTCACTTATTTATGAAGCATTTAATTGTAGATTGAATGTGGTGTTTCTTAAGTTGTATTTTATTATACACTTTATTTTTGTTGATAATATTATGCTTATATTTTTATTTTACATTGTACTTAAGTAAATATGTATGAAAAACAGAATGAAATTCATCAATTAAGTTAGTTGAACAGTTCTTCCCTTATATATATATATTTTTTTACAGTGGTCATTTTATAGTTACATATGCTATATACATATTTTTACTATGGTAATTTTTTTACTAAAGTCATGAGTTATATGATGGATTCTGAGACCATGAATTACAAAATTTATATGCACCAGTCAAATAAGTGTAAAAACAATGTTTTATTCTGTTATGTTACAGTACCATAAAATTTTAAATGAAATCTTAAACCTTTTTTTAATTCTTAATTTAATATTTTTAATTCATAATTTGTTCAACAATCTTTTTGTTAGAAACTAAGAATAAGCATGGAAAAAATCTTGCCGAAATGGAGTAAAGAGTTTAGCATTGATTATGAAGGTATTCAGGAAATTATCCTAGGCAGTGATATCATTTTTGTCAAAATAAAAGCCTTATCTAATCTTCAGAAACAGGTATTTTTTTAATTTAATCAAGATAAATGCATTTTCTTTATTAACCCTCTGACTGCTTATTTTGTGATTTCTCCATGCAGCATAAATGTAGCAGAATTTGCTATCACACTATTTCCACGGATATAAAATTTTTGCATAAAATTAAAAGCTTGTCTGCTCTTCCACCCCTTAAACATCAGTAATGGATTTTATGAAATATTTAATCTTTAAATCAGGTTTTAATCCAGGCATGGCATTCGTTGTCCACTAAATTATGTATGCTTGCATAAAGTTAGCAAATTAGTGTTCTTGTTTTTATTTGTGTATTATCATCAAAGTTGGCCAAAATGACCCAAATTAAAAAAAAAAACCGTTCTGATTTGGACCAACTCAGAAAAACCCTCTTATCTCAGTTAAGAGTTTTTTTTTTTTTTTTTTTTCAGAATTGAGTGCACATTGAAAACATTCAACTGACTTCAGAAACAAAATAAATGTTATAAGTATAATATTTGTCATTACCAAAACCTGGAATTGCCATCTTCTTTTTTGGACAATTTTGCTCTTTTACATAGGTTTTTCTTAAATTTGTGGATAAGCAATTGATTCCAAAGATTTTTTTTGTTTCATTGTAGCGGAAAATATTCTTTGATAATCTGTAACAAGAGATCTCTTTTTTAATAACAACTTGGTGCAAGGATGCCTTATAAAATGTTTGATTATCATAACTACTTGAAATTAATCAAAAAAGCCATTTTCTGATAACTGCAGTGTTCCTTAATTTATAACCATACTCGATACTCGAATATTTACAGCTATTACCTGTATTTCTATGTACAAGATCTGCCATTTGATTTAATATTGTTTCAGTTTTTGTTTCTAGCCTCTGCAGCCAAAAATTTTATTTTTTTGGTATTATTCACGTTTAATATTTACGCTGCCACTTTCCTCTATGTCTTTTGAACTTTGTCATAAGTTGTTAGAGAATAATGTTCTGAAGCAAATTCAATATATATATATACAGTGGTACTTGCTTTAAGGGACACCTCCGAAAAAAGGACACCTCTAATTAAGGGACACTTTTTCTGGTTCAAATCCCCTTGAATTGGGATTGCAATGTATTTACCTCCGAATAAGGGACACTCTATTTAAGTTCATTCACAGAATTTACAGAATTTATTAAGGGACATTCACAGAATTTACAAAATTCCAGTTATATAGATAAGAAATATTTACTGGAAGCTGAAGTTTTTTTTTTTTCTAAAAATTAACTTCTGAAAGTTGGTATGACTCCTAGAAGCATAAACAAAGAAACAAGTGTATTTTAAAGTTCTTGCCAAAACCTATTTGTAAAGGCTTTTCCCCTCTTTTGTACTATGGAATACATGTATGCTCAGCATTGACAGACAGTACCCGGCTACCAACAAGTTTTTTATGCAAGGAGTGGAAAAAGTAAACTCAGTACTCTAAAAGTATACTGTGTTGCCCAAATTACGTACTTTAAAACAAAACCCATCTAATAGATTACTCCGAATAAATTTCTGTAAGTTACAAAATTTTGCCATACGACATTTATGATAAAATTTTAGTTTTTCAATTAAAAATTTTTCAATTTCAATAATTTCAACTTATATTTTGTATGCATGAAACATTTTTAGTATTTAAGCTTAAATGGTAACACTTGTTTATTAGTAAAGAGTTAAACTAAATACAGTATATGTGTATGCATCAATTTATAAACCTCTGAGGAAGGGACACCTCTATTTAAGAGACAAAATTTCCAGTCCTCTTAGTGTCTCTTATTGAGAGGTTTTACTGTATATATATATACAGTCAACACGCTCTTTATAACGACCACACATTATAAAGACCATTCCATTATAACGACCAGTGGTAAAAGTCCCAACTTTATCCCTATGAACTCGATATAAATTGCTTTCGGTATAGCAACATTTCTGAATCATCTGATCCAATACAGCGACTACCAGGTGTCCCATCAGCTCAGAAGTTCTGCTTCCAGAAATGTGAATGTAATTTTTCCCCCTATATTTTCTACTTTTAAAATCTGTTTAATATTTTGCACTGATAATTTTTTTAAATTCCGATGATAAAATAATTTAGTTGGAACCTTTTAAAAATTACCAATTATTTTTGGAGATACTGAATATGCGTGATGCATGTATATATTTTAAAGAAAATTCCACCTCTTATAGCGATTACTCGTTATAAAGACCTTTTTCTGTGGGACGCATATGGTCGTTATATTGAGCGTCGACTGTATATTTGTCCTATATTTTGTACAAAACATTCCTATATATGTTTTTATTTTTCCACTGCAACCCGGTACTTAGCTTAATTTTTAACATAATGTTTTTAAATATTATGTATCTTTAGTTGTACATATATTTTGACATTGCTTTTTTATTTAAAAATGCATAAATAGTGGTAATTTAAGAATGATAGAAAATAGTCTCATGTTGATTTTTTAAATGTGTGCTCTTATGATCCAAAACATTAACAGAAAAATCTTTGTTGCAAAAATATATTACTTTTTGAGTTATCATAACAATTCAATAACACCATTTTAAAACGTAGGTGATACTTGATGGCCAACTTGTGATTCATAATCATCTTCATTTTCCATTAGAAGTAAAAATAAATATAAAAGGTTCAGAGTTTTGTTATATTGAGCCTGTTTCTTCAATGAAAACTTCAGCAGCATATTTGATATCTTCTGAAAAATACAAAAACTTAGCTATCTCTATTGCTGAAGCTTCAGACAGTAAGGTGTGGTCATCAGAAGTTTGTGCCCATGAAAATGTGTTAATAAAGGTAGGTGATAAAGCATATGCTAATTTTGCTATTTTTGTTTTATTTATTTTGAAAATGAAAATATTTCAAAATATTTTATGACTTCACTCTTTTAAAGTTTAGATACAGAAATAAATGGAGGGGGGGGGGGAACAGTTATATGGCTAACATTTTTCATTTACCTGTTTACCATGTTTTTTCTGCAGAAGTTTAGTTTTCTTCTTTCTGTTATAAATACCTATGCCGGACTAATTAGTGTTACTTAATTATTATTTTGTTATTGTTTGCCTTTTTTAAATAATGAACATAGATTATGATTTATTCTATGAACATGGGGGTTTCTAGTAAAATATTTTTTTAAAAAGGTGGGTATCTTAGAAGTGTTAGGAAGGGATAGATTCATAATTTCCCTGAAATGGTTAAACAATATGTCGAAACTATTGCTTTTATAATTTTAATACTAAATCATTTTTGATTCCTTGGTACCATGCACAATTTAAAGATTTCTAAAAAAGCAGTTTCACCAGTAGCAAATTTTTCTGTAGCATCAGTTTCAAAAGCCAAAATTTACCAATGAATTTTTTCAGCAACCAATTTTTTATTCTGTTTTTATTTATCTATTTTGTGCTATTTGTTCTCCTTTGATCTTGTAAGTAGATGAATTTTATCTTCATGCTTCAAGGTAAATTTGCAATGCTCGCTGCTATGTTGTGTGATTTCTGCTACTGGGTTGTTAACATTAACATGGTTAATTAGCAAAAATGGTATTTTTTGTCACACTTGAGTAAGGGTCATGTTGCAAAGAACTAGGCTAGAAGTGAAATCTTTGTATCCTAAACAAATTATACAATAAAACTTAACTGTGAATGACTTTTTTCTTTTCGTTGTTACTTTTAATTAAGACATTTCTCTTTACTGATTTAATTGAAAAATGTATTATTTGATGTAGATTCCTGTGGCAACTGATCGTCGATATTGCAATGCGTGGTGTCAGGTTGCTTATCAAGAATTAACTGAAAATTCGTTCTTCATTACAGTAAGGGAAAATATTCTAAATTAAAAGGCTTTTTTGTCACACATATGAAGTATACTTTACAACAGTTTTACTTACAGTTTTCTACATTATAAAATTGCAGGTTTTTATTTCTCCATTATTTGTGCTGCGCAGCAATTTGCCTATTCCTTTGAAAGTTGGTGTTACATCAAAAGAAAATGATGTGTATACTCTTGATCTAATGGGAAGAGGCTATGAAATAAACCTTTTTGAAAATTCTAATTGGGATCATAAACTGAAGTTGGATTTTCATTCCATGCCTGGTATGCAATTTTAAATTTTCATGACTTTTTAAATTTTTTATATGATTGAAGTTAAACGTGCTTTTATGAGATGATTTATGTGAAGTATGTTTAATATGTTGCAAAATTACATGTAATTAGTTCTCAATAATTTTGATCCCCACTTTATTTTGTTGCAATAATGCATAAAATGTTGTCAATGTTTGTTAATTGTTTATCCATATTTCACCAATGTTTGCATTGAATAGCATGTAACTGGGAAAATACAAAAGAATATTTTGTTGGCATAAAGTAAATGAAAATTGATAATTGCCCATATAGTAACCAATTATTTTGGCATGTAAGTTAAAAAGCTGGTTACATCCCATCTTTTTTTGTTGGGAAAAGCAGTCGTGGCGAAATTTGTAAAGGGTGTGGTTGTGCTCAGTGTCTTTTAAGTTTGTCAACTGCTGCAATAAAGGAAGGGACCAATAAAAAAAGTCTACATGATGTGTATTTTCTAATATTAAGTGAAGACACAAATAACAATAATATAGATATGATTTTATTTGAATTAAAAGTTGATAACATGAACAATGGATTTTTTGAAATTTATATTGTCAAAATAAAAGTAAAATTTTTCAACTTATCTACTTGAATGCAAGTACAGAGTTTTACTGAGGAGGTGATCTTTCAATTTTTTTAGTTTTATTTATTTATTATTGATGATTTTACCAGTTGCCTAGAAAATTAGTTTCATAAGTAAAATTCAGTTTATTATACATATAATTTTTAATAATACTTGACTCTCAGGAAAGGGCACCCATTGCCTCCTCTCTGTATTGGTGCCTGCACCTGCTTTGCATTTAAAAAAGAAATAAATAAATAAAAGTAAAACAAGCAACTTCCAAATAGTAAGTTGCATTTTGTATTATATGCTAGTGAATTCAAATTTATCAGTGCTTTGTATAGATTGAATTTTTAATAGAATGAATATTCTTATACAAAAATGCCATGTCTTATATTTGCAAATAACTTTTCCTAGATGTTGCTGTATCAGTATCTTCACTAACAGTTTCTGTGTGCGATTTGTCTCACATTCCTTTAAAGTCATTTACTGGGGAAGAAAATTTGCATGAGGTATGCCATACCTTGCAGTCTCTACAACACAAACTATGGCCATACAGTTTTCTTGAAAGGTATGTTTTTCCTCTTCAGGAAATGACTACAATCTACTGCAGTAACAAATTATCTAGTGTTTCAAAAATTAGAATGATCTAGACCAGTGTTTTCCAAGCTTTTAACTCTTAATCCTCTAGTGCCCCCGGTAGCATGTATGCTACCATAATTTGAACACTATTCTTTACTACTCAAAAATAAAAAAAGCTATGGAGTGTAAATTTTAAGTCATTATATCATTATCGCAACCTTCTGGATATATTAATAGCAAATTTTGAACATATATGGCAGAATTAATCATTGAAAAATAATGTAGAAGATAGTCCGATGACAATGAGCATCTTTTCACAGGCAAGCTTTTCCGTTGTTCTATTAATATTTTACATTGTAAAATATAAAAAATTAAAAGCTAAAAGAAGAATTTCTTTAATTGTAGTGTAAATATGTAGGAATGTTGCAACCCCAAAAATGGATTGAACTCGGTACAGATTAACATCCCTTATACAAAAAAAAAAAAACAAAAACAATTTAACTAGTACCATTAAAAAAGTGCTTGATTAGTTGAGGTCTAAAAAACTTGATTTTTTTCTATAGGTGCTTTATAATATCAGAAACACTTACTATATTGCAAACTAACTGTGTTCAGAATTTTAATACTTAGCGCATAATTCGTTGTTTTTTTTTTTTTTTTTTTTTGAATTATTTAAAGCCAATCTTAATCAAAATATTTCTGTTCGCATATTTTGATGAACGTAGTCATCTTAACCTCACTTGACATCATGCTTCTGTAATAATTTTCTTGAATTATATTTGCTAATTAAATAGATCAAACCTAGAAGTGGTGCTGCATAGAAGAAATAATATATAACTGCTTTGAACATAACATTTCTAAGGAAAGTTATCTTATATTTCTGCTCTTATTACTTGAATGTCGATAAAAAAGAAGTTATTATTATTACTAAAAGAAATCTTTTTAGTTTTTGTTACTTCCTAACAAATGCAAGTTATTTAAATAATAAGGATATTAATGTGTCATGCATAAAATGAAATAAAGTATATGGGTGAATCTTCAAACCCAGAAAAGTTTGAGGGTTTTTTTTCTTTCCAAGAACTAATTTTATGTAAAAAATTTGAAAAAAAAAAACTTCAAAGGTTACGTTAAAAATAAGACAGCAGAACTTAACTATCAGTATTTTATTGTATTTTTGAATTTGTGTTTTTCTTGCGGCATGTGAATGATAGCTTTTGATGGTTTAATGGTCGTGCTAGTGATCTTACATTTGTAATCTATGTTAATTGCAGCTTTTGTCTGTTAGTTTTATATTTATTTATTATTTAGGATACCATCAGGTATATCTTTGGATACCTTGCAATTTTGCTCAGAAAATCAGAGCTCCTTAGCTCCTGCAATTGCATCTCAGAATGTATGCTTCAGACTTAAGGTACACTTTTATTGTTCAGCGAAATCATGCTTTTTATACCTTTTTACCTTTTGACACATTCAAGGTTGTCCACTTGATATTTTGTTTTCCAGGATTATTTATCTTTCAGCCAGAAATTATGTAATGCATCTTCTACATAATGTTATTCTGTATTGCTGCAATGTGTGCAAGAAGATATATTTTTGAACTTTTTAGTACATATTCAGAGGTTGCGCCAGAGGAAATTCGGGTCTGTTTTCGAACCCTTCACGAAATTCCAATTAATCAAAACAGACCCTTCACAAAATTCCAAATAACCAAAATAAACCCTTTACAAAATTCCAATTAATTAAAATGGTCCCTTTACAATTTCAAATCAATCATAACCATCCCTTCACAAAATTCAAATCAATCAAAACAGATCGTTCACAAAATTCCAAGTTTCCAATTTGTACTTTCCTCACCATTATTTGTTATAAAAGAGGCAAATCAGAATAAAATTTCTCATAACTATATTTTTAAATTTTCAATTTCTACAAAATGTTTTGATTTTTCACAAAAATCTCTTTCAAATTCACAAAAAATAGACCCTGTTACAAAATGCCGGATCGACCCATGATATTATTCCCAGACCTGCCAATTCTCCTACTTTTAGCAAAAGGCTCCTGCTTTATCATGCAGTCTCTTGCCTGCTACCATCAGAGAAATTTCTCTTGCTTTTTAAGAATTTTTTTTTCTTTTTTCAGTATTTGTATTTCCTCACTAGGCGTTTGAAAAATCAAACCAATAAACTTGAGATTGATATTCTGAGAAAAAAAGGTATGATCTATACTACATAAATAGGCAACGAGAAAACAGTTTTCTCCTTTGTTTGTTAACTGATTTTCTTACTTTTTAAAAATTTAGTAGCTATTGATGAGTTTAAGTGTTATATCAATAAAAATATTTGGAAATAGTTTTTTTTTTCAACTTTTGACATAGATTCTAAGACTTTATTTAGAAGTCTTTATTTGTCTTATTTTCATGCCACTCCTTACATCTACAATCTACAATATTAGTACACTACTCTGTACTTTTTAATTATTCATAATTCAAAGAAGAAATGTCAAGAACTAAATAAACGAGAAAATGTAGTGTAATAGTAAATACAAAGGGTTTTTTTATGCTCTAAATTCTGGTTTTACATGAATTTACTAAATTTTTCCGTATGATCACATTAGTAATAATTTAGGTGCAGTATGTGTTTAAAATATATTAATAAGATCGATTAATGCTTTTTTCCATAGTACCATGATTTTCAATAGGGGTTTTTTTTTTTGCATGTGAGCTCAGCTCTTGTATTTCTTTTCCATTTTATGTGAATTATAAAAGTTTTTGACAGAATTCAGATTATGCTGAAGATAGGGTGGTGTAGTGAAAAAGGGTTACAAATGTAATTCATTAATTGGGGATAACCCACGTCACACGCTTTCATATTATAAGGATATTTCCATTGCTGTCTTAAAAAGCTAAACTATTTATGAACCTTAAATTGTAAAAAGTATTTAATATATTTTCTAGCATTGAAAATACATTCTTACCATAGCAATGCACAAGAAACACAGTACACGGCATGTTAAGAAATACTTGAAGGTTTAAAGCTAAACTAGTGCTTGAAAACATATTTTCAAAAATTAACATTTACGTATATATATATATAAACGGTGTGTCAAAGAATTTTTAAGACTAGGTTTACAAAATAAAATAAAAACTAGTAATTATATTTTTAAAAGTATTTCATATGAAAAATTAGCTCCTTCGTTTTGAATACATTTGTTACAGTGGTACATTTGTTACAGCAATTCAAATGCCTGTTCCAGCTCACATTGTGGGACTGCCACCAAAGCTTGTGTCGAAGCTGTTTGTATAATGTCAATGTCATCAAAGAAAAAAAAAGTAAACAAATGAGCTGAAGTTTTGGCAGTGGATCAGCGGATAGTTAAGCAGTTTCATGAATGCTCGATAACAGATAGTGCCACTGTAAGCTTAGTTCCAGCTGTAGTCTTAATTTTTTTTTACAAACGGCTTTGTGTGTATATATATATATATATATGGCTATCAATTTTTATCTCTCCCCCATTTGTTAGACACTGTGACAGCCCTCATGTTCGCTTCCTTCATCCCCAGAAAAATATCTTCCCTGTGGCTTTGACATGTACATTTTTTTTAAAAACATTTATCTCTACGTTCTTACTCAAGCCTCTCTTGAATTTTTTTGCTTAAAAATACAACTCTCCTTGTTTATTAGGGAGACTCCCTAATTTTGATTTATGCCTTCTCCTAATCTCCCTAATCAAGTATAAATCTGTTGAATTTAATTTTATCAAATATATAACCTCATTGAACTTTAAAGTATTCCTACGTAGTCAAATTTTTGCCATAAAATTCATTTACTCAAAATCCCTCCTTATTTTCATGTTACATCATTGGTAGCTATGTTAAAAATGTTTTAAATATTCATGTCTTTTTTTTTCCTTTTTTGAATGAATTTTTTCAGGTTGATCGTGTGCAGAGATGGACTGGGTTGAATTCTCTTTTAGTCGATATCAAACCTTACGTAATATTAGTCAACAGATTGAATATTGACCTATATTTGTTTGAGAAAGGTGAATTTCAATGGATGTTGCCTCCTAATTCTGTTGCTATGCCATCAAGTGTAAGTATTCAAAAACTGTGGGGAAGTTACTTTTTCATTAATTGGAACTTTATATGCATGTTTTTAATCAATGTACCTTCTAAAGCAGGGATGATTGCTCTATTCAAGATCAAAATTATCAGAGTTCTGGCAGTTTGCATTTTGATAGTTTCAGGATATCAATGATTTTCATGTCCAGTCTCTCTGTTCATAATTAAAATTTACCTTTTCTTTACTCAAAAAGTTAATAAGGGTCAATCCATGTCAATTCAACACAGTGTCAAAATCACACCATCTTAGATTTTCTTAAAATTTTACAGATGTGCATGACTGGGTATAGACTTGGGAAAATATGAAGTTTTACTGTTATATGTGTCCTTATTTTTGATTTGCAGAGCTGTAAGAACCAATTAAAAACAGAAGATACCAACTGCGAAGTGCTCTAAAAGCTTTCTTATCTGTTACAAAGACATGTTAAAACTCATTGTACAGCTTTTTTGTTTTGTGTGTGTGCACTTTTTAATGATGGCAACACGGTATAGGTTGGTATAAAAAGAAATTCTCAAAATCCTATCAAACATCTTAAATTAAGTTTTTGTCAAAGTACATAATCAAAAATTTTCAAATTAATTCTATAAGTATTTGGCAGCATTGTAAAAACACAGAGTAAAATATGAAGAATGGATAATAACTTCATTTAAAAAAGAAAAGATTTAGCATAAATGTCAATGCTAAAAAGTTTTCAATATTTATAAAGAATGAAAGCATTATCACCCCTTCTTGATATTTTATTTTGTTATTTACAATGCTACTAAGTACTCTTAAGATTAATTTGAAAATTTTTGATTATGTACTTTGAGAAAAACCTAATTTCAAATGTTTGATAAGGTTTCGATAAGTGGTTCAATAATAAGGTTCGATAAGTTCGAAAAATCTTAGCTATGCATTAGTGCATATCTTTAAAAATAACAGGAAAAATGAGTTCTTAAGGCCAGAGCCTGCTTTAGAAGGCTCAAAAAGCCGAAATTTTTTTAATTGCTTAAATCGATTCCTAATATATCTAAGAATATGCATGTAAAGTTATAGAGACTAATTCTCAATATTTTTAAAAATATAGCCCTAAACGTGGCCAGATGTCGAGCAGGTGTACGAGCACTCGGGTAGCTGGAGCGCGTTGAACAGCTCCGAACTATGTATGTGAAAAGGTTCAAAGGTCATTCGAAATAATATTTTGAATTCGTAGAAGTACCGACTCAAGTTGTAATACAGATTATAACGATATATTCGATTATAACGATTTGGTATATGGCGCAGGAATAGCTGATTAGCGTATCATCACTGCAAGTAATAGAAAATAAAAAAATTTCCGATAGTAAACTTTCAAGCGCGTTTTCTCGAGTTTTTGTTTTTATGTTTTTTCTAAACTGGCGGGCGTGATTGCGAGAAAACTAGACGACCAAACAAAACGAAACAAAACTTGTCAGCTTCAGTTTTGTATTCTCTTCTATTTGAACTAAAAAAATTCATGAAAAAAAATTCTGAACAACTTTTTTAGCAAGTTGAAACGATTTTTTTGTTGTAAAAAAGACACTTTTTTTTTTTCAAACCTGAGAAAAATTTTTAATTTTTCAAATTTTCGGGTTTTTTTTAGTTTAAATAGAAGATAAATATATAAAAATAAAAAACATTTTTGTTTTTTTTGTTTCAGAAGAAAATTACGAGCGCCATCTTTCCCGCCAATCGGAGACCGCAATTGCACAGTTTTGCACAAATGTGTATAAAAATCGGTTGCATTTGAATATTTTTGTCTTATTTTTTTTTTACTTGTTCAAATATGTAATAAAATGATCTGAAATCTTCGCTAGACTTGCTTTTTTTTTCTGTCCTGAAAAAATTCCTCAAAAAAACGCTTCTTTTTGGCCTTCTAAAGCAGGCTACTGCCTTAACTAGGCCTCTAGCTCAATTAGCAAAGCTTCTAAAACAATTCAAACCTGCCATCTCTTGTTTTCATTCAACCTTTAGAGCACTGTAAATCACTAATGAACACACCTATCTCTGAAATTTTATGGTTTACCTTTTTTTCCTCAAAAAATTATAGGGTTACTAGCTGTTGCCCGCGATTTTGTTCACATTGGGAATTTATAGTGTATATGCAAGAACTGAGGGCTTGATCAAAATGTGTTCAATCTAGGTGAATAGTATAAAAGGCGTCCTTTAGAGAGCTGCATTTCTGAGAGGCAGAAGCCCTAAGCAAAATTAAACAGTGTTGAGACGTTGATGGCTTAAAGTCGGAAGTATTATGGCACTAAACAGTTTTTTTTTCAAAGTGAGCAATTAGCGCCCCCTTATGGGTGCTGATTTCTGGGCAGTAAATATCTTATCCATTCTGGGCTGGAAATCACAGCATTAGGACGCATCTGTACACAACTGTAGTTTTCAAAGAATAAATAACTTTTTTATACATTTACTCTATTTTATAAATTATCTGTTGAAAAGGTTTAAATTAAGGTTTCATTATATAAAAAAGGGGCCCTACTGTAAGATGGACGGTGTAGCTCTATAGTTATAGATGAAATTGAAAGAAAATCAGTGTAGTCCTGAGAGCTCAAGTGGCAGAGTACACAGCTCATAGCTGAGGGACCGGAGTTCCAGTCTGGAATAATCGATTTCTACTCAATTAATGCTAAAACTAGTTAAAGAAACTCCTTTTCAATACTCATTTTATAATAGTAGTAAGATGTCATGGCAATTCAACATACAGTAGCACACTGCTCTGCCAAATTTCAAGACGATCTCGGTGAAATTTTGGTGCACTGATTTTGGAACTCTGATCGCACACACCCTGCTGATGCGAACAATTTAACTTTTTTGACTTATCATGATTTCAATGGTAATGCCTTTATCTTGCTTATATTTTTGTCAAAGGAAATCCTTTAGTTTTAAATTTATAAGCTTTTTAGGCCTGAAGGAACCAGTTACAGTCATGCCTGCAATTTCAGAGTTAAGCTCATTCAGAATCTAATATAGATGTATCTGTATCAAGCTTGGAGTCGATTACGAAGAAACATAATTGATTACGATTACAAAGAGAAAAATTGGGTGATTATAATTACGATTATGATTGTAATCCTTTTCCAAAACGTTATTACAATTATGGCATTGATTACAGTCGTTAAAAAATGTAATCGATTACGATGATGACATCCGATTACGATTAGGTTAGCAAAAAATAGCTGATATTATACATACAACTCTCATTTTTTCAACAGTGTCGCAAATAAAAAATTTATGATTTTTGATGTAATAAGGGATAACTGAAATGATGATGATTGCAATTATAATGAAATAACTTCAGCATAACAGTTCTTGAATCACAACATCTTTGCAGAAATGAGAAATTTGTGGTTGTGTAATATATATATATATATATCAGGAAAAGCACATTCAGAATTTTTTGAATATTTAAAATTCATGTGTGGGATAACTACATTAATCGTATTTTGTATATAAGCAAAGACAATGCACTAAATTTATATATAATGCGTAAGGTGATTAACTGGTTCATTGTTATTTTGCATACAATCAAAATTTTAGTTGGTCGCAATTTCTGAAAATTTAGTATACTATTTCTACATTGTATTTATTCTCTAGTTTAAATTGTGCAAATATTTCACGTAACACTAATTAATTTATTGAAAATAATTTGTATGATTCCTTATGAAATCACTTATAGAATGTATGAATTGCATGAGATAACAAAATATTCAGATAGTGTAAAAGATAAATAATCAATTGAAAATAAATGCTTCATTTTAGAATAATTTTTTATTACATTAAAAAAAACTATTTTTTCAAAGGTATCGGCTTTCATTTTTATTCTCTGAGAAGTAAAAAACTTCCAGTTATACTAAATAAGTGCTCCACTGGAGCAGATGAAGCACACACAGACAAGTACTTAGGCTTTAGGCACAGCACAATTGTGCTTAACATTGGGTATATATGGCAGTTTATGCCCCAGCACTTTAAGAGACCAACATTATGATCGTTTGATAATTTTTTTATGTATGTTTCAATTTCATTAGTGATTTTATCCCTTAATAGTAATCGTTAAAAATATGAAGAATAATTATAATATGAATGACTATAATATTTTGCAACGATTTCTTGTGGGTTTATTTTAAGCATGTATGGAGCATATAATTTTTTTTTTGTTTCCTTGTAACTTTTTTAATAAAAAAATAAAGTGAAGTAATTTTACAATACAGATTTAACGTAAAAGATAAAAATAAAGTACAAAATTCTGTTGAGGTAATTCTAAGAAGAGACAGATAGTTAACTGTTTAAAATAATTCAGAAGAATTAATTCATGCATGTAAAAAACAATTGGGAAAATGTTTGAACATAAATCGTTTTTCCTTTTACATACCTTTTAATTAAAAAAATATTAGCATTAAAATACAAATTCCAGATTTAAATGTATGTATTTTTTAAAATATTTGGAAAAATATTTAAAAAATCAATAATAATCACACTTACAAGGGTTAGAATGTCATACAGTTTAAGCATAGAGTACCATATAACTTCTGCTTCTAAAATTGATAAAGTGTAAATGTGCTATTCTTTAGAAAAAATCTTCACTTCCGCTAAAGAAAGGAGTAATACACCAAAAGGAAAAACTGTTTTCCAGAATAACAAATTGGAAAACATGCGTTTTGTGTCTCTTTAGTGTGGACGATAGTCTGGACTATTATAATAGTCTTCTTTCCGCTAATGATTTTCGGGGGGGGGGGGGGCAGTTTGCACCAACCCTTGATAGATGAAAGGAAAAATGAATGGCCCATTAAGAACTCTGAGAGACTGCACCAAGGCGACAGGCGAAAGCACCGAGATGATGTCGACTTGATCGCCCATAGGTTACAAACCACTTCAAGATAGGGGTCCATTTTATGGTTCTCATTTAAAAATGGCAATTCCCGATCAGTAAACAGCTTGTATCCTTTTTCTATGTTACCATTATAATCTCATCTTTTCTATTCAATGGTAGTAATGCAAACTAAAAATTTCAGCTTTCAGCAGGTCAAGATTACACGATTACAAGACCAGATTAGATTTTTTCCTTTAGATTACAATTAAGATTACGTGAGAAAAGGGTTCGCAATTTCAATTAAGATTGAATATGCCATTGTCAGATTATGATTACGTAATCGCGATTGCTCCAAGCCTGATCTGTATGTATGAAATAGCATACCAGTATGTGTAGTCAGAAAAAATTCTGGTGTACATCTTTCTATATTAAGCTATCTTCTCTTCTTAGACGCAGAGGCAAAATATTTAATGATTCAAAATTGTATTAGGCTGTATGTTTTCAATTTTCTGACTTCTAGGAAGGATTTCAACTCTATGTTGTGAAAGTGGAACGCATTTCTTTTCTCCATTATTAAAATTTTATTAAGCTGTATATTTTCAGCAGCAGTGATTTAAAATTACATTAAGTTGTATATTTTCTTGCTTCTAGGAAGGATTTCAACTTAGTGTAATGGAAGATGGAAAGCATTTCTTTTCTTCATTTTTAAAAGTAGATGATGCTTCTACTAACAACAACTTATCTTCAACTGCTCATCTAAGTAGTGTACAGTATGTTCCTAACAGTGGTAGAATCAGTGTAGTGATAAAAATAGGAGAAAAAATGGTATAACATATTTTTTTCCTTATATTTATTGCCTTAGCTTTCTGTCCTGTTACTAATATATAATAAAAGCAGCGTTCAATGATATAATGACCTACACTATACACTCCATAGCTTTTCTGATGTAGAAGAATAATGTTCAAAGTATGGTAGCATATAAGCTACCATGGGCATTAGACGGTTAAAGCAAAGTACTAAATGAATGATCAGAAATTTAGGAAATTACTTAAATGGTGACAAATGCATTTTAAATTAGGAAATTATTGGTTATAAGTTGGTTAATAATAAGGAAATGTAAACTTTTTCTCATCAAAAGGTCCTTGATCTATACTACTACCTGAACTATTCCGTTAATTTTGAGGGGTTCGATTACTATAAAAGCCTGATCTATCTCCATAGGATCCCTAGAAGACTCATAATGCAAACAACTCTTCACAACAACAACATTTAATGAGTTACATAATTATTTAAAGTAGGCGTTATTATGATTGTCGAAAAGGGGTTAAAATAAAATAGGGTTAGCATGGCATAAATACCAAGAAAGTAAGGGATGAGTAGTCTCGTTTCTCATTAGGGCTTAGAGGGATGAAAAGTTAAGTTCCTCTGCGTAGGTCAAGTGCAACTGGCGCCATCTAGATTTCTCTGATGAAAATAAAAGTTCAGATTCTAAATGAAATACTAGACATTGCAACTTTATTAACCATAGAGCCTATAAATGTAAATAGAGTGAGCTTCGTCGCCTCTGTCCCATTGTAAACCCGGTCGGGAGGAAAGGCACAACATAACGTGTTCTCTGATCATGTGACTACACTCACTTCTCGATCGGCTCATCGTTTGTACTCTCGTTTAAGAAACTGCTGTCTTTTCAGCATTTGTTCAGTTGGAAAACAATTAATGTATACAATTTTCAGGAAAAAAAAAAACTGTTCCTCTAAAAATAAACAAAAAATTTTCTGCAATATATTACTATTTTTAGACAACTCTATTTGGTTTTAAAAACTCGTCAAAGCAGAGATAAATATGCAATATACATTAGTTTTCCATGACTCTATATTTACGACCTGAAATTAAAATTATTTTTGCTGTTAAAACTAAATTCCAATTTACTCTTATCATTCTCACATATTGAGAATGCGCTTCCATATTTCCAGCTTGGTTAAGTTACTGAAAATATTTTTTCATTAAAAATTGAAACTTCTAAAGAATTTTTTTGAAAACTTTCTTGTAATTAACCACTTTCTTGTAATTAACCACTTTTCAGTGTTGGAGAAAAGATCAAAGATAATTTATTCTCTCATCTTAAGTTTTAAAATTAAACTATGAGAAATGTCAAGCAGTTTATGTTTGGGGTCATTCATAAATGATGTCATGCTTTGAGGGGGGGGGGTTCAAGAAATTGAGATTTTGGCAAGGGGATAGGAGGCAGCAACAAGAAATGTGACATTTCACATTTTGGTTTCTATAAAAAAAACTAAGTCTGCAAATTGAATTTATTGAAATTTTTTTTTTTGATTTTCATTATTATATATAAAAGTTTCATTGATTATTTTGTATCATACACACCAATGCTGATTAAAGTTTAAATTTACTTCATGATAAAAGCTTAAAAGGAAGTTTTCTCAGGCACTAACACTTTTAAGATAACATTGCATGGGTCATTTTTTCAGAATTCGAACAATTAATATATGTTACTGTTCTATACTAATTATCTTCTTTGTAGTAAACTTAATCTCATTTTATACAAATTAAGTACACATATAATTATTATTTATGCTCATGTGACAAAGGGGTATGATGAAGTGTGATATTTTGTGACAAAGGGGAGAGAGGGGTCAAATATATTGAAATAAAGTGTGACATTTATGAACGGTGCCTTTGGAATTTATTTATAAGATTTGAAAGGGAAGAGTTGCTTCCTAAAAGTTATTATTTGCAATGTAAGTATACACACATTAAAACCCAGTGTCAGATCTAGGGGGGGGGGGGGGAAGCCAAAATAAAAAAAGAAAAAATATTTAATTAAGAAAATTCAACTTTTGGAAAGAATTAAAATCCTAGTTCGGCGCTCCAATTTGATCACTGATCATTTATTTTGCCAACTATTAAAACCGTTTAATAGAATTATTTATTTCTATAAACTGCCAGAAACTCTAAAATTGAGGTATACTGAACTTAGTATTTCTTATGAAACAGGTGTCAATGTGGAGCTGGCACTGGCGCCGTTTCGCTACTCGCTCTTCATCTAAAAAAAGCTGAAAGAAAAATAAACATGCAGAAATATTTTTGGGTATCGATTTTTATAGATTTTAATTTTTTCTGCTATTAAAATTACATGCCCCGGGTTACGAGTAATATATATATTTTTTGCGTCCCCACCTCCGTTTTTTGCGTATTTGACGTGCTAGAGCACGTCCCCGGCATCGCTAAGGCTACTTTCCTTGTATTATTCGGGAAGGGGGTGCTTATTTGGTACTTTTTTACTTGTACCGTTTAAGCGCCCTCTCCGATATTTTCGCGAAAATTCAGGGGGGAACTTATCTGGTACTTTACGGTATTACCTAAAACATGTTTTTAAACAAATGACCTAAAACTGAAATATGGTGAAAATGTGCATTTATTTCCAAAATAAGAACATTTTTAGTATCATAATATCATAATGGTTGGATTTCATTAATTTTCTTTTAAATAAAACTAATTTACTGTTGACACTTTTTTTTTTTCACATGCAAATATTGTTATGCATTTTCCAAGATAATGAAGTCTTACCCATAGATACTGCTCAATCGCAGCCATAATTAACAAATTTTGGTGATTTTCTAAGGGAGACTGTTCAATTACATAGTCATTTAAACTAAGAAACAAATATTTTGCAGATTCCCAACACATGTCATCAAAATGTTATGAAAATTAGGGCTTTGATACCAGCTGCTTTTGCAATCCAAACTGCTTTTTCGTATATTTTGAAGCTATGCAGAACATCTCTGGATGGAGTAATCACCCAACTTTTGTTTTTCCAAATTATGAAAACTGATTCTTCAGCATCCCTCTGTAATTCTTCTGAACATTCTGTGCATTTTTAAAAGTCTTAAAACAGACCTGACAATATAGCCTGCAGTGTAGGCTACAACATCCTCATCTACATCAGAAAGATGTTCAGAAATGCGATTTCCTGCATAGGAATGGTCATCTAAAACTATAGCATCCTCCTGTAACATTGTGCTTGCCACTCCCCTTCTATCATATTCATAAGGGATTTTGTTTTACAAATTTATTGCTACTGCTTATGTTTAAACTAAATGTGCTATGTTTAAAATACATGGTTGGATATATTAAAAAAAATACACGGCAAAGAAATGCAAACCGTGCCTAAGTAAGCTTTATGAGAAGCAGGCAGAGAGCAGTGGGAAAGTGAGTGAAGTCACGTGATATCGGCAGATTTTATGTTTAGACCACAAAAACAGGTTCTCACGCACTGTACTTCATTTTATAAGCTTCGTGTTATTAACCTTCCATTAGTCTTACTCTGATTTTCGACATCGCTCATCTTGCTGCACCTGTGAGGTATTTCTGGTTTTTTGAAAGCCAAATGAAATTTATTCTTGTTTAAATAGTTGATTGTTACTAGTATATGGATTATTGTGGGGTAATTGTGGGACATAAGATTTAAAAAGAAAAGGAAAATATAATTAATAAAGAATAGTTCATCCATAATATTTACACCTGTCGGGTAACAGGGCTGCCGACACTCTGCAAAGACATGTCGAGGAGAGAGAGTGCTCTGACCTCTGAGTTACCGAAAGCTAGGAAGATAGCATGAAGTTAATAGCACTCTGGAATCACCTATAAACAGCAGAGGAAGGCAAAGGGTTGTATGGATGCACCTGTGAGGGTGACTAACAGTAGGTTAAAGAAATGCAGAACATGTCACCTGCTTTCCGTGCATAAGAAATTTATGTGAAATTCTTTGAAGCTCTGCTCCTCATTGATAACACGAAAAACCATCCAGATGGTACATTGGACTCAAGTATCGGTCTTAATGTGGCGGAAGTGCAGGCCGGATAACAAAAATCGCAGATACGCAGGAACTCTATGAAATGAAGCCATTTCTTTGCCCCACCAATATCAGAAGACAAAGTTCTTATAACCAAAACCCATTGTTATACATACTGTAGTGCATTTAAGAAAACATTTAGCATACTCCAAGAATAATTTTGAATACTGGAACAGTAGCAAGCATGCTGTATCGAGGTCTGCTACATACTGATGAAACAATGAACAAGTAGCATGCTGCAGGAATGAGGAGGCATTGCAAGAACTAGGAGGCTGCTCTTTGCCTGTCACAACTTGTATTTTACACATGACACATAGAAGGATCATAACAGATGCCTGCTTCCAATACCTTGTCATTGTAAGTTGTCCCTTAAAAGAAAGCTAATACTTTCTTTAACCAAATAATTGGGAGTTTGCATTATTTCAAAAAAAAGAGTTTGAAATTTTTGGGGCTTTCATAAACTTATTGTTTAATGTGGTCACACAATTTATGATAATTATAAAATAAATATTTTTTAAAAATATATTTTGCTCCAAATTTCTTTGTAATTCCTTACATTGGAACCTTTTTCCTTAATAAATTAGTCATTTATGAGTTTCTCTGTATTCTTTAGGTCTGTTTGCTGAAAATAAAATCTGAGATTCATGAAGGCATTATCGTCATTACAGTTTTCCCTGAAATTTCATTTTTAAGTAAAGCAAGTAGAGATCTGCAGTTATATCTTCAGTGCAGCCTTAATATTGATAAAAAGGTAAATTTAAATTTTGTAACAACAAATTTTATTGTTTTAAATATCTACTGTATTATAAGCTGTGTGTGTGTTTCATTCATTTTTCACCCTGCTTTTTCATAAAAGATAAAAATAAGTAAAAGCTTTAACCTTTTCCTTATGACAAGTACATGAGAAACAAAACAAACTGTTAGCATATATTTATGCAAATATATAGTACAGTACAGAACCTCTTATCCGGCATGCTCGGGACCATCGTTATCCTGGATAACTGAATTTTCTGGTTTTTTGGATCACTAAAAAATGCCGATATTGGAGGTCAACTATTGTTCATCGAACCCAAATATAAATAACAAATGGTAATAATACTTCAAAATAAGTAGAAAATAGTAAATAAATACTTCTAAATATTAAAAGAAAAGAACTATATTTAAAAGATAAAAATCAATAACATTCACAAGTCAAAACGAGAGAGGGGGAGGAGGTTTTGAAAATGACATTAAATGATTCAAATACAGTATGGGACCTCAAATTCGGAACGCTTAGGGCCACGATCTTTTCGAATTCCGGATTTTGAGTCCTCATTCAAAAAATTTTGTGAGTAGCATCAGGGCCCATGTAATTTGCTCTGGAAATTTTTATTACCATTTCGCTCATTTATAGCATTTTTTATTAGCGTATATACTCGTCTATAAGTCACGGAATTTAGCACAAAAAAATGAAAAGGTGGAGTTGGTTTACATTCAAAGCAAACATCGAAAAACCTAAACTTTTCCCGATGTTATTTTAACCTCTTTAATTAAACAATAAAAGAAAAGAATTCCGTCAAATTCTAATACGATTTATATTCTTTAGCCACTTACTAATGACTTTAAATTGCAGTAAAAGAAAAAACAGCAAAATTTGATGATATATAAAATTTGATGAATTAAAGCAACAATTAACAATTCTAATCGCAAAAACGAACCCTTTTGAGAAAATCGCGAAATAACGTTTTTGAAAACTGCGCATTTCCGATCTTAAACATGTTCATTATATTTTATTTTCTTTCTTTTTAACATGCCTATTTCCAAAAAAAAAATGGTGCAAAATATTTCCAATTTCCAATTTTTCTTCAAAAAACGAAAGCTGTTTTTTTTCAGCTGCCGACTGTATATAAATATTTCTTATATCTTTTAAACATTTCATGAAGTTTCAGTTGGTGAAAATTAGGTTTTTGCTGTGAAACCAATTGCTGGATTTTTCGAACAGCCATTAAATGCGTTTCGTCTATAAAAGATTTTCTGTTCTGTTCCTGCTATAAGTTCTTTAGTTAATTCAAAGCAACGTTCGTTAGACATAGCAGGCAGAATGTCGTTATTTTCATCTTCATCGCTGTCTTGCTCTTTGTTATCGTTCAGGTGTAGCACCATTTGGAAGATTTCCAAATTGGACATCTCGTTTATTAAATTATCAATTTTGTAACATTTAATCATCATTCATCAATCATTTTTTCCAGCAATAAGTGATTTCAAAAAGAAGAAAACGAAATGTAAGAAGCATGTTTACATGCAGAAAACGCAAATTTCATACTCATGTATAACGACTTCGCTTTTGCGAACTCGATTTTAATAAAGAATTCATTTTCACAGTCACAATTTTTGTTGCCTTAATGTTAATTTTAAATTCTTATTACCTTATTGCAGCTCTTAAATAAATGAAAAAATATTTAAAACAAAAATAAATGAGCTCTAATTTTCACACGATCAGCTATTACGGAAAATTCGCGAATCTGTGGTATTAGAATTTTTCCGAACTTACATATAGTCCGACTTTTGTTGCAATTCGTCTTCAAATACTCATCAGACAATTAAATAAATGTATAAGAATCTAAATACATACTTCTTTCGTGTTTAATTATTGAAATAAAATAGAGAAAACGTCTGATTTTCTCAATTTTCGTTTTTCAAAAAATTTTCGTTTTTCGAAAATTTTTTTTCTAATTTTTTCTGCAAGTTAGTTGATGCCCTCTCCGCTAAAGAAACATTGTTTTTAGTAAAATTGTTCGACTTATAAACACTGAATATGTTATTTGTAACAGAAAAATTCGAATTTTTGAAGTTATTTTCAAAAAATTCGCATTTTTACTAAATGGACAAAAAACGCGAACTTTTCAAAAATGGCTGGGAAATTCACAAAAAAGTTCCCGGCTTTTTGATTTCTCGGTTTTCTCTTTCCCGGATGAGAGGTTCTGTACTGTAGTTACTCTAAGGATTTCAGCTCTGCAGTTTTAGGAAACATAATCTGTCAACAAAGCTCTCATATTAAGGGGAAAATTTATCCTTGGATACTTGACTCATGGAGTTACAATAGTGGCAAAAAAAACTTTTACTGGTACAACAGTTGTACCAGTAAACAGTTGTACCATTCCATAGGGAAATGGTTAAAGAAGGCTCAATATTTCATAAAAATATAGCAAAAAAGAGAAAAAAAGTTAAAGAGCCAATATTTCCAGGACTGGTTTTTTCAACCTTTAAGTGCCTGAAAGCAACATAATCAAAGCAGTGGCTATTATATTATTTTTGTATGGGGAGGGGGAAGCCAGCACCGTAACAAATTTTCAGTAAACATTAACAGTTCTATTGCTCATTGAAAAAACAATAGCCTCTGTTTGCTTTGCTTCAAATCTGGGGGGGTGGGGGCGTAATGTCGTACGAACTGGAACCACTTCAGCATCATGCCTTCTGGCCTCCAATATCCATGGACTGGTGAGGATCCAAATCACTATCCCTCAATCTCTGGACAAATCAAGAGGACATCCTTCTGTCATCTGTCTGGACCCCAGCAGCAATCAGCAGAGAGGAGACGATAAGCTAAGAGGCCGATTCAAGCAAAACACGATCTTGAATACTGATTGGTCATTATGTCTGGCTCTTACATCATCTTGTCATTTCCATGCCAACTATTCATGGTTTGTATGGGAGAGGATGAGTACTAGGAAATTGTTTCCCTACAGTGCGCCAAAATTCCAAGAACTAAATAAAGTTTTAATAGAACTAACAAATTTACCCCTTCTTGGTATTCTGGTGGACATAAACATGCTTTACAAAAACTACTTGTTTTAACATAGGTTAAAAACAATAACCAATATTTAGCACAAATTGAACTCTAATATACATATTACAAAAGCATTTATGTACTATTTGTTTAAAAAAAAAACCTTATTTGATACCCAACAAATTTTGACAAATATTTTTAAAGTTTTCTTTCATAAAGGGTTTGGTAAATTTTAATATTGGCCCACCAGGTGTCATACAAAATGGTATCTGATATCAAAATGTTTGGTTCTAACATTTTCTATGGGAGAATGAGAAATCTATTGCAGCTTTATTATTACTGAAAACACTTTCCCCTATTTCAAATCCCAGACTAACAAGTTTTGGTCTTAAATTTACTGTATATTGATGAAAGTCCTTTTATTTGCTGCACAAATTCAAATACCAACAAGCTTTGAAGCTCAAATCATGGGCTCGTTCATTTACAGACAGTTCGGCAATCTAATGTCTCCAATTTATAATTTACGTGGGTATGTGTATCTCTATTTAGTAACCACTGCTTGGGCCATTTTTTTTCCTTTTTTATATACACGCAGATTTGAACCTACAAATCTTTATGCATATTTTAACAACAACCTACAGCAGTAAAGGTGCTTTAACACCAAAGTGACACAGACAAAAAACATCTTTTCCACATCTGCGCAAGCGCAGAGCATATTTTCGCCTTTAAAAATATGCTCTGTGGTTGTGCAGATGTGATAACACAAGTTTTTTGACTTTGTCACCTTTGATGTAAAAGCATGCTAAGATTGCACGGTACTCTGATGCATATCTGTCATGAATTCTTTCACCGTTTGCCTATCCAAATGGATGAGCTCCAATTGGCTGGGCTCCACATGCTGGCTTGTGAATAGCCAACTTTAGAAGAGTAAGAAAAAGTTAATCTCCTCTGGAGGGGAAAAATAGAGCCATCTAGAGTTCTCTGATGGAAACAAATATTCAGAGTCTAAATGGAATGCAGGATGCTGCAATTACTATTTCTTTAATTTGTTAAAGAAAACTTTTAAGATATTGAGGCATAAATTCAACCCAAAAGGAAAATTTTTTTAATGTTATTGCATTGCTTGAAAAAAACATATGAAGCACCTAGAATCAAAGGGATGTGACAAAATTGAAAAATTGGAGATAGCTAGTGCAAATAATATGGAAGATACCATTCTATATTTGCAGCTTGAGATGTTAGTCCGCTCCTCCCCAATGTGACTTAGAAAAAAATTAACACTAAGCACCCATCAGATTCAAACTTTGAAAGAGTTTTTCGGAATCGTTTTTTGGTCACCTACACCCTTTTGCATCTCACTACCTCATATCATATATTCCTGTTAATATTTTAAGAAGGTCAATAGAAAGTCACAAAATTTCACTTTTGAAATTTTTTGTACACAATGTGTAATAATGCTTGGCTCATTTCATGGCCAGTAACACTTCTCTTTCAGCTAACTCCTCAAAAGAAATAAACCCTTTAAAGGTTAAGTCTTGAGCTGCTAACATATATTTGTGCTTTTTGATATTTACTTATGGTTACAAAAAATTAATTGATTATGTAGTTCATTTTTCAGAAACTTTTTATATGTACTTATCTGATACAATATAATATATATATATATAATATACACTTCATATTAAAAGGTAGCTGCAGTATGTATGTTCAAATGCACTTCCTTTCTTTTTCAGGTTGACATTTCCATGTCTGAATTTAAAACATCTGTTAGTTCTAATTCTAATAATTTTTATCCCCTGTTGTTTTGGGATTTCACTGATTCTGTTTCTTTATTGTCACCAAACGTAGAATTTTATTACTTCATCTCTATGTCATTTACTGACAATCAGAATTGGAGCAGCCCTTTGTATTTACATTCAAAAATGACGACAAACAGCAGGCATTTTGTTGCTGTGCCTTTCAAATCAAGCTCAAGTTCCTTTTCGTCAGAGCCTTTTGTTGTAACTAGTCATAAATATGAGGATATGCTTTTTCTTGTTGTAAAGAATGATCCTTGTCCTTTGTTGCTGCTTCATAACCAAACAGATATGAATTTGTATTATGGGCAAAGCCATTCATCTTCTGAAGGTATGTCTTATTTTGTTTTTATTTTTGCTATTGATTTTATAGATATTGTGTTAATATTTGCTTTAAATTAATTGTTTTTTCTAAGAAGCATTTAATATCCACTTATTTTAGTTTGATCATAGTTGGTGCTTGCAATTTATTATATTTAATGTGCAAGGAAAAGGGATTAAATGTGCTTATTCTTTTGATGCTAAATGAAGTTTTTTCCCCCTGAAAACTTGACTGTCAAATAAAAAAGATACATCATGATCAACATATTCAGGTACTTTTTGCATCAATGATGGTCCTAAATGTGAGAATGTATTTTGTGGATCTCAGTAATCTCCTTTTGATTCATCAACAGTTATTGAATTTTTTAAAATGAGTAATAGTACCTTAAAGAAATCCGTTGTTGTAGGCCTCATGCAAAAAAATTTGTAAATAGCATTTTTGAATTTAGTAAAAAGTGGGGAAAATGATGTTTTTAGGCAAGTGCTCCTAATTAGTACCCCTTTTTTAAAAAAAAAAAATTCAACAATGCAAAAAATGAAATAAAGTTATGGCATATATTTGTTTGTTTATGTTTATACATAAAATTTTTGTGTACAATTTAAGTGCAAATGAAATTTTTCAGAAATGTATTCTAAAACACTAATTACACTGGTGTGCAAAACTTAAGCAACAATGTAAATTTTAAGCAGATAGCTATGAAATTGCAGAAAAAGAGTTAGTACAATGAACATGCAATTCAGTAGAAAGGTCATGCGGATGCAAATATCAGGAACAAAGCGTCGGAGGCAATGTGAGCATATGCAAAACGCGTGCTGTCGGCGTGCACACCTTAAGAGTACAATAAAAGGAAGGATGTAAATGCAATTAAAGACATTCGCTGTAGGTGCTAGTGAGTTTTTTCGTGAACTATGACTGGAAGATATGATCTGGACGACTTCACACGTGGAAGAATGATCGGAAAGCTGGAGGAGGGTCACAATGTGACCAGTGTAGCTGAAGAGTTCGGAATCAACAAAAGGGTTGTTTTGTGCTTAGAAAGCCTTCCGAACCACAGGTACAGCTCTCAGAAAGGTTGGTGGGGGCTGCTCCAGAAAAACAACTGCAGTGGAATACCGATATATATCGTCCTGCAGGCGAAAAGAACCCTGAACCTGTCGGCAAACGCCATTGCTCAGCAACTGTATATAGCAACGGGGCAGCAAGTGTCAAGGTTTACTGTGGCCAGACCCCTTCACAAAGGCTGCATATTCACTCGTCGTCCAGGACGCTGCATCCGTTTGACAGCAGGCCATCGGCACCGCCATTTAGAGTGATGCAAGGAGCACAAAAACTGGACCTCTCATCAGTGGAGTCGTCCTTTCCACGGATGAGAGTCGTTTCAATGCCACACGTGATTCTGGATGCCAGTTGATTTGGAGAAAGGTCGGGACACGGTTTCATCTCGGTAACATTGTGAAAAGAGGCCGTAACGGTGGTCCTGGAGTTCTTGTCTGGGGAGGCATTATGTTGAATGGGCGGACTGAGTTCCACACTTTCGACAGAGGTTCTGTAACAGAAGATCGCTATTGTCATGAGGTACTCCTTTCCCATGTGCGTCTGTCCAGAGGTGTCATTGAACCAGTCTTCATTTTTATAAATGACAATGACGCCCACATCGGACACAATCTGTTCAGCAGCTACTGGAAAGTGAAGATATTTCTTGAATTGATTGGCCAGCGTACTCCCCTGCTTTAAATCCTATTGAACATGTGTGAGATGCTTTATGGAGACGCATTGCGGCACGATTACATCCGCCTGGGAACACCCAAGAGCTGAAATGGACACTGATTGAGGCATGGGCACTCTTACCCCAAAAACTGGTGGAGAATCTGGTGCTGATTATGGGTAGATGATGAGAAGCAATCATTGCTGCACGGGGAGGACATATCCCATACGAAGGAACATCTGCGTGCTATTCTTCCTCTTAGATAGACAATCCCGTGTAACGATATTTTGAGTTCAATAAGGCCTATTTTCGTTTGATTCCACATTGTATGAATTCTATTCATTTTTACGCAGTTATGCTTTCTTCAGCCTTTAAGTACAAAACTGCTCTCTCTCATTTCTAAATTTCATGTCTCTCAGATGATTTTTCGAGGAGTTATGGCAGAAAAACCACCTGTTGCCTAAGTTTTGCACACCAGTGTACATATACTTGAATTAAAACAAATCATGTTTAATTGTAATTAATTTTTCACAATAGTTTGAATAGTAAATCTTAAAAAAGCTTTTTTTAAAAAATCTTTCACTTTTTAAGTTTCTTTATATAATGTATATTTAAGGGGGAAAAAAAGAAAAAATTAGACCTTTAGTTGATAAGCATTTACTTATCTGCTGTATTATAAAGTACTTTTACTCAACTCACCAAAATTGTTTAAATTGTTCAGAAAAGTTTCTATTAATAGAAATAGTTCATTGTAAGAAATAAATAACCCAAAAATTACGTTATTTTCATGCTTTAACATTGATAATTGAATATTATTTAATAATATAATAATGTTTATAAAATTTTATGTCCACCTTTAAGACAAACTAATGTTCTTGATTATTTTCCAAATTTCACATTAAGGGAAATGTTCTTGTTCTCCAAGAAAATATTCTTGCCTCACATAATAATTGGAATACTTAAATATTGTTATTGAATTTTTATTAATTAATCCTTCAATAAGTGATTGACTTTTGTAATGAAATAGTTTATTTTGAACTTTTCAGGAACTGTAATTTTTGAAGAAGCACAGACTCCATCTCTAGTTCCTTTATTGAAAACTGATAGCTCCTCATATTACATGTTCCCAGCTATCCAAGAAGCTTTCCCTAATGTTCCAGATAAAGTACCATTGTTATGTTTGGGAATCTTGAATATGGATAATAAATATTTATGGAGTGCACCTTTTGGAATCGACATTGATAAGCAATTTGTACACATTCTTGGTGTATGTGATTTTATGATTCAGAGCAAACAGATAGGTCACACATTTAATGTGTTCATTGATTCTGTTAATCGTATAGAGTTGACAGCTAAAGAAATTCGAAGTAGAATTGCTCAAGCTACCAATACAAATGATTCTGTAATTGATGAAAGCAGTACTGAAACTGATGTTTGTGATCAAAGCAAAAATGTTTTTAAATACGTGAATAAAATTAAGGTTTCCAAAATTATGGAGAGAAAAGATTTTATGTCACCTAAATTGCCTTTTCATATATATCTAAATGTGAGAATTATTCACATCAGCTTAAAAGTTTGTGATGAATTCAGAGAGTTTAACAAAAGTATAGAAGTTGTTAGGTTAAATGTGGATAATGTTCTGTTATTTTCCAGACCTAACAATGAAAACAGTCAATCTAATATTCAAGACATTTCTTTATGCTTGGAGCGTGTACAATTTGATAATCAAATTGATTTGGAAAATAACATAGTATATGATTTTCCTGTGATACTGCAAAAGTATACTGCAACAAATGCTGATTCATCTCAAAAAACAGAAGTAGATGATATATTTTTGCCGAACAAAGTTAGAGAAAATTCAATGTTTATAATGAATGTAATTATTCAGTTAGATTCTAAAGAACATAATTTTATTTTCAATTCACTTAGCATAAAAGTTTTACCAATATCACTTTATATTGAAGATACTTTCTGTTACAGAATTGCCAATTTATGGAGGTCGTATGTAAGTACTAAATCTCATGAACGTTATTCATCACCAAATGATGTCTTTCCACAGGAAATAATTTTCCTCTCTGAATCATACATCAATCCCATTCATTTTCAAAATTTGAAAATAGACATTTCAGAAGTTTCTTTAACTTTACATGCATCTTTAAAAATATATCTCTCGCTTGAGCAGTCAATGCTTCGTTTTAAGCCTTTTGAAAAGAAGAATCTATTTTCTACTCCATATGAAGTTGGACAAATGCTTGTTCTCCACTATTTGACTGGAGCTTTGTTCCGAGCAGGTTAGTAATATCTAGAATTTTTTCATATTGCTCACTGTGAAAACAGTGGTACATCCCAAAAGAAAAGAAAGAAAGAAAAAAACGATATTGGAGAAAAATCATGTTTTAATTTATACTAATTTTAGTTGATTTATATAGTTGCAATGGTATACTCGAAAAAGGTGTACATTATGACTACTGATTGAAAACTGTAGTCTAAATAATTATTAGACTACAGTTAGTGTATCATTAAATTATACACATTTTTCTTCGTTCTTGGAAAATTTTATGGGGTCCAAATTGAAATCAACTTAGTAAATATTGAATTTAAGAATCCTTGTTCTATGAGCCATATATCTTTAAATATTAAAAGTACAGGCCCACATTTCTTTTGTGCCTAATAATGATATTTTTATTGTTCTATAGAAGTGCAAAATAATTTTTTGACTCTGATATTTTTCTAAATTCTTAGCTGAAAATGAACTGGTGATTTTGAAGTGTAATACATGTATGACTTTAAAACAGGGTTTGTGATTTTAAAAAATTCAAATCAAATTTTTAAAATTTAAATCTGATTTTTTTTTATATATTTTTAAAAAGACCTTAAATATTTTGGATATTTATTATGTTACATTCATAGTAACAATATGGCATGTTAATCAATATGCAAAAACACACTTTAAGCTATTTTCACAGTAATAAATATTTTTAATAATAATAATGATAAACAAATTTTAATACAAATACATGACTCAAAGGAAACTTAACCCTACCAGCAATAATAGTACACTCATAAGTACAAAGAAAATGAACAAATGTAATCTGAATTATTTTGCTGTTGAAAACTGAAAAAAAGTAACAACTGTGTGTACTCAATTTTTACATTGAGTGTATTTTAATCATTTGTCTATTTTATAAATGAAAAATCCTGAAATATTTTTACCCATTTAGTAAAATCATATGGTCACACCATTACTAAAAACTGAAACTTTTTGTTGTTGTTATCAAATATCTTTATTGAAAACTTCTTCTATAAAAACATTTTAGAAGGAAAAACCTTAAGCTATTGGGGACATGGATGAAACTTTAAGGATACATACTCTAAATTCTAACAATTGTTGTTTTAACCCCCTAATGACCAAGTTCTGTTATTGTCGTCCACCTTGAGGCGGAGTTGGGAATTAGAGGGTTAAACCCTATTATTATGAATTATTTATTGTGTGGCATTTATTAAATTGATCTAAAATAATATATTTTTAAGATAGAAAATGCAGAATAATTCATGATTATTATGAATTCTAATTTGAATGATTGAATTATGTTTTGCTGTTGAAATGCTTGAAGAATAAGAGTAATATTGTAAAATTAAAAAATAGTAATTAGTTCTAAACTTATGAAATATGTTATGCACGCAGGCAGATGGACCTAGGAAGCTTTGTTTGAAACTGTGGTTGTAATTGCAACATATTTCATTTTAAAAATCACTTGATTTAAAGCAACGAACCCTGCTTTAAAAAGAATTACTATTTCATTATATTCTTCCATTTTTTTCTGCTTCTACAAGGAGTACCTGTTGGTAGAATGAACCAACTGTTTAAAGAAATATTGCTCTGCATTATTCTTAGAAATATTGCTTAGTTTCACAGTTTTAAAAAATATATAGATCTAAGTAATATTTTTTCTTCTTGACAAATGTAAAGTTTCTTTTAAATTCAGGAATCATTTATATGAAAAATACTTTTGATTTGCTATATTAACTGGTATTTTTGTGTAAGCACAATATTTGAGAGCATGTTTTTCAGTAGTTTGTTTTTAAATGGCTCCTAAACTCACATATGTATATTATATTCAAAAATCCATACTCTACTAAGAATTTTGAAAAAACACTTTTGGAATAAAAACATTCTTTTGTACTTCTATACACCGATTAAAAGAGTCAATAACGTTAGCTATTATATTTTCATAGATTCCACTTTTATTCTATTTCAATTTTCTATTCTCATATATTTGTTGAAACATCCCTGCAGAGAATTTCAAATCAGTATTGTCAATCGGGGTAACTTTGATCCTCAATTTCTCTATTTTTCATTGTTCCACTCACATTTTAATAGTGCTATTGTAGTAACTGCATAAAACTGGTCTCCCTAAGTATTTCATAGTTACCTATTATATTTTCATAGATTCCACTTTTATTCTATTTCAATTTTCTATTCTCATATATTTGTTGAAACATCCCTGCAGAGAATTTCAAATCAGTATTGTCAATCGGGGTAACTTTGATCCTCAATTTCTCTATTTTTCATTGTTCCACTCACATTTTAATAGTGCTATTGTAGTAACTGCATAAAACTGGTCTCCCTAAGTATTTCATAGTTACCAAAAATTGAGAAATAACTATAAAAACCATTTAACATGAATTATTAACCTGTTTCAAAGTAATATTTCCATTTAGGGTAGCTTTGAACAATGTCAGAAAAGTATGTCGGAATTTTAATAAAGGTATTATCATTGTGCAACTTTGAACTAGAAAAATAAAATTTCTGAATATTTTTTTTTATTTTACAATATGATAGGATTGCTTAAATTAGAATAGGGCATAGAACAGCTTCAAGAATTTCAGCAATTTCAAGGGTTTCAACATTTTAAAACCCGAATTGAAAAGTAGTTTCCAAACTGATTTTAGAATGACTATTATACAATTATCTTTGTACTGTGTTGCAAACTTATTTCACAAAATCTAGAGTAGAAAGCTGATTTTATAACACAGCCGGCTGAGTGCAGCACTGGATGTTTTTACTTTCAAATATGACATTTTTCAAAGTTGATCCCCCGGGTTCAAAGTTACCCGAAATGACTAACATTATTAGACACAAAAGAAATGTTAGCTGTACTACTAATTTTTGAAGAGACATGTCACTGAAAACAAAGAGTCTTGAGTTTGATATTTATATGACGATTTGGTCTTGGTCCTTTTAAAGATGTGCCACTATTGATTATACCAAGTTAAAATAGCTCACCATGCACCAGTTTTATAAACTAAACACACTAGGGTTCAACATTGTGGCAAAAAAGTACTTTGAAAATTCAAATCTTGAATCAATAATTATATATATATATATATATATATATAATGTGTTCTTTGACGTCAAAATTGAATTCTGAATTTTCTTTAAACAGATTACTAATCTGTTATGACTTGGATATTATGTGAAAGCCAAGGCTAATGTTCTTAGAACTGTAAGAGATACAATTTGGTGAAACAGTTTCTATGGTTGGACAGCATGAAGTGTAATACTGTTAACATAGCTTCTTCTTTTATCCAATCTTTTTGGCAGTTGACGCTTGAAAAAAAAAAGTGCAATTGACTTATTATTCTGCCTTGGGCAGGTAAGCGACAATATCTACAAAATTTCTGATTTTCTGTTTTTGCATCTACTTTACTTCACAGGTGGTAAAAACGTAAAATAAAAAAAATTGAAAAATTTGTAGATACTGTCGTTTATTGGCCCAAGGCAGTATTATAGTTATTGACTTTAAAATATTTTGGAGGAATCGATGATATATGAGAGAGTTATTTAATACCGAGCATATAAGTTATGTTCTATTGAGCATGTTTCGTATTGATAATTGCCTACCATTTTGAAAGCTTTTTTCAGTGCACAAATGGATACAAAAGAGAAGACTTGTCTTTATGGTCTGTGTGATCTTTTTTTTTTTAATCATTCCTCATTCGAAAGAGTACCAATCTCAGATTTAACAAAGCTGCTTCTTATTGACTTATTCTCTTTGGTCTTAAGAGGACGCAGGGTTCGCGTTAGGCCGTGCGATCGCGAGATTCCCGCAATATTTTTTGAAATCCCACTCAAAAAAAATTTTTTTTTTTGGGCTTAAACTTTAAAAATCCCACTCAAAATTTTGGTCAAGGAGGAAAATCCCACCTTGCATTTTTCCCCAGTGTGCACCCTGGGACGTATTATGTGCTTTCTCTTTTTGATCTTGAGTGAAGATTTAATTGGTGTCCTATAAAGCACAAGAACACATAATTCGTTTACTTTTAAAATTTCTTTTACGTTACTATAAATTCTATTACTTTACCAATCCCCACAGAATTACTATATAAATTCATAATTATCTAGGTAATTTTAAAAGAAAGAAAGAAATTTTAAATGTTTACAAATGTAGGTTCCAGTGCTTCAGAATGCACTAGTCAAATGTCCCTTCAAGACCAATAAAAAAACCAGATCCAAAGATGATAAGTCAATTAGATGTCATCTCAGGGCCAATGAAGAGGATCCATTCATAATTCTTCTCGTGACCAAAGAGGTTAAAGCACTGCCATTAAATCTGACAAGGGGAGGGCATGACTTGGGTAATTCATTTGAGAATGAGATTTCGTGTAAAGTAGTATTCCTTTAGGGTCTTCAACTCTTTATGTAATAATGCTGAATAACCAGTTAATTATGTCAAAAAAGCTATTAAAATTTAAATCTCGGCTTACATACTAATAAGTTTAATCATGAACCATCGCCAAAGGGGTGATGAACCATCGACACCCTAACGTGTGCTAGGGTTTAAATCTCGTTCTCAACCCCCTTTTTTTGGATTCATTTAATTATATTTATAAAATAACATAATTAATTCAGAGAAAAGGTTTATTGAGTATTGAATGATCTTTTAAAAACAATGGCTACCATTTTAATATGAAATAATTAAGAGTTATAATACTCATAAATGGTAACGACAACTACTTCTATAATAAAATGTAACTAAATTGTTCCTAGCACCTAAATGGGCATAAAAGCTTATTATATAGTTTCCACCAAGCAATTTCTGACAAAGCAATATTCATGTGAATATTTGAGTTCAGCTCTTTTTCTATTCAGTTCAAAGAATGGCCCGATGGAATAAGGGACCAATAAAATAACAATTTAAGGAATCTTGTTTGTAATAAAAAATTTTTGTAAAATCAAGTTAAATCTCAACACAATTTAAGCTTTTTATTTATTATAATAACTATTTATAGGTACTGTTTTTTTTACCATTAGTTATTTTGCTTTTTAAAAATTAAAATTGTAACTATAGTTAAAAGATTTAATACTTAATGAGCCTTTTTTCTGAATAAAAATTTTTGTAAATATAATTAATTGAATTAAAAATTTTACAGTATGCCGGTACCTTACCCACTAGGCTAGTTTACCGCTAGCTCATGAGTAAACTCATTAGTATGTAAACTGTGTTTAAAATTTTGAAATTTTAAAAGGTTTTTTTGCCTAAGTAACTGGTCATTCGACGATATTAAGTTGAGGGTTGAACATCCTAAAAGAATACCACTATTGCAAGAAGTCTTGTCCTCAGATGAATTTAGAATGTCGATCCCTCCCCTTATGAGATTGGTCCCCTGTCCACAGGGAATAATATTAAGAGTAACATGAGATTTTTAAACCAGACTTTTTCTTTGAATTCATTTTGGTTCTGAAGAAGTGGAGGACACATCAGACAAAACCTTAGCGAAAAACATCCTGGATGGACAACAGCTTACAGTCCCAGGAAAAATAATTCTGCTTTTGATGCCGATAGTGAAAGTCTTAGCCTTATGGCGATGTATGGATTTTTCTAAATCTGAAAATTGGCTCTCAATGCAGGAAATCTTACCATTTTTCAAAAATTTTATTCTTATTTTGCACTTATTCAAGCTTTTGAGGCTAGCACCAGTGTCCTCTATTTAACAGAAGCCTTGAATATGATTTGTTAAATGTTCGTAATACACTATTCATATCCACCTAAGTCTGTAAAAACTTACTCTTGTGCTGAAGTTGCCTTTGCTTGATTTTGATTCTTGACTACAGTTTTCACTCGATTTTCTTGCTTCGTTTGAGGTCAACTCAGGATATGAGCTGCACATAAACTTTTCTGACATTTTCTGGAGCTCTAGTGAAGTTGGTTTGTGGGACTTTAAACTTTCTGTAAGAATCATGGTCCTTGTTATATTAGTTTTTAAATTTAATGCCATTGCTATTTCTAAAGTAACCAAGTTCCGTTGCAGTACTGTACCCGAGAGCCATAGTATCCGTTTGTCAAGTTTTTGCGAGTTTACACTTCATCGATATACAGAATACCAACGACAAAGCCACTAGCTACATGAGGGCTCTGAAATTTTACAGCTCCCATCACACATCTTTATTCTAAGGTTAGCACTAAAAAGTCTAGTCTTATAATATTAAAAAATTTTATTTTTTAACTTCAATGCAAAAATTTGAAAACTGGACTTGCGATACTATGGCTCTCAGGTGCATAGTTGTATATTTGGAGTAGGCTGAGTGCTCCAGTGATTGACACTTTTAGAGTGACTACTCACACTCTTAAAAGTTTAATCATCAGAAATTGCTTTTGCATAGTTTTTAAATTAATGTAGCTCTTAAAAGACATTCAGGATCATATATGTTAAAATTTATCCATTCAGTAAGTAAATTCTTTCGATGAATTTTTATTTTATACTCAATGTTCCAGTAATTCACTGTCAAATTTCATTTTACCAGCTGTAATTAGCACTCTGGGCTCCAATTTTTGACACACTGAATTCTGTTATAATTGCTTAACACAAACTTAACAAAGTAATTCTTCTGTAACTTATAAAGCTAAATTTAAAACTTAGCTTTATTTTAAACATTGTTTTGTCCAGTGACGTTCCTGGTATGGGTGTCACTCAGTGCGATAATGTGTTGTGCAGTGTTTCTTTCACGCATCTCTCTGGGGGGGGACACTGCCCCCTCGGAGCAAGTCAATTCCCCCCCCCCCCCCCCCCCGGAAAATTATTCAGATCACAATTAAAAAAAAAAAAGAAAAGAAAAGAGAGATTACTTTTAAAACTTCAGTTTCAGAAACACTTTTGGGGAAAAGACATTGAACACTATCACTAGCAACACCAAATGTAACTTAAAAGATAAGAATTTATTTTGAAAAAATTGCGGGAGAGAAGTAACCAAACTCCTTTCTGCTCTCTAACATCACTAAAGAATCATAAAACTGCATTGTCAGGAAAATTACTTCTGAGACTCCTTCCTCTAACATCTTCAAAGAGCCTAAAATTGCATTCTCAGAAGTTAAATTGTGCAAAAAAATTACGGGGAGGGGGGGACCCCCGGACCCCCCTTCCGCTCCAGAGATAGCTTAAACATTATAGTTGAAGACCAGTTACAAAAATTTAACTTGCAGTAGCCCATAAAAAAAGTCCCGTAATTTCACCAAAGATAGTCTAAAACAGCACCTACTGTATATAGCATCAAGAATCTATCATATATATATATATCTATCATGTATATATATATATTATGTAAGAACGGCAGTCCCGTTCTATCTTCTACAGCAGTGGCCGCTAAGACCCATGTAAGATGAGGCACAGGGCTTCATTGCAATTCTTTATTGGTACACTTTAACACACAACGATCATAACATTAATATTGTTGGAACGAAGGACATGAAGTCATCAGCACGTTTCAAGAAGCAAGAACCCCGATTTTCGTTCGGGCAGTCGTATTTATATGGGGGAAAATCTCTTAGACTGCAGACAACATTCCCTACACCACGTGATGGCACGTGGTTTGAATAGGAGGGCCATATGGAAAATAAAATATATTATTGGCTTTAATGCCGTAGACAGGGGCTGGCCTAAGTCTACGGGGAAAAAAATAGTCTGAGGGAATTAATGAGGGAAACCAACTTGAGCTTAGGCATGACCATACATGGTAACGCGTTAGAGAAATTTATGAGTGGGACAACCCTGAATTGTCAAGTTTAATATGGAAAAAGCCAGACAAAGGAGACAAAGGACTTCTCCATATCACAGCCTGACAAAGGATACAAAGGATTTTTCCATATTACATCCCCCCTCCCCAAAAGTTCTATTACGTTAAATATTGAAGAAGTGAAATATCTGCAGCCTTTTTCCCCACATAAATTTATGTATTAAATTTTATATAAACATATCACATTTTGAATGAAATACTATACAGTTACAAAAATTACTGAACATTTTCATCACAGATTATTATACTCTTACTAAACGATATTTACAAAATTGTATTTACAGTTCAGTTTAATTACAGTCGGATTATTCTGTTGCAGTTCAAAAGTGAATGACTTATATCACATTATTCATGTGATAGTTTGAAATTTGTTGGTGGGTAATATTTCCTCAATCTTGACACATGTACTATGTCTGATTTTTCTTTGCTCTGTGCATTTGGTTTATTGATTTCATAAGTTACGTCCGTAACTTTTCGAAGAATTTTATATGGTCCACTGAACGGTTGCAAAAGTTTTCGTGAATTCGGATATTTGAATTCTTCATATATCACAAAGTCATCTGCATTAAAAGTTTTGTCGACAAATCTGGCATCGTAATATATTTTATTTTTTTCATGATACTCTTTAGTTCTTTCCACTGCCAGTTTTCTAGCTTCCTCAACAGGAGGATAAATGTCTTCATTTACTATATTTTGAAAAGGCACTGTACCGTACATTAAATACGCAGGTGGGAACTTCGTAACTGAGTGTGGAGTTAGGTTGTATTCTTGAGTCACCTGCTCTAATAATTTAGGCCATGGCACGGTTCCAGAAGCTGCGTTCACTTTGCACTTTAGGCGAGTGACTATTGTTTGGTTCAGACGTTCCACCTTACCATTTGTCTCTGGTCTATGAGCTGTGGTTAAAAGCTGTTTAATTTTGTGGTGCTTTAGAAATTTCTTGAAATGAGATGAAGTAAATGATGGATTTCTATCACTTAATACACTTTTAGGTATTTGAACACTGAAAATTTGTTTAAGAAAGTTGACGTAAGTTTTGGTAGTGATTGATTTTGATGCAAAAGACCACATGTATCTAGTATGATGATCTATAAACAATGTTAAATATTTTTTTGTGGAATTGTAGTAGTTGAAACCACCCACACTATCTACTGCAACGAGATCAAATGGTTTATCAACTGGAGGCATAGACTGTAAAAGGCCAAATCTTTTTTGTCGAGGCTTTTTGTTTACCTGACAAATATGACAATGTTTGTTAAATCCAGTTATATCTAATGTTATATTTTGCCAATAATATACAGGCGTAAGTAAATTAATTGTTTTTTGAATTCCTGGGTGTCCAAACTTTTCATGGACAGTCTCAAGTAATTTACGGCGTAAAGAAAAAGGAACAACAATTTTAGTAAAACCCTTTTTATGCAGGCATAACACGTTATTAATTTCGACAAAATTACCAGTTAAATTGTCATTTTTTTGAGCCTCTTGAATTTCATCCAATTGCAGTAGATGCGAAACGTGGTTTCCTATATTTTTTTCAACACATTCATTATTTACAGGTATGTCTCTTGAGAGCATGTCAGCCTCGAAGTTTGTGGTGCCTTTCGTATATTTAATATCATAGTCATACATACTTAATTGTAAGGACCAGCGGAACAGACGACCTTTTAAGTTTTTTACATTTTTGAGCCAAACTAATGCCGCGTGATCGCTATGTATGACGAATTTATGGCCAAAGAGGTAGTGGTGGTACTTATTTAAAGCATCCACAACAGCTAGACATTCCAACTCAGTAATACTATAATTCTTCTCGTAATCTTTTAATGAGCGGGAATGGAAAGCTATGGGATGTAAGGCACCCAAACTGTCTGGCTGTTTTAATATTGCTCCCACACCAGTTTGACTTGCATCAACACAAATATGACATTCTTTTTTAGGATCAAATATTTTTAAAATTGGTTTACAAATTAAAGAGTTTTTCAAAACTTGAAATGCTTCTTGGCATTTGTCAGTCCATTGCCAAGTTGTATCTTTTTTCAGCAAGTGGTTTAATGGATTTCTAATAGTTGCATATTTATCTATAAATTTATGGTACACATTTATTGACCCCAGAAATCTTTGGAGAGATTTAACATTTTTAGGCGGTTGTAATTTTTTAATAGCCTCAATATTACTATTATCAGGCGCTACAATACCATTACAAATTTCATACCCTAAAAATTCAATTTTAGTCTGTAAGAAAGAACATTTTGATGCTTTTAACTTTAAATCTTCCTGTCTGCATATCTCAAAAATTTGTTGAATATGATCTAAATGTTCTGAAAGGGTTTCAGAAAAAATTATTATGTCATCAAAGTAATTGGCTGCAAATTTTATTTTATGTTTTGTAAGTATTCGACGCAAAGTTCTTTGAAAAATACTTCCTGAATTTTTCCACCCGAAGGGTAATTTGTTCCACTCATATAAGCCACTATTAGTGACAAAAGCGAGCTTTTCAGTATCGTCGGGATGAATTGGTATATGCCAATATCCGGAAGCCATGTCTAATTTGGTAAAATATTTGCTTTTCCCTAATTTATCTACAAGTGTTTCTATCAGGGGTAATGGTTCTGCGTCGGACTTAGTAATTTGATTTAATTTTCTGTAGTCTATACATAATCGACTTTTTTTATTTTCGTCTCTTTTAAAAACTAGTGTAACAGGTGCAGAATATGGCGATGAGCTTTCTTTTATTATATTAGCCTTTAATAACTCTTGAATTTGATTTTCAATTTCTTCTTGTTGCTTTGGGGAAGTTTCATATGCCCTTAACGACACCGGTAAGTCGGATGTTAACCTTACCCGTTGAGGTTCAATTCTAATTGTTCCAACATCATATTTATTTTTGGAAAATATATCTTCGTAATTTCGCAATATTTCTTTTAACTTTGAATTTTCCTCAAGTTCCGAATGTCCACCGACAGGATCGCGACATTGTAGGCCTCCAATGCCGCAACCAGTCCCAGAAACATCGGACGAAATACGAAAATGCTTATTTTTTTTCGCAACTAATTTTTTCATTTCCATCTTTCTCTAGACAAGTTTTCTTTTCCGTGCTACTCTTTTTCTTTTCATTTTCGTTATAATGTAATTCCGTCACCCTTTCCTTAGTTTTACTTTCTTTCGGATCTTTCACTCTTTTAATTTCCTTATCTATTTTCTTGCGTATTTTTCCCGTACTATTATTTTCGTTTTTATTTTCTTTTACTTTATTTCCACAGTTCCTAACTAGGATTTCAGGTAAAATATGCAAAGACAAGTCATTCGGTTTGGAATCAGAAAAGGTGATCAGTCTTCTCTGATCCTGCATAACGACGTGTCCTACACAATCTATGACCAAACGAAATCCCACGCAACTCTTTAAACCTAATATGGCATAAGGTAAATCGGTGTCTAGAACATAAAATTCCACCGGTTTAACTATATTGCCGACCTTAAGGTAAAGAATACACGTTTGGTTAAGCTGTAGCATTCCCTTCGTTTGTTTTATTTTTACAGCGATTTTTTTCTTTAATCGAAACATTTAATGTTTTTGCAATTGCACTCGGGATGATATTTAATGTCGAACCGGTATCAACATTTAAATAAAGTCTTTAAATTCGAATTTGTATTTTGAGTGTACGCGTCATTAGATAATTGATAATCATTTTTAAATTTCGCCTCATTTTTAATAATATACCCGGGTATTATTAATTGTCATACTTCGTTAACTCTCTCATTTTCTTCTCTTAATTGATTATCTTTTTGCTGAGGCGGTAGTTTAAATCCAGCATTCGATGTATTTGGCTTATTCACACAAGTTTGTCCCCAATGATATGCGTTGGAGATTCCTTGTTGTGCGCAAAATTTACAAGGATTAGGGGGTAACTCCTGCGAAAAATGTGCAGTCTGTCTTTTTACTGCATTTTGTCTTTCATTATGACCTACAAATCTAGGTCTGTTCTGTTGGTAAGAAGTAGGTTGGTACACATTGTTTCTATCTTGAAGAGGATAGTTATATCGTTGACGAAAATTACTTTGATCATGATTTTTTGGCATCCAATTTTGATAAAAGGGGGGCTTCACCCTAAAAATATTTTGTTGCTCTCCTTTATAAGCGGACTTGGGTGTTTCATGTGGAACTTCATTTATTAATTTTGAAACTACCTGAAGCCATTCGGTGGGAGTTTCTGGCTCTTTTATTACCAAAAATGCCCTAACTTGGGCAGGTAGCCCCACTGAAAGCCCCTCAAGGATATGTTGATTACTAAGTTTTATTTTTCTTCCCATTTCTACTTTTTCCGTAAAATAGGAGTACAACTCTTTCGGATTTCCAGAAAATTTTAAATTTTGAAAATCAAGAAAACTACTTGCTGGAGTAAAGTAATGTTCTTCAAAAATTTGAATGATTTCATGAAAGGAATTACAGCAAAGGCATTGATTGATGTAGAGCTTTAACGCTGAACCGCGAATAAATTTCTGAAATTTTTTTAATTTCCAACAATCATTTAAGTTGTTCTGAGCCATTTGCTGGTTAAAGTGAGCTAACCATGCTGAAAAATTTATCCCTAACTCTGGTTCAAATAATAAAATTTCAGGTGAGCTACCCGAATTTTTGTCTATTTCAATTCTTGAAGTAGAAGAGCAATCTGCCAAACTTATCTCTTTTATTTTATCACTAATCGTTTGACATTCTGAATCCTTTTTTATTAAGCTTAAATCGGCAGTTGCCTCTGCTTGAGTTTCCGCATCCTTACGGTTTAAGTTATCTCCATCCATGTTTGAATTTTCTTTGTGGGAAGACTCTAAGTCAGAATTTTTTTCATTTTCAATGGTCTTGCTCATTTTACCACTACGTAATAACATAATTCTAATAACACACAAATTTTTGACATTTTTCCTACTTTACCTTCCCACTTTAACAACAAAAATATTCCGCGTAAACAAATGCATAACATCTAAAATATATACAGAACTATTCATAATACTGCAAAAAATATACCATAATTTCAATTACACAGCACATTGATAAATTTACTATTTCAAACATCTTAATGTCAAAAAAAAAAAAAAAAAAAGTGCTGACAAGATCCCTTTTAAAAATTTAAACCGATAATTAATATATCATCAAATAAAGAACTTATTCTTCCAAAGCACATGATCAATTTATATCATAATAAATTCTAAAGCAATATCATGTAAAAAAAACCCAACGGGAGAAAAAGATACTCATATAATTATAAGATATTTATGAAGAAAATTCGAAATAATACCATTTTGGAATAACACATTAAAAATTACTCTATCAAAATTCACTTCAGCACATGAAAATAATTTCCATTCTAAAGCACCACACATTCACGATCCTTTCACGAAATCACGCCGCAGAACGCAAACACTCTTCGCTTCTAAAAGCCAGAACAGGGGCGAGCTTTTCCCCACTCGGTGAAAGAAGCCGCACATTGGTTCATTGAACCGTCTGGAAAGATGATCCACGCTGCTACATCGGCGCGGCACATTGCAGATTTAGCTTTTCTTCGATTGTTTTTTTTTTTTCTCTGCAGGAGCCCAGATAGGAACATAAATCCTACCGGCTTGTAAGAACGGCAGTCCCGTTCTATCTTCTACAGCAGTGGCCGCTAAGACCCATCTAAGACGAAGCACAGAGCTTCGTTGCAATTCTTTATTGGTACACTTTAACACACAACGATCATAACATTAATATTGTTGGAACGAAGGACATGAAGTCATCAGCACGTTTCAAGAAGCAAGAACCCCGATTTTCGTTCGGGCAGTCGTATTTATATGGGGGAAAATCTCTTAGATTGCAGACAACATTCCCTACATCACGTGATGGCACGTGGTTTGAATAGGAGGGCCATATGGAAAATAAAATATATTATTGGCTTTAATGCCGTAGACAGGGGCTGGCCTAAGTCTACGGGGAAAAAAATAGTCTGGAGGGAATTAATGAGGGAAACCAACTTGAGCTTGGGCATGACCATATATGGTAACACGTTAGATAAATTTATGAGTGGGACAACCCTGAATTGTCAAGTTTAATATGGAAAAAGCCAGACAAAGGAGACAAAGGACTTCTCCATATCACAGCCTGACAAAGGATACAAAGGATTTTTCCATATTACATATATATATATATATATAAATTCATATTGTCATCATTTCTTGTCATACGTATGTATAAAAAGGTAATGATTTTGGCGGCACATACACCACACCTCCTAATTCCTAACAAGCCCCCCCCCCCCCCCGCCCCCTGAAGTAAAAGGTCTGAAAGAAATACCGGCGTTGTTATTTTTTGGGTGGGGGGTGACAACCCCCCTCCCAAAAAATAACATTTTTGTGTTGTGTAAACTTGTAGTTTTGTAGTTCATATTATTTTTAATAGTGGGGGAAAATAAGGTAAGGAATTTTATTTTATATTTGATGTAAGTTTCAACAAACTGCATTTATATTCAGTTATAATAGGTAGAAATGGATCCAGTAAAATGGTATAATTCAAATGTATGTCGTCTTTTTAAAAATCTCTTTAATGCATTTTGGGTGTCATCCCCCCATACCTCCCCAAAAGGTTATCACCTAGAGCAAATCTGTCTCCCCTGTAATGACATTATCATTGTACATCCTCCAAAGATATCTAAAAATGTTAAACTGCATCAAAAAAATTTTACTTTATGTGCCAGTAATTCACAAATAGTACTTAGTTAAATATGGACACTTAAAAGATTTGAAATTGTACCTGCTTAGAAATATTGCTGAAATTAAGTCGTAACAAGATTAGAGCATTGATTCACATTAAGTCTCTGAGCAATCTGAACACAAAAAATGGCTGTGTTTTTCACTTCACATGTTTCACTTACATTTTTGTGATAAAAATAGCACCTGATAAGCAAAGTAGTAATCAAAAATAAGTTAGTAATTTCATGAAGTAAATATAGATAGGCAGCATTCATAAACTGGTTTATTATTTTCTTATTATTTTGGGGAAAGGTGTCAATCACTGGATTCTTTATCCTATATCAAAGCATATTTAGTGTAACAGTATTTTGCATTTATTACTACCTTTTAAGCATAATAACAGTATTATAGAAATGTAAATAGTAGTTTGATTCTTGTTGAGGTACTTTTCGCTAAATGTCTTCAGTATGTTCATTTAAAGTTTTGCTTCCTGAATTGGTTTATCAGAAAATTATTATTGCTATTTATTTATTATTTTATTCCTCATCATCACACATAAGTTAATATATTTTAAAGGTTGGGTTGTTGGATCATTGGACATTCTTGGAAATCCTGCTGGATTTGCACGTGCTGTTGGAGCTGGAATGAGTGATTTTATTTACTTGCCTTATAAAGGATTATTTCAAGGTCCTAGGGCATTTGTATCTGGATTATCAAGTGGTGCTTTATCTCTCTTTACACAAATTTCCTCTGGTCAGTATCAGCTTTTATTTTCTTTAACATTTTTTTAAACATATATTGCTGTCTCCTGTTTGTTCTCCCTGTATGTTTTTTTTTAAATAGTGTTCGTAGAATGTATGAGGGAAATTCCACATTATCCATTGTTTGGTATGTAATATTTTACAGCAAATGAATATGAAGCTTAAACTTAATGGGGCAAATGTATTGTTCTTTTAAAAATATTAAAGTTTTGCTACATATAAAACTTTAAAAAAAAAAAAAAACTAATGGTACCTTAATACTTATCGACTTTTCTTTGAGTTTATGGAACTTTTCATTATGAAATTATTAACACATTATGAGCAGGCGGCAGGTACTAGTACCCGTTTTGTGCATTGTCATTTAAAAGCAGGGCTACTATTTGTACACATCTAAAATCACCACTCTTAAGTCATTCAAAGAAAAAAATAATGTTCCATATAATGTATGAATTGGTGTATTTTTCTAGAACAGTTTTTACCTTAGTCCGCTACGCAACATATTTGCGCGTGCTACGTCGCCGTTCATATGTTAATTGATGCATAAGTTGGGGAAAGTCGCCATTTATTAATGTAGGGTAACTGTTGATTTTCGCTCATACAGCTGACAACATTAAGATTTAAGCACTGCATTCACACTTAAAAAAATATAGGATTCTAAGATTATATTTATTTGATTTTCAGTTTGTTAAATTCAGAATCTTAGTTTTGTGATGTATTTTTAAAAAGTCCCAAAGATGACTCTGAATATGGGAAAGGTTCCTATTATGAGGTACCACCTTTTTTCAAAGTTTTAAGTTAGTAATATAGCAATAAAAATGGTATTATTAGACATAGTTTAACATAGTTTCTATAAATGTATAATATACTGTTTAAGTTCTTCAGTAACAAAAAGAAAACGTTGAAATAAAAAATTCTTTTTATGCTTTAAATCAATTAAATAAAAAAAATTTTATGCTGTATGCTATTTAACAGAAGTGCTTTAAATAATAAGGCCGAACAGAGAGCAATTTCCCAAGTAGAAAGTTAAAGTCAAAGTTTATGAACTAAACATAAATAAAAATTGAAATAATAAATATTTGCTTGCACACCTGCTTTGAATCAAATAAAGTAAATGAAACTAAAACTGAAATTGTCACACACTGGTCAGTTATTTGCACTATAAGCACATAACTTCTTTTTTGGATTACCTGCACAGTTTATACGAGTCCATTTCATTAAACTTTGGCAACCCTATACATTCTTTTAATACATATCAAAATTATTTTAAAAAGTTATCTCATTAATGAGTGACACTTGAATATTTCAATTTATTCATTTAAATATTTGTTATGTGCCGGACTTCTGGAGAAAATATGATTGTATACAACTGTTTCTTAAATTGATCATTGAAGTATTTTTTTTGTTCTAGGTGCTCTTATTTGTCTTGCAAGTTTAGCTTCCAGCATTTCAAGAAATATGGACTTTCTGTGCTTAGATGATGAACACTTAGCTCGTCAAGAGCTAATGCGCTGTCATTTACCTCATGGTGTATCAGAAGGCTTACTGCAAGGGTTAAGTGGGTTTGGACTTAGCCTTCTAAGTAAGTTTGCAGGACTATTTTTTCATTATTTAAATTAAGTAAATAAGTATTTATGTATTCCAAATGTCAGGATTTAAAAATTAAGTTATTTTCCTTTTGGCTTCCCAATGCTTCTGAATAATACATTTAAAATTATTAAGGGCTGAGCATGTGCCATTGTGGCAACTATTCATTGAATGTATAGAGTCACTAATCCTTCAAGCCTTAGGGTCTGTTACATTGTTACAGTACTTATTGAATAATACCTTTTTTTTAAATCATACACAAGTGGTTTAGTTGAAATTTTAGATTTTGCAATCATGAAATGTTTGTTTTGAACTATGAAAGTACAATGGAAATATTGTTTGTTTTTTCCAAACACTTATAAATAAAATTCTTCATCAACATAATGGAAATCTGACCACATGATTGTAACCAAAGATATGTTCTGTTATGTAGCAATTTATTGCTCAATGCAAATTCTGCCAGGTTAGTGTTTTCATCAAGATAATAAAACATTCATCGTATCTTTGAAATGTTTTTCTATGCAAAATACATTGTGTTGTGTGTATTTGTATTGATATGAAAAAAAAACTATATACATGTAATTGGTATTAGCTTTAAATTAGTTCCACACTCTGCTGAAATAAGTGAATGTCCGCAAAGTAAGAGTCTTTACTTATAAAGAGAATATTTTTGTAGACAGCATTGAATACTTGTTTATGACATTTTAAATATGTTTTTACCATCATTAGAGCCCTCTAGATATGAAATAACATCCTTTAGTCACTATTACACTTATGTACACAATATATTAGACAGAATAAAGCGGATTAGATGTTACAAATATCATGCTATTATTATTGTGCATTTAATTACTCACACAACCACTAACCTGTGAAAATTGTGTAACTTGTTATATGATAAAGCAATGAAGAAGAAAAGATGTTAATTTTTAAAAAAATACAATAGCAGTGAAGCCACAAATTCGAAGCACAAAGTAGGGAGGGACAACTGTTTGTATATATATATAGATATATGTATGAGGTATAATCCGTGTCGATTCAGGCAGGGGGTACCTTCATAGTCTCAGAAATTTTTGAATTTCACATATGTTAAAATTTAGAACTTCGTGAGTTATAGGTATATTTTTGTTTTGCTCAAAAAAATTCCTGGCCCGTCAAAAAAATACAGGCCGCCAAAGATGGCACCTTCGGCGCAATTTCTCACTTGCGATTTTCGACAAAAACTTTCAAGTGCTCTATTTCCTGAACGGTGCAAGATATTTTGATGCGGTTTTTTTTATTTGAAAGATAACTATGTTATGTTTAAGATAAAAAGCTAAATTTTAAAATAGCTATTCAGTTTTTTTTGCTGCAGCCTTTTGAAATTTTTTTCAAAAAATCTTTTTTTTTTTTTCCTCAAAAAAGCCAATCTGAAAAATTTTTTTAATTTTTTACTATTGGCTAACACCATTAAATACTACATTTCCTGAAAAGGAGAGCTTCCACTTTTGAGTTTAACGGTTTTTACAAACAATTTAAGATTTTGCCTTATATTTCCTCAGTTTTGTTAACAACATAGTCATATATTAGTCTCATTAAGTCAAAATTATATTAGTTTAATTTTCTTTGATAAGGCAATTAATTCTTAGTAAATAATATTAGCGTGAAAAAATCATGACTTTTTTAAATTAAAAATTAATTTTTTTAAAATTTAAAACCAGATTGCTTATCATAACCATAAACATAACTTAAAATTGACATTCTGAGTAAAATGCAATGAATATAATATTTATTTAAGTGAAAATAAGAATTTACATTGAAGAGTGTATATTTATGCTAAAAATTTAGAAAAATAAATGCAATACACTGTACTTTCAACCCAATACGCATGTGTAAGAAAAATTAATTACTGCACATTCGCCAAGTTGTTAGCAAGTAACGTAAATATATGTATAACAACCATTAAAATTATTTATATATATCATCTATATAAATAAAACCAAAAGTTTGTGTGTGTGTCTGTCTGTCTGTCGATCGCCTCCTGGCGAGATGGAACGGTCCAGAAGTACGAAATTTTGGTTACAGGTACCTTGGGGCAGGTCCTCGTGCACCTCGAAGCGGTTTTCCTAAAATTCGAATTTGTTCTTTTTTTATTCCAATTTTAAGCAAAACTGTTGATTTTGGGTTTATCTCATCGAAGAAGCGTCCCAAGTTTTAGATTTTTGCAGCATATGAATGCCCGTAAAAAACTGCACAAAGGGATTTTTTTCGCAGTTCGTAGGACAAATAGAACACACGCAACGTTAATTTAAAGTAGTTTTCGCACTTTAAAACGAGGCTTACCTCTGAATATATCTGCTCAATTTGCGTGTTTTCGCCAAAATAAATACTACTTTCGTCGCCAACTAGATGATTTTTGTTAACGTAAGATTGAAAAAAGGCTGTTTTATCGTTATTCATGCCGTTTTATGAGCGAAACAAATTCTAAAAATTCATTTCATTTTTAAGCATACTGCAGACGATTTTTAATTACTCCTTGAGGTAGATCCTTCTTTGTTTTTTGGCGATTTATTATTATGGTACCAGTTCAACACTTTCATGAGTACGTTTTATCAAGGAAACAAATTCTAAAAATTCATTTTATTTCTATGCATATTTTGTGGATTATAAACTGCAGACGATTTTCAATGATTTTATCTTGAAGTTGATTTTTCTTTCCATATTTTACTCACGTGATTTATTTTATAAAACATTTACTTATTTTTTTTTACTGTCTATTTGGGACTATTTTTACAGAACTTAGTTATTTCTTTCTATCAACTTAAATTTCACACGTCAGGATTGGTTCAGTACTGAAAATTTTCTAACTTAAATGTGCATTTGCTTTTGGAAGTAATGCTTTCCTTTCCTTCGTTTTTATCCGAATTTTATGAAAGTGCTATTTAATTGAATTTTCAGGAAATCCTTTGACGATTTTGCAAGCTGGATTTATAGGAACTGTCCTTATTTTGATGGGGAATTTAAGATGGATTATTGGTAATTTTAGGAACATTCTATTGGGTATTTTTAGTCACTGATGTCTTTATTCTAATGGAGATTTTTTGAGACTAATGTCCTTATTCTATTAGGAATTTTTAGGAATAGTTGTCTTTATTGAAATGGGGGGGCTATAAGGATTTTTTTCTTTATTGTAGCAGAAATATTCACGTACAGTTGTTCTTCATCTAATGGACATTTTTAAACAGAATACAGCTCTTATTCTGATGGGAATTTTTAGATGTATTGTGGTAGATATTGTAATTACTATTTTTATGGACTCTTGATATCATTTTGGCATAATTATCTCGCTGCATGGGCGCCTTTTAGCTACTGTTGCAATTACTCTTATGGCATTTTTTATGAACTGTTGTTGGTATTTTAATGTGGATTTTTATGGACTGTTATTTTTGGTCTAAAGAGAATTTTTCTAGGCTGTTCGTTTTTATACAATCGTGTTTTTTAATGATTTTTACTGTTTAAATGAGTTTTTTAAGGCCTGTTGATCATCGCCTACTTGGATTTTTTAAGAAAAGTTTTCCTTACATATTTACAACTGAATTTTGAACGTGCGTCACTTAGCCTGCAAATGATGCAATATTATCCCGCGCAAAGCCGGGCATGTCAGCTAGTTTATTAATAATCACAAATTGATTAATAAGTAAATTTATTTTTATATAACACATACAGTTAGGTATTTTCTTGATTCCATTTGCCATCAAGTAATTTGAAAAAGAAAACAAGTTTGGCTGTCTTTTCTACCCTAAAGTTATTTTTTAGCTTGTTGTGAACAAATCCAAATGTAGAGAACTTTAGTTCAATTGCTGCTGAAATGAGCATCTGAATTATTGTTGGTTGTTTCCCATGAATTCTTTTACAGCAGTTACAATTTCCCACACTCAAGTGTTGACGTAGACTGCAATTTCTTTTTCAAATTAAATTCCACAAAAAGGAAGTGCACAAATTATGAACTTCAAGCCATTACTTCATAGTTCAGTGTTTTCTTTAACCAAATTTAATTGGCTCTTAAACCTCTTATTTTATATTTTGGGGTTAGAGATGTCTAAAAACAAATAAAGGTGTCAATGCATGCGTTCATATTTTTTATAATAGGTATTGTATAGTTACTTTTTTTTGCTGATTTAGGTTATTTTCTAGCTTTTCTGAATACTTGTGACAGCTTCGGCTAATTTAGTTATCTTCTTCAAATTATTTAAAGCAGTTAATATTAGTTTTAATTGATTAGGCAGATCCTCAACATTCTATTCCATTGCCATATTGAAAATATTTTGATATTTATTTCACTGTTAAATTTCTACTTCCTTCTTTAAATACCTACATAAAAATTAGCCGATTTCTTATGTAACTTTTTATGGAACGATATGTTAAATTCCATTGTACCTGTGCAGGTAAGATGAATGCCATTTCGTTACTATCAGGACAGTATGATTAATGAAATTATTTTTTCTTTTTTTGAATTGAGAAGATGTTTTGTCCCCATACCTCACAACTCATAATGCTAACTCAAATTAGTAATAAATTCTTTAACATTTTGTTTGATTTGATTTTTGTTAGAACTATTGAGTTAAATCAATGATTTTTTTTTTTTTTTTTTTTTTTTTGTTGAAAAAAATAATCTGCTTTAAATTATGTACAGCCTGATAAATATTAGAAATATCTTTTCAAAAAAGAAAGAAAGGGAAGGAAAAGAAGGAAAAACACTAATATATTACTTCCAAAAACATATTAAAGCTTACAATATATGGACATGTTCCAAAACATACCACTTCCCAAAATTATGTCGTAAGTTATAGATAAAGCAATTAGTGGTGCTTCATGCATGTGCTTTGTTTTTGTTAACTTCCTTATGAAAGAAAAGGAAGAAAAATGCAAAGTGATTGTATCCTAAATTGATCCCCCCCCACCCTAGTAGTGTTCCTCTTTTTTTTTCTTAACATCAATAGCAAGATATGAAAATCAAATATAAAAAGCTATGTTTTACTGAATAACACATGTATTAAAATTAACAACTAATAGATTTGAACTCTAGCTATGAAAAAAATGGCAAAATGATACTTAAAAACAATAAAGGAAATCAATAAATAATTTAATGTAGCGGGCAATGTATGTCTGTCTGTTTGTCTACTGGTAAATTTTTTTGTGGGAAGGGGGGATATGTTTCTAATATTTATTAAAAAATTAATTTAATATAATTTTGACTTAATGAGACCAATATATGACTATGTTATTAACAAAACTGATAAAACATATGGCAAAATCTTAAATTGTTTGTAAAAACCGTTAAACGCAAAAGTGGAAGCTCTCCTTTTCAGGAAATGTAGTATTTAATGGTATTAACCAACAGTAAAAAAATAAAAATTTTTGAGATTGGCTTTCTTGAGAAAAAAAATAAAGATTTTTTGAAAAAATTTTCAAAAGGCTGCAGCAAAAAAAGTTGAATAGCTATTTTAAAATTTAGCTTTTTATCTTTAACAGAATATAGTTATCTTTCAAATAAAAAAAACCGCATCAAAATATCTTGCACCGTTCAGAAAATAGAGCACTTGAAAGTTTTTGTCGAAAATCGCAAGTGAGAAATTGCGCCGAAGGCGCCATCTTTGGCGGCCTGTATCTCGGGACAGGAATTTTTTTGAACAAAACAAAAACATACCTATAACTCACGAAGTTCTAAATTTTAACATATGTGAAATTCAAAAACTTCTGAGACTATGAAGGTAAGATTTTATTTTTACCTGCCTGAATTGAAACGGACTATGCCATATGTTCTTAGTTTGCTGTTGCTTTTCCACAACTCGGTTATATAAAACAGATTCAATATGATTTATTTTGTCTATTTTACTAATAGGTGCAATAGCAGGAATAGTAGATCATCCTCTTAAGGTATTGATCAGCCCTACAACACCTCTAAGGACTGCTTCTGGAATAGTAGGTGGCTTTGGTAAAGGAATCATTGGGATGTTTACTAAACCTATAGGTGGTGCTGCAGAACTTTTGTCTCAGCCCGTATATGGTATAGAATTTCTTTATTTTTTAATTATTTTCCCCTAATTATTTTATTTATGTGTACTTTATCTTTGCATACAAGCATTGTTAGCTTTTGTTAGTAAAAATTATTCTTTTGGCAAATATATAATTAAGTTTTTTTTTTCCCTATTTGAAATAAAGAATTTTTAATGCCCTCAATACACACATATTAAAACTCCTTCTTCCCCTCTTTTTTAATTTTTTTTTTTTTTTTTGAATAAAGATTTGAAGCTGCAATATTAAAATTTTTGGCTTAGTAAAATTAAATTTTATCTTCTTTAACAGTGATTATTGTTTTACCTAATAATATGCATAGTACTATACATTAATATGTACTGCTTTATTTTAAGAAAATCCCTTGAATCCTCTCGCTTTATATTAACATTAATTATGCCATTTAATTAATTTCTTATTTTTATTAATTAGAATTAACATTAGTATGATTATTAATAATAAAATAGGTAATAATTAAATGCCAAACTTTAGGTTGTTTTTGCAATTTCTAGCATTTGTAAAAAAATAGAATGTTTGCAATATATTTCATTTTTGTTACTTATGGTGGGAAATTACGAAAAATAGCTGAATATGAAGCTATTTCAGGAGCTAAAAATTTCATTTGATTTAATCAAGATTTCATCTTACAAATAGGCTTTGAACTTTTGTGCCTAGGCAGTTTCAATTATGATAATATTTTTCCACTCCATCCTAATATATATATATTGTATCTTAAATATTTAACTGAAACCAATTAAATTTAAAAGGCAGAAAGAACGCTCATTCATAGATGCCTGCAAGCTTTTTGCTCATTTTTAAGAAGCGTGTGTTAGAATTATTTTAAATGTTAACATATAGTTTAGGTGAGCTAAGTAAGAAGCTGGATTGATAAAATCATAACCGCAGATGCTAAGGTGCTATTAGAACAGTCGAGTTCAGTTCACTATATGTCAGTTTCCATCAAGCCTTGTTTGAAACTCAAATGTAAAATCAAGAAGCTTGAATCTTGAACCTTTGATTTAATTTATTGATTCAGATGGTATTATACAATCTTGAATTTTCATAAATAGGTTTTTTTTTCAGTGTGTTATTTTGAGACTGATATGCATTTTCAATTCTTATGTAATTTATAGTTGCAACTGTTCTTGGTATTTTTGTTCAGTAAAATGATCCCCCCCCCCCCCAATAGGAAATTAATTATTACAAAAGCAATAAATAAGTATGCAAATGTACTTAGTGGAAGATATTGTAGTTACCATCATTTAAAAATGTCTGTGTGAAGTTTTCTTAATGCGTGCAGTAACATATAATTTTAGAAAAATATATAATTTCAACTATAATGTGTAGTAAAATTTCACCCTAGTTTTTGATGCATTGTTGGCATATTACTAATAAATGCAGGGGTCAATGTTATCTTACAATTGTAGGACACTGTAGGACTTGCAGGACATAAAATTTCTTTCTTAGAAGAGGGTTCATAACTCCACCTGGAAATCATGGAAATTAATATCCTTTGCAAAAGTCATGGGAAAGTCGGGGAAAACGTAAATTTTTGACAGAACCTGGAAAAGTCGAGGATTTTTTCCCTTACCATTGACCCCTTGGAGGGAACGTACGCACATCGGGATGTCAAATCATCAATTAACTTGCTTTATTTTTCCTGTATATAGTTTTTTTATATATATAATGGTGTTTATTATATTTTCATGCATTATTATAGATTTAGAAAGCTGATTTGTCCCCATTGAGATCATCGTAATTTTTACTTTATTTTATTTATTCTTTATATTTTAGGTTTTATAATTTTAAATTAGCTTTCTGAAATTTAAATTTAAAAGAAATAAAAATAATTAGATGCAAATATAAAAGCTAATATCTTTTGGCGGTATTGTGTCATAAAATTTTGCTTTTGAAATTCTATCGTATAAGTTTGTTAGCTTAATAAGCATCTGTGGGTTTTTAAAATATGAGGTTAATATAACTGTATGGTATAGAATGTTATGGCGGGCGTATTTAATGTACAAGTAGTGCATTTGCTAATAAATATTTTTACTTGGAACATTAACCTTGAATTCTACTTTGATCTACCTGGAAAAGTCATGCAAATTTTTTTGGCTGTTTGAGTATGAACCCTGTTAGAAGAAAATCTAAGTATTGTAGGAAATTTGGAGAAAATGTAGGTCATTTCAGGACGTTTTTTTTTTTAAAGTAGGAATTGTAGAAGAACTTTTACCCCTGAAAATATAAGAGAAGGACATTTTGTTTCAATAAAACTTTGTTGGGATACTTAATTACGTAGTACTAAACTAAAAAGATGTGTTACTTTGCTTTTTATTTACTTTTGTTTTACATTTGTTGTAAAACATTTATTGGGTTAATTAATTAATGCTTTACTTTTGAACATTTAAAACATTCTATTTCTTAATTTTTTTAAGTTTGTCATAAATTGTTCCAAAAATGAACTGTGACGCTAAGAAGCAAAGGGATATAAGTGAGAAAGTTAAAAATTTGGAAAGAACTAGTACAAATGATAAATACCCAAATCGTCCCGTCTCGCTGCAAAAGCGTAAGCTTCTGGGCCAATCATGATTCCCACAACATCTCAGATTTTTAATATGGGTATAAAACCTTCATTGAAAATACTAACTGCGAAGGTTGGTACGAAGGTTGGCTCAAAACTAACTTAAAATAAAACTAAAAGGAGTATTCCAACAAAACAAGTTTCTATGTCCTTCAATTAAATATAGATTTAAAAAGGATACTATACAATAAAGATTTTATAAGGGATATTCAATTGTGGGGACTCGAGAACACCTACCATCTTTTGTTGACTTGTAGCGGTCGGACCGGACCCAATGCCATGTCACAAAAACGGCTATAACTCATAAAATAATAGGAATTTTGAAAAATCCTTTTAATGGGATATTCTTGAATGTCTAAACTTTGGAAATATGAAAAAATAAAATTTTCGATTTTTTTTTTTTTTTTTTTTCTTTCAAAATTCTACACTAGAATACCCCCTTAACACATTCTGCTATACAGCATGTTTTAGATAAACTTTAAAGGAACGCTTCATTCTGCTTAGTGGCGAAGGAATATAAGTGCACTTGCATCTGTTTGCCTGTTAGAATTTTTTTCCTCATATTTATTTATTTTATATACATAATGCAGTCGATCCATTTACGGGGGAGGGGGTGAATTTATCATTACAAAATAAAGAAAATTTAAAAAGTCTAAATTGTCTTAATTTTTGCCCCTCCCCCCCCCCCTTTTTTTTGCAGTTTTTAATTTTTCATTTTATTTAAAAATTAAATTATTCTAAGTGTGTGATAAAGTTATTTTCAGCCCGCTGCTATTCGCAGTTCATAAACATTGACTACTGCGAGGAAATGCAGAATGGAATGGAAAGCATTTAATAAACAAAGAAAAATATGGATTCTCCTCTTGAAAGATACAATTTATTAAGAATAAAAACAATTACTTTTCGATTATTCACTACATATGCTAGAATAAAATGATCTTTAAAGCTTAAAAAAAGAGAGAGAAAGATAGCTCAAAAACGACAGCATACAATAATTTCATCTACTTCAACATGTGATGAAATACCTGAATTAGAAAATGACCTCGAAAAAATTATAATTCCGAGTATAAAAGCTTAAATCATAAACTTTTGTCTTAATGTAATAGCCTAACTTTTAATATTTTAAGTCACATTTGTTTGACATTTGCAGCGTTGAATAATTTTTTATAGTAAGCAAGTACATTTTAGTACTCAGTAAATGATGAAAATGAACCAAACATGCTACTCTTTTAGTTGCAAAGGAATGTAAGTTACCTAGTTGGAAGCAAAAGAATGTAGGGAATTTTTCAAAAACATCCTAGGCCAAATTTAATTCTTGGAAATACTTGAAACTTTATATTTAAACTAATACTTACATATAAAATCCAAATATTAAAAAAATATTTATTTGAAAAGCTGCAAGAATTATGTATATGGTATGAACTTTGCCCGAATTTTATACAAAATTTTTCTTCTCGCTGCCTGTACTCATGGTTTTAAAATGTTCCCATGTAATCATATTTAATCATTTAATGAAGCAATGTAGTGATACTTGCTGTCACAGTTTAATAAGTGAATTTTTGATTTAGGCCTTTTACATGGAGCTGGCTGGTTAAATTTTCCAAAACGACAGTACCAACCTGTGAATGTTTCTTTTGATGTTTGCACAAGCAGTTCTTTAAAGTATACATGCAAAGTAGCTCAGTGTTGCAATTACGAGGGAGTTTTCGCCTTAATGGAAGCTACTTATGCCAATGAGAATGGAGAATATGAAAAGAAAATATTGTTATTGAATTCAGAGGTTAGTATCTTTACTTTTTGTCTTACACTTGTAGGTTTTAATTTATCTTTGAAAGCTTTTGTCTATATTTCAATTTGTATTCATGTACATTTCACTTATTAAGATTATATTAATGTTCTTTAATGAATTATTTTCTCTTCATTGTATTCCCATTAAGATGTATCATGTTTTTTATAGGACAAGACCCAAAATTTGAAATTCTGAAATCTAGAACTTTTCTAAAAGGACAAAATTATTATTCTCTCAAAAGTCATGGATCAGATTTGAAATTAAAAACAAAAGTTTCCCATTGGAAAAAAAATGTACTATTTTTATGTTTAGGAAAACACTGTTTGTTTTTTGTAGTTTTTTGCTACTTTTGGACTAAAAGAAAAGTAAAATAAATAAAGACTGGAATAATGTGAATGAAATTTAAATTGACAAACTATGTAGCTTTTTACATGTTAAGTTACAAAATCTTTACATTAAAACAAAGATGGTATTTTTAATCCCCTAAGCCTGATTCAATATATATTCAAGCTAAGTCAATCCCCTACTTTCAGAGAAAAATCGGAATTTTTTTTCATTCTTGAAACTAAACATTTTGTAAAGAAGGGCAATAAGCATGTTTAAGATAGGAAATGGGCAATTTTAATATTTATGTTTGAAAAGGTTTTGTTTTTGCAATTGGGATTTTCATTAATTGTTGCATGGCCCTGAATGTACTATTACTTAAATTTCTTGCAAACTTATTACATTTATTTTTTAAAAAGAAAAAAAAAGCTATAAAAGATTGAAAGAAAAGTTCAAAATTGTACTTGATCAACCATATGAAAATTCGTGAATGTGCCTGTTGCTTGTTGTCACTTTTGTATTTTTAAACCATGATCAAATAAATAAAAACAAGTTTTTGCATCAGACTGAGTGTTGAGTATGAAATTTCGAAAACTTTATACCATCCAAAAGAGCAGAATTTTCCGCATTATATGAATTATGTTCCCAGTTTCTCAATATTTAAATGATTTGTTGCTTTAATGTTATGAGTCCTTTATAGAACGCTATTGTTACAAGCAGCTTGACTTAGATTTAGCAAGCATTTTTTCATGATAACTTCATCAAATATTTTTCTTTGGAGACTTGTTTCTTAAAAATTCCTTTGAAATTTTGAAGGAAAAAAATGATTAAAATATTACAAGACTTGGACAATGGCTCAAAGTATAGCATATCTTTCTTTATCTACTGTTAGAAGGCTTACTCGTGCTAAGAAACGGAAAGTAAGATTTTTTTAATTTTTTTTTTTTTATGCAATAAAATTCTAGTTAAGTTATTATGGTCACTCAGACTTATTGTGCAAATTGTCTCAGTCCCTTCACCCTTGTCATTACAAAGTTTGACTATCTAACAGTATTCAAGTTGAAACAATGTAATGTGCTATTTGAATTTTCATGCTCAAACTTTCATCTTCTATTTAGGCCCTTTGTGTTCTTGATGAAGATGAAATCACACTTCAAAGTACATTTCCTGTGTCAGAAATTAACTGCCATATAGTGAAGAGTGATCGTAGCACACTTATTGTTCTTCCTGATAAAGAATACAAAAAACAAGTCTATTTGGTGAGTTATTTCAATTTTACTTGTTTCCAACCATGTTCTAAGTTCTTATTAAAAAAAATTTATATATCTTTATCTATATATCTATGACGTGTGTTAAGTGTATTATATTATTGTTATTTAAGTGATATGTATATATCATACATATAACCCCAGTAGAATTATTATAAAAGAATACTTCTATAATTCATTTTTGTAATTGAAAATTATATATATATATTTTTTTTTAAAGGAATCATGCGATGCTGTCGACAGAATTGTTGAATATGTAAAAAAGAATTGTCTTGAAAACACAAATGTAGACGAAAATGTCTATAGCTCTGAAGAAAGTATGTTAGATTGTTTAACAAAGTCTACTTCTTCATATCATATGTTTTTTTTATATCCTAGGGAAAGAAATTTATTTCTTACACTTTTCCTCTATGCTAAAAAGAAAGCTGTGAAAAAAGGTTTTTACACTTGTTGATATTGTTATAGCATTTATTAAAATAAAAAATGTAAATAATTTGATATTGTTATAGCATTTATTGAAATAAATAATGTAAAAAAAATTGTATTGCTTTTCAGTACATTATTTCTTTTTTTACAACTTTGATATTTTAGCCTATGAAGAAAGTTTGTGTATTTAAAAATCTCTTTATATAAAAAAACTTAAAATCACTGAGTGCTAAATAATAAACTATAAAACTCAAAAAAAGAGGGGTTTCTTTCTTCCCTTTTTTTTCAGTTTTGTACAAATAATTTACTCAACAAAGATTGATGCTTACATTCTTAAAACTTTACTTAATTTGTTTCTGAGAATTTTAGTTTGTTACTGTTGACATTCACAAGCTGCTTGAACTATCTACACAGTAAGTCATTTCATTTTGAAACTTTGAGTAAGCTTTGATGAAATCCACTCTTGTTCAAATTTTCCCAAAGTTTCTAACTAATTGAGGTCAGTTGAGGTAACTTTGTATACTTTTGCAATGTTTTAAGTTTTGATCTTGAATGAATTGAGAGATAAAATTGTGAGCATATGCCCCAGCATGTTTACATTTATCGCAGAGTCTCTAGGGAAAATATGTATGGCGATTCATTTTCCCATGAGGTTGATGCAAATAAAAAATTGTTGCATACACAGTCTGCTTGGAGTTTTAACAAGTTCTTTAGCAATGGTACTCAATCTGTGGCTTATGTGTGGCATGTGGTCTGCCGAGGGTGTTTTGAGTGCGCTGAGGTCATTTAATAAGAAATATCTTACAAAAATCAAGCAGCTCGGTAAATTTATGTAAAATGTGTCCTGCAGTAGATCAGTTGGTTAACTTGGTTCCCGCAGAGCACAGAAAATGAAACGCCACTGGTGGTGCTGAATTCTTCGGAAGGAGACCGCCTCTCGCAACTGATTGCTCCCAAACTGTGTACGCTAATCGAAGCTGGTGCATGAAATATTCGTCATGGCTCCAAATTTCAAATGATACCTTTGGGTGCGCCAACCTAGTGCACAATCTCTCACCTGGGAGCTGGTTCAAAATTAGGAGGCCCCCTCTGGGCTCATGTTCCTGTCTTCAGGAGTAGGCAAAAAATCAACACAGAGACTCGGGTAGGGAATAATTTTTATCCTTTTTCCTAGCCATTCGATATTTCCTTCACTCGAGCCAACTTGAGATGTTTTACTCTTCTCTAATTGATTATGCTAGCTTGCTTCTATCGCCTAAAAACGGACAACTGTTTGGAACTGTCGAGCAATCATTAGAATAGCAATAAATTTTCTGCGGAAGGACTCTACTAACATCCCTGCTACAGTGATCAGCTTCATAATTTTTTTTTTAAACTTTAAACAAGTTTAGAAAACCTTTATTACACTACAATCAAACTTCCAAAAGTACTGCGTCTAATAACATTTTTTAACAATGTTAATTAAAAATTTCAAGAATATTTGTTTCTTTATCTGTATTTTAGATTAACTCCAATTGGATAAGAAAAACAGCGAATGGACTAATACAGTTGAACTCTCTTAATATGAACACCGTTAATACGAAGTCACAGCTAAAACGAACATTTTGTTCATTAAGTTTTGTTTACTATTTAATTACACTAAATATCTCACGCATATTACAAAGGCTAAAATTCAAATTTCGGCTAAGACAAACAAAATTTCTTACCTATTCACGAAAAGTTTTCCCGATTGCAACTATAGTGTTCAAATTAATTGGGACGAATGGGAAAAAACGACTTTTTCTAAAACCTTAGGTTTTGATCATTACAAACATTAAGTAGACTGATAAATCTCTATATTAGTATGAAGCATGTCCTCCTTCAGAAGTGACCTCTTCAACACGTCTTGGCATTTGACTCCACTAGTGTAGCTCGCATGCTTTTGACGTCATCCTCGTGGAATCACACTTGTATGGCACTTTTTATCATTTGTTCTGTTGTCATGTAATTCATCTTACAGGGTTCGTACGGTCCTTAAAGTTCCTTAGAAAGTCCTTAATGTTCATTTTCATTTTTAAGGCCTTAAAAAGTCCTTATTTTTTATTCCAGGTGCTTATTTATTTTTTTTTTTGTTAAACTAAGAAGGTACCCATGCGCTCTTTGTTTTGCTATGTTTTGTATTCTTCTCAAAAATCAAACTTCTTTCATTTCAACTACTTAATCGAACCTCAAAATTGGTTTGCTCGGATTCGGTACTATCGCGGCTTTCGGACAGACCCAAAACAGCGGATTGACAGGACCAAAAATGGCGGACTTACATAAACATCATCGCATTTTTACTACAAATTTCAGTGCTTTCTCAGCTGGTAAATTAATAAGTAACTCTTGTTTTTTTAATTTTTTTGAAAAGTTATAAGTAAATTGATGTTATATATTTTGACAAAAAGAAAAGGTTCATGGATTTTGATGAAATGCTTCAAACTACAACACCCAATTCAGTTAAAATTAACTCGTACCCACCCACAGGCAGCTTCTAATTTGCTATTTCATGCAATTGTATGAAAAAGAAAATCCAGCTACATCTTAACAAAATTTTAAATATTAGTAAGAGAAGTCGAATCAAAACACAAGCATTTGTACAAAATGCAATGGTGCTCTTGTAACTGGGTATCATTTAAGACCACAGAAAAATAAATCACACAAGTGTTACTAAATCATCTACATTCTAAACAGTTATCAATAAAGCAAGTGGGAGCAGCTCTTAACAAGTAATCAGTAAATAAATATTGCTTTTGAAACTTTTTTTTTAATTTAAAGGGCGGGGGGGGGGGGGGGTTAATACTTCAAAGATGCATATTGTTGACATCTAGCTCAATAAAAGAGACATTTAACTAATATGTAGGCAAAAAAAAACCTTTCAGCTTTTTTTTTTCGTTTGACCAATCGCATGTATGATTATCGCTTCTTTATACTGTTAAAGATAAAAAAATGATTTATTTTTATTATCATTTTTCTTACACCTTACACTATAATAAGTGGCGAGTTGCCAACTCTCCCGATCGCTTTTTAGCTGATCTTTCGCTAAACAGTTTGTTCTCCCATTGTTTTTTTTAAATCAAATAAAATATATATATCTAAAAAATTAATTTGTTTTAAAGTAATGTTTTAATGTTTGTTAAATTTTTATCAAGCAATTTGGCTTCGCGATCGTTCGCTGTGGGGTTTTCTTGTGTGGGAGATGATGGATATTTGCTGTGTTAATCAAAATTTGTATCTCGTGAAATTTCTTAATTTGCAGTAAATTGAAGGAATCGACCTCTTCTTAAACCTATACACCATAGTTGCCAAATGCTCTGTTTTTTCCTAGTTTTTTTTTTTTTTTTTTGTGAACTTCGAAAATTCGATTTTTTTGCAAAAAGATACGATTTTTCAAGCTGATGTACTAGTATTTTTATCTAAAGGGATTGTACTACAAAGCAAGAAAATTTTTGAAGAAACTTTTTAAAAAGGCATGTATTAATTTACATGAAGTTTCATAACTTATATCGCGAAAATGTAAAAGCCTATTTTTCGGAAACTTGCTAACATCTAGCACGTGCTTCGCCGAAAATTGCACGCAGCTTTTGAGACTTCTATCTTTTTGCATCCTGTAAATATATCAATTATTTAAAAAGTTGACAGTTGTTTTAGTATTTGCAGCCTGTAGTATGCTTGTTTTATTTTATTTAAAAATATTGTTAAATTTTTTGAAACTTTATTTTAGTTAAATTTTGGTAGTTACTATTTGAGGGTAATGTTTTAAGCAAATAAGCTCCATTTTTATTTGTATGTTGTTTCCAAAATGAAATATTTTTCTCAAGTTGAAAAATTTTTTTCAGACTTTTTCTAAGCTCTTCTAAATAATTTTAAAAAATGATTTATGTCAGAGATAAAAAATTTAAGTAAGCCTAAATTGAGATGCTGGCAACATAAGTTAAGTAAAATGAAAAATAACTCTAAATTAAACACAAATTCTCAAGACAAAGTGCAGCGTTTTCTTCAACATTTTTTTTATTTAAATTGCTTTTCATTTAACTTGTATTTTCGAGCATTAACCATTTTTGATAATTTTTCACTTGCTTATGTATGATTAATGCTTGTGCTGTGTGCTTCTTATTACTAGCTCCAATAATTATTTAACTCCCTGACTGTATTGGACATTAGAAAAGCAACAAGGCAAAGAGAGCTCCATAAAAGTGTTTGTGTTGTGTTCCTAATAAAAATGCGATGTTAAATCAATTTCCTCTTTCAATAATGCTTCCTTTTGAAATAAACATAACAGTTTGTATATTGCGAAAAATTTGTGAGGTCCTTAAAATTTTTTGTAGGTCCTTAAAAAGTCCTTAGAAAGTCCTTATTTTTGGTTTTGCCAAAAGCGTACGAACCCTGATCTTAGCTAAGCAATTCTTGAGAATATGCCATAAGTTCTCATTGGGATTTAGGTCTGGTGAATTACCAGGCCAATAAATACTTTTATTTTATTTTCCCCCATAAAAGTCTGGACGAATTTCGAATTGTGACAAGGAGCCAAGTCATGTTGAAATGTTTTCATGAATGGAAAATCCTACTTTGCAATATTCATATGTATTTAACAGAATTCATCATACCTTTAAGAGGAACTAAGCTTCCATTGCGATTTGTTATGTAAAACCCCAAAAAATCTGCTTAGAAGGGTCATCAACTCAGACAAAAAAACATGCTATTCTCTATTAATTCGAACAGTATAGTATATAATTATTATTTTTTAAAAATTGGTTATTTTGAGTCATTGCAAACCACCAAGTACGCATATGATAAAATTTAATTAGTAATTTAATCAAATTACTAGTATATTATATTATTCTGGGAGCATGAATGTAATCTACAATTGTGGGGTGCTTTCATGCTGCGAGGGACAAGGGTAGGGGTGCACAAACAAGCAGAGTAAGCCACTTTTGTCCGTTGGATCCCTCACCCCACCCCCTTCAACAAATTTCTAGCTATTCAACTGTGTAATGGAATTCCAGTATAACTCAGCAAATGTATATACTCTTATGTTATATATACTTTTTCAGAATATGCATTTGACCATTTAAGTTGTGTAGATACATTAAAGTATTTTGTTGATATGTTATAAAAACTAAAGAAATAGCCCTTAAATGTATAAACTTTTAGTAGAATAAGTTATCCAACATGTTTCAAGTCACTCACGAATCGGATAATTTATAAATTAACCTTAAAATATATTTAAATACATTAAAAATTTTTATTATCACCCTCAAAGATTTTGGAAAGCATATTCTATTCATGCACGTTTTCTCTCCCCCTCCCCCCTAAAATAATGTATCAACTTACACTGCTTTATTAATTGTCAGCAGATATAGTCGTGCTTAAGTTTGGCGCTGGGCACAAATATCAAGAGAAGCTGTGGCGTTTTTAGCATGGATGTCACTCGGGGCAGTAATTTGCAGCGTCACCCCCCAAAGTAAGGAAAAGAAACAGCTGTGTAGTATAAATTTGTAGTTTATATTACTTTCAGTACTGCACCAAAAAATTTAAAGATATATATAAAAACTTATGAAATTCCACTCTATTTATTTGGTGTTATTTTCAGGAAACAGCATTTAATTGTATAATTCAAGTATATGTTTTTCGAAAGTGCTTTATCTATTTTGAGTGTCAACCCCAATAACCCACAAAGTAGTGTCACCCAGAACAGACACTATCATCTGTTCTCCGGTAGTGACGCTACTGGGGGAGTCAATGGGCCTATCCCCCCCCCTCCCACATTACGTACTGTTGAACATCAAATGAACAAAGTATAAGTGTACATTGTTTTAACCCATTAAGACAAATTTTTATTGAGACATAAAGGAAATCATTAAGAAACTGCCCTTTCCTCAGAAAAATTCTACATCCACCCTGAATAGGCTTAAAGACTACGTAAGTAGGAAAAGTGGAAAATTGTTTAAATCATAAAGGCTATGTCAAGTAATTCCAATTATTTGCTGGTTATAAAATCCTTTTTAGGACAGCAACTTTTGTACGATGTGTGATGAAAATGAGATCAGTGGTGTAATCGAGGGGGGGTATGCAGGGGGACGGTGTCCCCCTACCTTTTTATTTTAATTTAAGCATCCCTCCAAATTTTTAAAATTTTAACATCCACTTTTTATTTCAACTACTTATCTTCGGATGTATAAACGTCCCCCCCCCCCCCCAAAGTTTTTTTTTTTCAGGACTACACCACTGAATGAGATCTAGTCTAAGTCATTCTACATTTGTTAATTTTCTCAGAGTGTAGAATCGTTGTTTTATTTAGTGTTAGTTTATTAACCTTATTTTATTATTATTAAAAGTTAATGATTATCGTCTACTAGTGTTCGGCAGTAGTTAACTAGAAGTAGTTAACTACTAGTTGTAATTACTTTTGTTTTGAACTAGTTAACTACTAGTTAAACTACTTTTTTCCCAACTACTAGTTGCAACTACTTTCAAAATTCCAACTACTTTCGAAAAAAAAAATTTTTAATCTATTTTTTGAAAAAAAAAACTTTTTTAAACATTAAAGTATTTAAATTTTTAGCTTATGAATATTGCTCACACAAATGTATTTTTTATATTATGTTATATAATGTAAAAGGTCGACAGGGTGGCGTAGTAGTAAGACGCAGGTCTCGTATGCCCAAGATCGCAGGTTCAAACCTGGCCAAGTCTTTTCAAGATGCAGAAAATCGTCTGCGTCCATGTCGTATGATTATGCGACATGTTAAAGATCCCTTGAGTATCCGTTTGGCATGGATACTCTCGGATAAATTAAATTCCTAGTGCAGATTGCATCAACAAGAGCTTCGGTGCCTCATCTAGGGGAAACTAAGCGTCAAAAAAATTGCGGCAATGGTGCCACACTCATTGTAGTGCCGCTGAAATAGTTGGTACCAACCTGGGGACGCACTAGGTCTGCAATGGTTGATGACCAATACTGCAGCCCCATTGGAAAGAAAAAAAAATGTACTCATAAAAAATCATAATATTTATTGCAGTATTTATGCAAATTAAAAAAAGCTTTCTAATATAATCAATAAATAGTGCCCGCACCAGCACAATGAAATTTCATTTAAAGACCAAATCTTCATTATGGGTAGTAGTGTAGTCGAGGGGTACGGCGTCCCCCAACCTTTTTATTTTAATGCAAGCGTCCCCCCCCCCCCAAACTTTTAGCATTTTAACATAAGCGTCACTCCCCCCACTTTTGATTCCAATGGCTTACCTTTTTATGTAGAAGCGTCCCCCCCCCCCCCCAACTTTTTTTTCAGGACTGCACCACTGATTATGAGGAAGCTTTACCTCTACTCCAATACCATGCATGCGTTTGGGATACCATAAAACACAAAAAGAAAGAAAAAATACTGATTTTTAGGATTTTTTACAAGAAAATACTGATCTTTATAATTTTCTTTTTAGAAAAAAATACTGACCTTCATAATTTTCTTTTTAGAAAAAAATACTGATTTTTAAGATTTTTTTAGAAAAAACTGATTTTTATGACATTTTTTTGACAAAATATTGGTTTTTATGATTAAAAAAAACTATATCAGCTTCTTCCAAATTATTAAAATATAGATATTTTTTATTATAAATTTTAATATATTCTGGGAGTGGATCAGTCGGTTGAAGCGCGGTTCCCGCAGAACACCGAAAGTGAAGCAACATTGACTGAGGTCAGTCTTTGGGAGGGTGACAACCTCTCGCAGAACGGTCTCTCATCTGGGAGCTGGTCCAAAACATTAAGAGACCTTTCAAAGGGGCGGAAATCAGACTCCTGCCTACAAGGGCCCCGTTATACTCAGAAACAGCGTACCCATTCTTAATCGCTGCGCGCGAGGACATGGCGACAACAACAGTAATATATTCTGTGTTCAAGTAATTCATTAGAATTTTAACTCACTATATGGTAGAGTTAATGCCTCTGGTTCTCTAGGGAAAGGTGAAATAACTTCGTTAAGGTGTTAAAGTCTGACATTTTATCAGAGAACATTAAGCTCTTGATGTTCATTGGGGATTGTTAAATTGACTAGAACCAGCCTAGCTGGCCCTGTGCCTGTTGCTGGTCGTCACTTTTGTATTTGTATAAGTTTTTGGACATGCTGACTACAGCATAAGCAAAACTTTGAAAGGATTTTTTTTCTACATTTGGAATAGTGCAATCAAAATTTAGAAACAGATTGGGGGTTGATAAGGCATCAAAACTGGTATCCTTCATGAAACACCTAAATAGTAAAAATGATTAAGCTGTAGTAAACATTTTATGTGATATTTGCCAACTCTGTTTATATATTCAAGAAATTTGTATGTACTCAAAAATTTATAAAAGTCCAGTCAGCTTATTTGTATATATTCAAGAAATTATAATACATTTAGTCCTGAAATATAAGTTTTCACTTTTGTTTCTTGAAGTTCTGTGTTTATTAAGCATACATTGTTTATATAATATAATTAATTAATAATTTTGAACTAGTAATAAATAATTATTTCAACTGAAATACCTTAAAATTCTTTGAAGACTTAACTAATTAGCTGAATTTGTTACTGTATTTCTGCGCGCATACATATTTTGCTTAAAAAATCCAAAAAACCTGATTTAAATTTTTAAAAATCCTATTTTTTTATTTAAAAAATCACTACCCCTGCCTTTAACACAATCTGAAAGAAGATAATCTAAATTCTAAAACATGCGTGTTACAAAGATATTTTGTTAATGAATTTTGTCTTTATTCAAATTCTCTTTGTATATTAATTGGTCAGTGTTATTTGGAAATATTCAATATTTAAATGTTTTACAGGAATTTCTTTAAAATTGTTTCAGTGATTAAAAATAATATTGAGTTGAATTATTAGGATTAAATATTTAAGAACAAGCTTAAAAATGGAAATTCAAATGAATTATACTTTTGGAGAACAGTTAACTACTAGCAGGGCCGGATTACCAAATTGGCAAATTAGGCAACTGCCTAGGGGCCCCAAGAAATTCTAAAGTTAAAATGCGAAAAAGAAAAGAAAATGAAAAAAAAAAATCAGTTTTCTTTTCAACTGAACAATTTCAGTAAGTCCAATCTTCAAAAGTAAAATCTCCGTAATCCTGTCCCCCACCCCGAAAAAAGGCAATCTGAAGAATTTATTGTTTTACAACCTCAGGCTCAAAAAAACACGTGGGTTCATTTCCCCTCGCGCTGCTCCCTTTCCTTTCTTAAAATGATGGATGGCTCCTTACCCTTGGTGACAGTCAACATTAGAGGGATTATTAACAGTGCTATAAAGACCAACTGACCACAGAAATGGTCATGCTGTTTAAATTAGAAGACTCCGTATTCACGTTGTGTGTACACTATCTTTGTCTGGCTAGAGGATCCCCTAGGATACGGTTCTTTAGATAGGGTATATTCCGTGAAACACCAGACTGACCCCAGTTGAATCCGGTATCCGAACATAAGGTCCGGAAACAAAACTGAAAAACTAGAGGTAAGATGAAAAAAGACATTGCGTCTACTTTCAATAAGAAATCTCCTTCAAGTGCGGAATTTATAACAGAATAACAATTTATGTACAGAACTGATACAAGATACGTTCCTTTTGTTTTCCGCTTTTAACTCTTGCGATTATGTTTAAATAAGCTAATTTTTAGAAATTAATTTTGATCGTTTTGAATTAAAATCATCAAGGGGAATAAAATTATGTATCTTTTCAATATAAAGTCCAAAACAGTGATCAGTGACAGATTTTGAGGAGGGGAGGGGGAGACAGGTAGCACACTCTACACCCAAAGGGAGGGAAAAAATTTAACTATTCCATTCAGTAATTTTTAACAATTTTCTTGGCATCAGAAAGGAATTTTTGAAACTATTGTGTAAAAAAACAAAATGAAATATATTTGAATAAAATCACTTTTTTCACACAATCAAAGCCACTAAAGTAAACAATGACCCCTGGTTCAGCCTTCGGGCCAAAATTTCACGAAAGAGTTCGTCAAGATTTTAATAAAGTTAAACTGAATCCTGTCTCCTCGGGACTCTCCTTTGCTCGAGACTATAGATGACTGACTATATAACTACTAAGCGTTTTAAATTTGGAAAAATAATCTAAATCTGAAAGTCCATTTGCTGAAGTAGTTCTGGGATTATAATCCTAATGAAAATATATTTCGAATTAAAACGGTTATTTTTAGGCCATTTAGTGAAATTATTTGTGTGGTTTAATGCTTAATTAGCTTAAAACATTTTAAAAATAGATACGCTTTCATACAAAATAAATTAGAAGTACATAATTTTTCTATACTTGCGGATTAACTCGGTTTTAAGGAACTCTAAAAACCAAAAACACTCTTCTGACAACTTTATCACGAAGAATTTTATGAGGGAGAAATACTTTTTACTCCACTGTGTTGTTTTAATTTTTTATTAGCTATTATAAATATAATTATAAAAAATTCAATAAGTTCGCTATAATGGCTATAAAAATACTATTATACACATTATTCGATAACTATGTAATATTTTTATATATATAATAATGTATCATAAGAATGTTATTTAGTTATTATCATTATGCAACTTATAATGCGAAGTAACTTGTAGTACTATGCAATTTTCAGACAAAAAAATTAAATCTAAAATTCGTACAATTATTACTTAAATTATTCTCTGAATTTTTGAAGTACTCATCAATCTTAACATTTATGTTCAGTTAAGGAATCAACAGTTAAAAAAATAATTATTATTTAAAAATTAATTTGCTTTTCTGATGAGTCAAGGGCTGGAACATTATTACCAAGAAAATTATTATTTATTTTTTTTTTGCTAATTTTATTTTTATTTATACATGGTCTTATTGGTGATTTTTTTCTAAGGCCTTCAGTTCTGTAGCAATTTTTATATTGAAATTGTTCTTTCTGTATCTCTCCCTGCAACTCGTGGCAGAGGTTAACATTAGTCTAATAAATTCGCCCTTGTAAAAAAAATCCCACAATTTCCAACGTAAAGAAGTCACAAATATGATTATATAGTTTTTAATGGAGGAACCGATTTGTTTTTTAATCAATGAAGTTTTGTCGTTCAACTTGAACAATTTTGTTCATTTCTTTAAAAACAATGTTTATATAAATGTGATAACTTTTTAAACATTCTTAACATTTAACTTTTGGAAAGAGAGAGTAAAAATCCTAGTTCGGCGCTCCAAGGCCGTAGCCAGAAATTTTTTTTGGGGGGAGGGGGGGGGGGCCTGACTTTGAAACACTTATGTTGAGGAAAGCTTCAGGGAGGAATATATGCTACACTGCGAAAAATTTCGGGTTTTCGGGGGGAGGGCCGGCCCGTCGGCCCCTCCTCTGGATACGGCCTTGCGGCGCTCCGATTTAAGCATTGATCGGCTATTTTCAAGGCTGTTTCCAGAGAGGTATTATAATCACGAAATAATTGTACATCATATTTTATCTGTTATAATTATTATAAAATCTAAATGTGAGGGGGGGGGGGCACCAGTGGCGTAACTAGCGGGGAGTGGTCCGCCCCGGGCGGCACTGTTTCAGGGGGCGGCAAAAAGTCCGGAATGTCCAACCCAACAAAACGCAATCCTGTTTTTCAAATTTTTTTTTTTTTTTTTTCGCAAAGAAGGCGAAGTTATATTTTTTGCTCGAAAAGTTACCGACATTTGCATTGATAAAGATCACGAGATCATTAACTCTTTATGTACGGGAAGGGTGGAAGTTTTTACTACAGATAAATCCTAAGTTTTTCTACTAGGCGATTCCTCAAGTGGACTCGTCCATTCTTGAGCACCCAGCAGCTCCCCCATGGAGTCCATCTGTTTCCTAATTGCAATAGGCGGGGTGATCTGTCATCCTACTTTCATTGTAACGCTTCGAAACTGTTCCCTTATCTGTTTACTTAAAGTGGGCGCCTCGTTTTGCTTAAATTAGTTCCCAAACTATTTTTTTTTTCTGGAGGATGCGAGGCAAAAAAAAAAATTAATAATAATAATAATTAATCGTAATGTGCGAAACTATGTGCATGCTTAAAAGTAATCAAACAGTAATTTAATAAAGGAAATTTGATAAATTTTTGGCTATTGCCATATTTTTTTCTATCCGATCAGTTTCCTAATTCGTCCAAATTGGGAATATTATATGAATAGGTAAATCATATAGAATTATATATATAGATAAATTGTTGTTAATTATTACAGAAAACTCTTCATGGTTGAAACCTACACCGCTCCCGTCGGAGTGTGCCTAACCCCCCCCCCCCCCCCTCGGAGTGACGGCAAACCACCTAAAACTAAACTCCCAAAATAATGCCCCCTAAACGGCTAAGCCGCCTCTAAACTCCTTGAAAATTCCCACCTGGCGCAGTCTGAAACATTAACCCCCCCCCCCCCCCGGTGGGCGCCCCTGGAATATGGTTCAACAAAATAAGAAGTATTTGCATGCAGTTCTTTTGGTCAACCATTCTTGCCTGGAAAGCTCACCACTTTCCGTTCCTGATGCAATGAAATTTCATTACTTTCTTGTTGTGTCAGATGCCTGTGACGTTCAGACTTATCAAAAGCTAATATTTATAAAGACAACGTTGAACCCAAGTTTGTATTCATAAGGGAGCTCACTTACGTGCCCTCCCCCCTGAAAATTTTTCTTAATGTAGCATAAATTCATTTCCCAAACCTTTCATAACGTAATGTGTTGAAAACAGCCCCCCACCCACCCCTGGACAAAAATTTCTGGATACCACCTTGGCTGAACCCCAGACAAATATTTCAAACCTCTCATACAAATTGCATGAATGAAAAAACTAGAATGAATAACACATTATGCTCATTTTCTTCCGGAAATAGCACGTTTTCAAGTTGATAATAGCTATCAATCCAAGTAATTACACTGCCATTAGGGCAACTGCCAAATGCAAATCACTGTCACTCGTTGAAAGAGTTTCGGTCAGAAGAAAGATGTCTTTGAGGTGGTCTCACGGCACCTTTGAGGAGGTCGTGAGACCTCCTCAAAGAGCTCTTTACATGCGATGTCCCTCAAAATATTAGTATTGATGTATTCTTCAGCAAGTGAAAGAGACACATAAATAGTGTAATATTTTGGTTTTCTTCTTTATTTCTTAAAAAACATTTTCCATGAATTTGTGTATAGCCTAGAAATATAATCCTTTAATAGATTGAGAGAAATCACATATTGTAATTATGAAACAGAAAAATTTCAGAGGAAAAATTAAGCTTAATATTTGAATAAGCTGGAAATGTTTATTGAAAAATATGGGTGAAAAAATATTCTTTTATAAATCAATTTTTGAGACATTAGCTCTACCCCAAATTTATTTTATCAAAATAGTTTTCAGAAAAACGAATTACATAAAAATAGTAGATATTTCAACTTTCTTGCATAGACTGCATCTGGAATATCAAAAAAAAAAAATTCAGAAATGTTCATAAATCTAAGCCACAGCTTTTTGAAGGTACCCATTTCCTTAGTAACAGCATTTAAAAGTCAGCATCAGTAACTAATTAAGAGCATATTTTCATTTTCTTAACTTACTGATGAGAATTTAATAAATGACTGAAATCTTTCCTCCTACTCATAATGTGGTAGCATAGTTTTGCTGTGGCCATCACATAATTTACTTCTATATCTTTCATATAAATGCTTTTTTAGAAAAAAATTATAAATAATTTTCAAGAGTTAACCCTTTTGAGCAATATATAGTTCTTAATTGGTAGCTTTAATAAGTGATGGGTAGTGGCGTAGCTAGAACCTCATTCAGTGTGTGGGGGGGGGGGGGGTTAGAGTCGTCGGGGGAATATTAATGCTAATTGTTTTGCACCCCTCCCTCAAAGCCCTCATAGATACGTCACCATTTGGGGGTGAGCTTCCCCCCTATCTACGCTAGTGGCTATCAAAAATTTTTACATGTACCTATATTTTCCACATTTGTCCAAAAGTGCTCAGCGTATCTTAAAATGTGCAAATCCACCTTTTTCAGAAATCGAAAATTTTGGCAAATCAAATTAATATGTAACTTCTGTAAGAAGAAAAAAGTAAAAATTCCAGTATGTCATGTGGCCGAATAGAAAAACGAAAAGTTAACAGTTTAACAGATTTTATGTAAAAAAGCAATGTGAAGGTGCTTCTTCAAACAATAATAATTAAATAAAAATTAATAAAATATTAATTGAATAACAATAATACAATAATGATAGTAATATACTTTCATAAACTTTTGGCAATGAATCTTTAGATTGGAGAAACAAAACGCGGTATAAGGTAAGTGGGACGCAAAAAGTACTACATATCAATAAAAATACTTTTTAAGTTGAAACATTTTGTTGAAAATTGGTTACTTTAGATGTATTTCACGATTACAACCACATAGAATTTTAAAATACTTTGTGCATTTTCCCTTCACATAATACATGAACTTTCACGGCAAACCCAAAAATTAACAAAATTGATGTGAAATAAAATTTACTTTCACAAAGTTCGATGAGGTTTGTTATTACTATGAACAGATATATTCAAATAGCGAATTCGTCCGAAGAGACATTTAGTTCACCGATATGATGGCCGAGAAAAAAAGCGATACTTTAGAAAACAAATTATTATGTTCGGATGCAGGTTTTAAAAAAGCAGTCATTTATTATAGCACTGCACTAGATGTCTTCGCCCTATTCTAGAAATTCATATAAGTTCTTTGAGATGGTCAGAATTAACAATTAAACCGATACATCACACATAAATTTAAAAAACCAAAAATGGACATCTGTTACAAAATAATTTTCATTAATTTTTTTTACAGAATAAAAAAATGAAAGTTGTTCGTATTTCAAAGTTGGAATGAGAGAGAGATTTATTTCATTTCCTGCTTCTTGCGGAAATATCTAATCCTCAAGTAGTTAAAAGCCATCAATCCATGTTTGCACATCAGTCACTTTCTAATGACTATCGGCAAGACGAAAGACCTCTAATACACAGGGGTCTCCCTTCCTCGCAACAGGAGTTCTCTTTTCTACCTTTCACCCCTATCTTGGCGTCTGCCGGCCCATACCGGCCCAGCTCGGCTTTTTCTGCACCCCCTAGTTATACTTTTTGTTTTGCTTCCTTGGGAGGGTTACTTCCTTGCTATTCTTCTAAATACCCTATGTAATAAAGTCATCTCCACGTCCGACTGTCATCAGAGTATTTCAAATGATTCTGAATGACATATGGCTAAAAGGACGAGTAGTAAACAATAATAAAAAAATTGCTCAAATAGCAGCTGTAGTCTTTTATTAGAACCCGCCCATTGAGACTGATAATAGCAAAACTGAATTGTCACTCACTACACTGTATTCCCAAAGGGTTCACTGGAAGCAATCCCTTGGAAGAACACCGACGAATTCACCGAAGTCGGTGCATGGACAATGGTCAAAAGAACTATTTTCACGGAAGCTCTTATCAGTCTTTTTACCCGACCGGTGGTCTGCTGGGAAAAGCTGGGTCTCAAATTGGGTTTGTAGTCATTTTTCATTTGGCCAACTTGTTCCCTGAAGTGTCATCTCCCCGTTTCACAGCGTTGTTTCTGCTCAAAAACACAATTTGTATTTTGCCAACTCAGTCATAAGTAATAAACGAAGAAAATTAGACTTTTTGTTCCTAAAAATTGTCAGGATCATCTGAAAGTTCTAAAGACTTCAAATAGAAAAAAGTGACTTTAATTCATCCCGTTAGATGCACAGATTCTGAGACAGCGCCAGAAATGATCAGATAGAGCATTTTTAGACAACCCGAACCCGACCGACATTTAATGTTTTCGTAAGAAAAAAAAAATCGATTTTTTTTTCATTGCTAACCGAATTAATGAAATTTGAATAGCCTTGAACTTTCGCACCTTTATAAGGTGCCGTTCATAAATGACGTCACGCTTTTCCCCCATATATTTGACCCCCCTCCCCCCTTTGTCACAATATGTCACACTTCAGCGGACCCCCCTCCCCCCGTTTGTCACGCGTCACGCTATGTTGCATAATGCATGATGCCACACTTCTTGTTACCCCCTCCCCTTGTCACACTTTGTCACAATTTCACGAACCCCCCTCCCCCCTCCTCGAAGCGAGACATCATTTATGAATGATCCCTAAGTGACTTCTGATTGTGAAGATGAGAGAGTCATTGTTTTAAAACTTTAGTGCAGTAGAAATATTCGGCAACATCGGAATTAGTAAGTACAATGTATGCATTTCGTCTGTCTTTGAAAAAATGCTATTTATGTGTTCATAAAAAGATAATTCATAAAGTAATAATGTTACCTATCTTATAACTTTTTTAATTGCAGCTCATTAAAAATTATTTTGATCTTGATGACGGCAGTAAATTATGCAATTCGACCAGCGTGTGTAGTGCGTAATATTTAATTTTTAATGCTTTGGTGTTTATTCTTCACTACTTGTACTTTCACACCAGTGGCGTAACTAGCGTCGACTTGAGGGGAGGGGGAGCTCAGGAGGTTAAGTGGGGGGGGGGGGGCTGATTCAAATTTCCAGTATGTCGTATTATTTTGGGAACGTGAATGCAATTTACGACTGTGGGAGCGTTTTTATACTGCGAAGATCAAGGGGAAGGGAGGTGGGGAGGAGGGCACAAACAAACCAAGTTACTCTCCTATTGCACACCGGACCCCCTGCCCCTTCAGAAATTTCTTTATTTCATGTACACAATTTTATATCCTAAGTATTACATTTACTCTATTCTTTATTTAACAATTCGATCGTTTATAATTTTACAAATCTTCATGAATTTAAAATTCGCATGAGCTAACATGAGATGAGTAAGTTTAGTATTTTGTAGTTAGAACTAAGGATTTGGGACCTAAAAATACTGTTTTCAAAAAATAATAAATTTGTTGCATCTCTATTTCTGCCATTGCCTTCAATAATTTATGCGACGGTTATAAATTATTAATGTTTGCAGCTAATGTTGTCAAACTATCCGTGGGGGCTTTAAACATAAGGAAGTGCCAAATTCCTATTTGAAATTAATCGGAGCTCAAATCCAGGTGTTGCTTTGAGCAGTGGCGTAGCTAGACCCAGATTTCAGGAGGGGTTTCTTTGGGAGAAGTGAGCTAATTTCATTGTTTTACGAGAAAAATTGGTTAAATTCTAGACAATCTTCACCATTTCAGGGGGGGGGGGTTTATCCCTAAAACACCCCCCTTATCTACGCCAGTGGCTTTGAGGAGAAAAAAGAGTAAAGTGGTTGTTGTGACACACCTTCATAGAGTCGACGCGTAGTGGTAAGGTGCAGGTCTCGTGCGCCCAAGATCGCAGGTACGAACCTGGCCCAAGTCGGTGAATTTTCAAGATGCAGAAAATCGTCTGCGCCCATGTCGCATGATTGTGCGGCATGTTAAAGATCCCTTGAGTATCCGCTTGACTTGGATACTCTCGGCTAAATTAAATACCTAGTGCAATTCGCATCAAATGAGAGCTCAGGTGCCGCCATCTAGGGGAAACTTAGCGTCCAAATTCTCAGTGGCAATGAATGGCATCCATTGACTGTGGTGCTGCTTGAAAAAATGGATGCCGATTACCGGGGTACGCCCTAGATCTGCAAAAGTTAATGCCTATACGCAGCCCCATTAGAAAGAAAGAAAAAAAAAGAAGGACATACCTCATAGACTAACCTTCACAGATTCGATAGAGGGGAGCTTTCTTGGTTTTACATTATTAAGTAGTAATTTCAATGCAAAAACCGATCCTTAAAAGATTTTAAGAAGGCAGCTTTAAGAGGTTTTTCATCGAAAAATATCGAAAACGCTGTATAAATATTAGCTACAATGGGATGTCAAGACATACCTTCTGTGTAGCACCCAACAATACATATACATACTCATATGATGTTTTCAAAAAAATTATCTCGAAATGTTGATGAAAGTTTTAAGCATCTTCTTTTTATTGAAATGTGGAGTAAAATATTTCCCATATTTTCATAATTCGACTTGTATTAAACTATTCGAGAAACTTACGGCCTTGCCCAAAATCGTATAATGACTGAAAATATAGGCGAAAATTGCATTTTTGGCATCAATATCGATGAATTTTCAGCGAAATTCCTCGATAGGGAGGGGTGAAAAGCCTGAACCCCTCCCTTTTCCCCAGGCCCAGCGTCGCTAAATATAGCCTAGAATTGCATGTTTTAGACTTGAATTTCTAAAATTTTCCGGGGGAGAGCCCCCGCACCCCTATTTGTGCGCAAATATTAGCTTCTACATTTTTATATCACTTTTCCGAATACCATGACGCAATGCTCTAAAAAAGGAATGCCGGAAGGAAAAATTAGTTGAAATTTATTCAACGTAATGTCTCTGAAAAATATAATTGCCACATTAATTTTGAAATGACCCTCGGATGCGCGCGTGTACATAATATATTATATAAAACTGGATTTTACCGATCGAAAAAATGGCGTGGTCACCAAACTCATACCCCCATTCGGGGCTATTCTGTTGTCAGCACGGTTTAGGGGCGGAATTCTCAAATTTCTCCCCGGGCGCCACTAAGTCTAGTTACGACACTTAGGGCATCACTTCTCACGCCTACGGGCCCCCAAATCCTCGATCCGGCCCTGACTACTAGTTACAACTAGTCCCAGAAAAAAGTAGTTAACTATTAGTTGCAACTAGTTTTGTTTCGAGTAGTTAGTAGTTGGTAGTTAACTACTTTTTGACAAGTAGTTGCCGAACACTATCGTCTACAAGCTGAATGACAATGAATAGTTGTTCCTGTGATACAGCACTCTTAAATACACAACTTAAAGGCTCAAATGCAAATCTTGAAAAGATAAAAATAGACTACATACATTTACTGAAGCTGAGCATGTTCCATTACATTTCTAATATCAATCTTATGTATGAATACTAATTCAAATGAATCATTAAGTTTTGCCAAGTTTTATCAATATAAATTCTTTTAAAATAAACAAATATTAGCTCATTTGCTTTTTTTCATACCCAATTGCAAATAATATAGTAATTATCACTTATAATTTTTATCGCAAAGATAAATGAGAAAGAAACCATTAGTTAATGCGCTGCACTGATTGCAGAGTTTCCATTTCTTTGAATGGTTACATCACTTTAAACACTTGCAATTGGTCAGCTTGGATTGGTGCTTTGCCTCCTCGGCCTTCGAGAGGATGAACTCATCCGCTGGCTGGACGGGACAGGAGAACACATATTGGGCGAGGGTAGATTGCTCTACAGGTGGTGTGCGGAAAAACCGGTATTCATTGGCAGTCAGGACAACAAAACCAGAACAACTGTCCTAAGGCAAGTCGTACCGAAGATCGTTGGTCGTACCTTCACTCGATCGGAGCTCGCTAATAAACGGAAGGACGCTCCTTTGTCTGCCTTAATTCCTGGCAGCCCTTCGAGGGGAGCATACATATATTGAAAACTCCTTCTGCACCTGAATTGTGCAAAAATCTCCCAGAACTGCTTCTGAGAGCAATTCATCTTATATTTGATAACAGTTTTGTACTCCCTAAATTGTTTAAGAGCATTTCTGAATGTTCCAAATTTTACTGCAAATATCCTCCCATCCCACCTCTTCTTCAGAAAAGCAGAAAGAAAGAAAGAGGGGGAAACCGGACGAAAAGTCAAGTAATTTTTCAATTCTCAGTCATTTATATGCATCTGAGTGCGCTAATATTTTGGCACAATCATCACCTTATGATGTACAATACATTCAAGCCATTGAAATATTCTTTAGTTTCTTTTCGAGTCATGAGCTTTCAAAATTGAATATTGGGGAAATATGGAAAATCAACTAATTGTTGGTGTAATTATGTGTAGACTAATTCACCTGAGTATGACCGTAATCTACCAAAGGTTTCCTCGCTAGCTACTTGTAGCTGGTAATTAACGTTTCGGTGACCACTGGTCTAAATCATGGGTGGTTAAGCTTTTTGCTCTGAAATGGCACACTAAACTTGGTCGTTTAATAGTCACACTAAACTTGGCCGTTTAATGGTCACACAAATTTAATCTGAGAGTTATTGTTCTGTATTTATTATGCTGACTTTAAATTACACAGGAATAGGCTTTCTGAATTCCATTTTACTTCTGCAGAAATTGAGGAATTACTTTTTCTTACTCGTGTGTGTTTGCAACAGAGCACTTTTGTATTTAATGATAAATTCTATGCTATGGCAGATGGCCTGGCTATGGGAAGTCCTCTTAGTCCTATTTTAAGTAATTTCTATATGCATTATTTTGAGGAAAAACTATTCCGGAAATTGCAATTTCAATTTTTTGTTCGTTATGTGGATGATTGTTTTGTCCTAACGGACAGTAACTTGTTAGGTATTGATGATGCTCTTTCTATTATGAACTCCATTGATCCTAATATCCAGTTTTCTTGTGAGAAAGAACTTAATAGTAGCCTCGCGTTTCTTGATGTTTTGATTTCTAGGAGTGAGTCTGGTTTCACTACTTCTGTCTATCGTAAACCTTTCGCTGTTTCTTTACCTCCTCACAGACTGTCGTCTCATCCTCCCAACCAAAAATATTCGGCTTTTAATGCTCTTGTCCATCCTGCGATTAATATTTGCTCTTCTCCTGAGCTTCTCAAGATTGAACTCAACTATCTGAAAGCTGTAGCTGTTGATAGAGGATTTTCTCACTCTTTAATTGATTCTATTCATAACAAACTTTCTAAAAAAACTTCTGGTCCCAATCATGTGGTTTCTAGAAAGAATTTGGTTGTGTCACCATTCTTTCATTCTGTCCGTTTTCGTATTGCTAAAATCCTAAAAAGGTTTCAATTTCAAGTCGTTTTTGCTCCTAGCAACAAACTTTCCTTCTCTTCTCTTTTAAAGATCCTGTTTATCAACTTAACACTTGGGGTATTTACCAAATTAGTTGCAATTGCGGCCTTTCTTACATTGGACAGACAAAACGTGCTCTGAAAATTCGGTTAAATGAGCATAAAGGTTATGTACGAAAGCAAGAGTTAAATAAGTCTAGTATTGCTCAACATTGTTGGAATTCCAACCACTCTTTTGATTTCAATTCTGGGAAAATTATTCAAAAATGTTCTTCCCCTTTAGAGCTTGACTTTTGGGAAGCTTATCATATTAACAGGAATAGTTCTAATTTGGTTAATGATTCTTTCTCAACTCTTTATTTTTCACAGGTCTGGCATAAGTTCCTTTAATTTGTTGTTCTTTCTTGGTTTTCTTGTTAGTTTTCCTTTTTTTGTGTCTATTTTTTCTCTTCCCCCCTCCTCCTCCTTTACATGTGTAATTTGTTTTGCTTTTTGTTTTGGTATTTTCTGTACTTATTTCATTTCCATTTTTTTCTTTGTATTTTATTTTATTATTTTTGCAATTTTCATGTATTTTCACATTTTTATGCATGCTATCGTCTTTATTGCTTTTTTTTTATTGATATTCCTTTTTACTTCCTGTACTTTCAATGGATTCGTTTTTTGCTCTCTTATTGATACCTTCCCTGCTACTTCTACTTCCACTTCACACTGCCTTTATTCTCATTGGTTTACAGTTAATTCCTTGGCTATATAAGCTTTGTTTGTGTTGTTTTGTCTGCTTCATTTGGATGTTTTGCATCTAGAAGCTCCCTGTCGCATTGAAAAAGGGATTCCAAGCAATCCCGAAACATATGTCTGCGTTTTAATGTTCATTTGTGCTTTAAATTAACGTGAAATTTTATTTCTATTACACAACTACATTATTATAATTAAATTACACCAAATAAAATATTTATATGACTCTTTTATGCAGCATCTATGCCATAGGTACTACATGATTTTAAGACAGTGCAATGAATATGCTAGCTATTTTCAATGTAATTTGTAAAGACTAAATAAACTCAGGAAGACTGCATGTAGCCATAAGGCTGCTGCAGATGATGATAAAAGGTTGGAGTTTGTTGTATTGGGTAAATCTAAATGTCTGAGCTACTTCCTCTGAGAGCAGCAGTAACAAATAAGAATGAAAGTGGATGAAGCTAAGGAAGATCTCAATTCAGTTTGTCTGTTCTTTTTTAATATTATTACCTGGTTATGCTACCTAAATATACGTTAGGCAGTCGTTGCTAGCCTATTGGCATTTCACATGGTCTGCCACTAATCTCAAGCTGCAAATGTGTTTTTTCAAAACATAATTACAGAAAGTATCGGACAGCGCACAGACGAATAGGCTGTGTTTTGAAAGAAAAAAATTTTTGCCGATCGGTAATGGGTGGAGTTTTTCAGTCTACTGGCAGATCTCCTTCTTTTTATATAGATGATTAGACAGAAAAAGTCGGAATGCTCTGAACTTATTGATTAAAATGAAGATCTAAATATATGTTAAATGTTTTTCTTGATAATGCTTACTTAAAATCTTAATATGTAATGTTGATATTTGTAATAAATTTAGTCAGTTTTGTTAAAATACTTGAGAGCTATTTCAAAAACTTCCAAGTTGATCAACTTGGAAGTTCCCATCTTAATTATTAAATATTGCCATTATTAATGTTAATCTTGTTAAAAAAAGGCTTAATAATTAATGCGTGCAATATATGAACATAATTTTTGGCAAATGTATGTTTTCAGATAGTTACAGAAAAATTTAACTTCTCGTGCTTCTAAATTATTTTACTGTCACCCATAGAAACTACCATCATGCTCATCATTGTATCTCACCTGTATTATATGAGATGCATTTTTAAAAAGCAAAAATTCTTTCCACCCATGTTCTATATCTTCATGTAGTTATCCATCATCATCCTTGTAAAATATTGATTATTTAAGCGTGTGCCCTCTAATTAAAAAAAAAAATGTCAAGGTCGAGGGTCGATATTTTTCCGAAGTTAACATCGGCGAGCGACTGCTAGTTTTTTGAACTATCGGCGCTGATGCATCGGTCGGGCCGCAACATTTATTTATTTGGTGCTCAATTAAAAAGGTTTAACTGTGATTTCACAAGAAATGTTAAAATTTTAAGCACATTTCTTTTTTAAAAAATAATGGAACAAAAATCGTAAAAATGTCCGGATTTTCGAGGTTCTACCTGTATTAATGTTTTATAAGTATGTAATGAAAAAAAAATGATATATGTAACTTTTTGACAAACATTCTGCATATTTTAGTGGTTTAAAGCGAATTTTTGCCATCGGCCTATGGAAAAGGAAAATGATCGGCATCAGCCCATAACTGATATCGGCCAAAAAATGCCATCGGTCGAGCCCTCCTTCTTACATCAACATGTCTATGAACCCAGTTTTTAGATATAAATAAAATTTCCATAAAAAAAATTATTCGAACATAACTAACAACAGGTGAAAAAGTTTCAAATAGTCGATTCCAAAAATTTGCGCTAGCAGTCTCGAGCGAAATCTCTGAGTTCTCCCCATGGCATCTTTCTTCAACTTAGACCCATCGGCAACACGGCAACCAAGGACTTTCTTGTAGAATGAACTATCGAAACACATTTAGTTGTGGTTGTCGATTTCTTCTTTCTTAGAATTTTTCCATTCCTCAACTTCTGGAAGTCTTTTATTCATACTTATTGCACTGGTAACTGCTGGTCTATTTTGGTGAAGGATAGCGTCAATCGTTAGTCTCTCAACGGACAGCTAATGTTTTGTGCTGCCATCTGTTTGGTAAGTTGAAAAATAATCCGTCATTTAAACTTCTATGCCATTTTACCCTTTGTCTAGATTGTTTAAGAAATGTTTAAACCAAAGTAAATATTTCTATAAAGCATTTAGTGAAATATCGAAGCTGTGAGAAAATTTCTAGCACGCTATTCTGCTTTTTACGTCAAGCGATAAATTCCGGGAATAGGGTAGTCATTTTTCTGGCTACACAATAGCGTGGAGTGAAAAAAATTTTTTTTTGGAATTTTTAATCGGCGGGTGCGGAAAAGGTGCCCTATAGGCTCAAATGAACGTGTGTAAAATTTTATTCAGTTTGGACAAAGTTAAGATGAGCACCAACCCGACCAAAGTTTATCGAAACAAACACATTACGTGATTTTCGTTCTCGTCAACAGTAATAATAAGAAAACTATATTATATTTTTTGCGTTATGTTCTAAATAACAAAATATTTCAATGTTCAGATTGTCTAAATATTTCCTTAGTTTTTCGTGCAAAAATTCGAAATGCAAATCAACTTTCCGCGTCAGAATCAGTCAGACAAAACTTCTCATGATATATTGTAACGGAGATAGTCAACAACATGCTTTCCCTTTAAGCAAAATAAAAACTCAAGGTCAAAGTAGAATTTCTTTAGTTATCAATAGATGCACTTCATGTTCTTAGTGATTATTGAGCTGTTAATTTTAAATTGTTATAACTGCATGTAAAATAATTTTTATGTATATTTTATTAATAATTTTCATCGCGTTTATGTAAATAGTTAAAATTGTGTTTAAAGTAATTCTTGGATAAAAATTTTGCTTTTTTTCATCGCAATATAAGCTGTAACTTCAAATGGTAATGGTCGACACCACGCCTCTGCTTTCAAGTTAGGTAATTATTGTTATAGTTGTCGCATGGGGATGGAGCAAACATTAATACTGGCACAAAGAGTGGAGTGTTTCGTTTGTTGGCGATAGAACTTGGTTGACCATTACAATGGTTAATTTGCTTGTTGCATGTTGCATATCAACGAACTGCCACTCTGACATCTTCTGCAGAAAATTGACGGTAAACGTCCAGGCCAAAAGCACTAACAGGCGAAATAGGAAAAGCACTTCACAAATGGAAGAACTTTCCGAGGTACCATTTTCAAAAATTGCTGTCGAGTATTTTCCGCACTTAAGTGCTGATATGGAGCTCAGTACAGACCAGATGTACCTCAGGGATATTTATGACGCTTTTTCAGCAGGTAACTGTTTTGATGACTTGGCAGATCGCAAACCTGGACCCATGGTACGTTCCAGATGGTTAACAACTGCAACTAGAATCCTTCGATTGTATGTAGCAATAGAAATTCCTTCCAAAAACATCGGGACACTAGCAACATATATAATGAGAGTATGAGCTCCAGTCTGGTTTCTAATTTAAGAAAACCCACATTGTGATGAAGGGGCCCGTAATGTTTAGAAACTTATATCCTTTTCCAGCTACTTGGATCCCAATTTAAAAGAAATAAGACCCTGTTCTAAGAAGAAATAGTTTTTATGCTTATTCCGAAAATCTTCTGCTTTCTATGCTCAAGGATTACAGGAGACATATTAAAAAACAAGTACTGAAACTAATACTGTTAGCAAGAGAGCAGAAAATTTCAACTCGTAGAATTCAGAGTTTCAAACTTCCTCCTCTAAACCTAGATTGAGCAGAATGCACAGACATAAGTTGGCATGATGAAGTAATAGGTGAATCACCTGTGATTAAAAACCTCTTCACAGAAGACATTCAGAATTGGATTAATTCAAGTGCAGATGAAGTCCAAGTTGAACTTCCAAAGTCCCCGTGCCACTCTCAAGGAACAAAGCAATGTGTTCGTCTTGTAACTGAGGCCTAAGACAGTACCGGATTTTGGAGTTTTCCGCGGGGCAAAACTTAAAAATGCCGCCCCCTCCAACCAATTATTTTTGGTATTTTATATAACTTTTTTATGAGCTGGCCATTTTTTTTTTTTTTTTTTTGCGGATTTTTTCCTTTTGTTATCACTAACTGATAAACCCATAAAACTTTCGCTAATGTTCCCACAGCATGGCCTTTTCAGTAAGGGTGATAGAGCCATATGAAAGGTGCCTCGTAACTGGAGATATGAAATTCTGACAGTTGTAGGGGGTCCGGAGGATTATCCCCCGGGAAAATTTTATGCGAACTGGTGCATTTTGAGGCCTTAGGAGACGCTTTGGGAAGTGAAAAAGTTTAGGAAAAAAGCAGACAAAAACTGTTTGAAATAAACGTTTTTACTCATAAAAGTAATAATAAAAGTTCAGAAAAAAATTTTCATTTTTTTTTTTTAATCCAGAGGGCAGGACTCTCTCCCTCCTTCTTATTAACGCCCATATCGAAGAGCCGTGTGTTTGCCTTCTCAAACGACACTTACAAGCTTCCACCTCTTCCTAAAAGGATGCTTTGAAAGTTTCTGAAAGAAAAACCGTTGGGTATTGTTTGAGCATAGCCTGATTTATACGTATTTCACTATCACAAGAGAGAAAAAACCTTGACGTTTTAAAATTTAAATTTTTAAACTTTGACATTGCGAAATTTGCCGCCCCTAACCTAAATTTTAGAATTTCTGACAGTTCATACAAATAAATAATTCTATTAATCGGTTTTAATATTTAGCAAAATTAGCTGATCAATGATAAAATCGGAGCGCAGTATTAGGATTTTAATTCTCTTCCAAAAGTTAAATTTACTTAATTAAATACTTTTTTCTTTCTTTTTCCTTATTTTTTTCTTTTCTTTTCTTTTCTTTCTTTTTTTTTTTTTTTTTTTTTTGTGCATCACAGTTGAATTCGTCGCCCCTAGAAGTGCCGCCCGGGACATGGGCCCCGGCTTGCCCCACCCTAGATCCGGCACTGGCTTCAGAACGTATTTGTGGTGAAAAGCAGAAACATGGATTCATTCCTGTTAAGCTTTCCTCTAGAAATATTATGATTCAGTTCAACAGAAAGAGTGAATATTCAGTATAATTTGTGTTCATTTGGCGTGCGCCTAAACTTTCATGTTCACGACGTGCTTTAAAAAAAATTCAGAAAATATTTTTTGCAAGCCATAGTATTCGTAATTTAATTGCAATTAAGAAAGTTTCTTCTATACTTTGAGTGAAATAATAAGTAACTTGTGTTATTTTCATGGCAATAAATTTTATTTGACATCGTTTAGCACCAAAAATATTTCGTTTTAGTTGAAGCAGCACATTGCCATCATTTCAACGCAATGATAAATTTTTCACGTGGCTTGGGGCGCATCTTAATATTAAAATTCCACACTGAAATTTTGCATGCGTTCATTTGAACCACAAAGGTACCTTTTCTGCCCAATGCCGATTTAAAATTCCAAAATTTTTTCCCCCAATAGCGTTCACTCCACCCTACTACACAGTGTACATAAACATTGTATATTTATTGATAAATAAAAATCTTGTAAATAACTTTATAAAATTTCTATGCCATATATACCTATTATTAAATTAACTGAATAAAAGCGGTTAATAATATGATTCCGCTCTGCGCTGCGAATGGTTTCGATATGAATCATTTAGCTTTTTAGCTCTTCCTTTTAAGGATATGTGTATGTGATAAAAGGCATAAAAAGTTACTTTTGATTATTATTTTTCAATATATGTTTCATATGAACTGAGTAAAAAATATATAAAATAAAGTAAAATAAATACTCTAAATACTCCCCCCCTCCCATTAAAAAGAAAACTGCATCTCATTTATTTATTTTTAATTTTATGAATGTAATAGAAAAAGAAATCGGATCGGAGGAGCACAACACATTTCCTCACTGCAGTTTCGAGAAAAATGTCGTTGCTCCTGCTCCATGCTCCAGATCCCTGGTGTAAAGTATGTGTAAAGTATATGACAAGAATATTCGAAGTTAGACAACATGCTGAACTAATCACTACTGAGTTTGAAAACAATTTTTGTCTAATTTGAAGAATACTAAATGACACCTGTGAAGCTCAGAAAACGTCCACTGAGACGTTGACAGGTTTTTTAATATGCATGTGGTGATTCGAAAAGAAGTATACGACATCAATGTCCTATAAATGCAAATACAAATACAAAAGTGACTACCAGAAACAGGGCATTGGCCCATCTAGGCTGGTCGTAATTTAACAGTCCCCAATGAACATCCAAGAGCTTTCTTAAAAGTTTTTACCCAACTGCAAGTAACAGTCGCTTCCTATAAACTATTCCAACTGCTCACAACCCAATGTAGTCATTTTTCCTCATTTCAAGATTAGCCTGAGATTTGAAAAGCTTATAAAAATGACATCTGGTTCTACCTTCAGCACCATAACTGCAGCCCATCAGCATTTCACATTTTAATGAATTTAAACTGAATCATGTAGCAATGTAAGATACTAAGATATTACATGTTACACTGTGCTACACGAAAAATGTCCTTTGGATGAAAATGTCTGTTTCTTATGTATTTTTGGCTGAAAATTACGAATCTGCAATTATATTTTGCCTATCACGTACCATTTTCCCAAAATTCCACACGTTAGCTTTTTACGTATTTTCTGGATAAATGTGCATATTTTCGTAATTTATCGACTTAATTTATTATAAATTATATCTTTCTCATTGATAGTGAGATCGTTGCCATTCTAGAGACCTTTTTAATGAAGTTGGGTTACTTTAGCGACATTTTTTCAACAAAAGCTTTATCTACTTCTCGAAGTTTTGAGTCTTTTACAAGACGACAAAGGCATTTTTTAGACTATTTTACGGAGCAAGAAAAAATGATATGCTGCTGTGATGTGAATGTACTATTCAAGCATTAGGATATGAGCACAATTCAGCAGAGTAGCGCTTGTTTATCAGTGCTCCTCCATCTAAGTATTTTTTCCCCTATTCCTTCCTGTAGCATATTCTGCAAACACAAAGGAAATTTCAAAATTACAAGTGGCAAAAGCATATCAAATGAGCCTATGATGATCTACAATGTGCCTCTTTTCCTCAATTGCACATTAAACTTGGCTTATCGAAATATTTGTAAAAGCTCTGGACAGAGAAGGAGTGGCTGTCTTGCATTTCAGGAACAAATTCAAAAATTTCAGTGAGACAAAAGTAAAAGAAAAGGATTTTTATTGACCCACAGCTTAAGGAAGTCCTTTCATGATGAAGAGTATGAAAAGAAACAGTCAGAAGGCAAAAACTCAGCCTGGCTGGCCTTTAAATCGGTGCGCTTCCGTTTCCCTCGAAATGGAGAAAGCTGAAAACTACAAAAATCTTGCTGGTGACATGATAAAATTCTTTTGTATTATTAGGTTGCTATATTTCATTAAAACTACACTTTTTGGGCTCCCATATGGACTTTATTTCTTAAAACCTTGGTGCAATTAATGATGAGCATGGGGAAAGGTTTCATCAGGACATCTCTGTTTGAAAAGCATTTCAGCGCTCGATAGAATGGAAGTATACGAATTGAACACTGCTAAACTGTTATCAGGGCAGACCAATAGATGCCCACAAGAAGAATTGGCCAAAAAATTCATTTTAGCAATTGTGTTTTCAATAAGTAACCCTGAGTTACATTCTTCTATAACCAAATTGTATAAATATGGAAAGTGGGTCTCCAGCAAAAACGCTACGTGATGGCCCATTTCGGTTTGGATATTTGAATCAAGCACCTTTTGTTTAAATAGAATCACATAGTTTCATCTAAAGGACAAAAAAAAGTTCAAATTTGTTGCACAGTGTTATCTGCGACAGAATTGCATGGAATTACTTTACGTTTTGTTATATAGTCAGTCACAGATGTGCTATGCGTGATCCCTTAGTCACACGCTGCAGATCAAGCTGTCGATCCATTTTTGCCCAAATGCGTGTCAAAGTATCGATACCATCAACTGAAGTGCATCGATAGTGGCTGTGATGTGCTGTTTCAGTTCCGTTAAATCAACAGAAAGGGGAGGGAAGCACATCTTGTGCTTTTTGTTTACCCCCACAGGAAAGAAATCACAAGGTATTTATGTCAGAACTTTTGGGTGGCCATTGGATAAGTAGTATCAAAAAATAGTATGTTGATTCTAGTCCTCGCCTTGTCCAATCCGTCGCAGGTAACATGATGTATCTTACATTTTTTCTAGATTAATAGTGTATTGAAGTTGTATATTTCTTTTTGAATTCCCCGGTATATACAATATACTTACACAGTAAAACTCCTTCTCAAGGACACTCCTTTACACGAACGGTTTTCAATTCCCTAGCACTGAAGCATTTTTTATCCTTATATGTATTAAAAACCTCTCTCTCTCTAACGAACATCCTCGGTGACGGATGCGGACACTATTTCGAGAGTAAATGACATTGATAGAACTCTGATTGCTGATACTATTTTGGGAGTAAATGACATTGATAGAACTCTGATTGCGCACTATCTTAGGAAGCAAAATAATGAAATTCAAGAATTAAATGATTATGCATCGGGAATTCAAAATTTTAAGCAAATAGTACGTGTAGTTCAGAAAGTAAATTAATTTAAGCATTATTTAACAATTTTTAAGTTTCAGAATGTTCTTTTATTATTAATTTATATTTTTAAACAGAAATATTTAGGCTTTACAGCAAAAATAATAATTAAAATTCCCTTTTCTTTTTTACCTTTTTTGTTTCTTTTTTTACTTTTCTTGTCATTGCTATTAGGTTTCGGACTACTGATAAATGATGCAGCCTTGGAGCACCGTTAAGAAGTATTTTTGATAGAATAACAGCTAGCACAAATCGCGATTCAACATCAAAATCTGTAAGTTTTGACGTGTTCTTAGAATGGCTGTAAGTGTTAAGTGTCTGTGTCATATTTTTCTGTCGGAAAAAAAGTAGTAATAATTTTTAAAAAACAACAATCTCAGTAACACAGTGCGGCGGAAAAGTTTTGGCACAAGCTAAATGTTTTAATAAAGTGAAAAATATACACCAGAATGCTTTGACAATTTGTAATCCAATTATTTAGATACAGTAAAATCTGTATCTAAATAACTGGATTACAAATTCATGTTTACGTTTCGGAAAAAAAAATCCTTTAAAATGAAATAATCATTAAAAAAAAAAACAAAATTGTGATGTCGCAAAAGTTATGCAAATATCTCTTTAAATCAGATAGATGGAGGATGTATGAGACTTTTTCTCTAGATTATGAAATATAACGATCACCGTACGAGTTATCCACATGCCGAACTCGCTGCAGTTCTCACCTGAGAAGTTGCGAAAGTTTAAGGGGAAACCACAAGTTTTTCAAAATTTCACTTATTTTAAATCGTTCCGAGCGTGGTATTGATAGTGATTTTCAACGATCATTTATTATTTTCCTTTAAATGAATTGGTTCCGAATTCGAAACATGAGTTTATAATCTAATTGCTTAGATACAGAAAAAATTTTAAAACATTCCAGTGTATATTTTTTAGTTGATTAAACCATTTAGCTTGTGCATAAACTTTTGCACCGCATTGTAGTAAAATTAGAACTGATATTTTTACCGATTACTATTGCATTACTGATAAACTTGGTGTTGGATAAACACAGATTAATTGCACCTTAAAAAGAAAACGAAATATAATGGTTCGTAAATACTAAGAGAAGAAAAATAATTTCCCGAACATTAAATTGCGGCTGCACCAGGATTCATAACTTACCCATTGACTGTAACCAGAAAGAAAAAAAGCGTGTATGTGCTTGATTCGATTATGAATTTGGATAAGAAATTTGAAGGATTCTATGTTATTCCCTTTAAAAAAAAAGTTATTATATCGAACCAATGCTAAAGGATAATGAGAAACAAAAGCAGAAAAATATTTTGTTGTCCTCTAGGGGATCATTCATAAATGATGCCACGCTTCGAGGAGGGAGTTGAGTTCGTGAAAGTGCGACAAGGGGAGGGGAGGGGGTAACAAGAAGTGTGACATCAGGCATATACAACATAGCGTGACATGTGAAAAAGGGGGGGGGGGGGGGTCCGTTGAAGTGTGAAATTTTGTGACAAAGGGGGACGTTCCAAATCGTAAATTTAACAGTGAATTATATGGACAGACTGCTGCCGGTTATTTAACCGTAATTTCATGATGAAATTTCTAACAGTGTTGGTTGCACCGAAAAAAGAAAAGGTACTCGAATACTGGCACTGTCTTCAAAGGATGGTGCTTCATTTTACGATATTTTGGTGCAAGCTAAAACATGCTGCACCGAAATCTAGTAAAATGATGCACCATTATTTTTTCGTGCAATATTTAAGAGCAGTAGAAAAAGATAGCCTCGAAAGGTTTGCTGTGCGGTTTCCAATATTCTTCGCAAAAGGAGTGGCTCGTTCTTTTTGAAGGTGAAATGGCTTCCCATCCCACGGTGCTGGGGCCTTAGAGGTGCAGCTGGCGGCCATTATGGAAGTCTAATATCCCGTTCCAAGTCGCTCATTGAGGCCGATGAAAATTAATGATGAAGCGGCGGCAGGAAGGAAGGATTCCATTAACGTCACACACCAACTCGGATGCATAACTTGAAATTTATATCACCTTTTTACCCAATGCCCAAAACAATCCCCCCCCCCCCCCCAAATACATTTCCCTCATAATATATTATTTTGTTCATTCCACAAAACTAAGGCTCACAGGAGCTTGCTGAGGAGAGGCAATTTCTTTTTGTCATTTAACTCTCATAAGATATTATTTGTTCATTCGACAAAACTAAGGCTCACAGGAGCTTGCTGAGGAGAGGCAATTTCTTTTTGTCATTTAACAGAAAATGTGTTCCAAAGGGAGAAAGTTATTATATAGTGTTATTTAATTATTCGTATCATTTCTAATAATGCTAGAATGTCATTGTGGGGTAATTACCCCCACTGCCTCCTCCCTGTATCCGCGCCTGAAGGCTCATACGCAGAAACTATTTCTAATAGTGCCAAACTCCCTTTAAATCTGATTTACGATATATAAGCTCGCAGTCATTTATGGTAACTTTGAACCAGGTGGCTTAACTTTGAACCTTTTCATATTTTTAGTATATTTGACTTAGTGTAAAAAGCCCAGTGCTGGCTAGGTTATAAAAAATTTTCTAATCTTTATTTTACGGAATAGCTTATTAACACTGTACACAGATAATTGTAGCATCCAGTCATATTGAAGACACTGTTTAGAAGCTATTTTTGAATGCTGATTTGAAGTTGTTGAAATCTTTGAAGTTGTTTTATTCACTATCATGAATTGTAGAAATCCTCCTCTGTGACATTGTGGTTTCTTTATTTCTTTTCTTTAAAAAAAAAATATATATATTTAGATATTTTATTTTTCTGGTTTAAAGTTGCAAAAATATATTACCTTTATTAAAATAATTTTTTTTATTATCACATTTCGAACATGGATCAAAGTTACCCTAAAGGGAAGGATAACTTTGAACTAGTTAAATAATTAATTTTAAATGGTTTTTATAATTATGGTTTTAAATTTATTACAACTGTACAATGCTTTAAAAGTTTTTCTTTGGTTATGCGGCAGTAGATACAGTAACATTATTATTTAAATATGAATGGAGCAGCTAAAAACAGAGAAATCATTGATCAAAGATTGACAATATTTATTTGAAATTCTCTGCAGGGTTGTTTCAACAAATATATGAGAATAGAAAATTGAATGTCAAGTACAGAAGGATTAAAAGCACCATAATTAACTGCAAAGCAGTATTGGAAGTAATGATTATGCGGAAAGTTATTGTTGAATGAAATACATCCAAGTAGAAACCATATGAGTAACAAGAAGAATTCGGAGTCGGGCGTAATTGTTTGAATGAAGCTCATCAAACTATCATTAAACACTTTTATTTTATAATTTTGGGACGTGCTTTCTTTGTTTATGCATTGGAATTTTTGATCTTGCTAACCCCCTTGGTAATAACTCATGCTAACCTATGTAATAGTGTGAGCAGAGCGATTTGATTTGCGTTCCGACCAGGGGCGCACCGACCTGGACTGAGCACCCTTTCAATGTCCCCTCCATTTGTAAAGTTTGGAGGGGAGTCTCCGCTCCGTACGAAAATTTGAAATTTAGCCCCTGATTCTTTAACCCTTCCTTTAGGCGCGCGAATCTGTCAGATGAATAAATAAAATACCGATACAGGTAGATAAGTGCTAATTTTTGTACAACTTCAGTAAAAATCCATTATTTTTTATAGGTAGTTAGATGCTAGTTTCAGTAACAAATACTGCACCTTATGTCAATATATCAGGTATAAAATGCGCTCATCGCTATTTTTTTTTATGCATCTGAAATAACATCGATACTACTTTGAAACATAATTTGTGAAGTCGACGCAGAAGATATTATGTATCATAATTTTGCACCGACTTCAGAAATTAGGTTTAAAAGTAGTATGCATGTTGTTTAAAGAATGAATTTAGTTTTTAATTTTTTAGAGCAGTTTATAATTTGAAGTCTATTGTATTTTTTTCCAAAAAATATTTTATTGTATTCTTTTTTGTGAACATACATTTTTCATATGAATACTCTATTTATAAAAAAAACATATCAAAGGACACACCTTTTTTGAGTGACGGGCACTAAAAACTAACAACTTGTATGATAAATTCTATTTTGAAGTTGACTTTAAAACAGTAGCGTCACTTGGGGGGAGGGGGAGGTCGGCTGTCCACCCAAGGGGACAGCCTCTTTGGGGTGTTGGGAGGTGACGCCCAAAAGGAATTAAAGACTGCACTGTTAAAAATTTCCGCAAGAAAATAGTAATATGACCATTTATTTGATTCTTGTTTTACCATATTTAATTACAACAGTCGAATAACCATTAAAAAGATGGTACTCAAACTGCTGATTTCGGAAAAAAATCGTTCATTCTCTGTTTCTCTTAAAGAACGTTTAACTAACCGTAATTTACAAACGCCACCTAGGTCTCGTAGTCAATAAGAATCGGGCGTCCATCTTGGTTGTGGAACTTTACCGGTCGTAAGTTGTTGTTAAAATATGAATAAAGATTTATCAGTTCAAATCCGCATGTGTATATAAAAAAGAAGAAAAAAGGGCTTAAGCAGTGGTTACTAAACACATACACACGTAAATTAAAAATTGAAGACATCGGACTCCCGAACTGTTTGCAAAAGAGCGAACCCATAATTTGAGCTTCTGAAGCTTGTTTGTATTTTAATTTTTGCAGCAAATAAAATTATTTTAGTCAATATGTAAATTTAAACTAAAAATGACTTTAGATCCAATCAAAAACTGAAATCTCAGTTTTAATGCAGTTTTCCTGTTGGGAAAGAAGATTTATTTATAAATAAACGGTCGCTTTGAGTGGTGTAGATGGCCGAATAGTTAGAGCGCAAGGTTGGTACACCATACACCCGGGGTTCAATTCTCGCACGCTTCGTTTACGGTTTCTAAGCCTCGAAGATTCTATGCCTCGAAATTGTTCAAAAACCGTAAAAACTTTCATTTAGTTTTGTAACCATATTACATATAAATAGTTATGAAACCGTAAACTTTTGTATTTATGGCTTTTAACCAAGCTGATTGGAAATGGTTTTGGTCCCGTAAAGGTACAAAAATGTTCCAAAACGGAAATTTAACGGTGAATTAGATGGACAGACTGCTGCCGGCTATTTAACCGTAATTTCATGATGAAATTTCTAACACTGTTAAAAAATGCATATACTTGAAATTATAATTTTACTGGTACTATTTCAACATATCATAACTCAATGTAAATGAAGTTTAATGAAAATTAACACCAAATATAAATCAAATAAAATTCCTTAAGATATTTTTTTCCCACTTTTAAAACTGGTATAAGCTACAAAACTACAAATTTGTGCTTCACAGCAAAGTTTTTCTTCTTTCTTTTCTTTTTTTTTTTTTGGGGGGGGGGGGGGAGTTTTATCACAAATTACCGCACCTGGTGACACCCGTGCTAGAAATGCTACTGTTTTAAAAGGTCACTAAAGCAAAAAACTGGATTTAACTTTTGCTTCAGAGAAGCCTTCACTCTTATTACAATAATAAAGCTTTTAATATTACTGCTTGATGGCAACAAACTCGTTTTTAACAACGAGTTTTATATTTATTATTAATAATTTTTCCAACAAAGAATTATTAAGCTAAGCCTTTACGATGAAAAGAAAAATATTTAATTTTCATCCATAAGGTTTTTTCTAAAGAGCAAGTCTATGTGCGATGGTGTGAGTTAGACGACCCTCTATCGATTAAAGAAAAAAATCATCAAAATTGGTTCATTTATTCAAAAGTTGTGGATGAAAAGACTATATTTATGTCCATAATTTTCTTTCTAATTATCGAATATTCAGAAATGCGACCTATGGGAGAGGACCCTAGATCGATTAAAAAGAGAATGATCAAAATCCAGAGAGAAGTTATCGATGGACAAACAAACAAAATGCGACATGCATACGGTATAAACTGTGGAAATCGGTCACAAATTTCTTAAGTTCGTAAGACAATCAAACATGATAAAAATGGTACTCATTCAGCCCTTTTTTTGTTCTGTTGCCAATCAATGGGTAAATATTTTAAATCCGGAATTTTAAATCGAAGCCTGGTTGCTCTTCAATAGTTTGTTACTTTTCAGAAAATGATTTTTCTTCACGTGGCATCTATTGACCAACCATTCTATCTGAAAAATATGTTTTTGTATATCCAACACCACATGTATCAGAAAGGTAACAGCAATCAGTAAAAATTCCAGTACATCTATTTTGTTATTGTGATTTTCGATAAAATTACTGTTTCATTCATTTTTTTACTCGTATCATTGTCTTCAAATTTTGACTAACCGATATTTAATTATTTAAGTATCGAACTTCATTTTATTTATTAATTTTTTCCCTTCAGAAATAGTGCCTGCACTCATAGTTCTATCAACGTACAGTTCTACCATCTACAAAAAGCAATCTGCCTGGCAGAGTGCCAAGAAGAATCCATTCATGTTCAAGGAAGGAATTGCTGGTATAAGACATGTGCCGTTCTCGTTCTAGTTCGTTTAGCATATTTCATTTCTTTCGAACTGATACTATGTGCTAGTTTATAAATCGAGTTGCTTGCAAAAAACAGAAAAGCGTACTAAATAAACGAACCTCCCGAAGACTCGAATGGCTTCGTTTTTTCTGCCATGCACAGAATATCAAAATATCAAAATTCCGTGGTCGAACTGTAATTTATTCGAAAAATAGTGCCATTACTAGAGGGTGTCTGTTAGAGCAGCGGTGCGTAAACCATGGGTCGCGACCCCCGAAGGGGTCGTGAGAAAATTTTTGGGGGTCGCCAAATTCAAAAAATCAAATTTATGAAAAATCTACAATTATTCATTTTAAAGAACTGATATATCGGAAGATTTTCGGAAGACATATCGGTGACTTTTTATGTTGTAAACGGTAACAAAAATTTTGGTTATCGATTGGAAACGAATATGCCAATTTGAAAAGAAAGGAAATCAATATTTTGATTCAGTTTGCATCGACCTACTCATGTGAATTCGGCTTTTCAAAGTTAGTATCCATTAAAACAAAATATCGATCTCGATTGGATCCAGAGAATGAGTTACGACTTGCGATTTCCAATACAGATCCGAACATAAAAGCAATCATGAGCTCCTTATATTGACTTCCTGTGATATAGTTTTTAAAAAGTATCTATACCCATGTGTATAAATAAAGCATTGTTTCATAAAATTATGTGTTGATTCATTAATTGATTTTTATGATGTAACAACTTTCATAACATTTTAATGATAGTTTATAAGTTTGCTGCGCTATTTTAAAAAGGCGTTATTTCAATCGAAGACGTCAAGATTCTTTTTTTTAAAGCACCCTGTAACAGCAAATCCTAGAAAGAATTTCAATGTAACTTCGTTAACGATTAAACAAAACGCCTACTGTCTACCCAGGGGTCGCAAATGTAAAAAGTTTGCGCACCACCGCGTTAGAGGGTGGTTTTGAATACATTAGGGCTCAATGGCTTCGCGGCCGCAGAATTAAAAACTGTCCGCGTATTAAGAGTGATGTCCGTTAGGAGGGGTATTACTGTGTTATAAATTCTACTTGTACGTCATTCTCTTTTACCTGATTGAATGGAATGACATCAATGCGCAATCCTTACCTGCTAAATGAAGTACAGTGGGTGTAAAAATGATTATGACTTGTCCCTACCAAATCGGAAACTCAGCGCTGACAAAATCTCCGAAATAGTGGCAACAATGTGGGAGTGTCTTATTCAATCTCTTTGCGCTGGTAATTGGCCTATTCTTGTGATGGACAGCGTCAATCACTATGTCTCTCAATGGACAGCTATAAATCTTTTGAAGGAGACCCCCGCGACACTCCTGCTGGTAGTTGGGTAGTTGCGTCGACGTGGGCACAGGAACGGGGTCCAAAACATCTACCCTTTTCCTAGAGAAAGACCCTGCTCCTGACCCTCGGGGCTCTGTTTCTTTTCTCAACCTCGGAAAAATCTTGGACTCTCCTTGGAACGCACAAATTGTTTCTTGAAACTAGCACGCTGTTGAAGCCGACTTCTTTTTCTTCCTTTCTTTTTTCTTTTTTTTTAATTCAGTTCACAGTTCACATGATCACATGAGTTATCGTAAAATACAATGTTTATTATTTTTCGAAGTACTTTTCTTCCTTCAAGCTACTGCTAGAATTAGTAACAGTTACTGTTAGCGATTTTAGAATATGATTGTATCTTGTAAGACATCGAAATCTTAATGACGCGTATATATCCTTGATTTTTTTTATATATTTAAGCAAACCAAAAAAAAAAAAAAAAAAGGGCATTCAGAAATAAAAACAATGTTGTTTTTTAAAATTTGGGTAAAATTAATAGAAAATACAAGGATATATGGATAATTCTACAAAAGTGGTAAAGAGTGTGTTCCATATAGATGTTTTAGTTACGTTTCATTTCTTAAAGAATATCTAGACACAAGCCAGTGTCCGCCAAGTTCAAAGACGGCGACACCGGCCAATGAGTATTTTTACCCGAACCATTTCGAGCTACTTTCGACATCATTACTAAAAAACTATAAGGCCTACATACTTGAAATTTTGTGCTTCAAATAGGGGCCCCTTGAACCCCTAGAATATTAAATTTCATCAATGTAACTCTTATAGTTATAGAATTATTAAGGTCTAAAAAGTGTAATTTTTATCATTGTCTGACTGGCTCACTCATAAAAAACAAAAACTACTAATAATAAGTGACTTAGAAACTTGAAACTTGGCATCAAGGTTGACAATTCAGCTTATATAAAAGAAAAAATCCGAAACTTGCGAAAAATTACATTATCTTGTATTTCTTGTAACGGAACTACAGTGTTCTACTGCTAAATTTGAATCATGTACGCCAACTGCTAAATTGGTATCAGATACGTTCAAAGATGGCATAAAATTGTTTTCTTTTGTCCCTCTTTGTTTTTCTCTTATATCAAAACAAAATAGTTCAAAATTTGACTTCAAACGAAGAGCACTTTCAATTTTACTACCCTGGCTAATGATACAAAAAATAAGTAGCTCATTAAGATAAGTTACGTTCAAGAACACGATAAGAAGACAATTAACAATTAACTATTATAGCTTGCCGCATGATTTTACTAGCTACCTGTTAGAAGTGTTTCTATTTGGGGGAGTTTTTTGGGGGAGTTTTTTGAATATAACGTATTGACATTTAAAACTTGGCAAGTTAGAAATCGGATACCAGAGAAGGGACCGTTCATAAATGATGTCCCGCTTTGTTCTGATATATTTGACATCCCCTCCCCCCTTTGTCACAAAATTTCAACATTCTGTAACACTCAACGGACCCCCTCCCCCCTTTGTCACACGTCACGCTATGTTGTATAAGTCTGATGTCACACTTCTTGTTACCCCTACCTCCCCTTGCACACACTTTGTCACAATTTCACAAAACCCCTCCCCCCCTCGAAGCGTGACATCATTTTGAATGATCCCGAAAGTAACAAGTTGTTTTTAAATGAATTGAAGAACACTGTACATTCCTATAGCTATGATTGAAATATCTGCTATGGAAGTTGTCACCTCTCATATTTCAACTCTTTTATCGGTGACACCGACTACTCCGAAGATTGTTTGTTCTACCGAACTTGGGCCCTTTTTAGCCTACTTCCCGTAAAAGTAAAAAAAAATAATAATAAAGCATGAAAGAAGGCTTAATGTATCGTGAAAATATCGTTAGAAAAGTCAAAAATAAGTTAAGTAATTAAATAAAGATTGAAAAATAAAAAATTTGAAAGTAGGGTTTTGAGATGGGGAAAAAGTGTGTCGGTCGGTCTGTCTGTCTGTCGGTCTGTCTGTCTGTCTGTCGGTCTGTCCCCCCCCCCCCCTAATAACTTTTGAACGAATTGTCCGATTTGAAAAATTCTTTTTGCATTCGAAAGATCTCGGCGAGGACATCTCATTTTCATATTTTACTTTTTGATTTGAAAATTTTTTTGTTCAATTTTGAACAGTTCAAAAAATTTTAACATTAGCGTATATGGGTGAAAATGAAGCAAATTATGTAAACTCTGGGTACAAGATATAAGTTCCCATGAACAAGCTCACTGGAAGAAGTTCTTGGCGTGAAATATTGATTTGAACAATTTTTGTTCATTTTGAACAGTTCAAAAAAAATTAACATACCGCCTACGGGGAAATTTCAATTCTATATAATTTCTGATCTAACGGACCGATTTGCTTGGAACAAACTTTATCGGAAAGCTCTTATGACGTAGAACATGTACAAATAGAAAGTTCATCCAGAACTAACGAGCCTATTTTCCTATGAAATTTTTTGATCGGGATTTTCAAGAATATTTTTTAATTAATGAATGATTAAATGAATAAGCAAAAGAATGAATGAATAAATGAGTGAATAAATACATGAATGACTTAATAAATAATGATTGAATGAATATGTATTAACCGTTGAAAAAGGTATATTTGAAGCAATTAAGAACTAAAGTTAAACGAGAAAGACAGAGAGAGAGAGATAGCTAGATTATAAATTGGAATTCGGTGTATACGGGAAAGTAGGCTCGTATAGTTCTAGACGGAACTTCTTGTTCATTTTTGTTTTTGTTCAATATATACAGGTATATTGCATAATTTTAAACTTTGTTTATTACAGTAATTCTCATATTTAACTATGCCAAAATTTAAATTTTCACTCCACTAAAAATAATTTTTTTCAGTGAAATATCACCCACGTGCCCTATCCCACAGCTATAGTTTTTCTTTTCTAAAAATTCTGGACATGAAATGGTTAGTGATTGCAGCTCCATTTTTTTCTATGATTAAATAGGTGTCCCCGACGTTTAAACCACCCTTTAACATTGTCATTTAAAGGTTTTTCCTTATTTACCTTTGTAAATAAAGCCAGCCCGAGCACACAAATATCTAACCAAAGAGCTGCCATCCCTCCACAACACACACAAACACAAAAAGCCCATTTTTGAAAAGCCCAATGGTGATAGTCCTGATGCACACCTGTTTCGTGCTTTTTCTGTCGTTCAACGTAGGGCACTATATAGTAGCTGGATTTCAAAATTGGGTACAATCGCCCTGACTGAATCTGACTCGTTTCTCCTCACATGGGGGGGGGGGGGGGGGGGGAGCTCAATCTGTCGGGAACTGTTCAGTTCATTGCTTAACTATCTTCTATTTTCAGAAGTTTACCTTTGTATTCCAGATCCTTTAGCGTTCCTGAAAAGTAAATATATTTTCCAGTCTGAGTGTGTGTGTGTATGCCGGCTTAAAACATTGTTTCTTTGAGAAGTGCTTTCCTCCCCTTCCAAATCTATTTTTTCCTTAGGACCTCATCACAATCCCATATTAATAACATAAAGATATTTTTAAACCCCCTTTTTCTTGGAACACAGCTGGTTTATAACCTATCTCTCCATAGACTGATTGCGCAGTTGAGATGTGTGCTTCGTGCACAGCAATTACAGTACATAAAATAGCAGCAAAGAAGAAAATAAAATAATATAGTACAGAAGAGAAGAAAAGTTACGGTTGATTGATAAAGTTAAAAATGATGCAACGAAACCGAGTATTATTTTGTAATATGGTTCTGCGGTATAGTTTCACTATACCGCGGTTATGTTATAACGCGGGTGCCAGACATGTCCCCCGACGCCCGTGTTTTAACGGGGTTTTACTGTGGTAGAAAAATCTTATAATAAATTGATCGAAGTTGGAACAAAACAAACATTTATTTTTTTAGCTTAGTTGTTGCTTAGTTGAATAACTCTTGGGATCATTCATAAACAGAGTCCGACAAATCCCGGGCGCCAGATCGCCCGGGCGACTAAAAAAATGCCTTAGCGACTAGTTTTTCAGGTGGCCACTATGTTCGCAAATGAAGATATTATAGCTGGCTCCTAAAATTTTTCTCTGGCTCCTAAGATTTTCGCATTTTTGTCAGACTTTGTTTATGAATGATGTCACTCTTCGAGGGGGGAGGGGAGTGCGTGAAATTGTGACAAATTATGACAAGGGGAGGAGGTAGCAAGAAGTGTGACATCATGCTTATGCAACATAGCGTGACATGTGACAAAGGGGGGAGGGAGGTCAAATATATGGGAAAAAAGCAAGACCACATTTACGAAGGTACTAATTCGACCCTTGTATTAATTTTCCCTGTAAAGTCTGTGATTAAATCTCCCTAATAAATTCTGGCTGGAGATATTCAAGAATTTATGTACGCTTCTAATGTCATTTAGGAAATATTTCTTTCATTTTCGCTGTTTCAAACATGCAAATAAAAACGAAATAGACATGTACTTTATTTTGCAGGATTGAGATAAGGGGCCGTTCATAAATGATGTCATGCTTTTTTCCTATATATTTGACCCTCCCCCCCTCACAATATGTCACTCTTCAGCGGACCCCCCTCCCCCCCTTTGTCACATGTCACGCTATGTTGCACAATGCATGATGTCAGAAATCATGTTACCCCCTCCCCCCTCGAAGCGTGACATCATTTATGAATGATCCCTAAGACAGAAAGACTCAATGTTTTATATGAGTCGTCAAGATTCAAAGCCTGATACATCCACTTTTTTTCGATTTCAACTTTTTTACACTTTCTAATAGTTTAAAGTAATCTTTATATGGTGCTAATTTTTTAAGTTTCTAAAGCAGCTACATCATGCTAAAAAGTGGGTTTGAAATGTGCCGGTTAGTTACAACCCCCCTCCTCCCCCCATTGACCATGCTTGTCAGCTCTTCTTTTTTCCCTCCAAATATCTTCCGAGGATAAATTGTTTTTGTGTCAAAATTTCAGCAAGTTCAAAGTTAATCCCAATGCTCTCAGCTAGGAATTCGAATTTCTTAGATATTAGATTTTTGCCCGCCGTGAAAAATTTCCTTTTTTGGATATAGCTGGTTTTGAAACAAGACGACTCATATAAAGAACTCATTCATTATACCCTAAAATTTGAAAATGTTTACAAATTAAATTAATTTATCTATTAAAATAGACAATAAAATTTTTCTGAGGTGGCCCTCATTTTCTTGGTGCCCTAAGAAAGTACTAATTTTGCTTACGGGTTACTACAGCACTCGACATTGCTCAGAGGGGGATGGGCATCTGGCATCCGTCCCTTTGGTAATATACGAAGACCAAAATCTTTAAATTATTCTCTCGGTCTCGGTTTAGGATGCATAGAGTATGAATTAAAAGGGGCACTTGCATGTAATGCCATACATCTCTACTAATAATAAACCAGCAAGTATGTCTGCGTGTGTGTCGATTCCAATGCCTTATAATCGTGCTCTTTGTGTGGGTACCTGAATTAAACAAACATAATGCGTTTTTTCATAGTTTCTTTTTGCATTTTTTATGTGTGCGTCTTTCTCACAAGAAAATAAAGTTTCTTAACTTTGTAGGATCGCTGATTGATTGTCGTGGGAGGCTAATTTTTAATTCTGTGGAATGCTATACATCTTAATAGAATAACATAATGTATACACATTAAAAAAATACCAGTGTCTATATATAATGACGAACCAACTGGTCCTTCCACTTCTGAACACGGGCAAGGCAATGCGGGTAGCGCTAGTATTATATATTGTTGTACAGATATTTCGCTGGTTCTTTTCTGGAAATATGTTCATTCATAGCAGAAAATATTTGGACTATTATATAATATTTAATATCATTATGCTATTAAATTACAATTTTATAAGCACTAATAATGAGTTTCTTAACCTTTTTGTATTTTTGTGAGATAATTATATTACTTTTAACACCCCAAATTACTTTTGGAACACACATAAATACATTAATGAAAATATTTTCTTCATCTGCACTTACAATATATCGATATTTCTTTAATATACTCTTCAGCATTTAATTTTCAAATTGAAAATAACAATATTAATGAACATAAAATTTTGATTCATAGTAGTGTAATGTAAAAATGGTGTAATGTTTATTGATCGAACTGCATTTTTATAGTACTCTTTACGACGGTTTCTGCTATGTTAAAGACGCAGTATTCGATTTTATCATAGAACGATTTTCTTCATCAAGCATCAAGGAAAATAGAATATAATGCAAAAACTTCTTTTCCGCTTGAATTCAGAACCGAAAACCGAACGGGTATCAATCACAAAACATACAAAGCGATCGGAAAAGAATGGATGGACCTCCTGGGCAGCTTGTGAACAAAGGAGACTGATTGCTTGTCACTTTAGCGAGAGGGGAATAATGTCCCTCTAGGCACGCTAGGTCCCTCGAATGGGCGGGCTAAGGTGTGGTTTGTTACGGGGCGTGAATTTTCGTAGTTTTTCAAACTTTTTCAAAAACAACACTTTTACTCCTACTAATAACAGGTACACAAATTGTCTCAGATATAAACTTAAAATATGGTTTTAAAGAGAAATATTCAAGCTTGGTTTCCTACTTTTCCGTTTTCCCGTATCTTTTTTCAAAGTTTTAAAAATAATGAATTGAAATTTAAAAATTTTATAAAAACATTTTGAAGTTCACCACAGAAAAAATGAAAAGTAGCAAACCGTTAACTAGGTCCACTCTATCGTTTAAAAGAAACCGCATGAAAATATTCAAATAACTTCTCGAGTTATGAGTAGGACTTTTTGCAGATTTTCCCGTAGAGATAGCATTAGCGCCGAAAAACAAGATGGACGGTAGCGAAGAGCCTTAAGCGAAATCATTCGTAGAATAAATTTAAATGACATAAATATTACTTGTGATTAGTGTAGTTTATGAGGTCTGTTTAAATATTATTTATAATAAGCGTCATAAATAAATCACCAAACTAGTTGTGAAAGAACTTTTCAACGTCTCAGAGGCCATCATTTCACACGCATTCAACTCCTAAGAAAAACTTTAAAATGTTACAGAATTTTGATAGTTGGACTCTTCTGCGCATGACAGAAAAGAACGAATCCATTTGAGTGTTAAGGGAAAGTCGTTCAGCAGGTACGTTAATTTAGTACGCGATTCAGAATGTTTGTTTCTCTGTTGAAAGCAACTCAATTTATGAACTGGCATATAGCATCAGTTCGGAAGAAATCAAGTATGCTAAAGGAACTAGAAAGAGAAGATAGAGACACATTATTTATACTAGTAGTTCCTCCCATTAAAATGAATGGATTCTTCTTGGCACTCTGCCAGCCGGCTTGCATTGGTTGATGGTTGAACTGTACGCATGTAGTTCAGCATATTGTGTAAACTTTGAATTTTCTTGTATTTTCAGAAATATACTTTATGCCAGAAACAGCCACTTTTTTGAGTTGCTTCGCTCCGACTTCTAAGAATTTGCTCCGGATCCGTTCCGTGCTTCAATTCAGAATCATATTATCTATCACTTTTTTTTTCAGTTCTGCGATATATACATTAAAGTATTAGTACGTAATGTATCTGATAACAAACGAGTTTAAAAAGTTGATTGTAGATTAGTTATTTATCAGTAACTTTTTTGAACTGTGTTGAGAAAAAACTAGGTCCCCCCCCCCCAAAAAAAAACCCATTTATTCTTAAATTTATGAATGTAATTAAATAAATAAATAAATGTTGTTGTCGTTTCCTCGCGTGTAGCGAGGAAGAATGGATACGCTGTTCCTGAGTCTAACCGGCCTTTAGGGATCCTTCATAAATGATGTCACGCTTCGAGGGGGGAGGGGGTTCGTGAAATTGTGACAAAGGGTGGGGAGGGGGTAGCAAGAAGTGTGACATCATTCATTATACAACATAGCGTGACGCGTGACAAAGGGGGAGGGGGGTCCGCTGAAGTGTGACATGTTGTGACAAAAGGGGGGACGGGGTCAAATATATGGGAAAAAAGCGTGACATCATTTATGAACGTCCGCTTATAGGCAGGAGTCCGATTTCCGCCCCTTTGAAAGGTCTCTTAATTTTTGAACCAGCTCCCAGATGAGAGACCGTCACCTGGGATCGGCACCCCCAGAGGTATCGTTTCACTTGGAGGACATTGAAGCCACTTCCTATTTAACGTGCACCAGCTCCCTTTAGAGTACACGGCCCCACGGGAACCAGCCGCGAGAGGTTGTCACCCTCCCAAACACTGACCTTAGTCGATGTTGCTTCACTTTCGGTGTTCTGCGGGAACCGAGCTTCTACCGACTGGTCCACTGCGGTACAAATAAATAAATAAATAAAAATTTAAAGTGAAACAGTGAGGCACAACAATTTTTTTTTGCTCCGGCTCCGCTTCAATTTCAAGCAAAGTCTGGTTGCTCCACGCTCTCGATCTACTCTGCGCCAAATCCCTGTTTTCGACCAAATAATATCGCTGTGGTTTTGTTGTAATCGTAGTGTTTTGGAATCCAAAAAATATATATTTCAGGTTCCGTTTAAGCACTTTCGGATGATCGAAGTACGTAAAGTCGGGACTTCATTGCTCAATCGTTATGAAAAAGGAAAAGTTTAATATTATCAACAGTGACTCGTAAATCAGCTTTTTATTGAGCTCGCAAGCTTGAAACATGTTCACTAAAGCAATGTTTCTAGAATAAACTTGTCTGGCACGGCACGGCACGACCTGACATATGCCCCCTTCTAACCTTCCGAAATCTTACCTAGTAGATGCTGATTAGGCAGAAGATTGTGAGGACTAATCTTCCCTTTAAAAAAAAAAAGTAGAGCTTTAATAAGAGCTTTTATGCTATCTATAGTCCCTTAAAACCAATGTATGTATCTAATTTGAAGTACAGAGAAATAAGTAAAAAATATTTAAAGTGATAAGAGCAAATCTGTGTTATTCTTTTGACTAGGACACGTGCCCCTTTTGGGCACACCCCCCCCCCCCTCCTCCCTAAAATCTGCTACTGTTCGCGTCACAAAATTCCGCTTTTTAAAATAATTATTTGTTTATTTACGGGCATCTGGAACAGTCACTATTTTTATTTGCTCCGCTGCGATTTCTAAGTACTTGATCTGACTCCACTCCATGCCCAGAATAGTTTTAATAGGAATCATATTATTTATAGCTTTTATTTAGTTAATTTGTTAAAAGTACATGTATGATTAAAAAATTGAGAATGTTATTCATAGACTATTTATTTATCAATAAATACATAATGCTTTGTGTGCGAAAAAGAAAAGCAGAAAATGAAAGAGAAAACACTCATTAATTATTTGTAAGTTTCGAAATTAAATAAAAGAAAAAAGATGGAACAGGAGAGCATTACGAATAGTTTTGCTCCAGCTCTGGTTATTAACTCAATGAATGATTGATTAACGTCGCGCAAATGTTGTATGAGCGTCGCAATTTGGTTTATACACTAAAAGTTTTGCGTTCAGTTGCCACCATTTTTGGTGTTACTGAACACGATTTTTGGTGTTCAGTAACACCAAAAATGGTTCACCATTCAGTAACACCGATCAGTTGGTGTAAAGCTGAAAATTATTCATTTTTGATGTACTTAAAATTTTTTTTTAATGTGTCTGTCAAAAAATTATAGACAGTATAACATTTCTTAGCACATGAAATGTGTTAACTCCATTCCGTATCGAAATTTCCTTGCGATGGCTCATTTCTATGAAAATAGCATAAATGGGCCATCGTAATAAATTTTTGATGCGTACATGAGTTAACGAACATCATATGATAAAACCATTCTGCTGTCTGTATTTTTTTAAACAGACACTTTAAAAATTATAAATTTGTACAGCTCATGTAAGCTTTGGAATAAAAAAGGATGCAGCATAGTTTTCCATTGGCTTTATAAAAAATCAAATAATAAAGTAAGCCAGAGGAAGAACAAATTTATTGATGATACATAGGGTTGCAAGTTTGTCGCGCCGCGAATTCCCGCGATTTTTAAAGCTTTTTCCGAAAATCAGCGAATTTTTCTTATTTTATTTTTTAAAATTATTGACTCGCTAAATGTCCGCTTTTTAAAAGATTTCAGAAACCAAGGATAAAATCTGAGCACCCAAAGTCTAAATAGGCTCTAAACTTGTGCCAAGTAAAAAATTCAAAATTATTTTTCTTTGGAAGCAGTAAAATAAACGTAGATTTTTCCAACCAGCCTCAATTTTTTTTAAGCATGCTGAGTTTTTGGTTCTAGTCAATACAAATATTTAAATGTTTTTAACGAAGTTAATAATCCTTCCAGTTTTAATAATAACCCTATATTTCAGGATGAAGAATAACTTTCATTGCAGATATGCTATATTTTGCTATATTTATGTGCTTGTGAACATTTTGCGAAATTTGCCGCGAATTTCGCGCTTTTTTTTCCGCGACAAACTTGCAACCCTAATGATACATAATGCAAAGCGTTCAAGTCGACTTCCTCGTAGCCGGGCGCTCTCCTTTTAAGTATCATTTAGAGCAGGGTTTTTCTACACTCTCAACAGGTGGTTCGCGTGAGGTAGAAAGAGAGTTCGCGAAAATATTATTGCAATGACGGAATTTTTAATTGCTAACGTAAAAGAAAAAACGAAATTTTAAATTTTTATACATACTACAGGATGGCGCGTAGAAATGCTTTTTTTCTCTATAATGCGGAAATGTTGTGGACCGGCATGAACCTCCGAATATAATTTGAAATGCGCTTATTTCTACTTTTGCCTGATTTTGAAAATTTGGATCATTAATCGAAAGATATTCATTAATTTATTTTAAATTAATGAATTAATTTATTTTAAAGTGTGTTTCTCCGACCATTTCTCATTTTTTCTTCGCTAGCGCTACGAAAGAGTCAAAAATATGAAAATTCACTAAAATGTACAATTTTGCATTATTTTCGGCTCATTTCTCACGCAGATGAAACCGGAAGATTTTGTACTCGCATTTATGATACTTTATTCCAACTTTTATGTCTTATCGCAGTGAGAAATTAGAAAATGTGTGCATCTTAATATTTCCGTAAATGTCCGTAACTTTAGCATATTTCAACCCGAAAATGGAACCGAAAAATATTTATTGATTGATTCAAACTTCTGTACTTTTATTTCTCAACTTTTTCACGCTATCAGGGACTTAATTATTAGAAATAGATTTTAACAATACATATGTTTACTGCTCTATTAATAATTCGAAAAGATATCTAAAAAGTAATAATTTAAAAAATACATTTATTTTCTTGTAGCTATTATTTTAGTTTTTTTTTTTCTTTTTTAACTTAGATATTTTACAATTGTGTTGCCTGTTGTGAAACTTGAAAAACAATATGTGCTAGCAAATTTAATAGTTTTTTTACCCATTACGACTACCGAAAGGGTTCGCCATTTTCTTTCGGTTTTAGAAGTTTTAGCAGGGGTTCCCAAGGAAAAAAAGGTTGAGAATGACTGCTCTACAAACTTATACTGTGGACCAATCAATATTTGAAGCTTTTATTATGCACAAAATGTTGTAAACAGGTGGAGTTAGTAAGAACGCTGGGCAAGTTCTACAGGCTCAAAATTGTAGAAAATATATTATAAATTTCGCTGGCAAGGTAGCATAGTGGCAAAGCACTGGCCTCATACGCCCAAGTTCTCAGAATCAAGCCTGGCTCAAGTCGGTGGATATTCAAGGTGCAGACAATCGTCAGCGCTCATGTCCTATGATTTTGTGGAATGTTAAAGATCCCTTGAGTATCCGTCTGGCTTGGATACTCTCGGTTAAAATAAATTCCTAGTGCAGTTTCGCACCAGTTAGAGCTCAGGTGCTTAACTTTGCTTAATTTTGTTCAAAACTTTGAATAGAGTCAACAGTTGGGCTTTTCAGTGCACACATTGATTAACTTCACTTTTCAAAAACGTTATCTCAGCTTTAAACGTATTGATTATTTCATCACTCATGATTATTAACCGACTTAGGAAGGAGGTTATACATTCATATTGTATGTATGTCGGTTTTTTTTTTTATTTTGAGTTCTTCAAAATGAAGTTATCTTTCTTAAGTCAATAATTTCTTTCTTTTAATTATGACGTAAAAAGATTATTTCATTTCTTTTTTAAGTTAATAATATATTGATTATATTTTTCTTGTTACGTACTATTATTTTTTCGCTAAATAAATTACTTTCATTTCAACAATGCATAAGTTAAAGCAATAGTATTTGGGTGTGTTAATGCGCAAAAGTACGCATTTTTCCAAACTCAAACTTTTATCGTTTATTATTTATTATCTTTTGCCAATTTATGCCAAAGAATTATGGTTGCGATTTGTGAACAGCGCATTATGTTTACTTCTAAAAAGTTATGCTTCTTTCCTGACGCAATCAGGATTATTACGAATGTTAAACAATCTGAAAATTTGAGAAATAATAATCCGAGAAAAGACTTTTTTGCTTATACATGAAATGCACTTTGGAACAATATTAATTTTTAAACCCAAGATATCAGCACTAGAATGATCGTTATTGGTTTTCTTGTAAGTTAAAAAGGGAGAATAAATATTTTTATACACTCGGCAAAATTACAATTAGTGCATAATAAATCATGGCTGCAAAATAGTTACACAGAACAAGATTCCGAAAACTTTTTTTCAAAGGTAGTCAGAAACGAATTCACAAGTGTAGAGTTAAAATTCAAAAGCACATAGCAATTCTGTTTGTATCTAAAATAACTAAAAAAGAAATTTTAAAGAAAATGGTTGTAAAGCCAAAATCTGAGCAATGTAATAAATTCAGTAATTTCAAAATTAAGTTTTTTTTCAAGAGAATTTGAAAGACTGGTGATTGTTTCCACAATACTGTTCAGCGGGATGTTAGCCAAAAGGTATTCGAAAATATTTACAGAATGGGTTCCCTCATCCCTTTCCTGAACGCTATCGAACAGAACCTTCATTTGCCTTATTAGAAGGGCAATTTCAGAAAACTTTCCAGGGAAAGCCACCAGATCAAACGTTACCAAAGATAGCCCAAAATGACGCCTTATGACTTTTACTTCAAATTTCAAATTTTCCAGCGGAAATGACAAAACTGTCTCCCCTCCCCTTCTCTTACGTCACCAAAAGATGGCCTGAAATTGTCATCTTAATTTCGATATATTTCCTTGGCAGAGCCGTCTGTCTTAGAAATAAAATTTCACGTTAAATTAAAGCACAAATGAACATTAAACTCTGCATGTTTTGCATCTAGAAGCTCCCTGTCGCATTGAAAAAGGGATTCCAAGCAATCCTGAAACATATGTCTGCGTTTTAATGCTCATTTGTGCTTTAATTTAACGTGAAATTTTATTTCTATTACTTTGCACAAAGTTAAATTATTACCGTCTGTCTTCCTCTCCTAATGTCTCCTCGCAGCGTCCATGGAAAAGCAGCTGCCCTGCCCTCTCCCTCCCTATCCTCCCCCATGATAGCTGAAAATTGAGTTTTTAGGACTTTAGTGCCGAAGGTTGCGTGGGGGGGGGGGGGGGGGGGCGAAACAGGTACGATTTTCAACCACCACTCCCATGACTAGAGTATAACTAGACCCTGGGTGGGCCCTGCATATAAAAATATGCAGGGGTGATTTCGTCCACATAATATGTTACTGTGAATGTCCGGAATCGGAAAATGTTGTCACCGGTGAATGTCGACATTTTCCGATTTCAAACATTCATAGTAACATATATATATATATATAACATATATAAGCATTTTTCGCATTTATGTTATTTGTTTCGCGTAGGGTTTGCATTATCCTACAAAATTTCGAGCTCATTTGAAGGATCCCCTGGAAAAACGACCTAAGTGGCATACTACGTTTTGAACTTTGCTTTATGTTTTATTATAAATTATGTATTATAAATATATGTATTATAAACTTTAATTTGGGTGTTACGGAAAAGTAGGCTCGTGTAGTTAAAATTAACATTTATGCTAAAAATAATTGATTCATAAAGCAAATTTCAAAAAGTAGTATGTGACTTAGGTCGTTTTTTCAGTGGACCCTTCATTTTTTTCTCTTTAACGACTCATTCTACACAATCTATCCTTGATGATATAAGTTTATCTAGATTTGCCGCTTATAGTATACTAAATTTATCCAAGATTTTTTAACAGTTCGACTTTCTAGTAAATGATACTTTTTAAAAATAATTCACACGGCGGAGGCACGAATAGAAGCTCATAAAGAAAGTGAACAGATCAAATTTGGCTGACTCTTTTTTTTTTTTCATTACGTTTTGGAATGGCACCAGATGCCAGTCTTGAAAGGTTATTTGAAGAAAAAGGAATTAAAAAATGAGTTGGAAAAACACCAACTGTGACTCACCTGACCCACAAATTTTTCCCGAGTAGAAATGACTTGATTGCGATGTACTCTCTAATGAGTCAATTACTTATGCATTTCATTGATTGTTCTTTAAACAGCGATTCATCACTAAGGGTTGCTTATTTAGAGGTTAGATAGGAGCAATCCTACTTAACAAATATTCATAAAGTGCTTTAGAAATACATTTTTTCAATATATGGTCGGATTCTATGAAAACAAATTTTTAAACCATTCACTTGTAGTGTAAATTACAGAGCTTAATTTTTTTAAAATAATTAATTGTTGAAATTTTTTGTATTTTATTTTCTGTCATTTAGAAGAGCAAGACGAAATTGACTTAGTAAATATTGACTCCTTGCTCTATGTGACATATCTATATATAAATAAACAAAGACAACAGTTAAGTACCATTTTCTCCTCTCCTTCGAAACCAATTTTCTTGCTTGTTTGATTGTGCTATCGAAGACAAACGTCACTGCTGTTACTTTGATGATAACCATAGCAACAGGCTATTACGACGTATACAAAATGTCGTTGTCGCCTTTTGTGTGTATGAGGGATGTAACGAATATTCGGACACTATTCGGTGTTTGGTCCTTTTGCCGAATATATATTTGTCATATTCGGCCTGGCTTAGCAATGATCAACTAATCGGCCGAATACTTGTTCTAAGGGGGGGGGGGGGGGATGTAGAAAAATGAACAAGCTTGTTGATTTTCAACAGTTTAACGTGTATTACAGTTATTGCAAAAGAACGCAATAGTATATAATTTTCATAAATAAGTATAGCTTGGAAAATAGTCTGCATTTTTTATACATTGCTTTTCATTTTGACAATCACACCTGTATGCGATTTCTGTACGATATGTAACAAATATGCCCGTGTTCTAGTTATATATCGTATTTATTCATTTCATGCAGTTATTCGAGTATAAATATACTAATTATTAAAACTATTATAAGTATTATATTATGTACTGTAATATCAATGGTTTTTATGATGTAAAAACATCAGTTTTTTTTCTTTGAAAATTCCATAACTTTTTTTCACGAACATTACCTACTTCTTAGAGCAAGAGTTCACTATGACGGACAATATATGATGCTTTCTTTTTGCTACTGTTAACAAAGGGGAGGGCAGACTTTGTGGGGATACACTGGCTTATTGCGAATAAGAGAAAATATGAAGAGGCAAAAAATATCAGGAATAAGCTACGTAAATTATTTGGGGTTAAATGCATTCAATTTTTACAAGAGATCAGTTAACTTCGCATATTTTAACATGTAAATAATTTTTTAAAAAATCCATGAGATAAAAATATTAACTTTTAGAACTTATAAAGAACTTTAAGAAGAAAAACATATCTGAATAAACCCTATTGAACAAGATAAAAGTTCATTAAATAATGGTGTTTCTTTCACTTGAGGTATCCGAACACGTTCGGAGCACTTTTGTAGAAAAACTGTGTTTAAAAACATTATTATTATTTTTTTGATGTAGTTGCAGTAAAAATAAGAAATTAACTAACATTTTTAAAAATATTCATGCAAAATTTTATAAAACTTGTAATTATTAGTAAAATTTTAAACGAAAAATCCAAAATTTTCAAAAATGCTACAAATTATATTTTTGAATGTAACAAAACAAAAATAACTCAAAATTAACTTACTGACACTTATCTAAGGCATATACCAACAATTTTGAGGATATATTGGAAAGAAAATTTTTTAGAGCTCATCGAAGCATTAATAGTATGATTTTTGGCAAATTTGCTACTTCGTTACTTCATAGATGGACCATAAATAGCAAACTATTGCAGTTATGATTAAGATTTTGGTATATGCCCTAGCAGCCAATATAGAGATAAAGTGTGCCAAGTTTCATAAAAATAGGATGAGTATATTTTGAGTTATCATTTTTGAAACGAGCAAATTTTACGTAAAAGCTCATTTTGAGAAAAATGCATTTTAAGTTTAGACTTTCATATTTTTACTATATATTATGCACATACAAATATAAAATTCAACACAATAATAGCCCATGATTTGCTTTTACATATATTTAACACATTTGAACTTCATTTATTTAATTTTTTAATATTTATTCTTTTTTTTTTTTTTTTTTTTTTGTACTTGGTAATGAAACTCGCCAACACTGAAATACTCACAATTCTTCAATATATTTTCAGAATTATTCACAATTGGTTTTTCTTTCTTATAGACCTTCTAAAAGCAATATGTAAACAAAAAACACACATTTTCACTTTTATGAAGTTGAAATAATTAGATTTTTCGTGGGAGAATTATAATTTAAAAAATGTCATGTATGCGACAAATACATTGGCAAAGTAATAAACTAATTTACTATGTAACTCTATAAATTACAACTTACAAATCAAAATTCTCCACATTTACAAGTAATGTCCTCTTCTTGTTCAGATTTTGCTATTCTTCCTTTTTTTATTTGTCTATTTTTCTTTCTAGAAACTTTACATTTGGCAAAGAATGTTTCCCGATGTTGCTTTAATGACCGATATCTCGACTTCTAATTAGCGTAGAGACAAAAACGAACCAGTTTTGGAAAGCTAAAGAAGTGATTAATCCAATAAAATCATAAAAAAAATTGCGAAATTTGGTCAAAAATGACCATTTCAACGTGTTCGGATACCTTGAATTAAATATTTATTTAAATGATGGAAACGCTTACATTAAAATGTATGTCAGTTGCATTCCACTAATTTGTGAATATTAGGAAAAGTGAAAATTTGAGTCCCAGAGAAATTTCTGAAACATTTTCTACTAAATACCAAAAAAATATTTTTTTTAATAGTGTTAACTTTGTTTTTCATTCAATCCACGGCAAAATTTCCAAATTGTTACTTTAATTTATGACAAAAGACGCTTTTTATTTCTTCAAAATCAGATCGGTAACGTGTCCCAGTTAACCCTACACTGCACCGTGTTGTTTTTAAACAACACCTCCATTTTTTGTTCACTAAACTTTTATTTTGCAATATTTTTAACATGTGGCGCATTCTTTCGTTTCATTTTGTATGTGTGATCAGATTAGTTAATATAGTTTCCCCTAGATCTTGTAAACTGAACTCAAGGTTCATCTTTTTTCACAAAATCGTAAGACATGTTGATTTTGTAAAAAACAGTAACTTCTTAATTGTTTTTTCTACAAATTGTAAGCAACAATTTAAAAAAAAAATAGTCTCTAATTGCTTACATAGTTTTAAGATAAAATAAATATAAGTTGTCCAAAAAATTTGGGGAAAAATATATATTAAGGCGCCTTTTTCACTTGTTGTTTTAAAACAGCGGTCGGCAACCTAAATTGACTGAAGATCTACTTTCCAAGTTTGGCGAACACCAAGATCGACTTGGAGGACCGGGGGGGGGGGGGGGGGCATGCACTATTAGTAGGCATGTTGGGACTGCGCCTGTCTTCAAACTGTAGGTTAATTCTTGTCTCAGAATAAGTTTTGTTTCTTATAAAACTTATTTCTAGAATAATGTTATGTTAACACCGTTAACTCGCATCAAAATAATTAAGATATTACTCGTTTTTTCTGTTTTAGGTGCGGTGCATGATCTGACAAATTATTAAACATTTTATGAAAAAATAAATAAATAAACAGGCTTGCTTTAGAATTCAAAAGTTATTTAATTTTTTTTTTTTAAACTATATAAATTGTCCAAAATGCTGTCGCGATCGATCGAAAATGGGCTCGGGATCGACCGGTCTGTCGTGATCGACGGGTTGCCGACCACTGTTTTAAAACAACACCGCGCATTCGGGGGCAATTTATATGCTCCTGCATTATTCGCAGTATAAACAAGAACAGGTGTCACGGGGTGTTCTATTTCACTTTATTTAGTATCTTTTAGAAGATTATTGTTAAATATTTCACAAATTACCTTAAAGTGGTCGACTAAATTATTATTTAGGAATTTTGTTTAAAATCAATTCACGTTCAACCAAAGAAGAAACGAACATTATCGCATAGACCCCCTACAGATGTTAGGTTTCTTGTTTAAAATCTTTTAGTGAAATTATTATTAAACTTTATTGGTAATCAAAGTAAAAATTTGCACATGTAACTAATAATTATTAGATAGGGGAACCTGTTGTACTATGGACCCTGTTGTACTGTGGTCCTAATGATAAAAAATATATTTCATGAATTTATTTTGCAATACGGCAACACTGGTTCATGTGATATCTGTTAGCTGTCATTGATAACTAATTTTGATAGTTGGACTCGAACGAGATCTGCCAGTAGGAGATCAAAAAAGAATTTGTGACCCTAAAAGTAATTTTTTTAGTTTCTTCCTTTTGTAAATAACTTGTTTAGTTTGTTAAAACGTTTAGTAATCCTTTTTGTTTACGTTTAAAAACTTATTTGGCCGTGTAATTGAGCGTTAAATCATTTTCAATTCCTAACCTATTACTCAAAATAAGCAGTTATTTTAAAATGTGTAGGGTGTTGTACCTTGGAAATAAAAAAGCAGTTGTACTATGGATAGGTCCATGGTACAGCACTTTGAACCGTGGACTGTATTTACCTTGTTATATTTAAAATAATTTAAAATGTTACGTATTTACAGTGCAATAAAATAGTTTATTCTTTTTAAAGATTGTTGATACTTCTTACATACAAAAATGCCTCGAAGTAAAACGGGAATTACGAGGCCATCGCCAAATTGTGGTAAAATAATGGAGGCTGTAGAGCTTATTAAAGATAATAAATTAACAGTTTACAGTGCAGCTAAGACTTATAGTTTATCAAAAACTACGCTGACACTTCACTTGAAAAAAGAAAATTATCCTACTGAGCCATTTAATTTAAAATCGAAACTTTCAAGTCACAAAGTGTTTTCAGATAATGAAGAACTATTGTTACTAGATTATATTAATAAAGCTTCTCAACTACAATACGGCTTTACACTAAGAAATTTGATGAAATTGGCGTATAAATTTGCCAAGTCAAACAATATTAAATATCGTGAAAGTTGGGATCGAGATAAAATGGCGGGTGTCTATTGGATGAGGTTATTTAGGAATAAATAAAAGAAAATGGAAAAATCTACTATGGAAAAATCTAAAAAGAGCTGGAAGTGGCCGGAAAAACCAGATAAAATGTTATATCCTTGGGAGTAAGAGAAAAAATTAAACCACCGTCAAAATGCCACTCCAGAAATGGATTTGTATGAAATAAAAGAGCTGAAAAAATATTGGCAGTGCTAGAAGGGGTATATAAAAACAAAAAGAAGAATAATAATAAAATTCCAAAGCTAATTATTGAACAATAACACGTTAAAGTGATCAAATATCTCATAGAATCATGAATGTTAATTAATATAATGTCTATTAATTGCTAAGTAAAATGTTATGCTGTTTAATTTGTTTTATTAATAAATGTTAACTTTAATACAAGATTTAATAAAGATTTGTAATATAAATAATGTTTTTCTCAAAAATAATAATAGTAAGTCCATAGTACAACATATATAGGTCCATGGTACAACAGGGGTGTTGTACCTTGGTCCTAATTCCTTTTTTTTTTTCAAAAGGCTAACTGACATATGATTTATTTTTCTACCTTACTTTAAAAATAGCCCTTTTGTTCATAAATGACCACAAAACATTATGTAATACGTAAAATGCATCTCACCATTGTAGTTTTTGAATAAATAATTAAAAACAAAAAATGTGTCCTAGGTACAACAGGTTTCCCTATGGTATACCAACCTTGCGCTCTAATCATTCGGCCAGCTACACCACTCAGATTGGCCGTTTATTTATCAATAAATCTTCTTTTCCAACAGGCAAACTGCATTAAAATTGAGGTTTCAGTTTTTGATTGGATCCAAAGTCATTTTTGGTCTAAATTTACTGTATACCGTTTATTTGCTGCAAAAATTAAAATACAAACAAGCTTCAGAAGCTCAAAATATGGGTTCGCTCATTCGCAAACAGTTCGGGAGTCCGATGTATCCAATTTTTGATTTACGTGTGTATGTGTTTCTATTTAGTAACCACTGCTTAAGCCACTTTTTTTGTCTTCTTCTTTATATACACATGCAGATTTGAACAGATAAATCTTTATTCAAATTTTAACAACAACGTACGACCGTAAGGTTCCGCAACCAAGATGGACGCCCGATTCTTATTGACTACGAGACCTAGTGGCGCTTGTAAGTTACGGTTAGTTAAACGTTCTTTAGGAGAAACAGAGAATAAACGATTTTTTTTCACAATCAGCGGTTTGAATACCATCTTTTTAATGGTTATTCAACTGTTGTAATCAAATATGGTAAAATAACAATAAAATAAATAGTTATATTACTATTTTCTTACGGAAATTTTTAAGTGTATAAATATCCTTTTTAAAAAATCTTTAAAATTTGAAATTTTTTTATACTCAATTTGGCACTTTTCCTAATTTTCACCCTTATCAGTTTTATATTGCACTGAAAGCGACACAGAAAATAAATTAATTTGATTTTTAAGATTTTACCTGATGAAAGCATACAAAAAAAAAAAAAAATGCTTAAAATTTTTTTGATTACTTTCAAATTTAACACATAGTTTCAAGTATAATGAATTTTGAAAAATTTTCTAATTGGGAGGCCGAATATTCATAACACATAGTATAGTCTCTAATAGAATTTGAAACTTGTTATAGATCTTTCAAAAACATCATCACAGAGGCTTAAAAAGATAAACGCAGCGGTATTTTAAATAAAAATAATAAAATGAGTCACCGCTTTGGCTAAGGGAACGTTAACCTACTTAATATTCCGTTTGGCATTGGTCGTATCCTTTTTAGCGACTTTATCGCCTACGGCGGCGGAAACGATACGTTCCTTTGAAACGCTTTAACCAAGCTGATCGGAAATGGTTTAGGTCCCCCGTAAAGATACAAAAATGTTCCAAACCGTAAATTTAACGGCGAATTAGATGGACAGACTGCTGCCGGCTATTTAACCGTAATTTCATGATGAAATTTCTAACTGTGTTAAAAAATGCATATACTTTAAATTATACAGTTTTACTGGTGCTATTTCAACGTATCATACCTCAATGTAAATGTAGTTTAATGAAAATTAACAACGAATATAAATCAAATAAAATTCCTTAAGATATTTTTTTTCCACTCCTAAAACTGGTATAAATAATTTTTCCAACAAAGAAATATTAAGCTAAGCCTTTCCGATGAAAAGAAAAATACTCAATTTTCATCTATAACGTTTTTCTAAAGAACAAATCCATGTGCGATGTGTGAGTTAGACGACCCTCTATCGATTAAAGAAAAAATCATCAAAATTGGTTCATTTATTCAAAAGTTGTGGATGAAAAGACTATGTTTATGTCCATAACTTTCTTTCTAATTATCGAATATGGAGAAATGCGACCTATGGGAGAGCACCCTAGATCGATTAAAAAGAGAATGATCAAAAGCCAGAGAGAAGTTATCGATGGACAAACAAACAAAATGCGACATACATACGGTATGAACTGTGGAAGTCGGTTACAAATTTTTTAAGTTCGTAAGACAATCAAACATGATAAAAATGGTACTCATCCAGCCTTTTTTTTGTTCTGTTGCCAATCAATGGGTAAATATTTTAAATCGGGAACTTTAAATTGAAGCCTGGTTGCTCTTCGATAGTTTGTTACTTTTCGGAAAAGGATTTTTCTTCTCTTGGCATCTATTGACCAACCGTTCTATCTGAAAAATATGCTTTTGTTTATCATATATCAGAAAGGTAGCAGCAATCAGTAAAAATTCCAGTACATCTATTTTGTTATTGTTATTTTCGATAAAATTATTGTTTCATTCATTTTTTTACTCGTATCATTGTCTTCAAATTTTGACTAACCAATATTTAATTATTTAATTCTCGAACTTTATTTTATTTATTAATTTTTCCTTTCAGAAATAGTGTCGGCCTTCAAAGTTCTATCAACGTACAGTTCTACCAACGATCTTCTACTCGAAAAGATTTGACACTCTGGTAGAGACTTATGTTTAATGCTTCGGAGCTGAGCGTCGTTAAAGTATAAGTAAAAAGCCAACATTTAGGAGGATATTGGAGAGAGAATCTTGGCGAAAAGCATACTGAGGATGTCATTGCGGCAGTACGTCGCCAAAGTGGATGCACTGCTCTTTTGCAAGCAGGCACGACGAGATCGTCCGACACCCCCGGAGATAATGGGGGTCGGATCGTATATCAGAGAGGTAACAAAAAGAAAGAGGACAGAAAGCGCTGAAACACCCTGGGGTACGTTGTTCATGGTCGACCCTTCTGTTGTTATTATTAGGCGCGTGTCAATCACTTCTTAACGAGCTTCACATAGTTAAAATATATAAGGGAAAATAAAAGCAAACGCAAAGTGTGCCCAAATATCAGGATGAAACCTATTTGCTCCTGTTAAGGAAGATTCGATAAGTTGCTTTCTTTTTTGAAAAAATTTCAATTACGGAAGAAATGTTGTTGCTGCTGCAAGTAAATTATAGTACAAAGCGCTGCCGTTAGAAAGTCACGGAACACGGAGGGCAATTTTATCGGATTAAAAAAAAAAAAAAAAAAAATTGAAAATTCTTTAGAAGACGGGAGTCGATTAGCGAAAGGAGGGGGATCTTCAGCCTCCTTCAAAATCGAAAGTTTAGGCAAATTTTTTTCTTTAAAATGTATTTAAATTACACTGGGGACCGCTCCCCAATGCTTTCTGACACTCGACCAATGCTGGAGCAATTTGAAGCACGGATTCCTGGAAAATGATTTAAATATTTTAAAGCATTGTTTCAACATACAAATATACTAAAAATAAATAGAGAAAATAAGTAAAAAAATTTCTCTGTGTTTATGCTTCTACGGCTCTTAAAATTATTGGGATTTGCTTATAAATATTTTTAAATTCTGTTTTTGGTCAAATAATTGAACCCTCTTCTAATGAATACATTTTTTTTTTCAAAATTTTCTATTGACTTAATGGGTGTAGTTTTAAACAGTTGCAGTTCTGAATTTTAAAATTAAATTGTTTAACTTGAATACAATCATCATATCCAGAAAAAAAAAGGGCTCCATTAAGATAAATGCACAGGTTTATCTCCAGTGGTCTTCATTAATTAAAAATTGAGTTCTGCGCGGACAAAACAGAAGAAAAAAAAGTGCGTCGAATTTCAAATTAAACAATTCCAAAACTCCAATTCGCATCTATAAGTGTTTTTTATATCGGCTTTTCCCTCAAAAAGTTCTCTATAATTCGTAATTTTCAAGTTTTCATTGAAAGGATTTCCTCATAAGAGTTTGAACCTGCACGCAAAAACTGTCTCAGACATTAGCGGCGGCAGCAAAGGGAATCGTTATTTTTATTTTATCAAGTATTAAAGGAATATCTTAAAAAAATGAAACATTAAGCCAAACCGAAAAATTAGCCTAGTGAAGCAAACCTTTATTATAATCCCGTCGGTTAACGGGACGTTGCCTGAATAGCTACTTAAAAAACGCTTTGAATTCCAGTCTGTTCAATTCACATTCCTGTTCCCATAGTATTTGTTTCTGAAGAAAAACTGTCAAAGCTTGCAAACATTTTTAGCCGTATTCCCATTTATCAGATCATTTTTTTTCTTTTTTTTTTTCTTTCATATTGTATACTACTGTTGTTATATTATGCAGTGCTTTTATTTTTACTGAATATTTTGATTGAACAATTTTGTTTATTTTAATGAAAAATAATGCTACTAAGTAACATTAAGTCTTAAGTTTATTAGGAATACATTTAGTATTTACCAAAGTTCCTATTAATTTGTCTTAATGGCTTTCAAGACCTAGTTTTTTATAGTTCAAATTTTATTAGTTGTTTCCAGTGGAGTAGCTAGAAATTTAAGCCTTTTTCTGCGTGCAACATTCGCTTAACTTGACTTGTTTGTCCCCCCCCCCCCCTCGTTCCTAGCAGCATGAAAGCGCTCCCGCAGTCGTAAATTACGTTTATATGGTGACGACAGAACCTGGAAATCAGGGAGATGAGGGAAATGTCAGGAAATTTTACTGTTCTGGAAAAATCAGGGAAATCAGGACATTTTTTCTTTGTTTTTTAATTTCCCGAGTTCCAACGATCTTATCTGTAATCATTAAAATTATTCAACGTTCCATTATTAAAATTCAATTGTGAAATTATTTTACTCAAGAAAGTTCTTTGCATTGCCGTTTTTTATAAATTTACTCCCCACATATCAAAAAATGTGATCCTTTTGCATCTGCAATGGGAACTGCACTTTTTTAATTTTCGATGTTTCTTATGCTTTGTTTAAAGGTAAAAGAATAAAATTTGTATTTTTTTCTCCAAAACTTTAATTTGAAATTTTTAATCGAAATTTCGTGAAATAAAGATGGAATAAATAATACTTTTAAATTTGAAAAATTCGGAAAACAAAAGTCATTAACTATGCACTTATGACGATACTTTTTTTTATTACACACATTCATTCATCATATAAATTGATTCTTCGCAGGAGGAACTTGTTAAGTATCTGCAATTAATCGCAAATAAAAATATGACTAAATAAATAATCAAATGAAAAGTTAATTAAAAAATCATTTATTTCATTTCTTATTCAGTACGCATGTGAAATCTTTGAATAAATTCTCATGCCATATATTAAGAGATTTACCTATTTCATGAACTGAATTTTTTGACACGCTAGCATTAATTCTGAAATGTTAAATTTTACTGCTAAAAGTTTTTTTCTGGAGCTTGGTATTTCCTAATATAATTAAATGCTTTTCTAATCTTTAAAAAATGCATAAATTTCTTAATAAAATTTAACTATTTCAAAAAAGTTTGAAAGTTATGCATGTTCACATTTTTCTTTCAAGCAATTACTCTCACCCGTCAAATATTTATTAATTATTTTTTGCATAGTATAAAATTCAATTAAATAGAAGTAAAATTAAGAAAAATGCTTTGTTTTTTGAACATTAAATTGTTAACAAGTGACAAATAATTAAAAAATGCATCTTGTCCTTCCGTAGAACTATTATAAAACTAGGTCGATACTTGACTGCAAAATTTTTGTGCAGCAAATTCTTTTGACTGTAACAATGCCCGCTTCTTCTTCATCAAAATGACAAAACTAAATTTTGGAAATTTTTACCTGCTGTAAATTTTGTTATATCTAATATTTTAGTGTAGCATTTATTCATTCATTGGCGTTTTGCATAGGTCTGATTTTTATCTTTTGTTGTATATATGAACAAAGATTAAACCACGGAAATTTTCTGAAAAATCTCTGGAAATCAGGGAAAAGTCACGCTTCCAGAATAATGTAGTATTCTTGAAATTGGACAGACCGTCCCTTAACCTCCTGCTGAGAGAGGGAGAGTGGCTCCGGACACGGGACACTCCTCCCCCCTCTCCAACGCCACTGGTAGTTACCGACAAGTTAATTATCAGTAATTCGTATTTCATTTTTTAATCATCTTGTACTGGATGTGATAATTCAATAGCAAATATTATTTAATGACACACATCCATTTGCAGATTTGCATGTACATTTACAGATTTTCAATGCTTTCATGATCCCTTGAGTTTTTTTTTTTTTTTTTGTATGTTGCTTATATACGTTATAAAATAACCAAATCATAAAAAAATCTCTTTATTTGTACAATATGCATTTCACAATGGGATACATTTGAACCCATAAAGTAATATTAAAGCAACTGAACTCATCTGAAAAGTATTTACAAATATACACGATAGTAACTAACAAATGTGCAACCAAATAATCACTATAAACATGAAAATGGAGGTATTTTTTGGCTGGTCGAGCAGACATATCATATTGTTATATAGTTTTTTGATCAGAAAACTAATAAACTAATAAAATGATTAGTCATTATTTAAGTGTTCTTTTTTTTACATAAGCTAAATCTATCACACTTACTCAATTTTATAATGTGATTATATATTTCACATTTGTATTTTAAATATGTCTAGTTCAGAAGAAATATTAACATTCGATAAATTCAAATTAAGAAAAATTGCTAATATGGTTGAAATATTTGAATACATAGAGTAAGAACATTTATATTACTAATTTATGATTAAACTTCAAAATCATTGTGGTAATTACTGTTCTCAGTTTAAAGTCATCACAAAGTAGACGTATTTCAGTTGAAATATGGTATTCAACGATAACATCCATATTGCTCTATTTGGTCACAAATATCCTCGACTAGTTGATACTTAACTTAATAATCAAAAACATTTCGTATTACCTTCATGTAGTTTAGCTTGTGGTAGACTTGTAAATTTCGTTTTTTCAGTACCATCCAAACTAAGTTTTGCTTCTTATTTTTTGTGTTAGTACTTGCTCAGACCAGCTTTACTTTATTTAATAGTAGTTGAGTTATATAGAAACATACGTGAATGTCACCTATTAAAGCAAATATAAAATACAGTGGAACCTCGCTATTCGTACACATTTCGTTCCAGGAGGCAGTTCGAATGGCGATTTGTACGAATGGTTAGTTATTTTTTAACATAAGATACAATGTAAATTGGGTTAATCCGTCCCAGACCCTCAGATGGTTGCTTATTTAAACCTATGAAAAACAAATGTACAGTACTGTACATGAAATTACACATAAATAAAAATTAAACTGCACTTTACTAATACTGAGGTGAGCTGATGGCAAGTGGAATGTTGAGAGGAGGAAAGAGAAGCGTTGCTTGGGGATGTTGATGTTAACTTTATCTTAAAAACATTATCAATCCATGAACATTTTCAGTGTCGGATATAGGGAGGGGGGGGGGCAATGTCCCCCTGGAAGCACTTCTGGGAGGCGGAACATTCAACTGTGATGCAAAAAATAAAAAGGCAGAGGAAAAGAAGAAGAAAGAAAATAAAATAAAAAAAGGAAAAAATATTTAATTAAGAAAATTTAAGTTTTGGTAAGAGAATTAAAATCCTGGTTCAGAGCTCTGATTCGACCATTGACCGGCTATTTTGATAACGATTAAAACCGATTAATACAATTATTTATTTGTTTAAACTGTCGGAAACTAAAATTTAGGTATACTCAATATGTTGCGTTGTTGATCAGTCGGCCGGCTCCTCTGGGGGCGCCCAAATTTTGCAATGTCAAAATTTAAATTTAAAAAAGTCATGGGTTTTTCTCCTTGCAATAGCGAAATATAATTCATGCTATGCTCAAAAGAATACAATAGTTTTTCTTTTCCAAATTTTCAAAGCATCCTTTTGGGAAGGGGGGCGGGTAGGAGCTTGTGATAGTGAAATATAAATCATGTCATGATCAATTTCTTTTACAAATTTTCAAAATATCCTTTTGGGAAGAGGCTGGAGGTCGGAGGGGGATCTTGTAAGTGTCGTTTGGGGGGGGGGGGAGAAGGGTGTCTTTTCGATATGGACGTTAGTAAGAGGAGGGGGGGATCCTGCCCCCTGGATTTAAAAAAAAATGCTCATATGTGTTTTGAATTTCTATGAGTATTTTTATAAGTAATATCGTTTAAATTTTAAGCAGTTTTTGTTTGCTTTTTTCCCTAATATTTTTGCAATCCCAAATGCATTTCCTAAGGCCTCAAAATTTTTTCCGGGGGAGAATCCATCCCTTCAACTGTCAGAATTTCATATACGCAGTTAAGGGGGGAGTGCGCCCTAATGTTGAGATGAAAGGGCCATGTCGTGGGAACATTAAGAAAGTATTCTGGGTTTATCAGTGGCCACCAAGTAGAAAATCCTCAAAAAAAAAAAAAAGGGGGGAGGGGGCGCCCTAATGTTAAGATGAAAGGGCCATGTCGTGGGAACATTAAGAAAGTTTTCTTGGTTTATCAGTCGCCACCAAGTAGAAAATCCTCAAAAGAAAAAAAAGCCCAGCGCATAAAAGTTTATGAAATGTGAGCAATAATTGGGTGGAGGGGGGGGGGGGGTAGTTTTGTCTCGCCTCGGAAAACTTCAAACCCGGTACTTTTTCACACATTTACTTGTAGTGAAAATTTGAATAAGATATACTTCATATTGTACCTAATAAAATAAACAGTTGAAGAATAGGCAATAATACTGAGTAGTATTTTTATTCGATAAGCTAAATTTATTTTTATCTCCTAACTTGAATCTTTTTTCATGTTTCCTTTTTAAACTCAAACGGATGAGTAGCGAAAACAAGCCGTTATTATGTGTATTCGTACTCAAACGACCCCACATGCATAATAATACAAGTGTAATGCTTTAGTTCTTTATACAGCTAAGAAAGAAAGACCAAGCATCCGTTTTCATTTTGCGGTTTGCCTGAGAGCAACAAAGATTTATCTCCACCGCGGAAGATGGTACGATAACGATAACGACCTACCCCCCTGAACAACTTCTAATTTCTAGGAATTCCGAGCGAAAAGCTATGGCAAACCTATCGCCAATTCTAAGAAGGATCAGTTGAGGTTTGGCGGCAAACGCATGCGAGCTGCCCTAAATGTTAGTTTTTTTGTTATACATCTGTAAACCGCAGCTGTAAGTAAACGGTTGTTTTCTCGGAAATACCGAAACCGAAGTGTCCCATCTTCTTCTTTCTACCATCTTTGGTTCTACCGTCTACAAAAAGCAATCTGCCTGGGGGCCGTTCATAAATGACGTCACACTTTTTTTCCCATATATTTGACCCCCCTCCCCCTTTGTCACAATATGTCACACTTCAGTGGACCCCCCCCCCCTTTGTCACGCGTCACGCTATGTTGCATAATGCATGATGTCATACTTTTTGTTACCCCCTCCCCTCCCTTTGTCACAATTTCACAAACCCCCCTCCCCCCCTCGAAGCGTGACATCATTTGTGAATGATCCCCTGGCAGAGTGCCAAGAAGAATCCATTATTGATTAATTGTAAAATAACAACGAAATAAATAGTTATATTACTATTTTCTTACGGAAATTTTTCACAGTGTATAAATATCCTTTTTAAAATATCTTTAAAATTTGAAATTTTTTATACTCAATTTGGCACTTTTCCTAATCAGTTTTATCAGTTTTATATTGCACTGAAAGCTGCACAGAAAATAAATTAATTTCATTTTTAAGGTTTTACCTGATTAAAGCATACAAAAAAATGCTTAAAACTTTTTTGATTACTCTCAAATTTAACACATAGTTGCAAGTATAATGAATTCTGAAAAATTTTCTAACTGGGAGGCCGAATATTCATAACACATAGTGTAGTCTCTAATAGAATTTTGAAACTTGTTATAGATCTTTCAAAAACATCATCACAGAGGCTTAAAAAAAAACGTAGCAGTATTTTAAATAAAAGTAATAAAATGAGTCACCGCTTTGGCTAAGGGAACGTTAAACTACTTAATATTCCGTTTGGCGTTGGTCGTATCCTTTTTAGCGACTTTATCGCCTACGGCTGCGGAAACGATACGTTCCTTTGAAACGATTGATGTGTTTCAGTGATATTTGGGTTCTATCACTTCATAATTGGTTATCAGGCCCGAAATTTTACGGGTACGGGGTATATTTACTACGCATATTATAGGTAAAAAGAAAAAAAAAAAACGTAAAAATATGTATTAATTCATTGATTTCTAATAGTCGACCCCCCCCCCCCGATCACCCAAATGACGAGCCTGTCGTTTATGTAGATAAATGCAGATTAATCACACCGCAACTAACATAGATGATATTGAACATTTCATGCTTTTCTACGTACAATAGCTAATAAAATAGCTTGCACTTATCAATATTACAACCCATCAAGCCATGTACACTTGTGGATACGTGCATGCAAAATCCGTGGACCCTGTGGATCCGAGGCAGTTCCGAGGGTACCGGAAGGTGGAAAATTTCATTTCCCTTCACTCTTAGGTCAAAAAAGGAAGGTGAAGTATCTGTGGTGGCGCCATCTGGTGCCATCCAAATACATAATGAGCCAAGTCGTTCTTCCACCGTTGTGGTGCTCATCTATAAACGGAAGGCGCCCCCTTCTGCCATAATTCCAGGTCTCTCTGCGAAGGGCAGCTTGGATACCCAAGTGGCATTAGAAACAGGAACAACAACAAACACCACGCATCATAACACGGTGGAATCAAAACTTCCTGAAACCACTAAACATCCCCTCTCCCCTATTCTTCCGCCGGTCTTCTTTTCGCGCCTCTTTGACGTAACGATTCGTTTAAAAGCGGTGCGTTCTATTTAAAAAATACCATATTATTCTAGTTAGTATATAATTTGTTTTGGATATTGCAACTTAAACCCATCATTCTTTCAGCCAGAAATTCAAGCAAACAATCTTAACCGCGAAAGAATATTCTTTATTTCCTCGATTCCTATTGGCTCAGTCTTGCACAAACATGTGTCACCAACAACGGAAACAAAGTTCGTTCTTTAATTTCCATTTTCGCATAAAAGCCGTTTAATTTGATCAAGATATTTTTTTCTCGTAATTACATTACATTATTTTACTGAAAGAATGCATTTGTATATGAGCGGGAAATTTTGACACAAAACTCGATTTGTAGCTGTCTTTTCCGATCAGAACCATGGACTATACTCAGAGCCTGATTTACATTTTGAATCACTATAGGCACAACTCATGTTCGGGGGCCCCTCACGCAAAAAAAAAAAAAAAAAAAAAATTAAACATAACATTTTGGGGGCCTCAAAGCACAAAAACTAATTTGTTTTTCAAATATCAAAGAGTCTGACTAACATTTGGGAGCCCCAAACGTGCAAAAAATTTTGTTTTGAAATTACAAAATGTTTGAATGAAATCTGGGGGGCCCCCAAAGGGCAAAATCAATTTTGTTTTTGAAATTTCAAATTGTCAGACCAAAATTTGGGGACCCCCAAAGTGAAAATTCCTTGTGGTTTTAAAATAATATAATAATACAAATTTTCTGTGAAGCAACAGAACACTAACAGTTTGTTTTTGAAAGATGCTATTTTTAAATATTTTTCTAAAAAATTTTAAATTGCAAAAGAATAATAATAATAATAATAACCAAAATTATGGGGCCCCCTCAGAATGGGGGCCCTAGACCCGGACCTCACGGGCCTATTGGTAAATAAGGCCCTGACTATACTGCGTTCTCCAGCTCCAGATCCTTGATCCAAGTACAAGAAATACGTCAAATATGCTTTAGAACTCGTTCTTACCACCGTGCAAAACTGAAAAAGTTTCGAAGATAAGTGGTCTCATCATTAACGGACTCAACTAGACACAAAATCAAAACCTTAACTCGGTTAATAATAATAACAATTAAGTGTCATCCAGCTTCCGCGACAGCTCTTCCCGTTCCCGTTAAAACGAAATCCGTATTCGAAACATTTCCCGCCTCCCCGTTTTGCCAGTATTAACATTGATTAAAAAGGATGCAAATTGATTAAAGGTTTTGAAATTTATTAAACTGAACAACATGGAGATGGGCTGGTTTTCAGTGATTAAGTCCAGCCAGTTATGATGATGAGGAAAAGATTGTAATATTATTTTAACCATTTGAATTTAATTTGCTACTGTGATTACATATATGTATGTCTGGATATCTATCCTCACAACCGAGTATCTGGAAATAGTGTGCAAAATCAGTTTGAAATAGTATAGTTTTCTCATTTTCAAAATATGCTTACATATACTGCCCCAAAGTGAAAAAAGTGATTATACTCAGATTATGTTTATTTCAACTGACTATAAATATTACATTTCTCAACATATTTCTAATACAAAAATATATCAGTTACATATTTTTACCGCAAAGATAGACCCTTTTGTATCTAGTAGATGAAAAAAATAGCTGTCCCTCTTCTGTATTTCATAATTCAGTAACATTTTTTCACTACAAAAGGTAAAAGATTGGGACATTTCATCAGGTAAATCATTATTATTTTAAATTCCTGCAAAAAAAAAAGTTTTGCTACAAAGCATTTTGTCTCTCATATTTTGTCAAGTCCGTTACCAAGTTTCATGAAAAAGGAGTTAAAAATTTTACCAACAGATGTCGACATATTTTCAATAAAAGCACCTTATGCTATTGAAATATTTAACCTGTAGCTTTTTTTTTCTTTTTTTGCAGTTGAAAAACAAGTTTAGTGGTGTAAACAATTTCTTATAAGGTGAGTATTTTTATTCAATGTCAAATCTGTTAGATTTTTATGTTAAAAATATAAATTCATTGTTTCTCTTGCTTGAATATTATTTTCCAGTTAGTTTTTTAAGGGTTTTGCTTTAATTCTTAGTGATATTAATTAGTATGTAGATTTTGCAAGATATTTTGTTGTTAATGTCAAATCCTTTACCATGACATCTGGTAAATACAAAAGTGTTGTGTCTCTGCGTTAAAAATATGTTAATGATGTTGTTGTATTTTTTTTGTATTAGAAATATGTATGGTATGTGTTACTGTAGGAAGTCTTCCTCCTTGAAAGGGCTTCTCGCTGCGTCACTGTATAGAATGGCGTTTGAGGCTTAATGTCCGGTATAGCGAACTCGATGCAAAACATTTAAATTTTATGACAAAAATAAGCTAAACATAAAAAATGTTTGTATTAAATCCTTATATTATATTTATTTGAAATAAATACTAAAAATGGCGTTTAATCACAATAATGTTTAAAAATATAAATGCTTTTACTACTCATTTTTTAGTTCAGCCGATGCGACTGAAATAAGTAAGCAAAGAAATACTATTGCCAACTTCTTTTTGAAAATGTTTGAACAGCGATCGATCATATATAAAGCTCTAAAGACTAAATTAAGCTACATTTAAGACCATTGCTTGAGTATAGTTGATGTAGCAGCCGTTTAAAGTTGATGTCCGATATACTGGACACAATTGAAATACTGGACTAATTGAAATAAATTCATAATTGAAAAAATTTCGTCATTTTGATTCGTTAATCATCATATTAAATTTCGTTGTATTAACATACTTAATACAACGAAATAAAACTTAATTAAATTTCGTTATTTTGAGCACGGCATGGAAACTTATATAAAATCTTAAAATTTATTTTTTAAGAGGGTAATTTGATATCTCAAGTAAGTTGAGGCTTCAAATAATTACAATGAAAATTTTAGATTTTTTGAGTTCCGGTATTAATTGTTGAAATATGTATTATTTTAAATAAATGTTTTAAAGGTGACTTAAACAAAAAAAATCGTATTGAAAAATATTTTACTATCAGTAATTTTAACTCTTTGCCATATTATATACGTTTAAATTTCTTTTATTTTAGGTGAATTGTAACAGAAATTTCTCACACAATTGTGTTTTAACATTCTTACTTTCCAAAAAAATAAATAGTTAGCATTACTTCCAAATTAAGCATTTTGTTGACAGATAATAAAAAACATTTTTAAATTGCTTTTATTATTTTCCCCTCATTATCCTGCAAGCAAAGAACTATCAATTTGTCTAAGTTCTGTATACTAATTCATTCAGAAAATTGTTCAATTAACTTAAAAAAACTTAGTTTCATTGAGTTGGTTATATGTATGTATGAATTTCTCACACAAAGAATTGCTTTTTAAAGGTTTTGAAACCTCATTAAAAGTATCTTCATATTTAAAAGAAAAAAAAACATCAGCAAATAATAATAAAATTTGACGTTTATTACGTTGGTAAACATTTTCCTAGCTCATATTGAGCATTACAACAAAACTGAAATTACGGTATAAGCATATAAAATGATAGAAAAATGTATAGAGCACCAAAAACACGTTTGAAATTTAAACGAAACGAGTTCAAACCATAAAGTAGGGGAAAGAATGTTCATGATTAACAAAATTCCTCAGGATCTCAGGACTCTTTAAAAAATAACTGTATATACAAAAATTTAACTGATATTCAACATGCCAACCCTATAAAATAAATTACAAATCTGAAACTTTTACCATAGAACAAGGATGTAATATATATGAGGTTTTCTTCCCATATTTTGACATGATTTATAGATTAAAAATAAATAAATAAAACTTTTAAACACATTATAATTAAAGCAGATTATTTTGAATATATTATCGTTACGAGGTTAATTATGTAGAAGAAATATTTTAAAAATACTTTTATAATTGAACCCCTTTTACTTTCCAAAGTACTTTAAAAATTTAGAATTTCTTAAACACTTCAAAGTTACACACGTTCATGTAAGATAACATAGACTCTGCAAATGTCAAATGTTTATTATTTTCATTCTCAAAATGCTGTATGCAATAAAATATCAATTTGAAAATTTGTTTAATTTCTGATTCTTTATAATTTAAGAATTAAGATTTTTTAAGGACACATTTAAAAGAAAAGAAAAAAGGGGATATACACACCTATATAAAACTGAATCTCAATATAACTTACAATACCACCTGATGCATGAAATTTATTATATATTGGAGCTACAAAATGGAATGAATTATTTTATTTTTTAGATTTTTGGAATGAATCAGCGACATGTTTTGCACCTGCATCGGTCGCTTCAGCTGATGTTATCTTTTCTTGCAATTGTTTATAATTATAATCTATTTATTATTACAGAGGAGAGGTGAAAGGAGGCGTGCATTCAGCGCGATCAAAATTTGTTCACCACTTTTCTTTTTTTCTTTCTTTTTATCTTAATTTTGGTTAGGGTGAACAGGTGATAGATGAGTCTTTACTGTGGTACAGCTTTCAATGAATCATGGATGGGGACGGGCGTATAATCGGTATGTTTTTCTCTTGTACCGTTTAAGCGCCCCTCCGTATTTTCGCAAATTTCAGCAAAATTCTTATTCGGTATTCTACAAAAAAAAAATGCCATTTTAAATATACATTTCATAATTTCATTGCGCTCCTCATCCAGCGAGTAATGATGTCATCCTTATCGCTATCGTTCTTGCTTTCGTTGCGGGGCGGGAGTTCTTACAGCGCGGGGTAAAAAATAATAATCCGGTGGAAACAATTAACATTTCCGGGAAAATTTCTTAGTATTAAGAAGTGTTCGCTGCCCAACTCTAGGGGTGTCACGGGCCAATTTTGGCCCGCGGGCCATAGGTTGTACATCCCTGCTTTAGATAATTGTTAACTTCAAATAATAACAAAATATGATAAAGTTTAAGTAATATCAAAAAGTAAACAAAAAATATGGTAAAGTTAGAAAATATAAAGCTTCAACATTACATTACACATTGAATTTCAACTACAAATAGTATTATTTGTGGATTTTTAATGCTAAAAGAAAGAGTTATACTTCATTGATAAACGCTATGCAGTTGCTTGGTCAAAGTGCAACTCTAATTTTAGTAGTACACTGTGAAAAATTATATTTCAACCCTTCACCAAAAACATGGTGAAATTTAGCTGCAACCAGCATTTTGGATAAAAGTTGAACCATTGGTGAAGTTTCACCTAGTTTCACCATAAATAGGAAACAAGGAACCATTATAATATTTCAACTTTTATCCAAAACGTTGGTTTCAGCTAAATTTCACCATTTTCACCATGTTTTTGATGAAAGGTTGAACTAGAATTTTTTACAGTGTAGTACTTTTTCTGGTAGCATTAACAATGCTTAAGAAATAAAAAAATTAAGCAACAATTAACAAATGATGCTTAAGAAATATAAATAAAATGATAATAAAGTGAAAGTATGAAATGCAATAGGTTAAAATGTGAAATGATCCACTCTGAAGTATCTAATTTCAAAAGACTAATTTCACTCCCAGTTATTGGATATATTATTTTCTGAAACTGACACATAAATCTTTCAATTAGGGATTCCTCATTATTTTAGCTTTGAAGATACAATATCCATTTTTAGATGATTAAGCACTGTACGAGAAATTCCCGAACCAACCTGCAAAAGGAAAGAAACATTTCAAAATAAATATATTGCAAATAGAAAATTGAGCAAGTGATAAATAATGGAGACAATAGATGGGGGGGGGGGGGGATCCTTGTATATTCAAAATTTGGAGTAAATTATTTTTTTAGTAAGGTAGAAGATAATTCAAAGAATAAGCACCAACTATATAAAAAATTTTATAAAAACAATGAAGATAAATTATGCAAATGCACTACAGTCTATCAGGGTAACTTTGCACCACAACTACTCGATTTTGATTCGTTGAACTAATATTTTAGTAATGTTATTTTTATTATTCGCATAACATTAAACAATAACTCCCAAAATATTGTGTAGTTGTTATAAGATAAGAAATAATAACTACATAAACCATCTAAAATGAACTATTAACCTTGTTCAAAGTTACCATGTCACTCAGGGTAACTTTGAACCACATCAGAAAAAATTATATGAAATACACTATTCTAATAAAATTATTTCCATTTTAAAAGTAGTCACCATTTTTGTTTCACAACATCACAAGTTTTCTATAATGTATGATATTGCACAACATGTTACATGAAAAATAGTAGAAGAAGGAAAACATCAATATTTAAGACAAAAATCCCCATTTTTAATTTATTTAGCGGAAAAAAAGTTGCAGAAAACAATTTTCAATTATTTAAGTAAATATTTTCATGCAAGTATATTAATTAAAATAACCATTTAAAAAATCACATTAAAATCTAACACTTTTATCCAAGTACTTTTGCATTTAACAGAGAGCTGGAGATAACAAAAACCCTTCGATTATCTGCTGGAGTAATATCTTTTGGAGACAATTTTGTTATCTTTTTGTTCGACAAATCGTCATTGGTGGTCATCAAAATGATACCTTGAAAACAAATTACCATAATCAATTCTCACATTTTTTAAAAATATCACTCGAAAATGTTTATTCATATACATACTAACCAGCAATTTAATGATAGTATGTAACAAAAATTATAAGAAAACAAAACTAATAGTAGGCAATTTGGGAAGCGTTTTATTATATTCTATCCTATACGTTTAATTTGAATATCACTCAAGTATTCATTCATATGCACGCTACATACTAAGAGAAAATTGTCACATGTTTTCAGTGTACATTTCAGTATCACAAATCCTATTATTTAAATTCAATGGAATGGCTAGTTATTTATATGCTTCTTTACAATTTAATTATATGTTTTTATAATCAAACTAGATAAATATATTATATATATTCTAATAATGTTATTTGCAGACTTTTGTTATATTCATAAAAAGTAGAAATAAAATTTTAGTTTGTACGTAGAATATATCCATAATCGGTAAACAAATCAAAGACTAACTTTGAGCAGCCATAAAGTAATGAGAATGGAATAAAATTGCAATGTCTTAATTGTTGATATCTTAAAAAATTTTACTAAATAAAGAATCACAGATACTAAAAAATTCACTATATTTAGAAGATAAAATGCTTAGTAAATTAGTGTAATGTTACTTACTTTTAAAGAATGATAAGTTTTCAACAACTTTTAATCAGCATTCCAAAATCACTTATAAGCTGTTACTTTTGAACAATTGAATTATACAATTAGCAGATTGAACAAAATTGATAACAAAAAATATTGATAAATACATAATATCCACGTTGTTATATATTCCATTTATATTTATTGTATTTCATATTTATTTAATGTCTTCTTTTTTTTATTAGCGTTTGCGTTTCTTTTATTTTTGAAACGTACGTCTAATTACTTTTAATGTCGAATGTTTCAAGCACTTATACTTTTACTTAATTCGCTTGTTGTTTCTTCCGGTCTCCTACGAAGCGCGAAGACAGCAATTACGCTGAATGCATATAATGTTTATATAAATGTGTTGTAAACTAAAGTGTTGCTAATTTTTTTACTAAAATAAAGAGAAGAAAAGTGATTGCATAACCTTGCCAGAAGAGTAGCACTGAGCGTATTCTACAGCTTCATTTAAAGTCAAATATTCTAAAAAATATGAAGTGGTGCAAAGTTACCCTGATTGACTGTATATATGTTGATCGAAGGTTCGACAAGTTTAACCTTTTCTTAATTTGAATAACAAACTATGCATTTTTTGAAGGTTTAAAAAATTAGCACAACATTGCAGTGGAAAATTTACAATTATTAGTGTTCTTGAAATCTTTACGCGTCATATACAATTATTATGATTCCACATTTCCCCACTTGGCCATATAGTAAAGCTACGGCAAACTTAGTTAGGCCTAACTGTACGTTGATATATATTAATTCAATAATATGTAGTTATTAAACTACAAGTGTACAATCACAGACTCTTACAAATCTAAAAATACTAACCTCATAGTACTTATTCGATCGGATCTGACCAGCATCAGCATTAATATCCACCAATGAACTTGCATCAAATACACGGCGATGTTCGAAGCTTCCATAACGCCATTTTCTTTGAGTGAAGAAACATTTCGTCCAATTTTTGAGAGAGTGGGTTTCGTTGAACGTCACGTGACCGCATGAGGAAAGAATCGTTGAAAATGACGAAATTTGCCTTGACGATTAAAGAGTCGTCAAAAATGAGCGTTCTATTTCTGAGAGTGCATCTATTCAATATTGGAAACAGCCCAGTTCTTATATAAAAATAATTTGTCACAACTTTATCGAAATTTTTTCTCTGAAATTAGAGTAATTTTAACACAGCCAATGCCCATGGCATCCGCTGGGAGATCTTTTTGAAGGTTAAAATTAATAAAAAACTATTTACGATATACTTTGGGCCAAGGAAAGTTGACATCTTTGGCAATCTTAGCGATTGAATCAGAATTTTCAAAGAAGCTAAATTGTGATAAGGTTGTATACACTTTTCTCCACCAGACCCCTACCTGTTAGCCGAGGCCTTAGGATTGCTTACGCACGGGGAGAGGTAGCGGGGTCTACGGATTTTACATGCACATATCCCCAAGTATACATGGTGGTCTTCAGTGGGTATCGAACGCGCGACCTTCCAGGTGGAAGTCCGACGTGCTTACCACTAGGCTACCACGACCCTTGTAGATAAGGGGGTGGTTTTGGGGATAAACGCCCCCCCCCCGAAATGGTAAAGATCGTCTAGAATTTAACCAATTTTTCTTGGAAAACAATGAAATTAGCCAACTTTTCCCGAAGAACCCCCCCCCCCCTGAAATCCAGGTTTAGCTACGCCACTGGTTGTATATGAATTTGCTTTAGGGCATTCAAGAAAGTAAAGTAATTTTAATAAAGGCATCTTTATGCAGTTCTTTTTAAATCGTTCGTCATTAATCTGTAATAATAAATTTTACTTATGGAACGTGAATGCTTGTAATCAATTAAAATGTAAAATACTCAACAGAAATCAATATTTTATACAAGATAGACATCGAAATTTGTACCATAAATAAATAAATAAATACATTTGTGGCTGCCATTCTACGAAGATTAATTTAAAAAAAAAAAACTCTTTTCCTTTCGTTGCACTCTTTTCGTTCAATTTGAAAAATCAACTGTATTTTAACTTGTAAGTTGCATTGAATATGCTACTATTCCATTGGAACGTTTCAACTTAGTTTAACGAACGAACACATACGTATCTACACACACACACACACACATATATATATATATATATATAGGCCCCGCAAATAATTCCGCCCGGGCCCCGCTTTTGGTTGGTCCGGCCCTGCGGGCTGGTCCCAGTTTGCCAACCCTATCCTGAACAATATTATAGAAATTATCTTGATGTAAATCCCATTATTGTTGATGAATTGAGACAAAGTATGTATCTAGCGCAAACAGCATTCAGATAAGAACAACTGAATAGTTTTATTTTTTAGGACTTCATACTAGATAGTTAAAGGTTCTGGTAAAAAAAGGAAGGGGAGGAATATGTTAGGTGAAGTAAAGAAGCACGAAATTCTTGAAGAAAGGCATTATTAGAGTAAATGGCCGATTTTAATGAGGAAATGAATCCGGAAAGAGTGGATGGAGTCTAGAGTCAGGACATCCTGCATTAGAAACTCGCATGACTCCGAAAGCGAACTCTTTTCCCAGTGCCTGAACACTTTACGCCACCTAATAGCACATTTTAGGATTTCCAAAAGGGATAAAAAACCCTTCCGAACGCAAATTTGTTATTAGGTTGTACAATATTTTCTCGATGGCATTCATTTAATTATAACTCAACGCCCCCGATTTACATACGAAATAAGTTGAAACAAGTAGAAAATTGATAGCAAAAAATATTGATAAATACATAATATCCACGTTGTTATATATTCCATTTATATTTATTGTATTTCATATTTATTTAATGTCTTCATTTTTTTATTAGCGTTTGCGTTTCTTTTATTTTTGAAACGTACTTTTACTTAATTCGCTTGTTGTTTCTTCCGGTTTCCTACGAAGCGCGAAGACAGCAATTACGCTGAATGCATATAATGTTTATATAAATGTGTTGTAAACTAAACTTATGTATTTGTCAGGATTGCATAAAATTATTGCTCCAAGGATTTCTACAACATATTAACACGAAAGTTTGAGAAACCATTTTTTTTAAATTTTTATTATTTATAAATAATATTGCAGAAACAGTAGTCAAAAAATATGTTGCTTTCCTATGGTTAAAGTTGAATATGAGCAGGCAAAGGGGGGCAAAACCACTTAAGATGTCTGAATACTTTCGGAGGGCTTTTTTTCTTAATCATTTGAAATTTGTTATTTAATTTATATTTTATAGTGACCTAGGGTTAAAATACAGCATAATTCACGAAAAAGTTGTTATTATTTTTTACTTTGAAAACAGAGAATTTCTTTTACAAAATAACTTTTCTTCAAAGCGTGATATCTCGGTATTAAAAGAATAAGTTGTAATTTTGTAAATTTTATGATTACCTCTTCCAGGGAATAAATCGTTTTTATTATCAGAGTTAAAGTACGCGCAGGACCTCTCATAAACTACAGACAAAACATCACAAAAATCAATAAACTACAAAATAAATAAATAAATAAATAAATAAGTAAATAAATCACCATAATATTATTTACAAAATTACAATATATTCAGTGGCGTCTCATCTATTATAGCGCATGAACATGTGAACCCTCAAGGAAAACGAGGAAATGAAATAATTTTAAAATTAAATAAAGATTAATACATTTGCAGATTTTTGTTTTCCTGGATGATTTCCTGCACCGTCTTTTTTAACAGGTCAATGCGTAGCTAAACGCGCTTACGAACTGTTGGTTACACTTTTAGTCCTTAGTCGCACCTGCTGAAAAGAAGGGATTCCATATTTGGCTACTTATCAAATTCATTTGGGATTTTGTTCTCAGCTGAATTCTTCCACAATCGTTGCAAGTACATGCGTAAACTCCATTTCCTGTTGCGGTTGTTTCTAATGCACTTGAGTATCCAGCTCCCCTTCGCAGAGCGACCAGGAAATATGGCAGTAAGAGCACCTTCCGTTTAGATGAGAATCGCAACGGTGGAAATACGACTCGGCTCATTATGTATTTGGATGACACCAGATGGCGCCAGCACAAATAAGCCACCTTCCTTTTTTACCTAAGAGGGAAGGGAAGGTACTTTCGCCACCCTCTGGTACCCTCGGAATTTCAGGGTTCACGGATTTTACATGCACCTATCTCCAAGTCTACATGGTGGGTCTTCAGCGCGTCGGGTACAGGACACCCAATCTTCCGGTCAGACGCTTGACATCGTAACCACTAGGCTACCACGATTTAAACTCCACTTCCTTCCGCCCGGGGGAGAGCATCCCTGTGCGAACAGGAAAGGGAGATGGAGGAGAAAAGTAGACACAGCTAGTTCTATGCATGTAAAATGAATTCGGTTGATGCAGAAGCGTTTTAACAAATATATTGTCTTACTTTTTCCCTGCTATAGTTTTATTTATTAATATTGCCAATACATTTTAAGAAGCACTATGAGCGAGTACAGACAATTCCTCTCAATTGAAAAAAGCTTAAATTCACTGAAAATGCCATCGATTTCATTGTCTCAAAAAATAAAAGAATAAGAAAAGGGGAAAAAGGGGATTGAATTGACAAAAATTGTACTTGACTGTTTTGTAATCATCGTTCAAAGATATATTGCTATAGCAATATTATGGTTTTGTTATATTCCATTCTAAGAAGATTAATTTAAAAAAAAAAAAACTCTTTTCCTTTAGTTGCACTCTTTTCGTTCAATTTGAAAAATCAACTGTATTTTAACTTGTAAGTTGCATTGAATATGCATTCGAATTTTTTTTTTGTGAACTTCCATTTTAGAATAAGGTAGTATCACCCCACGAGCCGCCACTGAATACATTCATTTAATACCCATACATCATGTTTTGAGAAAATGTTATTTTTTTAAGGAAATGCTTTGTTTTGTGATGTAAAAAATGAGATACATAAAAATGTGATTTTATCAACTATTAAATGTTTTCTATTTCATTTCATAATCGATAACTTTGAGAACTCTTTGAAAAACTGCAGGGGGACGGGTGTCGTTTTGCTCTGTCAAAGATTGTTACAAATCACAGCATAGATACAATGAATGATTGAATTATTTAGAATAAGACAGTATTACCAATATAAAGAAATTTAAGAAGTGCATTGATTTAAGAAGGGATACCATTTAAAAAGAAAGAAAATCTCATTTTAAATTATTTTACGGAATTGGTAATACTTTAAATGTTTTTTTATTTGAAGGTGTCAGCTTTAGGTCCAACAGGACTGGTCCGACCCCGGAAAGCACCGCATCTGTATCCAACCGATTTTTAGCTATGCGGAATCCTATCCGATTATTAGATTACGTATGTAGTCATAGTACTTAATAAACCGTTTAAATTAATTCATTTCTTCAGTATTATTAACTTTCATTTAATGTGATTCTTACATAAATTAGAAATGGACTTTCGTACATGAGAATTGGGCATAATTTTCATGTTTTGGGAGTAATTATGATAAAACCAAGATCGTTTCTCTGCATCAAATTTCTCTCCGGGCTTTTTACTACTTCGTTATATGTATGGAGGTCCGCTGTGGGGTCCATCTTCTTGAATGGAATTGTTAAAGTTACACCAAACGTCGACAAGCAATACTACAGCATTTGCGACGTCGCTCGATTCCCCTTTACCCGAAGATCTATACGCTACTGTCTTCCTTTGAATATAAACATTATATATTTAGTAATAAATAAATAATCTAGAAATTACTTTTTAAAATTTTAATCGCATATATACCTATTAATAAATGAAAGGAAAAGAGCTCTAAATAATGTGATTCCTATTAAAAGTATTCGAAGCACGGAGCAGAGCCGAAGGGAATATTTAAAAGTAGCAGCTTAAAAAAGTGCCTGTACAGAGGTCCCTAGTTTCCAGAATACTGTCTAATTTTCTTATCCGAGACTTCCCTCGAATTCGCGCATGCGTCGGGTCTGCTTCTATTTCGTCGAAAAAAGGGTGAGAGGATGAATAAAGATTAGGAAATGTTTAGTTTTTATGAAGAATAATAAACTCTCTGCGTTTTTATTATTTCCCTTTTGTGTTACAGATTCAAATTGGAAATAGAATATGTCATCATCGGGGAAAAGCAAAAAATAACAGCGTAAAATATAATTTCGAAAAGTGCCCATCTCAGCGTGTGCCGAACAGAATCTTCCCGACGGATAGTCTCGGCTTTCGTAAACGAACAGTACACAAAGCGGTGTAGGATTTGATTGTTTATCAACAAAATCAAACCCATTTTAAAAATTCACTCATATGAGAAAGTAAGTTTTAGCGGCACAGTCAGTGCGTTCGCAAAATCAGTATTTTTGCACTCTAGGGTTGGTCTGATTTATATACGTTGAATGTAATATTTTTCTCTGTATTTTTACAGAAATCAATTTTAGTGAGAAAAATGAAGCAGTTTTCCATGGGGCTGTTACGCGAAACTTGATTCGAGAGTTTTGCACGAGTTCTTAACACCTGAACATACCAACACATAATATACACCTATTTCTACCATAGCAGATCAAATGACCGGACTTCATGTTTATTGATTGAATGTATGAAATATGGATGTTAGGAAGGAATTTTTTTTTTTTAATTTCCAATGGCAGGGCATATACAAGAAATAAGACAGAAAAATAAATGAAAAGAAAAAACAGGTGAAGAGAGTACATAAACTAAAACAGGATGACCGAAATTATTGCCCCAAAAGTTCTCTGGCTTGCCAATAAAGCGACGATTCAGAGCCGGAATGCAGTGCAGTACAGCGGCGGAGGTGGGTCCTATTCATGGGCTCTGCCAAGTTGCAGAGCGTACAGTCAGGTGAATTTAGAATACCGATGCGGTGCAAGTGTTTAGCCCGACAGTCGTGGCCCGTTAAGAGTTGTTAGGAAGGAAATAAACATAACAAAAAAACTTTATTGTTATTAAACAAATTGTTTATTGCCAATTTTCGTATTACAAACACAAAGGATAATAAATTTTTTTATTCATTGCTCAACGCATTTTTTACATATGCAGGGTGTTTCCATTGTACATTTTCCGAAAATTTAGAACAAATTTTGATGGTTTTATTGTCGTTACAACATCCTATTTGGCATGTCTTACGTTGTTAATACTCTCTTTGCTTCTTCTATCGTGCATTTTCTTATATCGTTTGTTCATAACACGATGGTCAATTATCAACGAAAAAGCAGTGCTAACTTTAGCCTCTATAATATGACGTTTTGCATATCCTGTTGGGCCCACTTCTCGCTTGAAAATGTTATGAATTGGTGATCTTCTAGGCGTACCACCTATTTGTATTTCTTTCCAAACAGATCCGTCAATCGCAACATGCTGCTCATTTTATTCTAACTCTTCTTCGGAACTTGAGAGTAATCTTATTCTTTTCCGTCTACGACATGTATTCCCAATATTTTCTTCTTCATCACCAGTATCTGTACATTCAAACTTATCATTTCCAACCAGTATAGCTTCATTTTCAGAAAATTCATCTTCTTCAATTCCCGAAAACTCTTCGCCTATATTATTTATTTCTTCTAGGAACTTGTGCTGTCTTCATTGTTTCGACATCTTTATGGGTAAAAACTAACCTTAGTTAGTTAGATGTGAAGTAAAGCTATCAAAATAAAATATAAGCTACTTACCAAAACGTTTAGTTTTTGTGACTTTTTCTTACACAAAAATACCAATCTAAAATTTTAATTACTTTCTCGAAACTTGATTTCTCAGTTATTCTGATTGAACCAACTACGCAACAGGCTTTGCAGAAATGTGCAACTAATTGAATGCAATACGTTGAAAAACCATTACATCATAATTTCTGATTCAATAACTAGGGATGTAATGAATATTCGGCCTAGTCGGCCTGGCCGAATAGTCATTTCATGACCTGGCCGAATACTTGATAAGACCAAATTCGGCCTGGCCGAATATTCATGGACTATTCGGCCAAATAGTTCTGCTACAGTAGAAACATACAAAAAATAAGAAATTAGTGGATCTTAAACATTTAAAATTGTATTATAGTTATTGGAGAAGAACGCATTAGTATATAGTTTTAATAATAAAAATAATTTTGAAAAAAAAAAAAAAAACTACTTTTTTTAAGCATTGGTTTTAGGTTTGACTGAACAAAAACTGATTTTGAAGTTATAATATTGTATTTTATACTTAGCATTTGCTCCCAAAAACTGGCAATTATTAATTATGACGGAGAATATGACTTTTATTTTGTTATTAGTAGCGAAGTGAAAGTCAAACTTTGTTTGGGTAGACTGATTTATTGCGAATATTGAGTATTGGGTAAAGCCTAGAATATCTCATGAATATTTAGATAGCATAAGCTTATTGTGGTTTTTGAAAATAAAAATATACTCCAGTTAAATGCATTAAATTTTAATAGATCTAAAAAACCCCACAAAATAAAAATATTAAATTTTATAACTTTTAAAATACCTTCATAAAATTATTTTGAGCAAGTTAAAAGTTTACCAAACAATAGTATTTCTTTAATTTAAATTAAATAATTAAATAAAATGATGCTAATGCTTACATTAAAACCTGCTTCTGTTCCAGTTTTATTGCATTCAAAACACTGGAAAATTACATTAATTTTAGATAGTTTTTGATTCTTAACAAACAGAGTTAAATCATACAGCTTAGATTAATGTATGGAATTGTTGTTCGACTTTGTGAATACTTTTAACATACTTTCTATTACACTGAATTATCTAGAAATTATAATATTCGGCCTAGAAGAAATGGCCGAATATTCAGTATTCGGCCAAACCGCTATTCGTTACATGCCTACCAATAACGTTATAAAGCAATAAATTATTCTCCCGGTCAAGTGACCTGTTGTGGTAGAAATAGGTATACGACAATATTATTATTCAAAACAAACCAAATTCAAAAAAATAGAAATAAAAAAGTAATAATAATAATAATAGAATTTTAATCGCATATAATTGTTAGAAGGAGTCATGAAGTCAAATGGGAAATAGCGATGAAATGATATGCGCATTTTCAATTCAAAAGTTCTTAAATGGTCATTTGACCGGTTATGGTATGCTTAGTGTTAAGTAACGTACCAGATATTGTTGCTTCTTTCTTTGTAGATGACAGAGTGCGGAAAACACGCATTTTACTGAGAAAATGTTATTAGGAAACTTGATAAATTGATTTCAAACAAGCTCTTACATAATTTTACAAAACACTCGGTTTCTTTTCTGTATTTCTACATAATTGTTTAGTTCATTGCAGCTTTTAATATCATGACCTTATGCTGGATATCTAATATTTTAAATTAAAATACCCGTTAGTTTGCACTAATGTGTCGATACAATTCAAACGGTAATCTAAACAAATTAGTTTCATTTGTAATACACCTGCCCGAAGTAAAAGTAAGTAGCGCAATATTTTTTTCCTTATGGGAAATAAAAGCAGCATCAGTAAATGCAAAACTTCTCACTCATGGATTGTCGTAAACAGGAGTACGTCTTTATTTTTTCTTCAGAGCCGCTTTTATTCTATGTTTGTTTAATTTACAATAAATCAAACTGCGGGGAAAACTGATACAAGTAGTCATTCACCTTGTTTAAATTAAAATTAAATAAATTTATAACTAAATCGTAATTTATGTAGGGCCACCGTCAGTGTTTATGGTGAAATGACGTGTTCAAAAATTTGTCTTCTTAAAGTCTTCTCCCCTCCCCCAGCTTGTTTTTTATTTTTGAATGTTATATTTTTATTTTCGCAACATTAAAAGTGTAGTAAACATATATTTGTAAATTTATCAATGCTATTTCGCTTTAGCGATTTCAACTTACGCAATATTATTTTTGCGAACCCCTTTTTTACACTTGGCGACCCTCTGTGGGTACATTAACGCGACCAGCTAGCTCCGCGCGAAAGTAATCCTAAGGCCTCGGCTAAAGGGTCGGGGTCTGGTGGAGAAAAGTTGGTTCTCGAATCTCCGGTTTAAAACCAATAATGTAGAGAAATAATGAGTCTAATAAACAAAAATATTTCTTCTATTTAAAACTAATGGGCACATTTCCTGTTTTGACTTTGGAAGTTCTAAGCGTGTAAAATGTTTTTAATTTTATTCTTACAAATAGATCTCTACATAATTTGATTTTTTGGGAAAATGATGCTCGAGCGATAAATCTTTTATTATATTCTTTACTTTTAATACAATTATTATCGTTTAGATATCATTCCAATGTAAAAAAATAACTGTAATTATATGTCACAGATTCAAGGAAACATTTAAATTTTTAATGGTTTCATGCTTATTGCCTTGCCAAAGGGCTGCGTTGAGTTGTTTTTTTTTTAAATTTAGTTTTTATCATTTTGTGTTGACGATATTTTGGCAATATTACAAACTTTACTTATTCTACTGCTTAGTTGTCCTCTGCTTTTTTGCAGGAGAATCCATTTTCGATACTGGGTGCAGTGCACACCAAGGTGATGCCAAAATTACAGGAATCTTTTTGGTTTCGGAAAATACTTTTGGTTAGGGGTGGTAAAGTTGTGTTTTAGGCATATTAGTTTACCCCTTTATTAAATAAAAATATCCATTATGTTCTGGTGCCCCAAGGAATTTATGAATAGTAAAAACTTGATAATTTTGTAAACAAATTACGAAAAATGTTTCATTCAGAATTAGTTTGGCGTATGGTGGGAGCGTTGAGTAACAAGTATAGTATTTTACGAATTTTTTTTTTTTTTACACAAATTCATTCATATCTTTTGGTGTCCCAAGCTACCCAAAACAAGTAAAAAATTCATATTTTTATGAAAATGTGTTACAATTATTCACAAATTTGGCTAAGGATTAAAGCTTAGTCTTCTTTCCTTGTAAAATCTATTAATTAATGCATTTTTTATTCATAATTTCGGCATGAAAATCGACTTTTAATGGTACATGAAAAAAATTTGCTTGTATGTATGTTAGTATGTTCTCTGATTTTTTTTTTTTTTGGGGGGGGGGGGGGAGTGGTGGAGAGGATTTCGAAAATTAGGCCTCTGAAGTCACATTTTGAGTACATTTAAAAAAATTAGGAATAGGAACTGGAACTGGCTGTTTTAAGGTTTTGAAGTTCAAGATTTATGTTCTAAAATCTTGGCAGTGGGAATACTGTTTTTTTGGTCTTAAATTGATTATTACCAATGACAGTAAAACATATTAATAAGATTTAAAACATCATGACAAAACAAGAAAGCATAATAAAATCTGGGAGAAGGAGAGATACAGGAAAATTTCCATAATTCCTTGTTATTTAATTTATTTGTTTTTGTAACTAATCATAAATTCGGTAACTACCACATTTTTTAATTTTAAAAAGAAAAGGCAAAAACGTAAAAGTATTTTATATCGCATCTATTAAAAAAGTTGTCGTACGTTATGCATCCAAAAGTCACTAAAAGGTAACTAAAACCACTAAAAGCTTATAAAATAACCCACGCATCACCAAAATAAAAGGTTAAGCAAAATTTCTAATGTCAAACGTTATTTAAATGGAGTATACTTGACTAAGCGCAAATTATATTGACAAATTGATGTACATGTACTGATAATTAAATTTAAAGCAAAAAAAAAAAAAAAAAATCAAGTACGATGTATTGCTAGATTGAAGTTAAAGCTTGACGTTCAGACGACCTGCTTTTATTTTGCAAGCTCATCTAAAATTTCATTGTTATTACCTACTATGTCTTTTTTTTACATACAGCTGAGCATCGTGGTTTAAACAACATAATTCTGACTATTAATCAGTGACTGTACTTGGAATAATAGCTCGTTCCTTGTTTAGAATGAAACTTACTTTAAACTTAATTGTTTTTTTTTCTAATAATATCCCAGCAAAGACTCAAAATTACCTATTACGATTTTAGTAAATATAGAAGTATAAACGTACGAATGTAATAAAATAATTCCCACAAACAAACTCCTTTCTTCTACCTTCCCCCCCCCCCAAAAAAAAAAAAAAAAATCCAAAACCGTTTTTTTATAAATGCTTTTGCCTATGCTGCAATGGACAAATACAAAGAACAATATAAGGAATAAGTGAAAAGAAACTGAAAAATGTAAAGTAAAAATGGCAACCGATCAAACAACAACTCATCAGACACCCGGGAGCTTGAAGAGTATCGAGATATGTTTTCGTGATTTCCAATTTTTCCAATTGATTTTTTGGACACATCTCTGGAATCCCGAAGACTTCGCAAGCCTGAAAGGTCCCGGGTGTCTGATGAGTTGCAGTTTGATTGGTTGCCTTTTTCACTTTACATTTTGTTAGGTTTTTAACTTTTATACATGCACACGTTTTTTCTGGCTTAAGGCAATATCTATTCCCCCCCCCCCCCCCCGAAAAAAAAAACGTTTGTTCATGCTACATCTAAACCTAGCACGTTATTTTGTATCTTTCATTAGGTGACGTAATATATTTTGCTTTCGTATCTATGATTTGATTATTTCCGGAAATCCTAATTTACATTACGTTTTCCAATTTCAATTAACACATTAAAGGCGGGGGATCTTGACGAAAGTATGCTAGGTAACGCGGCGACCGCCCGCCTCGTTTTTCGTCCTAGAGCGGGCGATATTTTGTGCAATCATAAAAAAATTTAGACTTAAATAGTTTATTTAAATTCTTAAAACTACAAGAAATATTAAAAAAGAACTAAACACTAATTACAAAAAATGTTTTAAAGTATATATTTATGAGAAGAATCTAGTCTACAAATACAAATGTAAAGAAAGTGAAGAATGCAAATGTAAAGTGGCGCATGGATTGCGCAATGTGGTTCATACTAATACGACTCCCGCCTTTGAGCTACTGTCGAGATAAATCGTAGTACTCCCACCTTTAATGTGTTAAGCAGTTTGTGTCCTGCAACCAATACAGAAATGACAATAATTTGCCAGTTGATCGTCGCAGTCACCTTCAGAAGCATTCATCACGAGTTTGCTATTTTTCAATGCGAGTCATTTCCTTTGGTCATCATTTCCTAGCGAGCTCTTTGTTTTTGGTTCGTGTTCACCGGGACAAAAAATCCCGAACTTGTGTTTGGACAACGATATTTTCTATTCTACTATTCAAAATTGCTTGATGATGCCATATATTAATCGGGTATACGTATTCGAAAAATAGCGCGAATTCTTTTTTTTAACCTGTTATAACACCGTTTTTTTCCTAGTAGGGGTACATTCAAATACTTTTTACATTCAGATTAGTTTCAACAATGGAAAAACATATAGTTCGTTAAAAAATTAACATGCTTTTGATTCCTTGCCCCATTTAAAAATGATGCACTTACACTTTAAAAGATTCTAGTTCAACCGTTCATAAAAAAATTTTTTAAAAAAAGGAAAAAACTGCGGTGTTAAATTTACTTTCTTCTAGTCTTCACACAAACTTGTACCAATAATAAAAATAAAATAGCTTACCATAAGCATTTAAAAGTGTTTGTACTTCCCACCGCTTTTTTTGTACTTTACTGAATAGCACATATATTAAAATTAATAACTAATAGATTTGAACTCTAGCTATGCAAAAAAATGAGAAAATGATATTTAAATGAAATCAATAAATATTAGAAGTAGCGGGCAATAAGATTAGGCAATCTATGTCTGTCTGTCTACAGTTATTTTTTTTTTTGTGCGAAGGAGGGGAGATGTGTTTCTAACATTTATTAAGAAAATTAAATTTGGATAATTTTGACTTAATAAGACCAATATAGGACTATGTGATAAAGAAAACTGATAAAATATATGGTAAAATCTTAAATTGTTTCTAAAAACCGTTGAACGTAAAAGTGGAAGCTCTCCTTTTCAGGGAATGTAGTACTCAATGCTATTAACCAACTGTAAAAAATATAAAAAATTGAGATTGGCTTTTTTGAGAAAACAATAAAAATGATTTTTTTTAAAAAATTGCAGAAGGCTGCAGCAAAAAATGTTGAACAGATATTTTAAAATGTAGCCTTTCATCTTAAACAAAATCCAATTATCTTTCAATTAAAAAAAACTGCATCAAAATTTCTTGCACCGTTCAGGAAATAGAGCACTTGAAAGTTTTTGTCGAAAATCGCAAGTGAGAAATTGCTCCGGAGGCGCCATCTTTGGCGGCCTGTATCTCGGGCCAGGATTTTTTTTGAGCAAAACAAAAACATACCTATAACTCACTTTGTTCTAAATTTTAACATATGTGAAATTCAAACACTTCTGAGACTATGAAGGTAAGATTTTATTTTTACCTGCCTGAATCGAGACGGACTATGCCTATAGAGAAATATTCAAGTGATATACGAAAACAACTTTTTTTTTTTGGTGTGTGTGTTCAGAGGAAATATTTTTCATGTAATGACCCACGTTCAATTGAGCCATCCCTCTTGCCCAGATTACCGGATCAACTATTTCTTCGCCTCTCTACCTTTCTTCTACAGAGATTGGTTTTTCAGGTGGTTCACGTGAACCATCTCATCTGTGTACCACGACTCCGCCAGTTATACTGTCTACTTCTTCAAGGTCTATGATGTAATCATTGTCTCTGACCAGATTGCTATAATCTTAACATTAACTGAACAGACCCCTAATGAAGTAAATTGATGATCCTTGGTTTAGTCTTTACGCTGCATTTAAGAAACAGCTTGCTTTTTTCTCTTTTTTTTTTAAGTACAGTAAAACTCCTCTTAAGCGGACACTAGCGGGACAACTAGACTGCATTTAACAAACAGCTGGCTTTTTTCTTTCTTTCTTTTTTTTAGTGCATTAAAGCTCCTCTTAAGCGGACACTAGCGGGACAAAAGCATTTATCATTTATTCGTAATAGGGAGGTGTCTTAAGTGCAAAAGAGATTTTCTTTAAGCCTAAAGATTTTGCTGCCATCAAAAATCTATTAAAAACTGTCCGTCTAAGAGGGGTGTCAGTTAGGAGGCGTTTTACTGTACTTCCACGAGGGAAAAACAAAAATGACTGACAAAAAGAGTAGTGATGGTAAAATTAGCGTAACAAAAAATAACACTCGGTATAATGTATTGGATACCGATTAAATAGCCGATTGGCTTCTTCCGAATAATCGGAAGCCCATTGCTTATCAGTGTATCCCAAACGTTTTTTATCTCTCTTATTAGTTATTTCCCGTTTGACCTCAAGGTAACAGGCCATTAGAAAAGGGTCAACACATTACGCATGTCAGATGCAAGTAAATAACTTCAAATTAAAGAACAAAGAAATTTACAAACAAGCAATAATTTAAGTGCCATTTTAACAAGAACTTTTAAAGATCTTCTTGAAAGCAAAAGTGGCTATTCATATAATTAAAATTACAGTAACATTGTTTTTAAACCAATTTTAGTGTCCAAAAAACTCTTCTTAAAAATTTTAGTTGTTCTTAGAAAACATTCTGATAGATTTTAAGATGAATATTCTTAAAAACTAATCTCATGTTTAATATTTACAATTCATTTTCTACTGTGGTCTAAATAGTACAATTTAAAAAAGAGGCCTTTTTTTAACGAATATCTTAAACTTTTAAGTTATTTTCTCTCAAACATGTATTTTAAAAAAGTAATAAATATAATGAAAAATATTTTAATTAACCAGCAAGAACTGAACTACTTTATTGCAAGGAATGTTCTCGACTGACCAAATCTTGCAGTATTTCGAGATTTTTCTTAAATGAAATGATCATTCCGAAATGATTTTATTGGAAATGATAATTGGATGTTTCATAATGTTAACTCTATTCCCCGCCCCCTATATGGTCTTATTAAGTTTATACATGGGTGTCATGAAATGATTTTATTGGAAATGATAGATTTATATTTCATGATGTTAATCCTATTCCCCGCCCCCTATATGGTCTTATTAAGTTTATACATGGGTGTCATGCTGGTCGGAATTTATTTCCGTTGAACACACTGTAATACATAATAAGCAAGAATATGAAGGAGTAATGTTTAAAAAAGAAGATTCATTCTTTTTTAAACTTAAGACATACCTATGTAACACAATAATATGTTTTAACTAAAAAGAAGATGTTTTATAGTTTTCCATCGTGTGGTGAAGAAATAAGCGGTGGTGACTGAGAGTAGACGTACGACCGCAAAGGGTTAATGGTGTTCCTTTTAATTTCGACTCGATTGTTGTTGGCATTGAGTATCGAAGTTCGTTGGAGGCGAGGTTGAGTGTGGGTAGAGCGAGCGAGAGCATCCCATACTGCTGTTCTTCCGGCATGGGCGTGCAGAAGAGAACAGAGAGCGAGCAAGCGACCAGTGTGCCGGCGAAAGGGGGACCGCGAGCAGTTGCCGAAATGTCGCCCACCAAAGAGGATGATCTTCCCGAACGGGGGAACTGGGTTGGGAAACTGGACTTTATTATGTCATGCGTCGGCTATGCCATCGGCCTGGGCAACGTCTGGAGGTTCCCATACCTTTGCTATAAGAACGGAGGAGGTAGGTGTCCCTTTTTCACACAACTTTCCAATCATCCTAAACAATACTCGAATCACCGGATATTGATCTGTAGAATCGAATGATCAGCAATTTCTTGACGTTCTCGAAGGACATTCCAAAGAAACAGACGTCCCACACGTGACTAGCTATATTTCATTAATAACATAATAATTGAAAATGGGGAAACCATGTTGTGACTTATGAAATCACACGTTGTCCTACAAAAATGTTTGCTCATTCCCTTTTTCTGATTATTATTTTTAATGAAATATATTTGTCACGTTTTCAGTGGAATGGTACTCGAGGGATTTCAAAATCAAATGAATCTCTCCAGAGCTTTTCAGCACCGATGGAATGTATCGACTGATTTCATGCAAATCTATGGATTATACCCCATTACTGCTTTCCGATACTCCTTTCAAAGTGAGCAGCGTATGCTGATTCATTCCAATCAAAGAAGATAAGAAAACTTCAATTTGGATTCGCCTTTAGTACGAGCTTATCTTTTTTTTTTTGCAACAATCTTGTTGATGAATTTTTACAATAGTCCAGGGCTGACTGAATGGACTGTCATTAAGATTGAATTTTACATGTAAATAATGCCTTGACCATCGAAATTTTTCAAACGAAACAGAAGGGCTATACTTCGGAATATAATGTCGACAAAAAAAGATACAGTTCTTAACCAAAATGTTGGATGCACTACCGATTTTTCGTAATAACACGTTTAACACTCTCTCTGCGAAGTTCTGTTTTTGCCTCATTTGGTGAAGTTTTTCTTTAGTGTTCACGCTTCAGTAAAAAATTCAATCACTTGCGAATTTAGGAAACCCTCAACAAATTGAGAAAGGTCGAAAAAATATTATTTTATATTTTGCATAGTAAAAAGCTGAAAATAAGTTGTAAATTTCACAGAATAGTTTATTTGCTATGTACAATTATTCTATTCGTCTTAATAAAAACCCCACTAATATTCACGAAGATCTAAGCTTTTCTTTCAAAAACACAAGTTCCTTTTACACGTTTTTCGCTTATAACACTTAAGTTTCACAAAAACCATTGTCAAACTTTCATTAAAGTTGACAGCATGCGAGACAAACACGACTGAAATTTGAAATAAAATTCTGAATATTTGAAAAAGTATGAGCATTTGTAGGAGTTAATTTTTTTTACTGCGCATGCTTGAATTTTTAACTTTCAACCCAAGTTCCAAAGTTTGCATGGCAACTTAAAAAAAAAAAAGAAATGCAGACAAAAAATTCAGTCACTAAAAATTCTTATTATTTTCAGCTTGAAATCAGAATGTTTCCTTAGAAATTTTGGTTGAATTTAGGGGTTTATTCATATAGACTTTGTCACAACTAACTGCATAGATGAAACAACGAATGATTGCGAGCATGTGCTGCTGGTTTGTGAGCAATCTGTTGCTTTTTGAGAGTCATTAAAATAAAATTCAGTCCATCGCCGACATCTTTCTGAAGGCACCAAAAGGGTTTTTTTTAAGTTACGATGCATACTTGAATGTATACTTATGGCAGTGAATTGTTATCTTTCGCGCATGCGCAGTAAAAAATGAATTCGTTATCAAGTATTCAGTACTTTTATGTCGAATTTCAGTATAATGATTCTCTAGTATGTTGCCAACTTTTGGTGAATTTGATGAAATTTCGTGACTTGTTTATAGACATATTTACGAGGAAAGTTGGCATTTTGAAAAGAAATGCTTATAACTTTCTAAACATTCGTGGTATTTTTACGAAAATGTATATAATAATTGTACATAGCAAGTGAACAGTTATTTATAGATTGTCAGCTTTTCACGATGCAGCATGATCAAAAACATTTCTTTACATTTTCAAAATTTTGTTGTCCCCTTGATACACATGTGATTAAATTTTTACTGGAACATTGTCAAGAAAAACGTTACCAAATAGGTAAAAAACAAAACTTCATATCAGACTGTGTAGTAAACCACGTTAAATGTGTGCCGTGTTCAATAATTTGTAAGTTGGATTGTAAGTTGATACACAGCTTAGCAGTAAGATAATATTATTTCAAATTCTGTAATATAGTTAGTAATTGTACAATATTGTTACTAGTTGAACAACATGGTTAGTTCGCACAATGCTGGTAGTTCAATATTGTTAGAACAATCCAATATTGTTTACGCATAGATTCTCAAAATTTCTCCTCAATCTGCTTTCATCTTTTTGTGAAAATATTTTCTAAATTACCGGATATCAACAACATGTATTGATTCTTTAACGTGCAGGGTGTTGATGAACGATTTAAAAAAAGGAAACAAAGGAATTAAAAAAAATATTTTCAACGATGTTTACAATTTCACCTATGAATCACCATTATTCAGATTGTCGGAAATGCAAATTCGAAGCACGTGATACACCATCAGAAAATCAAATATTTACTGCATGCAAATTCATATGTGAGAAACGTTGCAGTACACAGGATCAATACAATGGAAGGTTTTGCTTCGCAGGTGTGAAATGTGAAACGACATCCTTAAATGCCACTTTGTTTCTTTTAAATCTTTCGGTGGTCTGTGCAAGCTTCGTAATATTTCTTTCTTTCTTTATTTCTTAAATTGTTCTTGTTAGTTACTGGTTCAAACTTTGTATTTGACAATTTACTTTCCCAACGCTTCCTTACGGACTGTGACCATGCATTCTGCTCTAAATATTTCCTTGGTAGCAACGATTCGTACTACAGTGTTTTCTAAGTGGTTTACAGTATATTATATATATATATATGTATAAATAATATATTTTTTTAACTTATAAATACGTTCGGAACTTGCTATTGTGTGTGCATGCTGTGCTTTCCGCGTTGCCTACACTCTAAGAAACTTCCGTAAAATTCGGAGAGTTGACCATCAATTTATACAGCTAACTAACTACCTTATTTGAGAAAAATGTCCAATGCCAGTTATTATAAGGAGCTACAGCAAAGTTAGTCGAATTGACCGTTAAATAAAACCTCCAACGACTCTCTTCCGAAAATATGGTCTCTGACCGTTAAATACAACTTTCTGATAAGATATCCGCAAAATTAGCTGCCACCATTGGTTGCTGGCGATCATATGTCACTGCACGTCATAGCAAGGAGAACAATGTCAAAGCTTATTACTGTAATGTGCTTACTGTATAAATATAATTTTTATTTATACAGTAAGCGCATGGTCACTTACCATGTGCTTACTGTATAAATGAAAATTATAATTTGTTCTTATTTATAAATATTTGATAATATTTTTTACATTAAAAAAATATAGAATTGCTAATAACTCTATTACATAAAATCTTCCTTATGCAACAGTTGGTAATGTGAAAAGATTTAAAAAATAAGTAATTTCAGTCTTGTTTACAACTCATAATTGCTACTTACGCTGTTATATTGATAAGAAACTATATTCCCACGTAGTTAGGATACTCGGCTCATGGCCCGGCGTCCCGGATTCGAATCCCGGCCGGGGAAGTATCTGCATCTTCTCTTAAAGTGTTAGAAATGTCATTTATTTATTCCTGATGCCATATGTTAACTAAAGGTCAGTGGCCATATATTTTACGGGCAGACCTGTATTTTTAGTCAGTGACCGTAAACTAACATTGAGATTTTTTACAGTGTAATTCAGCAATCATACTTCATTTACAATATGTTCGCATTCGGGATTCATTGTTTGTTTAATATTTTTTAAAGTAAAAAAAATGTCATTACGATTTGGTGTTTAACCACCTTTCTTTGATTGAGCTTTGATGAGATTTTCAGCACTAATAAGTTTAGTCGCATTCTTACCTATGTATTTTTTAAAAATCGTTATTCTTCACGATTTAAGTACCTTTACCACGATTAAACACCTAGTATATCGACCCACGCCATGAAATATTTCTTCGCAACGTATGTAATTTAGGGTACTGTGGTAGAGACAGGTCCACGAATACTTTTTGGAGGCTAACTAGGAAGTTAAAAGTGTTTTTCTCGAAATAGTTTCGTAATGAAATAGGAATCATCAGATTGTTTTAAGTTTTTTAAGATGCCTTAATTTATCAACTGTACTTTTAAGAGCAGAAAAATTATATGCCAGTTTACTTCGAATGAAACGAAACAAGATGTTTTAAAAAACGCGTTTTAAGCTCTACAGACAATTTTAATACATGTCCTAATAATGAACCGCAATAATTTGAAACATTGTCAGAAAGATTATGTCAAGATGACTAGTTTAGTAAATGGATTTTTAAATTTCTATTTATTAAAATGCTTACGCTTAAAAGGAACATCGCGAGCAAAGGAGTGTCTGAGGGAACACGATTTACTTTTATTAAAATGGAAGATGCTGTTGGGCTGAATTTTTAATCAGAGGTCATCCCTAGCTCACTTGATTTGATTGTTAAACAAAAGTGATTTTATTCAAAGGTGCTTTATAATTTGTACGCAATTGTTTAGAAATTGTATTTAAGTTACGAAAAAAGTTAATTTTTTTTTATTGGATGATTGCTTACAATATTTTTTTATTCCTTTTGGAGGGACACGTGGCCTCTTCCCTAAAGTTCGCTACTATTCTGTGAGCATCATACGAGAACAAAGGATTAATATACATATATATATATAACCCATTAATGCTTAACTTTTTGTTTTTAAATATGTAATGAAATATTGTTAGAAACTTCGGAATTAATAAATAAAAGGAAAAATAGACAAAAAATTAAGCTCAAAATTAAAAAAAAATATTGAAAAAAAAAAAACTAAACATAGCGAAAATGGAACGGAAGGCAAGAGAGGGTACAGGCTTTTTTAAAACTGCATAACTGTCTGAAAATACGTATCTCAGAAAGTGTCTAAGCTCGGATGAAAAATAATTCAAATATAGCACCTGACTTACCTTTTCCACCCGAACATCGCAAAATATCATAAAATGAAAGCAACAATGACTTCCGAGTTCTCCATTGCACAGTGTTACGAATGTCCTTCCATTTGTCATTTCAAATTTTAAGAAAAACCCGTGAAGAGCTGTTTATCAATCCAAAAATTTATTTTAGTTCATAATTACAGAAATAACAGCCACTTTAAGAACCGTCCCATTTTTGGGACGATGGGGCAATCAAATACAAATACCAAAGTGACGACCAGCAACAGGCACAGGACCCAGCTAGAATGGTCCTAGTCAATTTAACAGTCCCCAATGAACATCGAGAGCTTTCTTAAAAGTTTTTACCTCACTGCAAGTAACAGTCGCTTCCGGTAAACTATTCTAACTGTCTACAACCCTATTGCAGTAGTCATTTTTCCTTATTTCAAGATTAGCCTGTGATTTGAAAAGCTTCAAACAATGTTCTACTTTCAGCACATAGCTGAAGCCCATCAACATTTCCCATTTCAATGAATTTAAACATCATGTCCCCTCTAACTCTCCTTTGCTCAAGACTATACATATTGAGATTTTTAATCCTCGCCTCATAATCTAAGTCTGAAAGACCACTTACCAACCTAGCAGCCCTCCTTTGAACCCTTTCAAATAAGGTAATATACTTCTTTAGGTAAGGAGACCAAAACTGAACAGCATACTCCAAAACGCCCCTGGTCACAGGGTCGAGGGTATCAGTGTAGGTGGATTTTCAAGATGCAGAAAATCGTCTGCGCCCATGTTGTATGATTGTGCAGCATATGAAAGATCACTTGAGTAGACATTTGGGTTGGATATTCTTGGCTAAATTAAATTCCTAGTGCAATTTCGCATCGACAGAGTCCGTCAGTGGACGTCAAAATTCTCATGCGGCGATGGTACCCTCATTATGGAGCCGCTGAAAAAGATGGTACCAATCTCTGGGGAGCGCACTAGGTCTACAATTGGCAGAAGCGAACAACAGCCCATTAGAAAAGAAAAAAAAAAAAAAAAAGACTTCAAAAGTATTTGATTTATGGCTTTCAATTAAAAAAGTAATATATAGTGTAAAGTATTATGCTAGTAAAATATACTGCACTAGTATGTTCTTAATTTGTTTTACTTGAAATATTACGTTATTTTATGTTACTTAGTGAACAAATTCATTTGTTAGAAATGAGCAAAAATCTATCTTCAAAAATAACAAAAATCGAAAAAAAAAAAAAAAAAAAACAAAAAGAAAAAACGTTTTATATAGGGAGCCTACATCTTTGTTATGTGGAGAATACTTTGAACGTTAGTCAACATTGTAATTAAAAATTTCGTCATAGAGAGAAATTTGCAGTGGGAAGAGTATATAAAAATGTACCTATAACTTTTTGTAGGGTGTTTATTCAAAACTGATTTTATATAGAAAGTCGTCAAAACCTAAGTGATCCACTTAGCTACTTTCTCCTGTACTTAATGTATTTCAAGCGTTATTCTATAGGGAGTCTAGCGTATTAGTAGCATAGCTAAAAAAAGTTTTATTATTAGTACTTATTGTTCTTATTTTTTCATGTTCTGCAGTGTTATGTGAACAAAAATTATTTTATCTATTCTTTTTGTCAAAGATTTGGATATTGCAAAAAAAGGGGAAAAAAGTGAATGTGCAAAGACTGATGAATTTTTTACAGTACGTGACATGATTTCGGTAACTTCAAAACAGGGTAGCTGTAATAGATTTATGATTGTGTATGTAGTGTTTTAATTCTTTTACGGCTTGTTTTTGAGGTACACAACGATTACTTTTTAATGAAACTCATTTTATTTTATGGTTAGTGATGAAGTATTTTTTTTTTCTTGTTACCAAATGTTTATTCATCAAAGCAAACTTCCTTTTGGGTAAACTATGCCATTATATTGGCGAAAGTACATCTAAATGTATTACCTAAAATCGCCATCTTCAATCTATACTTGAAAAACTAAGCCATCAGCTTAGTGATGTTAAAAAATCGCTAATTGTATTTTTGGCGTCAAATTTGGGAACTTTATCTAAAGCTCTAAAATTGTTAATAACCGTGCCAAAATAACACTTCGTGGCAGAAACAAAAATACATTTATGTTCTTATTAAGCGTACACATTAATAAACAGGCAACTTTGATTTCAAATTGTTATCAGCTTTTTTGCTGAAGTTACCAAAATGAAACTTTTCTCCCCTTTTTATTGAATCTGAACTTTCCAACTGAATTCAGCGAAACGCTATATTTCGCTTTTTTGATGGGACAGAAATACATAAAATCACAAAGTCAATTTAGGTGAAGCTAACAAAATGAGTAGTTTATATTTATGGCAGCAACTAAGAATATAAACAATAACATTACTTACACTACTTTACAAATGAAAGTAACTATGGTGTAGTAAAAACGGTTTATTTAAAAGAGTATCAATATTGTATAAACAATAAAGTAATAATTAATGACTTTTATATTTGAATTCAACTTTGAAAGTAAACTTATGAGTAATCTTATGAGTAAACTTATACCTAAAAACTAATATAAGGATTGAAATGAATAGCCATCTTGGAAATCTGAAAATATTGAATGAGATTTTGCATTTAATTATAGAATTGTAAAGTAAATCATTATTAATACTCTGCTATTAACAATATTAATAATTATTTAAGTAATTATAAGTGAGTAATAAGATAATTCCTTATGGTATATATTATTTGGTAGTGCACTTGATCTATTTAGTTTAAATTAAAAAAAGTAAGCATCAATATTTTTATTAATAATAATATTTACTGTTTTGAATTGGTAAATAATAATAAGTAAAATCTCAATTATGATTTAGTAGTAACAATAAATTTATAACAATTTTATAAATTTATTTATGAGCTTAAATTAACAGTATAAATAAAATATGTTTAAAAATATTCTTAATCATTTTATTTGGATTCTTTTCAATGTTACCCAATGTCTATATTTTTTCTGAAAATGTATGCTGGATTTCTTGCATGGCTGTTGTGAATGGATAACGTTGGCTAACTTGATTATTTGAGTTGTTACTTTGCTGATTTTCTGTAAGCATATGAAAGTTTTTGTAGCATGGAATGATTCAACTATGAGTTTACCAAATTTGTTCTGTGTTTTTATTTTTTTAATGCACGATTTGGATTCAACGTTTATACGGTATTTACCTACATTAGTTCTAGTTGAAAAAATCGTTTTTCTTTCCATAACTTTTCGATGTATGAATAATTTAGAATTTATACAAAGAACTTCTTGCATGCTATGGGTATCGGCTAAGCATTTGGGTGGGCCAAAAAATAAAAATACATAATTTTTTTTATAAGTCGTAACACCGTGGAAAAGCTGCGAATTAGGGAGTCTAAAAAGGGGTCTTAAAAACATAAATAAATAAAATAAAATCTGTTTATGGTATTCCGGTCGCGCATGTGCTCTGAAATTGAACGGAAAAATTATCAATTTCTTACGATCATTTTTACTATTTTTTTAAAAACTGGCTCAATGGCTCAAATTCTTATGTAACTACGGGAAATATATTTTAATCCATCAACAAATTCAGATGGTGCATTGCCTCCAAATTGAATGATATTTTGGAACAAAGAAAAAATTACAAACAAATAGATGACAGTTCAAACGGGGGGAAAATAATTATAACTCCCAGTTACCCTCCCATAGTAACAGAAATGTCATTTCCGCTATGATAAAATTGCTGAGCCGAAGCTGCCAAGCACATCGAATGTCTTATCAACCCCTTTCGTCAGGACTGTTTATTTATATTAAATATTACTCAATGGGTGGCCCCAAGCATGAGCCGTGTATCTTATCTTGTTTATAAAACTAGAGATTGTAGTAGTCTCTTTTGATTTCGATATTCGTAGCGCTTCTTGTGCACGATAAATCTCACACTTTAAGCCGTTAATATATGAACTAAAAAGCATTAGAATATGCATGCAAATAGGCACTAAAGATACCTAAAATATGCACTGAAAAGAAAAATATGCACTAATAATATTTTACCTTAACTATAGAAATGTTGTCACTTCTGATTAAAAAAAATATTGGCCTTTCATTTTCTGCATTCCATTTTAAGGCGATAAAGATTAATTAGTAGCACTATTTTCACAGAAAATGGTGTCCACATTAAGCTATTTCGACAATTTACTTGCAGTTTTAATTAATATAATCTACCCATTATCGAAAGCCATTTCCCATGCGTGTAAACCACCCATGTGAGCAATCTCAATCTCCCTATAAAAGAGAGAAGCGAAAAATAGGTGTCTTAGTATTATTCCTGCTGTCGTTTTAAATCACAGCATACCAAGGAAATAGTGATGGAAATGCACACAGGAGTGTACTCTATGATATTCACCAGAAGTTTGAAAAAAAAAAAAAAAACGTTTTCACTCCTTTATCATGTTTTCCAATTGTGCGCCAACTTTACCGGCTTTCTTTATGCATTAAAGTCACATGAAGCAAAAATATGCAATTCCACTTGCACGTATGTATTTGAATAGAATCCGAGCTCTAGTCATAGTATTTCAGTATTTATTAGTGTGTGAATTAGTATTTGTTCAGTTTTCTGCGTAAATGCTGCGTTGGGCCGGTACGAGACCTATCTTTAAAAGAAAGCGAGCAATGTTTTGGCCCCCACCCGTCTACAGTGATAATAAAAATGTAGAATACAGTAATGTGGGGGGGGGGGGGGGGATAATGCTCAAAAATGTTCCAAATAATGGTTAGAAAGGCATTTTTTCGCAAAGGGTGTTACATATCCTTTTGCCCAGATAAAAACGTTTAAACTACTCAAATAGTTCCAATTTAGCACTTAAACGTTAAATATCAATCTTGGCCAATATGGCAGTCTTATGTATTGAAGAACTATGTTAGTTTTCAGCGTCGAATTTCCGGGGGTGAAGTGTGCATTAGTAAAATATCACTGCAACTCTCAGTAATATATGTAACACATAAAAACAAAAAACTTTTAAGTATGACACCTAATTGCATTTGCATTAAAACTCGTTAATGTTGAATAATAACAAACGCATTTTGGGGTCCCGTTTTTATATGGTTTAGAATTTCTTTTTCGGCAAAAACACCAAAAAAATTTAACTCGTAATTTAGGATTTTTTGTTAACTGAGATATGTGTCTTTTCAATGATGATGAGAAGAGATTAATAAGATAAGACAGTAGTTACTTAATCATCTTAGATTTTCGTAAAAATGCAAACTGTAAGTTTGTTAAATTTTAGTGTCTCGAACAATGTAAAGTACCGAAATCAAGATTCGGGTTGGATTCAGAGACAGATTGGAATCTTAATGCCGTATTCACCGTCAACTCTAACCTCATGGTTTGACGCGAAACCGGTCTCCAACCTGAAGTTACCGCGGATTTCCTATTCACCATCAACTTTGACTACGCGCAAACAGGTTCCCGAAACCATGCCAGGTCGAGTAACTCAACCAAGCTCCAGAGCAAAGTTAAGGTTTGAGCGCATGCGCAGTACATATAAACATTAGCAATGGCGGACTGGATGTTGCGAAAATTGGAATATGTTGAGATTTTAGAGCTTTCTTCGCTTTACACGATCTTGAATTTCTGAAGAGGCCTTACAAAAAATACAACTTTAGAGTTGTTTTAATTTTATTAACTAGTATTGTTCAATGATTTCTTTGTCACTTTTGTGTGTTTCCGATAATGTTTTTCTCTCGGGAGCTATTACTTCATTAAAGATTTTGAAACTTTATCATGATTCCTAATTGAACAGAAATACCAAACAATGGGGGGTAATATATCTTTAGTATTTTTATTTAATTATTTATTTTTCTCTCTCTTTGTTGCTTTTTGATATAATTTTATTCTACTTTAAAGTGTACATGTATATACTGAACATTTAACATGCGTCCTGATTTTTTTTGCCAAGGTTACTTATGGGCCTGCGAAGTTCATGTGGAATATTTTGATTTATGTATGTCGAATAAAATAAACTTGTTGACCTTTACCATGTGTTTTATGTCATTGACCAATTTCATTTGCTTGTATATTCTTTTCTTTTTCTTTTTTTTTTTTAAATTTAACAAAGGTTTTGAATATGTGAAAAGCTTCTTTAAAAAAAAAAAAAAAAAAGACATATGAAATGAATCCATAATGCTAATGGCAGTTTTGTGTTTAAAGGTAAACTGCAAGGTTTTTGAAAAAGTCAAAATATTCAACATATGTATTTGTATTAATGAATTCATATTTGCATTAGAAAAAGGGTTCTTGTTAACCCCAAATCACATAATTTTGAATTGCCGTTTCATGCAGTTGTAAGACTTAAACCAAATTTTTACTGTACTTTGCCAATGCGAAGTGATTGTAAGAATAAAGTATTTACAATAGTTATAACTGAAATCAAATGCATTTTTTAAATACTCTCATAAATTTAATGCAAGGCCATAGCCAGATTTTTTTTTTTGGGGGGGGGGGAGGCTTTGAAACAGTTATGTTGAAGAAAGTTTCAGGGAGGAATATATGCTACATTGCGAAAATTTTCGGGGGGGGGGGGGGTTCGTGGGCATCCCTGGTTACAGCCTTGATTTAATGAAAGAATATTCAAATAAAAAATTAAAAGATACAATAATACACTACTGCTTGGTTCATAATGATACATTTCTATATTATATATATATCGCTTGTGAATGGTACACTTCTAATGTCAGAAAGAGATATATTACAATGTTAAAATTAGTTATAATTTCCTATTCGTTAAATATATCTATATTTTCATTTTCCGAAAAAAATTTTATTGGATTCTTTACTTTTCAATATTTTTAAATTTTTTCCACGAGTGCTAGAAGTAATACCTTCTCAAACGGGCTAAAAACCACTCGTGTTTTATTCATCGCTATATCGCAGAGAACGGGAATTTTAAAAAACGGGAAACGAAATGTACACTGCGCGGCGAAAAAGCATGAAGAAAATCATGTGATAGTTTTGACCAATAACGGGCCTCCGTACGTTCCCACACGGCGTCGAGTTGACTAACTTCGTGGTTGGAAAACCCCAGGTTGATTTTCCTCCGTGAATACCGATTTTTAACTTCGCAGCGCTGAGCCCCAACTCCGAGTTAACGGATCTCGTGGTTTCACGCGTGGAGTTAGGTTGACGGTGAATATGGCGGTAATTGTGTCAAGTGCACAGTTCGACCACGAAATTTTGATAATTGAACGCTTCTGCGCAAGGAAGAAAAGAACTAATGCATTCGAGTTTTATTAAACTTTGTTTTGCCGCGTTTATTCAGTACGCGAACCAGAATGGTTGCTTTACTGTTTGTTGAAAGCAACTAAAATTAAAAACTGGTATATAGCATCAGTTCGGAAGAAATCAAGTGTTCTAAGAAAACTAGAACGAGAAGAAAAAGGCATTCTTTATACCAGCACTTCTTCCCTTGAACATGAATGGATTCTTCTTGGCACTCTGCCAGGCAGCTTGCTCTGCATATCAAATGAATCTATAACAATATTCAAATAATTACCTTTCTTTAAATTTGGTTAAAACATTGCTTTCAAATGCCAAATGTCAACAAAAAAATGTAATGAATGAATTTTTTTAAATAAATTAATACATAAATAATAAAAAAAGGTTCGGTTTTAAACACATAGATAGATAATAGACTCTTCTATAAATTTAATGAAAGTAATGATTTTATGTGATGAATTGAAATAGTTGTACCATTAAATGCGTTGTAAATATAAATTATACAACAAGAGTATATAAATGAAATGAAATTTCGAATGAATCGATTTTACAAAACTATAAACTTATTTATCGTTTATTATAGTTAGCGTGCATTTTAAGTATGATCGTCACGCGGACAATGGTTGGGGAAAATTCCATTTCTGAATAAGGGGTTGTAAAGTTTGTAAAGGGAAGGTTAATATTTCTTTTTTCTCTGCGCCAGATCAATTCAACATTCCGAATTTGCAGAATGGGAAAAGCGCTGCACGTCTGATTCAGACCCGTTATACAGGTCGTTCAAGAGCGATATTCCTTTTCACGGTCGTTATATCGAATGTGAAAGAAGATCATTCTATTTAAGGGGGGAAATAAGCGTAAAACGGCGTATTAAAGGCAATTTTCATGAATTTTTTTAACACATAAAGAACAAATATATTTTATCGAGATTTTGAGGTTATTTTATAAATATATTGAAGAACATTTACTGAATTTTTTAAACATTTTTCTTCAAAAATCCCGGAGATATCGGCTGCTGCACACTGTAAGTCGCCACCCGGGGCGGCAGTTTGCGTACATCCTGAAGGTCACATTTTTTATCTAAAATCAATTTTTTAAAAAATCTACTTTTTTTTATAAGTGTCTCTTCTAGTTGAACTAAAATCATCACAAAAAATTGAAAATTTCTATTTTTTTTTAGAATGGGAAAATTAAGTATAATTTTTAACCTTTTTTTTTTTTTTTTTGTTCTTTTTTTACAATGAAAAAACGAAAAAATAAAGATATGTTTATGATTCTTGTTCAACTAAAGTGTGTATATATAAAGAAAATTTGTGCTAAATTTGATAAGGTTTGATCAAAAACTCTGCGAGCTAGAGTGTACGCAAATTCGAAAAAAGTAGTTTCGAGAAAAACGCGTTTGAAAAAAAAGAAGAGTGGTATTGAAGGTAAATTTAAGGCAGTAATGAATAATTTGTTTTTATACTTATAGATACTAATACTTATTGAAATTTCTATCCGAGTTCTCAAGTGTTAAAAGAAATAAACAGACATCTGCTAACGTTCTCTAATACCCTTCAGGTCGTTTATGAGGGACTACCTGCTCAACTGCTCCAAAAGGGGCGCTCGCTCAAATGCTTATAACTTTAAAACGACTTGGAATATTGCTTTGAAATTCCCGGGGTATATTATTGAATAGTTGTAGAATCGATTTATGAAGAAAAAAAACAATTTTTTGAGACCTTTACACGTATTTCAGTATTTCCCCCCTTAATGGAAGAAGCCAATCTCTAGCCTCTTGGTAAAAGTCGTTTTAACGCGAGTCGTCTGTTTAATGTATATATGTTTACATACATTTGCGCGCGTGTGTGTGTACTTATATATCAGGGTTGCTGGTCGTTTAATTGTTAAAAATGGGTTCCCGACGTGAAAAAGGTTGGAGATATTTAGCAGTGGTAGGCAGTTATTCTCATGTAAAATAAGATTTATTCTGACTTCGACTTAAACATGGCAAAAGTAACGTAAATTTAGAACACAATACAAACAACACGTACGTGAAAACCATTCAACACACTGCTTGAGATAGCGAAGAAACATAGCACATAAGAATTTAAACACGACTGAAAATATAGATCACATAATAATATTGTAAATTATTTTCATAATGCTGGTTGCCTGATAAAAATAAGATGAAACCCAACAATCACTAGTCTACACTGTCAAAAGCTTGGTGGCATGTTACATCAACTGGCTGACTACAGATGATGGTGTTTAATCTTGCAATAATTTTGGTGCGAGAATGTACGAAAATATAAGAAAATGACGCATCGTACTTTATATCAAGCAAATGAACAGTATTATTTGGTGCACTCTATTTTTTACATTGTCCAAATTTATTAAGTGTGGAATCCATATATTGTCAAGCCATCTCCGAAAATGTCTGCAGAAATGAATTTCATTTAGTAATTCTAGTTTGTGCCACCTAATTATAAGTAATGACATAAATAGCGAGTGAATGACTCGAACCATGAAAAGAAACTTTATTTAATGGTAAATCCCACTTCCAATTATAGTGGAGCGGCAGCAATTTTCCTTTGTAAAAAGCGCAACCGAAGATGGCTGTCCTTGTGTATTCGTCAACATTAAAAGGATTCGACCTTTGACCTCGCGTAAGTGGCAAAAAATGATTATTAAATGAGTTCAAATTGTACAACAAGTGAATCAAGAAGAAAAGAAAAAATAGTATGGGAATGGTTTTTTTACAGGAAAAATGGCGTAAGGACCGCTGGAATTCTGAGCTAAATCAGAAGTATTATAAGATAGCACATTTTTACCGTTGAAACCAAAGTGACAAATTTTCAACTTATTGTTTTAAAAAATAACACATTTAAACTTAAAGTTTATGAAGGTAAAGAAGTTACTGGCTCAAATGTTTCAAAATTTGCATTGCACTTATTGTTCCTAAAGAAGACACATGCCGCTCTAGTTTTAGACTTTTGTATAAAACATAAATTAAACTTGATTTCGTAATAAAGTAAAGTGTATCACTAAACTATAGTGAAATGCAAATACAGTAACCCCTCGTTATATCACTCAGTCGGATAGATCACGAACTTCTTTGTTTCCCAAAATTTTGTTTGAGCTCTGGAAAGTCAAAATATTGCATTTCTCAATATGGCCCTTTTTCCTTCATTAAACAAAGCAATCGAACAGGAATGTTTTCCTTTCTTCTGAATTTGCTGCAGTTAATAGCTGCAACAATTCTCCTACTCCCCAACTTACATGTCTGCAGAATGATTCTGCTCAAACCAGTTGATGTTTTACTTGACATTTCTTTTTGTATTGCTCCTAACATCCATTGAATGAAAGAGACATATTCTTAATAATAATAGAAAATAAAACAGTTCAGTTGTTTTTGTTATTATTATTAAGAAAGTTGTCATTATGTAAGATTAAAATAAATTTTTTACGTTGACACTCTATTTGTACTTATGTTATTTGTTATATCGCGCATATACATCGCTCTTTTTTGCTGTCCCCCGACAAGTGCGATATAACGAGGGGCTTCTGTACAAATAAGGAATTAAGTGAAAATATCTACAGATGGGACTTCTGGGAGGACTTATCCCGCTCGTCCCTCTATCAGTGCGCTCCTGCATATAAAATGTTACTGGAATGTCCGAAATCGGAAAGTGTCGACAATCACCGGTCTGATGGATGGTAAATGTCGACAATCACCGGTGATTGTCAACATTCTGTATTTGGTGTATGTCGACATTCACCGGTGATAGTCGACATTTTCCGGTGATAGTCGACATTTTCCGATTTCGGACATTCACAGTAACAAATATATATTATGTGTATGTATTATACCTGCGTCGTATATACTTTGAATAAATTTGTATAACAGCCGTATTTCCCAAAAAATAATTTCAAAATTTATTACTTCGATATCAAAAGTAAAATAAACTGCTCATCATTTTTTTTAGTCAATGCTATTTCTGAGGTTCTGAAAATAAGTTTGCTACATTCATAAGTTTGCTAAATAAGTTAATACATTCTTTTGCTAAGCTTGACGTTAAAAAAAGGTAATTGATGTTAAAAAGAGAATAATTTTTATTGTCTCACGTCTTTTGAATTCCTTTTTTGCTGGTCAACAGAAATGAATGCTTTTACACATTTCGAACGATCATCTGTCTTCTTGCATCCTTCATTTTACATTGACATCCTTCAGCAATTTCTTTCTTCGTAAAACTTACAATTTAAACATTCTTTTCCTTATACACTCATCTCGTAATCATACTTTACGAAATCCCGCAATATAGAGTGTGATTTAATGTTTGAATTTACTTCATCTTTTTAAATATGCTTCTTCACCTGAATATGATTTTGAGATACTATTTATTGTAGCACCGCAGGACCGAACGGATCATGCTTTTTAAAAGGTTTTTTAAAAATGAATGAAGAGCTTTTGGGCGTAGAACATGTACATGAGAAGGACTGTATCAAGGGTGTTTTTTGAACAGTCAAAAAGTTTTAACAATGTAATGCCTACGTTAGAGAAAATCCAACGTTTTTAGCTCACCAAATAAAAAAAACATTTTAGCACGAAAAGAGAAAGACAGAGAGTTTCTCTTTCTAAATAATCTCTAAGCCCTTTTCTTTAAAAAATCGATTTCATTTATGGTACGAATAGATTGTTTTTCATTCCGATTTATTATTATTTATTTGTATTACTGTTAGAAATGATTGAAGCGTAAAATATTTTTCTTGTGGAAAACGGTATTGAAAATTTTAATCTAATGTGCTTAAGAAATAAGGCGCCATTGCTAAGTATTGCTTAAACATTATACTTACTCTATTTATTTATTGAATTATTTTATTAATTAAGTTGTCCCGGCAGTGGACCAGCTGGTTTAAAGCTCGGCTCCCACAGAACACCGAAAGTGAAGCAGCACTAACCGTGGTCAGTGTTTGGAGAGGGTGACCACCTCTCGCGCTGGTTGCTCTGGTACCGTGCCCGCTAAACTGAGCTGGATCACATAAAATTCGTCGTGGCTTCAAATGTCCTCCAAGTTTAAAATAATACTTGTGGGGATGCCAGCCTAGGTGACGTCTCATTTGGGAGCTGGTTCAAAATTAGGAGACCGCCCTTTGAGCCAAGTCGCACTTCCACCTTTGTGGAACTCATTAATAAAAGGAAGGCGTTCCCTTGTCTGCCTTAATTCCTGGTCTCCTTGTGAGGGGAGTTCGGGGTTTCCAAAGTTGCATTAAAAGCAACAACAATAATTAAAATTCAAAATTTTCTTTTGGGACTTTTTTTTTTTTGTAATTCTGTTATACATGTATAATTTTCTTTTTCTTGCATTTTTGCGCTTAATGCTAAAAATTGCGTAAATAGTGTGTGCTTAAATTTAAACTATTATCTTTAAAAAAGTGATTAACTGTTGCAATTTATTGATATATAACAATGCGAACGAATAAATTTGACATTGTTTTTATATACCCAAGCGGAAAAAGGCCAATTATAAACCACTAGCTAGCGAGGCGCTTGACCGTTTCAGTCATGCGAACATTATTACCCATTCCAAAATTCTGAAATTGCTGAAATGTTATCAATTTGGACCTGAGAAAAAAAAAGAATGAATCAAAATTTAAAATGATTCTAATTGTAGTTATTGTGAGTTTAGAGCACAAAAATTATGTAGCCGCTAAGAATCATTGGATGCAGTAGAATAAATGATTAAAATATACCACACAAACTGACATTAATAAAATGAAGTAGCTAAATACAACTTATTGATAATAGTAAACATTTTCCTTTCATATAATGTGCTTCAGCTCTTGTGTCATTTCATTGAAATCTTTATGATCTATTTCATTGTCAATCAATGTGTTAAAAACATGTAAATATTATTCATCTGATTTGTCACTGCGAATTTTGATTGTGATTACTTTTCGATACATTTTCTGTAATATTTTCAGCAATGCCTCCATCGAAATCATCAATGCCTTATCTAGTTTAATGTCTGATTATTCTGCGTTTCGCAACAAATAAACTGATTTATCGATTAATTAAAATTCAGATTTCCTTTACAACAAATTAGTGAAATCATTCTTATTTTAAAATTGTAAAATATAATGATAATGGTAAATAATCAACATGAAGTTCAAACGAATGTTAACACAGTCGTCAAGCCTACTTGAGCTGTGGTCATCATCAAACCCCAGGGATGCCGATTGGAATAAAATACATTTAAAATCTAGACGAAGATATCGCGATCTGCTTTTCCCCTTGCTAGTGACAGAGGAATAAGGAGATCACCTGAAAGCGACGGTAGGGAGTTTCATCCAATCTCGGCTTCTTCCAACGTCATTTGTATTAGCTGAGAGTTTTTTTCTGTGGCGAGAAATGCTCACTGATCAGTTGTACTTATCGTCCCGATCAGGGCCCCGACATCATTATATGGGCCCCGTTACCAGATATTACCACGGTTCCCTCCCCACATCGTTCCCCCCCCCCTCTTGTTTTAACGCTTAATTATACTCCATGCATGCCCAAAAAGGGAGACTTATACTAAGATATTCAAGTAAAAAAGTAGCGATATTTCACTTTTGCTCTTTTTCACACTGCCTCGTCAGAGTTTACAATGGATAACTTGAAAATAGTACTTCATTTCTTTCAATTCCGTGTAATTTTGATAGCGTTGTTTATTTATGTTTTCTTCTTTTAAGCCCCACGTATTTATTTTTCAGTCAACAAGTGGTTAACAACACAAGTGGTAACATTAATGCTCTTGTACTTCTGGAAAATGTATCAGTAACGGTACTTTGTTGATGCTAGTTAACGTTACTCATCAATTTTTTCCCTTTTTTTTCTTATAGGGACCCGCGGGCCCTGGAAACGGTAGCACCAGTTATGGGGGTTCTCGTCTTGTAAATGTTTTAACAGCTTAGTTTTCAGCATGTTTTTTTCAGTTCGTTTTTAGTATGTTGTTGCAATCGAATGGGATTCCGTTGAAAAATAATCCGTCGTTTGAGCAGTTACGTTTTAGCATACTTTCCCGTAAAAGTAAAATAATAATAATAAAGCAAGAAAGAAGGCTTAATTTATCGTGAAAATATCGTTAAAAATCAAGAAAAGTAAAAAATAAGTTAATTAAATAAAGAATGAAAAATAAAAAATTTGAAAGTAGGGTTTTGAGATGGGGAAAGAGTGTGTCGGTCTGTCTGCCCCCCCCCCCCCCCAATAACTTTTGAACGAATTGTCCGATTCGAAAAATTCTTTTTGCATTCGAAAGGTCTCGGCGAGGACATCTCATTTCCATATTTTACTTTTCAATTTGAACATTTTTTTGTTTGATTTTGAACAGTTCAAAAAATTTTAACATTATAGTGCCTATGGGCAAAAATGAAGCAAATTATGTAAACTTTGGGCACAACATCCAAATTCTTATGAGCAAGCTTACTGGAAGAAGCTTTCGGCGTAAAATATTGATTTGAACAATTTTTGTTAATTTTTGAACAGTTCAAAAAAAGTTAACCTTAGCGCCTACGGGGAAATTTCAATCCTATATAAATCCTGATCTAACGGACCGATTTACTTGGAACAAACTTTATCGGAAAGCTTTTATAACGTAGAACATGTACAGATAGAAATTTCAACCAGAACTAATGAGCCTATTTTCCTATGAGCATATGAAATTTTTTTGATTTTGATTTTCAAGAATATTTTTGAATTAATGAATGATTAAATGAACACGTGAAAGAATGAATGAATAAATGAGTGAACAAATGAGCGAATGAATGAAAAAATAAGTAAATGATCGAGTAAATACATTAATGAGTGAATGAATACTGAATAAATGAATGAATGAATGAATAAGTGAATAAATATGTATTAACTGTTGAAAAAGGTATAGCTAAAGCTAAACGAGAAAGAGAGATAGAAATAACTAATTATAAATTTGAAGTTTGTGTATAGGGGGGAAAGTAGGCTCGTATAGTTCTAGACAGAACTTCTTGTTTATTTCAATAGGTTTGCATTTAGATTGGCAGCCTGTACTTTGTATGCTCTAACTTCTCTACGTTCTGTATTCTCTAATCATGGGGTATTCTTCGAATACCTGAAAGACTAGATTTTTCCGACAATGAGTCAAAATTAATAGAAATGTAATTATTTTGTAGACCGTATTTATAAATGAAAAGAAAGTATATACAATAGTGAAACATACAAAAAAGCTCACAGAAAGGACGAAGCTCGCGTATAAATGGAAAATAAAGAAAACTATGTATCTAAAAAGGAATTGAATGCTGCTCTATTAGATGTAAAAGGAACATGTGAGGCTAAAATTATGGAACTAGAAAGTATGACATAATATTTTTTGTATTTCTCTTTGGAGTTAGTATTTTCTTCTCACCATGCCTAGAAACAAAATTTTGGTTAATAATAAAGGTGTAGTCCGTCTCGATTCACGCAGGTAAAAATAAAAGCTTGCCTTTCATAGTCTCAGAAGCTTTCGAATTTCACATATGTTAAAATTTAGAACAAAGTGAGTTATATGTATGTTTTTGTTTTGCTCAAAAAAAATCCTGGCCGGAGATACAGGCCGCTAATGATGGCGCTTCCGGCGCAATTTCTCATTTGCGATTTTTGACAAAAACTTTCAAGTGCTCTATTTCCTGAACGGTGCAAGATATTTTGATGCAGTTTTTTTTATTTGAAAGATAATTAGATTCTGTTTAAGATGATAGACTGCATTTAAAAATATCTGTTCAACGTGTTTTTCTACATCTTTCTGAATTTTTTTAAAAAAAACTTTATAATTTTTTTCTCGAAAAAAACCAATCCTAATTTTTAAATTTTTTTACAGTTGGTTAATAGCATTGAATACTACATTCTCTAAAAAGGAGAGCTTCCACTTTTGCATTCAATGGTTTTTAGAAACAATTTAAGATTTTGCCATATACTTTATCAGTTTTCTCTATAACATAGTCATATATTGGTCTCATTAAGGCAAAATCATCCAAATTTTCTTAATAAATATTAGAAACATATCTGACCCCACCCCCCTTCCCACAAAAAAAAAAACTACCTGTAGACAAACGGACAGACAGATTGTCCAATCTTATTGCCCGACACTTTAAAATATTTTTTGATTTCATTTATTTCTTTTAAATATCATTTTCTCTTTTTTTTCTATAGCTAGAGTTCAAATCTATTAGTTGTTAATTTTAATAAATGTGCTATTCAATAAAACAGCTTTTTTTCTTTGATTTCCATATCTTACTATTGGTCTTATGGAAAAAAAAAGAGGAACACTACAAGGGGGGGGGGGGACAAAATAAACTTAGGATTCAATCACTTTGCATTTTCCTTCCTTTTATTTCATAAGGAAGTTAACAAAAACAAAGCATATGCACGAAACACTACTATTTGTTTTATCTATACCTTATAACATAATTTTGGGAAAAGGTATGTTTTGAAACATTGTGGAGTTCTGCGTCTCACAAGAACAACACGTCTTTAACTAAAAACACATTTTATTACATCAAACATTCAACGGTCGGAAACCCGACTACACTGACTCACTCACACAACACACGCTTATATGTACAATGGCTGTTGCCAGATTAATTTACATATCCCTTACGACCCCCCCCCCCCCCTCTAAAGTTAAAAAAAAAAATTGGTGTGATTTTTTTTTTCCTACAAGATTAGGAAAAATTTATTCTCAATTTTACATATAATTTTACTAATCTTACTACACTATTTCCTAGTATAAAACTGTTCTTATCTTTAATTCTACATTCAGACCAATATTTTAACAAATTAATTATTAACTTTTCAACACGAATTAAATTTCTTCACTTTAATTTTAACAAATTAACTTTTCGTCAAATCGTTAAACTTTAACTTGACTTTTACACAAACTTTAAGTCAATAAATCTAACAAACTTTAAGCTAATATTCTTTTTTAGCATTAACTTAACTTTACGATTCTACTCTAACACTTTTAAAATTTCACAAATAATTAAATCATAGCACAATATCAATTTCAAGAAAAACAAACAATATTACACTAGTCTTCATCTGTACTAAACAAAACAGTCTCACATTTTTGTCCATATGACCTCCTGGAAGACGTAAATACGAGGCCATTCCTTTTACGAATTCTATCTGGCGGCTGTCGATATCTCCTCGTTTGCTGTCATCTGATGCACCCCGTGCATAGTCCTTTTTTCCTAGGCTGATATTCCTCTGGTCCTGCTAATTTCCTTTTTCCTCGAATCCTGTCGTTCTTTTTTTCTGTGGGATGAGAATGCTGCAAAATATTTTCATTAGTAAATTTAGTAACATTTTCCACAGAACTTGGTCGTTCCTGATCGTTTAAATCTATCCCCCAGTCGGCTCTATCTGCATATAATCTTCTTTGATCTATGTTCACCGTCTTAAGAATATCTGCTTTCTGTACGACTAAATTTGACTTCTTTAACCACATAAGGTCCTTCATATTTCTCAGCGAACTTGCTTACAAAATTTCTAGGAGCCGAACTTAAAAAATGAGTTATCACTAAAACTTTATCGCCAGGTTTAACTTCCATTAATTTTCTTCTGAGATTATAATATTTCTCCTGACATTTTTGTGATTTCTTCAACGCTTCTTGCGCTTCTTTTGTTATTTTCTCAATACTTTCACTTAATATTTCCTGTTTGTGCGGTTCCGCGAATATAAGTCTTTTAAACGGAGTGATGAGTTTTCTTCCCAAACACAGTTCTGACGGAGATTTTTCTGTCGAGTCATGCACAGCCGTTCTTAAGGCAAACACAAACTGGGGCAAGTTTTTATCCCACATTTTATGATTATCTTTAATGAAAGCACTAATCCTTTGTATCAAAGTACGATTTACTCTTGTAAAAGTTTTTCTGCAACCTAAATGTCCTGAAATAGCATTATCATGAAATTGCCTTAATACTGTTAATTGTAGACTTGAAGGTATTGCTATTCTAATTTCATTACAATTATTTTTCTTTCGCGTATAATATAAAATTTCTTCAGCTAACTCATATGATGTGGATTTATTTTCATTAATTTGTTTCAAGTTTTCTTCAACGGACCGTGGATCTTTTAAATACTTATAAATATATCCTAACTCTGAATCCTTTATTTGTTCTTCAATTAATTGTTCCCTCGAGTTCAATACTAATGACGTAAATACCGCGCATTGTATATTTTTATTTTTAAACTCGACAGCATTTCTCGGTAAACAGTCTTCAACTACATTCGTATCCGCGATTTGAGAATAGTGCGAATCTACTGCTAAGTTGCTAGAATAATCTTCTGTATTACCCTCTTTTAAATTTTCAAACGTTAAAGCTTTATCAACAAAATCCAGTTTTAAACCAAATCTTCGCATAAAATCTACACCCAAAATACAAGGTACTTGCAAGTTTTTCATTATCAAAAAATCCCAAGTTATTTTCACACCTCTTATTTCCACATTCAACAATATTTGACCTTCGAGTTTACATTGAGTTCCACTTGCTGAAAAAACTTCCCATGATACAAACTTACGCTGCTTATACTTTAAATATTTATTGGCTATTTCTTCTGAAATAAATGATTTCTCTGCTCCAGTATCCGCCATACAATGTACAACTATGTTATTTATTTGCACTAGAAATTTCGGTAAATTAATTGGCCTTAGAACTACTGCATTTACTTTTAAACATTCCGTAGGGTCAATTTTACACGAACTCCGATTGCGCGAACAAGTTTGAGTTTCTTCTGGATATGGAATGGGATTTTTCTTAACAGACTGTGTTTTTTTAGTATATGTCCCCTCAGCGACAAGACCACACTGATAAGGAAACGATTCTTCTTGATTGACCTTGATCGAAATTTTCTCAAATCCGCATTTTGCTCGATTTTGTTTCTTTCGAAATTTTTTCGTTTAGAACCATAATTTCTGTTTGATTCTTTGAATCTAAACTCATTGATCCTATTATCTTTTCGAACAGGTTCATAACACTGTTGAACAGTTCTAGAAGAATTGTAATAGTTCTCCGGGTACTTCGCAGATTTCAATGCATTTTGTTGTTTAACAATTTCTTTTCGCGATTCAAATTCACGAGTTACTTTTAACAGTTCCTAGGCAGTTTGAACTTTTTTTCTATCTACGTAATTCTGCAATTGTGGTTGTAGCCTTTGCACTATTATTTGAATTATTTCTTCCTCGGGAATTTTCACTCCTAACAATTTTACAATCTTGAGTTTTCTAAATATAAAGTCTTCGGAACTTTCACCGAAATTTTGCAGCTTACTATACAGTTCCGCTTCCAGAGCACTTTTATTTATGTATTCTGAGAACGTGTCTAACAATCCCTGTCGTAAATTCTCGAAAGTTTCAACACCAGCTTTAGGAACTAATTTGTACCATTCCTTCGCACGTCCTACTAAAGCATATTTTAAGGGTGATTTTCAAAAAGATTGACGGTTTGATGTCCGCAGTATAAAATCTGAATTTCATGTAGATAAAACTATTATTCTGCAATTATAAAAACCAGTAGGGAAGCATCATTTCATAGTTAATTCAATGCATTCATTACATTTTTTCCAAGTTGTGAAATAGTAGGCTTTTTCTATTACTTTAGTTGGAAAGAAATTTAAAATTGCGTGTCCGGAGCAAAAAATTCACAGAACCAGAGTCTTTTTTTTTTTTTTTTTTTTTTTTATCATTCCAAGTAATTTTTTTATTCAATATGATTTAAAACATGAAGTAATATGTGTTTACTTAACAAAAATGCAAGTGATTTTACTGAAATGTTTATCTAATCTTTTAAAATTTAAAGAAAGTTTTTGTCCGGACAAGCAGCTCATGAGTGTTACATCGAGAAAGTTCCTCTCATTTAACTTTCAAAATATTTAAATATTGTAATTATTTTCTGTGGTAGAGAAGTCTCGTATGTTTCCTTTAACCTCGTACCATCTAGAATGGGCTAGTTTTATTCCTTCACTGTTTTATAGTGGAACAAACAATTCAACATGATGAGTATTTTTATTACTTCTCAGGAGTGTTACCCATTTATTTCCTAATATTTTTTACAGCATAAAAATAAGCAATTCAGCAATAGTGTATTTCTTGTAGAGGAATCAATCGGTCCAATTAAATTTTCAGAAACACAGTCAGAATTTCTTCTAGTGAAGAATTTCTTAATAAATCTCACGAGTGTTACATGTTAAGAGAAGGAAGTTACAATCATGATTGAAAACAACCAAATAATAAATAAATCTACAGATATAGATATTTTATGAGCTTTAACACAAGCTGATATTAGTTTTTTATTCAAGATTACATTTTATTTCTCTCTCTATATATATATATTAAAAGAGACACCCTGACACAAAATTTTTACGTTGGCAGATATGATTTTTGCGTGTTTTGCTTAAGATGTGTTTTATTCTTAAGGGGTAAATAAAGAAAAAATCCCGTACTTTTAACTAAAAAAATAAAAATAAATAAATGAGTAAAAAAACACTTGTTCGTGTATGCCAGTTGTTACTTTATGTAAATACGAAATTGACTGTGTTGCAAACTGTTATCTTCCCTTTACTTAAATTAAAGATGTGGTTTGCAGAATTAGAACTATTCATTTCGATATTTTTACTGCTTACTTTAAAACTGAAATTAATTTTTTATTAGTTTTGTCTAAAAACATCTATTTCTGGATCAGAATCATGAGAGTAGTGATCTGTTATTACATTTTTAATGTAACATATCAGTTAATGGGTTAAAATAATTCAATTTTGGTCTTATAATTATTGTTATTTTTATTACTATTATTATTTTTGTTGCACTATTGCAAGAGGATTGCTTGTTTGTCTCATGAGTGTTACCATATGTCATGAGTGTTACTGTAGCTAAAAATTAGAATTGTATTAATATATTTGTTAGTTAATAATTAAAAAATGGTTTGCTAATTAAGGCTATCTAGTTACTTCTTATACCTGCAGTGAAAACAGTTAATTTTTAATAAAATACATTTTTATTGAATGCTATATGCTTCATTTAAAAAACAAAGTAACACTCATGAGATAAAGTGCTATTAAAATAGTTTAAAAATTTTAAATAAGTAAATTTTAATGCTATTTTTACTTATTACAAAGTATTTAAGATTACCTAAACAAGATTTTTTAGATAAATTATTGATAAGGATTATTTTACAGAATGTTTAATGACGGCAACACTCATGAGAAGACCAATCATTTGTCAAGAGACTTTTTAAAATATCTAAAATATAAATACATTAACTCGAAAAAAACTACTTTCTCAGAATGCGATAAATTATAAGGAATTCATACGTAGGCAAGTTTTTATGTTTTATGCAACAAAAATTTTCAGATTGTGTCAAACCCAATCCGTCAACAAATTTGAAAATCACCCGTAAATGTTTTAAATACTCAAAGCAAGGAATATTTTCAAACTTAACCATTCTTCTACTTCTTCCAAAAATTCATTTACATTTTCTTTTCCCGAATACTTGTAAGGGAATCTTTTCGTTTCTTTTGAACGTTGTGGCAGATCCTCGTTACTTCAGTGCCACGCACTAACTTAACTCGTAATCTCTTCTATACTCATTTTCAAACAAACTTTTAAAACTTTCTCACTTTTCTATTGTATTCTAAAAAGCACTTACTTTAGTTCGGGCGCCAGTGTAGTGTTCTGTGTCTCACAAGAACACGTCTTTAGCTAAAAACACATTTTTTTACATCAAACAAGCAACGGTCGGAAACCCGACTACACTGACTCACTCACACAACACACGCTTATATGTACAATGGCTGTTACCAGATTAATTTACATATCCCTTACAACATGTTCATATATTGTAAGCTTTAATATGTTTTTAATTGTAATATGTTAGTGTTTTTTCTTTTTTTCTTTCTCTTTTTTCTTTTTTGAAAAGGTATTTCTTAGATTTATCAGGCTGTACATAATTTAAATCAGCTGACATTTTCAAAAAATCATTGATTTAACTCAATAGTTCTAACAAAAATCCAATCAAACAGGAATGTTGAAGACATTATTACTAATTTGAGTTAGCATTATGATTTGTCTAATTTTTATGCAGGTACTTAAAGAAGAAAGTAAAAATTTAAGAGAGAAATAAGTATCGAAATATTTTCAATGGGGCAATGGAACATAATGTTGAGGAGCTGCCTAATCAATTAAAACCAATAGTAACTGCTTTAAATAATTTGAAGAAGATAACTACATTAGCCGAAGCTGTTACAAGTATTCAGAAAAAGCTAAATTTGATTTTCATATCTTGCTATTGATGTTAAGAAAAAAAAAAAAAAGAGGAACACTACTAGGGGGGAGGGGATCAATTTAAGATTCAATTACTTTGGATTTTTCTTCCTTTTCTTTTATAAGGAAGTTAACAAAAACAAAGCACATGCAAGAAGCACCACTAATTGCTTTATCTATAACTTACGACATAATTTTCGGAAATGGTATGTTTTTGAACATGTCCATATATTTTAAGCTTTAATGTGTTTTTAGTTGTAATATATTAGTGTTTTTTCTTTTTTTTTTTCTTTCCCTTTTTTTTTCTTTTTTGAAAAGATATTTCTATTATTTATCAAGCTGTACGTAATTTAAAGCAGATGATTTTTTTAAAAAAAATCAATAGTTCCAACAAAAATCAAAACAAACAAAATGCTAAAGAATTTATTACTAATTTGAGTTAGCATTATGAGTTGTGCGGTATGGGGACAATAAACTTCTCAATTCAAAACAAGAAAAATGATTTCATATGTTGTCCTGATAGTAACGAAATGGAATTCATCTTACCTTCAGAGGTACAATAGAATTTAATATATCGTTCCATAAAAAGTTACATAAGCAATTGGCTAATTTTTTGCAGGTATTTAAAAAAAAAAAAGTAAAAATTTAAGAGAGAAATAAGTATCAAAATATTTTCAAAGGATCAATGGAACAGAATGTAGAGGATCTGCCTAATCAATTAAAACCAATCTTTAACCCAATCAATTAAACCCAACTGCTGAAATAATTTGAAGAAGATAATTAAAATAGCCGAAGATGTTGCAAGTATTCAGAAAATAACCTAAATCAGCAAGATAAAGTAACTATACAATACCTTTTTTGAAAAAATATGAGCAGGCACTGACACCTCTCTTTCTTTCTTTTTCTTTTAGCCATTTGTAACCCCAACATGTGAAATAAGAGGTTAAGAGCCAATTAAATTTGGTTAAAGAAAACACTGAACTATGCAGCAATGGGTTGAAGTTCATAATTTGTGCACTTCCTTTTCGAGGAATTTAATTTGAAAAAGAAATTGCAGTCTATGTCAACATTTGATTATGGGAAACTAACTGCTGTAAAAGAATTCATGGGTAATAAACAGAATAAAAATTATTCAGATGATCATTTCGGCAGCAATTGAACTAAAGTTTTCTACATTTAGATTTGTTCACAACAAACTCAAAAATTAACCCTAGAAGTAGAAAAGACAGCCAAACTTGTTTTCTTTTTCAAATTACTTAATGGCAAATGGAATCAAGAAAATATTTAACGGTATGTGTTATTTAAAACTAAATGTAATTATTAATCTATTTGTGATTATGAATAAATGATATACAGAAATTATTTTAATGGCTGGTATACATATATTTGTTACTTGAACAGCCTGGCGAATGTGCAGTAATTAATTTTTCCAACATATGCGTATTGGGTTGAAAGTACAGTGTTTTGCATTTATTTTTCTAAATTTTTAGAATAAATATACACTTTTGAATGTAAAATTCTTATTTTCACTTAAATAAATATTATATTCATTGCAGTTTACTTTTTGAGAAAAAATATAAAAAAGGTTTTTTAAAAAAAATTCAGAAGGCTGCAGCAAAAATCGTTGAACAGATATTTTAAAATGCGGCCTTTCATCTTAAACAGAATCTAATTATCTTTCAAATAAAAAAAAAAGTGTATCAAAATATTTTGCACCCTTCAGAAAATAGAGCACTTGAAAGTTTTTGTCGAAAATCACAAGTGAGAAATTGCGCCGAAGGCGCCACCTTTGGCGGCCTGTATCTCGGTCCAGGAATTTTTTTGAGCAAAACAAAAACATGTCCATAACTCACTTTGCTCTAAATTTTCACATATGTGAAATTCAAAAACTTCTGAGAACATGAAGGTACCCCCTGCCTGAATCGACACGGATTATACCAAAGTATTTAATACAGCCTACCTGAAAATGGTCTTTCAACGGATAAATTCACATTAGTATTTAGAAGAAATCAATGATAAAGGAGTAGAATATGTACAGTGTAAAAAAAAATGCCGTGAAGTTTACAGGAAATGTGCTGGCCACATGACTGCCAGCAACTTTTGCTGTAAATTTCACAAGGTGTTGTTTTTGACAATGTTGTAAATATTACAGCACACTGCTGTAAATTTCACAAGGTGCGGTTTATGAGTGCTGTGGTAGACGGCACTAATACAGCACATTACTTAATAATATACTAATCTTAATAATTACTAGTTTAATACAGTTATATATTTTTATTTCCAAATTATCTAAGCAAAAAATGTATTTCACTTTTATTCATGTTTATAATTATTTTGTCACGTTGCCTATACATATTTGGAATCTAGTCGTAAGTTGTGAGAGAAAATTTATGAAGTAAATTGCGAAAAATGTATTGCATGTGTTTCGGCATTATAAAGGATGCTTTTGTTAATGCAAAAGATAAAAAAAGGACGTGTTAGTCACGCAATTTGTTTCTGCACAGAGAAAAAGGACAAAGCTTAAAAGTAACAAGTTATTTTATTATTTTATGCAGTTTAGCAGGGCAATACAAAGGTTTGGAAAATCGGCAACTTTAAAAACAGGTCAAACAATATGTTTAATAAAACATTTTTAAATGACAAAATTACATACAATGAACAAATCTCGCAGATTGCGTTTCAAAAAGAATAAAATAAGTAAATAAATTAAATGAAGTAAAGTGAACAATAATAATAAATAAAATAAAAACCAAATAATAGTTCTTTTGTCCATATTTTGGGTAAAATAATTGCCATAGTTTCTTTCACTTAAAAATGGCCTCTTTAGTCACTTTTTTTGTTGCCAGTGGCAGCAGTCCTGTGTTGTTGGAGGTTATGCTGTACACAGTTGGTAGTTTGGGACGTAAAAAAAAAGCCTATTTTAAACGTTTATGAACTTTATTTACTGGAACGCACATAATAAATTTTAAATTATACGTATAACAAATTCACTATTCTGAGCTAATTATTAAACTAGGTAACGTAGATAATTTCACTCGTTCGGACATGTAAAAAATTTTGGTCCAGTTACAACATACGAAACGAAACAATTATTCGAAGAATTTATAGTATGCTAAGGCCCAAAAATTTAATTAAAATTAAAAGAACAAAAAAGGGCGCCAGGAATAATTATAAATCTTAAAAGAATTTACCAAACCAAAACATTTTGTAACCAAATAATGAACATTTTCATGATTAAACATAACCACGCGGACACGTGTTATTGCTAAATATCTTTGCCAAAAATTAAAACTTCTACATTCATTCAACCTTTCAGTCAAAAGTGCTATATTAAGTCCAGTTGGGATAAAGAAGGAATACGGTACGCTGGAGAAAAACAATACATTTTTTCGGCATTATTATGTACTAGCTGAAATGCCCGGCTTTGCGCGGGATAATATTGCATCATTCATAGGCCAAGTAACACATTTCCAAAATTCGGTTTTAAATATATAAGGAATTTGTGTAAAAAAATCCAAGTAGAAGAGTGGCAACAGTCCTTAAAAATCCCATTTAAACAGTAAATCTCATTAAAAATCACGTTTGCATTAATAACAGCAGCCAAATTCCTTTTAGACCCAAAATAAGTCGGTAAAAATCCACATTAGAATGCCAACAACAGTTCATAAAAATGGCCATTAGAGTAAGGGTAACAGTAACTAAAATGCACATATGCATCGGGATATTTGTTCCGAAACGATATCAAGAGTCTGTAAAAATCGCAATTACAATATAGACAACCCCACATCTAAAAACTCCCATCAGAATAAGAGCAGTATTCTCTTTAAAAAATGCCCATCAGATGAAGGACAACGGTTCTTGAATATTTCTGCTAAAATAAAGAAAAATTTCTTAAAGAACCTCATTTTAGTAATTACATCTATTCCTAAAGATACCTAATATAGTAAAGATATTAGACCCAAAAAATCTAGGTTAGAATAAGGACGTCAGTGACTAAAAACACGTATTAGACTACAGACTTTAAGAGCTGCTGTTCCTAAAATTATAAACAATACATCTTAAATTCCCTATCAAAATGAAGACACCAGTTCCTAAAAATCCCACTTGCAAAATCGTCAAAATATTTCCTGAAAACTCAATTAAATAGCACTTTTATAAAATTCGGAAAAAAGAAGAGTATTATTTCCAAAAGCCAATGCACATTTAAGTGAGAAAATGTTCAGTACTGAAGCAATTCTGACGTATGAAATTTAAGTCAATAGAAAGAAATAACTAAATTCCGTCCAAATGGCGCCAAGCAGGCATTTAAAAAAGTGAATAAATGATAGAAAATAAATCTCTTGAGTAAAATATGGAATCAATTAAAACCGCTACGTAAAGTTAAAATGAAGCCGAAGATCGCGAAATTGCACTATAGTAATGGAAGTATAACGCAAATGAGGCATTATCCTATAGTATACAAAATATGCATAAAAATGAAATGAATTTTTAGAATTTGTTCCGCTGATAAAACGGACATTCTACCGCAAGAAATACGATGTTTCGTGAAATTGTTGAACTGGGACCATAATATTAAATCGCCAAAAATGAAAGAAGAATCAACTTCAAAATAAAGAAACTAAAAATCGTCTGCAGTTTTTTTAGAATTTGCTTCGCTCATAAAATGGCATGAATAAAGACAAAATAAAATTTTTTCAATCAAACATTAACAGAAATCATATACTTAGCGACAAAAGCACTATTTATTTTGGCGAAATTACGCAAATTGAGCAGATCAATTCAGAGGTAAGCCTCGTTTTAAAATTCGAAAACTATTTTAAATGAACATTGCTCGTGTTCTATTTGTCTTACGAACTGCAAAAAAAAGCATCTTGTGCAGTTTTTACGGACATTCATATTCTGCAAAAATCTGAAACGTAAGACGCTTCTTCGATGAGATAAACACAAAATCAACAGTTTTGCTTAAAATTGGAATAAAAAAAGAACAAATTCGAATTTTAGGAAAAACGCTTCGAGGTGCACGAGGACCTGACCCAAGGTACCTGTAATCAAAATTTCGTACTTCTGGCTCGTTCCATCTCGCCAGGACGTGATCGACAGACAGACAGACACACACACACAAACTTTCGGTTTTATTTATATAGATAATTTAGAAAGGATGAGGCAAAGAGGGAAACACGCATGCAGAAAATAAAACACACCAAAGGCAAAAGAGAGAAAAAAAACCATAAATCTGCATAAAAAATTAAAATTGGAGTAGTGTAGAGGGTAAAATGTTTCTATGATTAAGCTGCCAGCGTAATGTGGGGGAGGGGGGGGAGCTGACATTGAGCTGTCTTGGCTCTCGAAGGCCCTGTCTACCGATCAGATATTTTCTTATTGGATCTATTGTCGCCATATGAAGAATTATGAAAGTTATTTTTAAAGATATTTTTTAAAATCTTGCATGTATTTTTTGGAGGATTAGTTAAAATTTTAATTCCAAAATATTGCTGATCGCCTCTTTCAAAATATCTTTAACGCTAGGCATCTTCGAAATTAATAAAAACATTGCTTTTTTTTTTTGTCGAAAACACAAATAAAAATTATTTCAAACCAATAAAAGTCAGACAAGCAGACAACAAGTCCTTCAAGAAGTGTTTTGAATCGAGAATCTGCTAAAAATATATAAATAATGTTTATAAGTAAAGTTAGGCAAAGTCTATATTTATGGAATTTGAAATTTTTAAAAATTTTTAGAAACCTTTTACTTAGTTTCTCATATTTAAAAAAATAAAATTGAATATAAATCAGTTTGAAAATAATAATAATTTGAGTAATTTTTGAAAATACGTTAGGTATTTTAGCTTGGGATACGATTTTTATCTGTCTATTTTTAAACAAGGGTTTTATAATAAAATTGTAAACCTTTATGCTACAACATAAAAAGTGAATTAAAATACAACTTGAATTACGCATAAATTTTGCAAAAGACTGCAGACACGTGTTTCGAGGTTGAAAGAAACCCCTTTTTTCAATGCCAAAGAAATGAATTTCGAGATAAAAAACGTCCGACTGAATAGACCAGTTCTTCTTCAGCTTCAGTTGGACGTTTTTTATCTTGAAGTTGCATTTAAAAAGGAGTTCTTTGCAACGTGTGTCTGCAGTCTTATACAACATTTTTGCGTAATTTATGTTATATTTCAATTAATTTTTGTCAAGGTGTATTGGATTAAAATACAATATGAAGTAAAAATCAATGAAGAAATTATCAAGCCAGGGCCTTTTTATTTAGCTATGAAAACAAAAAATTATAATAAACAAATAAAAACAAATGCATTACAAATGAGTGAAAAGTCAAAATTAATAAAATTTAATTGTATTCAAGTCAAAAGTTTAAGGCAAAGTAACACTTTGATATAACATGCCTATAAAATATGCAAATGGGTAATTCACTAATGAAATTGTTAACTTTTTTTTCTCTAAAGCCATTTTTTAATCGAAAAATATTTTCCTTCACCAAACATTTCTACAATCTATGATGGCAACTACTCTGCCAATTTATTGTTTAAACACTCTTTGTCTGAGACTCGAGGGTATTATGAAAGTAACTAGCATTGGCTTTATTAATGTGCTTTAAAATAAGGGTTTTCTTACTTTTGGTTTCCGCTACTTTCTGACGTAAAAGGAATTTGAAAATGTCAAAGTTGATAAATATGGCCCACATACTTATTCAAAAATAAATATACATTACAAAATGAAAATGACTGGGAGAACTCAAGAACATGAAATACTCTACTGTGCAGTTAAACAGAAACACTTACCTATGTGACAGAATACATGAATAATACTTTGAATGAGTGATGCTTTGAACAGCCTAAACCAGCTTTACTAACAATAATCACCCTTCAATATCCTCTAACGAATTTAAAATAGTTTACGAATTGAAAAGAATTTACAGTTAGGGTAGCGTAATGTCCCGGATTTTATAGGACGTCATCTCCCGTACTTTGAGAAATTGTCCCGCGTAAATTCTATACATATTTTAAACACTCCACAGCTTCAAAATGCGTTATAACTGTTTAATTTAAAAATTTTCAAAATGCACGAATAACTTAAATTTTAAAAATCAAAATTGCACGCCAGATAACCGGATCTTTCGTGCAGGAACCGGACTGGATACCGAATATCTTGGGGATGGTCTGATCCATTTTTCCCTCCTGCAGTATTAAATTTGGAAACCCTGCTTACACATAAATTTAATTTACATCAAATACAGCCATCGGTCTTACAAGGAAGAAATTATCTTTAATTTTGTTAATATGTCGTTCTAACTATCTACACCTAGGTTATAAGTTGTAGCAAACACAACACTACTAACCACTAAAGTCAAAACAAGATACAGTAAAACCTCTCAATGAGGGACACTAAGAGGACTGGAAATTTTGTCCCTTAAATAGAGGCGTCCCTTCCTCAGAGGTTCATAAATTGATGCATACATATAGTGTACTAACTTGGTTCAACTTTTTAATAATAAACATGTGTTACCATTTAAGCTTAAATACTGAAAATCTTTCATTTATACAAAATATAAGTTGAAATTGTTGAAATTTAAAGTTGTTTTATTAAAAAACTAAAATTTTAGCATAAATGTCGTATTGGCAAAGTTTTGTAGCTTACATAAATGTATTTGAAGTAATCTATGAGATGGGTTTGTTTTGAAGTACTAAATTCTTGCAATACATCATAAATTACGTTTCGTGTACTTTTTCCAATTATTGCATAAAAAACTTGTTGGTAGTCAAGTAGTGTCTGCCAATGCTGAGCACACACATGTATTCCATAGTACAAGAGAGGGAAAAGCCTTTACAAGTAGGTTTTGGCAAGCACTTTAAAATACACTAATTTCTTTGTTCATACTTCTAGGAGACAGACTAGGACTTTCAGAAGATAATTTTTAGAAATAAAAGAGCTTCAATTTCCAGTAAATTTTTCTTATCTATATAACGAATTTTGAAAATTTATCTCTGAGAATGTCCCTTAGATAGAGTGTCCCTTATTCAGAGGTAAATACATTGCAGTACCAGAAAAAGTGTCCCTTAAAGGAGGTTCCACTGTATAAGGAAGAAACTATAAACAAACGTAAAAGCAATTCCAGAAAGAACTAAAAATGCATCAATATCTAACCAATGCGTACTTATTAAGAAAAAATAATCGTAGAAGAAAACACTTTTCTTGCTTTAACAGTAAATGCCTTCCAGAATAAACATAACTTTAGTTTTATACTTAACTGAATCAATGGCCTTGGATTTAGATGCAGATTAGATTTTGAACACGTTAAGTTCATTCGAACTATACTTTGTTTTTAAACTCAGCCATTTAAATTCTTTCACAGCTTAAAACAGTTAAAGAAATAGAATTTTTTGAGCACTATACAATTATATGAGCACAGAAGTGTATAAATGCGAACTTAGAACTTACCTTATAAATATTACAAGAGTTGACACCGATCGTACGTAACTGAGGTTTCCCGGCACCGATCCCAACTTGGCTTGGCAGAAACTGGTTAGAAGGTTTCCTATTGGCTACGATTACACAATGATTAAAAAAATCCTATTTCACAGCACAAAGTGCTGTCAAATGAGATTACAGCAACGGTGATTGGAAAAATACAGCAAAAGATTCTGTAAAAATTACAGCATTTTTTTACAGTCATACTTATAAGACTCACATATGCGTTAACTGCGTATTTTAGTTCAATGTTATTTACCAGGGTCTGTTATTAATTTCTATTAGAAATTGGTTTGTAATACTAGATTAGATGTAGAATGAAAATGTAGTACACTGCATAGTGACTAAATACAAATGTTCAAGTTCACCAAGTTTTTTGTGTTCTCGTTAGACAGTATATACTATTTCTCACGAAAAAACTTTTTTTTTATTACGGAAATTAATTTCAAAAATTAAAGTTGGGGTTGCTTGTAATAATCGGAATGGACTGTACTAAGTGTAAAAAAACAGGGTTATTCATATGGTGTCATTTTAAAGCTCTTGGAATAGGGTTTCACATGATATATCACTCGGAAAGGTTTATGAGATTACATTTTCATGGTCACTGAAACCATTATTTGACCTTGAATATCTGAAAAAGTCTGTTTTTCAAAAATCTGAAGAAAACAAAACTGAATTGCAATGTTGATGACTTCTGGAAATATGCCCAGAAGTATTCACATCGCAAAACTTATGGTAATACATTGTCGGATGAATTACTTTCTGGTGGTAGGAGAGTTAATTCATGCAATTCTTTAATGATATATGTAGAGCATGTGATAACGCAACGAAATATTTGGAGATTGAAAAAATTGTGCCGATCACAAAAAGTCACGTGAAGGATTGAAAATGATTCTGAGCTTTACTGCATTAGATGTAACACCGATAAACAATAAATCAAGTTTAAAAAAGAACATGTCTTGAGACATTATTCAAGCCTACTGGAGTTTGCCACTATGCTTTTTGATAAACTTCTGAACATTTCCAACACTCAGGTTTTTTTTTTCTTTTTTTTAATTTCTATTTTTAGTTTCATCTTGCTCATCTACATCTACAACTACTCTCTAACAACAGAAATTCACTAGAACTGTTGATGCAGAACCAAACCATTATTCGAGATCACCCTCGAAAGCTGCTAAATGCTCTATTCTTAAGTAGTTTGAAAATGAAAATGGCGTTTATTTCAGTACCAGATATAGTTCTTTTTTTCCTGAGTTTCAAAGTATTTCCATTTATTTATATTGTACTAAACTGATGTGTCCATTTACCCAATCACATAACTATTGTTAAGTCATGATCTTGTCCTCGCAGATCATTTGAAGTTGCAATTCTTTTCCCAATCACACCCATATCTTGACAAATACTTTTACCATATGATGTGGTAAAAATGCCACTTTGTTTTTTTTTCCCAAAGTCAAATTAATGGTGTCTAAAGTTGGAAAAATTGAGACCGTTTTCATACTAAGAGGCAGCAGAATCACTGTAGGAATAGATTATTAATTTGCTTTCGTTAAAAAATAAATTAGGAAGAGATATATTCTTTAATGTATTTGTTGCTGGAATTTTCTGCATTGTTCCAGTGTAAACCTTGGACTGCATCAAGGAAAACGAATGAATAGTTCTCGGCGAAATTCCTGATCACTACATATTATTCTCTTCTTCCAGAGAACGTTTCAGATGAATAAGGTAGTTGGTCTCAAGACTTAATAACACAAGACATTCTTTTTTTTTTACTTGGATTTATAGCTGATAAGTGATACATCTAATGCAGCAGAGCTCAAAAACATTTTCAATCCTTTCCTCTACTTTGTGGTCGGGACGATTTTTGCGATCTCAAAACGTTTGATTGAACGTGTTTGGTTGAATTATCATATGTTCTACAAATATCATTCAAGATTTACATGAATTAATCGGCCTACTACCAAAAAGTAATTCATCCGACAATATATAAGCGTACATTGTGCGTTTCAATGCGTAATACTTCTGGAAATATGCTCAAAAGCCATCAACATTGCAATTTAGTAATGGGAGGGTAAAGGTTAAAACCCGATTTAATCATAAACCCATTGCAATACTATTCTGAAATTTTTACCACATTAAGGGGCAAAATAATTATTTCTTCAGATTTTTGAAAAGTACGCTTTTTGAGATATTGAAAGGGTCGAATTATGGTTTCAGTGACATTGAAAATTTAATCTCATAAAACCTTGTCGTGTGATATATCATATGAAACCCTATTTTAGGAGCTTTAAAATGACACTTATAAGAGCTGAAAAAAAAATCGTTTTGAAAGTACCCGGACTTCCCTTTTTGTCACTTTTTGCCTTTTCTGAGGGTCCATACGCAAACAACAAAGGGTTTAAAAAATCTGAAAAAAAAAAAAAAATCAAATCAAATGATGTGTACATCCAATCCTGTGAGTTTCATTAGAAATAATTGACAGGTATCAGGTTCAAATTATTTGTCAGAACTAGAATCGTAGGGATCATCAAGTAATAAAAAATCTTAGTTTTTTTTCAAGATATCGTTTGAGATCAAGGTCTTTAGCAAAACCGGCAATTCTGAAGCAATGTTCCACACAGTTTGTGCGCATAGTGTAGTAATGCAGAATTCACTTTCACACATTCAGCTTCTTATGTACCTCTCAGAGCACGACACAAGAGATGAGACAGAGTGCCTCTGCAACAGCAGCGTTGGATATTGTGATCGAAGGAGGATATCCAACCATATCAATGGATCTCCCTTTACGCCATACCAATGCACAAATTGATGATAAATTCGAACTGAATGTTCAAAGGCTGCAGCGTAAGTGGGAGCAAGTACAAATAATAGCTGAAACCCTGAATGAACTGATTGTTTCAGGTATAGTTAGTAGCTGTACTTACTTGAAATCGATCTTTCGTAAACTAACGAAACTACTAATTTTTGTACCCAAATAAAGAAAAAAAAACGTTAGAAACTAATATAACCTGATGCATTACGTTCCTTGAATATTTATCATTTTCATTGCAGCTTCTCATCTGCTTGTACACATTTAAAAGGGGTAATTTTCCTTTTTTGTTTTCTGTTAATGAACAAAACAGCGACATAAGCTTTAAACGCATAAATTTGTAATAAGAAAAATCCTTTCAGTGACCCAATTTTATGTTGAATGTTTTGAATTTTGTATATTTACCTTATTACTGACATTTTTTTGGTGCATCTCGATCGTAATACGAGTCTCGTAGAGAATACTAGTAGAGAAATGATGAATAGTACCTTATCATTCATCATAACACTGCATTTGGTGTGCAGTGTTAACAGTTTCTAAGCCACTCGCTCTCCCTTTCGTCGTATAACATTATTTCGTCGTAACTCCAACATTGCGAATAATATTGAAAAAAGTAAACAAATAAGAATAAAATAAAAGCAGATGGTCTTGTCATCTGCGTCAGTTCAGCTGCGTTATTCGAGCAAAGCAAAAACGATGAGAAATGAAAGAAAAAAAATGACTCGGGTCCTTTGTGGTGTTGGAGAATTACATAATACAGTTCGACTACGGACTTTTGATTGTTGGACGCTTCTGCGCATGGCAGAAAAGAAAGAATCCATTTCAGTTTTAGAGAAGTTCGTTTTACCGCGTTTATTTAGTACGCGAATCAGAATGTTTTCTTCTCTTTTTGTTGAAAGCAACTGAATTTAAAAACTAGCATATAGCATCAGTTTGGAAGAAATCAAGTATTCCAAATGAACTAGAACGAGAACAAAAACGGCGCATTTTATATATCAGCAGTTCCTCCCTTGAACATGAATGGATTCTTCTTGGCGCTCTGCCAGGCAGCTTGCTTTGGTTTATTTTTTTAGAACTGTATTCTATGAACAATTCCGCTCGGGAATACGGATTTGACTATAAGGTAAAGCCGGTACAGTTGGCGTACAATTGGAAAACATGATGAAAAAAAAAAAAGAATGAGAACGTTCAGTTTTTGCCTAACTTTTGGTGAATATTATGGACCACATTCCTTGTGTATGCATTTACATCATTATTTTGCCGTTACGCAATGAAGTAAAGCGACAGCTGGAAAAAAACTAAGACACGTATTTTTCGTTTCTCTCCTTATAGGGCGGTGGGATCGCGCGCATGGGTGGTTTACACGCATGGGAAATGGCTTTCGATAATAAGTAGATTATATAAATAATAACTGCAAGGAAATATAGTCAAAACAGTTGGAAAAGCGTTTGCTTAAAAATTATCTTGCAGTACTCGCCTCACAATGAAAATCAGAGGAACAATAACGAAAATTCAAGCCCTTACATTTGATAAGCAAACAATAAAAACCCTATTGTGTCATACATTTTCAGAGAAAAAATGTGTGCGTGTACTAGCGTACATTCGTAAGAAGTGAAACTTCTTTATGACGTTATTTTTCAAAAAATAATTTACTATATGCAACTTTACAGAAATTGGTTAAATAAAGTTAAATTAGATAAAGTTCAATAAAAGGCTTTTATTATCATAGACATAAATACAAATTCTACAATTATTTCATTTTAGCTTATTACTACAAAGATTATTATTGAATTTCATTAATTGTAATAGAATTATTACTATCATTGATGTCGTTATTATATATTTGTGTTATTAATGGCTTACGGTAACTGAAATACGAAATATATTGTTTACATTCCACAAAATTTAGTAACCGAGCGAAAACTCCATCAATTGTAGTGCCGGATCTCGTTGTCGACGTTTGAGGATTGTTTTTCATGGATAAATTAAGTTTATCTTTCAAAAATTCAATTAGTTTCAAAGATTTTTCTGATGCAAAATTGATATTAAAATCTCCACTTAATATCATCGGTATTTTATCATTATTGTTGCCGAGTAAAGAGGCACCGCCACTTGTGTATGATAACAATGAATGGTGAATAAAATCAATAATATCGTCCACCTTCTGATTAGGAGATATATGTATTGCAACAATCAAAATTTTTGAAAAAATAATTTCAACTGCTAATGATGTTTATAGTGGATGTACTACCAAGGATCAAGAGACTTTTGTGCACCAAAAACTACATAAAATGTCCTTGATTGATACAAATGGGTTGCCTTACCAAACAACATTTGTAATAAATATTTATTACATGATTACTACAAACATTGATGTATCTGACGGATTAGCAAATGGAGCTGTTGGGAAGTTAGTTCATGCAGAAACCGATATCGAAGGAGTAGTTAAAATAGCATGGCTTGAGTTTCCAGAATTACCTCGAATTGGTGAAAAATTGAGACGTAAAGCAGCAGGTCACGCAGCAGAAAATAATATCAGTCGAATGGCTGTACCAATTGTACAAAGATCCTCTACAATTCCGCTCAATAATAACAAAACTATAGTTAAACTGAGGACAACAAACAAATAACCAATAAACAAAACTGAGGTTAATTTTAAATAACGTGGAAAAATAAATACCATAATTACACCTAAGTATTAGAAAAAGAGATGTAATTACTTACTTTTTTTAGAAATTCACTGGAATTAGAATTAAAATAAACCCTTTGATTTTGCTGATCACTTCAATATAACATATATATATATTTATCACGTCACTATAGAGCGTTGGGAATAAATAAGCGTGCAATAGAAAAACGGTCAAAAAGTGGTAGGAGTAAGTCCGTTAAAACGATATGCTATTGGTAAATGGCAATTGCACGACACCACCTAGTGGTCAAAGTCATCACTACTCAAAGCGGGTCATGGGCTTTTATGGAAGTCGATGCAATCGCCACCTGGATTTCAAAAATGTAACTACTCAAAACGGGAATCCGCGTGGTAGGGATAAGAAAAAGATGGCGCGTAACGGGAAAAAAAATGTTACACTAATTTTTTTTCCAACCCCGATAAAGAAGTTTCACTTCAAAAACTTATGAATTAAAGTAGACTTTTTGCTGTTGTGGCTGTACAACTACCTGAAATTGCGGTGCACTCACAGCTCCTCTTCCCCCCAAAAATTCAAGTGTGCCATCTCTCCGACCGCGTAATTTCACCAGGTTTTACCATACTTATTTCATGCAAAACGTGCTTTTAAATGTTGTTCTATACAAGTAAAAATGTCAAGAATTATATTGTTAAAGAAAACTCTTATTCTTCTGCAATAAAATGCGAATGAACTTACTATTGTTATTATTATTATTTTGAATGTATTTCACAGAAAGTTTAAAATACTTTTCCATTATTACATTCCAAAACGAGGTTTTTATGTCACAATTTAAAATTAACATAATGAAATTTAAAATAAATAGGGAAGCATATAAGGATTCAAAACTAAAACTGGTCCGGTATTTAAACGAATATTAATGATCAATTCCAATTAGGCTTAATATGGAAATGTTCAGAATCATGGCATGCGTAATACAGGAATTAAATGTAAAAAAATTCTTAAACTACTACGAGCTACTTTACTCCAGTTTTACATTGTATATATATGAATATATATATATAAAACATGAAAATTGAATCAAGATATAAAGGAAAGACTACAAAAAAATGTTGAAAATGCGATGCGGAGGGGCCACGAAATATTCCGATTTTGAAATTTTCACTTCGAATAAAATTAATTTCTTTGCGAAAAAAATAAAATAAAAATAAACATCGCATTGCGGAGGGCACATTTTGGGTTTTTTAGTTAAAATAAAGAATTTATTCATTACCAATATTTTTTAGCTGTTGCATATGCTTTTTTTTGGTATCAGATTAAACAATTAGCATATTTCATGTTGCCATCTCTACTAATAATAAAGCAGTAAGTATATGTGTGTGTGTGTGTGTTTGTGTGTGTGTGTCTGTCTGTGTACGGCGTAGGGCCCAGACCGTCCAGCGGATTTTCATGAAATTTGGCACGAAATTAGTTTGGAACATGGGGGTGTGCACCTCGGAGAGTTTTTCCTGAAATTCGAATTTGTTCTTCTTTTATTCCAATTTATAGCCGAAAGTTTCATAAAATAGTCATTTTCTATAGGAAGGAATTATCGCATCGTTTCGAGCTTGATACCGTTGAAAAGCGCGTGAAAAACTACCCCGGACAGAGTTTCGCTCTACGTGCCAAAATTCGAAGCCTCTAAATTAACTAGAAAAGAAGTTATAAGCATTTTTCTCTGCAGTTCGAAATTATTTTTTCACGGTAATTAACTTTAATTTTAATTGTTGCCATGCCCCACTGACTATTGATCCTTTTTTCTTTTAACGAATTAAAATTTATTGCTTGCGGTTTTTAGCATTTTGAGAAGCAGCCGATTTTTAATTTATTTATTTCTTTTTTTGGATTTTGATTATTATTTTTTTAAAACGAATTAAAATTTATTTCCTGCGTCTCACAGGCGATTGATAGCTTTGTTTTGATTTCCTTATTTTGACATGTATTTTACGGGACTATTTTCCATACTGCACAGGGGTTTTTAAAAGAAATGTTATCCTTTATAGCGATTTTTGTTATTCCAGCTTATTATTAATATTTATACTTTCATTTATTTACTTTTTTTTCTCCAGTGAATTAGCACATATGTTATTTTCCTATTTGAGCTCGGATGAAAGGTTTATTCCGCTTTCAAATCTTTGCTTGCTGCTGTTTGTTTCTGCAGGCTACAAAATTTCGTCTTTCTGTTTTAAGCCGGGTCCAGGCGCTACGTTTTGCACAACCTTTTTTCTGCGCAGTTCAACACATTGCAGATAAAACGTTGCGTGTAGATTGGAAAAGTGCGCAGTTTTGAGTCCGGTGCGAAGACTGTACAGTTGCAGCGATAACTGAGCTAGAAAGCATATGTCTTTGAACTGTGCAGACAAATCGGCACATGTAGACGGTAGCACCCCTTTCCGATTCATTTTGTTTCTCAGTTTCAATTCGTCAGGCGACAATGGCCGACTTTCGGCAATGTTCTCGGGAGTTTCTCACAAAATTTATTGCATTATGCGAAAGTTTCCCACGCGTTTGGCGTGTAAAATCCAAGGAGTATAGTGACAAGGATAAAAAGGGGGAGGCTTATGAGAGTTTAGTGGAAAAAATCAAAGACACTGATGCAACCGCAAACAGAGAAACATTTGTAAATAATTAATTCTTTGAGAAGTGTTTACCGGAAATAATTGGCAAAAGTTAATAAATCGATTCGATCTGGGGTTGGAGACGAAATTTACAAGCCATCTCTCTGGTACTTTGATTTGTTACATTTCCTAAATGATCAGGAGACACCAAGGCAGTCTAGGAATACCATGGATGAAAATAAAGAGATTGCAGTTGTCGAACCACCAGAACAGGCAACAAAAAAATATTTATTTTATGTAATCATTTGACCACTTTGAACGCCGGGTTCTTCTGAGACGTTCCAGTCTTTTTTTTTAACATGACACCATGTCATAATTGACCAGAGTAGTACCTCCTTCATGACGATATCGCACAAAACTGAGTGAAATATACAGATATCTCTGCACTATGTAGACGCATAAAAAACTGCAACGTTTTCATTTAGTCTTAAGACTGCGCAGACAAAAGGTTGTACAAAACGTAGCGTCTGGACCCGGCTTTGTCAATAAATAATAGATAAAAATTAATTGTACTAAAAATTTATTAATTAAAACTATTCTAATTTATTATAATCTTCCTTTTTGTGTGGGTACTTGAACAAAACAAACAAAATGCGTTTTTTTTTTTTCAAATATTTTCTTTTTTGTTTTATTTCGTTTCTTTCTTTCCTTTTTCCTTTTTTATTGTGTGTTTTGTAAAAAAAAAAATGCTTAAATGTGTAGGATCTCCGGCTGATTGCCGTGGGCAGCTAATCTTTAATTATATGGAATGCTATACATTTTAATAAAATAACATAATTTGCACCTAAAAAAGTTATCACTATATACACAATGGCAAACCGACTGGTCTTTTCATTTTTTAACACGGGCATAGCCGTGCGGGTACCGCTAGTTAAGTATAAATGTAATTAATTTTCATCAATTTCTGTCTGTAACCACTAAATCAAGTTTTTAACTCTTGCAAACTAAACACTGTGATTATGATGTTAAGGCTCGCTCTAAAGAGCGAGAAAACTCATGCGAAAAAGTCCGACAGTAGTTGCAGGAATGATCACACTACAGCAAAAATTGCAAGCAAGAACCTGCAGCGACTGTTAGAGAAAGGAAAAGTCATCGCAACTGCAGTACAGTTCCAGCACGGAGTTTTGACATTCGGACGCTTCTGCGCATGCCAGAAAAGAACGAATCCATTCGAATTTTAGGGAAGTTCGTTCCGCAGGTACGTTTATTTAGTATGCGAATCAGAATGTTTGCTTCTCTGTTTGTTGAAAGCAAGTAAATTTATAAATTGGCAAATAGCATCAGTTTGAAAGAAATCAAGTATGCTAAACGAACTAAAACGAGGCACATTTCTTATACCAGCAGAACATGAATGGATTCTTCTTGGCATTCTGACAGGCAGATAGATGGCTTTGGTTGATGGTAGAACTGTAGCTGCTCTCCACGTTGAAGAAAACCAGTTTTTTGATTGTGCTCAGAATTCGAGACAAAAATTCAAAAATCGTTGTGTGTACATAGTATTGTGCTGCTGAAAAACTTTTTCATTTACTTCTTTGTTTTGTACAGAGTTAGATTTGTATATACCGAAGTGCCTCATGAAGTTTATGGCAACCAAAAATTAATGACTTCTATAAAATCTAATGTTGAAAAGTTCACTTTTAATGAAGCTTTTTTATTTCAATGTGAATGCACGAGTAAAAAATGTATTCCATATATAATTGTAAGTAGTAATAGCAATATTTCATTTTTAATATGTAGTTTAGATTTTAACATTGAAAGAAGAAAAGGGCTGGGGGGACCTAAACATTAGAAATTTCAAAAAAAAAAAAGAATGAAAAATAGGTTGAAAGCCATGTATTGAATTAACTTTTTAAGTCCGAAATGTACTGTTACATTTTTTCCGTTGACCCTCATAGCAATATTTAAATTTATTTTTACTAAACTACGTATCTATTAAACACACGATTTTCTCTGCGTTATTTCGAGTCTTCTGCAGTAAAAAATAAAGTATTCGTTCATATCCAAATAAATCACTAAGCAAAATTTCAAAACAATAATGCAATTATTTTTTCTGGACATTATCCAAAGAGCTGCGATTTTTCGCGCGGTAAAAAGAGAATATTATTCGTTAATAATTCTCTATTCCTCTGTTTAGTCGTATATATCAGCCGTTAAGCAAAAATTTTCGAACAATTGAAACGACCTTTTTAGGACATTAATGCAAGAAGTTTTCACGAGCATCAATGTGAAACAAAAAGTTGCAGGGCCTGAGAAGTTGCGACAGAGTGGTTTGGTTGCCTTTCCAAAATTAAAACACCAGTCTTTACTTTGTCAATGGAGTAAATTCAAGCAGCATAAAACTCCATCACTGGTACTGATGTTGTAGTTTCTATTATTTAACTAACTACTTAAGATAAATTCAAGTAAAAAGGAATCTTACTTTCATATAACATAAATTAAAGTAACAGTGTACTTTACTTTTATTTAACACAAATTAAAGTAACCTTTTTCACAACTTTTAATATGAGGGCAGTATGGCGTCGTGTAAGGCGTAGGCATCGTACGTGCAAGTTCGCAGGATCAAACCTGGCCCAAGTCGGTAGATTTTTAAGATGCAGAAAATCGACAGCGCCCATCTCGTATGATGATGCGGCATGTTAAGGATCCCTTGAGTATCCGTTTGGTGTGGATACTCTAGGCTAAATTAAATTCCTAGTGCAGTTTGCATCAATTAGAGCTTAGAAATTGGCGGCAATGGTTCCACACTCATTGTGGTGAAAGAGTTGGTACCAATCTCTGGGAGCATACTACGTCTGCAATGGTTAAGGAACAATTACGCAGCCCATTTGAAATAAAATAAAAACTACTTTTAATTAATTAGTAATAAAAGAAGTTACGCTACTTTTACTCTTAATGTTGGAAGTTTTATAACCCTGTGTGGGATTTTCTGGAGGGATCTTGTTGTTACATTTTTTGTTTGCTCCCCGTTGTGGCGTAGTGGAAAGGCCTAAGTTCACAGGATCAAACCTGGTCCAAGTAAGTCGGTGGACTTTCAAGACGCAATAATTATCTCATCCGCAACGAAAAATGTCCCCTCCAAAACGATTTTCTCTTTGCACTGATAAACCTTAAAGTAACCGGTGTTGTTCATAAAAGTATAATTTATTTATGTGGTTATTTAATACATATAAGGTCGAATGTTTTTCAAATTTTGCTCACATTGAAAAAAAAATGTCTTTAAAAACGTTCTGGAAAGCACAATGAAAATTTTCTTTTTGCCTCAAAAGATCAATTTCACTTTTTTACATCGAATCTAAAACGATTAATTAGGCCAAAAATGTGGGAATGTAAACTTGTTTTAAAAAAGGAAATGTTTGAAATACATTTTTCCCTTAAATAAAAATCTTTAATCCCTCCCGCAACGCATTTTTACTCAAAACGTCACTTTAAAGCTGAATAGAGGCTATTTATAACAAATTAATTATTTTTGTATACATTTTGCATTAACTTCTGAATGTATAGAATCTAAATGTATAATTCTTTTCATGTTTGAAGCATGTTTGTTTTTTAATGCCTTAATTAATATATATATATATATAAAAGAAACAAACAGTGTCGTAACCATGTTAGTTTATAAGCAAGAATATCAGAAAACGTTTTAACATAACGAGATGGATTTTTTAAAATTTAAATGTGAAGTGGCTCAACAAAATGTCACGAATATTAGTGAATAAAGTATAAAGTTGCTGTGTTGCTAAAGATTTATGCCGGTTACAAATTTATAATAAAAAAATGAAGGTTGTCATTGAAAATTTTGAATTTAAATATGAAGACGTCCCCTTAACAAAACTTTAGTTGTCGTTTCATACTGTATATTATTCCCAGCGTCATTGGAGGAGCCGGCCCAACTCTGGTAGGCCCTAGGATGGTGGGATATACAAAATTTACAGCATAGATAAAGAAGCATTAGATGCGCTGTACCGGGTTAAATGCACACTGGTGGTTCGTTGCCTTGGTTTGACAAGTACTGTAGAACCTCTCTTAACTGGCTGCGGATTAACCAGCCTTCGCTTTATCCGGCCCATATTTTCAAACTATAAATTTAGCTTTTAGAGCGCTAGTTCATATGGAAGAAACTGGTGTTGCGGTACTCGATACCAGTTTCTTCCATTTAAACTAGCGCTCGAGTCAATTTTTTCGTGGAACCCTTATCTCTCCGGGCAAAAGCGACATTTCGATGTCGGAGTGGGGGGCGGGGGGGGGGGGAGGGTGTTATGGGAATACGCGAATGGGGGGGGGGGATCCTATGAAATTAAGTGTGGCTATTGGCTAATCTCAGGTTCAGTGGGTTAGTCAATTCAGCCTCGCAAAGAGCTTGATAACTGGTATGTAACGCTCAAAGTAATTGTACTAAAGCGCAATAAATCATCACACTTCCACTCTCTCTTTTAAATTGCATAATATATCTCCCGTTTTTTGCTATCCCCCGCTTTAGCCGTATTTTTACTTAACCGGCTTATCATCGGTCCCAATTAAACCGGTTAACAGAGGTTCTACTGTAAACAAATAAGGAATCTCCATTGACCCCAGTGGGTTGTTTTTGGAATTTCTAGACTTCATTTTGTTTCGACTAGTCGACATTACTGTTGCATTTTTCCTATTATATGTCAAGAAAAATGCATTGAGCCAAACATTTTGAGAACTTCTGCTTTGTCTCAATGCCTATATTTATTTATTTGATAATTTTTCTGTGGGGAGAAAAACAGAAGTAATCAACTTACCAGAGACATTTTTCTCCTGGGTGGGATAAAACTCTTCTTATATACTCGTACATTATGTACTAACATACTAGGATTGTCCATACGGCTAAAGATTTGGAGCAGCCATGTTTTTCAGTTGCTCATGCTCTCCGCATAGCTTTAACAAGAATCGTATTATTTTTTGCTTTTATTCAGTAAATTTAACAACAGGTTAAAAAAAATAACAAGTTATTTATTTCTAGACTAGACTATTTATCAATAAATATATACAGTCAGATGCATCGAATATTGATTTTGCAGTATATCAGATATCAGGTGCCCCTTCTTTGACGGATCTATACCGAACTTCCGGATCCGACGTTTGTTATTTTTGAGCATCCCAAAGCTTCTTAATATACTGTAAGGTTTTAAGGGGACTATACACTTGAATCAGTTATTTGAGAAACCCACACTTCAGCAACTTTTGGAAAATTGAGAAAACTGAATAAATTGATAATGACATGTGATTTTACATTTTTCCTGTCTTAATCGTTAGTACTAGGTCAAACAAACTGTCCATATTCTTCATTAACCTGGATTACATCTACATGAATTTATATTGAATTTTCAATTTCGTTGACTTATAGGGTTTCTCAAATTAACATAAAAAGGTGCGATAAAAACTTTTTTTTTTTGTGCAAAATATGGTATAATTGGATGCCAAGTGCATGAATTATCTTAAAATAAATGATATAAAAGTAATTGGGGCAAAAAGTAAAACATTGTCTATGGACGTAATACAACGCGCTGTCTACGCTTCATCTTCGCAACCGATTTTTTACAAAAACTCATTTTCGCCAAAAATGTGACTTATGGGGTTTCTCAAATTACTGATTCACTCAATGCGAAATTCAGCCAATTTTTTTTTAAGTTTGAGATTTTTTAAAAACAGAATGCATTTAGAGGCAACATTTTTTTAGAATTTGTAAACCTGACAGTCTAATAAAAGTTTTAAACTATTACATGTGTTTAAAATAAAAGTTAATTACTTAAAATATGTATTTTGTCACACAGTGTTTTATTAAATTATTAATTATGTTGTGTCACTGCGCACAAGATTTTTTTTTACTATAGTGTGTGCAATTTGAATAGGCGCACAAGGTCGCGTTTCCTGCTTTGTCACCATGGCAACTGCGAGAAAGATAACAGAGCCAGATTTTTTTTTTTTTTTTTGCACTGCAGTTAAGGCAATTGCATTACTACACCTCCGATTCAAAATATTAGAAAAATTGAGAAAAAGTAATAAGAAATAATTTATTTTCCATTTACTTATCTTTGATACTAAGTAAATGCAATTAAATTTCTCATAAATTAAATCTGGAATATTTAGATAAGATTTTAACATTTACAAAATATAAAATGCAATAAATTAGCTATACAATAGCTTTCTGAAACACATCAAAATATTAGAATAAGAGTTAGATTGGTTCAAAATATTAGAATACTTTAACTTACGCAATCTATTTTTAGAAATAAATCTGATTTTAATGCGTCTATTATTATTATAACTAAATCAACAAACTTACTTATAGTAATGATTAAACTTTGTGCAAAGTTTAATCATTACTATAAGTAAGTAGAAATAAAATTTCACGTTAAATTAAAGCACAAATGAGCATTAAAACGCAACTCTAAAACGCAAATGCTCATTTGTGCTTTAATTTAACGTGAAACTTACTTATGTTCGCTAAACCACGTGGGTAAAAAGTTTCTAGCACGGAAACCATGGCGACCAGAAGGGGAGAAGGTAGAGTTTTATGACCTTGACACGCCGATTCTAATTACACAGACTATAATAATGCCAGTAACAAAATTTGTATCTTAAATAAAAGATATGGTTCTGGACAATAACATTTTTTTCTTTCTTCCTAATGGGGCTGCGTATGGTCAACTGGACAATAATATAGATTAAAATATTTCAATTGTATCAATAATTTAAGAACTAATTAATGAAATTCTACTAACTAATTAAGAACTAATTAATGAAAAAGAATAATACCTTACTTTAAAAAAAATAATGAAGAAATGTACTTTATAATTAACGAATCTCCATAACTCTAGTCTAATTTGTTAGATGACAATTTTTAAACGGGTAGTCACATCATCATCATCATTTAGATTTTCGATGGGCGATCAGGCCCCGAAGGGTCCTTTTACCCGGATCTCCTTGTGAGCGTGCATCTATGGGAGCCCGAAGGCTAACTTCTTGTCCCCGAAGGGCAAAAGGGGAGTCCGCATCTCGGACGGTTAGTGTAGAGATTAGTAATAATTAGACAATTACTACTAAGATATATATATATATATATTTAATATAAATTAAAATTTTTTTTTTTTTTGGGATTTTTTAAAAAAAACTTATACATACATACATATGTTTATATATATATAATATATATATATATATATATATATATATATATATATATAATTATTAATAATAATTAAATGAAGCAAAAGAAACTCTATCACGTACAAGTTACATTCAAGAGTGCATGTCTGATTGAGGATTTGGGAGAGAGAGGATTGGTCTTTGTACTTAGTGTGTCGTAGTCTAAGAGACAGGTCTTGCAGGGGTAGGGGTACTTTCGGGTTAAGTTTCTATATTGAGTTTGGAAGCGTACAGTTTCATTAGGGTGATTTTGGAAGCTGTCGTAAAGCTTTTGAGTATTTTTGATAATGTGCCTGGAGATGGAATCGATTGATAGCTCTTTGTGCAGTGCTTTATTTTATTCGAACCAACCGGCATTACCGATCTAGCGGAGGGTTTTGTTTTGCAGAATTTGGATTTCGTTTATAGTGGTACGCGCCGCGTGACCCCATCTGTGAACCCGTAAAGAATGGTGGGCCGAAGAACTTGTTTAAAAATTAACATCTTATTTTTAAGAGATAATTTGTTGAAGCGCCCTATTAAGGGGTGGAGGAGGTGGATCTTGTGCTTAGCATTATCTAATTTTTTATAATATGCTTATTGAAGTATAAACCGGAATCAAGAGTGATTCCTAGGTAGTTTGCTTGGTGTTTATAAATATTTAGAGTATTATTTTTGAGTACTAGGTTTTCTGGGCTTTTTTTTTTCTTTTTGCTTTTTTTTTTTGAAGTGAACTGCTATAGTTTTAGTGGGGTTTAGGGCGAGCCTCCAGTCGTCACACCATTTTTCAATCTTTTTTAAGTATTCCTGGGCATACTTCTTTACAAGTGTTCGTTTCTTTTGCTTGGCTATAATGGCCGCGTCGTCGGCAAAGAGGGCGGTCATTGTTTTTTCATGAGTTGGGAAATTGGCTAGAAAAACGTTGAAGAGCAATAGCGATAAAATCGCACCTTGTGGGACGCCACTTGCGATGTACTTTGTGGTGGAGGTTTCATTGCCAATTTGCACCTGAAAGGTGCGGTTTTCAAGGTAATTCTTTATTAACTTAATTAGATAGAATGGGAAATTGTGATTTATCAGTTTAAAGAGCAGTCCCTCATACCATACTTTGTCGAAAGCCTTTTGAATGTCTAAAAAAATTCCAATAGTTTCTTTTCCATGATTAAATCCTACAGTTAAAGAATTTATGACTCTAATAAGTTGGTGGATGGTGCTGTGCTTCTCACGAAAACCAAACTATTCAGGGGGAGGATGTTGTTTTCTTCAATATGCCTTTGCAGTCTAACTTTGATTATTTTTTCGTAAATTTTCGAGACGTGTGAGGTAAGGCTGATCGGCCTATAGTTTTGCGGTTGTCTTGAGTCGGTGGTGGGCCTTATGAATTGGGTTGATTTTGGAGTTCTTCCGATCAGGTGGGGAAATAAGAGTTTTTGAGGGAGCTATTTATTATTTTCGTTAAACACGTCAAAGCTTTTAAGGGCATGTTTTTAAGCATTTTATTTGAAATATTGTCCAGGCCGGCGGCCTTTTAATTATTTGTTTTCGTTATAATTTCCGCTATTTCTCTGGGATTTGTAGGTGTAAACGGGGTTAGATCGGGTGGGAGGAATCGAAGTCTCTAATTTTTCTTAAGACGTCAGGTGTGGTTTGATCATTTAAGGAGGGGTTTGGCTGAAAATTGATTTTGAACGCTTCCGCAAGAGCTTCGGCTTTGTCCCTACTGTCGAAATTTACTCTTCCATTACGCGGGTAGTCACAGATCTCAAGTGTTTAATTATGCATTTGGTCGCAATTTTTAAATTGTTAGTCGCAGATCTCAAGTGTTTGATTATGCATTTTGGCACAATCTTTAAATTGGTAGTCACAGATATCAAGTGTTCAGTTTTACGTAGATTAGCAGATTTTTTCTGCAGTTGTACTGAGTGCGGAAAACGAAGAATTTTATGTTGATAAACTGCTATCAAGATACTTGGTTATATTATAGTTACATTATACAGGGTTGTATTATACATTATATAAAATTGACATATTATATATTATGTGGTTATATTATACATTATATGAAATGGGTCACTAATATATGGGATAAACCAGGATGACACATAAGTAAAACTTTAACCCCGTCTTGATAGGTAACCCTGAACCCCGAAAAAAAAAAAAAATTATTATTATTATTGCTGAAAATGAATGCATATTGTATACATAATTCGAAATTGGAAACTATTTTTTACAGTAAGGATTTGAAGCACAATGATAGAAAATATAGGTGAAAACTGGGAAATTTGGCCGGAAGAAACTTAAACCTTTTAAAATTGCTAATAACAGTTGAAAACTAACTCTAAAATAAATTAATTATTGAAATAAAACAAGAAATATGCAAATTTGATTTAGCACATGCTAAAATTATTTCGAACATTGAAACGATTTAAATATAACAGGATACTGAAATTTGAAATTCGACATGAAACTTTCGGCATAGCACGTATTCAATATTGGCATGTTTTCATGAAGAAAATAAAATCATGGTAGAAAAAAATGGGGAAAATTCATTCCGAACGGCGGGAGAAAAAAAAAGAAAAACTACAGTAGAATATGCTAAAAAGTGACCGTGAAGCAGTGGCGATGGTTGATGCATTTTTTAATCTCCACTTTTACTACTTTAATCGCCACATGGTAAGTGGCGACAGCTAATTTTCACCTATAATAGAAAATACAAAATGATTCGATTTAAGTTCAAGATTTTGAAGAAAGTAGGACTAGTTGGTCATTTCTTAGCAATATTCAGAAATACAAAAATAATTCAAAGTAACAACGAATTCAATTTTAAAGATATGATTTTTCTCTGATGTTGTTGTTGTTTCTGATGACATTTGGGTATCCGAGCTCCCCTTCGCAGAGCGACCAGGAATGAAGGCAGTAAGGAATGCCTTCCGTTTATAGATGAACACCACAACGGTGGAAGTACGACTTGGCTCATTATGTAAGTGAATGGCACCACCACCGTTTACAGATGAGCGGTGGAAGTACGACTTGGCTCATTATGTACTCAGATGACAACACTACAAATACGCCACCTGAGTGAAGGGAAGTTCTCCTTTCTCCGGTACCCTCTCTTGAAGGTCTACGGATTTTACCCCAAATGTACACCGGGTCGGGTATCGAACACCCAATATTCCTATTGGAAGCTTGTCATCCTAACCACTGGGCTACTACGGCCCATTCATCTCATGGCTGACGAGTATCCCCTTCTTGGTCGACGGATAATGATCCATAATCAGAGTCCGACAAAAGTGCGAAAATCTTAGGAGCCAGGAAAAATGTTTAGGAGCCAGCTATAATATTTTCATTTGTGAACAAGTAGCCACCTGAAAAACTAGTCGCCAAGACGTATTTTGTAGTCGCCCGGGCGCCCGGGATTTGTCGGACCCTGTCCATAACCCTTCTTAATGATCTTATTTGTACTTGGCGTAATCTTTTGCTCATAAATGTTTAGTTAGCTATTTTATATTGTATCGCCATACCTTTTTATGTTTTATTTTGTCTTTTTTTTCGTGGCAATACGAAATGCAGATCACTTTTTCTTTCTTCCTCTTTTTCAATGCTTTGCTGAGCAAGCATGTAGATAAAGCAGTGTAAATAAAATTTTAAAAATATATACATATTTGACTATTTTCTAACTCGTCATTTCAAGATTTCTACTTATACAAATATATTTATTTATAGGGTGTACGCGTGCTTTCGCAAATAGTGATTTGCAATTATTAAAATAGGACAGTTCTCTTGCAAACAATAAAAACCAATAAAAATCGCCAATTATACATTTTAGTTAGCTAAAAAGGTAGCTATATTATATTCGTCACATTCTATGTCACGTAATATTTCAAGAAAAGTCATTTGCCCTTACGTCATTAAAAAGAGTTAAAAATTAAAAATGATAAATGAAAAAATAATTTTCCTTTCTTGAAGTATTTGAAAATTCCAAAGTTTGCTTTCTTAAAAACCGGATTCATTCCCAGGGAATAAACCCGTTTTTTTCTTCCGTTACAACACTGCTTAATGGTCATCTTATCAAATTTTAGTCACAAGTGCCAATAAATTGGTAGAATGTCATTAATAAGTGCCCGCATGTCACTAAATAATGAATGTTATGCATATTAATGTGTATGTTCCCTAGGTTTTAGATTTTTTTACAAAGTAACAAATACTTTGTTGTTTACAAAGATCGAAAACATCGAACGATTCATGGAAAATCATTATTTTTAAAAATAAATACTGTCGCTTCCGATAGCCAATAACAAAAAAGTAAAGATTTACAAAGGGGTCAGAAAGCGACCCTGAATTAGATTACCATATATTGTAAGTTATATCAATAAAAATACAATGTGCAACATAGCATTTGCCAAGTGAAAAACATTTTTAATACATATTTATTGCTTTAATGACAAAACTCCTAAGCTAACTTTTAACTTTTTCCGAGCTACTCGGAAAAACGCAGCGGTTCGCGTGCAACCCGTAGATCGCTGCTTTATCTTTATATATTATTTCTTTAGCCTGTTTTTTGTCGCTCTGTGAGATCTTCCTTATTCCTTTATCAAATTCCACGATTTATCCCTCATTTTAAAGCTTACCGTGCCGGCTAATGGCGAAAAGTAGACTCACGGTCTAAAAATGTACCACTTTTCATAAATTTGAGATTTAAAATCATTTAAGAAGAGGTCCTTTAATGGATGCCAAATGGGTGTTGTATATGCTGGCGCCATCTCTTATCAAGTGTACAAACAAGAAACTTCTGTTTTTATTGAGTAGAAAATTGGACAGTTTTATCTGCGTCTGTATGTTAAACTTATTCAATCATTAGGCACACATTCATTTCTATTGTGAATGTTTAGAGTCTAACCAATCAACCGTAACTATATTTTAAGTAATGGAACTGTTTCGTTATTGTATTTTAATGCTATGTATACTACTAATACAAATAATAATTATTATTACTGTGATTATTTAGTGGGGAAAATATTGTAACAGCTATTTGTACTGATGGTATTCTATTACATGTCTTCTTTTGTACCAACACCCGTTACTTTTTTCTATTCTTCTTCATGATGTTCTTTTTCCCAAATGAGTGCGGAATTCAGCACGGGTCGGCTAGTATTGCCCCTGTCTAAGTTGATCACTTTTCTCAGGAACGGAATGAGCCCCTTCCCCCTCTACCTCACCCTCTATAAGTTGAACACTAAAGTGCTGCACTGCAAGTGGTCAACTTACACAGGTTTCACTGTACAGAGAAAGACCAAATACAATGTTTCATTTTCATGTCCACAGTTTTGCAAGAACAAGAGTAATTAATGCACACTTTTTTGATCTTGCCTTTTCCCCATCTAAATGATTATTTTTATTAAGTTCTACGCAAAATTTTTATGTTTGAAGAATAACAGAAAGTACGTGTTTATTAGTGCTTCTTGGTACCCCGTATATTTCGGTACCTAAATGGGGATCTAGTGGAACACTCCAAATGACGTAAGCAATTTTCACCCTATACAATCCATCGTATGAACCGTGAGCTAAAAGCAAAAATATATGTTAATAAAATACAAGAACGGAATTTAATAAAGATGTTATAGTTCTGTGAAACATACGAAAATACCAGTTAAAGAAATATGTTTCATTTTATACTAAAATGACTAAAGTTAATTTTAACAATTAGCCTTTCTGCGTTTCTTTTGGTCACTCCTGAAGGCATAGGAGGTTGATAGTTTCCGTACATTTTTTATTTTTTATTTCATTCATTTTGTTGTTACGCAATTTTCTGTAGTACGTTCAAATTCAAAACAAGATTTAAGTCTTTTTATATTAAGTACTTCACGTTGGAATTATATAATTTTATGATTTTATCAACAGAATGATTTTCTTTATGTTTCAGTTCACCTTCTTTAATTAACACATAATTATTTAAACAGATGCATCTTCTGCGTCAAAAATAATATTAAGCGTGGATATCTCAATATCTTTCTTAGTAGGGAAATATGGGGCAAGGCAAATAAATAGTGAAATGGTAAAATATTTTACTATGTTTGCATTTATTTAATAGGATTTTAATTATGCTATAAATATAACATATAGTTGATTCCAGTCAAGAAAATAGTTACCTTATAGATCAAGGTATATGATAATACAAGCAGTTTTCAAAATTCGATACTCGTATTGTAACATTTTGTGTTGTCAAAAATATTTTTCGCTATTATACAATCATAAAATTCCAGTTATTAATATTTCAAATATTAAGACCTACTCATGCCCAGTGCAATGCTAATTTATATTAATATAATGTTTGGGTCATTTTGATTTCATACGTTTAATACAATTCGTCAAGTGCATACGTGGTAAGTATAATTTACATAAAAATATATTTGTTGTCTGCCCAAAAAATTAGAAATACGATGAATTTAAGCGTTTACAATTGCCACAAAATATATGGGGTAGTTATAAACACCTAACTTGCACATGAGAAATTACAGGGAGGATCAAATTAATTTTTTGGCAACATTCTATGTGACAAATGAAATTTGTTGAAATCGTTTACTTTGCGTTTGTAGATGAGCTGGGGAGGAAAATGCAAGATCACTAAATTTTGTTAAACAACTTTTTCATCGGGTGATTTTTAAACAATGGTGACGCCTCCGCGGTTATTTTGAAACATACGAAACTCTTTCAGTGTCTTCCCTATGTTTCAAATTCATCACTCACCAGCAGTTTTCAGACCAACCCAAGTTTAGTTATGCAGCTTGTTTATATTTACCTCAACTTCACTTAAAGAAAATTGGTTTACGCTGAAACACAAATTATTGTATGCAATGAAATTGAAACAATTTAAACATCAACGAACGAGATAGAGACAATAACATGCTTGACAATGCAGGCAACAAAATATCACAAAAAAAAAAAAAAAAAATAGCGCTAAACATGAAATGGGATCATGTCTGTATTTTTTTTATAGTTTGTGGCTTAGAATAATACTAGCAGGCACTGAAGGCTTGTAGCTAATTAAGCATTATAATGCGCATGTTGTATTTGAAGTTTTAGAGGAACTGTAAACGTTCAGAACGCTTTATCCTTATTGTAACAGGGGATTCTTCACTGTAAAAAAATTTGTGCTCGAAAATACTTGGGCTTCTCCTGAAAATCCTTTATTCGGAGTCTGACGTAAAATCACAGATCATTAAAAACAGGAAACTGCAAAATCTGTAAAAAAGAAATGACAGAGAACATTCTGTAATTCGATAGCAACATATATTGTGCCGCAGTAGTGGCGTTATCTGTGAGCACGCGGAATTACAAATTCGATATCCGGCAAAATCAATACCCAATGTATCCCGAACTCTGGCCATTCCAATTTTCTCTTCTGTGATTTTTAGTACGTTACGATGCAAATACCCTAAGTGTTCTTTTCATTGTTCGTTTGCGTCTTTTTTTCTAAAACATAAAATACTTATTTCTGCATTCCGTAAGTACACTGTGTGAATAATAACAGTGATTGTTTAATGTTCGTAATACATAATTATTTTTTAACTTTTGAAAAATAAATTTTTTGTTTTAAAAATAGCTTATTCCTTGATACTAGCCTGTGATCCTTCCCTAAACTTTTATCCGATTTCGAAAATTTGATCAGCATTATTGAATGCAAATATTAATCTATTTCATCTTTTGTACGCTTGTTTCTGGTTTCTCCCGAACTTTTCCGTAGTAGCTCAAGGAGAAATTTGGAAATATGAAACGTCCCTAATGTGCATGAATTTACATTACTTTGCCCATTTTGGCCCCAGAGATTTTTACACTTTCTCTTTTGTTTTCTTTTTTCTTCTTCGTTCTTTTTTTTATTTTGACCAATTTAAATATTGTACCTTTATTCATGATTTTGTTTGCATTGTTCCCGTGCAAGAACAAGGACAAATTTGAAAATATGAAAATCACCAACATATGCATAAACTGTAGGTAATTTTATGAACATTTTTAAATTTTGGCCCTCAGCGTGAAATCGGAAGATTATTGATTAATTCAAAATTTTGCACGTTATATTCCTCATGCCATTCCGCAACTCTTCCATACTCTCGGAAAAAAACGTCTTAGAAACATATTCTTTCCCGCACCATAGTTAATATACATATATACATATATCATTATTTATACGCCATTCAGGAGACTCCTACAAAATAACGTATAAATGAAAAGACGGATGAACAAATTTTGTTTATTAACTCCTACTAATACAAATTTATGATAGCGTAATGTTTTTAGTTTAAGGGTAGTGCTATTATGGTTATTGTTTTTTTTTTAATTATTATTGTTATTCTAAATGAATCAAGTTTTTCAGGAAACAAAGAAGTGTTCTGTCCTTTATTTTTTCCTATATGTCATAGAGAATAGTTTTACAAGAGGAAACTGAAATGATCAACCTCTTCGGCAATTCTATGCTTGCTAATCCTGTTACTCGTCTGAAAATTTTGTATTATTCCTTTCAATAAGAGCGCTTTCCGCAGACTTTTTTTAACAGACTCAACAGAAAGATAAGGGCCATTCCTCAAGCCATTTAGCTCATTTATGGCCGTGGTAGCCCAGTGGTTAGAATGTCGGGCTTCCAACCGGAAGATTGTGTGTTCTATACTCGACCCGCTGAAGATCCACCATGTACACTTGGGGAGACGTGCAAGTAAAATCCGTGGACCCTCAAGTTCCGAGGCGGTTCCGAGAATACCCCGGAGAGTGGAGAATTTCCCTTCCCCTTTACTCCTAGGTCAAAGAAAGAAGGTGGGGGTATTTGTGGTGGCGCCATCTGGTGTCATCCAAATAAATTATCATGCAAGTCGTACTTCCACCGTTGTGGTGTACAAAACGGAAGGCGCTCCTTACTGCTTTAATTCCTGGTCGTTCTGCGAAGGGAAGCTTGGATACCCAAGTGGCATTAGAAACAACAACAAAAACAAACGGAACGAAAGATAAAATCTGCGAGCTCGCACCACAGGACTAGGAGAACAAATACCTTATTGGTGAAACCAAATTAATAGCATTTTGATTTCTAGGATAAACTTCTCCGTACATGAGAGACGTATGAACGGTATTTTACTGTGTCATATTTTCAAGTAAATATTTTAAAGTTAATTCCTTTGGCATCGGTAGAATATTGTTAGAAAACAACTTTTGTACATACTTCTAACTAACAAAGTAATTAAAGCTTAAACAATCCTATCAAAACGGCTGAATAATCCAGTCATGGTACTCAAAAATTGGCGAAAGATTGCTGAAATTTGTTAAAAATCGATCTAGTTTTTGAAAAATCCCAAGAATTTCACTAAAAATTGCCAATATCTAAATAATTGAAAAAGAAGAAATCGTAAAATGGTAAAAACTGACTAATCGTAAAAGCTGGCAGATATGCTATAAGAGAAGCGCTCAAATAAAAAGAAAAAGGTGATTTGTATTAGTTTTTCGTTAAAAACATCGCAATGAAACGGTTATTTGGTACTAATATAAAACAGAGTTACTTAAAAAGCTTCCTTTTCAGCCAAGAGCTCGACATTTAAATATTTTGGTTAAAAATATTTACAATTCCTAGCAATAAAATATATTTAAATTCAATTGTTTGTTTCAGAAACCCGTCAAATTACATTTTCTTGCAGTGTAGTTTTTCACGGAATCGGTAACTCATTTTGAAAACACACATTTTGTCAAAAATAAATAAATAAATAAATAAATAATGATAATAATAATGATAATCAACTACTATCTCGTTTTATGAGTTGAACTAAATTTTGAGTTGGAGTTTAATGAAGAAACCTGATAAAAAGACATTGTTGTGATATAAATTCAAGGGAAAAAGGAAAATTTTGCTTGAAAAGTACTCTTGTATGGCCACCGATATTTTTGAACGGTCACGAAAATGTCCCGAAATTTTCCCTTTTGAAATTCTCTAGACACCAAAACGGATTTATGGAAATGCGGATCGGACTATTAGAGGACTAATTGTCCGATTTGTAAGATAATAATTGTCCGAGAACTACGTGTAAGATTTTATCTTATGTTTTCATTTTTGAATTATTATTTTGAAGTCTTTCAGCGATTTAAAATGCATGTGACAACCATCCCAGCAGCTTGTGACAACAAATCTTTAGAAATCTTTAGAATCTTAGATGGAAACATTTAAAAGGCGTTTTCAAAATTAGTAAATTGCACATTTTTTTTCATAAGTTACACGATGCCAAAAGAGGTATTGACATCTGACATTCGTCTATTAAAATGTTCGTATACATTAGGAAAATAATTATAAAAATTCGAAACAAAATATGTTCCAAAAATTATTCTCGGATCTGGTTAAGCGTTTATTCGGAACTTTTTCTTTGTCTGTGAAGAAAGAAAAATCTGTGTGCGCCACATGAATTCCTTGTACGCCTATTAAATAATATATATGTACTTTTTAACAACTAAAAAATAGCTGCACGTTAAAAGCTACATTTCTTTAATTATTATTTTTTTAATGAATTTTTAGTTTTCGTTTATTTACACACATTCACTTTTCTACCCCTTTAAAGCATAGTAATAATCTGTAATTCAAATGACAATAACTAAATGGAACGTGTAAAAGGAACATAAGTACAATTGAAAGGTGTCTCAGGGTAAAGAGAAGAGCATTTTAAATACTTACACCTCCTAGTTTGTTGAGAACCGCTTTGGAAGTTACTATATAGTCTATACTTGTCGGAAGTTCTACGGGAATGATGATGGGGGCGATGAGTTCTGCGGGAAAAACGGCAAATATTGTGTTTAACGCCAAATTCACATTGCATTTGTCGCCTCATTTTTGGGGCAGAGTTTAAAAATTACGATATGGAAAGTGTCCGAAGTTACCACACTCAAATCCCGCAACTAATAAAACGAACTTGAAATAATGATTCATACGAAACAGTGAAATCTGCATCGCTTGCGGAATCCCTGGCGTAGGAAAGCCTACACCAGGTCCAGAAGATCATGTCGCTGAAGGACGAGTGATCCGTGGCTAAGGGTGATATGCAGCTTCACTTGAGCGAGGAACAACGAGGGCTGAAGGCTGACTAAACCTCATTTATGTGGTCTCTTCATTTTTTTTGAACCAACAGAGAGCTCCCAGATGAGAGATCTTCATCTAGAATTGGCACCCACAGAGGTATCGTTTACCTTGAAGGACATTGGAGCCACGACGGATTTAACGTGCACCATCTTCCTTTAGCGACTTTCGGTGTTCTGCGGGAACCGAGTTTCTACCGACTGGTCCACCGCGGGACGTTGATTGTACTTCTGACATTAATTGCTAAACCCCTACAGAGTACCACGACTAATCAACCGAATTTCAAGTTATTGTTCAGTGTAATGATTAATTTATCAAGTTGGTAACAAACCAACGTAGTAAATATTCATTAAAAACTCTTCGTTCTTGGCAACATATTCTTTTAAAATTACGAAAAGAGCTTATGTTTGTTAGTTTTATTGATTTATTTTTTTGTGCTTAATAATGATATTTGAATCAATCTGCAGAAGTATAGAATATTTTTTTTAGTCAAGGAGATTTTAACTTTTGGTTGAAAATGAGTTTGATTTGGGAGGGAAATAAATATCTGAGTTTAGGTACTGTTTATAAACGAACTGTTGCAAAACATGGTTCCACATTTTTTGTACTTCTACAAAAAAACCAGTGAATATAAAGAACCAAAAAATGTTTTTTCTTAATGATCCCTGTGTTTGAAAAAATAGCTTTATGCATGAAAAGAAGAAAAATGATTACGAAGATCTACCATTTTTCAAAGTTGCGTTTTATGATTTTTTCTCAGAAATATGTCTTTAAAAGCTGGCCCATTGCATTGAAAGGTGTTCATTGTAGAAGCAGAAAAAAAATTGGATTCATAATGAGGTAATTCTTTTAAACATAGTACCTAAAGTCAAGTATGTATTACGCTTCCAAATCACAAATCCATTTTCAACTAAGAATTTTGAAAAAACTAATTGACTGAAAAATTATTTTGTATTTCTATAGACTGATTCAACTATTATTTATTAGTCACAAAAGCAATATAAGCTGTACTGGTAGTGTTTAAAGAGATATGGTACATCAAACAAGGAGTCTTTTTTTCCCCTTTCTTTTTAATGGGGCTGCGTATGGTCACTAACCTTTGCAGACCTACCGGAGCTCTAGGTGATGCGAAACTGTACTAGGAATTTAATTTAGCCGTGAATATCCAAGCAAAACATACTCAAAGGATCTTTAACATGCCACGTAATCGATGGGCTCTGACGATTTCCTCCATCTTGAAAATCCACCACATTGGTCTTAATTCGATTAAGGAGTCTTAAAGTCGATACTAAGTCGATGTGGTCTTGGTCCCCTTAAAGCAGCGGCTCCCAACTTATGGGTCGCCAGACAGCTCTTATGGGGTCGCGACGTTACGCCTATTTTTAAAGTACATAATACTATTAAGTTTTAGAACAATTACATTTTTAAAAAAATCATATTTTTTCCCATTTCTAACGAGATTAATAACCTTTGCGGTAATACTTCCAGAGAAACATAAGTATCATTTCTGCTACGGTCAAGAGTTGCGAAGCACACCGAAATGTCAGGAGTAGGGTAACCATATTTTTGAGCGTCAGTTTGGGGACTCTAGATAAATTTTGGGGACATAAACTAGTACATATACACCTCTATTATGAAAAATAGGGTATCCAAACATATTTTCGACATAATTTATGCATATTTTCCAAGTTCATTGCCTGTTAGAAATGGAAATACAAAGCCAATATCTTGATAATTGCTATAATATTATCCAAAATTCTACAAAATACTATCTAAAAATTCAAAATATTAAATCTAGAAGCAGTTTGTAGAAATTTTTAAATTTGAGCACTCTCTGCGTCCCCAACGAGTTAGTGTTTTGGGGGGCAAAGCATTAAAAATATACTAATTTGGGGACTGTCCCCGAAACGCGAGGACGTATGGTTACTCTGTCAGGAGCGTTTATTTGATTATTACTCTAGTTTGAATGTGCCCAACAACAGGCGGTATCTTGTTCATAAAACTGCGTCATAACAGTCAATTTCAATTTCGATACATTTGCTATTCGTCCTTACAGTATTGTCGCTGTTTCATTACTCATTCTCGTATCACTAGTTGTCCCTGTACTGTGCTGGGTAGATTCGACATCTTTCTGCAGAGAAAACGAACGATGTTTTGGCACTCCTCAACTACTTATCCTACAATAATAATAAAAATGAAAAATACAATGATAGATTAATAGTCAAAATTTTTGAAAGTAGTTCTTTCAAATACAGTTTTCTTCAAAAGAGGTATTAAATATCCTATTTCTCACCAGATAAATTGTATATTGTGCTCAAATAATTTTGATTTAGCACTTAAAAACCCCCCCAGCAACATTGGCTTTTAGTATCGAAGGGCTATTGTAAGCTCGAAATGTCTAATTACTGGAGGCAAAGTGTAGCTTTGTCACATTTGTAACTTGCAAGAATGTATGTTACAAGATTTTTTTCTTTTTAATAGGGCACTTTCCTAACTGTTTGTATTTGAACTCAATAAGGTTATAACACAACGTATTTTGGGGTTTTAATTTTACATGATTTGGGATTTCTTTTTTTTTTTTTTTCTTTCTTTTTTTTTGTATTAAAGGGAGTCAACACCCAAAAATGTCGAAAAAAAAAAAAAAAAAAAAAAAATCAAAATTTATTTTATTGGCTTAAAGAGTAAAATAAATCTTCCAAAAATATTTCCTGAAGTTTCAGAAAAATTGAAGTTATATTTATTGATTTATCCATTGATTTTATTACGGTGCGATTTGCCACCCTTTCATTACGAAACAGTGCTGAATAAAAGCCATATATTTATTTTGAAAGTAAAATAAGCAAGAAGAAGCAATTTCACGGTGGCTGTAACTGAAAAAAAAAGTCCCTTACTTGAAATTATGATAATGATATTGCAAGCCGAAAACTTAAAATGCTGTTTTTCTCTGGCTTTGCTTTTTGTGTATTTCATTTCAATTAAAATGCAAAGACTTTTTTTTTTTATTTGTATCTTTAATGTAGATTTTCCCCCGCATGTTCTATACATAATAAATTTATGCATTACTTTTTTGATAATTTAAGTACTTGTTTTAAAATTCTTTTTGTAGGTTTTTTGAATTTTTCGTTATTTTTTTTACATCAGTTTTTATTTTTCTCTCAAAATGTGTTTCACTTATAAAAAATTCAATACATAAAAGTTTTGGTTCTTGAGTAATGAATGAACAAAAAAAAAATTTTGAGACTTTACTCCAATTTTTGAAAAAGAAGCTGCATTAAAAAAAATTGCTAATTTTTTTTTTAAAAACTAAATTTTTCAAATTATATTTTAAAAATCCAGTTATTTTTTAATACTAAATTTCTTATGAAGTGATATAACATGACAAAAATTGTAAATAAAAACACTACAGAGAAAAAAATGGTCTTATGGTGCCGATTCCCCTTAACCGAGGCAGTAGCATCGTCTCAATGATGAGAAAATAAGACGACATGGCATTTGTTTATTTATGGTAGAATTTCGTAAACATGCATTTCTTCAGTTCTTGCAACTCAACTGTAAATTTGTTATTTTACATTGGATCTTTGAATCTTGTAAAATTGTTTATTTTAAAATGTCCAAAGTTCACTAAAACAAATTAATTTACCGTGGGTTTGGGCTTCGAGGCTGCTTGGAATGTAACGAAGTCATATTAGTACAGTTTTACCATCAACCGGAGCAATCTGCCAGGCAGCGTGCCAAGAAGGATCCATTCATGCTCAAGGGGAGAACTGCTGGTATAAGGAAAGTTTCGTTTCTGATCTCGTTTTATTTCGTTTAGCATACTTGATTTCTTTCGAACTGATGCTATTTGCCAGTTTATAAATTTACTTGCTTTCAACAAACAGAGAAGCAAACATTCTGATTCGTATGCTAATAAACGGACCTGCAGAACGAACTTCCCTAAAACTGGAATGGATTCGTCCTTTTCTGTCATGCGTAGAAGCGACCAAATATTAAAACTTCATGGTCGAACTGTATCAACACACTTGCGTGAAAATATACTAGCTGCGTCGCCCGATGTTGCACTGGCTATTTCAAATATTGGAGGCAGGACGGCAATTTGCAAATATACAGGGTGGGGCAAAAGGTATGAACCGGTTTTGATTGGCTGGCGCTCGGCCTGTGGTGGTGGTGGGGAAAGGGGAGGGGTCTCGTTGTGGCAGTGGGAGAGTCTAGTTTTCAGTAGCAACCATGGTTTGGACAATAGAGCATCATAGGATTGATGTTATTACTTTCTTTGAAAATAGCCATTCTGTTATCACCACTTCCACTTGTGTGGAGCTGTTAATAAACAGAATTCTCGCTATTGGGCTAATGAAAACCCAAAGGAAATTCACGAAGAGGCCACTTCACTCCTCTAAAGTGTTTTTTGAACCAGAGCTGGAAGAATTAAGAGCAACAAGTAATTTGGGAGACATCTGGTTCCAACAGGATGGGGCTACATCTCACACTGCTAGGATTTCAAAGGCGAGATTGAGGCAAGTGCTCCCCCGGCGCCTCGTCTCTGTGAGGGGTGACGTGGAGTGGCCTGCGCGCTCGCCAGATTTGAGCATTTGTGACTTTTTTCTTTGGGGGTACATAAAGGAAAAAGTTTTTAAACATCGTCCACATACCTTGGAAGAACTTCAGGACAGAATTAGAGAGGAAGTTACGGCGATACCCATCGAAATGTGCAGAAGAGCGTTTGAAAACTTCAGAATTTGCCTTCAAGAGTGCAACACCGCTGACAGCCGCCACCTACGTCATCTTTAAAACTTAATACAAAAAACTAGATTCTGTACTGAATTAAACAATATAAACATAATTTCTGTAAGTTGAATGGTTTTTGTTTTACATTCCTTTAAAACCGGTTCATACCTTTTACCCCACCCTGTATATTACACAATAATGCATGCAAAAAATTGCCGGCACAAAAAAAGACAATAATAAAACCGATTCGTAACATATCGTCTGCGCTAAAAATTAATTAGGAATGGTTGGCTTACCTCGCTCGAGATTTCTTTGGTCATTTCTTTACAAACGTTAGTACTTTCAGAGTATCGGTAAAAGAGATTTCATTTCTCCTACCACCTAGTCGCTGCTTCTGATGAAATTCTGAATCGGACAGCATTTTCTTTTTCATGTACGTTCGCGCGTTTACTTATTTAAAACATGCTCGAATACAAACATTAGAGAGAAGTTGAGTTGTACTCAGCACGGAACGCGAGTAAATTTGGAAAATTAATTAAATATTATTTTTTTTTAAGAATAAAAATAGCTAAAGTTACTTCTGGTGAAATTCTGAATCCAACTTTAGTATTATTCTTTTTATTTTTTCTTTTTTCTATATTTATTATAGAGTATTTTTCTTTTTTCTATACGTATTTCGCGCTTTCATTTATTTCAAGTATACGCGAACACAAAAATGAATTTCATTTAAATAGATATATGGAGGGGGGCTCTTTCGCTATACAAAAGGGGTAAGAGGTTGGGAATCACTGCTGTAAAGCAATAAAATATGCAGGTCTGACTGTATGTCTCAGGTGATAGTAGCAGCGATAACACTCGCTTTCTTAATTTTCCTCCATCACCTGCTGTCGAAGCGGTAAAGCCTGTTCAGTGGGCGGGAATGATAAAAGTCTCACAGGAGCCGTCATCCCACAGATTCTCATCACAGCGAGACAGGAAGTAACTGTTACGTCCTCCGCTATTCAAAAGCGAGGCTTGGAAGTTGACGGAATATCCGTTGTCAACTCTCCTGGAAAATTTATAGAGATTTATGGGCTCGTGGAGAGACTGCCAATTTCGTTTCATTACCTTTGCCGTTCACAAGCAATCTCTACCAAATGATGTATTTGTTCGCGAATTCAAATCGATTGCTCTACAATATCTTCCATCTTTTCCTTTTTAACTACCTGCGAGTCTGAAAATGGGGCTGTTGTTTCTCTTTGTGAAAGTAGTCTTCGTTCCACTTATTTTTGAAACACGTCAGTTCAGATAAAAATGCATTTGAAAATAGAAAAATATATAATACACAAATAAAGGTTTTGAAATATGACAAAAAAAAAAAAAAAAAAAATCAAGCAAAAATGTCAGCCTCAGTGACTTTTGGCAGTACTTTTTATTATTTATTACATCTAAACTAATGTAAAATGTTATCAGCGGTCACGCCAGGGGATTTTCCTGTCCACTTCACAAAATTACAATTAATCCAAACGGATCCATCACAAAATTCCAGTTCATCAAAACGGAGCCTTCACGAAATTCCGAGCTATCACATCGTACTTCTCACAGAATTATTTATTGAATAAGCGGAAAAAATAATATTTTTTATCACTGCATGTTAAAAATTTAATTTTCACAAAATTATTTGATTTTTTACAAAAATCTTTTAAATTTCACGAAAACCGGACCCTGTGAAAAATGCCGGATTGAAGCCTGGTTATAACCCAATAATAGATAACTTGAATATAGAATTTGATGCCTTTCGAGACAGTAAAAAAATATTCGTTCAGTTACATGAAAAATTTTTACTTGTATTTCGGTTATGATAGATTCAGTATCAATTTTAAATATAATAATAATAATTTTTAAAAGAAATTCATATATATATTACATGTATGTATGTAAGAAATGCATAAACGCATTATTATTAAGTACAAATAATGCGTTATTGAATACATTATTCCATATAAATAATGGATTTTAAATACATTATTGAACACAAGTATTGGAGCACATGATTGATATCGCTAACTGAAATGCATATTCAAGGATTTTGAAATAGCGGATTTATTGAAGATAGCTACATGGAATGTGAAAGGATTGGCTGCAAAGGAATCGGAGTTACTGAAACATTTAAAGGAAAAATCGATTAATATTGTGGTGATTACAAAAACAAACAAGAAGTTCCGTCTAGAACTATACGAGCCTACTTTCCCGTATACACCAAATTCAAATTTATAATCTAGCTATCTCTTTCTCTCTCTTTCTCCTTTAGCTTCAGTTCTTAATTTTTTCAAATATACCTTTTTCAACGGATAATACATATTCATACGCTCTATCATTCATTCTTTCATTTATTCATTCATTCGTTTACTCATTCATGTGTTTATTCATTCTTTTACTCATTCATGTATTTATTCACCCATTTATTTATTTTTTCATTTATTCACTTATTTATTCATTCTTTTCCTCATTCATGTATTCATTGATTCATTCTTTCACTCTGTCATTTATTCATTCTTTCACTCCTTCATTTATTCATTGAGAAATATCCTTAAAAATCCTGATAAAAACATTTCATAGGAAAATAGGCTCGTTAGTTCTGGATGAACTTTCTATCTGTTCATGTTCTACGTTATAAGAGCTTTCCGATAAAGTTTGTTCCAAGCAAATCGGTCTGTTAGATCAGGATTTATATAGTATTGAAATTTCCCCGTAAGCGCTATGTTAATTTTTTGAACTGTTCAAAAATGAACAAAAACTGTTCGAATTGATATTTCACGCCAAGAGCTTCTTCCAGTAAGCTTGTTCATTGGAGCTTGGATCTTGTACCCAGAGTTTACACCATTTGCTTCATTTTCGCCCATAGGCGCTAATGTTAAATTTTTTTGAACTGTTCAAAATTGAACGAAAAATTGTTCAAAAAGTAAAATATGGAAATGAGATGCCCTCGCCGAGATCTTTCGAATGCAAAAAGAATTTTTCGAATCGGACTATTCCTTCAAAAGTTATTGGGGGGGGGGGGGGACAGACCGACAGACACATTTTCCCCCCATCTCAAAACCCTACTTTCAAATTTTTTATTTTTCAATCTTTATTTAATTACTTCACTTTTTTTTTTACTTTTCTTTATTTTTAACGATATTTTTACGATACATTATGCCTTCTTTCATGCTTTATTCTTATTATTTTTACGGGAAAGTAGGCTATAAAGAAACTAAAAGGGATTAAAGATATAGATAATTTTGTGATGATCTGTAGTGTGTACCCCAAAATAAAAGAGCGGCTTGTGGAGTCGCTATAATTGTGGATAAAAATGGAAAAACAAATTTATAAGCCAAACTGTTGTTAATGAGCGAATAATTACTATACGATTAAAAATACAAGGAGGATATCTTTCTGTGTTCGGTGTATACACTGTTAGAAATTTCATCATGAAATTACGGTTAAATGACCGGCAGCAGTCTGTCCATCTAATTCATCGTTAAATTTACGGTTTGGAGCATATTTCTATCTTTACGGGACCTAACTATTTCCAATTAACTTGGTTAAAAAGCCGTAAATACAAAGGTTTAAGGTTTTATAACCATTTAAAAATGGTTTCAATACAAAAATTTCACAGTTTTTGAATCATTTCGAGGCGTAGAATCTTCGAGTCTTAGAAACCGTAAACGAAGCTTGCAGAACTCGAACCCCGAATGCGTGGTGTACAGGTTTTGCTTTCTATCCACTCGGCCACCGTCATCACGTAACGAGTCCGTTTTTTTATCCATCAATCTTCTTTTCCAACAGGCAAACAGCCTTAAAATTGAGATTTTAGTTTTTGATTGGATCCAAATTTATTTTTGGTCTAAATTTACTGTATAATGACGAAAATCATTTTATTTGCTGCAAAAATTAAAATACAAACAAGCTTCAAACAAATTATGGGTTCGCTCATTCGCAAACAGTTTGGGAATCCGATGTCTCCCATTTTTGATTTACGTGTGTATGTGTTTCTATTTAGTATCCACTGCTTAAGCCCTTTTTTTTCCCTTCTTTTTTTATGTACACATGCAGATTTTAACTGATAAATCCGTACTCCTATTTTAAAACAACGTACGACCGGTATGGTTTCGCAACCAAGATGGACACCCGATTCTTATTGAGCGCTTGAAAATTACGGTTAGTTAAACGTTCTTTAGGATAAACAGAGAATAAACGATTTTTTTCCCAATCCGCGGTTTGAGTACCATCTTTTTAATGGTTATTCAACTGTTGTAATAAAATATGGTAAAATAACAACATGGTTATTTTACTATTTTCTTACGGAAATTTTTAACAGTGTACGGCTCAAAAACTGGTAAAAAGTAGAAACCTTCTATGAAGCACTGCACACCAAGATAGATAGCTCTAATAAAAATGACTACATCCTCATAACTGGCGATTTGAACGCTCGAGTTGGCATCAACCATGCCAAATGTTGTTGGTACTTTTGAAGAAATTTGTTCGAGTGAAAACGGTAAACAGTTAAGAGACTTTGCATCTTTCGATAACTTAAAACTAACAAATACATTCCATTCTTTCTTAAAATGGAAATAAATAAGGTCACGTGAAACGCAAGCGGCTCAAGATCACTTATCGATTATGTTATTGTCAATAAAAAGCTAGCATCACAATTTATTGACCCACATGTACTTAGAGGGTATGACATATATTCTGATATATTTCTCTCCATTTTTTTGGTCACCTCTAAAATTAAGATCTTGATTGAATAGGTAAAAGCTAAAAATATTAAAAGACCTGAAAACGAAGTCCTTAAGGTGTCTTTATAGTAAGATAATTTTATATCAAGAACGTTTAAACGAATTAATAAAACAAGCAAGTACAAAAGATACAGTCGATGAAGAATGGCATAACATTCTGGAGTAAACTCATAATTATGAATTTGCTCCAGAAAACAGCATTCGAAGCCTTGGTCAAAATAAAAAGAAAGAAAGAATATAAAGAAAAGGCCTGAAAATCTGAAATGAAGACATTGAGAAAGCTGTTGAGAAAAACAAGTAGCCTACAAAAATTTCCTAGAAAAGGATACAAAGGAAACAAAATAACTACATAAAGACAAAGGAAACCTTACAAAAAGCTTAATTTGCAAAGTGCAACGAGACTCTTGGAATAAATATATCGATAAGTAATATTGAGAATGATGTACACGGAAGACAGACATTGGCCTACAAAATTCTACGAAAACTAAATAATGAAGTAAGAGGTAATACAAGCATTGACGTTATTATTAAAAGGAAAGAATGGGCTGTACACTACAAAAATCTTTGGTATAACCCAGCTGCTCCTACGGGTGTAGAAATTGAAACATTATTTGAAAATATTAAGATAATATTGAATTGAGTGAATTGGAAGAAGTGCTACAAGCATCTAAAAACAGAAAAGCTGTAGGCAGAGGTAATAGAAACTCTGAACTCCTTAAATACGGGAACGCTTTATTACATGAAAAGGTACTACATTTATTTAACGTCTGTTGGAAGAAATGTGAAATACGTACAGATTAGCAACGGCAAAAATCATCTCTATCTCTAAGGAGATAGAGACTGCTGTAGGAGCTATAAAGGGATCAGCTTACTTAATAATAACTATGAATTATATAGTAAAATTATTAACAATAGAAATCAAGACAATAATGGAATCACTACTTCTCGAAGAACAGTCTGGTTTCAGACGAGGCAGATCTTGCATTGATGACGTTTTTGTAGTGAAGCAAAATAATTGAGAAGCGCCAAGCATTCAACCTTGAAACGCATATCCTTTTTATACATTATGAATAGTTTAGATTGGGAATTACTACGGCTTATAATTCAAAGGAGAGGAATCCCTCGACATCTGATTGAGGTGTGTCAATACCTATACCAACATACAAAGAGACTATTTGATACCAAAGAAGTTGAAACTAACCAAGGAGGTAGACAGGGCTGTGGTCTACCCCCGGCCCTCTTCAATATCTATAATGACGACATAACAACGAACGTAGAAATTATCAATAAACTCAGGTATTTATCTGAATGCGTCCACTTGTGTCAATACACTTGTTTGCAGATGATCAAGTTATAATTCAATCAAATGAAGATGATCTTCAGATGTCCATCCTTGACAAGATTATAACATGAAAATCTCAATTTCAAAAACGAAAACAATGCCATTCCAAGGAGAAGAACCGATTGGAACAAAGATCGTTATTGATGTTAAAATTGTTGAACAAGTACAACACTTCATTGGTCCTAAAATTCGATTTTTTTTCTATTTAATTCCAATTTCAAACGCATTTTTCATGAAAATTTGCTAAAATGAAAACGAAAAAAATATTTTTCGTCATTTGAAATTTTTATACCATTAAGTTTTTCCACATCTGGTGAAATTCGTTCAACACTTATACAGTTGATTAAAATGAGAACATTTGTTAACAAATAAAAATTCAAGGTTGACCGTAAGCGCAAACGATGCTTAACTACTTTTCTCCACTACTTGTAACTTCTCCCAACTATCTATCAGCTCACGTCATTTATCTCGCTCTTGATTTTTTTTCTCACTTCATTTTTTGGCAGCCGATTGATACATACCGCTATATTGAAAATAGAAACAAAAAGAGGTGCGTAAATATATTATTATTTTTTATTGCATTAAAAAAGTTATTTGCTAAAGCAGGAAACAAAAAAAATGTTGTTTGAAGAGAAAGAAAAAAAAATGGAAAAAAACAGCATTGTGCTAAGATTTAAAAATCGCATATATTTATTTTATGCTAATTACAACATTTCTTATTGCTTCTAATTACTTGCTCCAATGCCAGCTCTGCTCCGTGCTCCTAGTAGCGTAAATAGGAATGACATTCATCATCTTTCTCTAATTCAATAATTTTAGATATGTTGGTGATAGCAAGTTAAAAGCTATTTATAGGCAATTTATGTTTTGCCGAAATCTCCTTTTTGAAAGAGTACCTTGTTTTTTTCTCGTTGCTCACACAGAACTAATTTTAGTGCAGATAAATCGTCATTTTTAAATGTTTGATGAAATTCTAATTTTATTATTTCTAATGGGCTGCTGTTGGCTTCTGCCAATTGAAGACTTAGTATTTACGTTCCCCAGATTAGTACCATCTCTTTCAGCGGCACCACAATGAGCGTGGTACCATCGCCGAGTGAGAATTTTGACGCCCAATTTCTCCATCTGAAAGGGCGAGCACTCGGACTCTGTGGATGCGAAGTTGCGCGAGGAATTTAATTTAGGCGAGAGCATCCAAGCCAAATGTCTACTCAAGGGATCTTTTACATGCCGCATAACCATACGACATGGGCGCAGACGTATTTCTGCATCTTGAAAAATCCGAGTCCCGCGGCTTACCACGACGCCGGCAATTCTAATTTTAAAAAATCGCAGCAGTGGAGAATCTTCGCGCTCCGACTTGGCTCCTGCTCCAAGCAAATACTAGCTGCTCCAGGTTTCGCTACAGCTCTCTGCTTTTCATTGCAGGTAAAAAATTACTTTTGGTGAAAAGATAGACTTTCAATGGGGATTTTATAATCCTTTTTAAGTTTTTTGTTTTATTATAATGACAATATTATTAAAAATATAGTCTACAATATTTTTTAAAAAAATTCTCGCCTATCAAATGAAGAAAAAATTGCTTTTCGTGAAAAGAAAAGATATGCAGAAGAATCTCCCAACAGCGAATTTCTCCCATTAACAAATTTTTTTTATCGAAATGTTAAATGACACTCAAAATATTCTCCATGTAGCGAAGTGGTTGTTTTCCTCTAAAGATTTTTTCAGACGATTATCTTCTTGATTTCTGTCATTTCTGAAGAAAGTTCAAAGCAAACAATTCGGACCAGACTGACTTACATTATATAGGGTGTTTTCTTTAGAGGCGGAGAGCTTGAAATGGAAATGAAACACAAAATTATTTAATCTTTATGTTATTTGCTTTATTTGAAACGTAATTTTATGGCATTTATGTTTGAATAACTTGTCGGGCATATGGCCACCACGGTTGGCAGGAACATGGCGTAACCTGGCGGTCCAGTTTTCCCACATTTTTCGCAGTAGATCTGGCTGAATGTCGGCAATAAAGCGCCGAATCTTGACTTCCATGTCCTGCATTGGTCCTGGTCTATCAGCGTAGGCAAGGGACTTCACATATCCCCAGATGAAGTAATACAAGGGCGTCAAATCACAAGAACGAGGTGGCCAGTTAACAGGAACAGGTCCATGTCGGGATATTACTCTTTCGTCAAATTATTTCCCGAAATGAACCTGTTACCATGTATATTCAAACATTATTGCCATAAAATTATCTTTCAAATAAAGCAAATTACATGAATATTAAAAACATTTTTTTGTGTTTTATTTCTATTTCAACTTCTACGCCTCTAAAAAAAACACCCTATGTATTACATTCTAGGTGGCGCTACTCGCTAATATTTAAGATAGTTACAGTTACAACAGCTTCCCTTTTACAATAAAAATTATTTAAACACCTTCCCTTTTACAAAGCAAAAAAAAAAAAAGAAAATTACACATATAATGCACTTTACTTAAAAAAACACTGATTACATTGGGGGGGGGGGGGGAAATATATATGTACAAACTAAACATACAAGATTTCTATGTACAGAGAAAATTATTTTGCAGTTAGTCCATAACGTTCAAGCGGCTTAACAGTTCGGCCAAACCCTGTTACATAATGTTGAGTATTACAGCTGTTTGGCTTACTGTTGATGTTTGGACTATATGTTACATCATTATTAATAGAATCACTCGTTTGAAATTTGGTTCATTACTCGATTTTCGTTAATGAACTCTATTTCGCCTCGCAATGCGATTATTCTCGTTTTTAAACTTCCGAGGCATTTTATCTTTTTTGATTATTGAACCTCTTTCTCATGTATTACCAGTACGAATTAAAGCATGCTCATTAGCAGAAAGATGATTTAGCAGTTTTGTCATAATACGACTTAATTGCTCTTTTTTAATCACTATCTTTTATATTAGTTTAAATCTCGGGTTTAATAACTCTCGGGTAATGGGTATTCTACTACAATTTCTTTTACTCATTAATGCTTGGGCTGGGGAAAACTCTAAATCTTTAACTGGTGTATTCCTGTACTTCATAAGAGCAGTGTACATATCTTGATTAACATCAAAACATTTTAAAGTATGTTTTTAGCAATTTTAACCCCACTTTCTGCCAGACCATTTGATTGTGGGTATCGTGGACTGCTATTTATGATTTCAAAGTCCCACTTAGACGCAAATTTTTAAAATTCATTAGAAATAAAAGCCATATCTGCAACTAGAAATCTGGGAATACCATGGATACTAAATATCATTTTTGAGTTATTAATGATTTCACCTGCTTGCTTATCAACAATGGGTACTATTTCTAACCACTTAGTTAAATAACCAACTAGTACTAAATAATCTTTTATACCAAATTCACAAATATCACAACCTACTTTGTCAAAAGGTAACGATAAAATTTCGTGAGAAATGAGTGGTTTGTTACAATTTTTTGGTCTAAATTTTTCACATGTTGAACATTTAGCAATTAAATTTTTAATATTATTAAGCATTCCTGTCCAATTAAATATTTGTCTAGCTCTAGATTTAGATTTTTCCATACCGAAATGACCTTCGTGGATTTTATCCAACATTTCTTTTCTAAGATCACTGGGTACAACAATTTTATGATTTAAGAAAACAAGTCCACCTTCCTCAAAAAGATCTTGCCTCAATTTAAAGTAAAACCCAACATTTTCAGGTACATCTTTCGTTGAATGTGGTCAGCCATTTTTACACAAAGATACTAAATTATTTAATACAGGATCCCTTAAAGTACAATCTCTAAATTGTTTCAATCTTTTATTACTAACCTGTTAGTGCCGTGTAGCTTTGACACAATGAATTATTTCTTTGAGAAATGGATCGTTATCATCAGTTTATATTATATAAGATCGAGATAATACGTCAGCAACATGCATTTGTTTCCCTGGTACATAAATTATGTCAAGATCATACTTAAGTAATTTTAATTTCATTCTTTGCAACCTGCTAGATAAAACATTAACAACGTTTTTAATATGAATTGATACAATGGGCTTATGATCAATTTGGGCAATTACTTTTCTACCATAAATGAAATTGAAATTTTTTAGTTGCAAACACAATAATCAAATACTCTCTATCTGAGCATAATTTTGTTCTACTTCAGACAGAGCACGGGACGTAAAACCAACAGGTTGACAATCCTGTAAAAAGCAGCATCCTAATCAACTTTTAGAACTATCACATTGCAGTGCAATTTGTTTTTTAGAATCAAAACTTGCCAAAACAGGGGCTTCACTAACTTTATTTTTTAATTCATTAAGAGCTTGTGAATCTATAAACAACCAATAAAACTGAACAGTTTTTTTAAGCAGCTCTCTTAAAGGAGCTGTTGTTTCAGCCATATTAGGAATAAAATTTCTCAGATAATTAACCATCCCTAAAACTCTCTGCAATTCTTTCCATCGTTATTAAAAATATCACCAAGATACTGCATTTACTCGAAACTGCAGTTTATTTTTATTAAACTTAACATTTCATTTTCTAGCTCTTTCAATGACTTTATTTAAAGTGTCATGTTCTACTTCGTCATTAGCATATATGAGATTATCAAAATAAATTAACACACCAAGAATATCCCCAAAATTTTGTTCATTAAACTTTTGAAACAGTTGGGGGGGGGGGGGGCAGCAGACACTCCAAAAGGCAATCGATTAAATTTATACACAATACCGAAGGGAGTACTAAATTGACAATTTACTTGATTCTTCACCAAGTTCTATTTGATAAAACCAATCTTTTAAATAAAACACACTATAAGCAGGTTTATTACACAATTTAGGTAATAATTCATCAATCATTGGAAGCAAGTGATATTCTTTTTAATCACTTTATTTAAGTTCTGCGGGTCTCAAGAAATTCCGATTGAACCATCTAGCTTTTCTACAATGATTATAAGTTACTTATCCAGCCATTTGGATTTTCTACTTTACTTATAATACCAGTTTGTTCCAAATCACTTAATTTCTGTCTTATTTTCATTTTAACTGTTTCTGGAACTCTCCTTGGCAGTCTAGCAATAGGTTCAGCATTTACATCAATATTAATAGAGCATGTCATATTAAATTTTCCCAAACCTTCAAAAAACCATCTCTATTTTCCTTAATAAAGGAATTTTTATCCCTTAGTTTGACATCATTAATTTCTTTTCTTTGAATAAATCCTAATTCTTCACAGCTAGACAGCCCAAGAAAAGCTCCCGAATTACGATCTACAACTACAAATTCTAAGTATTTTAAAATATTATCAAGTTTACACTTTAAATTAACTACTCCTAGAGGTTTTATTTGGCTTCCACCATATTCTTCTAAAATTAAATTAGTAGGTTTCATTAAATTATTACAATTTAACGTTTTAAAAATATTATTTGGCAATAAGTTTACATCCGAGCCAGAGTCGAATTTAAATTCTAAAGTTTTCTGTCCTACCTGCATTTTGTGTATCCTACTTGCTCCTCTGTTTTTGCGATAAACAGAATCCACAACATATGCAGAGTTAACCGATAAATTTTTACCTTTGTCTCCGTGCACCTTAGAATGTTTAAATTTTTTATTCATACAACCAACAGCAAAATGATTTAATCCTTTACAGAGCCTGCATACTTTATCATACGCCGGGCAGTTCGCTCTTCTATGTCCAGTAGAACACTTTTTACACAAATAAACTAAATTTTCTTTGGAATAACTTATTTTCCGTGAGCTATTTTCTTGATTCTGATTCGTATTAGGAAAAGACCTCGCAGTTAAGGCACCACTTCGCTTATTTAGAAAATGGATGCCTGCTTTCCATTGAATGATATCGGATTGTAACCTGCTCATTTCAGCTGCTCGGAAAACTTCAATTGTTTTTCGCAAAGTTAGTTCACTTTCGGGCAATAATCTTTTTATTTCTCAGACACGCCGATAACTGTTCTGTCTCTAATTATTGAATCATTTGAAGTTCCATATTCACAGTATTTTATCAACTTCCTTAAATCTATTAAGAATTCGTCGAATTTTTCATTTTGTTCTTGTGTTCGGCAGTTAAACACATACCTTTCAACGACAACATTTCTTCTCGGATTAGCGTAATTTTCAAAGGTAGCGATGACGTCTTTAAAACTTTTTCGCTGAGCATCCGTTAATTCAAAAGTATTATAAATTTCTTCAGCTTCCTCGTCGAGACAATTTAATAAAATGCCTACTTGTACATCACTGTCCTTAGCAGCATGATCAGCAGCTTTTAGAAATATTTCAAAATTCTGACGAAATCAACTCCACTCTTCGGCGATATTCCCAGTTAGATTGAGAATTTTCGGAGGCTTAATTCCTTCCATAACTTAGCCAGAAATTTAATTTCCAACTGGACTTCAGTCCGAAATCGGCTGCGTCCATGTTACATCTTACATACTTTATTTCAGACTGACTTACATTATATTACATTCTAGGGGGCGCTACTCGCCAATATTTAATATAGTTACATTTATGCAACACTCTCTAAGTAAGTTAAAATAATAATGGTATTTTTCAGGTAAAATTAATTTTCATTCCTACCAATACAAAATATTCTCGTCACTGTTGTAGTGAGAGCCTTTAGAGCCTTTTATTTATGCAATAAACATTAGTATAATTTTAACAAATTCCTGAGGCGTAGTTTTTTACTTTAAATTAAAAATCATTATTAAATACTTTTGAACTCTTATCGTACCTCATAAAATATTGTAACATTTACTTAAATAAATGAAAAATCTGAGATCTCCAAAATTTTATCTTTAGCGAATTGGTCAACGGGAACAAAGCAATCTCGTTAGAGGGAGACTCTGCTGGAGTTAGCATAGACATATTAGTTTAGACGGAGTAACGCTTACTTTTCCTTCGCTTTGCGAGTGACGGTCGAGAACAGGTCACGTGAAGTAGACGATCCAGTTTCGACCAATGAGCGCCTCTTCTCGCATTCGCCTTATCTGCTTTTGCCTTCATTTCTTCCCACGGTGCAAAGTTTTCAGGAAGGGATTCTGCCGCGCTTTCAACTGCACGGACTGAAAGGACCCCAATTTGAGTGGAACTCGAAACGCTCGCTTATCAGCAGGAGCAACGCCTTCTAAACATAGATTGGCTTTTCTTCTTGAACACGTGAACCAGACCGATTCCCGGCCTTGTGCCATTGGAAGGCCTGGTAGTACAAGCGGTGTCTACGATTTTACAAGGTCTGTAGTAGTTTATTTAGGGCTTATCTCCAATCCTTGCCTCTTCTATTTTAAACATTCATGTTTTATTGCGCCTACTTTTGATGGATTAAAATAAACAACACCTACTTGTTAATATTCTAAAATTTTGTTTTGCTTAAAGTAATTTATATTATGTTTTGTTACCAATATGCAGTTTGTTGTTCCTTTCTACTTCCCTGTCTAATAGAAATTGCTTCTCATGGGATACTCTGCAAAGAGTTATTTCGCTGTTTAATTGCATTTTGGGAGGGGGGTAGGACCCACTATTAAATCTCATCAACATTTCTTGACATTGATCATTGTATTTCTTACTCCTGACATTGAAAATTTTTAACTTTTTAAAACTCACTTGAGGTGACTTTGTAGTAAATGTTATGCCTACTCTGTAAAAATTTTCCATTTAGTTGCCACCCTTTTTTGTGTTACTGAACACCATTTTCGGTATTCAGTTGGTGTAAAGTTGAAAATTGTTCATTTGTTGATATATTTGAAATTTTTTTAGTGTCTGTCTAAAAAAAAACAGACCGCGGAATGTTTTTAGCATATGATGTTCGTTAACTCATTTACGAATCAAAAGTTCATTACGATTACTCATTTATAAGATTTTAATAGAAATCAGCAATCGTAATGAAATTTCGATGTATAACTCAGTTAACACATTGCATGTGATAAGAAACATTACACGGTCTATATTGTTTTAGACATACATAAAAAATTTGAAATATCTCAAGAATGAATAATTTTGAATTTTACACCAACGGAACACCAAAAATCGTGTTCAATAACACCAAAAATGGCGGCAACTAAACGTAATTTTTTTTTTATAGTGTAGAGATGTGATTTGAGAATATTCTCGAAAAACACGAATATTCTCAGATATTCTCCTGAAGTTCAAATTTGGGGAAGAATCGAGAATATTCTTTTTTAATGAAAGCACATATAAAATTTTGTAATTATTAATGCTATTAAATAATATTCAATTATCATTGTCTACGTATGTAAATAACATTATTTTTTGGATCCTTATAATGATAAGTTCGTACAAGAGAATTTCCTTTCCACTACACTGTAAAAATTTTGCGTTTATTTGGCACCCTTTTTGGTATTACTGAACACCATTTCTGGTGTTCAGTTGGGGTAAAGTTGAAAATGATGCATTTTTTGATCTATTTTAAATTCTTTTAAGTATCTGCTTCAAAATATACTGTAGAACGTTTCTTAGTAGTTACGTATCGAAATGTCATTGCGATAGCTCCTTTGTATGAAAATAGGATAATTGAGCCATCATAATTAATTTTTGATGCGCAGATGAGTTTACGAACATCATATGCTAAAAAACAAACATTCTGCTGCCTGTATTTTGTAGACAGACACTTAGAAGAATTTAAATACATCACAAAATGAATCATTTTCAACTTTACACCGACTGAACCAAAAATGGTGTTCAGTTACACCAAAAAATTTTAGTATATGTAAGAGTTGGATCAGTTGAGTTAATTTTTCGTAACAAAGTAGTTGAATACATGCTTATGAATTGAAGGCATATTAAAATGATTTTTTTACGCTACAGAGAAAACACCTTAAAAGTTTTGAAATGTTGCTAAAGAAATCTTTTTTTTAAACCCTTCTATTCGAAAAATGAGTTTTAATTAAACATGATGATTTCCAGGAATGTGCCTCTTAAAAGCTTCATTTTACACAGCTGAATTGTATCTAAAACCCAACAGGATTGTTCTATAAACAACTTAGGTATATCTTTCATGAGAGTAGTTTTGAACGCTTTCACTTCGCTAAGAATTTGCTCTTGAACAAAGGATGTACATTTTATTCTTAATTGTGCGAATAGATACTTTTGCTTTCAGAAAAATCTTGAAAACACTTATTAGGGCTTATTTTGTATATTTATTAAGTATTTTCGATTTTGAAGTTACTTATTTTCATATAACGTGCATGTTGTAGTGATATTATTTTAGTTGAATGTTCTGGAATATTCCCCGCGCTGAGAAAATTTTCGAAAAGTTTACTACAGAGAACGTTACATCTCTTACATATACACATTCATTCTTTTATTTTCTTACATCTCTAGTTATATGTGTACTTTTCTTTTTTTAAATGTTGCAATAGCAAAAGGCTACATTCACTTTCTTGGCAAGAAAGAAAACATAGAAATAAAGAGTTTTGGAGGAATTAAATTTCCTGTAATACACGTTTTCTTACATTTTTACAGTTTGTAGTTAAATCTGAAAATAATGGGGGCGGGGGGGGGGGGGGGGTAAATAAAATAAATAAAAGAAAGAAAAAAGTTTAACAAATAAATTTAACGATAGCATTGCATAATGCTTTTTTTTAGAAGACCTGTCTTACGTGTTAAATTGCATAAAGCATAAGAACCACGATTTTTGAAAATCATTATTTTTTTAAGCTTGAATTTTTTAATTATAAAAACATTAATTACTTTTCTGTAATTGCAAGCATTTAAACAATTAAATACACATCTTATATTTTCCATCTTCTCAGATTAGAAACCATTTCGGGTCATAATAACTTCCATCACTATCTATTTTAAGAAAAGGACACGTGATGCGCTGTCGCCTGATTCCCGCCAAGTTTTCCTCCCCTTCCCGAGTCTTGGCACGAAGCCAAAATGTCCTCTGATGTCATAAATGTGGTCAAAATCTTGGAGTCATAAGCATTAAATAGGAAAATGACAATTCATTTAGGCACTTTGGAAAACAAATTTTAAGTTACATTATCTTTTTTTTTTTAATTTCATGTTTGACGTCATAGTGAGAGATAAAAGGCCTCTTCGCCAATTCCGACTAATGAATTGCTTAAAAGTGTGGGGATATGTGATCTCAGATGCACTTTATTTTTTTTTTTTTTGTTTTAATTTTTTTTAAATTCCATTGAGCAAAGGAGTTTTGCTCTATTCCTAACTCTTGGCACTTCCTTTGTGGCATATACTTCGTTGCCAAACGCTCTCGCTTAGAGTAGGGGGAAAAAATCTATCATATCATCCATTTCTCATCCCTGGTCTTTTCTAAATGAAGAAGATGTGAAATGAGTAGCAAAAACAAGACGTACCATTTTTTTCTGTTTTCTTAAGATCGCAAAAATGACATTTGAATGGCCTCGTTCGGCTGAGCGTTACGATTCAAAATAAAAGACGAAACACCAATTCATTCATTTGGGAAGTGAGCGTCCCTGAGAGAAATAAATCCCTTCATTATTATTTACAGCACTTGCAGCCATAGAAAATGGGTTTAATAAAAATTTTCATTAATATAAATGAATCGTTTATTTCGAAAAGGTAACAACTCTTAAAAACAAAAAAAATTTCTGGAGACAGAGAAGAAGTTCCGTCTAGAACTATGCGAGCCTAATTTCCCTTATACCCACCAACTTCAAATTTATAATATCTCTCTCTCTCTTTCTCATCTAGCTTTAGTTCTTAATTGCTTCAAATATACCTTTTTCCACATTTAATACATATTCATTCACTCATTCATTCATTTTTTCATTTATTCAGTCATTCATTTATTCATTCATGTATTTATTCACTCATTTATTTATTTGTTCATTCATTCACTCACTCATTTATTTAATCATTTATTCACTCCTTTATTTATTTTATTATTTATTCACTCATTTATTCATTCATTCCTTCACCCATTCATTTAATCATTCATTCATTCGAAAATATCCTTAAAAGTCCCGATCAAAAAATTTCATAAAAAAATAGACTTGTTTAGTTCTGGTTAAACTTCGTATCTGTACATGTTCTACGTCATAGCATCTTTCCGATAAAGTTTGTTCCAAGCAAATCGGGCTATTAGATCATGATTTATATAGGATTGAAATTCCTCCGTAGTTGTTGTTGCTGTTAATGCCACTTAGTAATGCCACCAATTACTTACCTTAGTAGCCACTAGTGTTCGGCAGTAGTTAACTAGAAGTAGTTAACTACCAGTTGTAACTACTTTTGTTTTGAACTAGTTAACTACTAGTTAAACTACTTTTTTCCCAACTACTAGTTACAACTACTTTCAAAGTTCCAACTACTTTCGAAAAAAGATTTTTTTAATCTATTTTTTGCAAAAAAATAACTATTTTTTAAACATTAAATTATTAAAATTTTCAGCTTATGAATATTACTCACACTATTAAATATTGATTTTATGATTAAAAAAAACTATTTATATCAGCTTCTTCTAAATTATTAAAATATAAATATTTTTTATTAAAAATTTTAATATATTCTGGGTTCAAGTAATTCATTAGAATTTTAACTCGGGATAGGTGGAATAGCTTTGTTAAGGTATTAAAGAATGACATTTTATCAGAGAAGATTAAGTTTTTGCACATGCTGACTACAGCAAAAGCATCAACAGCACCTTTAGAAAGGATTTTTTTTCTACATTTGGAATAGTGTACTCAAAATTAAGAAACAGATTAGGGGTTGATAAGGCATCAAAACTTGTACTCTTGATGAAACATCTAAATAGTAAAAATGATTAAGCTGTAGTAAACGTTTTATGAAATATTTTCCATCTCTGTTTATATATTAAAGAAATTTGTATATACTCAAAAAATTATAATAGTTCAGTCAACTTATTTGTATATATTAAAGAAATTATAATACATTTAGTCCAGAAATATAAGTTTTCTCTTCTGTTTCTTGTTTGTTCTCTGTTTTTTAAGCATACATTTTTTATATAATATAATTAATTAATAATTAATTTTAAACTTGTAATAAATAATTATTTCAACTGTAATAGCTTAAAATTCTTTGAAGACATAAATAATTAATGGAATTTGTTACTGTATTTATGTGCGCACACATATTTTGCTTAAAAAAATCCAAAAAATTTGATTTAAATAAAAAACCCTATTTTTTTATTTAAAAAAATAATAAAAAAATCACCAACCATGCCTTCAACACAATTTGAAAGAATATAATCTAAATTATAAAGCATGCGCATTACAAATGTATTTAGTTAATGAATGGGGGTTTGGCAGAGGGAGAATTTTAAATTGATATTAAGGGTAAACCCCTTCATAATTTTAATTTTTGTTTTGTAGTTAGTTTAAATTTAGAGAAAAAGATTTTGTCTTTATTCATATTCTCTTTATATATTAATTTTTCAGTGTTGTTTGGAAATATTCAATCTTTGAATGTTTTACAGGAGTTTCTTTAAAATTGTTTTAATGATTAAAAATAATATTGAGTTGAATTATTAGGATTAAATATATTTAAGAACAAGCTTAAAAATGGAAATTCAAATGAATTATACTTAAAAGTAGTTAACTAGTAGTTAACTACTTTTGGAGAACAGTTAACTTCTAGTTGCAACGAGTCTCAGAAAAAAGTAGTTAACTACTAGTTGCAACTGGTTTTGTTTAGAGTAGTTAGTAGTTGGTAGTTAACTACTTTTTGACGAGTAATTACCGAACACTAGTAGCCACCAATGAGTAAATTCAAGCTCATATTGCAGGTCAACCAGTAAGGGGGTCTCCTAAATGAGACATCGTCACCTATGTTAGTACCCCCAGAGGTATTATTTCAGACTTGGAGGACATTTAGGGCTACGACTGATTTTAAGTGCACTAGCTCCCATTACCGTACCGGTCCCGGAGCAATCAGTCGCGAGACGTGATCTCAAGCATTGACCATGGTCAGTGCTGCTTCATTTTCGGTGTTCTGTGGGAACCGAGCGGAACAGACTGATCCCCTGCGTGACACATTTTAAATAAATTTACCGATTTTTTGTAAGATATTTCTCATTAAATGATAACAGCAGATTGAAAAAGAACTCAGCAAACCACATGCCGCTCGTGGGCCGCAGAGTGAGGAACATTGCTTCAGAATTTCCAAGCAAACTGTGTATGCCATGGTTTTCTATTTGCATCAACTTCAAGGGAAAATCAATCCCCTTTTACATTTATCTCAGAGACTCTCTGGTAAATGTCAACACACTGGAGTAAATGTAAACCCGAGCTCATTCCCTAACTAATAGTTATAAAATCAAAATTTTTGTACACATTTACTCACAAGGAATGTAATATTGGGTACAATGCTCACAATTTTAGCTCTGGATTTATTTAACAGGAAATGAAGGTTCAAAAGTTAAGACATTGAAAAGCGTTTACAATTAAATATCTTAAGTCTGACCCTACTTTTTATTTTTTATTATTTATTGAGCAAGAATAAATCACAGGTCGGTGGGTTTGAAAAAATTTTGTGTCCCCGGTTTTCGACAATTTCCGGTTTTTCGCGTTGAGGAAGGTAAACCATACTTTCTGCAAATTTCAAACCTCTTTTATGCCGCTATTTGACTTGAGTAAAATTTCAATTATTTTTACGAAAATCTCAATGCAATTTTACAAATCTCTTTTATGAAAATAAAAATTTTTAGATGATCCCATGAAAAAAAAATATCACTAAATCAAAGTTACGCTTGTAATAACCAGATTTAATATATTAAACTAAAATTTATTGTAATTTTCCGTGTTAAGCACACGTAGTCGTCAAATCCGGACTCGCTACTGCCGAGTATTATTGTAACCATCATCTCGTTTCATATGTGTCCTATTCTACAAGAAATGATGTAGTCCTGTCAGTTGTACGTCAAAGGTATAGAAAACTTAATGTAGTTTAATTTACATTTGATGTCACTGATTCAGAAGGCTTCTCAGTGATGCGTCGGTAAAATGTTTACAATGTGCTTGTTGCTTCTACCCCTTTCTTTCCAAAACACAGACTTGTAAAATCTCGACGAAGCGGCGGGATTTCCTTTTTGCTTTGCGTGACCTAAGAATAAGAAATCTCGTGAAGCCGACTTTCCAGTTTCGTCCAATCGGCTTCGTCTAGCATCTTTTGTGTTATATGCTAAGCTTCCTCCTACGGCTGGAAATTTTCGTTTATCAATTGTACTTTTGCGCCTCGCTATCTTTTAACTGAAATTGGTTCCAAATATTGGTATCCAATTGGTTTAAAATACCCAAAAATCATATATAACAGTTGATTTTTCAAGTACTATTTTGGCCTCTCTTGACAACTCACTATTGCTAACACTTATTTTTGAAAAGTAGTTTTCAAACGTTCCTTCAATACAAAATCCGCAGTCATCGGCAAAATTAATTTCTGAAGTTTATCACGCCAAATTCTGCTTCTAAAATTCATACAGCTTAGACCATTTTTTTTTTCTTTCTTTTCTGCAAGTCTATCGCCATTTGGCGAAGGAAGAAACACAGCAGATAAATGAAAAGACGGTGAGTGAAACTGGAATTGGCGGTCGGCATCACGTGATTTCTTATTTCTCTGACGCGTAGCGAAGATTAAAGCACGGTTGGCACGGTAGCTCCAGGACCCTTCTTATTCCAAGCGAGCGCACTTCGATTCGATCGTAGTTCCCAAACGCTCACTAGATGGCGCAAACGCAAAATTCACATTACCGCAGAGAAACCAACGAAAGCTTTAATTCCAATGTCCTTCGTATCGTTGTTTTGCGGCTTTCTCATCGAAGCGCGCTTCGACAGTTTTTGCTCCATCGAAGTTGTTCGGACTTTAGAGTATTGGTTCGTTGAGTCGCCGAAATATAAGAAAGCCTATTTTACAGGAATAGAGATGATGTATTTGCCCTTTGATGGTGTTTTCGATTTGCCCAAAAATATAAATATATATTAAATAAATGCTTTGAAACATTATGTTTTCTTTTTGTTTTTTCATAAATTAAAGTTACACATCAATGTGTATCAATCAACAACTATTTAAGAGAATAATTATTTTATGAATATGTTATTACAAATTATGGGTTAAAATTAATGCATATTTTTGGTGTTTCTTAATTTAGAAACATCTTTAAAATCCGAGATTCTTAAATTTCCATGTGTCTGATGTTTTAATCTAAAAAACAAGTTGAAAAGTTATATTAATAATTAACGTTAAGATATATTCATGAGGTAGAAAATTCCATAATTAAACAAAAAGTAGGGTTTTTTTATAAAAGATATCCCTTTTAACGCACAGTTTTCTTATGTACATCCATAAATTATGCACTGTTGTTAAGTCTTAGGTTTTGAGTGAAAAAAGCAACTAACATCTCTAATTCCATTTATGGGTATTGTTTTCTAATTATAATTAAAGAGTCTAATTATGCTTTTAATCAATTTTAAAATACCTATATAATTACACGGCCAAATGCTAAAGTTTTAACCTTAAAAATAAATTTAAGGAAGTATGTCAATGTCAGAGGGGCGCAACTCAACCCGCTCTAAAAGGTAGCGCATCCCCTGAATGTACGACCTCTAAGTCGGCTGAAAAGTCGATCCAGGGCTCCCGCGCCCTCTTGAAACGCCCCCCCCCCCCTTCCCCAAATCTAAGAGGTGCAGTCTGCGCGATGACCTCCCCCTAAAGGGTGTCTACAAATTTTCAAAGTGAAATATCGTGACCTTTTCGATACTTTTTCGTGACTGTTCGGTGACACATCGGATATTGTTTTTGCCGGAAATCGGATATCCCCGATGTTTAAAACTAGCAAATTCTATAGACATGTATTCTATAGACATAAAAATATGTAGTGAGTTTGTAATTTACATATGTTTTCAAAAGAGGTTCATTAATTTTAAAAATAAAATTTTACAAGCTGGATAACCGGATATTTCGCGCAGTGGCCGAATTGGATTCCGAATATTTAAAAATGTGACCCGTTAGACACCCTGTATTCTCAATGTATATCACGAAAATGTGTGCCGTGTCAATGTATATCATGCGGAAGCGAAAAATTGTCTTCTCCTTATTTGCGTTAGTCCTTAACTAGGGTTTGCACAAAAGAAATGTTGCTTAATTTTCAATTAAGAAAATAACTTCCAGTGTACTTGTATTAATGACAGATGCAAATGAAAAGATTTTTAACTTTTCATCAAATAAAATTGAAAAAGTCTTGAAAAAATATCAGCTGTTTTTTTTAAATTTAATTTATCTTTTATTTATATATTTATTTTTTGCTTTGTCAATTATAATTGAAGGGACAAAAAGCAACATTACGCGAATATTGTACATAAAAGAAAGGAAGTTTTCTTTGCTCTTTCAGGTTAGCTAGGTTAGATGCTCCAAATATGCTATTCAATAAATAGATTATAAATCAAGGTAGTTTCGTTGAATGCATTTACAAAACCCGACTTACCTTTCGCATTTTTTTATGAAGATTAGCACCACGAACATTCGGCTTTAATTATGCCTTTCTTCCACAAAAAATTATTATTATGTTAAGAAATCAAGGTGTTGAAATAAAATATAAGCTGCTATAAAATGAAATTTAAAATCCCTTTTTTACAGTCTTTTCGCCGACTGTAAACACTTTATATGATCTGTGCGATAGTTATTATAATATTAAGAAGGCATTATTTCAGTTAGTGTATGAGATTAGTATTTTAGAGGGGGGTAATAAATAACTTTTTTGACGTGACTTAGCTGTGGGTTTTCTGAACAAGGACATATTAACGGAGGGAACCGGGTGCCACCCTCACAAAGAAGCTAAGGCAAGTTTTTCAAAAAAAAAAAAACCTCTTTTCCCCCTCTTTTTTCTTTTTTCCCTCATTTAAAGAAAAAATAAGAATATTTTTTTACTCAGAAAATATGATTTTTTTTTTTTTACTTTTCATTTTTACATACAAATTATTATTTCTGATAAACTTCTCATTTTTATCTGCTCTTTTTTTAAATTTACTTATTCTTTTTCATTGTTAAGAATGTAAAAGCTTTTATCTTTTTTTTTTTTTTTTCATCACTGAACTGAAATTGGCGCCCTTATTTCCTAAATATATGAGGAGCAAATTCCTCAAGCAGCGCGTAACTAAAAACAATAGCGCGCGAAAGAGCTCCGAAGAATTGCTTTGATTGGCTGCCAGACCAGTGTGACATGAAATCCCTTTTCCCCCTTTGCTTGAATCCTTTTTCTCTACGTTTCTGAACGAAGAATGGTTTGGAATCTACGCTGTCGAAGAGATACGTACAGACCGGTTCTTCAGATGCGGTCTCTTCGAATCGATGCGTCGAAGTTTGAAATCGGGGCCCAGATTTTAATTGTCTATGGGTGAGACTATCCTTGGTGGGGTTGCACTTGTAACCTCGTTTCGTAATTAGACATCAAGTTTTATAAGGCAACAAAATCAAAATTTAGTACTAATGTAATATATAACTTCTATTTTATTTGTTCATTTTTCTTTTTTTAGGATGAATACATTAGTTTTCCTTCAGCTGTAATTGTAATTTCATCATAATTTATCTTTAATTTATTCTTCGAAAAGCATTTTTTTTCAATGTACTGAAGTTGTCCCATTATAGGCACCGGAGTTATATAATGGGGTGCAATTGGAAAATGAACAATGCACGCACAAAGTCCTCTTTATAACAATGAGTTTTATATTGATTGTCTAATAATTTACTCAACCAAGGCATAGTGCCATCTGCTATATATAGCAATAGTATAACATTACAATTATAAATGATGCTTTCCTGACAAAAGATAGTGGTTAGGATGTCGGACTTACACGCGGAAGGTCGCGGGTTCGATACCCGACCCGCTGTAGACTCACCATGTACACTTGGGAATGCGAGGTATTAGGTACCTCGCGCCCGGGGGAGAGCATTTCTAAGGCCTATTGCTAACAGGGAAGGAGGTTGGAGGATAAACGTACATAACGCCAACACATTGCTATTATTAAACACAAGTTGAGTACTGCTGAAGAAATGAAAACATTTTTCAAAGGACAGGACTTAAAAACAGTCATAATAGCGAAACTGAAGAAGTGAATTTGGAGAACTGAAAAATTCTTTAAAAAATTCCGTTAGCTGCATTGAAAATAATAAAATCACACCCAAATGAAACACTGGAGAACAAATTCTATAAATACTCTTTGTCACTCCGGGGAGAAGCAAATATAGTAGAGTCATTCCATTTCAAATTAGACAGGCAGGTCTAAAACCTGTCACATAACCCTCACAGATTTTTTTTTTAAATTACAGTAGTTACAACTAAGGGACATATGAAATATCCCAAAAGGATTTGGCAAAAATAATAATTTCTCTAGTTACAGACTTTTAAATTTTGGGACAAAATTGGCCCTTTTCAGAAAATCAGCAAAACACACTTTTAAAATGGCCACTGTTTTAAAAATTTTTAACCGATTTGAATATTTTTTTTTTCTATAAATAACTAAGGGATGGTATTTTACTTAGAAACTAATTTTAAAATTCTAGTTGGATTTATTGATGCCGAGAAAAAGTGTTTTTGACGTGAAAAATTTGCATTTTGAGCGATTTTATTGCTTATGAAAAATATTTATTTTCGACAAAACAGAGGTGGCAATCAAAAGTGCTTTTATGGAAGTTTTGCATCAAATTTTATTGTAAGCATGAGATGCATATACCCTCAGAATTCAAAGTTTGAAATTTGAAAATGTTCAAAAATTACAATTTTTGAAGTGTGATTGCTCAAAAAATCCATTTTTTATTTATCTGAAAATCTGCCTATTTGATGCCCTTGATGTGCTTAATGAGCTGCTGTCAATTACGCTGTATTTTTGCCCCAGAGATTTTATATGATTTTTCAAAAATGGCCTTTTGCGCATGTCTCAAAAAAGACAGGAATTCAAACTTTTTCTGATTTAATTACTTTAATATAAGGTTTGATCACATTTATAAAGAAATATACTATATTTTCACACTATTACTGCAGCTAAATTGTACCTAAACTTCATAAAATTGCAATAGCACCATACGCAAAGTGTAGCCACCGTGATTTAATGCCATGTTATTCTGTTCATTCCAATCACTTGTTTTAAACTCACACACTTTACGTCAAATATCATGTTACAGCATTGATATACATAGTTTTAAACACATATGCAGTTATGTATTTAAAGAGAAATAAGTAGAACAAAGTACTTGAATCATCTTCTACTCGTTATTACCAAAACTATGCAAGGGCTAGAAGGGTCCAGATGGTGTTTTATTTCTTACTTTTAGCATTACTATATATCAGTCTAGTTACCCCCCCCCCCCCTTCAGTCTCTTCTAGCTATTGAAATATTTTTTCTGGATTATCTGTGTAGAAATGATACGATAATGTCCCTAAACCATCAGTGATACCATCGTAATTTGTCCCATCAAATAATTATCACTAACACGTTCAATAAATTTTCTTATGTGGAAATCATACATTGAGTTATATTTGTTTAAGAGGCTGGTAGTTTTCTAACTGCTTCACGCACTTCATGTTTAATCGTGCGTCCCATGTAAGCGTTACTATTTTAGGATAGCCAATAATGTTTTGATTTTATTCCTACAATAGATTTTACGTTTGCTGTTACATGGTTTTTGATGCAAAGCGTATGAGTTTAAAACAAATAATTGGAATGAACAGAATAACATCACGGTGGCTACACTTTGTGCAAGGTGCTAATTAAATTCTAAGAAGGTTAAGTACAGTTTAGGTGTAGTAATAGTGTGACAATATAGTATATTTCTTAATAAAAATTGATTAAATCTTATATTAAAGTGATTAAATATGAACAAGCTTGAATTTCTGACTTTTTGAGAAATGCACGAAAGGCCATTTTTGAAAAATCATATAAAATCTCTGGGGTAAAAATACACAATATAATTGATAGCAGCTCATTAAGCACTTCAAGGGCATCAAATGAGCAGATTTTCAGATTTAAAAAAAAAAAGTTTTTTTGAGTAATCACACTTCAAAAATTCTAATTTTTGAACATTTTCAAATTTCAAACTTTGAATTCAGAGGGTATATACATCTCAAGCTTACAATAAAATTTGATACAAAACTTCCATAACAGCACTTTAAATTGCCACCTCCTGTTTTGTCAAAAATAATTTTTTTTCATAAGAAAAAAAGATCATGAAATCGCTAAAAATGCAAAGTTTTCACGTCAAAAACACTTTTTTTCTTTATCAATAAATCCAACTAAATTTTAAAAACTAGTTTCTAAGTAAAATGCCATCCCTTTGTTATTTATAGAAAAAAAAAAGAACTATTTGAATCGGTTAAAAACTTTTGAAACAGTGGCCATTTTAAAAGTAAGTATTTTTCTGATTTTCTGAAAATGGCCAATATTGTTCCAAATTTTAAAGTCTGTAACTAGAGAAATATTTTTTTTTGCCAAATCCTTTTGGGATATTTTATATGTCCCTTAGTTGTAACTTCTTTAATTTTTTTAAAAAAATGTGGGAGGGTCATGTGACACCCTCTGCCTGATCTGAAATGGAATGGCTCAAGTAGTAATTATGTAGTAAAAACGTAGTGTTTTGGCCGATATCAAGACAAATAAATTTGAGAAGCGGGGGGGGGGGGAAAGACTATAAAACTCTTCATGGAGCTAAGGCTTTAAATACATGCCTTTAAGATGTCAATTCATACTGTTTTTTTATTATTATTATTTACTTTTTCTGCATTATTATTATTATCTTTTTAAAAATTATTTATTTATTCTTTTTTTAACGAGTTTCTCAAATGAATATGAGCTCACGTGAACCTAATCGTTAAAATGATGTAAGCTGTGCTTTTTAAGTAATTTCACAAAAGCTGAAGGGTCGAAGCAATTTCTTTCTCGAAAATGATGCCAATCAGATGCTACTAGGCTTATCCAATAGTCTAGTAGCACTTGAGCCCGGAACAGCTCCTTTCAAAATATCACAAATCTTACTGAAAAACTGCCCATCTCGAATTTAGTTGGGTATGGGGAAAATCGAGAGAAACGGGTTTCCAGGCGTCAGGTCTTCTTCGATTTCAGGAGGGAATGTTTACTTTTAATGAAGAATAACGTAGAAAATTATAATCATCATGCTTTGTTTCAACAACTTTCCTCCTAAAGAAATCCTCGTATCCATCAAAATTGTAAAAATCCTTGCTCTAATTTTTTTAAAAAGTTACTCTCCACATTCATATGCTCTAATTTACATTAAACAATTTGTTAACCCATTTATTGCTGATGGTTCGTTTTCGTACCATTTTAGATGCAATTTTTATCACAGATCATAAATTTTGAAACTTTTTTTTTAATTCGACTGTTGTTACGTAAATGAACTAGCTTTATTTCTCCGATTTTTTTTTTTTTTTAATTTCAAGGAAAGATGATTTGAGGTTTTAAATTTTGGTTATATCATGACATGTAGTGAGAAAGATTTTTCTGAAATTCGATTATCAAATTCTACTCTTTAATAACAAAACTACATCTTTTGTCAAGATATTGGTTTCATTTCTCGTTGTTTTTTTTAAACTTAAATATAATGAACCACTAATAACTTTAATGATGAATTTTGAATCATTTCATAACTTCCAAAAAAAAAAACAATTTCTTTCATTTGCATTTACACGTTATTTAGGACACGTGTGATGTAGGAAAACAGTATCTCGTTAAAATTTTTCATTGGAAGTATCTGCGGCGGGGATTGGGTTAAATGAGAAAAATAACAACCGTAAGGCAAATTAAGTTACTAACACGTGCTTAACCCCTTAACTCATTTGCCCGTGTCTGACACGGGCGAAAGGCAAATTTGCACATGCCCGTGTCTCGCACGGGCGATCTTGTATCTCGTGTTATTTTATTTCTAATGCCCGTCTGAGATCCGCTTACACTTTGTTTGTATAACAATTGTTTTATATAACTTTGTCCCCACCCCCCGCTCTCTAGTCACTCCCTACAACTGAAATCACCAAAAACAATTTATACTATACCTATATATTCATTTTCTGTCAACAAAACCCGATCATTTTTTACCAGTAAAATAAACTCGTGCTTCAAGGAGTTAATAAATGTCGCAAACTTTTCTGTTAGAAATATTCGTACAAAATATCCAGCTCTGACAAAATTTTAAGATTTGCATATCTGCTTACAGCAGAAAGCTCCGTTAAAAAACAAAAGAAAGAAAGAAAGAAAGAAAAAGAAAACGCGGGAATTTTCGAAAACGGATTACAGCCCTAGATTGTTTTTCAATTCTTTTCAGTCACAGAAAGCACCTTCGTAATCCTGAATGCACCCTGAATGTCAAAGTAAACCGAAGAAAACATAATTTACAAACCACACCAAGCACAACAACAACGGCAATAATGTCGAAACCTTTCCGAGCGTTTCCGCGTTGGTTCTATATAACTTATTCACCACGCCTTGATCAAGGTTAATGTCATAAAAATGGCTACTCCGTTTGCATGCATTAAAAATCATCGTTTTTAGTAATCAAAACTTTTTATTATCATAAATTGGCAGAAATTATTTTTTCATAAATAAGGTTTTTTTTTTTTTTTTCTGTTTGTAAACTGTATTTTGAAATTCGGTCAGAAATGAATCACTCATTGCTGAGATGAAGGAAGTGCTTCGAACTGTCGATATGTGAGGCGGGGGGGGGGGGGGGACAAAACAAGCAGACAAATGGCACACAACACGAGATGCTTTTTTTAGTCAATAAATTTATTCATTATATTTTTCTGGTTAATATCACTTTTTTTGTCAAAATACGTTCATTTCATTCAAACAGCACGTAAATGAACGTTGTCTGCGGAAATCAAATCTATTTATTTGTTAACGTGCAAAAGTATGCACTTAACAAAGCATTACACTTTTGTCGCTAATTAGGATCAATTCGATTTCATTACGATAATAGCGATCAATCGCTAATCGCGAGATTATTGTTATAAGAAAAGTTTGTGATCATATTAAGAGAGTTCCGCCGTACCTTGTTTCACTGAAAAGTACGAAATATTCCACCACAAAACATTACAGAATGACATTTTTTTTTTTTCAACTCCTTTCTGTGATAAGCATCAAACAATTAGATTTTATCGTAAAACTAGACATTTTATCTAAGTGTATCATTAAAAATAGCTTCCCAGTATTCATATGATAAAAAAATGCTTTTTAATGCCATCAACAATTTTTCGTTCGTAAGATTTTTTTAAAGCATTTTAAATGATTGAAATGTGTCCAAAACAAGTTATTTTAGACAGTCTGTAGTGAAAGCAGTTTTGACGAAGCTTGGGGGGAAAAAATGCATGAAAATGACTTCCCTAAAAAATAATATGAATTCTACTTTTGAACGAATTCTTAATTTTAGAAGCGAGCAAAACGGCCAAGGTTTGACATGTGTCATTAAATGTTCAGCGTCTACGTTTCATTACGAGGTTATGAGTCCTAGAGTAATCAATCTCATTGTGTGCCCAGTCTCAGAAGCAACCCCAAAATAGCAACATATTGAAGGAAAAGGCACATCTTTTTGCCGATCTGCGAGATCAGTACACTTTGCCAAAAACGTAGCCAATTCATCTTGCCTAGGGGTGCAGGTGGCTTTTACAATTCTTTATTCGACACCCACGCAAAACTGGTACAGCGAGAATTTCATTCATTTTGCAAAGGTTTCAAATCAGCGTTGTGATTTGGTCTTTTATTATTATTATTCAACCGGAATAAATTGGACAAAATAGAAGAAATGAACAAAATGAAAATCCGTTGCTTTGCCATATGTTTGCTATGATGTAACAGAATTTTATTTCGTATTATTTATTAATAATTGGGGTCAATTCAGCATTTTTTAACAGGGTCCGTTTTTTTTTGTAAATTTTAAAGAGATTTTTGTGAAAAATCAAATAATTTTGCGAAAATTTAAACGTGTAATCATGAAATATTTTATTATTATCTGCCGCTTTTATGGTGCAAAAAAACACGATTTGGAAGCTTGGAATTTTGTGAAGGGTCCGTTTCGATTGACTTGAATTTAGTGAAGAGTCCGTTTTGATTGATTTGAATTTTGTGAAGGGTTCCGTTTTGATTGTTTTGAATTTTGTAAAGGGCCCGTTTTAATTGATTGGAATTTTGTGAAGGGTCACAAAAACGGACCCAAATTTCCTCTGGCACGACCCCTGAATAATGAAATGTTTTCGGTTAATTATTTAATTAAAATAGACTATCTGAATTTTAATTTGAATGTTAATTATGATAATTAATTTCGTGTTAGTACAAAGTAATTTTACGGACAATATTTTAACGTAAAAGTAACTTAACAGAATATACTTGGCTTCTGAATATAATTTCATTGTAATTTTGTACATTAATCGACAAAGTGTTATCCATATTTTTCGAACGCAATCATCGTAATCTGTCAGGTAATGTTACAAAATATAATGCATAGAACTAATAACACAATAGTGGGAATCACTGAAAAGATACAGTGACTCTTTTGCATGTCACCTTTGTCATTAGGTAGCCTTATCTCGAAGTACATTCTTTCCAATATCAAAACATTTAAAACTAACTTGGGAGTATGTTTAGGTTCCAAACAGTTGCAAATTGGAAAAGGCTAATAAAATTTTTATAATTGATGCCTTCAATTTTCCCAAAAGTTTCAGGATATGTTAGTGGTACTGTGATAAGAAAAAGTAAAGTATATCCCTTTGAAATCTGGCTAGTTTGTCGCTCAAGAGGTTTCAAAGTTCAAGGTCTCGAATATATAGTGCAATTGTTATCCTGTTACTTCTATAACCATGAGTGACCCATGGCAATATGGATACTACTTGATACTAGGTACATACTAGCATAAATAATTCGGTGGGTCACTCGTGACTACGAGGGAAAAGGTGAAAAGTCATTCGAAAATTGTGTTTTCGTTGCTTTGGTCCTGTTTTTCTATGTGAATATCTGCTAAACCCAAAATTAAACCACACAAATAACTATCGGATTAATTTCACCCCATAGTATAGTACTTAGAAAAATGTAAAACAGCATGGTTCACTATTGGCTTTTGTAGTTAAACGGCCTCAAAGTTGCTAATTTTCAAAAAAAAGGTCGAATTTGAAGGTGAATTACTCTGTAAGCCAGGAGTCGATCACGAGACACATATGTACTTACACTCCATGTAGTGCAATTTCAGACCGAAGCTGAAAACCTATGGAGCATGTAGAAATTTTTAAAATACAGGTTTGTTGACATTCTCCAGTATGTGCTTTACGTAATGCCGCATTATGCACATTTTACCTATTTTTTTGGTTAGCTTTGGCTTTATAAGGATCAAAAATCAACAAACTAAACTCAGCGGCTCGGCAGCCCATGCCAAGGCCTGCTGTGACCATATCAGATTACGAGACCGAGAGCCATGAAGTGCAAAAGCACATGATTCGGTTAGTAAGTCATCCTGAATTGAAATAAAAATCCAGTGTTTAGTTCCCAATCGTACTTGGCCCTTATTTTATCGACCCACTAAAGGGATGAAGAGCTGAGTCGACAGTGCCCATCCGGGGATGGAAAATCAATGGCATATTTTAAAATCAGGGTATAGAATTTGGTAAAAAATTACAATAAAATTTTGCGCACAATCAGCATTTATTAAACAATAGTATTAATAAAACAATCAAAACGAAACGAAACGAAAACAAAAGCTTGAAGAGTTAATTTATAAGAATATAAGTTGAAGAATTCTATTATATTGACATACATTTAGCTATAATTTATAATTTATTTATACTAACTTATAAACGTTGTTGCAGTATATTCTTACAACAATCACAATTTGAGTTCACAATCAAAGCTAAGTAATCCTCCCCGATTAGGCAATTAGACTTTTCTTTGAAATTCCAGTCTATTTTATGTCTAGAATTCATACCTGTATGTGTTAAAACATTAAAATTTACTAAATCCATCTGACCAGAACATCTGCTTCCGCACCCCACTGTTCTCTGTCTCGTAAGCAGAGATGAGCACAGCAGGCCTTGACCCCCTATGTGCTGTAGCGCCGCTGAGTTTAGTTTTAGTTGGATTCATTCATTATTGATCATTATATACTCTTATGCATGCTGTAAGATGTAAACAAGCTTGAATATTAAAACATTCTACCTGCACCATAAGTTTTCAACCTGGGTCTGAAACTACACCACATGGAGTATAAGTCTCACAGTGATTGACTCTTGGCTTGCAGAGTAATTGACCATCAAATTCGACTTTTTATTTTTATTCTTTTAAATTATTCAATTTCAGACTATTTAGCTACAGAAGCCAATAATGGACCATAGTGTTTTATATTTTCCTAAAAAGAAAACTATGGTGTGTAATTAATTCAATAGTTATATTTGTTTGTTCACTTTTGCCTTTAGCAGATATTCACGTAGGAAAATGGCACAAAAAGCAAGGAAAATGCCATTTTCCAATGACGTTTGCCATCGAAGCCACGAGTGACCTACCAAATTATTTGGGCTAATATATACCTAGTATCAAGTAGTATTCAAATTATAAAAAATATGTCATGGGTCACTCACGGTTTAGAAGTAACAGGATCATGCAATTTACACCATATGTTCAAGACCTTGAACTTTGACCCCTCTTCAAGGACAAATAAATCTGATTTCAAAGGGATCAGACTTCACTTTTTCTTATCACAGTACCACTAACATATTCTGAAAGTTTTAGGAAAATTGAAGACATTGACTATCACATGTTGTCCAACTTTTATAAAATAAGACTCTTAAATTCTAAAGGATAACAACTTGCTTCTGAAGCGTTTGATGGCTATTAAATAGATTACAATCTTTGTGAATATTGAATGGCAAAATTTCCCTTATGCATTGTATGCATTGCTGTTTAACTTATTATTTCCCTGTTATTTTGCAATTAATAATTTTAACTAATAGAGCATTTTTATTGTTGAACTTTCATACTTCTTATCAATGTCCTCTCCATAGTAAAATGGATGGATATTAATATGATTAGCAAGCACTGGTTTTTATTTAAACTCTTTTCTTTCCAGTAAGATCTGAGGTCGCTAAACATTTACATTTTCATTAACAGTTTTATTAATTGACAAATATATATATATATATATATATATATGACAAATGAACATTTATTTATTTAATTTATTTTTAATGGGCTGCTGTTTGCTTCGGCCAGAATGCAGACCTAGTACGTTCCCCGAAAATTGATAACATCTCTTTCATCGGCACCACAATGAGTGTGGTGCCATCGCCGGCATGAAAATTTTGACGTACAGTTTCTGCACCTGAAACCCGGACTATGTTGATGCAAAATTGCGCTTGGAATTTAACTGAGCCGGGGTTATCCAAGCTAAATGCCTACTCAAGGCATTTTTTACATGCCGCATCATTGTTCTGGTTGCTCTGAATTTGATTGCTCTGGTTGATGGTAGAACTGTCTGCTCATAATTAATTTACTTTCATCTCACCATTATTTTTTGTTAATTTGAAATTATTACTTCATTATGGAGACTGGATTTGTAAAAGACCAATCAAATAACGGTAAAGGTATGTTGTCGATTGTAAGGTAATGCGTGTTTTTCTCTGCCACATGGTTTACGGCCTTTAAATTTGGAAGACCATGAACCGTAAAAGGAACTTTTTTTTTCTGCACAGTAGAATTTGAATCCATCTCTTTCTTTTTCCCGTATGTGTCACCTTGTTTTAACATTCCCGTCACAAATGTTATATAAATAAAATTTATTTTTCTCGCTCAAATTGTTTCTGAAAGTATCAATATCGTTCAAAGTTGTTACTAACGATGGAAGAAAAAAAGGAGGTAGCAATCATGCTAAATGGTTATGTATGTCTCGTCCTGGTGAAAAAGTTGCAATATGTGGTGTGATTTCTGTTCCCACCCCTGCGAGACAGCATAGATAGGGATGATGACGCCGGCGAAGATGAAAAAGTTGATACATAACCAGTTACAACGATGGATTAAGAATAGAAAACAGGATCCTCGTTTAGGATTGCAATCGAATTCTGCCGCAAGTCACATGGCAAGTACCGTTCCTATGCCGACAGCGGAGTGCTTAAGAAACTTCAACTATGACGAAATCCTATAGCGAGATTAATTTCAGAGAGTTTTGTCGAAGGTGGAACCTATACAAGTAAATTGCTTTTGCTTTTTCTTTCGTTTAAATATTACTTAAATGCACTCTATTGCAAGTTAGGCTTAGAATATGGTTTCAAAATATGCACACACAGCTTTTTGCAAATTTGATTTCGATGTACGCGTAAATAACGATGTTTAATGATATTATATATATATTTTTTTTTGGCCGTGGTAGCCAAGTGGCTAGAATGTCGGGCTTCCAACTGGAAGATTAGCTGTTCGATACCCGAACCGCTGAAGACTCACCATGTACACTTGGGGATACGTGCATGTAACATCCGTGGACCTTGAAGTTCCGAGAGTACCAGAGGGAGTAGAATTTCCCTTCCCTTCCCTTCCCTCTTATAGATGAAGGAAGGTGACGTAATTGTGATGGCGCCATCGGGTGTCATCCAATCGGAGATAGAGGGCACAGTGGGACTTACTAGCATGCAAAGTATTTCAACTTGAAAAGTGCACTTAAATATGCAAAAAGTCGATTGTTATGGCCATTTCGAATTAAAAATCAATAAAATGGAATAAAGAATCGATTTTATTTCGAGAAAGAGTAGGACATAATGTTCCGTAAAATGCATGAACATTTAAAATTAATTTACGATTCAAACGCATTTCCATAAATATGTGAATTCTTTAACATGTTTTGGGGAACTAGGAGCACCGAAAGATACGAACGGATTTGAATTTCAAAAAATATGTAAAATACTTATCTCACAACGTTCCCGCTGAGCACCAAAAATAATTACAAAAAAAAAAAAAATAAATAAATAAATTTTCATAAAAATATTAATTTTTTACTATTTTTATGGTGCTTGGCGTACAAAACGAATGAATGCATTTAAAAAAATAAAATATGTGAACTCAAATCCCAACTTTCCGACCTCGCACCAAAAGTAATTTCGAAGGCCATGACAGCCTAGTGGTCAGGATGTCGGGCTTCCAACCAGAAGATTGGGTGTTTGATACCCGACCCGGTGAAGACCCACCACGTAAACTTGGGGATACGTGCACGTCAAATCCCTGGACCCTGAAGTCCCGAGGCAGTTCCGAGGGTACCGGAGGGTGGCGGTGTATTTGTGGTGGTGCCATTCACTTACATAATGAGCCAAGTCGTACTTCCACCGTTGTGGTGTTCATCTATAAACGGAAGGCGCTCCTTACTGCCTTCATTCCTGGTCGTTCTGCGAAGGGGAGCTTGGATACAAACGTGGCATTAGAAAAAACAACAACAGTAAAAATAAAGACTATCCCTTTCGCATCTGTTAGTGCAGCTGTAAAAATAGGACCTTAATAAAATTGTTCCTTCCCCCTCACAAACCACTTGCTTAATGCCTAGCGTGACAGACAAGGCAAAACACCTGTTTTGTTCCATGCCATGTACTAAATATCAAAACAACTTAAGAAATGTTGGTGTCTTCAGAACTACTTATTTGGGGCCTCAGTGGCTGAGCGGTCAAATCGACTGGCTCCGGTGCCTCCCTGCGCGGAGAGAAAGGGGCGTGGGCTCGAGTCCCACCTTGCCCTGGGTGTATTTCCTTCTTTGTATATTAAAATCTGTTGTGCTGTCTTGTTCTATCTGTCATGTTGGACGAGAGTTTGAGGCATATCCTTGAGAATAGCAAATAAACTCGAATATGTATGTGACCTGAAATGGTCGTAAACAAACAAACTACTTACTTTAGTCTGAGAAATAAAAATGGGAATTAGCATATTTAAGTTTTGCCATCTCTGTCACGGAAATACTCAAAATATTTACTTCATTGTCTGTGACTATTTTTAAAATAGCATTGAAGAAGTACAAAATTTACATTTTAATATTTAATACCTAAAATGAAAGGAAAATTTTGTGACTATTTTGACGAAAGACATATGAATTTAACCTAGTGATACAAAACTTCATTGATTCACTTGGGCATTCATTCTCAGAAAAAGCTAGAGACATGTCAAGCAATACGTTAGCCGGAAAATTTTTATAATATTGACGTGAAAGCCATAGCTTTTATAATATTAAGCCTAAAATAATTATAATTACAGGAATATTTGTTATCGTAAAAGCTCGGAAGCCGTTAATTCGCAGATGACCTAGCTTATCTGTAGATTAAGTGATTTGCTTCGTTAAAGTGCAGAATTTTCCGCATTTTAACTAAACAATGAGGGGCCTCAGTGGCTGAGCGGTCTAATCGACTGGCTCCGGTGCCTCCCTGCGCGGAGTGAAAGAGGCGTGGGTTCGATTTCCACTTTTCCCTGGGTGTATTTCCTTCTTTGTATATTAAAATCTGTTGTGCTGTCTTGTTCTATCTGTCATATTGGACGAGAGTTTGAAGCATATCCTTGAGAATAGCAAATAGACTTGAACCCTGGCTGCAGATACATCTTTCAGTTAATCAGAAATAAAACAATCCCTTGGTACTGGGCAAGGTTTCAACAAAATGCGACTGCAAATTGAAATGTACTACAAATAGTCGCAAAAACGAATTGCTGTGCAACTCAAAATGTCCCCAATCTTTACGCATAATTTTATCATATGTTTCACAAATGTATTTCCTTAATTGCAATAATATGTTAAACCGTTTGATTCTTAGTATTATAATTTTTCAATTGATAGACGATTAATTTCATCAACTATTGTGTTGGTTGTTCAATTGTATAAGTTTAATTCTTTAGATACCAAAAAATAAGTAAAAAGCATTTTATAAAGGAGCAGAGATACGTTGCTATTGTTTCAACATAGATCTTATTTTCCCTTTAACTAGTTCCTAGCAGGTAATGTGCAGATTTTCTAGATAACTCGCAGATTACCTTAATTTGAGAAATGACACATATTTCCGCGCGCGCACTTTAAAAGCAAATTACCTAGCTGATCTGCAGATTTACTAATTTGTGTGTTTTAGCTGTAAAATATACATTAATATTCAACATAAAAATGTGTGAAATGAAGTGCGCATTTATTGTGCATTTCTGTAAAACTTTTTTTTTACTTTATCAATATGAGTTCGCAAAAATGTATGTCATAAAAGTTTTCTTTTTCTTTCAGGTGCCTTTCTAATACCATATCTACTTACATTGTTCTTAGCTGGAATTCCTACCTTCTTACTTGAAACATCTTTAGGCCAATTTTTAAGTATTGGAGGGCTCGGGGTGTGGAAGATATGTCCCCTATTCAAAGGTATTTATGCTTATTTTGAAATCTGATAATCTGTTCGTCAACTGAACCAGGGGCCATGGTAGGATGTCGGACTTCCAATCGGAAGGTCGGGTGTCCGATACCCGACCCACCATGTATACTTGGAGATACATGCATGTAAAATTCGTGGACCCCACTACCTCGCGCCAGTGGGAGGGCATCCCTAAGGCCTAGTGCTAACAGGGTAGGCGGCTGGAGGAGAAAAGTTATGAATGGTCTGTTCAAGAATATGAACGATAATAATTAGGAATGCGTTAGAAAAACTGAATTATTAGTTGTTGTTTCTCCTTTTTGACATTATTATGTTTAATAATGAATATGTTAAGTTTAACCTTTTAACTGTTATGCCCGAGTTTATGTCGGGCACAACACTGGTGTTCCAAAATGTCACACCCGAGTATTACTCTCGGTATTTATTTATTTATTTTTTGATTGAGTGCATCGCATTGTTATCCCCGAATATGTATCGAGAAAAGTTTATTCCGGCTTCATCTCTTTGTCAAACGCGAATCTATCTCAGGAAAAGTTAATTTGTGCTGAATTGAGCGTAAAAAACTGTGCAAAGTTTGTTGATCAAAAAAGGATGCAAATGGGAAACAGATAAGGCAGGAAACACGACACTGGTGTACTTTTCTCTACCAGACCCCTACCTGTTAGCCGAGGCCTTAGGATTGCTTGCGCACGGGGCGAGGTAGTGGGGTCCACTGATTTTACATGCACGTATTCCCAAGTGTACATGGGGGTCTTCAGCGGGTATCGAACGCGCGACCTTCCAGGTGGAAGTCCGGCGCTCTAACGGCTAGGCTACCACGGTCTAATTCTGGTGTACTGATTGTGTAGTTGGTTTGTGCTTGGAAAATGTTTCCAGTTATACCAGTTGTTCCAGTTAATATGCAGTGGCTACAAAACCTTAAACTTTTTATGCATGTAATTCAAAATATCAATTTTTAACTACTAAGTGGACTAAACATTTGATTTTTGCAAAAAAAAAAAAAAAAATGACAATTCATGTACCCAAATCATCAAAATAACATGACAGTTAAAGGGTTAATTAACTTTGAAGGATGCAATTCCCTCTTATGTGCGCTTCGTGACAACTTTTCTATGATGCTCCACTACCCTCTAAGAGAATTGTTTCTGTTCTCTATCCCGGACTGATTCGTTAAACATTTTCATCACAGCAATTCCTCTTTCTGCCGTGTCAGTGAACGACTTAAGATATGGCTGGCAACCCAAGTGACGGTCTCTTATCTGGGATCTGGTTCAAAATTAAGAGACCTCTCAAACTGATGAATCAATAGGAGCGGAAGTCGGATTCCTGCCTATAAGGGCCCTGTTAGACTTAGGAGCAGAGCACCTATTCTTCCTCGCTTCGCGCGAGGACTCGACAACAATAACAACAACAACATTGCAAATTTTATAATTGTATTCTTCCTCCGGTAATTTGTTTGCCTTCTCCTATATATTTGTTTACTGTAAAGAACAGTGACTATTACAATAAATAGTGGAGTCTTCCGATCTTATATTCTAAAACAGTGAAACACAAACAAAGTCACACATCTGAAGCACACCTATACAATTTAGGAAAATAATTTATAAATTTTCTTCGAAGTCTGTTTGATACATAGATTAGTGTTTCCATGTGGATCCTGGAATCAAAATCACTAAAAAATACTGTGAAACTATAAACCCATAAATATAGTGCACATTTTCTAGTTGCACCAAAATTTAGTTTAAATTAATGCGGCTTTCACCAAAAATTGGTGCGCAAATTCGAAAATGGTACAACTGATGGATCCTACATTTTGCAAGCGATACCAGCTTAATCGGTGACCGCTATCTTGTGTGAATGATGTTTTTGCTACTGACCCGTATACTGTAAAAAAATGGATTAAACTTTAAACCGATACATAATGCATGATTTTTGGTTGTGCCAATGTTTAAATAATTGAAAGTTCAAGTTAGTGCTGCTTTCGCCATAAGTGTTAACCAATCACTTGTTGAAAAGCTGCCTTTGACAGTTAATCTGTAGTTGCCTAGTGTCATGGCGGTAAAGCACGCAAATTCTGTGCAATTGGTCGTATGTTAGAACCCGGCAACATTGAAATAATTCTTTTAGATTTTGGTGCTTAATCGGAGCAAAATATCCTCCTTTGTGGAATGTAAACTGGCACCATTTTTTAATGTAATCTACTCAAGTTAGCACCAAAACATCGTGAAATGAAACACCATCTTTTGTAAACAACACATTTGCACCATTTTTTGGTGCAACATTTTTACAGTGAGTCGGTTCCCCTAATAAAGTGGCTTTAGTATGAAATTTCCTCCTAAAGAAAAAGATTAAGGAGAACTATTACTGAAAAACGGTTTTGTCCATGATGGATTGTATGTTTAACTTGATGAAACTAATGGTATGCATTTCCTCGGCTGAAGTGAGAACCATCTTTTGTAGAGCAATGTAAAGGAAGATCCTAGCGTGGGCCAGTTGTGTGAGTGCTCTCTCATTATGTCATTAGGCAGCAATGGCAGGAAAAGCCCCTCATTAGGTTGACGTAAGCACTGACGTCAATGTCAACCTCTGTCTCTTCTCAGTCATTTTGCTGAACTCATTTACAGTTGCTTACAAGGCCGCCGAAAATGAGTTTTCATCTCATTCATCTAAAAGATACCTTTTACTTTTACAACCGTACCGTACTAGCTTAATAGTCAATAGGAGAATCTTCTGGAAGGGGCATAGGGGAGTAAAAAGTGCTTCTCCCTCAATTTTCCTACTCAGTCGAAAAGTTTTCATGATAAAGCTACCATAAAAGTATTTTTACATCACTTAAAACCGATTAATCCACATGTACAGGAAAACGATTTACTAATTTACTTTGAATGAAAACATACAATATTGTAAAAATATTTTCAGCTTAAATAAACACTAAACCGTATAAATAATTTCACCAAATGCCATAATAATGAGCCGTATTAATTAGAAACGCTGTCATAAAGATTATAACCCCAGAACTACGTTTGTAAATAGACTTTCAGGTTCATGCGATTTTTTTTTTAAGCTTAAAAGCTCATCATGTGCAACTTTGAGCACAAGGAGGGTTTGATTTAGTTGTTTAACTTTATTGCAATGTTGGCCCAAAAGCAGAATCAAAAGTCATTGTTTACTCAATGGTGTGTAAAAAAGTGACTTTATTCAGATATGCTTTACGTGTCTCAGACAATAAACTTATTATTCTTTCGTCAAATGTTATCCCGAAGTGGACCCGTTAACTGGCCACCTCGTTCTTGCGATTTGACGCCCTTGAATTATTTCCTCTGTGGATATGTGAAGACCCTTCCCTACCCTGATAAACCAGGAAAAATGCAGCACTTAGAAGCCAACATTTGGCGACATTCAGCCAGATCTACTGCGAAAAGTGTGTGAAAATTGGACCTCCAGGTTACGCCATGTACGCGCAGCCACATGTCCGACATCATATTCAAACATTAATGCCATAAAATTAACTGTCAAATAAAGAAATTACGTGAATATTAAAGGCATTTTTTTGTGTTTTATTTCCATTTCAAGTGTTCTGCCTCTAAAAAAAAATCACCATTTATATATTGAAATTTATATTTTTCAATATTGTGTTTAATTTTTGTAGGTAATCGTTCATGAGGTCTGTAATACTGTCTTCTTCGTATAAACTCTGATTGCACGAAAGCAAACATTTAGGGGCATTTGTGTTCTAAACTTATTCTTTTAAAAAAGTGTTTAGAATCGTTATTTATGAAAAATTTTCAAAAAAGTATTAAAGAATAATTCTTCTTTCTATGCAAAATTTGGAGTTTAGTTATATGCAACAAAAAAAATGTTTCTTTATGAATATTTCTAGTAAAAATTTAAAAATTAAGGGGATAATACTAAAGACCTTTCAATTAATTAATAATACGGGCAAATCAAAACAAGAGAGGAGAAAATATAAGGGATTTGGAGCAGTTTTTTTTTTTTTATTTGCTACTCTCCGACTTCTAAGTAGTACTTAAAAGCAACAAATTCAGTGTATAAAAGTACAAATATTACAACAAGATTATACAACAGATTTATATCTACTTTTTTCAGTTGAATTTTTTGCTTTTAATATTGTAGTACAAAGTTTCGTCTGCTTTTATAATTCTAAATATTTTATTTGGTGTTAAGACGGTTGACATACTTAACACCAAATAATTTTTTTTAATAAAAAAGAGTAAAAATTCCTCCCTCTTTCAACGTTGGAGCTAAATGAGTAAAATAAACGAATAAAGTAGAAATAATTTTTTACATTACAGACAGACGCACATTTCCCTCTCTCAAATCCCTACTTCATTTTCTTTTTCTTTTTCAATACTTATTTAGTTATTTAATTTATTTTTGCAACACTTTAACTTTCTTTCCTTCCTCTGCAATTACAGGAAAGTATGCTCAAAAGAAATTATAGTGTATAAAAAGTGAATGAAACAAGCTGTTTCACAAAACCTTACCGACATAGCATGTTGTTTAGCTCTTTTATAAATTGTGTGTCTGGAAAATACGTACTCAGTAATGGATTTTTATCTGAGTAATTTGTTCCTTTATCAGAAAAAATGGAAGAAGGTTTCCACATTTTTTGTGTTACTTATGTATACGCAGCACTTAGTCTTTCATATGACGAATCGAAAACTGAACAAGGTCATTCATTTTTAACTGTGCGCACACTGTAAAAAAAAAAAAAATTGCCCGAAAATACATGAGAATCTCCTGGAATTCATTTATCCGGAGTCTGACGTAAAATTACAGATAACAAAAAACAGGAAATTACGAAGTTTTAAAAAAGGAAATTACAGAGAATAAAAAACGGAGAGCATTTTGACAAATGATAGCAACAGATAATGTAAGGCAGTAGTGGCGCCATCTGTGAGTACGCTGAATTACTCTTTCGGGTACATAAAGTCGAAGGTGAGTTCAGTTGAGCCCACACAGCCATAGGTCATGTGCCTTAGGCAGCACGGTCAAAGATGCGTCTGGACTGGCCAAGGCTAAGCTGCTCGTTGGAAGTGAAATTAAGTTGAACACAGTGATTTTTTAAGCCTAGGTTTATAAAATAAAATAAAAACCAGTAATTATATATTTTTAAAAGTATTTTTATTCAAAATAAGCTCTTTCGATTTCAATTCATTTGTTACAGTGGTTTAACGTGGATTCGAATGCCTGTTGCAGCTCACATTGTGGGATTGCCTTCAAAGCTCGCGTCGAAGCTATTTGTACACAGTGTGTCAAAGAATTTTTAAGACTACAGCTGGAACTAAGCTACAGTGGTGCTATCTGTGTTATCGAGCATTCGTTAAACTCCTTAACTATCAGTTGATCCATTGCCAAAACTTTTGTTCGTTTGTTTACTACTTTTTTTTTTTTTACTTTGATGACATTGACACTATACAAACAGCTTCGATGTGAGCTGGAACAGGCATTCGAATCGTTGTTAAACCGCTGTTGCAAACGTATTGAAGACGGGGGAGCTTAATTGGAATAAAAATACTTGTGAGGTTCACTATCTAAAGAACAACATGTATTTTACTATAAACGCATTTTATTCACATAAAACAATCGACGGGCAGAAACCCGACTGCCTTCACGCACACAACACACACTTATATGTACAATAGCTATTGCCAGGTCCACTCATTTGCATATCCCCCCCCCCCTCTAAAGTTAAATAAAGAAAAAAAATTGGTCCGAGGGTTTGTTTTTTTTTTCCAAGACTAGGAAAAATTTACTCTTCATTTTACATATTATTTTACTAAACTTTATTTCCTAGTATAAAACTGTTCTTATTTTAATTCTACATTCAGACCAATATTTTAACAAATTAACTTTTCAACAATTGAATTAAATTTCTTCACTTTAATTTCAACAAATTAACCTTTCTTCCAATTTTTAAACTTTGACCTAAATTTTACACAAACTTTAAGCCAATAAATCTAACTTAACTCTATGATCCTACTCTAACTCCATTTTTAAGATTTCACAAATAATTAAATCGTAGCACAAAATCAATTTAAAAAAAAACAATATTACACTAGTCTTCATCTGTCCTAAACAAAATAGTCTCACATTTTTCTCCATGCCCTCCTGGAAGACGTAAATACGAGGCTATTCCTTTTAGGATTTCTTTATTCTATCTCGCGGGCGTCAATAACTCCTCGCTTGCTGGCATCTGATGCATCCCTTGCATGGTCCATATTTCCGTGGCTGGCATTCCTCTGGTCCGGCTAATTTCCTTTTCCCGAATCCTTCCGTTCTGCTTTTCTGAGGGCTGAGAATTCTGAAAAATATTTTCATTAGTAAGTTTAGTTACATTTTCCGCAGAATTTGGTCGTTCCTGATCGTTTACATCTATCCACAGTCAGCTCTATCTCTATATAATCTTATTTGATCTATGTTCACCGTCTTAAGAAGATCTGCTTTATGTACGATTAAATTTCCCTTCTTTACTTCTTTAACCACAAGAGGTCCTTCATATTTCTCAGCGAACTTGCTTACAAAATTTCTAGGAGCCGAACTTAAAAAATGAGTTATCACTAAAACTTTATCGCCAGGTTTAACTTCCATTAATTTTCTTCTGAGATTATAATATTTCTCCTGACATTTTTGGGATTTCTTCAACGCTTCTTGCGTTTCTTTCGTTATTTTCTCAATACTTTCACTTAATAATTCCAGTTTGTGCGGTTCCGCGAATATAAGTCTTTTAAATGGAGGGATGAGTTTGCTTCCCAAAAACAATTCTGACGGAGATTTCCCTGTCGAGTCATGCACAGCCGTTCTTGAGGCAAACGCAAACTGTTGCAAGTTTCTATCCCACATTTTATGATTATCTTTAATGAAAGCACTAATCATTTGTATCAAAGTACGATTTACTCTTTCCGCTGAATTCGATTGCGGCCTATAAGGTACAGTAGCTATATGTTTAGTTTCAAGCCTTTCACACATTTTTGAAAAAATGTCACTAATGAATTGAGGACCATTATCCGATATTACTGGAGTTGAAACACCATGTTTTGATATAAAACTTTCAAATAATGCATCACGTACAGCTTTAGCTGAAACTTTCCTTAAAGGTATTAATTCTACACATTTCGAGAAATAACACTGTGCAACACAAAAAATGTCCTTTGGATGAAAAAGTCTGTTTCTTATGTATTTTTGGCTGAAAATTACGAATCTGTCATTATTTTTGCTTATCACGTACCATTTTCCCAAAATTACTTATTTTAGCTTTTTACGTATTTTCTGGGTAAATGCATTTTTTCGTAATTTATCGACTTAATTTATTATGAATTATATCTTTCTCATTGACAGTGAGATCATTGCCATTCTAGAGACCTTTTTATTGAACTTGGGTTACTTTAGCGACATTTTTGGTAACAAAAGCTTTATCTACTTCTCAAAGTTTCGAGTCTTTTACAAGACGACAAAGGTATTTTGTAAACTATTTTGTGGAGAAAGAAAAAATAGTATGCTGCTGTAATGTGAATGTACTATTTCAAGCACAAGGACATGAGCACAATTCAGCAGAGTGGCGCTTGTTTATCAGTGCTTCTCCATCTAAGTATTTTTTTTCCTATTCATTCTTGTAGCATATTCTACAAACACAAAGGAAATTTCAAAATTGTGAGTGGCAAAAACATATCAAATGAGCCTCTTGTAAATATACAATGTGCCTTCTTTCCACAATTGCACATTAAACTTGGTTTATCGAAATATTTGTAAAAGCTCTGGACAGAGAAGGAGTGGCTTCCATGCATCTCAGGAACAAATTCAAAAATTTAAGTGAGACAAAAGTAAAAGAAAGGATTTTTATTGACCCACAACTCAAGGAAGTCCTTTCATGATGATGAGTATGAAAACAAACAGTCAGAAACCGAAAAATCCGCCTGGCTGGCCTTTACATCAGTGTCTCACGTTTCCTTGGAAATGAGAAAGCAGAAAACTACGAAAATCTTGTCGGTGACATTAAGGCTCGACCGATTGTTCAACAAAGTTGCCATCGGCCACCGATGTTAACTTTAGAAAAACATCGGCCCATCGGCCCAGAAAAACATCTAAAAGCCGATGCAAGGCCGATGTTTTTCGAAGGGACAACTTTCCAGAAAACATTCTGTCTTTAAACTTCTTTTTCCTCCATAACTAGATTTCTATTTACATACAATAACACCCAGGCAGCACATCAGTTCAAAAAAGCACAAAAATAATGTCATTCTATAAAGTATTTGATAAAAAATTCGGGAAAATAGTTTAAGCGATGGCTGCCCGAAAACCTTCATTATTATGCTACAAAAATGCTACAATTTCTTTATTTTCAAAAATTCACAATGTATATTTTTGTTCCAAAACGCATCTTATTTTTTATAATCAATCACGTGTTTTTCAGAAGGTTATTTGTAAACAGAAATCTGCTGGTGCTCAAAATATTTTTCACGTTACAAAATATTGGTTTATTTCAGTGACGACCTTACATTGTGCTTCGGAAAAAAATCCGAAGTGGGTTGACAATTTTGTTAAAGATACAAACCCACATTATTTGTCAGTCTGTATTATAACATCTGTGCATTCCTCCCCTTGAAAAAAAAAGAAAATAAAGGCAGCTGCACTTGGAATTTTCGGTACAGGTGCACAAAGTGTTGGAGGAATGGGAAGGAGACCCGGTGCGATCCAATAATTGTTGAGTTTTTTTGCAAAGATAAGAAAAAAGAATTTAACATCCTCTGATTTTTTTATTTTCATATATTTTTTACCGCCAAATACTAGTTTAATTACTTTACTAGAATCGCGAGTGATTCTTTTAGTTTTAATTATTTTGTAAATTTTCCCCAAATGCTGTTTTATTGTGCTTGAATATTTCATTTATGTTTTTATAAACATAAAAATAAATAAATTATTTAAATGACATTTACGACAACCATTCTACATGTTTAATGGTTTAAAGCAAATTTTTTCCATCGGCCATCGGCCGATCTCGGAGCAATCGGCCAACAATCGGCATCGGCCCATCGACCAAAAAATGCCATCGGTCGAGCCCTAGGTGACATGATAAAATGCTTTTGTATTGTAGGTTGCTATATTTCATTAAAAGTACGCTATTTGGACTCCCATGTGGACTTCTTTCCTCAAAACGGCGCAATTAATGACAAGCATGGGGAAAGGTTTCATCAGGACGTCTCTGTGTTTGAAAAGCGTTTCAGCGGTCGATAGAATGGAAGTATACGATTTGAATATTGCTAATCTGTTATCAGGGCACACCAACAGATGCCCACAAGATGAAACGGCCAAAAAAATCATTTTAGTGTTTGTGTTTTCAACAAGTAAGCCTCAGTTACATTCGTCTATCACCAAATTGTATAAATTTGAGAAGTGGGTCTACAGCAAAAAGCAGTAAGTGATGGACCATTTTGGTTTGGATAGTTGAATCAAGCACCTTTTGATTATATAGAATCACATAGTGTCATCTAAAGGACAAAAAAAAAAGTTCAAATTTGTTGCACAGTGTAACCTGTCACTAGTAATACATATCGGTATTTATTTTCTTTTGAGAGTGGGTAGGGACCGATTAAGTCAATCCCTATAATTTCTAAAGGAATGCTGACTTTTATTGGGTTTAAACATTCTGCTGGTAATGAATTATCATAATTATAACTTTCGCATATATCACAAGTTTTTACGTACCTATTTACAAAATCTCTCATTTTCGGAAAATAACAAACTTCGTTTACTTTTGCAAAAGTTTTTCTGCAACCTAAATGCCTTGAAATAGCATTATCATGAAATTCCCTTAACACTGTTAATTTTTAACTTTAAGGTATTGCTACTCTAATTTCATTACAATTACTTTTCTTTTGCGTATAATACAAAATTTCTTCAACTAGCTCATATGATGTGGCTTTATTTTCATTCATTTGCTTTAAATTTTCTTCAACGGATTCTGGATATTTTAAATACTTATAAATATATCCTAACTGTGAATCCTTTTTTTGTTCTTCAATTAATTGTTCCCTCGAGCTCAATACTAATAACGTAAATACCGCGCATTGTGTTTTTTTATTTTGAAACTCAACAGCATTTCTCGATAAACAGTCCGTGACCACGTTCGAATTTCCCGCTTTATGTTCTATTACATAGTTAATTTCTGACAGATTTAATGCCCATCTGATCATTCTTGGACTTAAACCTCTCCCGTTCGTTAATTGTGTGAAAGCTTTGTGATCAGTTATAATTCTAATTGGTAAATTTGACCAATATTGTTTAAACTTATTCATAGACCACAAAACTGCTAAACATTCACTTTCAATAATTGAATAATTCCTTTTAGCTGAATTTAAAATTCTCGATGCATAAGCTATTGTTTTCCCTTCTTACTTTAAAACTGCACCTAATCCAATCGAACTCGCATTTGTATATAGCTAACGGTATATAGATACTCGCATAAAGCTAACACTGGTGCCGATAATAAGGTTCTTTTTCAGTTCCTCGAACGCATTCTGTGCTGCAGAATTCCACACTAATTTTGCGCGCTTTCTTTTTAACCCTTTCAGCCCTGGATTTAAAAAAAAAAAATGTTAATTATTATTGATAGGGAGCTTCTTAAGACCATAAATACCCTATTTGAACTCATTTGCTTAATTAGTATAGGAATTAATTAGTGGTGGCATCTTGCTTCCAATTAACTTTTTTGTCGTTTTTTTTTTTTCATTTTGAATTTTGGGAAAATAATTAAGAAAATGGAATATCTTCATCTGACTCTTCATCTAACTCTTCTGCAATATAAATTTCGTTTATATTTTCCACTTCATCTTCTACGTCCGAAATAGATTGTTGAGGTTATCGGCATCCATTTCGCACGACTTTTAAAACATTTACACACAACACAAGTCAAGTAATGACGTAAACTACGCATGTATTTTGTTTAGGAGGCTTTGTTGAAGTGACATCCAGTGATAAACAGCAAAAATACGGATTGTCATAGTAAGTAGAGACATGTAAATGTTGTGGTGGCAGTTGCCACCGCCAGGGCCCAAAGGGTTAACTTGTACAATGGTTCACAAATATCTGAATAATTTTTAACGAATCCCATATACCAAGAGGTCATTCCTAAAAACTTTTCTACCTCCTTTGCGCTTTTCGTGGGCGGCATATCTTTCACAACTTGGACTTTAAAAACGTCTATTTTAATCCCTTTCTGCGTTATTTTAAACCCTAAATACTTAATTTCTTCACGAGCAAATTGACACTTCTTAATACTGACAGTTGAACCCGATTGTTTTATCAGCGTGAAAAATTCCTGCAAGTGCTTTAAATGATATTCAAACATTTTTGATGCTATTATGATATCATCCAAGTAAATACTCACGAACTTTCCCACCAAAGGCTCTGAAATGTATACCATTGTTTTCTGGAAAGTCATTAGGGCCGAGCTTAAGCCGAAGGCTAAGCGTTCAAATTCGTAAACCCCTTTGTTGGTAATAAAAGCCGTTTTCGGAATATCCTCTACATTTATTGGAATCTGCCAGTATCCACTTGTTAAATCCAATGTGGTCATGAACTTTTTGGTATTTAAGTTACGCAATAAGTCATCAATTAAGGGCATTGGATACTGAGGGTAAACAGTTTGAGCATTTAATTTGCGATAATCCACAGCAAATCGCCAAGCCTTTGGATTATCTGGAGGATAGTCGTTCTTTTTATGACATAAAACCACAGGTGAAGAATAAGGAGAATCTACAGGTTGTATGAACCATGATTGTCAATAATTTTAGATTTCACTTTATCATATTTATATGGCTTTTGGGCAATAGGTTTATTAGTACCGGTATTTACACCTTTTAGTTCGGGCGCCACTTGTGAGGTTTTCTATCTAAAGAACAACACGTATTTTACTATAAACACATTTTATTTCCATAAAACAATCGACGGGCGAAAACCCGACTGCCTTCACGCACACAACACACTTATATGTACAATGGCTATTGCGAGATCCACTCATTTTCATATCCATCACATACTTTAAAAAAATATACTAGTAAGTACTAGTTTTTATTTTATTTTATAAACCTAGTTGTAAAAATTGTCTGACACACTGTGTACACTTGTTGATAATTTTTAAACCGGTAACAACAGATCTCAAGTGCTTAATGATGCATTTGCTTACAACTTTTAAACTGGTAACCACAGATCTCAGGTGTTTAATTATGCATTTGCTTACAATTTTCAAACTGGTAGTCACAGTTCACAAGTGTTCAGTTTTACGAAACATAACAGAGCTTTCTCTAATTGTACAAAGTGCAGAAAAACAAGAATTTTATTGAGAAACTGTTATCAAGAAACTTTATTACTTATTAATTTTATTCATAAAAAATTAAGAAATTTATCAGTGAGTAATTGTCAGAGTCACTTTTCATGTATGATGTCATTAATAATAATAACAATAAAGGTCTTTGTATTAAACACCCCTTAAGATTAATTCCGCTAAGCATCTTGAAAGCTATAGGGGAGAAGGAGACTAGTATGGACTACGGTGAATAATTCGGTTATTTTTTAGTTCTAGTTTCTCGATAAAATTTTGCAGTTTTGCAACACTGATATATACTTCCATGCGCATATAGGGTGGGGTGAAAAAAACTTTGTTTTTTATTTTAATTAGCTAGACTACGGAAAATGTTCCATTTGTTCATGCTAAGAGTCCTGCAAAATTATTTTATTTTCTGGCAAATCTTTGATCTGCCTCCGCCTTGCTCAAAATTAACATTTAAACGCTTTATGCCGCAAACTTGAACGCCATACAAAATATTTTATAAACTTTTTGGCGATGGTAATTTTTCATTACTGATTAACATTACCAATGCTTAACTATTTGTTGTTATATTTTTTATTTTTTCTATGGAATTAGCAGTTCTAATAAACCAAAAAAAAAGGGCTATGTTCCTTCTTATGAGAAGGTTCTTCTTCTATTTATCTATACATAATAGGTTTACATTTTTATGAATTTTTAGCCTGATTCAGTCTAATTTCAGCATGTGTGCTTACATTATTATTATTATATTACAGTACAAAACTTTATATTCGAAATGATCGGGATTGAACTACTTCGGGTTTCTATTCAATCGGGATCGATTTATTTAAGTAGTTCTTATTTTGTTCTACATTAAATGGCAACAAGTCGTTTATTTAATATAAATTTTTGCTTTTATTTTAGCTTTATAAAGCACATTTTACGTGACTCGCATTTTACGTGTTGGCGCAAGGAACACATTTTGACGCAAGTTGTCGGTGATGACAACAAATATCACAGAAAAACCCCCATGGAAGACCACAAAAGCATAGTCACATGGTGGATGGACAAAGCTATCTTGCGATTTCTCTCCAGAAACAGCTTGCACCACCTCGGTCACCAGATTCACGTGTCTTTCTACGGCTGGTGTATGATTGAGAAATTTTGAGAAGCTGGTAGTCAAGACTCATCTCGGTTGTGATGAGATTCCTCAGTTCAGTGTCTGTCATTGCCTCTTTTTTATGTTTATATCTCACCAATCGCCACCGTATCTGGTGTCGGCTGCAGCTCTGGCCTTCATCCCTCGTTACAAGCCCAGCTTACATATGTGTGACCGATGGTCCGTCCTCATTGCTAGGAGAATATTCTCAGAGTGAGCAAAGTATGCATTGCGATGAATGACAGGGCTGACTATTTTCTTGTGCTTATGGCTGAGGTATCGTGGCCTCAGCACCATCTGGTAAAGGTGCCTAGCTCCATCTTTGCATGACCAGTGGGCTTTTACGGAAAACCCCGTTGGAGCATACATAAATAATAAACATAACGGTTGTTTTTAAACCCCTGTTACGAAGAACCCCGGCCTCATAAGCATGTGTGAATTGTGATAATGCGTTTTGTGGTCTTCCATTTGGGTTTTTCTGTGATATTTCCTGTCATCACCGACAACTTGCGTTAAAATTTGTTCCTTGCGTCTATATTGTCACGTAAAATGTGCTTTTTAAAGTTAAATAAAAGCAAAAATTTATATTAAGCAACTTGTTACCATTTAATGTAGAGCAAAATAAGAGTTACTGAAATAAATCGATCCCGATCGAGTAGAAACCTGAAGTAATTCAATCCCGATCATTTCGAATATGAATGTTCGTAATGTAATATAATATTAATGTAAATTTCTTTCGTACTGTAATATAATAATAATGCAAGGAGAAACAACACGTGCTGAAACCAGACAGCATCAGGCTAAAAATACATAAAAATGTAAACCTGTTATGTATAGATAAATAAAAGAAGAACCTTCTCATAAGAGGGAACATAGCCCTTTTTTTTTTTTTTTTTGGTTTATTAGAACTGCTAATGCCATAGAAAAAATAAAAATATAACAACAAATAGTTAAGCATTGGTAACGTTAATCAGTAATTAATAATTATCATCTCCAAAAAGTAAATAAAATATTTTGTATGGCGTTCAAGTATGTACCGTATCGGCATAAAGCGTTAAAATGTTAATTTTTCAGCAAGGCGGAGGCAGTTCAAAGAGTTGACAGAAAATAAAATAATTTTGCAGGATTCTTAGCATGGACAAATGGAACATTCTCCATAGTCTAGCTAAGTAAAATAAAAACAAAGCTTTTTTTCACTCAACCCTGTGCATTTTCATGTAAATACATTTCATACTTCATTAGGAATCAATAAATTAAGGTTTCTATGATGAAAAAATAAGTTCATGAATTGTTTTTTAATTACGAATTTAGACTACTTGCATTCAAAATTTCAAATGATATGCCATAAATCACTACAAACTATACGTTTTTATATTTATTTTTTCTCTGCATAGTTCAAATTTGTGAGTACTCCCAGCTCCGGAGGCATCTTTCGCCGTGCGGCCTAAGGCACAGGACCTATGGCTGTGTGGGCTCAACTGAACTCATCTTCGACTTTATGTACCCGAAATAGTAATTCAGAGCCCTCATAGATGGCGTCACTACTGCGATACATTATTTGTTGCTGTCAATTTGCAAAAAGAAATAAATGATTACAAGTGACTCTGTGGAGCTGTTGAAATGAGCCCATTGGCAACGATTAGAATTTTACACAAGTATTAAGAAATGACGGAAAAAACATATGATTATTTTTTTCGTTTCTATTAAGCTAAGCAGCAGCACATCATTCCAGAAATGAAATGTTTCCTATTAATCGCTCTATTGCTATTCTTTCCAGGCGTGGGTTATGCAGCAGCAGTGATGGCTTTCTGGTTAAACACATACTACATAGTAGTCCTCTCGTGGGCCCTTTACTATATTTTCAACTCTCTTCGATGGGACGTGTTGTGGAGGACTTGTGACAACTGGTGGAACACTGATCACTGTCATTCAGAGTACGACACTCCCGGAAATGTAACTCTCAACTGTACACAAGGTGTCTGTCCCGCAAATGTAACACTCTCTGCAAATTACACAAGTCCGGTCAAGGAATATTGGGAGTATTAGACTTTTCTTTTTAATTATACTTAGTTACATTTCCATTATCTGTATTTTACGAGGGGTGATCAAAAAAAATGGGATACAAGTCGCGTAAAGAAATATGTATTAATAATAAACAGAAAATGCTAAAGAGAATTAAGAGGCATACGTTCCTATCATTTTTCGACGTAATCACTCTATTTAAGCATTTGTCAGAGCGCAGAACCAACTTGCTTAACCCGTCTTGGTAGAAATCAGGTCACTGTCCATTGAGCCAGGTCTCGGGGGAGGCTTTCATATCACTGTCTGAAGAGAGCCGTGTGCTGGATAAGTGCTTCTTCAACCTCTGAAACAGGAAATAGTCACTGGTTGCCAAATCTGGGCTGTATGGGGGAGACTCCAGATCTGACACCTGAAACGTCGCAACAATTCCTGCGTTGCTTTAGCAGTATGGGGCTTGGCATTGTCATGCAATAGGATGACACCTTTACTCAACATGCGGACACATTTTTTGCCCATGAAAATCGAATCACGGCTCGCACTTCCATACGAGACCAATTTTCTAAGCATCTTGCCACTTTAATCGTCCTGGACCGTATGGGAACTTTCATTACCTGTCCGCGCATCAGTTGCATGGCAAGTAGCGCCATCTGTCTCCACTCTGGGGAAACAAAATTTCTCCACACTGTAGTTTTCAAATACTGCGGCTTGTAACCTTTTTTTCTGATTATCCCTCGTAGTAACATATTATTTGGGTATGGAAGCCTGCTTTCTTAACAATGTCGTGGTTTTATACAATAGAATGTCGATTTTATATTTTAGGCATTCTTTGACAGTTTACACAATAAACTGCATTTTTATTTCATTTACTTATTTATTTTTTTCAATTCATTTATTTATTACCAAAATTCATGTATCTAAGTCAATATAATCTATTTTATTTATATATTATGTGTGAAATCCGGCATTCTATACAATGCCGACGTTTCATGAAATTATGTTGTTAATTTCAATGTCATATTTCATAGATTGCTAGTAACATATACAAAACATAAAATGCTAATTAATAAGTAAATCAAATTTTTACCATTTGTATAATTCACACAATAGGGTCATTCCACGTCAAATGAAGACTGCCTTGAAATCTCGCCATCTCAGATTTTCTTGAAATTTTGCACAGATGCACTAATGGTATAGACTTGGAAAAATATCAATTTTTACCGAGATTTGTGTATTCCTTTTTGATTTGCAGAGCTGCAAAATTCCCAAAAATTGGACCAAAAACAGAAAACGGCCTTTGAATTGCTCTGGAAGCTTTCCTAAATGATATAGTGGTTTGGGTAAACACACATTTTACCGCATTTTTCTTTGTCTTTCCAATGATATGCTACATTATATGTGTTAAAATTAAAAACGAGTTCCTGAAAATCTAATTAACAAACTTTTAAATTATTTTTTTCTCAAAGTACCTAATTAAACATTTTCAAATTATTTCTATTCTTAGTAATGCTGTAAATCACAGGATGAGATATCAAGATGAGATGATAATAGTTTCATAGTTTAAAGAATGGAGCATTTTAGCATCGATGTACGTGGTAAAACAACATATTAAATTCTAGAATGTTTTTCCTCCATTTTCTAAAAATTGCAGCTACTTTTTTAAACAAATTTATTAATTGAACTCCTGAACTTAGTTTGAGTGCTGTCAGAATCTGATGCCGAAAATCGAGATTTTTTTAAAGGTATTTCCAGCACAAATCAGTTAAAGCATCGACTGCGCGCTCCATTGCACGCAAGATAGCAAGTAACAGGTTGTGCGGATGAAAACGAATACTGTGGTCAAAAATTAGACCAAAAGACTATTTGGTGCCTTTATCGCTACCATAGTGAAATGAAATGATCTCCGTTTACTAATTTTGCAAGGAACACCATTATTGAAAAACCACTCGATTTTTCAATGGACCGTTCTCGTGATTGTGGTCAGAAACTCTTTTATGTTGACCGTAGGCTAGACGCCGCAACTGGACGGTGTCGATGGCACAATTGTTAAGGATCGGGCAGTCACGAGAGCATTTTTTCGATCGAAGTTTCCTGCAGGGTTCCCCCAGTTGCCTGGAGGGTTGCTCATGACGGGCTACCATTTTCTAATCCGTATCCTCGTATTGGGGATTTGTTCATTCGTTTCTGATATTTCGTATTTCGTTCAAACAGATAAGTTTCAGCTTTCAGAGGTGCTCCGATGCGAGGTCACTGTGACCTCCCAAAAATTGTACTTACTCAACAAATTCTGAGTAACCATTCGGTAAATTTGTACATTTAGTATAACAATCGTTTTTCTTTTTGTTTTCCTTCTACATGTATGTGCTTAAGTAGTATACATTATTTACTGACAACTATAACCAGTAGGGCATCAAATTTTATCTTGTGCATGCAATGATAATTAATTTTCAATAGGATCATGTATAATTGTTTTAGCTGCAAGGTTCAGTGAAATACATTGTTTCAGTCAGGAAATTCAAAATTCCCCCTCCCTTTCTAAAAATATAAGTTCGGGACTGCCCTGTCTGCTTAAACATTTCGGAAAATTTTGAATGCAACTTGTTATTATATTATAATGCAATACGTGCGTATAAAAATATTAAGAAGTTTAGTTTCAAGGCTATACATATTTTACAAATTATATGCCATGAGTTGATTCATAACAAGATCGTCAATTTTAATTTAAATATATTAAAGAACGTAATTAAAATAATATAATTTGATAAAATATTATTGCATTTTGTAAAATTGTATATATCAATCCATTATTAACAATTTTTTTTTTATTATTGTGACTTTAACCGTTCATTTAAAGTTATATAAAACTGCTGCGTATATCAGCAGGATGGAACCGGGACGGAAATTTTTGGGAGGTGTGCAGGATTTACTGAATTAATCTTCGAATTATAACGAATCATAAAATGAGAGTACAGTTGAAAGTTAATTAAAATAACTTGTGAGAGATTAGTTAATAACTTATTAACAAGAAGTTCCGTCTAGAACGATACGAGCCTACTTTCCCGTATACACCAGCTTCAAATTTGTAATCTAGCTATCTCTCTCACTCTCTCTCTTTCTCGTTTAGCTAAAGTTCTTAATTGCTTCAAATATACCTTTTTCAACGGTTAATACATATTCATTCAATCATTCATTTATTCAGTCATTCATGTATTTATTCACTCATTTATTCATTCATTCTTTTGCTTATTCATTTAATCATTCATTAATTCAAAAATATTCTTGAAAATCCCGATCAAAATATTTCATATTAAAATTAGCTCGTTAGTTTTGGATGAGCTTTCTATCTGTACATATTCTACATCATAAGAGCTTTCCGATGAAGTTTGTTCCAAGCAAATCGGTTCGTTAGATCAGGATTTATATAGGATTGAAATTTCCCGTAGGCGCTATGTTAATTTTTTTTGAACTGTTCAAAAATGAACAAAAATTGTTCAAATCAATATTTAATGCCATGAGCTTCCTCCAATAAGCTTGTTCATTGGAGCTTGGATCTTGTACCCAGAGTTTACACCATTTGCTTCATTTTCGCCCATAGGCGCTAATGTTAAATTTTTTTGAACTGTTCAAAATTGAACGAAAAATTGTTCAAAAAGTAAAATATGGAAATGAGATGTCCTCGACGAGATGTTTCGAATGCAAAAAGAATTTTTCGAGTTGGACAATTCGTTCAAAAGTTATTAGGAGGGGGGGGGGGGTACAGACCGACAGACACGCTTTTTCCCCATCTCAAAACGCTACTTTCAAATTTTTTATTTTTCAATCTTTATTTAATTACTTAACTTAATTTTGACTTTTCTTGATTTGTAACGATATTTGCACGATACATTAAGCCTTCTTTCATGCTTTATTATTATTTTTTTTACTTTTACGGGAAAGTAGGCTAAAAAATAGAAAATAATGTATGATGCCTTGACTATTATTGCTGATAATAATATTCATAATATATAAAGGAAAAAAACGGTTGTAATACTGTCTCTAAATTTATCACTTGAAGCACATTAGCATTTTACTAGGTATTTCAAATAATGGAAATCCCACTTTTCTTTTAACTTAATTTGCCGTTCGACCACCGCTCTTGAAATCGCCGCCATGTTTACTGAAAAGTGGGTTTTTTGTCGTCCAGAAATTCCTGATCCCTGACTGCTTCTTGCTTAACTTGACTTAATAACAAATGTGCTAGAAGCAACTTTTTTCTCGCGGAGATGACTCCTAATTCGCGCAGCTACGTCTTTCTATAGTAGACTTGCATTTTGACGCAACTATTGGTAGAAGCTGGTAGTAAAAACCATTTTCCGATTCAGTTGATGTTTCAGTTGATCAGTTCAGTTCGATTCAGTGATTGTTGTATTGTAGTTGTGCTTGCCTGTAATTTCTGTTAACATTAGCAAATAAGACAAAATACGCTGGACAAAACTGGGTGTCGACTCCACGCGATCAATTATCCCATATTAAGCGAGAGCAGAACACGGTCTAGACTAAAGATCTGTGATGTTGACAGACTAAAAGTAAACCAAATGTTCAGTCTAGCTTTATCTTTGGTTTGCAATTTCAACTTCCTACGAAAGATGTAAATAAAGTTGTAAGTGCTAAAAAAAAGAAATTCTCTTGCAGGCGCAATGTCCTACAAATTACGGAAGGCCTGGAAGACCCCGGCGAAATTCGATGGCCGCTGGCAGGAACGTTGTTTCTTGCTTGGGTCCTTTGCTATTTCTGCATATGGAAAGGCGTCAAATGGACTGGAAGGGTAAATTATTTTTCACGTCATAGTTATCAATTTTGGATTAGACAATAAATAAGTTATTTATTTGCGAAGAAATGTAAAGTAAAACAGACAATATAATGAACTGGCTAATTAGCAAGGAGATATAAATAAATTGTAGCAAAGATAAGAAATATAAAGCAATGAAGATGATAAACATTAGAAACGACTATAAATCAGTATCAGTAATAGGCATGATATGGAAGCCATTTTAATTTTAATAAACACTGCTAACTATTTTGTATTTCGGTTATTTTATAGGTAGTGTACTTCACAGCTTTGTTTCCATATTTATTACTATTTATTCTTCTGATCCGAGGAGTGACCCTTCCCGGGGCTGGAGCTGGCATCCTCTTCTACATCATGCCTAATATGAGCAAGCTCAGTGATTCTCAGGTAAATCAGTTCACAGAAAAAAAAAATGAAATCCGACATGACTTTCTAGTACGCATATTATATAATGCACTTTTTAACAACTGTAGAAATGGGCGCATGTACTCGAGTCAAAAGTCATATTTCTTAAATTCTTTTATTATTACGTTTTTAATGAACTTTCATTTTCTACACCTATAAACAAAATTTGGAGAATAGTACTTTCGGAATGAAAGAAATTTAATGCTTTGAAATTCAAAACAAGAAAAAATAAATGGAATGAGCAAAAGGGGGGAAAATACAATGCATAAACATTCTTTTAGGAGAAGAACATTTCAAATACTTCCCAGGGTTCTGGAAATACAATTGAAGAAAGACTGCTCAAATTTGCTGTGAGCAGATGTAGAGGACAGTTTACAATGCTCTCTCAAATGCTTTAACATGGGAGTACTACAGAAAAATCGTCAACTATTGCCTCCATCTTGGCGCCAGATTGGGAGAGACATCTATCTGTAAGGTGCCGCGAAATTGGCGGCAATATATTTAACTATGATGTTCATTGACTGAGTCAAAAAATTTTTTTAATGCTTTTGATATTCGTAATTGCGATATCTATCAGAGACCTGCTGGAGTGGATCGTGGTGCAGGAGCGTGGAACAGTGGAGCAAGGAATTTTTACTCGGCGAAGAAGCAGACGTGGGGCACGGAAATCGGTCGTGCTTCACTGCTCCTGCGTTTTTTATTAGAAATTCCATTGAAGTTTTCAAAAATCACTTTATAAGTTTACAGTTATTTTTAATGAATAACGTCCAAATATAAAACAAGATTTTTCATTTAAAATTTTCAGAAGATCGAAGAGACGAAATAAATTTTAAAAAGTATTTTTACTGCATCTGTGTAAAAGAGTAGACTGTGGATATATTTTTTTCTTTCATTTTCTTTTCTATATTTAACTCTACAAAGTGTTTCCTTTCAAAAATATATTCGAAATTTTTTTTCAACCGCAGAGCTCAACAATACCATCAACAAAAAATTTAAATATTATAACGCCCATGATACGTTTTTTTTTTTAAAGTTGCGATTATTTTAAATTTATTATATTGAAATACATATTTCATGCTCTCTCTCTCACACACACACACACATATATATATATATATATATATGACATAATCTTTTCCATGGGGTGACACCATCAATGCCCGCCCTGGGTGTCACCCATGCTGGCGACGCCACTGCCTTATCCCTTTGAAATTTCAATAAGCCATTCCAGCACAATTTACACCAATCACAGAAAATCTTTCCTAGCTACAGGTATCGAGCTATACAACTTTGATATTATAAGAGAGATTTGCTGCTCTCCTTTATGTTGTGAATTCGGCACCCAGCCTAGTTGCAGTTGAGTCTGAAGGTAATCCACATATGAGATAGACAGTATTCGATCAATTGTACCATTTCCTCGACATGAAACACTAAGAGCTAAAAGTAAAAGAAAATCTAAAAAATCTGATATCAGGACTTCGTCTCCTTTCAAAAATTTGTTAGAGAAATACGAAATGGGAAAGAAAAATTTAAAAAAAGGAAAAACCAAACAAGTTCTTCAAAAAAAAGAAGAAATACAGACAATACTGAAACGATACTAAGAAAGAAAAAACCCTGAATCCAAATAATAAACTTTATCTGAATTATGTTGAAAACACAGTTCCTTTAACAAATTTGGCAAATAATTAGGAGACCAAATATCCAGGCTGTGAACAAATACATAATGAAGATTGGATCTAGTGGGAATTATGTAAGGAGTGTTAATAGGAAGAATGCTCCAATTACAAAGGCAGTGGAGCATTTGTATATAACTATTCCTAAGTTTTTAGGTTGCGTACTCTTGGCCTCACGTCCCTACTCGACGTGGCGGGTAAGAATACGCATTTGACTTTTTTTTTATTTGAATTTTGTATTAAGTTAAAATTTTTATATTTTACACCCTACTTGTTAAGTTACTAAACGATGATTCGAGACCTTTTTGTGACTCTGGCTTTTTAATTCTTCGCTTTATAACAAAAAAATCCACTAGGTGCGTGAAAGTGTTTATTTTTCTTGGGTAGTTCAGTTAAAAGGAAAAAAATGCTGAATCGGCTTTACAGTTTGCACTTTTCATGTTCCTTCTTTTCCGATTTTACAACTCTTTCTGCAAGATTTTTCAATGTTTTAAATTTTAATGATCAAAATGGATTTATCTTTCTTAGGTGTGGATTGATGCTGCTACGCAAATATTTTTCTCTTATGGTCTCGGTTTAGGATCACTGATCGCCTTAGGAAGCTACAATAAGTACAGTAATAATGTGTACAGGTGAGAAATTAAGTCTGATGTGTCTCTTTATGCGTGATTTGTAATAATAATTAAATGAAACTTATAAATAAACAATTCAAACGTAAACCCTGAGGACAATGTCTAATAATTTGGCCGGAGACTGAGCTGCCGTCTATTCCAGTCCAAATGGAAAGCGAGACCGTGGCTTACCAAGAAGGCGGAACAAACTCTTTTTTACCTAATCTAGTCCTCGCCAAACCTAAAGCCTACGATCGAGGGCTTTAGCCAAACCTAGATCGCAATCGCGTTCAGGTTGTTACAATTCGACCACAGAATTTTAATAGTTGGACGCTTCTGCGCATGGCAGAAAAGCGAGAATCCAGTCGAGTTTTAGGGAAGTTCGTTCAGCAGGTGCGTTTATTAGCATGCGAATCAGAATGTTTGCTTCTTTGTTTGTTGAAGGCAACTAAATTTATAAACTGGCATATAGCATCAGTTCGAAAGAAATCAAGTGTGCTAAACAAAATAAAACGAGATCAGAAAAGGGGCTTTCCTTATTCCAGCAGTTCCTTCCTTGAACATGAATATATTCTTCTTGGCACTCTGCGTTGGATTGCTCCGGTCGATGGTAGAACTGTATGCTCTTAAATAGAAACTAGTCAAGAATTTTCTTATTCTCAATTGAATGCAGGATCTTAACAATTCTTTTTAATGTTTCCCCAGGGACTCTCTGATTGTTTCGTGCATCAACAGTGGTACTTCGATGTTCGCTGGTTTTGTGATCTTTTCCGTCGTCGGTTTTATGGCACATGAACAGAACAAACCTGTCAGCGAAGTAGCTACATCAGGTAAGTAGTAGTTTTGCAAATATTTTTGCGGACGTGCCCGATAGTGTACTTAAATCATCTCTGAATCTGCGCAACATTAAACTTAGTTTTGGTAGAAGGTTGAGTGCCTTTAATATCAGAGTGACCACAATCGATCCTTACTGCACAAACACAGCTTCAGCTCTGGCTCAAACTACCGTGCCTTGGTTGGGTCAATATGGACGAAAGCTGCAGCTGCGATTACGCAGTGAGGGAAATAGCAACTATTGTCGCCCTTTGATACTCAAGACTCTCTAGCAACAATGTAGGAGCGAATTGTCACCACGTCTGGCATGTAGACTATATGCGAGATGCGCTCACGGAGTTTGAAAAATATTTTTTAGTTCATAACGGTCCACTATACGTATAATGCTTTGCCTACTCAAAATTAATAAATACAATGACGTTTTGATAATAGGTCGATGAAAAACTAGTCAGTAAATGTTGAACTTGATTAGAAATTCCGTTTCTTTCCTTTGTTAAAATTTCTGCTTTTTCCATGCAAAGCAATACCTAATTGAGAATTTTGAACTATTTTTCTTTCTAATTTTAAAACGTAAGTAAGCACTTATTTCAAGACCCAGTATATCGTCGTAAATACTTCCGGTATATTTTCACACAGGTTTCAAAACTGCCGGCATATTTACAAACAGGTGTAAAAATTTCCAAGTCTGTTTGAAAACTGGTATCAAAATTCCAATAGAGTTTCAAAATTTCCAGTATGTCTTGATTATCACAGATATCACCTTTTCTGGTTCTGGTATAATTTTGACAGTACGCCCTTCTCATGTTATGTTCGAGAAACTTCTGTAACAATAAAATATGGAGCAGCAGTGTTATAAATAGATTATTATTTAATAGTACATCGTAAAATTTAAACTTTTTAATCTGTATTTTCCAATTCAAATTTCAACTATTGATTGAAATCAGACATCCTTTTTTCCACTCTATATCTCTTAGTTGTTTAAACTTACCGTAAATAATATTAAATATCATGCAATAACTTATGAGAATTCGACTTATAAATAAAATAGTCTATAAGACTATCCTCACGTTTCGATCACGTTTCAAAAAGAGTTGAACAGAAATTCTGAGTCTTATAATACTATTTGTAGTATAAGACTGAAATACATTATGTACAAATCTGAAGTTGGACAGAACAATGATATGGCCACGCGCTGATGATCAATTTCATATACACTGCGTTGCAGTCCACATGTTAAGGTAAAAGAATAGAAAACAGATAGCTCGTTTAGGATTGCAATTTGATCCTACCACCAGTGACGCCTCGAGTGGCACATTCCGAAGTTCTTTCGTACGCTTAAAAATCATAAAAAGAAATCCTGAAGCTACTTTAATTGCTGTCTTAGGGGAAGCATTATCTTTCACAAGCTTGTTGCATTTGCTTCATCTTTCGCATACATAAAGTAAGACCCCATTTGGAGAATGCGATCGAGCTTTGGTCTCCTTATCTAAAGAAGGATATTACCTTAATAGAAAAGGTTCAAAGGAGGGTTACTAGATTGGTAAGTGGCCCCTCAGACTTTGATTAGGAGGTTAGGCTTAAGAGGCTCAATATGTATAGTCTAGAGGGAAGGAGAGTTAGTGGGGACATGATTCAGTTGCTTAAATTCATTGAAACATGAAAGAAAGGGCACTGAAGGTAGAAACAGAGGTCACTGTTTTAAGCTTTTCAAATCTCAGGCTAATCTTGAAATAAGGAAAAAGGACTACTTCAATAGGATTGTAGGCAGTTGGAATAATTTACCAGAAGCGACTGTTAATTGCAGCGGGGTAAAAATTTTTAAGAAGGCTCTTGATGCTCATTGGGAATTGTTAAATTGACTAGGACCAGAATAGCTGGGCCCTGTGCCTGGTGCTGGTCGTCGTTTGGGTTTGTATTTGTATTAATTTGTATAAAACTTGCATGCACACTGTTGCAATAGGCCCCTGTTGTTTACAAACGTCAAGCAAAGCTTTTCTCAAATTTATTTCCGTATGCATGTAAATCCTGATAAACCGCACGAAACAAATATTTCATTATTTATTTCCATATACTGAGATAATGTGCCAAAGTTCGGCAACCATAACTCTCGCGGGTGCCCCCCCCCCCCCCCAAAGTGTAAGAGATGGTGCTTGTTTCAACTAGAAGGTGGATTGTTGCACCTCATAAAGCAATCTACTAAGCTCTTGTGTATTTGACGTTTCTTCGTTCAGATGCAGTATTAAATTTCCTTTCTCAATAATCTCAATCATTTGTATTTTTGTTTTTTCCTTAGGTCCTGGCTTGGCCTTCTTAGCATACCCGTCTGCTGTCCTGAAGCTTCCCATATCGCCCTTGTGGGCTGTGCTATTCTTCCTCATGATATTAATGCTAGGTTTGGACAGTCAGGTAATCAACTTTGTCATGGAACCGAGCCATTTAATTTACCGAGCCAACTCAAAATAATTTAACTGATGATGTAAAAATGACTTTTAAACTGAAAAATGAAGCTTATGAGTTTTAGCACATTTTATTATTTTCATTATTAAAAGACTTTAGTTAAATGTTTAAATGAATTTTTATTGGTTATCGTATATTATTCATGTACTTGGCTCACATGTTCTACTTCTTCCACGTGTGGTATGTAGTTTTCTAATGATTTATATACAAGTATTGGTTCACAGCTTTTAAATTTCAAACGGATGTTCTATGATAGAGGTAAGTGCGGTAATGTATAAATATGTGTAGACATATATAGAAATTTCAAGTAAGAATTTTACAAAAAGGTACGTTATTTATTTCTTTTGAATAACATTTTAAGTGATTGTTTGGTTTTATGAATTGTGTATAATATTAGTTGTGTTTTTATAAACATACGTGATTTTTAAATTCGACATTTTTACTGTCTATTGAACATTCTCGTGAGAAAGTGCATGCACTTTTATTGTGTATATATATACATATAGTATTTTGAACAAATGAATTCAAAGTTCAACATCAGTATAAAGTAGTATGGGCCGTGGTAGCCTAGCGGTTAGCATATCGAGCTTCGGATCGGAGGAACTCGGGATCGATACCCGAGCCGCCAAAGATCCACAATGTACACTTAGGGATACATGCATGTAAAATCCGTGGACCCTGAAGTCACGAGGCAGTTCTGATGATACCGGTGGGTGGAGATTTTCCCTTCCCTTCACGCATAGGTCCAAAAAGGAAGGTGGTGTATTTGTGGTGGCGCCATCTGGTGTCATCCAAGTACATTATGTGCCAAGTCGTACTTCCACCGTTGGTGCTCATACTGAAACGGAAGGCGCACCCTTCTGCCTTAATTCCAGGTCACTCTGAGACGGGAGCTTGGATAGCCAAATGGTATAAGCAACAACAACAACATGGGCCGTGGTAGCCTAGTGGTTATGATGTCGGACTTCCAACCGGAAGGTTACCCGGTCCGCTGAAGGCCCACCTTGTACAACTGGGATACGTGCATGTAAAATCCGTGGACCCCACTACCTCGCGCCCGGGAGTCCTTCGCTGTTAGCACATCCCCAAGGCCTAATGCTAACAGGGAAGGAGGTTGGATTAGAAAAGTAGAAAGTAATATGTGTCTAACATAACATTAGTACTAGTATTTTAAAAGTTGGACTATAAAATTTATAAATGTTAAACTTTTATTACGAAGCTCTTAGTTCTTTTACCACTTTCATAAACTTTCTTTGTGTCAAGAGGGACAAATCAGAGTCAACGACTTCAACAAAAAACAATTGTTAAAAACTGTATCGACTTTTTCTTTTTAGTTCTGTACCATGGAAGGTTTCATCACAGCTGTTGTAGATGAATGGCCCCGTTTGCTCAGACCGCATAAAGAACTATTCATTGCTGGAGTTTGTGTTGTATCATATATTATGGGGCTTTGTTTTGTAACTCAGGTAAGATTATTCAATGCTCTATTGGCTTCCGTAAAATTAGTTAAAACCGATTTCATCTGATATTCATTTCCAAGCACGAAAATGTTTTTTAGAAATCAAGAAATCCATTTATTTATTAAACTTTTTATGCTACTATTTTTTTCATTTTTTCCAGCTTTTTATCTTCTTTTTAACTGAATCGTAATTTGATTCCCTGACGTGCTAAGGCGGCACCTAAATTTGCGGATTCAAACCATCCATGTACAACATGTGGAGTGGCCCGTTTCGTAAAAAGGAGTGTTCATTGTGTACCATGTACGTGGTACTCGCAACTCTTTGGCATGCTCAAGTACGCCGAGTTGTACTATTTTGTCTGCCTGTAGCTTTCTTAACGGGACAACTTTTTCCCTCAAACACATAATTTTGCAAAATATGTTTGAGGCATGCAGAAGCGATTCCTCCATTAATAGCGAAGTTCCAGAAACGTCCAATAAAAAAAAGTTTCCAAGAATGAGACATGAGCGGGAGAACCAAAACGCGTCACAGCCCAGTCAACACGTCATGGTTCTCTGGACAAAAGTAATGTTTAGTTATGGAATAAATGACAGCCAATTTTGCGCATAATAGCGTGATATTTAAAAATGCATATCCAATGACCTGCGTCGGCTCACTTAATTGGATTTTACTCCCTGTTAGGAAGGGAAAGGGCATCCACTACCCACGTGACTAACGATTGAGACTCTTCGAGTGACCGTTACGCAATCCACTACTGTTATGTATCGAAGGCTCAAACCCGGCGCAAGTCGGTGAGTTTTCGAAATGCAGACAATTGTCAGCGTCCATATCGTCTGATTATACGGCATTACATATCTATTTGGCCTGAATATGCCCACCAAATTAATCCTAATCCCTGACGAGGGTACTGAACATCAAAAGGCGAGGGCGATAAGGACATCTGCCCATAATGGTGCTACATGAAAGTATGGTTTTCCCTCTCAGGTGGCTCTACACGTATACACTGCTGGCCACTGTAAATGCAACACCCTGAAGGAAGCATGCAAATAATATGAAATTTACAACATGCATTAGCGGAGGTGAGATATGTAAATGATTAGAATTTCATATCATTGACGCATATTACGCGCGCTTATGGCGCCACTTCAAAGCGCTATTTAAGGCTTGGAGATTTCAACGATTTCAAGTACGACAATTGTGGTTTTTTTTTTGTGGTTTTTTTTTCAAAAAAACGAACAATTATGCCTCGTAGAAAACAGCGATCATCTTTTGATCAAGTATATGAGTTCAACAAAGGAAGGATAGGGGTCTATCGATGTTGTGGATTATGTTTCAGGGAAATCGGTAGTCGTGTTAGACGAAACCAAACAACTGTAATGCGGATACGTGATCGTTGGATGCAGGAGGATACGACGGACCGACGTGATCTATCGCACCCCCCCCCCCCCCTCCACCTCAATGCCCCACTTCACATGACAGGCATATTGCGCGCATGGCAGTGACATCAGTCACATCACGAACCATAGCACAGCAAATTCAGTCTGTAACGCATCATCCAGTGTCTGTGCGTACTATTCGACGCCGTTTGCAGCTAAGTGGTCTGTCCGCAAAACGTCCATTGCTTCGTCTACCCTTGACGCAGAACCACAGACGTCTCCGCCGACAATGGTGCAATGAAAGAAGGATATGGGAGGCAGAATGAAATTGTCTTTACTGACGAGTCACGCTTCTGTCTGCAACACCACGATGGTCGGATTCGAGTCTGGAGACACCGTGGAGAGAGGATGTTGAACAGCTGCGTTACGCACCGCCACTACGCATTGCTGGTACTCTAAACAGCCAGCGCTACATCTGCGAGGTGTTGGAGCCAGTTGTCTTTCCTTACCTTCAGGGCTTGCCCACAGCCATATTTCAGCAGGATAATGCCCGACCACAAGTGGCACGCATTGTCCAATGGTTCTTCGTCAATCACCAGATTGAATTGCTTCCCTTACCGTCTCGCTCTCCGGATCTTTCACCGATAGAAAACATGTGGTCCATGGTTACTCAACGATTGACCCAGAGTACATCCCCAGCTGCCACACCAGATCAACTTTGGCAACATGTGGAAGCTGCTTGATCTGCTGTACCTCAAGAACACATCCAAAGTCTTTTTGAATCAATGCCGAGACGTGTGGCCGCGGTGATCTCCAACAATGGCGGCTACTCTGGCTACTGATTTTGGCAGGAACCCCATTTCACAGAAGTCTATAAATTTAATAATTTGATACTTCAGCAACATGTTACCTACAAAATAAATTGTGTTGTGATATCTTTTGTCTTTCTTGGTGTTGCAATTTGGGTGGCCAGTTGTATAGTTATTAGCCATGCGTAAGTCCAGTAGAAACAACAACAATTGTAATTAGATTTGTACTCTAAAATCAACCTCCTTTATTACATCTTCCCGGTTTTAACGTCACAAATACTGACGTCGTTATAACCGAAGACCACTGCATAATGCCAAAGTTATGTCTCTAGTACAACGAAAGCAGTGTAAATTGACCACTTCGGTTCAGCACTTTAGTGGTCTAACTAGATATGTGGTCAACTTATGGAATGTAGAGGATAGTAACGGAACTTTTTTTTTTCGTTCACAACTTTCCAATGCGCAGTTACTTTAGTTCCTAAACATACATAATAACTGAAAAATAACTTAATTTTCGTTTTATTTTTCGCATATGCATTCATTTAGCACGATGTTGCTACTTGCCTAACCCAACAATATACTTTTCATTGCCGTATTTTTTGAAGTGAAAACTTCTTCAGGTGCGTTTAGCACTTTTTGGGGGTATTGAATTAAACTGAGCCGTCGCGCTCGGCTATGTAACGCTCATTCGGGTGAAGTCGGCTCGAGTCGACTAAGCGTGAGAGGAACAGTCAGCAGAGCGAGAGAGAAAGATAGTCGAAACGTCACTGCTATACTCGCTCGGCAGAATTCGACTCCTATACTCAATCCGAACTGACCCGAATGAACGTTATATGAGAGAGCATGACGCATCAGTCGCATTTAGTATCGATGTGAAAACAGTGTGCGCCATACCAATAATCACATTTTATTTAAAATATTTTTGTTTAAATAATTTTTAAGAACAATTTATTATTTTTTCTTGAACGTAATTTAATATTATACACGCGTTTGTGAATGTGACATAATTTGTTGTGCATATATATAAGACACTATCTATCGTCATTTGAAATAATGTGTGTTTAAGATCACAAGATAGACACTTGTTGCGTCTCAGTTATGTTCTGGCATTTCTTGAATGATACATTTCTGTAATGAATTATTTAGAAACTTATCAATGCGTATGATTCGTGTATGATGTAGCGAAATGTGAAGCAGAGAACGGACAAGAAATTGTAGTGTTAGTTATTTATATCTCACCTAATCAAAATAAAAAGAAAATCATCCAATTCATTCATCAAAATTTACTGATCTATACCGAAGCCGGATCTGCTCTTCTCAATGAAAACTTTCATAGATTGCCAATGATTTTGAGTGGAGATTTCAATGTTGATTTCTCAAAAGACACATCCAAGCCTCTAGTGAACTTTTTGAAATCAACATTAAATTTGAATATGTCAAATGATCCGAATGAAAGTACGACGAAACATGGAACAACAATTGACGGAGTTTTTCTTAGATATTTAGAAAATAGATTTCCTTCAAAAATATTCATTTCATATTTCACTTAACATAAACCTATAGTTTCATTTTTAGAGTATGATGATGCAGATGAAGACTACTCAGGGCAAAATTCACTAGAGTAATTTATACACAATTATAATTAAGTACATTGTAAATATTATTACTTTGTCAATATAGAACGCAAAAAATCTTGTATTTCGTATTATTAATTTCGCCTTGTTGAAGTTTTCACTACTGTCATGTGGTCTTAAGCACATACATTTTTTCTTTTAATGTGTTATCATTTGAAGGGTTTTTTGCAAACCTTTGGCTCAAACTAAAAACTAAATTCTCTTGAAGAGCAACTAAAACGTTTAAAAAAATGTCTCTACGCTACAACTACTAGGTGAAATATCACTCGGCGGAAAACAACTCCAATATTGCCACAAATTATTGCAACTTTAATAAATGTTTTTGTACTTTTCAATTGACCCCTATTTTCATTGAATAAAACTAAGCAATCAATAGTTTTTTCCCCATGTATGTAATTAATCCAGAAAGAGGTTTAGATAAGCTTTACATTACTGTTTCATCCATTCAGTGAAATTCCTGTCTAGCATCATACCATAAAAAATGTTCTAGAAAAGCTATTTTATTTATCTATATTCTTTTCAACTAATAAGAATATAACCAGGCGGTTCAACTTACAACGTTTTTTCCTTTTTAGCCTACTTTCCCTTAAAAGTAAAAAAAAATAATAATAAAGCATGAAAGAAGGCTTAATGTATCGTGAAAATATCGTTAAAAATCAAGAAAAGTCAAAAATAAGTGAAGTAATTAAATAAAGATTGAAAAATAAAAAATTTGAAAGTAGGGTATTGAGATGGGGAAAAAGTGTGTCTGTCTGTCTGTCGGTCTGTCTGTCTGTCTGTCTGTCGGTCTGTCGGTCTGTCCCCCCCTAATAACTTTTGAACGAATTGTCCGATTGGAAAAATTCTTTTTGCATTCGAAAGATCTCGGCGAGGACATCTCATTTCTATATTTTACTTTTTGATTTGAACAATTTTTTGTTCAATTTTGAACAGTTCAAAAAATTTTAACATTAGCGCCTATGGGCAAAATTGAAGCAAATTCTGTAAACTCTGGGCACAAGAGCCAAGTTCCTATTGAAAGCTTATTGAAAGGAGTTCTCGGCGTGAAATATTGATTTGAACAGTTTTTGTTCATTTTTGAACAGTTCAAAAAATTAACACAGAGCTTACGGGGAAATTTCAACCCTATATAAATCCTGATCTAACGGACCGATTTGCTTGGAACAAACTTTATCGGAAAGCTCTTATAACGTAGAACATGTAGAAATAGAAAGTTTATCCAGAACTTACGAGCCTATTTTGCTATGAAATTTTTTGATCGGGATTTTCAAGGATATTTCTCAGTGACTCAATGAGTGAAATAATGAATGAATGAATAAATGAAAGAGTGAAAGAATAAATCAATGAATAAATGAATGAGGAAAAGAATGAATGAATAAATTATTGAATAAATGAAAATATAAATAAATGAGTGAATAAATACATGAATGCGTAAATGAATGAATAAACACTTGAATGAGGTAACGAATGAATGAATAAATGCATGGCTGAATAAATGAAAGAATGAATGAGTGAGTGAATGAATATGTATTATCCGTTGAAAAAGGTGTATTTTCAATAATTAGAACTAAAGATAAATAAGAAAGAGAGAGAAAGAGATAGCTAGATTATAAATTTGAATTTGGTGTATACGGGAAAGTAGGCTCGTATAGTTCTAGACGGAACTTCTTGTTTATTTTTCTAATGCTTCCAGCCACATTCGGTGTATATTAGTGGACAAGATTGTGATTGTCAAATTACAAAAGTTTATTTTCATTGTATAAGATATTATAGGACTCATTCCGTAGCTGCGACAACTTAGACACAGGGGTCAACTTACAAACGGTTTTTTATACTTCCAGCCAAATTTGATGCATATTAATGGTCAAGATAGAGAGGTTGTCAAATCACAAAGGTTTTCCTTTATTATATGACTATGATAATTCCGTACTTGACAAAATCCGGGAACTTACATAGAAACTTTACTGGTCAACTTTACTGGTTTTACTGTATTAAGTTTGGGAATGAAATTAATAATCTTAAAATAATTAATTAATTTGGAGAAAACGATGGAAATAACTTACGTATATTGTTCAAACGTTAATTAAAATATCGGTTCCAATGATGGTTAGTTATTACTATTATTATTTTTTTTTTGTCTTTTCTTCGTTTAGGGTGGAATGTATGTGTTTCAACTATTTGATCATTACGCAGCAAGCGGGATCTCACTATTGTTTTTAATATTTTTTGAAGTTGTGTCGATCTCCTGGTCTTACGGTAAGAATATTTTTATTTAAAAAATGCTCAGTTTCATTTTCTTTTGACTTTCAAAAAAAGCGCCTCTTATCTACTGGTAGCAGAAATTGTCTGTTGGAAATGTTCCCCTTGTGGAGTTAAGAAACCTACTCAGTCACCATATGAGAATCTCGGCGAGTAGTAGTGTAAATAAATTCCAAAGTAAAAGAGCATATTTATGATTAAAAAAAACCAACCCTTTTTTAGTGCAAAAAGAAGAAAACAGCTGCTCTGACGAAATGACAGCAGATACCAAATTAGAACTTTAGTAGATGTTCTGTGAAGTGTTGCAGTTTCATACAGTTCAGGCGCTGCCGTTATTGAGCCGGTAATTTTAAATCCTAAAGCCAGTTGGAAAACTTTCCCCTGTACCTTCTGATCACTCTGAAACATTTCGCCAGCTGTAACCTTGTTTAGAGTAAATTTGCAACGTTGAATTTGCCGATGCACAAAGGTACTCTTTCAATTTTGTGAGATCACTGGAAATTGACGAACACCCAGGATTTTGCCTTTTGCGGGCGAGAGGTATAAATTCGGGTTTACGAATGCATCGGATATTGATTTTTCCTGAAATCCGGGTGTTTTTTTTATCCATATCGGATATACGGCTCTGATATTCAAAACTGTAAATTCTATGCCTATTTTTAAGCATCCTAAAGTTTCCCAATTCGTTGTAAGATTTTAATTGACATCTGTTTTCAAAACATGCAAATGAATTAAATTTTAAAATTCCAATTTTCGTTTGAGAGAGAGAGAGGGTCGGCGTCTCTTCTCGAGATATATCTTGACAGAATGGATAACCAAAGCTATAGTCTGGATCGAATTCTTGATACATAAAAATCGGTCAAATACCGGATATCAGGTGCATTCAAGAGGGACAGTCCCATTGTCCCTCCCCATCAGTGCCTTCCTGTTCAGGAGTGATATGCTTCTGTAAAAAGTTTTGGAAACGTACATTCATTAAAATGAAATAGTTACCAGCATTATTAAAGATGAGCATTATCGACTTTTGTGTATTCAACCATTTAAAGCAGCTAACGTATTAAACATAATAGAGTATTATTATCGAATCATTCAAAACCAAGATACTGAATGCATAACTCCGCCTATTTTTAAGACTGTGTAATCACATTCAAAATAGAATTGATAGGGATAAATATTCGAAACTTCACTGAAACTTCCGAAATGTGCAGAAATTGTTTATTTTTATAACAAATACGTGTTGTTATTAAAATTGTTTTAAAATAAACCAGTGTTCAGATGTCAGACTCGAAGGAAAAGTTAAAAGGGTCATGATTCATTTACTTAAATTTATTAACCGCTTCCCTTGCATATTTTTCTGGAAAACATTGCAAAAAATCATTACGTTTTTTTTTTTAATTTTATTATTAAATATAAAGAAGCAAAACAAAATATGTAGGTTTTAAATTGAATTTTTAGTTTTTTACAGGTGTAAAAACATTTAATTTTTATATTAGTCCGCTATCCCGAGTTATTTCGGGTAGATGGGAAAAAGTTAAATATTAAGATTTGTATGAAAGTTTTTGAAGCAAGGGACAACACAACAAACCAACAAAACTAAGTAAACTGCCAATCAATACTATTTCATTTCATTTCCTCTAGGCCAAAGCTGATGTATACTATACAATAAGGAAAACACGTGACCATTCCCCCCAAAAGAACCGCGAAGCCAACAAAACATGGCAAACTGCCAATCCAGGCTGAATATTTCCTTTTATTTCCTCCAGGACGAGTAAAACCGTGATAAAACAAATTGCACTGACAAATTCTTCTTCTCCCGAGTTTTCCCGGGATAATAATTAACTGCAATATATTCGAACCCGGGATAACTCGGGATAATCAGGCAAGTGGTTAAAATGTATGATGATCTGCTACGTTTTTCACTGAAGGTAAAACAAGAGGTCATTCTTTTAAGGTTTCCACGTTGAACCCCCGTGGGCATTTACATTTTAGTACCGGGGACCGCATGCGCACAACAGAGTGCAGTTTGAGCTCGGATGAGCAACCGTTCCAAAGAGTCTTTCTCGTTCCAAAGTTGGTCCCAGAGAGTAACACTGAAATGCTCACCTGTAAGTACGCTGGGCTCAACATGTTAATTAGGAAAAATGACTACTTCAATAGGCTTGTGGGAATTTGTAATATTTAACAGAAGCAACTGTTACTTGCAGTTTGTAAAAAGTTTTTAGAGGGCTCCAGCTTGACTTGCCCAGGGCCAGCTACTGGTTGTCACTCTCAGAAATAGAACTCTCACTTTCGAGGACTCTTCAATCGTCAAGAAAATCTCGTCATTTACAACGATTCTTTCCTTGCGCGATCACGTGACTTAGAAAAGTTACTACGCAATTTTCACCAATTTGAGGAAAATTTTACTGGGGGCATTTTTCACGAAGCCATTTAATCAAATACGTCGAAAGATTCGTGAGATTTGAGCATGCGTTCCTGAGATGTTTCCCCGTTGTATTTGTAAATACAAAATGGGATCAAAAGTGTGTATTTATGAATATATATATTTTTTCACGCCTACCAATTTCTTTGGACTTTTTTTTTTTTGGATAGCTAAATTTTCATTCCCGATAGTATCTTAATTATAAATTAGTATTTCACGCAATTACAATGTTTTATGAAACATAATGGCGATCTGCATTTCAAAGAGAAACCTCTGAAAGAACTGCCGAAACTACAGGACAATAAAATAACATTATGAAGGAAAAATAGTTACTAAGACAAAGAATCGCAGCTGCAGTAATGAATTGCTATGGGTATTCACTTTTGTATTTCTATTTGTATTTAAGGGGGTATTCTAGTGTAGAGGCATGAATTTCGCCCGGTTTTTGAAGCGCTGTACAAAGGAAACAAAAAAGATTTTTCGCATTTATTATCATTTGTTTATTGATGTTTTATTATTACATTAAAAAATTAACCAAAAAAGAAAATAAATAAAATTGACAGATTTATGAGCAATCAAAATGGGGGATCCAAAAAAAGAGGGTGTCATGGCGTGCATTACTCCAACCCCCCCTAGTGATCTGAAAAATAAAAAACAGACGGATTCTTAATTATTATGGATGCGGCTATCATATGAACCTTGGGCAAGTTTTTAAAAAAAAAATTACAAAATGGCGGCTGTTTGAAAAAAAAAAAAAAAAACAAATTTCTTTTTTGCATATTTTTTTAACAATTTTCGAATTTTTAAAAATACTAAATGAAGAGTTATAGTTTTGTGCAAGATTCACACGGTAAAGGGATGTACGTATAAAGAACATATTCTCCAAATTTGAAGTAAATCGGTCCATTAGAACTCGAGACATCCTTACCGCCAGCTCGAGAAAAGTAGTTTCGAAAAAAACGCGTTCGAAGTTTTCAGACAAGTTTTCGGCAATTTTACTTATAGAATGGTACAGAATACTTACATATTTTTAATCGGCGATTTTTGCTGCATATAAGATACCTTCCTCTACTTCAAAATGCTCATTCTCCGATGTTCTCTGGTGAAAACGAGCAGTTCTACACTCCTTTGACGCCTCTGAAGTCCGGAGTTCCGAGCGCTCGATACGTGCTTCGTCCCGTCTCGCTGCAAAAGCATTAGCTTCTGGGCCAGTTGTGATTCCCATAACAGCTAAGATTTTTAATATGGGTATAAAACCTTCATTGAAAATACTAACTGCGAAGTTTGGCACGAAGGTTGGCTCAAAACCCTAACTTAAAATATAAGGAGAATATTCCTAAAGGAGGAACTAAAAGGAGAATATTCCAACAAAACAAGTTTCTATGTCCTTCAATTACATATAAATTTAAAAGGGATATTATACAATGAAGATTTTATAAGGGACATTCAACCGTAGGGACTCCGGAACGCCTACCGTCTTTTATTGACTTGTAGCTGTCGAACCGGAACCGATGCCACGTCACTAAAACGGCTATAACTCATGAAATAATAGGAATTTTGAAAAATCCTTTTAATGGTATATTCTTGAATGTCTAAACATTGGAAATATGGGGGGAAAAAATTTCGATTTTTTTTTTTCAAAATTCTACACTAGAATACCCCCTTAAGTAGTGATGAAAGATTGCTGAAGAAACGATATTCACAATTTTTTTTTCTAGATATCACCAACTACTTTCTGTGTGAAATAAGTTTTATATGTATTATTTAAAATTCTAACCTTTTTAATGTTAAATTTTGACTGTTTCAGGAGTCAATCGCTATTATGACAATCTTCGTGACATGTTAGGTTATTATCCATGCTTCTGGTGGAAACTATGTTGGGTCTTCTTCACCCCCTGTGTTTGTTTCGTAAGTGTGTCATTGAAACATTTTATGCTCTACATACATAATCTGAAAGCATACTTTTTTAATTTACAGTGTCCGCCGCTTTTAAAATCATTGATAATAGATACAGTCGTTTGTCAAATTTAAAGAAACGGATTCAAACCGTTGTAAAACCATCGTCTAATAAAATCAGTACCGGTGCTTTTAAAATCAAAATTTTAGATACTTTAATCTATTGACCTCGGTAAAAAAAAATCAAAGTCATGAAGAATTTTGCATATCAAAACATGTATGAGTTGCAATTTTCCTCGCCTTTTATTTCTCATTCAGCATCATTTAGTTAATCAAAAAATATCAGCTTCATCTTCTGGTCATCGATTTTAAATTAAGTAAGACTGGATTACATTAGTCTGACAACTTTTTTAACATAATTTCATATTTAATATTGAAGATATTACAGGAAAATAAAATAGTCGAGCAAGAGTCATCCTGTTTTAAGTAAATAATAAGCTCGACACAAATTCCATCTTATGCAGGACAACCAGCCTATTCGAATGACATCAAAATTTTAATTATGCGGTGGTTTTCTCGGTTTCAAATTCGTGAAAGAATGTTAATTGCGTTTTCAATTAATGTAACCTCTTGTCCCACAGCAAACGAGACTGAGCAAAATGACTTCCCAGGAAAGTTTCGAATTTTTTGATTTATCCCTCGCTCAGAATTCTTGGCCGTTTGTGAGGAGTAGCGTGACATACGGTTCTACCATCAACCAAAGCAATCTGCCTGGCAGAGTGCCAAGAAGAATCCATTCAAGTTGTAAGGAATGTGCTGTTTTTGTTCCCGTTCTAGTTCGTTTAGTATACTTGATTTCTTCCTAACTGATGATATATTCCAGTTTGTAAAGTCAGTAGTTTTTAACAAACAGAGAAGCAAACATTATGATTTCTCGTAGTAAATAAACGCACCTGCAAAGCGAATTTCCCTAAAACACGAATGGATTCGTTCTTTTCTGCCATGCGCAGAAGTGTCTGAATGTCAAAATTCCGTGGTTGAACTGTAGATACATTCATACATAGATACAGACATTTTTTCACTCTCGGATTTTAATAAATAGAAATTCGGAAAGATTGGTACTATAAGAAAAATTTTAATGTGGATTTGTAATACGTATAAAATCTTCTGAAATTCAAGAATTTTCATTATCATTTGAAGTTTTTGAAATAAAATTTTAAAAATGTCTCACTGTGCCTTGGGGTATCGTGAGATAGCATATGGGTTATAGAGTGAGACAGAGCATGTAGAGTTTAGTGAGACATAATATGCCCATTGTTTAAAACCAAAATTAAATCTTATGAACGACAGATCAAAAGTTTCACCGCACATCTAAATTTAAAAAATAAGTTTCGATTTGCGAGAAAAAGATTGAATTTGCTCTGTACCATTTATTTTCACAGAAGCTGGTAACAACAATTTAATATCCTTATTTGTAGCAGATGCAACATCTGGTACATATGGCCAAATAAATATGGCTCTTCAATACCACAAAGGTAGCTTTTCACAGGTGTGAACATGGTCTGATGAGTTATCAGACCATTTAGTTTATTTTTCCTCATCAGTTGCGTCATCTTGGCCTTCCCTTTTTTTTTTCTAAGTATTTTTCAAATTGTTTTATTTTCCAAGTTTTTGTGTTTTCTTCTGAAATTTGTTTTTCAGGGAGTATCAGTAACAATGATACTTTTCCTTTTTTTAAGCCCTTTCTTCATCGATATCTCTTCGTCCTTTGGATATCCTCTGAAATTTTCATTGCCGAAGAAAACACTCCATGCTGCACCAAAGCATGAGGACTCGTTTGTACCAGTTTTGTCTATAATTGGCAGATTACAATGATGTACTTTATCTGTGCTGTCACTTGGAATCAGATGGTCACTTACAAATGAAGATAAAAATTTCAAATCTGTATCTCTATCATATGGAAATATTCCTCATCCTTTGAAACCCAAAATGATATTTGTAGAGTCATTGTGCGCTTTGATGCGCAATATCAAAGGCAATCTAATTGAAACATTATCCTTAATTACCATTTTGACCGCATTTCTCATGGCATCGTCCAGAAAATGTCCCTATTTCCTTCTTACGCGGTTTATTTCGCATTTTTGATAGGGTAAAATACCTGTAAAACAAACAAACAACAAATTAAACGAACTGCTTAAAATGTTGAATTAGTAGAAAAGTCGGAGAGGGCATGTAGTGGAGTGAGACAGTCATAGTTGGAGCAGGGCGAGACTGTCTCCCTGTGCCACAATCTAAGCTTTGATCTGAAAGGGATAATTTCAATTCTCTTTTATGGTCCAGTAGAATTTTTAAAGCCTATCCGAGATCCGTTGTAGGCTAGTGGTTAGGATGTCAGGCTTCCAACCGGAAGATTGGGTGCTCGACACCCGACCCGCTGAAGACCCACTACGTACAGTTGTAGATACATGCATGAAAAATACAGAGGGTGGAGAATGTACCTTCCCTTCACTCTTAGTTCAATAAAGGAAGGTGGAGTATTTGTGGTGACGCCATCAGGTGTCACCCAAATGCATAATGAGTTAAGTCCTACTTCCACCGTTGTGGTGCTTATCTATAATCGGAAGGCGCTCCTTACTGCCTTAATTCCTGGTCGCTCTGCAAACGGGAGCTTGGATACCCAAGTGGCATTGGAAACAAAAACAACTACAAAGCCTATCTAAATGTTCCAAATGAAAATTAGCCACATAGTTGGAACAATTAATTTGATCAAATGATTAATTTTTATTCATAAAATACAATGTTATAAATGGATGCATGTGAAAGTCAAAGAATAAATATGGCTTACCTGAAATCAGAAAAATAAGAATCATTTGATGGCAAACAGAAGCAGCGTTTTTCTCTTCCAGAATTCACCTAGCTAATTGCTGCGGATTCATGGGTATCTCGATTCTTCTAAAAACATTCGAAAAATCACACTGTCTCACTATGCCCCAGTTTCCCCGTCTTAATCTCTCTATTAAATCTTAGTTGCTTTTTTATGAATGTTTAGACAATGTTCTGCATTTTTAAAGTGTGAAAAAGTGAATGTTTTTTTATGACCATACTAAATATGTCATTGCAATACCAATAACTAAATGGTACGCAATCAAAAAGAATACCTAAACTTCCTACTTTGCTGTGAATCGAAGGAAAGGAAGAAGGTTTTTCCAAAGATTTTCGGTAGCGCCAATTTGATGCGAATTGGTCTCAAATTTATGACGTCATTACTTAAGTTTTACCTTGAAATTTTACTTTCAGCGTACCGGAAGAAGTATAACTTAAAGTATATGAATCATCATGAATTGAATGAACAGAAACAAATTGAAAAAGCTTTGTGTTAATGGAATGATATTACATTCATGTCAGGAAACTACTTGCCTCTCCAAATCATCCAGTCATGATCATTTTAAAGTCTGTAAATAATCCACTTGAATATTAATTAATTTTTTACAGTGTTAAAGGAAAACATTGTGTACGTAATTATATTAATTTGCATACTTCTCATGTTATGCCTTGTACTGAGATACTTCTTCAAGAATCTAGGAGTTATTGCATCTGCAAGAAACTTCGTGAGCTAAACTTGATAATATCACGCGAATTTTTGAACAATGTATGCATAAAATCTTATGTCAGAATGTGTTGTATCATAAATTTCTCATTTTAGGGAGTATTTTTATTCAGTATGGTGCAGTACAAACCTCTCACATACATCGGATACATATACCCCTGGTGGGGTGAGTTCATTGGTTGGTTACTTGGTCTGTCATCCATGCTTTGTATACCAGGATATGCTTTGTACAAATATTTTACTACTTCAGGAACTTTCCGAGAGGTAAACCTGCTCCTTTTCAATTTTCTAAATGAAGACATTTGCTTGAATTATTTTACAATTTTTTCGTTCATCTATTCCTTTTTCATTCTTTTTAAGAAATTAAGTTAGTAAAAAAGAAAGAATACACAGATTTATAATGCTTATATCGATTTATAACCTCACTAAAAAAAAAAAAAAATTCTGAAAATTTACGGCAAAAAGTATTGGCATCCGTGTTGTCATTACTTTTTAAAAATTATCACTGTAAAAAGATCAGTGAACTTAAAGCCAATATCGTCTCGTTGCAGCAAAGTTTCCTTCGTTTTAAATTTCTGAATTTGAACACTCATTTAACTTAAGGAGAGAAACAAAAAATAGGTACCTCTGCTTTATTACAACTGTTGCTTGAATTTATGGCGTAATGGCAAAATAATGATGAAAATGCATACAGAAGGAATGTTGTCTATAATATTCACCAAAAATTTGGCAAAAATCAACGTTCTTATTCTTTTTCATAGGGTTTTCCAACTGCGTGTAAACTCTACAGGCTTTACCTTAAGGGGACTGTACACCTTTAACCAATCTAAAAAGTTTAAAATATGACTAAACTTTGAGATTTTTCAAAAAAATACCCAATGCATCAGCTACTGTTTAATTTTTTAGAGGAAGCACTAACATTTTCTGGTTCAGAAGTAGAGTTCAGATTTGCATGGCAATTGCCATGGAACTTTCGTTTCTTTGGACGATGTCCAGAAGTACGTTTTTTAGAACCTTCCATTACAAAGTAAACTAATCAGAAAAAATTAGCTTCACAATAATTACTGTGAGAAATTGTTTTGAAAAGAACAGTTGTTTTGATAAAATGCAAATCTATCGAACAGATTCAATTGAAAGCAGAAGTCCTTTCATAAGCATGGGGTTAGATCGCTAGATTGAAGTACATTTATTTTCCAGTTCGTGTGCTTAGTCTCGGGACTCGCTTATGAACTGTCGTCCAATATGACAGATAGCACAAGACAATACATGAAAGATTTTATTACATCACAAAGAGAGGAAATAACAGAAATACACCCAGGGCAAGGTGGGAATTGAACCCACGACCTCGTTACTGCGCGCAAGCAGCGGGCGGAAACTGGTACTAAGACCGCTCGGCCACCGAGGCCCCTAAGCGTGGAGTTTAGCAAGAAAAGTTTCAAAGAACAACATAAATAGAAGTTGAAGTAGAAGTAAATGTATCAAGTCTTCTTCTTTACTTCACTAAATAGATGTTAAAAATAAAAATTCCTTTTTCCTCCATAAATAAAAGTTATGGAGGAAAAATAAACGAACGAAATGCGAAACATTAAAGGGACTGCAGCGTCAAACGTCAAGCGGAAATGTAAACAAACCGGGTATTTAAACAGCAAATCGTAAAGAGGTCTTTA